>OX438983.1:17835030-19177113 GCA_949316085.1 Hypercompe scribonia | reverse complement strand
ATAAAAGTGTCGGAGAGATTTACTTTTAAAATATTCATGGCAACCACACTTCTGTGACACAAACAAAACCTCCTCAAGATCAATTCATAATGAGAATTTATTTAATTTGTGGCGAAATCCAAATGCAGTAAAATAAAAACATACTACAGTGCCACCTATCGAAAGCTCACCGGACTACGGTGTAACTGCTAATCCTGTATCGAGATATACCAATTTTCGCGCCAATTAGAATATATACATATTACCATCGTTAACTGTTGGGTCATGGCCCGTCAGGCGTGATCACCTCGCCTGGACGGAGGATCCTCCCTTTGGTAGATGACACCCGTTCCTCTACAAAACCTTTACATATAGGAGTACGTATATGACAACGCGTGGATGAGGTGAACAAATCATAGAGTTTCGTTGACAGGCATTCCATTAGATGAATAATCTAATTGTTTATACAGTTGTGTAATGTCAGTTACTGTCGTGTTATTTGTAGTAACATTTACCGACACTTGTAATAGTCTCGTAAATAGGTCCCTATTTTTTAACGTGTCCTAGTTGTGAACATATGTAGTTCTAATATGGATTTTAAGCAGACACTTTATTATTGAAAGTAAAACAATATTCTCCGAAGTGATAACTTATCGCAGAGTAATGTTTATATCTAAATCTTCAGTCAGGTATAGATTTTGACAGATGAGATCTCAAGTGGTGATTTCTAAGGCCTTTTAGTCGAAATGAACGTATTTTACAATTATTTAATAATTATGAAACATGTACTTTACCTCACTTTAATTACTTATAATACATTTTCCAATTCACATAAATACAATTTCAACTATTTGTTTAAATTAAAGTCACCACAACGTTTTACAAAAGTATAGCATTATTATAATATTATTAATGACAGTCAAAAAAGGATTGAAACCTGCCACCCGTAAGCTCAGTGCCTAATACACTCAATTACCAAAGAGACCCCTCTGGACGTCATGGTGTACCACCTCTTGAAAGTTCAGCCCCAGACTGTCTAAGCTGTACCAGTGTATCATCGACTTACCAAACTAATCCACTTCATTAATTATCTTTTTATTTCATTAACACTATTTAGCTGTCTATATGTTTGTTATTCGCTGCTACTAGATTTCAGTATACAATAGAAACTTTAAATATGTTTAAGTACGTTTTGGTCTCAGTTTCGGCTGAAAAATCAATTTCTAGCCGGACACTAAATAACACAAAAACAAATATATAGTTTAACAACTCAACATGACAAGTTTTGTTGACATTTTCGAACATTCCGTTTGTTTTATCGTTATTTTTAGGTAGGCAGTAGAGCCACGCTGATTTCAGCACGAGCAGGCCGGCTCGACCGGGGCAGTACTACCCTCCCACAGAAGACTAAACTAAAGCAACAGCATCCGTGTTGTCGTGTTTCGTTGGTGAGTGTGAGACCGGAAGCCCATTGATGCAGGGGTGACAGTTATCGTGGTAACTGTGTGAGCCTTACACTGTCACGATGACTGCCTTGCCTTTTACGTCCCCAAGCGGGGCGTGAATAAGCATCTTACTAGGTCACCATAGTGTGGGTCACCATACCCCATTGTCTGCATTTGCAATGAGTATGGTGACTACAACTTTTGGATTCTATTCATGATTTCCATCCGGCAGAGTAGAGTCACTTTGGCAAGCTCTTAATATAGAAAAAAAACAAAAAAAAAGCTGTAGTTATACCTTACAGTTAATTATGTTTATTTAAATATTCATTATATTTAATTTTGGACTAGCTGGTTCTTGTTATTCTCTTACATTGCTACATTCGCCAATAGCCTAAAACTCATGTCAATTCCTTAAACACACAGGTGCTCCTTGCTCTCAAGCTCTTTGCTATTTCCCTGTACCTAAGTATTTATTAGCCACGTAATTAGAATACTTAATACGTGATACCATTGTGGTGATTCCACATTATGGCACAAACCAAAATATGTAACAGCGCCATCTAGCGAAGATACATCGAACTACGTAGTATGATAAACTACTAATCCTGTATCGCGAAATAGAGATTCACGTGGCAATCAGCATATATACAACATCCCGACATCAATCAATGGGCCGTGGCCCGCCAGGCATGATTACCTCGCCTGGTCGGAGGATCCTCCCTTTGTGTCGGAGGGACATGATACTCGTCCCTCCACACCATATTCGTTCTATGCCATAACTTAGTATGCAGTATAATTGTATCTCTGTCTATTCTCTAAGTGCATTAATAAACAGTATATATATCGGTGTTCTGATTTTAATTCCAATTCCACGTATATTGCACTGGTGCACCTTTTGACATAGACATACATAGGTCTGTAGTCCATAAGAACTAAGGTTCTGTGGTGAATTAATCAGGGTGACTATCTACTCATAATTAAAGCAATATAACTCATACATCAATACGTGCATCAACGTCATCAATGGCCTTTAATAGTCGTGCTTGATATAAATTTCTTGTAAAACAAAAGATTACGGTGTATTGTAGTCACTGTGACGCACTGGCAACACGGGATCATATTGGATTCGTTTCAAGTGTTATCCGTCCCGTATTTTTAATCCATCCAGAGATGGATAGTGGTGTATGTGCGGATATACATATATTTACATATACAGTGTAGTCCGTTTAGTACGACTTCGCATATAGCAACCAACCGTTTTTAGCGACGAAAGTTTAAGCATTTGTTTGGTTTTAGTATAAACTTGAATAAATAGACATTCGTTTATTACGACTCCGCTTACAACGACCATCCGCTTTTAACGAACGAATTTCACACATAATTGTCCGGTTACAACGACACAACGACGAGCGTTGCCGTGTTTACAAATAATTCATAGAAAAGAATGAAATAAATGAATAGCTATCTCAGCTATCGCCCCGCACGACGCCTCTGATTGGAAATTGACTGTTTATTTTATGGCAGTACGAATTTGTAGGTAATGAATGAGTGACGCGTAAAAAATGGCTTCCGCTAAACGAAAATGTTTCTCCATTGAAGAAAAAAGTGTTATAATACAACGGTTAGAAGCTGGTGAGTCAAATGTAATGATTGCGAAGGAATTCGGTGTAAATCATTCGACAATATCTACAATTAAGAAAAATAAACACAAGATAGAACCGTTGTTCAATGCGAATGTTTTAAAACCCAAACGTGTGAGGGTGTCGTCTCAAGGACAAGTGGAAGAAGCACTATTGCAATGGTTTAAGTTGCAACGTAATCGGGGAATACCTATAAATGGGCCTATGCTTCAAGAAAAGGCAAACTTTTTTGCGAACGAGCTAAACATTCCCAATTTTGATTGTTCGGCGAGTTGGATTAATCGTTTCAAGACGAGGCACAATATTGTCGCTGGAAAAATTGCTGGCGAGTCCTTGTCGGTTGAACAGAGCGATGTGACTGAGTGGCTAGCAAGAGTTTGGCCTAATTTGCGAGCAAGATTTACTGACGACGAAATATTTAATGCAGACGAGACCGGCTTATTCTATAAATTAACGCCTGACAAAACATTAAAGTTTAGAGGTGAGAAATGCTCGGGAGGAAAACTTTCGAAAGACAGAATTACTGTGATGGTTGCAGCTAACATGAGTGGCACGACAAAAAAGAAATTGTTAATTATCGGCAAGTCAAAGAACCCAAGATGTTTCAAAAATGTACGATCCTTACCGGTAGATTATGAAAGCAATCGCAAGGCCTGGATGACATCTGATATTTTTGTCAAATGGGTACGAAATTGGGATCGTGACCTCACTAAACAGAAGAAAAAGATTCTGCTTCTGGTTGACAATTGTCCAGCTCATCCCTCAATCGGCGACTTGAAAAGCATAACTCTCATTTTCCTGCCTCCTAATACAACATCTGTATTGCAACCGATGGACCAAGGAATAATTCGAGCTTTAAAATCAAACTTTCGCAAAAACCTCGTTTTAAAAATTGTCGCCAGTCTTGATTCTAATGTCGATACTAACGCCGGCAAACATCCAAAGATCACAATACTGGATGCTATTTTAATGATTTACGATGCTTGGAATAAGCTTACATCTGCGTCAATTTTCAATTGTTTTAAACACGCTGGATTTGTCCGAGATAGTGCTAGTGTAGTTGCTAAAAACGATGATACTGATGATGATGTGCCGCTGTCTATTTTGGCGAGAGCTCTAAATAATCAACTGCCCATTGGAAACGAGGAACTTAAACAATATTCTGCTATTGATGATGATCTCGCAACGTGTGAGGAGCCTACTGAAGTGTGCAAAATATTACCGTCAATAGCCACGATAGCGACGATAATAATGAGGATGACCTGGAAGAAAATTGTACTATTCCTAGTGTGTCTGAAGCTATAAAAGCAGCAGAAGTGCTAAATGTGTTTGTACATTCAAATTTTGAAGATGACACGATAAAAAGCCATATGTCTCGTTTATATAATGCAGTTCGTACTTCCTACTATACAAATAAAACCAGAAAACAAACAAAAATTACAGACTTTTTGCATTAAATGTAAACTTTTCCAAAAATATGAATGTGTTTTGTGATAAAGTGAGGTATTGCATGCAGGAATGTGAACAAATGTTTCTACTTTGATTTTCAAACGCATTCCGTGTGCGTACGTTGAACTTTGAATTATGACTCTGTTTATACTTTTGTCATAATCCAAAAGGCTGAAGTGATTTTAATTTAAAGAGATAGTTGAATATGTAGTTAAATGACCTGAATATCAATTGAGATTATTTAAAGTGAATTGAAATATATATGATAAGTAATTATTTCATAAACAATATTTAGAAATGAATCATCGTAAAACACATTTATCTGCCCTTAATGGCCTAAGAAATCACTACTTGAGACTATCTTCAACTTTTCTCACGTAAACAAAGATCACAACGGTCAAAAACTGTTGCTGAGAGAAGATTTTGTCATAATCATCGTTCTAAAATAAGTAATCACTCGCTTGAGTATGGGTTATTGAACCTTAGTTTAAGTAATGTTCAATAATAAAATCTCTACTTAAAATTACTAAAATTACACTACTGAGACACGTTATACATAAATAGGGTCTGAGAATATGACCGCACCGAGGAAAAGATGAGTGTGAACACGCGGCGTCGGGGGTCACTTACAAACTTTCTCTATTATCCGACTCGTTGAACTACACACAGTTTACTACTAACTATCAGTAAACGTGACCTTCCAACCTTTTTTTACTTTAATCTCAAACATTTGTTATTACATTATTAACATTAATGACCTGATGAACGTGCTGTCTGCGGACGGCACTTCACTCTTATTGAAATGTAAACGACAACAATCTATTTTAATGACGTGATAGCACTCTCTCTAATGTCGTGAACTAGTTCAATGTACATTGAAACGAGAAGGAAACTAGATGTATTTGATTTTTTACACGAAATGTCGAACAAGCTGGTACTACCAAGTTTTTAGGTATGACTCTACTCTCTAAATTGTTGTGGAGTTCACACGTTGATGGATTGTCGAGTTGAGTTAGCTCTGGCATACGCGATTTATAAAATTAGTCAATAACCCATGTAGCAACAGTTAGACTAGTGTGTTTCAGCTATTAGTATTTGCTAATAATATTTCATTGTGAGGGAATGCTGCTAACATTCATAGTATCTTTATCTCGGTTATAGGGAAATTGAGGGAAAAGTTTAAGAAAATTAGTATCATAGCAGTTGTAACGTCGTAACGTCTATGAAAATTTAGTGTATGTAAAGAAAAATACGCCATTTTCACAACGTTCAACGACATTAATGATATTGACACTAGAAAAAAACATAAACTTGTGTTGCCAACGACTAGATTACAAAATTAAATAAGTGTTTTTGATAGCAGGGTCCGTGATTCTACAATGAAATTAGAAGCAAATTTCAAAAACTAAGTATTAATAAATTTAAGACCTTAATACAACAAAAACATGTGCAAAAGCCACAGGCTTACCGCACAGTTTTAGCTAATTTCAAGGACAAGTGTACTTGGGATTGATGCTGCTCGCTCCCATATTTACGTTTGTAGTTTGTAGATCGTAGACATTTAATTTGTTGTTTTGTTTCATCTTTTCATTTTTATTTTATCTTTGTATATTTGTCTGTATTAATATTTTTTCTTTCTACATTAAAGTCGAATTGGAACAGTAATTTTTTATATTATATTTTTATGGACGGAAAGATGGGCGTAATGCAGGTTTGTAACATGAGTTCATATTTAGTACCTTTCTAGTGGTTTTGAGTGTTTCCACGGCCCACCCAAATGTCCTGCTGACGGTAGTGTCTCACTTTGAATCGTTAACCGTAACTATCATTGTATGGACAGGCCGACTCAAAACGATGATCCTTTCTTAAGAAGGCTAACCCAGACTTTATACTGTCCTCGTTTAATTTTTATTTAATCAAAGTTCTTGTATTTAAATAAAAAGGACACTTTTGTAGTTTGTTTTAGCATTTCTCCCCAGAGTAAGTTTTAGGGAATAACGGCTGTGGAGGGACGGGTGTGGAGGGATGTTGTATATATGCTAATTGCCACGCGAATCTCTATATCGCGATACAGGATTAGTAGTTGCATTGTAGTTAATTACATTCATACGTTTCGTTCATGCTTCGTAGTTCGATGTATCTTCGCTAGATGGCGCTGTTATATATTTTCGTTTGTGTTATAATGTGAAATCGCCACAACGGCGCCTTCTAGCTTTAAAGTACAATGCGTTAAAAGTATCTGTAACAGATTTACTTGTAGAAATAAATATTATTTATCGTCATTTATCATGATATATAGGCTTTTCAATGACACCCAGTTCTAATTTCAGACATGGGACATTCGAAGTATTGATTACATTGCCATATCCGTCCAGGTATACATCATCTCTTACCGTCCTTTCTCTTTCATTGTGCCTCCAATTTAAACATCTAACTCTTAAAATATTCGATTTCCGACCATAGGCTTGCCCATTGGACATGTTTCAAAGAAAAGAGACGAAAAATCTAAAAAAAACCGTTTTAGACTCGACTGAGATTAATTAATATTAGTTTATTACTTTCATATTAATAAAAAAAATTGATGACTTGTAAGTCTAACCTATCTGTAACACATTTTATTTCAAATATATTCCTCTTATTAAATTTTAAGGTACTGCTGAAAACGATATCTGTAGTAATTTTACAGTGCTTGCAATTATTTACAAAACAAAAATGTCTGTGTATGCAGTGCAGTATCCCATTACATAATACTAATATATATTTTTAACCTTTATTCACACCTATTCCAAGAAGATGTGAAGCTGAACTGTATTGTGTATGTGGTAAAAAATAAGGTAAATTGTATTTGTTACCCGTTAAAGCGCAAGATAGTCCATATGATGGTGGTCTTTTACATGTTTAAAAATTACATATGAGATAATACACTATGATGTTAGATGAGGGTTTATGTAACAAGTTTCTGGAGCACGTTCCTCGTAACAGGTGCAAGTGATCCAAAAGACCTATATCATATTAACTATCACTAGTTAGAGACTGGTTTGAGAGACGACAACACCTTGCAATACGGCGTAGAGCTGTCCGATACAACTCGTTATTGTTTAGCGTTCTACAAAACATAGATATCCAGGAACGAGTAGTGTTAATCTACCACACAAATTAAAAAATGCGGAACAAATTCCAAGGACGACACAATATTGCCATTGACGCATACAGTAAAAAAGCTAATTTAGGGAATTGCCAAAGTTTTTCCGCTTCGAAAAGTGCTCATCCATCATTGATTTGGACGTTTCTACGAGAGGCGTCTGTTATGTTACTGTACGTACTCCCCAGCCATGGGCTGTACGCCCGGTATCAGCACCCGTAAATATTATACTTATGTGAAAGTACTGACGTTGTGGTGACCGCAGCACCAGTATCCGACCAGTCATTACATCCTATGTACAGGATATCTCTTAGGACAACATATTTTGTGTATTGTTATTTTATTTTAATATCGGTCAATTTGGCTGAAAAACTATATTTATAGAATTTTCTTATCGTCGAAACAAATTCAGCGAGACCTTATGATAAATTTCGATTCTGAGACTTTCTCACAAATAGCAAATAGATCGTCTATTTTATTATCATCTCATTATGAATTTGTTCAAAATACTGCATTCATATCAACAAGCTTTAACACTCCATTGCTAGACATAGTCTATCTTGAGAAGACGAGCTTGGCCTACTACATATATTTATTTATTTATTTATAACTTTATGCACAAATACATGCATCGGCGGACTTAATGCCTAAGGCATTTTCTGCCAGTCAACCGATTGGGTGATGCAGAGAAGATATGAGATAGGTGCACTTAAGGATAAGAAGTAATTGCCAGAGAAGTATATATAGACCAGATAGACCATAAATAAGTAAATATACTTACATAAACACATAAAAATATAACACACATACATATATAATACACATACACACAACTCATATACATACGTGCATACATATTACCACTATAAGATATAATAATATCAGGCCGCAGGCTGTCTAATATATCGCGCGTACAAAACCAAATAATATTAAAAGATAACGCAATAAAAACGCATTCAATTGCATATATTAAATAACGTCATTTATTCATGCAGTCACAACTACAGACACATTACAATGTAACGTTGTTTTATCCACGAAAACATTAATTATTTATGAGTTAATTTTGTAACAAAACATATATTACCGTACAGTAAGTAAATATGTAACAATACAGTGCCGCGCTCCGCTGTGGTACATTATAGTTCCATTCATGAGAAATAAAGAAAAAAATGACTTAAAAATATTTGAAAACAATCTTTGAAGTGGCTTCAATATTGTGTCAAAATTGAAACTCATCGGTGCAGAACTTTTTGAATCTTTGAAACGTACACAACTCAACTTAATATTTATATAGTTATATATGGTCAATCAGTGAACTTTGACATATTATGATATTAAAGTATGCCCGAACCCCTGTGTCGAACAGCACATTGACTCGAGGAATTAGTGAACATCATAAAAACAAACTCAAACGACCAAATCCCCTACGATCTATTTACATATACTACCGCACCGACGTCAACCGCCGCCACTCGCTCCTAACGCGATTACATCCCACGCCGGACGAACACCACCTGTTTAAACGAATCATTTGCATCACTCGACTGATACGAGCGACTCACCTTAAATAATCAATCAAAAAGTATTGAAATCATCCCAGCAATAAACGACGTTCGTCCATACTACTTCACTTGGTTAACATTAAAACACAACAAAGCTAAACAACACACATAATTATAAAACGCAAAGGTTCAGGAATAATATAGTACGCACGGCGCATAGGATACAAACGAAATATAAACACTAGATACAAAAAAAAACACAACTGCGCTGGGTCTGGATATGGTGTGGTGGCAGTTTAAGAACACGAAGTGTCACATTCATACCGTGGGTGTCGTAAGAACCGACTTAGGGAAAACAGCTATACAGGACAACAGCACAGTGTAGAGAAGGCAAACTTAAAATAAATCTTATACCAAACAGTCAGGCCACCATGGTCTACCAAATCCTTCTTCCTAAAGAAAGGCCTATACCCAGCAGCGGAGTGTTAAAGGTTATTGATGTGTGTGTGAATACTTAAAGGGAATGATAAAGATAAATTGACATTATTAGTCTGAAGCTATAGCAGATCACAGGATAATAGCAGACCCGACTGAAGAGCAGAGGGCGCAACAATCCGATTAAGTAGTTTTTCTTTTCTATGTTAAGAGCTTGCCAAAGTGACTCTACTCTGCCTGATGGAAAGCGTGAATAGAATCCAAGGGTTGTGGTCACCATACTCATTGCAAATGCAGACAATTCAGTATGGTGACCCACACTATGGCGGCCTTGTGAGATACTTTATCACACCCCGCTTGGGGACGTAAAAGGAATGACAGTCATCATGACAGTGTAAGGCTTACACAGTTATAACGATAACTGTCACCCCTGCATCAATGGGCCTCCGGTCTCACACCAACGAAACACGACAACACGGATGCTGGTGCTTTAGGTTGGTCTTCTGTGGGAGAGTAGTACTGCCCCGGTCGAGTCGGCCCGCTCGTGCTGAAATCGGCGTGGCTCTACTACCTAGTAACAATTGCTCCGTATTTATTTAAATTAAAAATATTCTAGGAGTTAAGTGTGAAATGATAAGCAATATAAGTACAAGTGGTATCTATAATACCAGAATAGAACAGTTACTGTACATTCATAAAGCACTTTATGAAAGTAAATACTAAGTCAAGTGATTAAACACATTAAAAGAAGAACAGAAATCGTTCAACCAGTGCAGAAAAGGATTAAAGTATTAGATTTTTACTCCAGAAATATAAAATATATGAATTCTATTAAGTTATAATTTTTGTTCTAACAGTTCAAGTAAATTTTTGCAACATGAATCATCAATACAAGCTTTACCCACTGAAGTCGTAATTTAAAAAGTTATTTCGGTTCGCTTTGATAAGTCTATGAGGCGCATTCAGAAATGGCTCGATTTGCAATACGTACTAATGGCTCCAAGTTCGAACCCTCGCTAATAGTAAAAACTTTTTTGAATTCATAATAAATTACTAAATTTATGGAGATATGAGTGAGTTATCAGGAGAATATCACATTCTGTCGCGTTAGAACGTAATTATATTCAAATATTATTATCAATGAAAAAATAATATATACTCGTATATTGCATGAAGAAACCGATTTCATCGAAAGTATATCTAATAGTTTACCAGATCTAACGAAGAACATCAAAATGAATTAATAATTAAACTACAAGAACAGGTACAAAAGTTGGAAATAGAACTAGATATTGCAAACCAGGAAATCGAGTCATTTTTAGTTGGAAACCTCGATTTAAAAAAGGCCTAAGTAAGAAAAATGATTTATTTAAAACATTGTCAAGTAGCCCTATCAAATCAATAAAAAGTAATACACTCCAAAAAGAGACACCAAAAAAGGATAAGCACACGCAAACGGATATTTCACTTAAGCAAAAATTAAGTTCTGACAACTATGTACATTGAATTGAAATTGAATAACCATATTCAGCAGGCAGTTAATTAATTAAATTGAAATACAAAGAAAAAGACGAAGACGAAGAATAAATTCTGTATAATTAGCAGCAATAAAAATTGCTGAAGAAACTTTTTTAAACTCGTAAATATGTCATTATTGTTATCCACGCGGAAGTATGAAACAACTTTTGTTGAATTTAGAACAAAATCTTTTTAATTATACTGAGGACGATTTCTACATCATTTTGATGGGTTACCAAACAGTTATAAATCTCACTTTGTAGGAAGTAACATGTTAACTTTCCCACGCGTGTGCAATGTTTCTAAGACAAAATATTGCTCTGTTTGAGAAAACATCAAAAGTTCGCCACGCAGACGTATTGTGTATAACGAAGAACAAAACCGCATTAATGCGTAAAAATATATCTTGTGTTGCTCCACATGTCCATTGTAAATTGCCCGAACCATATAAAAAAGGCTGCAAACACAATAATTTTCAAGAAGTGTCTTCAGAAACTGCTCATTGTCAAGTGCTATTATTCTCTTTGAGAATATGTGAATGACAATCTATAACTGGCATTAGAATATAAAAAAGAAAAGTTTTTGCTTTTTCTGATTTTGTTCTTAAATTACTAGTATATTTGTGCATGTTGTACCATGACATTTTGCTTATTCAAATTATTGACATTTCTTTTTTTTCTTTTTTGCTATTTATGTTTGTTGCTTAGCTTAAATAAAAAAATATATTTGCACCCTACTATAATGGTAGAATGTAAATAGGTCATAAATTATAACATCAAGAATTACAGAGAAACTTACATTCTGCAAATAAATTATTTGATTTGATTGGACTTCAAATAAAATACTATATACCGCTTGTTCGATGTTGTTCGGCCCAAAGCAGGGCAACCAAATAACAGGATCACAGTGTCGCACCAACCGCTTTTAGGAATGTAATGAAAGACTTGCGGTATTATCTTTGCTCAATAAATTTTGGAATAAAAATTTATTCCCATTAAATGTATGTATATTAAATGATGCAAAACCCATTGTATGCTGTGGAACGCCACTGTTAGTGGAATGTATATATTTTGCGAGTATTATTCGTGTTTAAGGTAGAAGAAACAGCAGGTTGGAGAGTAGGTGGTTCTGTCAATGGGATGACCGCGTTCATTAAATCATCTCGCTCTGATGAACAACGCCCCTGCAGTGCTCCCTGTTTATATCTATCGACCGAACAAGTTGGGTGGTGTAAAAATATATTGCTATAAGTTTGCGGGCGGCAGCAGGCGGCACTAACGAACGATATGCAACTTTGTGCATCCGTCGCTAACACTGTAAACATAGCACACAATACTTTAATTAAGTCCAAAATTGTTAAATTTAATATAAAACTATAGTCGTAAACGACTCTCCGTGTGGTGACGGATTAAGAATATATAGCGTTACCGCCCCTATTCATCCCGTGGGTGTCGTAAGAGGCGGTTAAGGGAAGAAATTATTCAGGAAAATATTATTACAAAGAGAAGGAAAACTTGAAAGAAACTCTATTCCAATCTGTTTGATCGTCGTGATATAGTATTCCAAAACTTCCTTGCTAAGGAGAGGTTTATGTCCAGCAGTGGACTGTAAAAGACTATTGATGATGATGATGATATATATATATTTATAGAAGCCTACCAAAGTGACTATACTCGGCCTGATAGAAAACACGAATAGAATTCAAGAGTGGTGGTCGCCATACTCATTGCGAATGAAGACAATGCTGTATGGTGACCTGCACCATGGTGGCTTAGTGGGATGCTTCTTCACATCCCGTTTAAAGGAAAAGTTCATAGTGAGAGGGAAACACGTGCGGTAGTAATGAGTTCCAGACTAACCGATTTGCACAGGAACAAAGAGTAGAACCGTTTATTTTGGGAGCATAGGCCTACCATTCTAAAACAGTGACTTCCAAGGCTAGCACGAGTTGTCCTGTAGAAGAACGGAGAAAATGGGATCAGTTGGAAGAGTTCGTCGGAACACTCTCCATCATAAAAGCGATAGAGGACTGCCATAGAGGCGACATCTCTCCACAACCGCAGAGGCTCAAGGAATTCAGTGATTTTGAAAATGTTGATAATTCGGACTGCTCGCCGCTGTAACCGATCCAAAGTGTCCAGGAAATACTGTGCGGATCTATCGTAAAGATGAGACCTCCACGCAAGAGCGTACCTGGGTCTTATAAAGAAGACACAGATGCTCAGGTGCAAAAAACTGTCTCAGTCTGTTCAGTATACCCAGCTTCCGTGAGGCCAACTTAGTGACACTTTCAATATACTGTCACGGGTTGAGATCCTACCAAATATTCATACCCACGGTACTGAGATTGTACTGCAGTGACAGTTGAGTGTTCTGAAAAATGAGAGGAGAAGAATTGAAGACTGTTTAGTGAAGAGCGTGCACACCTGTGTTTTCTTGGTATTAAACGCGACCAGATTCTCATGACCCCATTGAGAAATGAGGCCTAGGACCAGGTCGAGCTTAGTGACAAGCTCTCGTCGTTTTTCCTCAACGTCCGTTGCCTTGACTGTAGGGTGACCATAGTATCGTCCATAAACTGTGCTATCGTCTGCATAGTAATATATATTGCCAAAGGCCAACACATCATTGATATGCAGAAGAAATAGCGTAGGTGATAGGACGGTACACCAGCGTTAATCTGCTGAAATTCAGAGGTCGCGCCATCGCAGAGGACCAATGCAGCGCTTGTGTAGAAATACGGCCACCCAGTTGTAGAGTTAGTTAGTTAGTTATTAGTTTTACAACTAGCTTTCCTGCTTCTACAATCGTTACTCAACTCACTCCTCTAGATCACATGACGTCAACTGTTTAATATATAGTGCAACAACTAGAACATTAAACAACATTCACTGGAACTGAAAATGAGTGAACGGAAAATAAAAACTATTAGCTAACTCTTAAGAAGGACCGTCAATTTCGATTCAAATATATCAGAATGGACTGTACCAAGTTTGAAGGGTAACGGAGAATGTGAATGAATAAGAATTAAAATATGGTGATACCCTTCCAAAAAAAAGCCCAATCTGTTCATAAATACCGAAGTTATAACCGGTAAAAGGTCACGTCGCCGGTAACAAACATTTTTTAATCTGTTCAATAAACAAAATTTGAGCAAAGACTCTTAAAAGGCTTTCGATACAATCGTTTAGCATGTAGTGTCCTTTGTCGCCTGAATGATGCTAACAGCGAGACCAGACCTCCGCTTTTTCGATTTCATGATTGCTGAAACGTTGGCAAACATTTGCATTTAATATAGATCTTGCATGAAATATTTGACACAGTGACGCTTGTCGTACCCGGATGGCGCTCGGGCGCCTCGACTCGCTGATTGCTAACGCGAAGAGTCAACATGCTCCGTACGTCGCGCCCCTCACACCGCACTTCGCTTACCGTGCCCCGTCCCCGGTCGTCATAACGCAGCACTCAAATTTATCAATGTGGGGTGCTTTACTCGGTGGACTCTCTCATTTAGAAACATATTATTCCTAGAAGTGTTCACTTCTCATATGATGATAATAGATTTTAGTATTATTGTGATTGTAGTGTTACACCAAGCGCTCCTTGACACTACTGTCACGTCAGTTGGAGTGATTCGAATAAAACCACCGTGTCCCACTATACTATACTTACAAAAAAATAGACACTATTTGGTAGCAAATTATTTATCAACTACTTCGTATAAAAATACAATTTACAAAACATTATTGTACTGTGTTAATAGATAACACGCACAATTTTACAACGGGTGGTTTTATTGTTATCTTTTTACAATTTAAGCTTACAACACGTGTAACTCCGTACAAACCCGGCTGTTTTTTTCTACGATTTCAAAAAACTACTGAGCAGTCCCTCCTTTCATAATGTACTTGTGATTCACTCCGCTGAATTCCTTCTTCGAGATGCATAATCTGTGGGATTCTCAACTGACTTAACGTAACCCCATTGACCACTACCGACTACGGATATCTTTGACACGGTTTGCTACAAATGTTTGCCCATTGCATGGATGTTTGTTTAGCCACGAAAGAACTACTGATGAGTCTGTATGCATAAATGAGTTGCCTTTCAATATTCAGCACCTCTGAAAGTCCACGTAATAATTTTGTTAGTAGAACTGCAGCAAACAGCTCTACACGAGGGATAGAAATTTGTTTAATGAGTGCAACCTTGCTTTTGCAATTTTGGAAAATTGTTGAAACTGCAAATAACACGTAATAACTTGCGTACTACGAAGTTGTTGCAGTTCCAAACGTTACTCTTGGAAGACGGAAACAAGAATAAAATACATTCTCCTTCTTCCTTCGTGTAGTGTTTTTATAGTCTACAGTTTTTTCTATTTTCTGGAATCGTTGAACAATGCCTCTTGTTACTTTTAAGTCTTTATTTTTTGATACTTCTGACAGAATTCACTAAAGAACTAAGCTACACGTTTACTTTTATGTGTACAAACCCGTCAGAATAGACATGTTGCTAAGTAGTAAAGTAAGAATCTATCAGATCCTACATGGCATAATGTCCGTGTTGTCGTGTTTCGTTGGTGAGTGTGAGACCGGAGGCCCATTGATGCAGGGGTGACAGTTATCGTGGTAACTGTGTAAGCCTTGCACTGTCACGATGACTGTCATGCCTTTTACGTCCCCAAGCAGGGTGTAAAGAAGCATCTCACAAGGCCGCCATAGTGTGGGTCACCATACTGCATTGTCTGCATTTGCAATGAGTATGGTGATCACAAATCTTGGATTCTATTCATGCTTCCCATCAGTCAGAGTAGAGTCACTTTAGCAGGCTCTTAATAAAAAAAAATCCAAGTAGAATCTGCTAGATTCTTACTTTCCATGAGTGGACACAGTGAAAAATCTATAGATTGTAATAGCAAAACTGATGTAATATATTTTTGAACAGGAGTTTAACTGTTATAATTGAGTTAGGATCATGCATTGATTGTAATTTAGGATACACGATATATTTTGAGGTCATTCATTATGCTGGGCATTTTTACCTTCTTTATCTTCTCCCAACTTTAGTGCGGTGTTGTAGCAGGTATGTTTCTTCAACCCAAGGAATTGTAATGCTGATTTTGTTACATATAAATATTGACCTTGGCCACGCTTGCTGGCAACACACATAAAATAACTACTGTAACTTTCACCTTAACTAAAGCTGTGGGCAATAAATCTTGGTTGTTACCAGCAGCGGCATAATTGGCAACTGTACCGGTTTGGTTTTCTTTAGTATCAACTGATTGTTTAATATCTTTCTTTTAGGCAGCTGAAACTACTGACGCATCCTTAGAATGTAATAATAAATGATGCTTCCGTTTTCATATTCGACATCTTGTCGGCAAATGACAAGCATAAACCACAGGACTTGACCCGAGACAGTTAAAACAAAACCCGTTTGATTAGACGAAGTTACAACGTGAGATGACACTTTTGTTAGTAATTTTTTTGCAGTAACCGAGATTATGATCTGATCATCTGATAAACACCTGATTTTACAGGAACTTATAAAGTTTTGATAGATACATTTTATTAATATTGTTGTTTGAAATTTTGCTGACCAGAAATTTAAAGGAGTGAAAACATTGTTCTAGATTTTTAAATTGTTTTTCGGAAAATTCAAAAATTTTGGTTTCTCACAATTTTCTGAACTCTGTATGTAATTTTAACTTTAAAGTATATAGAATAATAATATCCTATAATCTATCCATCTAGCATTTAAGCAATCGCTGCTTGAATCCAATACTTCTCTTAGCGCTGATGCTGATTCTACGGCAATATCTTTTTGACTACAAAACCTTTTCAAAATGTAATTGGCTATAAGTCTTTTAGTGTTTTATCGATTCTTTAATTGTACCGAGGATGTTTTATAATTTGTACCGGTAATGGATACATTTTTTTAAACATAGAGATAAATCATGTGTCGTGGTGGACTCTACAAACACACAAGAAACGGACACAAAGAACACCCAGACTCAGAGCGAAAATTTGTGGATCGCACAAAATGCTGTCTCATGTGATATTTGAACCAACTACACAGCGCAGTGGAAAGCAGCGTGATGACCGCTTAAACGATTAGGCCATTTTTTAAGGTTGACTTATTCTGCACAATATTAATCATTGAATTTATTTAAAGTTTGTTGTATGCTTCCATGATGAAATTATTGTGAGTCACAAGTCACATTTGTAATATTTCTTTACTTTTGGCTAAAATTTTTTAAACGTTGAAGATTTTTATTCAAAGTTTAAATACAATATCTCATAAACTCCTACAGTACTATATTGTGATGCATTATGTTCACTTTCATCAATTTTACTAATTATTTTCCAGAGTTTCACAAAACGCAATAATATAATTGGTAATACACGGCCAATAGTCATGCGCCTTATGAAACAGACATTTTTGAAAACTACCATTAGTCCACAACAATATATATCCTGTGTCACAGAGCGCATAAACTTTCTGCTTTAGAAAGTTTATGCATGGACAAATTGGATAAGATGTTATAAAAAGGGAGTTGATCAGTAAAATCAGAATCAAATGTTCCAAAGCAATGAGAAATGGGTATACCAGAAATGGGAAGAACCGACTCCATGTGTTAGTGATGGGCATTTCCCAAATGAAAATATCACAAATTTATTTATTTTTATTTTCTATCTGGTCAGTGCCTGTCACTCATACAGGGGGTGATTGGTTGATGGATATGAAACGCTAATGTGAATCTATAACAGCTATGGAACCCATTGCTATTGATAAAGATGATGTAAGTTGTGCAGTCCCTTCATTGCCGAATTGAAAATCAGTAGAGGTAGAGTCATGTGTTCCAAAATTTTTAGACCTATTACTTGTTCACCAACCACGCACAAACTTATAACATCTATTTTGAGACTTTTTGAAAAATGATTTTGAGAAATTACTACACATCAATAATAATTCGGTACTTTCTATTTCTCAGAATAAATATGAAGTTGGCCCCGTGTCACTAAAGAGTTCCTTATCATAAACAGGACCATTACTCGTAGTCGTAAGAGTCTGGCGACATGTTGGATAGATTACAAGAAGGCTTATGACTCATTTCCACATACATAGCTTTTGAAAGTGCTAGAGTTGTATAAAATTGATACAACTCTGTGCACTTTCTTAAGGTCGTGTATAAATCAATGGAGAACAACACTTCGCTATCCAGAATGTCGGCAGATTATGATAAACGACATACTAATAAAGATCGAGCAAGGTATATTTCAAGGTGACAATCTGAGTCCCTTGTGGTTTTGTTTAGCTTTGAATCCTTTCGGCACTCTGTTGGAGGGTTCAAGGTTAGGCTATCGGTTGCAGAAAAATGATCAAGTTATACTTTACCTTCATTATATGAATTATTTGAAATTACTGGCCTCCACAAAATTACAATTGACGGCGTTTTTAAGGGTCACTGAAAACTTTAGTAATTCTATCAAGATGGAATTTGGTGTAGACAAATGTAAGTCATGTATGTAAAGAATGGCGTGATTGTAGAATCTGAAGGAATAGAACTTTCAAGTTCAATACAACTCAGATCTGTGTCTGCCACTGAAACTTACTAGTATCTAGGTTTTTTACAGTCTTTGGGAATACCAAAATCTGGCATGAATCAAAAGTTACAGGAACGCTTCTTTGGTCGCCTGAAAAAGCACTAAAAAGTTTTGTATCGGGGGGTAACAAGGTTCGAACCTGTAACAGTTGGGTCGTGCCAGTTCTGATGTATTCCTTTGGTGTACTTAGATGGACTCAGACCGAATTAAATGCCCTTGACAGAAAAGTCCGTACATTGATGACTGCATTCCGCATGCACCACCCACGTTCATCAGTTATGAGGTTGTATATTCCACGAAAGTTTTCGGTCGTGGTTTATTAAATATCGAGACTCGACACAATCGCGAGATTCGCGAATCGCGCGCGATTCTCAGAGAATATTTTCGTCAGACTAATGTAGGAGTGCATCACAATATAGTTGCAGTGGATACTGGTATTACCCTATTCGCTCTGACTAAAGTGAACTGACGCAAACCTATAGTACTTAGTACTACTGATCGCAGGAAAGTACGGAAGGGCAAAGAACTTCATGGTCGATTTTATCGGACGCTGCAAGGGTCTGATTTAGACTTTAAAGCGTCGACGTCTTGGCTGCGGTATGGTGATCTCTTCGGATAAACCGAAGGTTTTGTTTGTGCGATTATGGACGAGGGTTGACATCTGTCGGGCGTACCACCGTTCCGGGGAATCTGTTAAGCATATTATTCCTCGTCGTGGTTTTTCTTGTCTTCTATCGGTGAGTATTTGCACAGGCACAACCAAGTAGCCAGAATCGTACACCAACAACTTGCCCTCAAATACCAACTTGTCATTTTTGAAGTGCCATACTATAGCTACGAGCCCGACACAGATCATTGTTCATTTAAATTCATTCCAAAAAGCATTTTAATTAGTTTGATTTAGTTGGTTTGAATTAGTTGAATTGACAGTAGTAGAGAGCTGTGGACAGTAAAATATTCAATGTCTCGGAAAAACATAAAAACTGCCCACTAAAATCGATTCTCACTCACGATGAGCGCTGCCTAGTTTGCGGGTTTAATTCTAGAACGGTCACCATGTCCAGATCTATTTAGGTACGCTTTTCAAATATTTCAAAGGAATCTGAGGATGGATCCGTCAATTTCCAATGGAGTTTTCATCGATCCGCCCAGATGATTGAATCTTCTTTATAGATACATTTTTGTAGCAAGAGTATTTTTGGTGAGTGGGCATTGCGTGTATGTGACTCTCACCACCTTTCACTTGTCGTCAGGGTCATTTTCGTTTCATTTCTTCAATATGATTATTATTTAATACACTACTGACGTTTACAACTTTCAGTAACCTAAAATCACTCAACAGACTCAAACATGCTCCTGTGGCGGGTGACCTCCATCGTGTTAGTGATGTGATTTTGAAATCACCAAACTGTTGAACATTGATAACTACATGTACATAACTAGATTTATGTAAAATGGCATGAAAAGGAACGAAAATTAAACCACACAATTTACGTCCTTAGTTTTGAACTATGTATTTATTTCAGCGTAGATAACTTAAACAAAACGAGGGACGGGACAGTTCGTCAATAATTAACAATAAATAACAGTAGATATAACACAACGATAGAGAAGGTGCCTCGCCCTGTGACGTCACAGCCTATACGGCGCCCATGCACACTACAGCGCCGTCTCGTACAAAATTATAATTTAAACAAATAATATAATATTTATAATTACAATATAATAATTTAGTGTATCGCTTGAGCATCGTCGTAACACTTCCTGGATCTTTCGCTCGGCCTAGTCCCGCAACTCACTCACGAGTACCAACGATCGTCCGTAGGAGATCGCAAAAGCCGCTCACACACTCTCACAGCGGCACCGGTTCCGCACCGCGCACGACCTATCCGAGGAATACACAACGAACGAACCGAACAGAGCGTACAACGCGACGGGAGAACACTCGATCGCACCGCGAGCAGCAGCGCTCCGCCGCACGTCACACCGTGGTCTCGCGGTCCACGTGGATGTACTCGACGGAGCGCTCGCGCCGTCAGGAGGACGCCGCCGAGGAAGCGCGAGACGCGTCGTAGAGCAGCTCTTCTGTGAGGCGCCGCCCGGCCGCCAGCGCGCCCAACAGCTGCTTGTCGGGAGCCGCGCGCCGCCGCCGCCGCAGCGCTAGCACCACCAGCAGCGCCAGCACCGCCAGCCCCGCCGCCACCGCCGCGCTCGCACCGCCGGGCGCCACCAGCGCCGCCAAGAGGCGCGCGCCCGCACCGCACGCGCCCGCCTCGTCCGCGCCGCCCGGGCAGTCCGCGGCGCCGTCGCACCAGAGCGCCGCGGCCATGCAAGCGCCCAGCGCCGCGCAGGGGTGCTCGCACGCCGCCGTCGCGTTAGGCCACGCCTCTCCCGGTGCTAGCGGCCGAGGCGCGGGCCCCGCGCGCCACAGCTCCATCCAGGCCAGCCGCGCTTCTCCCGGCTCCCGCGCCGCCCACGACACGAGCAACGCCCCCGGCCTGGCGCCGCGGCCCCACCACTCATCGGTAAAGATGTGCACGGAGTGCGCACCGACGCCGGGGCACACGACACGCAGGAGGCTCGAAGAGTGCGCGTCGTACACGAGCACGCGGTTGGTGGTGGCGCAAGGGGGCGCGTCGCCGACGGCGCCGGCCGTCGGCAGTGGCAACTCCTCACCCCACACGCGTAAGAACACCGACCGGTTACCGCGCGCCTCCAGCAAGAATGGTGTTTCTCCGCACTCTGACGTCCGGTCGTCGCTGAAATTCGTTCATTTTGTTACGTTGACCGTAGAACCGATCGGCTCTGATTCTCGGAATCGAGGATTCACTACCTGTAAGGGTATGTGAGATGTATTCTCGCCCCCGGCGGTGGCGACCTCCGCCTCGCCGCGCAGGAGGGCGAGGGCGCGGGGCCGCGTGACCAAACCCCGTGGAACTGTACGTGTCGATGATCCTCGCCGGCCAGCATGGTGCGCGACACCAGCTCCAGTTCTAGCGCAGGACCGCCGGACTCGAGCCGAAGAGGAGCGGTGCTGTTATCACAGATGCACGCCACCTGCACCTGTGTTTAATTTTTGGGCTATTTTGTGAGCTGTAATAAATGATATACGATATATCATGTTGTTCAATAAATTAGGAAGTTGTGGCTATTCGAACTAGCCTGATAATATATACGAGTACTTGAAACTGAACAGGAAGAAAATCACTGACGCGACATTAGAGTAGGCGCTCACCCTGTATCCGAGCCAGGGAGATTCATAAATACGGAGATGCGGCACCCGCAGTGGTGGGTCCTCGTCCCCATCGAAGTCAGCCGCCGACTCATCGCCTAACTCGGGCTCCTCGACGTGCGATTCCACCGGCTCGGTGACGCACACCGGACGCCCCGTGATCGAGTCTGTGCGGGTGGAGCAGCGCGGTTCTTTGCCGAACGTAGCCGACTGCAGATCGAGAACGATTCGCGCGTCTTCCGCCTCGAACCGGTACACGCAGCGCAGCCGCCGCGCTCCCCCACGACCGAACCACAGAGCGTTACGCGGCGATGCGAACGCGCCGGGAGACGTCAGAAGGCGCGCGCACTCGGTCGGTACGGGCGGTGTGCGTCTCGAGTCTGCGAGTAGCACGGTGCCCTCTAACCGCGCGTCCACGAACTCGTAATGAAGCGCGAACTCGAGAGGATGCGTGGCGGTACCGGGCAGCGAAGTGGCAGCCAGCGATAGCAGCGGTGCAGCCGACACGTAGCCGTCGGGCGGCGCGCACGGTCGGGGCGAGCGCGTGGCGTTGGCGAGCGCGGCGCGCGCGCACAGTGCCGGTGCCGCGTCGCAGAAGCGGCCGAGTTGGCGCGCGCCCGCCTCCTCTGCCCCACCCCCGTCCCAGATACGTAGCTCCACTGCGCAAGCACCGCTAGCGACGTGTGTACGCGTTTCGCTCGTTGCGAGAGTCGAGCGCTGCGTGACACCGTTCTCGTCTTCTCGTTCGGCGCTCTCGAGTCGCCTCGGTTCGACGAGCGAATACTGAGTAAAACTTGAAAAGTATATCCAGACGAGGTCACCTGTAACGATATATATCATCATACTTCTGTGGACTACGGCAAGGCATTTACGATCACAAAAGAGCACGGGTCACCTGGTCGTCCGTGAAAGGTCCAGGTGCAGGTAGTGTTTGGCGGCAAGGTGTGCGCAGGTGCACGAAGGCGCCCGCGCCTCCCTCGCCCGCTTCCCGTCGAAGTCGAATTTGTCTCTTCCTCCGATGAAGACGCTTTGACGTGGAACTCGCATCGACGCGCTTCCCTGTTCAATTTTTTTTTTTTAATAAAAGTATCTTCCGCTCTACCTATGGAAAATACGATTGGATTTCAAGAGTGGTGGTCACCATACTCATTACGAATGCAGACAATGCAGTATGGAAACCCACACGATGCCGGTCTAGTAAGATGCTTTTTTACCCATTATTCGCTTAAGGGACCTGGGATCATAGTGGAAAGACAACACTTGCGCTTGTAGTGAGGTCCAAGTTTTGAGTGATTTATACAGGAAAGAAGAGTCAAACCATTTTATTCTAGAGCATTTGCCTTCCACTCTAAAATGGTGCTTTCCGAGAACTGTACATGTTGTCGTATAGAGGAAAGGAGAATGACATGCTACAGGTGATAGAGGATTGCCTTAAAGTCGACATCTCTTTAACATCTTCTGTAGAGATTCAATGAATTGTACATTGTACATTTACTGTAGATCGTGACAACCCGTTTTCTTAATCCATCACCACAAGGACTAAAAATATCCAGTAGCACAGTCTTATCATAATGGTAACATAAATAATACTATACACTACCACCACATTAGATCCTAATATAGCCACATTGCACCTATGCAAAGTCGACGTGGACCGCTAATAAGTATACATATAAAACTGCTTAATTTAAGTAGGAATTTCAAAGTCGCAAATATTTAAAGCAATAATTAGAAAATTAAAAGTTTAAATTTGCGCGTTAAATTGAAAATAGTAAAACTGGATTACAAGAGTAAGTTTAAATGAACCTGGCGTAGTCGAGAGAATCGGAATCTGCGAAGACAACGTCCACGTCTAGTTCGAAACCGCGCAAAGGGGCCGGCGGCGCAGGAGGGCGGAGCGGCGCGCTGAAGGGCGAGGAGTGGAAGGCGACGAGCATCTCCGGGCCTCGTGACGTGACGCGCGGTAGCCAATCGCCGCCACAGTATTCCACCAGCACCGGGTCGTCGGTCGACGCGCCGTCGTAGAAGATGAGCCGGTCGCGCTCGCCCGTACACTCGCGCCACGCGCGCACCACACGCCCCGTCTTGTTCAAGCTGCATATTACATTACCTGCTTACATTTCATTGTTCATGCGACACCAACGAGCTTTACCCACATCCCGTTTTTTACAGATACATACTTACCCTTCTTACATAACGTACGTATATTGCCCACAGGCAGTACAATCACATTCGGTTGCCTGAGAAAATTATTGTATAACTTAGTGGAAACAGGAAAGTCTTCCAGAACTCATGAGTTTTTGCCTAAAATGCATAGAAAGAAAGATCTTTAACATACCTACATAGAACATAAAATAATAAAAAAAATATAAATATTTCTGACATCTAACACACAACGGCATCCAATTTCAAACTAAGTAACTATATATTGATATAAGACTGATATGATACTTATATAAATCTTTTTGTAAATACATACATATTACACATGGAAAATAATCCAAATTTGGAAACAAATATTTGCAGATCATTCAAATATTTGACGGTCTGCCCTAAAAAAAAAATCGAACCCCAGACTTCCACACAGTGGTCACATGTATTAACACTGCGCCACCGAGGCACTTATTCTGAAATAGGTAATTCTTTTCATTTTAACTTTAGAACAAGTGAAACTAAGGGATAATTCAAATAAACCTGGTCAGACATTGTAATATCGTACTCATAACACAACCAAACTCGTCGTTTGAACGCCACAGCTACGAGTATGTATTCGATTTCCATCAAACTGACGAAACTGATCGTCCTCTTATAGCACAATCATGTTATATGTACAACTGTGTGGCACGCCTCTTGCGTTCTGACGTTAGTCAATTAAGTCAATATTCTCTAACACTGTATTTACCTAAAGGCGTTGCGTGTAAAATTATGCGATATAGATATAGTGTGATTCTTTCCATATACCCTCGTTATGTGTCTGTGTTCTTCTCTGCACTGATATATTTATGTGAACTTAACAATATAAATACTTGATATTAATCAGTGCTCATAAAATTTACTTACATGTGAAGATATAAATGAATGTACCACAAAATTTACACATATATTTACCTAAATCGCACTGTTGACGTAAGTGTGAATATATCAAAGTACAAAATAATTTCGATTAACAAGTTCCCTGCTTAATTGAATGAATTATTAAACATGTACTGAAAATACAAAAGCCTCCCAGTAGTAGTGATATCAAAATACAAACCTTGCCATAGATATAGAGCGTTTTATCTGCATCTTGTGCGAGTACTCCTGGCGCACAGAAATC
Organism: Hypercompe scribonia; assembly: GCA_949316085.1. Taxonomy (NCBI): domain Eukaryota; kingdom Metazoa; phylum Arthropoda; class Insecta; order Lepidoptera; family Erebidae; genus Hypercompe; species Hypercompe scribonia. Next base: position 19,151,842 of record OX438983.1, on the reverse strand, counting down.
ATCGCGTGCTTACACGTGGGGATATCCTTCTGACGCAGGCTCCAGTAGCACGTTACGTTCCTGACGAACATTACTCAAACTCATTATACATAACAATGGCCTATGCCTATTAAATAAACACGTTGTGGAATACCATTAAACTCGTTTTAGTGGTAGCCAAAGTCGAGAAAATACATCGCGTGATACGCGGTGTAGTAAGTGCTAATACGGACTACAAACTAAGAATGATGGCACTAAGGCGTATCGCCAACAACAATACTCTTCTGTAAGGAAAAAATTATAACACAAATCTGTTTGATTTGAGCAAATTTAAAAATCTTAAGCACTTTTAATGGTTTATCTTGTCCCTGTTCAAAATTATCACAGTAGGTGTGTAAGGCAGAGAGTGTGCGCACTGTAAACGAGTATGTATGGAGTCCTGAGTGTTTATCGTATATTAATATTTTTTCCAGTTTACTAAGTGCATTGAATAACGTAGATCAACGAAACATAAATAGTAAAAATTCTCGTAAAATGTCCAAAAAAATTAGAAATAACTAATTACTACTTCAATTATGTTGGGAACCAAATAACATAGACATACACCAGTGTGTGACTAAAACCCACACTAATTACTAAAAAATCTCCTCAACGTGTTAATAGAAAGTTTACAAAGTACTATTTAAATTTATTTGACGCGGTTAGGCACTCGACTACTTGAGGTTTTGTCGTTTTAAATAAGGATTATATAAAATACCTAGGATACATGCCGGGGTAGTTCGGGCTCTGCAGCCGACACGGTTTGCGATGACACTCTTCATACGTGCGAGTGCAATACGTGCCCGGCGAGATAGAGCCGCGTTCCAAGGGCGCCTCGATAGCACCGAACCTACACAACGTGGATACGTTAGTTTATCGAAATGGCTACTAGTAAAAAGTGACCTTTTTAAATTGAATTTCACAAACCTCACTACCGCATCTCGCTGAGCGAGGAACTTGTATCGCAACCGAAATCCAAACGGCTCACCAAGACGCACTCGAAACAGCTTTACAGACACCGTGACCGTCGCCGTCTCGCTATAGTAAAGCGCTGCACCGTCTGCCTTGCCGCACCACGAGCCTCCGGTGAAGGGGCGGCCTAACTCCGACAGCTGCATGTACCCGTCCGGACAGCCGTCCAGCGCGCCCGGCTCGTAGCGCCCGACACGAAATTCATCGAAGGCGAGCTGCACGAGATCCCCGTGCGCCGCGCCTCCGGCGGTAAACGTCATGTGACACAGGAAAGGTACGCGCGTGGCATCGCGTACGCCGACCGAGTACGCGACACCCACGCGCCCATAATACGTCCTGTTGCAGGGCGTGCAGTTCGGCGGCTCGTCGCTGCCGTCCGCGCACTGCGCCACTCCATCGCAGTAGGCGTCCAGTCGTTCGCAGGTGCCGCTGCGGCAGGCGAACTGCGCCACGCCGCAGCCGCCTGCGGCGCCTCGCGCCAACCCCAGGAACGCAAACGCCGCCAGCGCACGCCACATGTCGCCTCGCAGAGCCGCCTCGCAGAGCTGCCACGCGCTACCGCAGAACCACCGCACACGCTGCTCTCGCACCCGCTACGGACATGACAAGTCGTGTCTCACTACTCACAGTGTCTAACCGAGGTGGTTCATCGTGGATTTCATGCAATACGTAACTGTAGCGATTAGCAGATTTCTGTTTCGATGTAGGTAGTGCACTTCACAAACAAAGGACATGACTAATTTATTAATGGAAAACACAGTCAAACGTGGTTAATGATAATGCTTTTGTAACGCAAACAGAAGGAGTATTTGATAAATTCGGTGCCTTAAGTACAGTTATTTTAAATAATAATCGAGTTAGATAATATATTACTTATACGCCAGGATTTTTACAAGTACATATAATAAAAATTTTGGACCACTTCGAATTCGGCGGTAAACTTTAGATGCACTGGAATTATTTCAAACTGTATAATATAAGAGTTCAAACAATAAATGAACTCTTAACCTACGAAAATTACTTCTCATGCGTATGCGTTACTAATTAATACAATACATCAATCATATACATAATATACCAAAATTCCACAGTAAGTTCATACATGTATCAATTAGTAAGTAGTTACAAATTGCATACGTGCAACAGGAATCACGATGCATTCCATAAATGCACAGATTTTACAAAAAACGAATTTCAAACAAAATTGTTGGGCTTTGTATGTCGGAAATTAAAGGGTTTTATAAGGTATACAGGACTAAATAAATGAAAGGTCTGAGTATTCTGACGAAAGCGGATTGGAAACCACTTAATCTTTTTACCTAAATAAGAAATATAATCATATTTGCGTAGTCCAAATAACTACGAGTATATCCATCCGTTTGATCAGCGAGGTACAGTAGGCCAAAACCTCCTTGCTAAGGTGCGGTGAAGTTAAAGATTGTTGATGATGATAAGGCATAAATCGTATGCAAAAAAATTATAAACATTTCACGTTTGTCAAGATGTTTTTTTTTACATTTGTACTGGAATAGGCGTTTGTCCTCTATATCACCTGATGTAAAGTGTAGATGAGGACGAAGGTGATACACGCCCATCCAGGAGAAACCTGTTCACTATACTCTTAAAGGCTCCAGAGTTCAACTCATCAGGAAAAATTGACCCAGGCAGGTCGTTCCAAATCTTGGCGACTCTCACCAAAAACGTGCTTCGGTGAGATCAAGACAGCAGAGTTCGGCAATAGAAACGTTTTTGCAAGTGCAGTTTCAATACCTCCTCGAAAAAAAATTTGTAACCTTCGCAAAAGTCCCGCAATCTCTTTGCTGCTCACTTCGTGAATCTGAGGTTGTCAAGGGAAGTTGCTGTCAGTTACAATTTCTAAGCTGTGTCCTTGACCTTTGTAGGCCTAAACTAAAACCGTCGCAGTTATTTGTTTATGTGTAAACGGGCTTCAAACAGTACGAACAAATAGTACTTAGATTTGTACAATAATTACAAATTAGTTAGTAATACCAAATTTAACGTCACAATCAATATCTATTTATTTATTTGTTGTTAGAGAAACCTACAGACCTATAACAGTGGTGTATTATTACAATAAAATAACTGCATTGCCAATTACAAGTCTTTACATACAAATACACTGAAGAGAACTGTCTACTTAAATTGAATAGGAATGGGTTAGTAGTTAATAGGCATTGTAGTCAAAAACAAACTCTATTAACACTCAAACTCAATATTACAGACTAATTTATAATACAAGCAATATATAGCAACCTTCTGCTTCATCTTTTAACTTTTTTTTATTTCGGGCCTGCCAAAGTGACTTTACTCTGCCTGATGGAACGTTCACCATGCTCGTTGCCACTGTGGATAATGTAGTACAGTGACCCACACTATAGTGGCTTAGTGAGATGCTTTTCCGCGCCCCGTTTAAAGGAACCAGAATCAAAGTGAGAGGGAAACACGTGTGCTGGTAGTGAGTTCCAGGTTTTAACTAATTTGCACAGGCAGGAAGAACCGAACCGTTTATTTCTTAAACGTATGTTACCCATTCTAAACTTGACTAATCTATAATACAGGGTGGGCCAAAAATTCGTTACCATTTGAATCTAACATCCCGCGCAAACCAATGCCGCATGAGCGGTCTGACCACTAACTCGTTTCTCAGCAGTTTTATCGCAATGGATCGCTCCACAGGGCCGCAGCACGCTTACTGTGTGAAACAATTTTATTTAAACAACAGTTCGCTTATTACTGTTGGAAGCCTATTTCGAATACGATTTGTGTTCCTTTTATCAAGAAATGGGTAACGAAGTTTAAAAAGAAGATTAGAAGAGATTATGGTAAAAACCCCCTAACTAATAAGCTTTTTTGTAAATAAACAATTTTTATAATATATCAAGTGACTTTTTATTAGATTTTTTCAAATATTAACTAATTCGTGGCCTGCCCTGTTGAAATCTATAAATATTAAGTATGTTTGGGGACGTTTTAAAAACTCAAAAAGTTCTGCACTAATTGAACCCGAATTTTGACATGATATAATTACGTAATCAGCGAAAAGACTAAGGTTTTGACGAAAACCTAAGTCTCAATCTAAATAAAAAATCAAAAAAGAGCCGCTCCGTGCGGTAATTGATTAAGATATCACCGAGTTCGGCCATTCATCCGTGGATGTCGTAAGACCCGGCTAAGAGAGCAAAATATGCTGGATAACAGCTCTGCAAAGAGAAGTAAACCTTGACGCACACTTTGTACCGATCTGTCTGGTCAGTGTGGTGTAGTAATCTAAAATCTACTTTCTAAGGAGAAACCAAATAGGTAGACATATCTGGTAGTGGACTGCTAAAGGTTATTAACGTTGATTATGATTACGATGAAAGAGAAGCCTACGAGTATGTCCAGCAGTAAACTATTAAGAGCTGTTGATGTTATGTGATACGACCGGCTTCAAAGACTGTTTTATCATTTTACCGTAATTATATTTCGGTAATGGAAAAATGCTCACTGATGTGATTTGTTTATAGCTTTTAAATCACGTCCATAAACAAACTCAACATCTTACTACCTTATTGGAATTAAATGTCTTGCTTATAATGCCAAGGTTAATATAACCAAACCTACTTACAGTACAGTGACATACACTACAGTAAGTTACGTTTTGAATCCTGAATCTACTCAGTACTCATAGACTAACACTAAAACGTTCCACTAAAAAGTAAACTTTTTTGCAAACTTATCAGCTTCCTATTAACAAATTTCAGTCTAACGAGTATACGAGTATGAGACGTGCGAAACTGACGGCTGGTATGTTTTGCACAAAATTAGGAAGACATGTGCAGTCTGCGATGGACTTAGCTTATCAAATATCAATTTGGCTTTCCACCGACGTTAAATAAACCAAAATATCCTGTTGTCTTTGAGTGTTACATTTATTTTGGTCTTTTCAATAAAGTTTGATTGTTTGATTGGTTTTAACTTTTTACTGTCGTTCGTTTTGTTCGAAGAAAAAAGTAAGTATAACCAATCGGCTTGCAAATACATCGATAAAACAAAGTTTTGTTACGCGGTGAATTGCTTGATGTAAGAACTCTCGAATAAATTTAATGTCTATTACCTAAGCATTAATCATATATTTTTTTTAAGGATTATGCATAAATGTATTGTAGGAAACCAAAAAGCTTTAAAATGTTTCGAGGTATGAGTTCTACTATCTGTATTTTCTTTGTACTCGTATGTATGTTTACCATATGTTGATCAAGTATTAGCAGTATCTTCCGCTAATGAGTTGCAGGATATGATAGCAGAAAGTGAAAGTAAAAGCAACTAACGAAGGTGTTTGAAAAAGGTGAACAGAGGACAGCTTGTGTGACAAATATGAATAACTAATTGGCCCATGTAACCTCGTCTGCATCTCATATTGTCCGTAGCGTGATGTTGTACAACGTGAAATAAATTATTTACCATGAAGGTGTTTATAGCGAGCCAACTTTAATGAATAGACACATGTTGTCGCGGATTTACTTTTTTACAATTTTTAAAGAAAAATATTATTTCGAACATTATTTTTGCGCAACTTTAACCGTTTACACAGCATACGCAATAGAAGCTCTGAAGAGGAATAATTTTACTCTGTTTTTACAATGTTTTTCGTTGATACTCCTTGCTCCTTTTAGACGTAGTGTGATAACAAAACCTTCCTTGATAACTTTGTTATCTAACACTGAAATAATATTTTAAATCGGGGCAGTAATTCTCGAGATTAGCGCATTCCGCTAAAGAAACAAACACTTCGGCTTTATAATATTATAAGTATAGATGAAAGAACTAGTGAATGCACATATTTATTTCAAAGTATAATATGAATTTAAGAGATTAGGAAATGCGGTGGTTTGTCTTGCGCTTCCTTATGAAAGGTCAGAACGCGTCATCTGATGAGCCTGGCGACCTATGTGGCGGTGTTGGCATCAAGTCTTATGCATGCCAACGAGAGCCCGTGTAGCAGAAGAAACATGAGAGTGAAATCCATGCTATGTACTTATTAACAAGTGCGTAAAATGAAAGATTGACTTATAGAGTAACCCACACTGTTATTTTACCTCATGAATGTGAAGAACGAAAACGATTGAAAGAACATGTGATAACAAAAATTGAAAAAGAGATGCTGTGATGATTTGGGCGTGTCCAAGGAAGAACCAAAGACTAAAACATTTTAGAAATGTCCTGTGAATAGGCAGGCCGGTGCAGGTAGGCTTCCAAAAGACACACTGACGCCAGAAGACCCCGGAACAGCAGAAGAGTAATGTACCGAAGAAGGGTCACGTCACAAAAATGCGCTTCAGTATACACTTTTTCACCATTACTAACAAAAAGTACGTAGGCTTGTGTTTAATACTAGTTACGTCTTAACAATCAGATGTAATGTAACCGTTTTAGTAATTTCGTAATAATATAGTTACTAGAGTTTCAAAAAAAAACAATTTATAACATTGCTAAAGAAGCAGTGGAAAGGAATTCGAGAGTGTTAGTACTCTCCTGTCCAAATAGTTTTAGGTTTCAATACAACACGTTTTTATGTACATTACGCATCTATATTTGTTGAAACAACAACTAAACCATACGTTTATTATGTTTGATACAGTTGATAAATATTTTATACTTTTAATAGGTATCCTCTATTTAATTCCTTGCAATAATGTACGTTTCATGAAGTATTAATGTTAAATAAATTAAATTGTAAAACAAACACATTGGAAAATAGGCGAGCGCCTGACTACGCGATATATCGTACGAGTGATGACCGTGAATATACCGCGGTAAGAACCGAACTCGACGTGATGGTAGAGTGCGATTGAGTAGGCGCGGACACGTGCGCCACCCCACTGCACTCGTTTGCAGACTGTATTATTTTCCCTCACGATCACTCACTTCGTCAGTAGCTAGTAGTAAAGTTTATAAATGATAAACACATGCTCGAGCACTACGTACTATCACCGTTCATCCCCGGTGACATCCTCATGTCCGAAGCGATCGGTCGACGTAAAGCCAACGCGCCCGCTATCGGACCGTGCACATCACTCACTTCCACAGTCGCGCCAAAGGACGGCGGTGCAACGATACCGTGCAGCGCGCGCTGCACTAGCTGGGTGCGGCAGCGGCGGCGTGGCGGTCGCTACGCGATGTATCGCGGGCGCCTGGCTACGTGCGAGGGTGACGTAACACCGCACCACACTGCAGCGCGCCGACCACCGAGCGCTGAGCCAGGTCGCACGGGGTCCCCCTCCCTACTCACACCAGAGCTGCGCGCGCAAACTCCTCTGGCTGAACGTTTGCACTTTAATGCATCATTCGACTTAACTTTTCTTTGAATCTCTTATAAGTATAAATCACAATTATGAACTATCAGGGCAAAGTTTATATGTAAATTGTAACAACTATTGTTTCAAGAATTCAGCTGCCTACTACTATTGTCACGAAATCTTAAATCTAATCGTTTTTGAGGTAAATGTCACACTGGCGAACTACAAGAGGTGATTCAGTTTATTTCTAAGTATGTACTTTAGTGATGGAATGGATCTCATGTCCTGAACAAGATAAGAAGTTCAAGTTTTAGCAACATTAACATGTAAAGTAATGAATCTCCTCGCTATTTTAACCCGTTCAAAAAAAGAAGGATGTTCACGTTTTCATCTCCGTTCACAAAACAAGAAATTCTTATAAGGACGGTTCAATGAACTTTTCAACTTTAAATGTCTGTCTCTCTATTTCGAAAAAAGTACATTCTATAGAATACTTTCCGTTGAATGTCATGCAAATTTTTAACAGCAAGCTTCCAATACTCAGTTACATGGATAAGACACCACTTACACACTTAAATGGCATGCTCGATGTGCTTGCGACAGCGGTATGCCTTCGCGGTGGTTATCAGCGAAGGAAGAAAGGCTCTTGCTGGGACCATGTGTCCACACCACACATCACCTCCAAATAAATGCCGCATACAGGGCCACAAACGTGCGCCACACATAGTTACTATAACAGGCTTATAAAGTTACGCTAAACATCACCACATCAGTATCGTCCAAGTTTGTGACCCGTAGACACATCGAGGTATTTGCAATTTAAATATAGTTCTGTTTTAAAAATATATTGAAAATAGCTTACTGTGCAGTAAAATGGTGTGGCAAGTCATCTAAAACATTTAATTATGAAAAAGATGTCATAACGTTAAATCGGTAAGTATATTATATTTTTATTACGTTAACGTTTTTAAATATACCGGAGTTCAACTTATACTGGTGACTTAATAGTCCCTTTCACTCACCACGTAAACTACAATAGTTGTCTTTGTCTAATACTGCACGTGTATCGATAGTGCTGTGATTCAGAAATCGATTTGTCGATTTATCGGTCAACTAGCATAGTTTCCATTAGACATCTTACCACCTCAATGGTTATCCAACGACTAACTCAGCTCCCGACTCAATAATCAAACGCTGTTTAAACCCCACCACTCTCAATTCTTTCACCGAAAGTTGTCACAAAAGAGAGACTGTGTCGAATAGTGTTGCCTTTTAAGAAAAATAGAACTACCCTCCATAAAATCATTACATTCGGCCATCCTACGAAATATGTAGCCTTCTGGCACATTAAAAGCATCAGGAACTTTGCCAATGAATGACTTACTAACTAAAGTTACTAGAAGCCAATAGAATAAAATCGTGATTTAATTTTGATTAAGACAAGCGTAATCACAAAAATATCTATTTGGTCTAAATTAAAATAAATACTCTAAGGAAGCTACTGTACATTTTAAAAGATTTCAAGTGACTGTTAAATTAGACAGTATTTCGTACTAATGCATTTATGTATGCATTCATTATTATATTTACAAATAATTGAGTTAAAAATATTATAGATGTTAATTTTCTCATAAGTTTAAGGATTAACACAAACTTAATTATTTTAATTTCATATAATTATTATGTTTTAAGATTAAACAATAACGTATTTTTTGCGCAAAACCAGTTTTAAACAAAACCTTAATACGTAAATCATAATAAAAAAAAAAACAAAATTAGTATAGGTAATTTTACATTTCATACCTGTTTAGAAGCGACATAAACATAGTTTGTTGAACGATCGATAGATGGCGTGTGTCATGCTTTCTAAATCGCGATATCATTTGTTTCGCATGGCGGATAAGTACACCAGATATTTAATATTTGTAAAAACTTTTCGATGCACATGTGCTGGTTGCTATATTTGTGTGAAATATGCAGTATAGTGCGATACGGTGGTTTCATTCGAATCATCCCAAGTGACACGACAGTGGTGACAAGGAGCACCCTGCGTACATAACTGGTCCTTCGAGCCGGATCTTGGAGCCTGGCTGACGAGGGCATTATCAGCGGTGGAAACCTGCTGGTGTTGGAGAAGCGCCCCTATGGGCAGTGGGCCGCTGCTCGGGGCGCCAACTTTCCCAAATGGAAAGTCATCACAGCGAGTTAGTGCGACGAAGCAACTGGGAAGTGAAGGCGAGGTATCACACAGATACCAAATTAGGTGCATCTTCAGTGACGCGGATTAGAACTGGGACATTCTGAAACTGAAGTGAGGTACCATAAAACTGTAAGTGTTTGAACATTTTACTTCTTAGCATCAAAGTGAATAAGACTTAGTAAATTTGAATTTTGTAGTGCATAAACAGTAAAAAATTACAAGTGTTTAGGACTTACAATAATTAGCTAAAAAGTGAAGTAACGGCAAAGCTATGCCCGATTTTTGTCCGAGTGCTTAAAATAAAAAGACTCAGAAAAATTTACACAGAAATCTTCAATACTTAGAAAAATTTTAGCTGAAATTAAAGAAATATTACAAGTGTGAAAGGCTTAAAATAATTTCATCATGGAAGCATACAACAAAGTTCAAATACATTCAATGAATAGTATTAAACGGAATAGGACTCAAAAGAAAATATTAAGCAATCAGTTGATACTAAAGAAAACCAAACCAGTACAGTAACCATTTGTGCCGCTGCTGGTGACAGCCAAGATTTATTGCCCTCGGCTTTAGTTAAGGTGAAAGGTACAGAAGTTATTTTACGTGTGTTGCTTGACCAATGTTCACAAGCTTCATGTATAACGGAATCAGCCATACAACTCCTTGGGTTGAAGAAACATACCTTTTTTTTTTTTTTTTAACGTGTGGAAACCCCCTCGGGCCGTCACCCCACCGGGGTTTACGGCGGGGTGGTGTGTCGGAATCGGACCGACTAAAACCACACGGTGTGCCACTCTGCGCCTGAGACAGGAGGGATCCGGGAACCGCTGCTATTACGACATCCAGATCCCTCCTAGCGCCTGCCCGCCAAAGCGGGCACCATCTGCGGATAAACTCTCTATATAGGCAACGTACGGCACACGCGGACGTCGCCTCCTCGCGGCTGGCCATTATAGCGGGTGGAGGGGAAAACCCGTCCCGTCCACCCGCGGCCACACTCAAGGCGGCATGAGGCGCTGGTATGCACGCCTCCGCCGCCCGGCTCGCCGGCGGCGAATTTGGTCCGAGTGGATATCGTCCTCCCGGGCCTTCTCCGCCGCCTCCTTCCGCGAAATTACGTCTTCGCAGAAGGTTGCGACCGCGGTAAAACAACTGTCGCTACCGGCCATGGAGCGTATGACGGCCGGTAGCGAGAGATCTCCTCCAATAACTGCAGTGAGGACCCCACGCTGCGCCGCCCAGGCGGAACAAACCGCTAGCGTGTGCTGAGCCGAGTCCTCACTGCAGTCGCAGTGGTAACAGGCGGGACTCAATTCCCTCCTGGCGACCGAGTGCAGATACTTCCCGAAGCAACCATGCCCGGAAAGGACCTGCGTCAGTCGGAAGGAAAGGGTCCCGTGCTGCCGCCCTGCCCACTCGGTGATGACCGGCTGGAGAGCCTCCACGAGGGCAAAGCCAGCACGTGGAGTCTCCAACCGGAACGACCAACGAGCCATCGTGGCTCGACGAGCGGCCTCACGCCACTCGCGCATCTCCTCGGGCGGGGGCCGTATGCCGCTACCCGCCCGGAAGTCAGCCGTCCGCCGATAAACTTCGGCGAGCACTTCCGCCTCCAAATCCCACGGGAGAGTTCCGGCCAGGGCGCACGCCGCCTCCGTCGATATGGTGCGGTAACCGCGTATGGCTCTAACCGCCAATATCCTCTGAGGGCGCCAGAGGCGAGCCCTATTCTGGGCGGTCAGAGCCGCCGCCCACACCGGTGCACCATACAGCGCCATTGACCGAACAACCCCCGTGTATAACCGTCTCATCGCGACGCTGCCTCCACCCAAATTGGGCAAAAGTCGCCCAAGAGCAGAAGCAGCGCCGACCAGCTTTGGAGTAAGCTGTCGGAAGTGCTCGTCGAAGAGCCACCTGCCGTCGAGGATTAGGCCCAGATACTTCATCTGGGCCTTAATCGGTACGAGGACCGAATTGACAACGATGGAGGCACCGGGGGGTGGACCACGACGGGGCCCATGAAACAAAAGGGCTTCCGTCTTATCTAGGGCCACCCGTAAACCCAGCGCCTCGATGCGCCCGACCACCAAAGAGACTCCCACGGTGGCCAGACGCGCCGCCTCTTGAAAGTTCGTCCCCCGGGCCGTGACCAATGTGTCATCTGCGTAACAAATTACGCCCAGCCCGGGGGGAAGACGACCTCGAAGGGCCCAGTCGTATCCCATATTCCACAGGAGTGGTCCGAGGACGGACCCCTGTGGAACACCGCACGACATGGGCCGCCGCCTCAGAATACCATCTCGGTCCTCGTACACGACGGTACGCTCCTCAAGATAGTCTGCCACAAGCCGCCTCAGGTACTCGGGCACCCCGTGGTAGTGGAGTGCTTCCCTGATGCAGCTAAATGGCAGACTATTAAATGCGTTGGCGATGTCCAACGACACCGCCAACAGCACGCCGCCACAGCTCACCGCCTCTTCGGTAACGGCCCTCAGGCGCAGCACAGCATCGACCGTCGAACGCCCCGCCCGAAAACCAAATTGGGCGTCCGACAGATCGGGGCCCACCTCGCAGAGGTGCCGGACGATGCGGGCAGAGAGTATCCTCTCAAACAGTTTACCCGCCTCGTCCAGCAACACAATGGGCCTATAGGCCGCCACCGAATCGGTAGGCCGTCCCGGCTTCCTTAATAGGACCAGCTTCCCGCTTTTCCAGCACTCAGGGAAGCGTCCGGACGACAAGCTAGCGTCCAAGACCTCCCTGAGGCGGTCCGACATGTGGTCGAGGGATCGTGCCAATACTCGGGCAGGTATCCCATCTGGCCCAGGGGCGGTGTTCTTAGAGCGAATCCGTAGAACAACCGCCCCCACCTCCGATTCCCTAACGGGCGGAACATTGTCCTCGTTCCCCCCGTCGTCTCTGGCCATAAAACCATCGACGAGGGTGTGTGATCCACCCGCTGCGGGAAAAGGCCCTCGACCACATCCCGCAGGAAGCTGGGCTGGAGTGTCTCTGTAAGGGGGGGCCCGACGTGCGGAGCTTTGTCGCGCCGCACGATAAGGGCGACCCCAGGGGTCACGATCGAGACCCTCCAGCATCTCCTTACGCTTAATTTCCTTGGCGCGGCTGATGGCCAGCTTCAGAGTTTTCCGCGCCTCTCGGTACTCCTCATGAAGCTGGTCTTCCCCGCCTTCTTCGCGGTGTCGCCGCCGACCACGGGTGTAGGACCTCCGGGCACGAGTACAGGCCGTGTGGAGGTCCGCCAACTCCTGGGACCACCAGTAAACTTCCTTCCGTGGAGGCCGACAACCTCGGATGCGGGGCATGACCGCATCGCAGATTTGCGTAATCGCATCGCGGAAACGACCAGCCCCCATGTCGACCTCCTCAATCGGAGCCTGCGGAGACAGCCAAGAGTGAATAATGGCTGCCTCCTCCAGTAGGTCCCTATTCAGTTTGGCTATAGCCCACCGCGGAAAGCGAGAAGAACGCCGCGCCGCGTGACCCCTACTGGGGTCCTGGGAGCGGGAAAGCTCAAATCGGATATAGAGATGATCCGAGAGCGTCTCAACCTCTTCCAGGACACGCCAGTTCCTTACTCGTGCGGCGAGGGCAGGGGTAGCGAACGAAAGGTCCACTATCGACCCTCCCTGCTGTCGCACACACGTGTTGGTGGAGCCCCTGTTTAGTAAACAGAGGCCCACCGAGGCCGCCCACTCCTCTACGGCCTCGCCCCTAGCGTCCGTCCTGGGGGAACCCCACGCAATGGACTTTGCGTTGAAGTCCCCCAGCACTAAGACGTGCCCAGACGTTAGACACCGCATCGAGGTTTCCAAGTTGTTAAGGAAAACCTCGAAGTCGTTCAAACTCCGGTTGGGGGAGAAGTATACACCATATACAGTGATCCCCCCCCACTCAGCAGCAACATATCCAGTGCCCTTGTCTCTTAGCGACAAGGGCGGGGAATGAGCCGCCGTAGAGCCGACGACTGCCACGGAACCGTCCCGGTCACCCAACCAGTTTGGACGGGGAGGAACATAATAGGGCTCCGCGGCTACGGCAACACCGATCGACCACTGTGCCATAGTTTGCAGGAAAAGGTCCTGCGCCGCAGCACAGTGGTTCAGGTTCGTCTGGACTAGGAGGCTGGAGACTTGGTCCATTACTGGACTGTCTCTACAGCCTCCTCCATGGGCGACGATGTCGACGTGCGAACGGCATCGGAGGCAGCCTGGGCCGACTGGCTAGCCCCCAACGTTCGCCGAGAATCGCGAGGAGGTTTGCAGCCCCCCTGCTCAATCTGATGATTAGCGGGCTTGTTACCCGCCGCACAAGCTGGGCAGTGAGGGGCGGCAGAGCACTCTGCCGCCTTGTGCCCCAGTCGACCGCAGCGGAAGCATAGTCCACTGCAGTCAAAACAACTCACGCACTTGGCGCGTGTGTGTCCGGATGCTAGGCATTTGAAGCACCTCATCGGTCTTGCCGCCAGAACAGTAACTCTGGCATTCACAAAACCGACGAGGATCCTGCCTGCGTCGCCCCAAAACTTTGGCCGACGCTACCGGACAGCTGATCCACACTGCGCCAAGCCCTCCAGGACCGGGGCGGATGGTGCCGACCCTGATGTTGTCCGCGTTGCAGCCCGTCTTCTCGCTAATTGCAACGTGGACATCCTCGGCCGTTACGGAGTCATCCAGGCCCGAAATGCGCAACTCTGCGCACTTGACAGGCCTGGCGATCTTCACACCATCCGTGGCTGCAAAAATTCCTCTCAGTTTCTCGGCGAACCTGTCCGCCGTCTTTGCACCTTCAGCCCCGGGGAACTCGAGGACTCGAGCTCCCGTCTGGGCAAGGCGCAACCTGACCCCTTCAGTCCCGAAATCAGTGGCGAGACTATCCCGGGCCTTCTTAAATAAGGCCGCATAGGACAGCCCGCCACTAGCCGCCTCCGGTGTTACGGTGACCACCACAGCCGCGCTTTTAGGCACCTGCAGCTTGCGCGGCTTTTTCGCGGTAGCCACCGCAACCGACGGCGACTGCGGGGTAGAGGCTGCTTTTTGAGCTGCCTTTTTACCCCGCTTTCGGGACTTAACCCCGCTGACTACCTGCCAACCATCTTTGGATGGGGCAGATGTGGAGGGGGCAGATGTAGTGGTGCCAGGTACACCTGTTGGAGTGGGGAGCGGAGGATATTCCGCTCCAGCCTTTACCACTTTTTTGTGCCCAGACTTCGGTGCAGCCGTCTTGGTTATTACCTTGGCCGCCTGTCGTGCCCTCGGAGTGGCCACAGGAGTAGTCGACACCGACGCCGCCGCCGCATAGGACACACGACCGCCCACAACGGGCAGAGATGTTGGTGCTGATGTGACCTTTGGCCTGTGGGCCCCAAGCGGCGGCCGGACAATAGGGGCAGGAGGCAGTCTTGCCTCTAGGCCAGCGAGACGGCCGTCCATCATGCGCCACACAGCGTCTGTGATTTGGCGCATTTGGGCGTCAGCGATGGTACCAACATTGGGAGACGGAGTAGGCTGAGACGGGGACGAGGCCGGATCCTCTGCCGGACGATGCGCCCGGAATTGGGCGAACTGAGCGCTAAGTTCAGCCACTTGCCCCGTCAGGTGGTCGTTGGCTGCCTGGAGACGAGCCACGTCTCCGATGAGGGTCTCCACGACCCCCGCAATTGCGGAAGAGGAGTCCTTAAGGGCTCTCACAAAGGAGCCCTTAAGGTTACTCGACTTGGTGGCCACTTTGTGAATAATGGCCACTGCCGCGTTTACTATCTCCTGCATGGAAGATGGTGTCTGGGGAACTGAGTCCCCCACCATCGGCTCCCTGACTTTCAGCAGGAGATCAGCAATCTCCTCCTCCGCTAGTGCTTCACCGTCCGCCCTAACTCGCCTATAGGCTTCCGCCTTACAAAAGACGGAGCCTGACGGGATCGAGACCGGGGTTCGTGATCTCCCTCTACGGCTGCTGGTGATTTTGGGAGGCAACATCTCCTGGGACGTGTCACTCTCCTCGTCCCTGGAGCGTCCGCGTTTCCTGCTGTCACACAGCTCCGTCTCCATTATGTCCAGTGCATCGGTCCTCGTACTGGAGTTACTGCCCGCAGTGGATTTGGAACGCAACCGTTCCGATGTTCTTCGGCTCCCAGCAGCCATTATGACTTCTGGGAGCCCCACCGAGATAGGCGCTCCAACCAATACTTCCTCCTCGTTGGAAGAGAAGTCGTCCGCTCTTGTACTTTTTCCCTTCCTGTTTTTCTTCTCCTTCTTTTCTATATTATGATTGTTTGTGTTTGTTAATTTTTCCATTTTTAAACCCACGAGATGGGGAGAACTAAATGTCGACCCGGGCAGAGATCCCCAATACCCGGGCAAGCGTAAATTTGTGCCCAACCGAGGGGTCCGCAGGTGCCCCGGCTGGGAGTGCGCTTGCGACTGAACTACCCAACAGCCATGCATCCCCTGGTCACGCACCAGAACACGGGATTCGGGGTAATTTTTTAGAGAGGTTTTCTTCCTCGCAGTCCGGGCGGCTAAGCCAAGACCCTCGCCCCCGATTGGAGTCGCGAGACTCCAACTCGGGACTACGATATGTCGACGGCGGCAGGGAGACTATGTCTCCTGATGCCTGCACGGTGGCAGTGTAAGTGCACACCGAGCCCGTCCTACCTTTTCCACCGCTGAGCGGAGGAACTCCGACCCTAGAAAGGGTCCCACCATCGTGATTTTTTACCGAGGTTTTCCTCCTCATTGCTCCGAAGAGCGAAGAACCAACAGAGGATTCGACAGACACGCCCACTCTGTTGGACCAAGTCTCAGCTGAATTGCCGGAGAAAATGGCTTCCTCTTCGTGCTAGAATATTAGCCGTTGGCAGTGATGAACACCATCGCCAACGTTACCAGGGTGCACCACGTGGAGGTTTTCTAGCCAAGCACCCCAAGAGGCGTTGAATACTACCCTAACCTTCGTGGTAGTTTTGTCTTCCCTTAAAACAGCGTGGTGAGGAAGATATACAACATCCGTTCGATCCACTACGTCTGCCGGTACAGATTCCATATGACCAAGTTCGAGATATTCGTTAATTACCTACGAGTATTTCTTCTTCAAATCGAAATTCTGGTCTAACCTTTTCTCTAAACTAAGAAAACTGCGTAATGCAATATCCTTTGTTCGACCATTTATGCAGTTTCATGCAGTAGTTTTGACTGTAGACTGCCGTCTAACAATATAACGGCCAGAAGGGTCTCTTACTGTAGTCTTCTTGTAAAATGCTTCACATTCTTCTTCTTCCTCTGTGTAGTGTTTTTTAGAGAGTACCGCTTCTTCTATTTTCCAAAATTGTTCTAATTAATTTTGGTCTTCTTGGAGGGATAAGCAACACTGGCTCTTGTTACTTGCTAAACCCTTACTTCCTGGTACTTCTCCCGACAGGATCCACCCTAAGGTTGTATCCTGTGCTATCAAAGAACCTGCCGGTCCTTTGCTAAGTCCTTGTGTTATAATTTTATTATACACTGAAGAACCCAACAACATGTCTATATTTGCAGGTTTGTTCCAGGTAGGGTCTGCTAGTTTCTTATTTTTCACATATGGCCACAGTGGTAAATCTATTGGTTGTATTGGTAAAACTGATGTAATACGTTTTTGAACATGAGCCTTAACGGTTACAATTGAGTTAAGATCATGCATTGATGGCAATTTAGGGTACATAATATATTTTGAGGTCAATGCATTCTTACCTTCCTCATTTTCCCCCAACCTTAATGCGGTGTTGGAGCAGGTATGTTTCTTCAAAACGGGGTAAGAAGTCTGCACAAAAAGCAGCCTCTACCCCGCAGGCGCCATCGGCTGCGGTGGCTGCCACAAAGACGCCGCGCAAACTACAGGCGCCTAAAAGCGCGGCTGTGGTAGTCACCGTTTCGCCGGAGGCAGCTAGCGGCGGGCTGTCCTACGCGGCCATTTTCAAAAGGGCCCGGGACAGTCTCGCACGCGATTTCGGGACAGTAGGTGTCAGAATGCGCCTCGCCCAAACGGGAGCTCGAGTCCTCGAGTTCCCTGGGGCTGAAGGTGCTAAGACGGCGGACACAATTGCCGAGAAGTTGCGAAGTATGTTTACGGCTACGGATGGTGTCAAGATCGCCAGGCCCACCAAGTGCGCAGAATTGCGCATTTCGGGCCTGGACGACTCCATAACGGCCGAGGATGTCCGTGTTGCAGTAAGAGAGAAGACGGGTTGCAACACGGACAACATTAGGGTCGGCACCATCCGCCCCGGTCCAGAAGGACTTGGCGCAGTGTGGGTCAGCTGTCCCGTAGCGTCGGCCAAAATGTTGGGCGACGCCGGCAGGCTGCTCATCGGTTTCGTGAGCGCTAGGATCACAGTCCTGGCGGCGAGACCGATGAGGTGTTACAAATGCCTGGCATCGGGGCACACACGTGCCAAGTGCGTCAGTTGTTTCGACTGCAGCGGATTATGTTTCCGCTGCGGTCGACCGGGGCACAAGGCGGCAGATTGTTCTGCTGCCCCTCACTGCCGCGCGTGTGCGGCGGGTAACAAACCCGCCAATCACCAGATTGGGCAGGGGGGTTGCAAACCTCCCCGCAGTTCTCGGCAGGCGTCAGGGGCTAGCCAGTCGGCCCAGGCTGCTTCTGACGTCGTTCGTGCGTCTATACCGTCGCCCATGGAGGAGGCTGTAGAGACAGTCCAGTAATGGACCAAGTCTCCAGCCTCCTAGTCCAGACGAACCTGAACCACTGTGCTGCGGCGCAGGACCTTTTCCTGCAAACTATGGCACAGTGGTCGATCGGTGTTGCCGTAGCCGCGGAGCCCTATTATGTTCCTCCCCGTCCAAACTGGTTGGGTGACCGGGACGGTTCCGTGGCAGTCGTCGGCTCTACGGCGGCTCATTCCCCGCCCTTGTCGCTAAGAGACAAGGGCACTGGATATGTTGCTGCTGAGTGGGGGGGGATCACTGTATATGGTGTATACTTCTCCCCCAACCGGAGTTTGAACGACTTCGAGGTTTTCCTTAACAACTTGGAAACCTCGATGCGGCGTCTAACGTCTGGGCACGTCTTAGTGCTGGGGGACTTCAACGCAAAGTCCATTGCGTGGGGTTCCCCAGGACGGATGCCAGGGGCGAGGCCGTAGAGGAGTGGGCGGCCTCGGTGGGCCTCTGTTTACTGAACAGGGGCTCCACCAACACGTGCGTGCGACAGCAGGGAGGGTCGATAGTGGACCTTTCGTTCGCTACCCCTGCCCTCGCCGCACGAGTAAGGAACTGGTGTGTCCTGGAAGAGGTTGAGACGCTCTCGGATCACCTCTACATTCGATTCGAGCTCTCCCGGACCCAGGACCCCAGTAGGGGTCACGCGGCGCGGCGTTCTTCTCGCTTGCCGCGGTGGGCTGTAGCCAAACTGAATAGGGACCTACTAGAGGAGGCAGCCATTATTTACTCCTGGCTGTCTCCGCAGGCTCCGACCGAGGAGGTCGACATGGCCATGCCCCGCATCCGAGGTTGTCGGCCTCCACGGAAGGAGGTTTACTGGTGGTCCCAGGAGTTGGCGGACCTCCACGCGGCCTGTACTCGTGCCCGGAGGTCCTACACCCGTAGTCGGCGGCGACACCGCGTAGACGGCGAGGAGGACCAGCTTCATGAGGAGTACCGAGAGGCGCGGAAAACTCTGAAGCTGGCCATTAGCCGCGCCAAAGAAGTGAAGAGGAAGGAGATGCTGGAGGGTCTCGATCGTGACCCCTGGGGTCGCCCTTATCGTGCGGTGCAACAAAAGCTCCGCACGTCGGGCCCCCCCCTTACAGAGACACTCCAGCCCAGCTTCCTGCGGGAAGTGGTCGAGGGTCTTTTCCCGCAGCGGGCGGAGCACACACCCCCGTCGATGGCCTTCATGGTCGAAGACGACGGGGGACGGAACGAGGATAATGTTCCGCCCGTCAGGGAATCGGAGATAGGGGCGGTCGTTCTACGGATTCGCTCTAAGAACACCGCCCCTGGGCCAGACGGGATACCTGCCCGTGTGCTGGCCCGTGCCCTCGAACACATGTCGGACCGCCTCAGGGAGATCTTGGACGCTAGCTTGTCGTCCGGACGCTTCCCTGAGTGCTGGAAAAGCGGGAAGCTGGTCCTATTAAGAAAGCCGGGACGGCCTGCCGATTCGGTGGCGGCCTATAGGCCCATTGTGCTGCTGGACGAGGCGGGTAAACTGTTTGAGAGGATACTCTCTGCCCGCATCGTCCGGCACCTCTGCGAGGTGGGCCCCGATCTGTCGGACGCCCAATTTCGTTTTCGGGCGGGGCGTTCGACGGTCGATGCTGTGCTGCGCCTGAGGGCCGTTACCGAAGAGGCAGTGAGCTGTGGCGGCGTGCTGTTGGCGGTGTCGTTGGACATCGCCAACGCATTTAATAGTCTGCCATTTAGTTGCATCAGGGAAGCACTCTACTACCACGGGGTGCCAGAGTACCTGAGGCGACTTGTGGCAGACTATCTTGAGGAGCGTACTGTCGTGTACGAGGACCGAGATGGTATTCTGAGGCGGCGGCCCATGTCGTGCGGTGTTCCACAGGGGTCCGTCCTCGGACCACTCCTGTGGAATATGGGATACGACTGGGCCCTTAGAGGTCGTCTTCCCCCCGGGCTGGGCGTAATTTGTTACGCCGATGACACATTGGTCACGGCCCGGGGGCGAACTTTCAGGAGGCGGCGCGCCTGGCCACCGTGGGAGTCTCTTTGGTGGTCGGGCGCATTGAGGCGCTGGGTTTACGGGTGGCCCTAGATAAGACGGAAGCCCTTTTGTTTCATGGGCCCCGTCGTGGTCCACCCCCCGGTGCCTCTATCATTGTCAATTCGGTCCTCGTACCGATTAAGGCCCAGATGAAGTATCTGGGCCTGATCCTCGACGGCAGGTGGCTCTTCGACGAGCACTTCCGACAGCTTACTCCAAAGCTGGTCGGCGCTGCTTCTGCTCTTGGGCGACTTTTGCCCAATTTGGGTGGAGCCAGCGTCGCGACGAGACGGCTATACACGGGGGTTGTTCGGTCAATGGCACTGTATGGTGCACCGGTGTGGGCGGCGGCTCTGACCGCTCAGAATAGGGCTCGCCTCTGGCGCCCTCAGAGGATATTGGCGGTTAGAGCCATACGCGGTTACCGCACCGTATCGACGGAGGCGGCGTGCGCGTTGGCCGGAACTCCCCCGTGGGATTTGGAGGCGGAAGTGCTCGCTGAAGTTTATCGGCGAATGGCAGACTTTCGGGTGGGTAGCGGCATTCGGCCCCCGCCCGAAGAGATACGCGAGTGGCGAGAGGCCGCTCGTCGAGCCACGATGGCTCGTTGGTCGTTCCGGCTGGAGGCTCCACGTGCTGGCTTTGCCGCCGTGGAGGCTCTCCAGCCGGTCATCGCCGAGTGGGCAGGGCGGCAGCACGGGACCCTTTCCTTCCGACTGACGCAGATTCTTTCCGGGCACGGTTGCTTCGGGAAGTATCTGCACTCGGTCGCCAGGAGGGAATTGAGTCCTGCCTGTCACCACTGCGACTGCAGTGAGGACTCGGCTCAGCACACGCTGGCGGTTTGTTCCGCCTGGGCGGCGCAGCGTGGGGTCCTCACTGCAGTTATTGGAGGAGATCTCTCGCTACCGGCCGTAATACGCTCCATGGTCGGTAGCGACAGTTGTTTTACCGCGGTCGCAACCTTCTGCGAAGACGTAATTTCGCGGAAGGAGGCGGCGGAGAAGGCCCAGGAGGACAATATCCACTCGGACCCAATTCGCCGCCGGCGAGCCGGGCGGCGGAGGCGCGCATACCAGCGCCTCATGCCGCCTTGAGTGTGGCCGCGGGTGGACGGGACGGGTTTTCCCCTCCATCCGCTACAATGGCCAGCCGCGAGGAGGCGACGTACGCGTGTGCCGTACGTCGCCTAAAATAGAGAGTTTACCCATAGATGGTGCCCGCATTAGCAGGCAGGCGCTGGGAGGGATCTGGATGTCGTAATAGCAGCGGTTCCCGGATCCCTCCTATCTCAGGCGCAGAGTGGCACACCGTGTGGTTTTAGTCGGTCCGATTCCGACACACCGCCTCGCCGTAAACCCCGGTGGGGTGACGGCCCGAGGAGGTTTCCACACGTTAAAAAAAAAAAAAAAAAAAGTATTCAACGCCTCTTGCTTGGGTAAAAATGAAGTGTCACTTAATAGTGAACTGATGACGGGTCCAACCCTACAAGTGGATTTGCGGTACACTGTGATGAGATGGTGTACATACCCGATTTGCCTTGTTTCGGATATAGTGAAAATGTACCGACAAGTACTTATTTCTGGTAAAGAGGATTTTCAACGTTTATTGTGGCGTTCGGACAGTACAGAAGAAATAAAACATTTCCGTCTTCTAAGAGTAACGTTTGGAACTACAACGTCTCCGTATGTAACTGTTAAGACGTTACACCAACTTGCTGAAGATGAAGGCGATGCGTACCCTGTCGCGAAGTCCACTGTTACGCAGAATTTTTATATGGATGACATGATGGCTGGCTGTCGTAGAGAAATTTATGATCAAATGACGGCAATACTAGCAAAAGGAGGTTTTGAGTGGCAAAAATGGACAAGCAGCAACGAAGAATTGTTGAAATACAACAACTTAGGTAAGCATCAAGAAGAAAGCCTTGAACTAAATATTGATAATATAATCAAAATCCGGGGACATACCTGGTGTCGAGAATCAGATGAATTCGCTTACAGAGTGAAACTACCTGTTTTGAAGACACTTGAGACAAAAAGTAACGTTATCTCCCACATATCTATGTTGTTTGATCCCTTGGGCACCTGTAATTATAAAAGCGCAAATATCAGTACAAAATTTGTGGTTGTCCGGTATAGATTGGGATGAAGAATTGCCGTGCACATTATTGAAAGAATGGCATACTTACCAAGATGAACTTAAAAATCTAGTTCCATTTAGGGTACCTAGATGGCTGCGAACATCACTTACTGATGCAATAGAATTGCATGGATCCTGTGATGCATCTAGTCTTGCGTATGGTGCAGTAATTTATATCCGTGTCGTTGATAGCCAAGGTGGCGTCTATTCTCGTTTGGTAACTGCAAAAACAAAGGTCGCACCCATTAAACAAATTTCTATTCCTCGTCTGGAACTGTGTGCTGCAGTTTTTCTAACAAAATTGCTGCGTGAGGTTTCAGAGGTGTTGAATATTGAGAGACATCTCATTTATGCAAGGATAGATTCATCAATAGTTCTGGTGTGGCTAAGCAAACATCCATGCAATTGGCAAACATTTATAGCAAATAGGGTGTCTGAGATATTATCCGTAGTCGGTAGTAGTCAATGGGGTCACGTTAAATCAGCTGTGAATCCCGCAGATTACGCATACCAAGGAATGAATCCAACGGAGTTAATCACAAGCATATTGTGGTAGGAGGGACCCTTGTTGTTGAAGGATAAGGTTATCAACCACGAAGAACGGAAAGAATACATAACAGAGTTAGAACAAAAAACCAAAGTAATTAGTCTAGCAACTACAGACACGGAAGAGCTAGCAGTATGGTCGAAGTTTTCATCATTAACTAAATTAATTAGAAAAATAGCATACTGTAGATGGTTTTCTAATTTAAAAAGTCTCTGTCAAATTCAAATCGTGGTTATCAACAAAAGAATTAAACGATGCACTTATTGTATGTGTTAAGCATTGCAAAGGGCAACATTTTGCTGCAGAACTCGACAGTCTGTTGAAAATTAAAACAGTTATTAAGAAAAGTATACTTATCGCCCTAATTCCATTTATAGACCACGATAGCATAATGAGAGTTGGTGGACAGTTAGACAGAGCTGCACTCATGGAAGGTATGAAGCACTCGATAATTCTACTGGCAAAATCACATTTTACAGAGATTTTAATAACAAATGCTCATAAAAGAACTTTACATGGAGGGCCACTAGTGATGGTAAATTTCCTGCGATCTAGGTATTGGATTCTCGATGTGAAGAATAAGGCGAAGTCCTTTGTTCGCAAATGTATATCTTGCATTCGTCACGCAGCTAAGGTCCAAGAACAACTCATCACAATTGCCAGGGTCAATTGCCAAAATCACGCGTCAACCCCAGTCGTGCCTTCTACTAAAGTGGAGTGGATTATGCGGGCCCTATTAATCTTAGATCTGCAAAGGACAGAGGACATCACGCATACAAAGGTTATATATGCCTGTTTGTATGTATGGCTACCAGAGCTATACATCTCGAAGTGGTGAGTGACTTGAGTGCTAAAGGTTATTGGCTGCTTTTAAGCGTTTTGTCGCTAGACGTGGTCATTGTGCAGACTTATACAGCGACAATGGCACTAATTTTGTCGGGGCAGCCAAGGAGTTGAAGGAGTTAGTAGTAATCGAAAGATCTAGTGTAGCTAAGGAGATAGCAGAGTGGTTAGCGGAAAATGGTACCAACTGGCACTTTATACCTCCACACGCTCCTCATTTCGGAGGACTGGGAGACTGGTATAAGATCCACAAAGTATCATCTCAAGCGTGTTATTGGAAACAATACCTTAACTTACGAAGAGATGGCTACTGTGTTGGCCCAAATCGAGGCATGCTTAAACTCTCGCCCCATGTCTCGTGCGACTGACAATTATCAAGATCCAGCTCCGCTAATACCTGGACATTTATTAGTAGGAGAGCCTCTGGTAATTGTACCAGACTTAGACTATGAACAGTCCAACATCAACAGCCTGAAACGATTACAGTTAACTCAACGAATGGTGCAGGATTTCTGGCGACGCTGGTCTTGCGAATATCTAGCACAATTTTTAAATCGGTACAAGTGGACTCACCAGGTTCCAGAACCTGCAATTGGTGACCTGGTCTTGGCAAAGGAGGATGGCCTGCCACCGCTTCACTAACTTTTTGGTATCGTAGAACAAAAACACCCAGGTTTGGACGGAGTTACACGCGTTTTAAGTTTAAGGTGTAAAAACGCTGTAATAAAACGACCTCTTGTAAAATTGTGCGTGCTACCTATTAACACAGTACAATAATCTTTTTTTGTAATATGTTAGTGTTAAGTAGTTGTTTATGTTATTGTTAAGTAAGTGATAATTTATTACCAAATATTGACTATTTTTTTGTAAAGTTTTATCATTTTTAGATGTAAGCACTAGTAAAATATTAAATATTTCGTATATTGTAAATTAAATTTTACCAAATAGTACTGCAATATTGCCATGTGAAGCTATACTTACACAGTTATTATGGACAAATTAGTATTTTCAGATTTCGTTTCCACTTCATAATTTGTCCCCCCTGGAGGGTGGTATGTTTTGAAACGACATAAACATAGTTTATCAATCGATCGATAGATGGCGTGTGTCGTACTTTCTGAATCGTGATATTGTTTGTTTCGCATGGCGGGTTAAATACACCAGTTATCTAATGTTTGTAAAAACTTTTCAAGGCACATGTGCTGCAATATTTGTGTGAAATATACAATATAGTGCGATACGGTGCTTTTATTCGAATCACCCAAGTGACGCGACAGTGGTGACAAGGAGCGCCCTGCGTACAATACCAGTCATTATCATTTTTAGAATCTTATTTATTTAGATTTAACACCTCACTGTATCTTATCCTTCTAATAAAAATAATAAACAAAATAATAATATTATATGTTTGCCCACTTCAATCCCAATACGTGTAGCATCCAATATTGAACGTCAATTCGTAACAACCGGCAAAGTTTCTGTCTAGTAGCACTCATCCTTATCACTACAAGAAGATGAGCCACTCGTTTCACTATCATACACCTCTAGAGCTTTCACATTGATCCAGGTTCAAACTCTATCAAAAGCTATTACAGATTCATAAGGCTTCCCTCTTTTAAGAAAACCTGGAATATCCGTTACTTGATAACAATTATTTCCTAACGCTTGAAAAATCTTAAAGTTGCTGACAAACTCAGATAGGAATTTAGTACTTTTTTCATCACTACCGTAATTATTTCTTAAAATCTTAACTTGATCATGAACTTTGTATTTAGGTCCCGGAACCCGATTAGCGTCATGTCTACTGGTAATCAGAAATCCTAGGCAGTCCGCATCCATCGCTGGATCTTGACTTTCAATAAGAGCTGTTAAAAGACCTCCTGAGGCGGAACACTGTGACTTAATTTCTAAATACAGATGGTTCTGAAATGGAGTGACTGCTATCTGCATCAATTGTAAAAGATTTTAATTTAATGACAGATGTTTTAAAAGCTGATTACGATTATAGACACTTCGATTCTGAGATACCATATCTACGCAGCAGTACAGCAAGAATATAGAAATAAATAACTTGCTCTTTTGTCTGCCACATTTTTATGAAGATATTATTAAATTAGGTTGCATCCACGACAAATCACTGCCGAAGCCAATAGTACAGTCAGTTACTGTCACACTTTTGTGACAACAAAATGTCACGTCATATTTGCGCCATTACGTTACATGAAAGCTTTAAAAGGCATTGTGTTGTGAATGAGAGGCCCTTGTAATGTACCATTACATATTTCGTGGCCTCTGTAGGTCAAGTTGTGAGGACACTATTTTTTTGATAGTTCAGTTACATGAAGTGAAAAACTAGGCATTGAATTTCAATTTCTCAAACTCTTTCTAGATTTTATTTCAGTAAGGTGCTGACTAATAATAACTTCAACGCACAGCAGTCTGATATCAAACCAAAAACAGCCAGCGCTATGACAACTTTCTAACTACACACACCACAGACAAACCACACACAAATACAGGAAAAGGTTGTGCTCATCACACAGCTGTCTCCTGTCCACAATCTGACGCTCGGGAACAGCCAAGAATAGCTGTACAGTCAGGATCTGTAGACCAACAGGCCTATCAAGTAATGAATATGTATCGATCCTTATAGCACAAAGGACACTTACAAATACTTGAATGTCTAAAAATAATACTGTCATTGTAAATAACAAAATAAATTCTGTAAGTACGTAACGGTAGTACAACGTTCTTCACAATGAGCTCTAGATTGTTGTATTGTGTTTATTCATACAAACACAAGTCAATGATCCACTGGGAAACTATTAATCGTATCTTAATTATATCATTAAGAATGGTGGACTTTGACGATTGTCTATTTCACTAATGGAACAAAATCCCTTAGTTCAGTTACGGTTTCGTAAAAAAAAATGATTAACAAAAACTTAAAATACCGATGAGCAGTATGGTTACTAATTAGACACTTTATAAGTCTGGTTAGTCAAAACTATGTGAGTTGGTATTAACCTCGCTGTTTTTTTTATCAAATTGACTTTACTCTGTCCAATGAAAAGCAGAGCTAGAATCCAAAGAGTGGCGGTTACCACACTCATTGCAAACGCAGTGAATACTGCATGGCGACCCCTGCTGAAATCATGTCTTAATCTCCATTATTTACATCAAAGTTCATTCGTTTCTTACAGTCCAGCGAGCATCAATGCTCATTCAATCATTATCCAGCGTACATCATTGTCCGCTCAATCATTATCCAGCAAACATTCATCGTTCGCTCAATCGTTATCCAGCGAATATTCATAGTTCGCTCAATCAGTATCCAGTGAACACCTTTGTTCACCCAATCATTATCATCTTGCAAAGATGTTAGTTCTCCACTGTTTAATCGTTCAAAGCGAGTAATTCCAACTGACATTAATACATAAATTAAAAAGTAAATGATTCGCACAAAAATAAAGTCTCATAAATAATAAAATACCTCTATTACAGTTTTCTCTGTTGGGAGTTCTCGGTTGTATAGCTATGAAATCATTACCCATATTCATTTTCAAAATATCACGTAAAACGTTTAAAATTCTAAAGAATTTAAAATAGGTAGTATAAATACACATAAAGTAAATAGAAAATACGAGTTAAAATCACATTTAATACTTTATAAATAAATCAGTAAGTCAGTAAATAAATATTTTTAATAGTGATGTAAATTGTTGTTAACAGGATTGTTAGGGTGTTTGTTATGGCATCCAGTTGGATTGATTCCTTGACTCTGCCTATGGTCTCTAATGTTATGTTATTTGAGTGTAATTGTTTGAGTTTTGCATCAAACCTCTCCCAATCAGCCTTTTCCGTATTGTATAGGCGAGTCGTGCGTTGGATGCAAATCCCCTTCTCCTTTCGCGGATGTAATTTATAGGTGTTGGTGTTGTGGTCTGAGCTGGTCAGTCCTTCATCAAGTTGCTAGTCTGTTATGTTTCGTATTAAATTGGTAGAACAAGCTGTGATATCCACATGACCGGTGTTCCTTCTGTTTCCCCGTATGGTGTCGAAGGTTGGTGTTTCGCCCCTATTTAATATCTGCAAGCTGGACTCTTCCAGGGTCCCGGATAGTTCTATACCCCTGTGGTCACTTATGGTATTGCCTCACCAGGTGTTCTTGGCATTGGTATCACCTCCAATGAGCAGTCTTTTAGAGTCCGCTTTTGCTACCGCTCGTTTAATTTGCTCGAGATGTGGTTCTATGGGTTGGTCGGGCTCGAAGTACAAAAAAACTACTGCGACTGCGATTTACCATGCTTTGGACCGGATCCTCACCACTACGATGCTATTTGTCGTGAATTCTGGGCACTGTACGACGTCAAAATCAGGGTTAAAAACTATAACCGCTGCCTTTACTGTCCCGCTTCCATCATCCTTGCACTGGTATATTCACACTACTCGGGAGATGTTCATTCTACGAATCCCACCCACGTACGGCTCCTGAACTAAAGCGAAGGCAAGATTTCGCTTGGTAACCTCTATCATAAGTTCGTGTGTTGCAAGCTCCTTTCTCTGGAGTTTATTTTGGGCAACTGCATAACTGCCGGTGGGGTTGCCTGCCCTGTAGCTTTGGATGACCAGTTAGACTTTAACAATATGCTACTCTTGCTCTAGAGAGCGCTAGAGCCCCATTTACGACGCACGGGGCATTCATTACTGAATGCATTGTGCTCGGTGTTGGTTAATTTTGCATGTATGCAGTTTATCCATGATGAGAGAATGATGATGAGAATTCTGTTGTAGAGTTTAGTTGACACTTTTATTACTACGTGGTGCGTGTGGGGGTTCATCGTCTTCTTTTTATATTTGACCTCTAATGTTTGGTCTTCTTCTTTGAGATCGTGGAGGAGATCACTATTCTGATCTTCTTGCCGTTAAAATATAATCATCTGTGTTGCACTTAAGTACATCCTTCAAGACGAGCAGTAAATCTTTGTTTTTGACATTCTCCACGATCAGGTTCCCTCCCGAACTGGTCAGCTGTTCTTTGATTTCACCCCGCTCTTTCTTTGTTCTACAACCCACTACCACTCGGTCGATGGTTACCCAGCACTCCTTAACGTTCACAGCTTCTCTAATTTTACCCACACTTCTCCTGAGTCTGTCGTGTCTTTCGACGCGATGACTATGGACTGGAGAGTTATCTGCTCCTGGGGTTGTCTCTTTAGATCCTTTGCTGCTATGTTGGCATAGGTTGTGGTATTGTTCTGGGGCGCTCAGTCTTCCAGCGCCTTTTTTAAATCATGTATTTTTGCCATGTTTTCCTGAATGACTCTAATGTCATTGAGTTAATGAGTCATGAGTGCTGTCAGTTGGCCTTCGTTTTGGCTTATTGATCGCTCTTGTACGTTGGTTATAGTGGTACTTTCTTCTTGTCCTTTTTTATTTCCTTCCCCTTACTTCACCAACTCATAGAGTCGCTCAATCGCTGCTACTACATCTGCTTTGATGTCTGCCCTAATATTTCTGGACTGACCAAGAAGCGTTTTGGCTCTGACCAGAGTGACCTTTGCTTACGCGGTTCGTGATGTGTATCTAGGTTCATTTATTGTAGGTGATTGAGCTTGCGCCTCTACTGATGTTCTGAGTGTTGAGATCTTGGTTTCGGTCGAGGCTACAGTCTTGTGTTTCATTTTAGCAGGGGCGCCGGGAGCGACTTTGATCGGTGACTTTACGGGCGACACTGTTTTTCCAGCCTTCCCTGTCTCCTATTCGCCTATGCTGCGTTTTACATTCGCTGTCTTAGTAGGTGATCTCGAGGGGGCTGCCCTGTCGTCTACTTGGCTGTCGGCTTTGGGAGACGTGTCCGTGATCTTTTTAGCACGTGTTCTATGCATATACATTATGGTACTGTTGTCACCGGATTTGTCAGGATTATAGTTTGTATGTTGTAAAGGACACACTATGATAAAGTCCATAATCAATACACAAAATACAAAGATAAAACAAATTTAAAGAAATTATCATAAAGTTATAATTAGTCCTATTCTAAGTAAGTTTGTATAAGTTGTAAATATCTATACTAAATAGGATTATTTTAGGTGTATGACCGGGTAATGTGAACCATCGAGCGTGGTTTGAGAAGCAGTTGGCGCGACGGTAGAGCGAGTAGAAAAATATAGAGCTGTCTATTTCTATGCGTGCGTTACCGTACCATTACTGCTGATTTACGATGTATACTCTTAAAGTTTGAAATTTTTTTATTGCTTTAGGTAGAGCGCCTTGTGTGTGCCAATTGCTGAGTCCAGGGACTAATATGTCCCAGTACTTCATCAGTCAAAATGCACAATTAAAAAACTTAAGTCTTGATTGGCTCTATATAGACGTTTCGTTGTCAACACTGGATAGGCGCAGGGTAGTTTTTTGACACCGAGATCTTTCCGATCGGAGCAGTGGTGGCTCAGTTATCGCAAGTTTACCCCAAAAAAGACTGTTTCGTATTTTGAAACCAATTTCGACCCCCTCCAAAAATATTGGTAGAGTCGAATTTTACAACTCTACAGATTCAGCTACTCCAAAAAATAATATCTGCGGTCTCAGATCACGAATCGGTCTCACGGCTTCGGAGTTATGACCTAACAAAATTTTGGGGAAGTCGCAAACCGCAAAATTTTAAGGTCTTATCTAGGTTTTACACTTAAAATTAATACTTAAAACCTAATACTTTTACGTCTAATGGCTCTTTAAATTTTAGTCTACACTTAAACACTAGCCAAAACCTAAAAACTAAAAGTCGATATATCTTTGTTTATTATAGTCCGATTCTTACAGAAGAAATTTCATGTTGTACGGTTCCTTTCAGTCTTTCATGTAGGATGGTTCATGTGACTAAGGGTGAGATTCTCTTTAGCGGCCTCCACATAAGCAAATATTTCAAGATAAGTTTGTATTGTTCTATTTTGGTAGTTCTTGGGGCAATTCTCGCGGGATAATTTTATAAATAATATTTAGTATGTATGTATTTAATACGGTTGTCGATTTACTTTTAAACCTAGGGTTGTCAGTAGAATATTGCACTTTACACTTCAATCTTCACTGAAGACTTTTCGTATCTCAACGACCACTCCTCAATTGTTGATGTCCTGATGAGGTATCTGGACTTGGACAATGGGAAGTCAGTGTACACTGGGGCTCTCTTGTCCTTTAGGGCTCCTTCTTTAGCCAACTCGTCAGCTCCTTCATTGCCTGGTAATCCTGCGTGTGCCTTGATCCACACCCACTGTATATCCCCTACCTTCTCTTCTAGTTCGGTGAGCTGGTTCCTGATGTGGTTGGTGATTGGGTGAAGGCAAGCAGGATCAGCAAGGGTCTTCAGTGCTGCTCTTGAGTCGCTGAGGATGCACACTTTCCTGTTCTTGGTGTCCTTTTGCGCCATCGAAAGCGCTCGGGTGATGGCCACCAGCTCTGCCTGAAACACACTACAGAGATCAGAAAGTCTGAAGCGGGTGTGCCCGATCTCTCGCCCTCCTCGCCATATTGTGACGCCCCCAACACATGACCTTGTGTCTTGCTGCCAACCGTGTATATGTAGATCCTGTCTGGGTCCAGTTGGTCGAGTTCCTCCAGCGATGACACGCGCAGATGGGTGAGCCCCTTTCTAAGAGCGGGATGGGGTAAATCAAAAGAACTGAGGCGTTTCTCCATTTTGTAGTCGGGCAGTGTAGACAGGGAGCGCCCCCTCCGAACTTCGTAGAGTTTCAGCTGTTCTTGTACTCTCAGGTCCACAGGGAGAATTCCCGACAGAACAGCTGCTAATGTGAAAGAGGTGGTCCGATGAGCCTTTGCAATCAGGATTGCAAACTGTCTCGTGATCCTATCCAGCACTACCTGGTTGCACTTTTTCTTCGCAACTTCCGCTTAAACATTGGCTGCATACAGGACTGTGGGCTCAACCACAGCCCGGTATATTATTCGCAGCATATTAGAATTTAGGCCCATCCCGCCGAGGCCGTTTTCGCGACTCTCTTATAGAGTGCAACCGCTCTCTGATATGCACCCGCTAAGTGTTCCCTAAAGTTGAGCCGACTGTCGATGGTGAGTCCCAAGACCTTGAATGAGTCTCTGCAGTGTAGCTCAGTGCCATTCAAGGTTAAATGCGGCACAGTGGCTTCTTTCTCCTGTCTGCCGCAGAACCCTCTCCAGCTCCGGGTGATGGCCTCTCGAATAGCCTCCTTGTATGCTATTTTTGCCTCCAGGTAGCGGTCAACGGCGAACTGCCTGCGCTCTACGTTTGGGTTCTTTATCCTATTCGGCCCTATTATTAGGCCTTCATCTCGTGTAAATTTGCCGTCCACCAGTGCGCCCCGGGTCGTTTTTCCTGCCCGACACTGGAAGTATCGCCGCTGTGCATGCATCTCCAACAGAGTCGGTAATCAATGCCACCAGCTCCTCCAGTTCCTCTGCCCTGGAAGCTGTCACCAGCAGTTCCGGGGTCAGGCCACGCCTATCCAAGGTTTCTGCTAGCTTCCCTAGCATTCCTAGTCCGCCGATTTGGTGTTATACCGTTTGGTAGTCGGCCTCAGGGACACCACAGGCCCACCGTCGACCGTCACGTAGAAGGAAATCGGACGGTGGTCAGAGAGATCTGACACGTCCGCGTCCACCTTCCAGTCCGCGATCATAGGCGCAAGGCGGTCCGAAGCCATGGTGACGTCCACAATGCTGGTATAGTGGCGACCCAGTCTAAACGCTGAGAACGTGGGCGTGGTCTCCTCGTTGACCACCTGGAGTGACTCCTGCGCCATGAACTCCACCAGCGAAACTCCCCTTACGTCCTCGTAGTCACAACCCCACCAGGGGTTCTTGGCGTTCATGTCTCCATGTGGTCGGCGCGCAGCGCGGTCCTTATACCCCTCAAATTGGGCAGGTCCTCATTAAGATTAGAGTCTCCCTCTAGGTATACGCTTATGACCGCCACTGCGAGGCTCCCCAAAAAGACCCTAATTCCCACCATATTATGCACTGCACTGTCACTGTCACACGCGATACAAGAGTAGAAGTTCTGTCATAGTTCGATGTGTCGTCGTTAGATGGCATTAAAATAAGTATTGTTATTGCATGTTGAAGTCGCTATAATTCGTTTTCAATAAACATTTACTTACCCCAATTTAGAACATAGACAAAATGCCGTGATTGCCTCACATTATTTTCTACTGGCAAACAAATGGCAATGCCACACGTGCAATATATACATGTTCCACAAAATCTCCAAAAATCATTAAGATTCTTCCATGCTGGACGATCAGATATACTTTGTTTTGTTTGAAAATGTAATACAGCGTAACCAAGACGCATACAGCTAAAGTACAGCTGTAACGTTCCGTTTAGATAACGCTCATTTTGGACTGACAAAATAAATTAGTTGTGCTCAAAGGATACGAAAATTTTTCTTAGACAATCAATGTAATACTCAATTAATCATTAAAAAATTGAATGGCAAATTATAATCAAATGCATCTATAATACAATGAACATCTACATCAGGAGTCACAATTGCTAGTTAGTGCTAGGCATTGTTATTCTCATTGTGTGTCACCATGCACTTTTAACGTTGGCGTCGCCTCCAACGATCAGTCTCTTGAAGCTCATATCTTCAGCTATTTTCGCCAGGTGTTCCAGGTATAGCTCTATGGGACTGTTTGGCTCGAAGTAGAAAGAGACAAGAGCAACTTCCCAGGCATTTCTTTGGATTTTCACCACGACACGATGTTATTTGTGCTGAGGGTCGGGTACTGGATGACGTTTATGTCTAAGACCGCAATCGCTGCTTTCACAGTCCCTTCTCCTGTGGTAGTGCTCTGGAAGATCTGCACACCTTTGTAACCCTTCATCTCCCTCGCTCCACCCACATAAGGCTCCTGAAGGAGAGCCGCCGCTACACCACACTTCCTAACTTCCAATAGCACTCAATACTCAATACTTTCATGCTTTACCATAATGTCTCACAGGTAGTCAACATAAAATAGTACAGTATCAACTATCGACCCTGTCGGACACAGCATATATTTATTTTGTATTGGTGGGAGAGAGGAAGATGCCTACTTTTACACTTATATACCTATTTAATTGCTCATTGTTATATTTATTTTTACAACATTTTTATACTTACTGTCAACGAATGTCTTTTAGGTTGCAGTTTTAATTTTAATTGTTCTATGTCCATGTCATATACATATTTTATTGTTATGTCATTCTTATTTTATTGTATTATGTCATTATTATTATATTTTATATGTCATTGTTGATATATATTATTACGTCATTATTATTATATTTGATATGTCATTATTATATTTTATCATATCTTTATTTCGTGATATACACATATTTGTTACATTTTTAAATATATATAAAAAACAAAAAATACACATTTAAAAATATAAAAAATAGTAGTAGACCACCGACATCGGGTACAGGGACCAAGACACCGGTGGTTAGGGCTCCAAAGACAGGAACCTCCTCACAATACGGGCCGTGTCAAGGAGGACTGCCTTCTGCATCAGACCCTTGATCCAACCTTCTAACGTGAGCCTCTTAAGGTGTTGGTGTTCCTCTTAAGATCATATCTTTATTATTATATAATGTAATGTCGTTATTATTTTATTTTATTGTGTCGTTACTTTATATTTCATTATTATTATACTTAATTATTAAAGATGCAGAGATTAATTGTTTATTGTATTTTCATTAGGTATTTTTTCATTTACAGTAGCGCTCAAAAGTATTTGGACAAATCAATTTTATTCCATATCACAAAAACTGATAACAAAATTGTTTCCAATCAAAGATTACATTTGAAGTAGTGATACGTTTCACAAATTAAGACACTTAAATGTAATGTATTTCTACACAAAAAGAAAACATAAAGAAAAATTATTTACGACACGGCTCAAAAGTATTTTGACAAGGGAAGTTTTTTATTCTATAAAATAAAAAAAAATATTATTTTTGATATCAACTATTAGTATTTTGTTGCATATCCATTAGCCTTAAAGACCGCTTCTCAACGCGCCGGCATCGCGTCAACAAGTTTCTGCAAACGATCAATGGGTATTCGGCTCCATTCGTTACTTAGTGCTTCGTATAAAGCATCTTTATTTGAATAGTTTCGACATCTTACGCGGCGATTCAGTTCTTTCCAAAGATGCTCTATCGGGTTTAAATCGGTACTTTGACTTGGCCAGTCGAGAATTTAGATTTTAGCGAGTTTGATGAAGTCGTTGACATGTTTCGATTTGTGCTTTGGGTCATTGTCTTGTTGAAAATACCAACCAGGTGCCATATTTGCTTTAGCATAGGGTAGGATTTGTTGCTTTAATATATCCACGTACATAAAGCGATCCATAGTACCTTCTATCTTAACTAAAAGTCCGACTCCGCGGCGAGGAAAGCACCCCCAGACCATAATATTGCCAGCTCCATGCCTTACTGTAGGTATTTGGTATTGAACATCAAATCTTTTGTTTAAAGAACGTCGCACGTACCGTATACCATCAGATGACACTAAATTAAATTTGCTTTCGTCACTCCACAACACCTTGGACCATTCTGAACTCGTCCATCATCTGAACCGTTTCGCAAACGCAAGGCGCAGCTTCCTATTCCTTGCAGAAATTAGAGATTTCTTAGGTGGACGTCGTCCATGTAATCCAAAGTCCTTTAGTCTGCGTTTTACAGTTGAAACGTGTAAATTCACGACGTTAATTTGCCTGTAACTCGTTTTTTATTTGCAGTCGTTTTTCAAACATTAATAGTCGATAACCTTTTTATCAAATGGTCTTCCTTAGCGGATGTTTTTTTTCGGACGGCCACTTCCAGGCTTATTTTCAATAGTTTTACGTTTATTATAAGCTTTGTTCCACGAACTAACAAGTTCTCGTGACACTTTAAAACTTCGAGCAACTTCTACTTGCATCATTCTACTTTGTAGGACAGTTATCACGGCATTTTTAATATCATTTGAATATTCTTTAGTCTTAGGCATGTTGATAAATGCGGAGTAATTATACCTTATAAATAAAAATATATGCAGTGTGAGTAGAACCGCTGCCAGCAAGGAACTGAATGGTTATCAAAATATTTTTGAGTGCATGTATAGACGTGTTTTGTTTTTAACAAAGAAAGAAAACAAACAAGTTCCAACTTGTAACTCACAGAGGATGAAGTACATCATAAATGGTAATATAAAAAATACTAAAATTATTTTGAAGTACTCAGTAAAAAGATAACTGCCTTTAGTTTTTTTACAAAAGTAATAAATTAATTCTCGTTCTTTATGCTATTAGGGAGTTTATTGTATACTTTAATAGACATAGCTAAAGGGCTATTAGAGTGCATTGTCAGTCGTGAATGCAGTAGGTTTAGTCTGTCTTTGTGTCTATATGAGTATTTTGTTTGTTTATCTTCGCGCTTGCTGTAGAATAGAAGGGTATTTTCTGAAGAACTTGCACACTTCCAAGATGTAAATACAAGGTAAAGTGAGGATTTTATGACTTTGGAAGTGAGTTTTACAGCTATCTATCTGTTCTCTTTTAACCAAAATTCGGATGAGTCTCTTTTGTAAGGTAAATAGGGTGGGTGCATCTGTACTATTACCCCACAGTATTACGCCGTAGGATAGCCACGAATAGGCGTAAGCATAGTAGGTAGTGAGTGCTGCAGGTAAGTCTGTCAATATCTTTACTTCTTGTAGGGCGTAAGCGAATTTGAAAATTTTTATTCTAACTTTTTTTATGTGTGATTTCCAATTGATGTTCGTGTCTATTGTTATTCCGAGTAAGTTGAATTCGCTTACTTCTTCAATTTTATTTCCTTCGAATGTAAAATTTATGCTCAGTGGTTTTTTTTGACATGGACGGCAAGAAATTAATTTAGCTTTTTTTAGAATTAATTTGTAAGTTATGTTCATTCATCCAATCGATTGTTTTGTTAAGTTTATCGTCTAGATTAGAATTCGTTGCGCACGAGATTAATAAGGAGATGTCATCCGCAAACAACACACACGGCCCATTTATTATTTTCGACAGGTCGTTTATGTAAATTAGAAATAGTAGACATCCTATTACACTACCCTGTGGAATCGAAGCCGTAATATTTATTTTGTCCGATCGAATATTTTCGATTTCTTTGGTTGCTTTATTAAAGTAGCTTTTCCGCGTATTCCTATCCTATGTAGTTTGTCGAGTAGTATTTTAAATTGCATTTTGTCGTAGGCTTTAGACATATCAAGTAATATTCCTATTGCATATTGTTTGTTGTTCAAAATATTCAGAGCCTCTTGGATATATTTAAATACTGCTAATGTTGTCGATTTATTCTTGCGGAAACCGTTTTGGCATTAGTTGAAAATTCTATATTTTTCGCAAAATGAATATATTCACTTATTCATGGCTTTCTCAAAGAGCTTTGAGACCGTAGGTAGGAGAGCGATCGGGCGGTAGTTGTCAGGTTCGGTTTTTGCGTTCTTTTTTATGTATCGGTTTTATTAACCTCTGTTTCAGGTGGTCCGGGAATATACCTTCCTCAAACGATTGGTTAATGAGTTTACAGAATGGTAGTGTTAACGCATCAGCGCAATATTTTACCAGAATAGGCAGAATTTTGTCTATTCCATGGCTTCTCTTATTTTTTTGATTTTTCAACATGAAGTTAACTTCGTAGGGATCAACCGGGCTGAGAAACATAGTGTTATCGGTGAAGTGGGTTACGCAGGCGTCGCCTGAGTTTCTGTTTTTCTGACTAGGCGGGGTCATGTCTCCTACGGATATGAAAAAGTTATTAAAATAGTTTGCCACCTGTTTTGGTTCTGAATATATTATGTCATCAATTTGCAACTTTATGTTTTGTTTTTCTTTTTGTGTATTTTTATTCGTACATTCATTTATAACGTTCCACATTGTTTTAAGCTTATTTTCTGAAGTTATTATTTTATGTTTGTAATGTACTTTTTTGCTGTAGATACTGTTTTTTTTAATATTTTCTCATATGATTTATAATGATTTGTTAGTATTGAATTATTTGATTTACTTGTAAATATTTTTAACAATCTTTTATTTTTACAGGAGTTTTTTAAACCTACTGTCAACCAATGTCTTTTTTGTTCCGGTTTTAATTTTATAACCCGTAATGGCACGCAATTATTGAGTATGTTTGTTAATAGTTTATTGAACTCGCGGTAATTGTCATTGGTGTTTTGGCTAGATGTTATGACAATATCCCAAGTCTGGTTGTCAAGTTCTTGTTTAAATTTTTCCATATTTATTCTATTGAATAATCTCTTCCTAGTGCGCCAGATAGTCTGTTCTTTTAGTTGGGGCAATGTGATGTGTATTGTTGTGCCGCAATGGTCTGAAAATTCAAGTTCGTCTACCGTTGTCTATTACATCTGTTTGGTGAAAGTTTGTG
This sequence comes from Hypercompe scribonia, assembly GCA_949316085.1. Taxonomy (NCBI): domain Eukaryota; kingdom Metazoa; phylum Arthropoda; class Insecta; order Lepidoptera; family Erebidae; genus Hypercompe; species Hypercompe scribonia. The sequence continues at coordinate 19,113,624 of OX438983.1, read as the reverse complement.
AATATTAGATCTATTAGTGTGGATGTTGTTTTGCAAATACGGGTATGACACTTTACGTGTTGGGTAAATTTGTATTCCATCATGAAGTCTAAGAATCGATTAGACTTTAAGCTATTTTGGAGAACATTTATATTGAAGTCTCCTCCGATGATTATATTAACTTGTATTTGTCGTTTATGTACTTTAAAATTTGTTTCATTTGATTTAGAAATGTATCTTCCTCTCTTCCATTCCAGTATAAAGATATAATCACTAAATTTAGTTTACGAAGTTCACATACACATGCTTCTAAGATATATTCTATTGACATTTGTGTAACTATACTTATTTCCCCATGCTCTATGTTTTCTTGCTGTAGGATACACACTCCACCTCGTATGTGTTTGTTTCTGGTATAGGTGATGCCATTTTGTAGCCAGCAATTTTTATAGTGTTCAATTGCTGCGATGACAGCCAGGTCTCAAATACGCATATTGCTATGTACGTAGGATTTTCTTCTACGAGTGCTTCTAAGGTATGTAACTTATTATTTATGCCTAGCATGTTCTGAAATAATATTCTATATTGTCGGTCTGATTTTTCGAAAGGAACTGTTCAATACCATCTCGTTTTCTTTTGTTTTATGTCTATAGGTTTCAGTAGTATTTTATTCTATTTTTTGCTTGTTAGTCTCGTGCAGTCTATATGTATTTTTGTTTTCGGTAATATGATTCGGGTCTATTCTTTTTCCTTCTACAAAAAGTTGGTTGTTGTGGATGATTACATGTTGGCCTCTTTTTCGTGCTTTTATCATTGTTTCTCGTAGTAGGCGTCTCTCTTTTCGTGTATTCTCTTCTAGAAATTCTGAAATAAATAGTCTTGTTCCATATAGACATTGTGTATTGTTTAGAATATGTTTAGACATCCTTTTGCTCAGTAATTCAATAACTAGTGGTCGGTAATTATTCTTGAATCTTCCTACCCTGTACATATTTTTCACGTATCCCATCAGGTCCACGTTCATAGTTTCCCGAAATAAATCTATAATTCTATTGTGTAAGTCATACTCGTTTTCCTGGTTGTGTTCTGCGAGCCCATACAGGACATATTCCTGTCGAGGTCTTTGTTGACAAGTCTTTTATATCTTTTTGTATCTTTTCAATGTGTGTGTTTAATGTTTGTGTCTCAAAACTCAATCTTTCTATGTCTTCTTTTCTTTGCTGATTTTCCTTTGTTAATATGTCTATATTTCTATCCATGTCACTTCATCGGTTGCAATCTTTTTGCGTTGGAGGTTTGCCTGTATGAGTGCATATTGTTTTATTTGGCCTTGGACGCCCTTAGCAATACGCCACTATCAAAGGCATTCCGCGTCAAAGGCATTGTGGTCTGCTTTACCACTTCTGGTCGCGGCGCAGTTTCTACATTGCGGTGCGTCACCTGCTAACAGTGCCGGGCAGTCTGTGCGCATATGCGGGTCTCCGCAGTGACTGCACAGAGGGACACTGTGCCTGCAGTACTTCCTTCTGTGTCCATACCCCAGGCAGATCGAGCACTGTACCAACGGGGATTGATCGTAGACCCGTATTCACTGGAGGTCTATGTGAACACTTCCAGCTCCGGTCAGACGCTGCCAGACAAGGGGGGACACCTGCATGACCACGTGGCCCATAAGGGGATTTCGAGCCTTTCGTCGATATTTTACGACTATTTTTTGGTCGTCCGCTTCGATGTCCCCCAGCAGGTGGATGTTTTGGTTTCGCAATGCCGTCACCACTTCGTCGTCCGTATTGTACGCCAAGACATCGCTTAGAATGACGAGAGGATATTTATTTTTCATTTCATCTACCTGTCCCTTGCCTTGACTATTACAACCTTCTGATGTAAAAGTCAAGGAAAGGGACAGGCTTTTCTTAACTTGTCCACCCTTATTCCCTCTCTCCTGGCGTCAACAGTCGTCCTGATTTTTGCTATAACCTCTCCACTAGTGTCGTTCTCATCCGTGGATGACACTACCACCAAGTACAGAGACTTTTGGACTGCTGATGTTCTCACAGGATTGGCCGCCATCTCAGCAAAGGGCGCCACAAAGAGATTTGAAAATTATTTAAGCTAGCTGTCCAGGACTTGGCCATGACTTGCGCAGTCTTCCATGATATTTTTATGTGCTGTTGCTGTTTCGCCTATCAGTTTGAGGTTTTTTTTAGCTTTTGGGTCTCTTCCACACATTGGTGGAGCAGTTCGCTATGATCTTTTATTGTTCTTTTTAGATCATCCCTTTCTTTCTCCAAATCTTGGCCTCCATCACGCTATCCCCCTGCGTTTGCCCCCGAGTACCAAAAAAAGGCACCTGTGTCCTCCTGCTGCTCAGCCTCCTTTACGAGCAGGTAGAGTCTACCCACCACCTACAGAACTCCAGCTTTAATGTCCCCTTTCAAGTTACGCAAGGCTTTAAGGTGTAGCTTGGCCTTGTTTAGGCACTCCCTGGCGTCCACGACACTACTCAATTGCTCCACCTTGACTATTTTTGGAGGGCTTTCCGTTGAGGCCAACAGTGTTCTGCGCTTCTCCTGCGAAGACATCTCACGCGACGTCGGATGAGAAGCAGTACGTGCACCTCTTTTTGGAAGGGAAGGAGTCGAGGGTCTTGATTCAGGTTTCCCTGACTCCCACTATCCTATGCGTCTCCTAACCTTCGAGTTGCACTGTGTCTTGTTTGCTTCCCCACTCGGGCGCGCCTCCCGGGGTGTGGCCGAGGTACTCGTCTCTGATGGTGACTGCGTCCTCTGTTGGAGCCTTTTGACTGGGGTTCTTATGCCAATCATTTTGTTGGAGATATGCGTCAAAAATATGTAGAGTCGAAAAATTTCAGCCGAAAACAACTATTTATGTGGTATAAGTCAACGAATAAGAAAAAAGGAACAACACAATGATAAAATATTGTAGAGTATATGGCGAGTCTATATAGAGTAGTACCTGTAGTCGCAATACTATAGCAAATTCCAGCACCGGAACTGGTTACTGCATACTACTACTAAAATATGCAAAAAATATACAAAAGTCAAAAAAAAAAAGAAAACAAAATAAAACATAAATAAAGACAGAACTCTATATAGAGTTTGTGTCTATCTCTACAGTCTAATTCTATGTGTACCGGTCAAAAAACACGGTACGCAGCGTAAGTTCAGTCAATACACAAAAGTGTGCGCAGATGTATGTGAATTGGCTCTACATGCACCATGCAGAGCGTAAGTATGAGTATACCCTGTTTAATTATTGCTTAGTTACTAATTAGAATGGTTAAGGGGTAAAAAAAAAAATTTCTCTATGTAGAGCGCCATTGGTACCGAAGCACATCTTTTGTTATATCTTTAGTGATTTGCTCCGGTACTTCCCTGGTAAAAATCCTTTGCACCAAAATCTAGTTTCGGCACGGCTCTACATAGAGTCGTCCCAATGGCAGCAACGGATAGGTCGCGATGCGGGCTCGTTATTTGACACCAAGATTCCCCGATTGGACAGGTAGTGCCCGATTTATAGAAACCCAAAGTTTGCCCTAAAATTATCGTTTCGTAATGTGAAACCGATTTTGACCCCCCTGAAAAATATAATTAGGTCCGGTTTTTGCCACGGGTCGAGTTTAGCTGCTCAAAAAAATTATATCTACGCTTTCGGACTACGAATCGAGTCACAAACTTAGGAATTAGAGCCTCTTGAAGTTGAGAGAGAGAGAGAGAATTGGCATACGACAAATTCTCTAGGTCCTGCTTAGGTCTTAATTAAATCTAATTTTAAATAGTATCCCTTACTCTAAAAATTTTTTGTGAGAGGCGCAAACAAATCTTGGGTTGTTCAAGCAGCAGTGCCTGAAAAAATATTGTCTTAAAGTCTAATACTTTATGTCTAATCGCTACTTAACTTATAGTCCTTATTTAAACACTAACTAAAACCTAAAAACTTAAAGTCACTATATTGTCGTTGTTTTTAAACCAATTTTAAACGAAGAAGTTTCAGGTTTAATGTCGTTTATTGGTCTTCAGTTTAAAGTGGTCAATGTGGGGTTAGGGGTGGAATATTCATCCCTTAACAACCTTAGTATTAAATTTATCTCTCTATGTTAAGAGTTTTTGAAGAGATTTGAACGAGATAAATTTTAAAATAATCTATGGTATGTAGACTTTGAAAAAGAATTATAAAAAGTTAGGATCATCGATTTAGCATAACCTCGTGGCGCCCAACTATTTGAAATGAAGTTCTTTTTTGTCATTTTTAAAGTACTTTGAGCGCCACGAGGTTAAAAGTTAGCGTTGTCAACAGTTTGTTGCACTTTGCACTTTAATAAAATTTAAACCATTTAACTTATTTATACACTTGAAGTGGTTTCCTGCTCATTAAGTAATCCTGCACAAGATTTGCCGCTTAGTTTTGTCCTGGAAGTTCGGGATCAGGGACCTCGTGGCCACGCGGTTTTCGGAAAAACCGGTGTAACTTTTCCGGACGTGGCCGGAAAAATATAAGTGGGGTCTCAAAAGGTGAGATGCACCTTCCCACAGTTGAAAAAATAGGGGTCACCTATCTTATTTAAGATTTCAGAGTATTTTATGATTTTGTGAAAATTTTACACAAGATTAACACATAAAAATGGTTAATGTTTTAGGAAAATCCGCAATTTCACTCTGATTTTCACGAAAACTTCATAACGTTAGATCGATGCGCTGTCACAGAACCCAAGCAGTGTTGTTGGACTTTGAGGTGTTTCGTGCTTGTTTCAACAGTTTCATGATATTGTTGGATAGCTTTGTAAAAACATGGTTCCTTATTGACAAAGAGGTTATGTAAATATTTTATCTGAAATGTATTTAATAGCACTATTGTTCATTCTTAATCACTCTAGAGCACTGGATAAATGATCACAGGCCGGTCAAAATGTTTTGTTATAGGTAGTAAACACGAAAAAACATGAAATAAAGGTCACAGTCGCTGGTGCTTGTTTAACTTTCTTTGGGCCGTGTCTTTGTTGGTGTCTTCAATATATCACTAAAATTATCAAGTTTGCTTCCACAATAACTCTTTACTTTGAATTAACATATTTTTTAAATATTTTATTTGGACGTTTCTAACAGAGCCGACGTGAACCGTAGCACATTAGCGGCCGTCCTCCACATGTTGTATTACAGATTTAATAAAGTTAAATTTTTAATGGTAATACAAAACATTTGATGGTAATAAGATAGGTGGGAAGGAAGTTGTCTGGTGAGGCATACGGCATATAGATATTTGTAACATCTATAGGGTAAAATGTGAATTGCGCTAAAATGTGTTAAATTAGGAGTTCAAATGATTAGAAACCGGAGAAAAGTAATTAACGTATCAATATTTACTAGGTATCTAGAACCTCCGTAAACGGCCTCCACTGTACCCTTCTTCAGCGAGGGCTGGGGTTTATGGCAGTTGAATGGGAGCCCATGGTCATTGTGGGCTGCTACATATCTGCGAATTGCGGTCTTTCCGTATTTTAGGCGTACCTCGACGGCCTTAGGAGCTGCATTTGCACTTACCTATCCCGTCCGGTACTTGTCGTGAGTGATTTCAATGCCCGCTCAACACAGTGGGGAGATTGCCTGGACAACGTAAAAGGAGATACACTCATTGAGTGGGCGGTGGTACTGAACCTCGGTATTGTGAACCGGGGCTCAGTCAGCCCCTGCGTGCGATGGCACCGATGGTATTGTCGACCTGACGTGGGCTCCTCCCCCAGGTATTGAATAGGTGTCAGGATTTTTTTTTTTTTTTTTAAATAGTCACCCGCCATCGCAGGGTGTTGAGCCTGTTCCTGACACCTCCAATGTGTAAATATTTTGGAGCCTTTGTACAACTGAATCTTGTCGTATCTTTAATTTTTTATTAATTTTACAATGTACAGGGTATAATATACAAATTATTCTTATTACTACTTACTACTGATACTTAACCTAGTTTTACTATATTTAAGGGAGTGGGTTTACAATATTTCTACAACTTATATTAGCGGTTCTTATTTCTATTTAATCTAACTTAATTTCTATTTCTGTTGAAAGCTATACTCACTATAATAATTAGTTACTTATCACCCATTTACTTAATGATAAACAATAATAATACTACATTATTTTGTTATCATTATTTTATTCTACTTATTACGTTTATTCACTATTCCAATGATTTCTGTACAATATTTCAAAAATCTATTTCTATTCTTACTGGCTATAATTTGGCTAAGATTTTCTACAGTAACTTTGATCTTTAGCTCTTGTTCAACTTCAAATCTTTTCCTACCGAAGGCAGGGAATTCCACCACAATATGAATCACCGATTCACGTGCGTTTGGGTCGCATATGCAAGATGGGTTCTCCTTACACTTGAATCGTGTCAAGTATTCGGAGAACCCACCATGCCCCGTTAACAATTGAGTCGTCATGCCGGTGACCTCCATCGTTCGAACGACACCGTAAGCAGCCAGCGCACAGGGGAAAAAGAGCCTGGTGACGGAGGCGGTCTCGCCTTCTCTGTACCTCCTATTCCACTCGCCAAGCGAGGCCTGTCGAAGACCTCGCTTCACGAATGAAACAGGGCACAGACCGTAGTCCGGTGCTTTCTTCAGCCTTAGAGCCGCTTCCCTGGCCAGATGGTCGGCCCGCTCGTTACCACTCAGCCCTGCGTGGGCCTTGACCCAGAATAAAGATATTTCCTTACCCTGGGCCATGCCTTTTTGAATGGCTACTCTGGCCTCCACAGCAAGGGGGTGGAGAGCGTGGTGGTTAGTGATTGTTAAGAGAGCGGCTCTGCTATCACTGAAGATGCCGAACGTGGTCTCGCCTCGCCTGAGAACCTCACTGGTCGCTTTGCATAGGGCCAGAAGCTCAGCCTGGTTCACGGTACAGTGGGACGCCAGAGCAAGCTTGAGGGCTCTGGTCTCGACTCCGTTTTTCCACATGGATAACGCCGCACCGACCCGACACTCAATCCTGCTCCCGTCCGTGAAAATGCGCACCTCGATGTTGTCGGTGCGCTGTAATTGGTTCTCGTCTATCACGCTTTTGAATTCCAGAGGTCCATGCTCCGCGGGGTGGGGTGCCTCTATAGCCGGAGCCATTCGTTCAATCTCTCTGTCCCCCAACCATGACTGGCACACCCCTCTCTTGGCTTCATACAACGAATCCACCTCGCGAACTCTGAGGTCCAGAGGGAGCATACCAGCCAGGATCAGCGCAGAGTGCAGAGAGACCGTCCGATAGCTCTTACACAGCTTTTGGGCGAATCCGTGCTGTAACAAGTTCAGTTGTTTTTGGACGCCAAGGCCATTCGCCGCCACGCACCAGCTGCTGGCACCGTACAATATGGTTGGCTCTACAGCTGCAACGTAAATGGTCCGGATCACCTCAGGGTGTAGCCCCCAACTAATCCGGGCCATCCGCGCCAGCAGGTGTCAGGTTGAAGGGTGGCAGAGCAGTTGGTCACTTTGTCAGACCACCGTCATATCGTCTTCGATGTGGCAATCTGCCGCCCGGGTACAGGCCTGGACCGCCGCAGTAGCTGTCCTCCGCGGCGATGGTCCCTCAAGCGGATGAGCCGAGATATGCTCATCGCCGCAGCCATTGTCGCGGTTTGGCCAGAGGAAGAACAGGTCTCGTTGAATCCCGGAGCGCAGGTGGCCTGGTTCCGTGGCGTCATGACTGACGTCTGTGACGCATCGATGCCACGGGTCAGGTCGGAGGCAGAAGGGGTTCTGTGTGCTGGTGGACATCGGATCTCGAGCATCTTCGCACAGCGCGCTCGAGAGCCCGTCGCCGGTTTCAGAGAACCCGAAGAAGACGGCGAGCCACAGCCGAGGAGATCGCTAAATGAGACGGGAGTTTGGCGCCGCAGCAAAGGCAGTAAGCCTTGCGATTGCGAAAGCCAAGGCTCGTTCCTGGAAGAAGCTCATAGAGGGACTTGACAGAGACCCATGGGCGCGTCCTTACAAGCTTGTAGTGGGCAAGCTCGGACCGTGGGTCCCACCACTGACGCAGACTCTGGACCCCGAGTTAGTGGAAAGAGTAGTTGATACTCTCTTCCCCAGGGGCCAGGGTAGTCCCTCATATCCTCTGTTATCGTCGGTCATTTCAAAGTCGTCTGATCCCCTTACGTGGTCCGACGACTTTGAAATGACGGAGGATGAGCTGGACCGAGCCGTAAAGCGACTCGCCGCCCGCAACACCGCCCCGGGACCTGATGGGATCCCGGGCCGAGCGTGAGTGCACGCTTTAGCGGTAGTAGGGGATAGGCTGAGGGTACTGCTTACCAGCTGCCTCCGTAACAGCGTATTTCCTTCCGGCTGGAAGGAAGCCAGGCTGGTACTTATCCAGAAACCTGGCAGGACTGCAGATTCTCCATCGGCATTCCGATCAATATGTCTGCTGGACGAAGCGCCGAAATTCTTTAAAAGAGTTATCGCTGCCCGTAACAGCCGGCACCTGTGGCAGGTGGCTCCGGCTTATCAGATAGTCAATTTGGCTGCCGATAATGACGTTCAACGGTGGACGCGTCCGCTCCTTGTCGGAGGAGGTTATCAGTCGGGGGAGAGTGGCGTTGGCTGTCAGTCCTGATTATAATCAACGCTTTTAACTCTCTCCCGTCGGGGGTAATTAGAGAGGCGCTGGTGTATCACCAGTTGCCCCACTACCTGAGGGACATCATCGGGGCCTATCTTCGCGATAGTTCTATATCCTATATGGGTCGGAACGGTGAGGAGCATCAAAGAGAGGTCACATGCGGGGTTCCCCAAGGGTCAGTCTTAGGACCCCTTCTGTGGAATCTCACGTATGATGCGATCTTGAGGACCAGTTTGCCCCCTGGAGTGAGCGTCGTCTCAACGACACTCTAGTACTAGTGACGGGGTATGGCTTCCAAACAGTCCTAGAGCTCGCCGATTTAGGGGTGGCTTGTGTCATTCAGAAAATCAGCGGTCTGGGTCTACGAGTTGTACCTCATAAGACGGATGCCCTATGGTTTCACAGGAAACGTGGAGGTGCCGTTCCCACCAGCTCGCTTATCAGAGTGGTTGAAACGGAGGTCGAGGTCAGTCAGCACATCAAATACCTCGGCCTCACCCTGTACGGGTTACGGGTACGGGGGCTGGCGGGCTCCCTACAGAGGCTTTTACCTAATTTAGGGGGTTCGCGGGAGGAAGTGCGCCGCCTCTACTATGCGGTGCTGCGATCCATGGCCCTCTACGGAGCGCCGATATAGGCCAAACGCCTATCGGCCTCCTCCCGCTGCCGAGCCAAGCTCAATCAAGAGCAGCGGGTTGCGGTCATTCGGATCGTACGAGGATACCTCACCATCTTGTCGGAAGCGGCAACAGTCCTGGCACGTTTCCCGCCTTTCGATATCCTGGCGGACATGGACGCAAGGGTTTATGACCAAACTTGCGCTATCCGCCGGGCTGAGAGCGGGGAAGACCAGGACGAGCTCGAAATGCGGCAGAACGCTCATCGACAGGCATTGGCACAGTGGCGTGCGCGGTTGGAACAGCCGCAAAATGCACGCCAACGCGCTGTCGGTGCTTTTCTGCCCAACCTCGAAGCCTGGATAGGTAGGGAGGGAGGTCGCGTCACCTACCGACTTACACAGATACTCACCGGGTATGGTTGCTTCGGTGAGTATCTGCATAGGATCGGACGCGAGGAGACGGCACAATGCCACCACTGCCCAGCCGACTGGGACTCCGCCCAGCATAAGCTAGAGGACTGCCCCGCGTGGGCATCTGAACGCGGAGTCCTAGGCGATGAAATAGGACGAGATCTGACACCGCCAGCAATCGTTGCTGCCATGCTGGCGGGTGCGGAAAGCTGGGCCGCAGTGGTCTCTTTCTGCGAAGCTGTTATGCTCCAGAAAGAGACCGCGGAACGGGATCGGGAAAGAGCCGATCCTGGGCGAAGAAGACGTCGGCGGCGTTATGAGCCGTCGACAGGACCGCGAGCCGCTAGAGAGTGGGGACCTCTGGTGGCGGATTAGTTGCTGCGATCGGCGATAGGATAATTTGTTGCGGCCTGGTCGCAAAAATGCGATCGGGCCGCAACAAATTATAACAACCGGATTGATAGGTGGGGAAACCTTTGTGGCCTCCCCAGGATAGAGTCTGACTAGGCGCGGCGTTGACTTTGGAGGGGACCTGAAATAATATGGTCCATCCCCTTCAGAGAAGGACGCCTGAGACTGGCCGCCGGGGTGGTTTTTAGTGGAAACACCACATACTTCTGGCTCCTGCTCCCCGAGGAGCCGGAGATCCGAAAGGATTTTCCACCCCTACAACAAAAAAAAAGTATCTAGAATTGACGCTAGAGCTTATAACTTCGTAAACGATAGACATTGCTAGGAAATAGAGAAAATGCTTACACATTTTTGAAAACAACCCGTTAATTTTTTTTATAGTTATTCAAACTTAGTTGCTTTTCTTGCTTCATTATAGACATGTGTTAGTTAAAAGAAATGCTCATAATACGCTAATAAATATTTCAATTCAGCGTATAAAACAATATTAGGTAGGTCAATACCTATTTCAATGAAATAGTTGAAGTTTGTTCAATATATTTTGGTTTCTTAAATACTATGCTGGAACTGAATAAAGGCTGTAATGCCATTGAGCACAAAGTTATATTTTTACAGATGAAAATTTATCGAAACGAAATGTAATCATTTTTATGTATATATACATAAAATGAATCCCTGTTTCTCTTGGTCACGTCTAATCTAACCAATTTCGTTAATTCTTTCAGTGTATTGGACAGAGCCCATTTATCGAGGAAGGATGTAGGCTATAATACATCACGCTCTAAGACCAACAGGAGTCGAGCATCAATGAAAAGTGTTTATAAAACCGGCAAAATTTATTGCTTATGACAGACGCAGACGAAGTTGCACGGGTTAGCTAGTTTTATAGAGGTTTTTATCTGTCGATAGTTTTAATAAAATCTGAAAAATGAGAACGGTGGTTTTCATTTAAATAAATATTAAATGTATTATTAAACCTTGTCAGATGGCTTCGTGTGAATAACAATGTGATAAGTAAAACTCATGAAAATTTAAATTAAAATACACCGTGTTTATTCATGTTACACATTGTGAGTTGCGATGGTGTACCTACCGATGGGATACATTTGTATACGACACATCAACGAGTAAGACGTGCTCGGCGCTCTATCAACACTATCAGCGCGCCGAGCGCGCCCTGACTCATGGTCGTTACGGCGACAGTAAGCGTCCTGCAATGTTCTTTTGTTTCAACTCTCAGTTGAATGAAAACTCTTAATCAGCAGCAGCAAAACATATTATTCTTATTTACCAGTAGCACTTGAGTATGGTTGAAATTATGGTTAGTACACAAATTAAAAAATATGCCACTTCCTGACAATACTGTTTCGTGCATAATAAAACAATATGGCTGTGACGATTGCCTCATTACAGCACAATGAAAAATATACAACAGTGCCATTTAGCGAAGATACATCGAACTACGAAGTATGAACGAAACGTACGAATGTAATGAACTACGATGCAACTACTAATCCTGTATCACGAAATAGAGATTCGCGTGGCAATTAGCATATATACAACATCCCAACGTCAACCGTTGGGCTGTGGCCCGATAGGCATGATCACCTCGCCTGATCGGAGGATCCTCCGCTTGTGTCGGAGGGACATGATACCTCGTACCTCTACAATGGCCAAGGATATTTAAAAACAAGATCAACAAGAATCAAGAATCAATGAAAAATGTTGGTCAGACGCGACGAAGTTGTGCGCAAGTTAGTTACGCACCTATTGTCAGCAGCTTCAGAGTGCCAATCTTGGAAAGTAATAAAGCTTTGCACTCAGAAGTTCACGGCAATGAGCGCGTAGATGTCGACGTCGCAGCAGAGCAGTGTCTACGTTTTTTTGGATGAAAATAAAATACGAATATCCAGAGCTGGCAAGGGAAACTCTTAATTTATATTAGTGCAATTTACCACTTCATACTTGTCTGAACTGACATTTTCTTCAATGGTACACATTACGAGTAAAACCAAAAAGAGACTAGACTGCGATTAGAAAATTATTTGATTATTAACGTTTCTAAAACAGTAGTTTCTCTATACTCTTTCTAATCCTTTTTTCGATAATTATTGATGCAAAAAGTTTGTAGAGTGATGTCAGCAGACTGATGGGGCGATAATTGCCGATGTCCTTTGGGTCCACTTTTTTCTAGAGCAGGATCATGAATGACTCTGACCATTGAAAAGGTGTGGTACTTGACTCAAGTATGAAATTAAAAAGACATGCCAGAGGGCGTACAAGATAGTGACAACCTTCTTTCTGCCTGGCACTTTTCAACCTTCAAGTTTTTGACTGCTTTTAACACTTCCAGCTCGTCTGTCGACTCAGGGACGTCTCCTATAATATATTGCAAGTTGACATTATCAATTTTTCTCATATAATTATTTTGCTCTTGGGAATTATACAATTTTTTGTAGAAATTTATTGTAATTTTAATAATATCAGGTTTATAGCATGAAAGTTCATTTGTCTCTTTTAGTTTCCTTTATCCATAGCTTGTGTATTGAGCTATTTATATGCTCTTTTAACACTACAAGTAGTACTCATATGTTTTTCAAATGTTTTGGATCTGTGGAGCGTATAGTCCTTTTATATGTTTTCACTTATGAGTTTGTATAAAGCTTTTAATTGATTTTTCTGTGCTCATGTTTCATGTTTAGATTCGTGTAGTTGTTTTCTCTAGGCTATGAGATTCTTGGTGTATGCTGATAGCACTCTTGGGTTGGTAGCGTGTTGTTTGGCATTATGTAAACTTCTTTCTATGCTTTGAATTATTTTATCATAGTTTACTTAGACGATAGCATGCTCTTGAAATTGAAGTTGTTCTTCGTGTTCTTCTAGAAATATTCTGTAAATGGCTCTCTCTGAGGAAGTCTTTACTGGGTTTTTTATATTGTTTCTGTATTTTATACGGCTTTTCTTTATGTTTCTCAGTTGAAGAGATGCTTTTACAAGTGTATGATCTGAGAGAAAATTAATATTTAGAACTTGTACATTTTTTCCATTTTTATCTTGGTTTGTTAATATATAATCAATTTCATTTTTTGTGACTCCGTCTGGTTATTTCCAGGTCCATCTTTGGTTTTTGGGTTTCTTAAGAAAGGTGTTTATTATTTACTCATCTTGTTTTCGTTTGCGTCTAGTCTATCAGGCGTTTACCTCTACTATTTTTAACTCCGTACCCATAATTTTTCAATACTAAGCGTTCTCTAGGTTGCCCTATTTTTGAGTTAAAATCTCCCATGACTATCACATCTTTTTGCCACAGTTTTTCATAATTTCGTTGACAGTGTTGTAGAAGTGATCCACCACATCGTCATTTGAGGCTTCTGTGGGTGCACATAGACTTGGAGTATGTCTAGTTGATACCCATTCATATTAAGTCTTAGGAGAGCTATTCGTTCCGATATTTCACTAAAGCCCACAGTATTTCCTTTCAGGTGCTTTATAACGATAAAACACACACCATATAATCCACGTGTCTCTCCTGTATAACAAAACGTGAAGCTGTCGTACTCCTGGATAAATGTGCCGAGACGTCGGACTTCTGAGATACCGATTACATCGCATTCTGTATTCTTCAAAGAGTTCATCAGCTCCAGTAGGCAGTGACTGGTTGATAACGACCTGAAGTTTAATATGTCGCTACGTGGAATAATTCGTCTTTTTTCTTTAATATAAATATAATATAATATAAATAAAAAACGTTCTTGTGTTTCATTAATATAATGGTTAATGTACAATGCACAATTCAACAAATAAGGGCTATATTTAAATAACTTACACAGAATTGGAAATTGTATAATACTATACACGTTTTTTTTATTCGATGATGGTTTATCGCTATTCCGAGAGAGCTAAACAGTCGTATATATATATATATATTTATTTATATGTAGTATATAAGTTATCGCACAAGATGACATCATCACTAATATACACTAAAATAATTCTAACAGTTATCCGGGTACAGGGGCGGACTGTGCGAGTGTTATAGGGGTCACTAACTCGTGACCCCTTTCGGGCTGGATCTTGACACATACGATTTTAAGTTGATATTCAAATTGGAGCCCTTGAGTCCCGACTACAAAAAATATTTGCCAATCTGCCCCCGTTCGGGTGAATTTTTGTTCTTTTTATTTCTAATTGTTTAGCATTCTTCTGCAAAACTTTACAATCGATAAACGCACGAGAATGCAAGTATTAATGCTAAACTATTTAAAATTATGTGTTTACGCTCTTTTTTTTAAAAAAAAAACTATTAAAATTATGTAAAATGTAAAAAGATGCTATCGCAACAAGAACACAGATTTACTTTAGAGAATTAATTTTTATTAGTAATAAATCCTATTTGTGAATTAAATAGTTTCTGCCCAACACCAATCAATTGCTTTAAAATATCTTATAAATCAAGCACCGAGTATCTAAATATTTTCTATTTATATGAAGATAAAAAAATAATTTCTGAACATTTTTATGTAACGGATAACCAAGAACTAAAAAGAAAAACAAATAACCACCCGTCTATGAAATAAAAAAATAATGAAGTTTCGTAAAAGCATAGACAAAAGCAACGTTGCTACTTTTTATTTTTTTATTTTTACGATGGCAATATATTTTTGTCTGTAGAAGTGTTGTCATTAAACTGACTCTCACCACATTAATCTATCGTTGTTTTTAAAAAAATAATATACAACAGGATTGTATGTGTTCTCATTTAGAAATTTGTAATATTAATTGTTATCAAGAGCAAACAAAACTATAGCAACACTTTTATGTACCATAGACAACGATATTTTTTTAAGTGTATTTTTACGGAAATCCATTGACGGTGATTTTCATACGCAAGTATTATGACGCAATGGTCTGAGATGGAGGTTCGATTGCCACCCTTATCATATAATTGCGTGTCTGGGTGGAATTTACCAATAATTTGTAGGGATGTTGACTTTTTACGTTTCTTTACACTTACAAAAGTGCACTAATCGTATAAATACTCATTCAAATGTCACCACTCAACTATCACAGGTCATCTCACTCTTCAAATAAAATAATTTAACTATTGTCAAACAGAACTGTAGCCGTATTGCTATCTCTTTCATAACACAATACTTTATCGCAAGTTAGACAAAGCTCACAATTAGTATTATAAACAATGCACCTAAAGAATTTATGATTAAAATAAGATATAGCTCTTTTGTCTATGTTCGG
The DNA here is from genome assembly GCA_949316085.1 of Hypercompe scribonia. NCBI lineage: Eukaryota > Metazoa > Arthropoda > Insecta > Lepidoptera > Erebidae > Hypercompe > Hypercompe scribonia. The sequence goes on along the minus strand of OX438983.1, from coordinate 19,098,321 downwards.
TGTTATACGGTCGAAATGTCGCATACATGTATATTTGTTACATAAGGGGGGCAAACAAACAGACGGTTCACCTGATGGTAAGTACCCACCACCGCCCATAGACACCACCAGCCCAAAAGGGTTTCCTTTGAGCGTATCCTCCCCTAGTATTAATTCTGTCACGATAGGGAGATATAACACACAGTTAAAATATAAATTGGTAATATTCGAGCGATTGTTTTCTTGACTTTCGAAGTAACTTATACTACAAATAAATACATAGATATGAATACTAAATAGGTCTCAGTGGAATAGAGCGATGAGTCGAGCCTCGTTAGAGACGGGCCGGGGAGGGGTAAAGGGAGGGATAGGATGCTCGCATCATGTCGGGTCTAGGCTCGTGCTTAACACTTTCAGTTGCTCTAATCCTGCCAGAAGATCCCTGTAAAAAAAATAAAAAATAAAATTATTGTATATTTTTTTTTCAAATTCATTTCATGAAATAGACAAATACACTGCGTCAAATAAAAATAAAAATCAGCGAAGAGATGTCAACGATTTCGCGGTCTCTGCAGACGAGTATTCGAAAATGTCGGTGCTCGCTTAAAAGAGTGCAAAAGTCGAAACCGTGGTCATTTATATGATCTAATTTATTAAGAATAAATTCCAATAAATTAACTTCTTGTAAATAAACAATTTTTATGATGTATCAAATGGTTTTTTTTTTACGAGTTTTCAAACGTTAACTAATTCGTGGTCCATCTGTATAGTTATTAAGTCTTATATTTTCAAAACAGCATAAAAAAAAATTGTGTGTGTCAGCTCGACGACGACGGAGTAAACTCCATTATTTGGCCAACTATTTTTTAGAACAGAGACATCTATGAAGTAAGGCCAATATTATTACAGAGCGTGATAAACAGTCATACTTTGGACTTTTAAATGTTAAGTAATTATTATTTAAATAAAATTGAAATCAGTTTACTTAATAGTTTGATTTTATGTCAATAGAGGTGCTGCAGTTGGATTAATTAAATACAGTACAGTTATTTATACATCTTTCTTTCTCTCTCATAGTGTTAACGTTCGAGTTGAAAAGAGACTCTATACACGTGTTAGTGTATTAAACACTCACAACCAGTGCAGGTGTACCAAAAACGTAACGAGGTCATTCGCTCAATAGATTTTACAGCTCAAATTTTTATCATACCGGGCGCGTTATATCGAAACCAATTCTTAAGGAGTTCCCCACGGCGTCGTACGATAGAATAAGTATTTGAGAGTTCATCGAGATGCAGTGCGCGTGGCCCTAAAGCCGGGTGGTAAAGTTTTTTTTTTTTTTGTGGGTAGGTGTCAAAAAGTGCACACAGAAAAATATTTGCTCTTAATTTAAAATATCTACATTTCCTAAAAACTATTAGAAGTTCTTGCTTAATACACCATAATATTGGACTGCACTTGTTTGTAGGAGTTTATGTGTGCATCTTAGCCAATTTGTAGTCACCACCTACCACCACAACACTACACAACAATATGTCACAGTTGGTGAACATTAAAGCCGTTCAAAAATCTCTTGAGGAGTCCTTCACCAGAAGAATGGCGGAACTGGAGTCACAGCTTCAATGCACAAGTACCGCAAAGGACACGGTTGCAAAAGTTGCTAAGGAGTTCCGAACTTTTCGGGAATTAATATACAACATGTTGGAACTGTTACGGAAGCAGATTAAAGAATGCACTTAAGTTATTGATGTCATAGAGACAAGGTATCATCGTAAAGCACTTCTTCTCATGGGGGTTGCGGAGTCTGACGGTGAGGATTGTGGCAGAGTGGCACTTGACATAGTCAACAAGATGCTGCAACTGAAAACATGCACTGCGGAGTCCTTCACTATCTGTCACAGGCTTGGGACACCGGATACAGATCATCACCGGCCCATCTTGGTGAGATTTCGTAGCTTGTAACTCCGGTCGGCGGCCTGGAGGTCTAAATCTGCACTTAAAAGATTCCGCCGTTTCTATCCGTGAATTTCTCACCAAAACAAGACAGACAGTATTTGCCAGGGCCCGGAATCACTTCGGTACCCGTGCATGTTGTACTAATGACGGCACAATTGTTGTTAGGGTCGCTGCCGGCATCCGGTGTAAGATCACTACCGTTGAGGAGCTGCCGGATCTGATGTCAAAGCACCCAAAAGTTCTTCATGCAGTGGGGTCCCATGGTAGAAGTGGCAAAGAGAATAAGTTGTCAGGCCCGCACAAGAAAAATCCGGTCAAAATATAATACATCGGACATATTCACATTAAAGTACGTTTTTCTGAACGTAGCTCGTCGGCTAACTGGCAGGTAAACAATACAGTCTTATTTTATTTGTTTCTACTTAGCCTTGTCTAATTGTTTATTTAACATCAACAACATATTTAACTTATCAGATTTGACATTTGTAAAGTGACATGCATGACGGGTTGCGTTCGGAAATGCGTTGGTGGACAACGTAGCGTGTTAATGTTACTGTTAACACTATCACTATTTGATACGTTTTATTGCACTTGTATTTTTATTTTTCTTTTTAGTTGTTATTATCAAATTTTGTGTGGTGTTAGCTGGTGGGTGGTGCAGAATAGTAATTTCGTGCCAACAGAGTAAGGTATTGCATATTTTGAAATATCGTATAAACAATTCTAATTTTTTTTTACATTTATATTTATTCACTATTTTGTAGTATTTTTTTATTGTTTATATTTAATACACATGATAACTGATGATTATGATTCTGACAACACTGCTCACGAGTCTACTTTATCCTCTGTAGATGATAGTTCTGCCTCTATAACTGAGACATTAGGTGAACGCTTACAATCTACATTCAACTGTCAGTCAGAGCACCTGCTTAATGTATGTCACCTTAATGCACAGAGCATGCCCAGTCATTATAGTGATTTGACTGAGGCTTTTAGTAACATCAACGTTCATGCCATCCTGATATCGGAGAGTTGGCTCAAACCTAATCTTTCTGCTTTCTATCCTCTCACTGGCTATATCCTTGTTCGAAATGATCGAGTCACCAGGAGGGGAGGTGGAGTTTCCATTTACATACATAGTTCTCTTCCTTTCAAAATTCTGGCTTCTTCTCCCTCTTCTTCTTCGGCTGCCGTAGAATATTTATTTCTCGAGGTCCTTGGGAGAGGAATTAAAGTGGTCCTGGGGCCAGTGTATTCTCCTCCCTCGATAGATTACTTCTCTAGTCTGGAAACAGTGCTGGAATCCTTGGGATCTGTATACACTCATCACATCATCATGGGAGATTTCAATACAGACCTAACCCGCCCTGCCTCACGTGCCTGCAAACTCCTTCCGATTGTTGAGTCGACCGGTATGCATGTTTTACCTCTACAGCCAACTCATCATAACAGCCTGGGGGTGGACACTTGGTCAGATTTAATACTAGTGTCGGCCCCTAAGCTTGTCAGTAACCATGGTCAACTTGAAACACCGGTATTCTCCAATCACGATTTAATCTTCCTCTCCTATGCCCTTAAACCACCTAAACCCCAACCAAGAGTTTTGCGCATGCATTGTTTTGCTCGTATGGATGTGGACGAGCTACTTGGGGATGCTGCCTGTCTGAATTGGGATGCAGTAACGTCAGTTATAAGCATAGACGAGAAGCTTCATAACTTTAATCGATCTCGCTCTATATGATATCCATGCACCTATCAAAAGTATTAAAGTAAAGAGACAACCTTCTCCCTGGATGACGAAAGAGGTACTTTTGGCTATGCGACGGAGAGATTTTTTTAAATTCAGAAGGGACCGTACCGAGACAAAGCGTACTTTATACAAAATCGCGAGGAATCGCTGCAACCAGATGATACGCAACGCCAAACGCCGACACATTTTTGACAACATCTCCCATTCTTCTCCCGCCAATATTTGGAAGTTCCTTGGAAGGTATTGGTAAGCAGCGGTCGGGTAGTCTGCAGGGGACGGTTGGTTTGGAGGATTTGAACCACCATTTTTCTCTATCTGCTCATTTGGAGTCCCACACCGAGTATCGCACTGTTGACTACCTGACAAGTTTAAATAGCCCTAACATAAATCCCTTCCGATTTTCTCCGGTTGTGTCGGGTGAGATCAAAAAGATTATATTCTCTATCAAATCCAACGCTGTTGGTTGTGATAAAATCAGCCGACGTATCGTCGTAACAATTATTGACCACATTTTACCTATAATCACCCATATTATAAACTACTCATTATATTCTGGAATTTTCCCATCACTGTGGCGCAAAGCTTGTGTCATCACTTTACCCAAAATTGCAAATCCCACACACCCCAACCATTTCAGACCAATATCCGTTTTCCCTTTCCTCTCAAAGGTCCCAGAATCCTGTGTGCGCAAACAGTTTTCTGAATTTGTCTACAAAAACAACCTATTGAGCCCGTTTCAATCGAGTTTCAGGCCTGGTCATAGCACTACTTCTGCTCTTCTTAAAGTGGTTGGCGATATCAAGGCAGGTATGCAAGACACTGAAGTTACTGTTTTGGTACTAATCGACTTCTCTAATGCCTTCAACACAGTCAATCACAATATATTTCTGTCTATCCTTTCCTATCTTGCGGTCTCACCTGAAGCACTGGATTGGTTCTCATCTATCTTCGGGGACGCCAGCAGTCTGTTCATGTCGATGAAACTTCCTCGAGCTGGTGTGATCTTGATTCTGGTGTTCGTCAAGGCGATATTCTTTCTCTTACATTATTTTCTGTGTATAATAACCTCCTGTCCCTGGAACTTCTTTGTGCGTATCATCTGTATGCCGACGACCTACAGCTCTATTCACAGAGTAAAGTGGAAAATATTTCGATAGCAATACAAATGATCAACCACGATCTGGAAACAATTAGCACATGGTCTCAAAGGTTTGGTTTATCAGTGAACCCCACAAAATGTCAAGCTATCGTAGTGGGAAGTCACTGATCGATCAGCAGAGTAGACACTGAGACTCTCCCGGCTATTACTTTTGATGGTACTATCATACCTGTGAGTGGATCTGTGAAAGATTTAGGTTTACACCTCGATTGCACACTAACCTGGCGTGAACAAGTTGCAAAACAGTGCCGGAGTTACTGGGACACTTCGTGCTCTAAATCGTCCGAGACATTTCCTGCCCGTAAAAACCAAGACTATGCTTGTGCAAACTCTTATCTTCCTCTTAATCGACTATGGTGATGTGTGCTGCTACGACCTGAATGCAGATCTTCTCGATAAATTAGACCGTCTTCTTAATAATTGCATTTGATTTGTTTATAACCTCCGTAAATATAACCATGTATCCTCTCTCCGGTCACAGCTCAATTGGCTACCAATTCGTCTATGCCGAAAATTACGCGCACTCACTTTTCTATTCTCTATACTTAATAACCCATCTTCGCCAACATATTTAAACTCTTATTTCCAACTCTTACGTAGCAATCACGACAGAAAGCTTCGGTCTTCTAAGAATCTTCTCCTTCGTTGCCCCTCCCATACGTCTGAGTTCGTTAGCTCATCTTTCTTTGTGCAGTTCGTTCTTCTCTGGAATGAACTTCCCCTCGAAGTCAGGATGGCTACCAACGCTTTTTCTTTTAAGAAAAAAGTGAAGCAGTATTTACCAAAACAGCTGGCTCAATCAACCAATACATGATTATCATCTTATACTTGTTATGATATTTTTTTGTGTATGTATGTATGTATATAGATTTACATCAACTTAAGTATGTATTTATGTATTTGTATTAATTTTAGTATATGAAAGTTTGTGTCTATTTTTTCTATTCAACACCTGAAACGCACCTACTTCCTATTTTCTCTGCATCACCCAAAGGTAGGCTTACCATACGTCCCTGTTTGACCGGGATAGTCCCGGTTTGAGATCCCAGTCCCGGCGTCCCGGTCAAACTTGAACAGTACCGACATCCCAACCAATCGTTCCCCCGCGCCCCGCCGCGTGTTGTTTATTATTATGTTTCACATTTATTAATATGTTTTCAATTTATAATAATTTTGATTGCATTTCAAATATGAAAAACACAAATTAAGCAAAAAGCAAAATGAAAATGACCCTCTTTCTCTTCTGCGTCCCGGTTTGGCTCTTCGTAATTATGGTAAGCCTACCCAAAGGTCGACCGGTACTGGCCTTAGGTATAAGTCCGCCTATGTACATAAAGTGCATGACGTATAAATAAATAAAGTGAAGCGGTACCGCAGCGAGGTCTCGGCGACGTCGGTGGCGCGCCGCAGCCCCGCCGCCGCCGCGCCCGCCGCGCCGCGCAGCGCCGCCGCCTGCGCCTGCGCCGCGCCCAGCTGCTCCTGCGACACACCCCCCACCGCTACACTCACTTCCAGCTCGCACGAGACGAACGCCTCACTCATTTACATCTAGTTAAGGATCTCGCGACGACGAATACGCATGTGGCGCTTCCATATACAACGCAAAACAGAAGAAACATATTACAGCGCCGTCTAGCGGAGACGCGTCGAACTACGGAGCGACTACTGATCCTGTGTCGCAAAATAGAAATTTTCGTGGCGATCGACGTATATACGAGGTGCCTTCGACCGGGCTTGATGGCCTCGACCGGGCGAAGGATCCTTCCTTTGTGTCGGAGTGATGCGACCCCCGTTTCTCCACGACGCAAAAGAAAAAACTAACAAAACCAAAAAGCTATGAACTCCCTCTGTTATAGGAGACCGTGTCGTGCGCGAGATCCACAAATATTATTAATATGAATATATAGGTAGCAATAAAATTAAAGTTTAAAATATGATAAAAATAGATGATTATAGTCACTTGTATCTTAATACCATAAATAATGTCCGTTTAAGTCTATGGTAAGACTAAATATTTTGGGTTTACGTTATAATTGTGACATATAATTTATGAAGCTTAAATTAACATTTAATTAGAATAATTTCTTTCTTCAAAATTAGTTCTACAGTCAAACAGTTCGTTACTGAAATGTTAAATTTATAACGAAATCATACTTTTAATACATAGTGGCGACATCTATTTATACGTTTTGTTACCACTGTCTACAAGCTGCCTTATTATTGTCTATTATACTTTATGTTATTGTACTTCTTTTTAATAAATCTTTTCTCTCTGTAAAAAACCAACAAGCATTTCATTACGAAAACTTGTCATTTTATTACCTTTTCATGTTAAGACAAAAAATTATCAATAATAAAACTTTTTTTCCCTCAAATGAGCCGTAATAAAAAATAAAACATACCTTCAATTGTTGAATTTGAATCTTCAATTTAACTATTGTCGCTTCGGCCTCACTCGCTCGCGTCTGTTTATAAAATATAAACACATAATTATAAACATCATATTCCTGAATCGCCAACACCCAGTACACACTGGCAGCTTTTATTTCATTGTAATTAAGCAAGCAACTTTTTTACTTCAAGGAACGGTAATGACTTTTTTTAAAGACGAGTTAGAAATTTCCTTTGCCTCTCTGACTCCTAGGGAACACGGACGCCAGGAGTATGCGGCGTTAGCATTAAAAAGTTACCTGTGCTTCGGCGAGGGTGGCCTCGGTCCTCGCGGAGGCCACGTCGACGGCTCCCACGAAGTCGTCGCGGCGCCGCGCCCGCCGCGTGGTCTCCGCGCGCAGTGCGCTCAGCGCCGAGCGCGCCATGGACAGCTCCTCCTCCACGCGCGAGCGCAGCGACCGCTCCGCGAACAGCTCCGACCTGACGCACCACCATCACACTCATCGCACATGGATTTGACACTAACTCCACTCCGCTGTAGCTATACTATATAGTAACTGACGCATGCGACATACGAGTAGTCTTTACTGAGGTTCCTGACCTCACCGTTCGGGCCGTGTCGAGAATTGTCTTCTGCATCGAACCCCTTTTTTTTTTAACGTGTGGAAATTCCCTCGGGCCGTCACCCCACCGGGGTTTACGGCAAGATGGTGTGTCGGAATTGGACCGACTAAAGCCACACGGTGTGCTATTCTGCGCCGGACATAAGAGGGATCCGGGAACAGCTGTTATTACGACATCCAGATCCTCTGGATCGAACCCTTGATCCAGCCTTCTAGTGTGAGTCTCTTATTATAATTATTACTATAAAAACGATACCAATGAAATCTAAACTTTCCTTAGGATGTGCTGTTCTTTTAAAATTATTTTAACTATACTCCGTCACGGGCAGTCCTATTTTTTTTATAGCATATGTTGTGTACCTTCACATCTTACCTCTTGTTACTCACTGGACTCGTTTGTTGTCAAACACTGAATTGTTTTTAAAAATGATATAAAACTCAATAATACGTAAGCAAATGAGCAGGCAGGCCACCTTACTTGCTTAAGTTTCAGTCCTTAAGAAGGCGGAGGTTCTAAGTTCCATTGTATGTATTTTCTAATGAAGTACATCATCTTGGTAGTCTTCATTATTCAAAACATACTTTGGTTTGTTATACTTCGATTACGAGTTCAACCGGTTTTATCTAAACATCAGTTTTGCCACGGAGCGACTGGCATCGGACCTCCGCAACCCTGAGGTGAAAACTGAATTCGAAGGTTTAACCAGTTGTATAGTATATTTGAGGGCACTGACTACCAAAGACATTCATGATAACCGACAACTGAACGTGTTCTCCGAGGCGCGGTTAAAGACACCGCCAAGTTTCATACGCTGGACTATTATTACAGAATTCTCATAAGAAAAACCTAATAACACCTAAGAAACAACCCAGGAATGGAAAACGAGACCTTTTGATCGGCAGTCGCATACGGATTGCCCTTCAAAGTGAAGTACAATACATTATAAATATAAAAATTCACACCTAAAATGTACCTCGTAAGTTATAAAATATACTAGTGAGAACTGTCACATATATCAAGCTAAATTTTAAGGATAATAAGGCAGGCATTTGAGTACTCTCATCAAAATTACAGTGTCAAAAGGTGACTCTTCGGTCACGTCCTTCACTCGGTTACACAAAACAAAAAGTAATTAAATGAAATGAATTTGACCTACCTTTATTTTGCAATCAGTTAAAATGGCTACAAAACAATACGATGCTAAAAAACTATTTACCAAAATTGTTAAACGGAAGGAATCGTAGAAGGTCAAAGTCGATTTAGAAACGTAAAGAAAGAATTGACGCAGTGGCAGTGAGCTAAATATACACTCGTACGTACATTGCACAATAAAAATTATACTTAACATTTCCACAATTTTACTTCAAGTATAATGAGTTATCATAAAGAATTCTAATTGGATAATCTTGTGCTCTTGTGGACGGCCACCTGCCTGAAGCTGTGAAGCCTAGCTCTCTAAAGAATGCAATAGTTAGAAGACGATGCTCCGACATGGTGAGAGAAGGGAAGGGGAGGGAGTTATGTTGGTTTATCGTCAATATCTCTATATTACACTCCTTAAAATTTAGCTTCTCTGTGACAGATCCAAACCAACCGACAGATCCAAACCGACAGACCAAACCGACGAAGTAATTTTGAACAAGCGAAAAGTTGGAAATATTTTTCTGACTGGTTTCGTTTGGTGCAGTATCCTGAGCGTAGCTATGGGTGAACCGGACAGGATTTTATCTTCCACGGTTCACATGGGTCAATCGCTTGGGGCTGGCATTCGCGTTTGCTATGACTGCCAAGGTATTTATTAGGGAAAGGGTAAACTGTGCCTGGGTTCCTCTTACTTAAGGCGGAATAGCAATCTCCAGGGTGTTTCCAAATGTACAATAGTAGGACTAGAAAAGTAAATACATCGCACTTAATACAGGGTGGCGCAATAGAGCGTGCATATTGCGTCATCTGTTTTCGTGTGGTAAACAATGCGTGGGAGAGGAGAGCCTAGCGTGGTCACCTAGCCACATGAACAATCCGAGGAACATCAGTCAACTAAAGGAAAATATCCGTGGAGAAACGGCATCAATCACCCCAGATTTATTGAAAAGAGTTTTTACAAATTTGCGATCGCGTTTAGAGGAGTGCCGTCTTCGAGAGGGCCGTCATTTAGATGATGTTATTTTTAAAAAATAAACTTCAGTACCTTCAGTACCTAATTATCCTATCTTTTATTTCAACTATGTCTTTTGTATTATTATTTTTAGCCTATACTTAATAAATGCTCGTTCTATTGCGCCACCTTGTACTACTATTTTTACACTTGAAATCCCTTCACAATGCATCTTATGCGTATAGCTATACAGTTTAAATTTTAAAAAATCCAAATATTATGTTTACATTAATATCGTGCGATTATTGTTTCATTATCATCAATACATGTGTTAACTACATATGTTAACTACATATGAATTTACAACTAAATTTTCAATGAAATATGCAATATTTACAATTTTTTATTTTTACAAATATGAGTATATCGATATGTAACATCACTGCTGAGAGATACATGTGCATCCTGAAACGACAGACCTAGTGACCCCTGGTTTAAAAAAACTAATATTTCAACTTAGGGGCTTTTATTAAAATTAATAAATTAAAAAGGCAAATTATTATTTTGTTTATTACATATAAATACACATATTGATTACATTTTTAAATATATAAAAAATAAAAAATACATATTTAAAAATATAAAAAATAGTAGACCACCGACATCGGGTACAGGGACCAAGATACCGGTGGTTAGGGCTCCAGAGACAGGAACCTCCTCACAATACGGGCCGTGTCAAGGAGGACTGCCTTCTGCATCAGACCCTTGATCCAACCTTCTAACGTGAGCCTCTTAAGGTGTTGGTCGAGGCTCTTGGCTATCAATCCGTGAACAGATATGATTATCGGAACAATGATCACCGAATCCACATTCCACATGTCGGCAATCTCGTGAGACAGATCCAAATACTTCAATTGTTTTTCTTTTTCAACTTTCACGAGATTCTCGTCATGAGGAACGGCGATATCGACAATCATTGCGCGGCGCTCTAATCGATCTATCACCACAATATCAGGCTTATTGGCAACAATAGTCCTATCTGTGATAATAGATCGATCCCAATATAACGTAGCACGACCGTTCTCGAGAACTGGGTCGGGCACATACCTGTAGTAAGGCACTTCAAAATTGACAAGTTGGTATTTAAGGGCAAGTTGTTGGTGTACAATCCTGGCTACTTGATTGTGCCTGTGCAAATACTCACCATTAGCAAGACGAGAACAACCAGAAATAATATGCCTAATAGATTCTCCAGGACGGTGGCACGCCCGACAAATGTCAACCGTACTATCTTTCAGGATATATTTCCGGTAGTTATTCGTCATGATAACTTCGTCCATAACTGCACAAACAAAACCTTCGGTTTCTCCGAAGAGATCACCATACCGTAGCCAAGACGTCGACGCTTTAAAGTCTATATCAGACCCGTGTAGGGCCCGATAAAATCGACCATGAAGTTCTTTACCCTTCCATACTTCCTTGCGATCAGTAGTACTAAGTACTACAGGTTTGCGCCAATTCTCTTTAGCCAGAGCGAGCGGGGTAAAACCAGTATCCACTGCAACTACATTACGATGCACTCCCACATTAGTCTGTAGAAAATATTCTCTGAGATTGTATATCTCGCGATTGTGTAGAGTCTTGATATTTAATAGACCACGACCTCCAAACTTTCGCGGAATATACAATCTCATAACCGATGAACGTGGGTGGTGCATACGGAACCCATTCCAACTCATTCCTAAATATCAATTTAAAATATTGTATTATTTTTATGTAATTTATTATCTGTATTGCAATATGAAATAAGAGAAAATTGAAAAACAAAGTGATTATTATTATTTTTGTGATAGCTGCAAACTGAAAGCTCTTTGCATGTTATCGAGAGGTGATGTAACTGGACCTCAAACTTCCTCTCTTATTCTGTGGAAGGAAGGACTCAAAGGGCAGTAACGCACTTGAACCTTAAGAATTGCAGATATTAATAGTCTGCAGTAACCACTAACCAGCTTCGTGACCCACCTGCTCATTTGTTTTCTATACCTGGAGGATCTAGTGAGTTTGTTTTACATCAACCAGATCGCACTAAACCGAATAGAAGACAATAAAAGCTACAAAACATACAGTGACGTGGAGTACCGTCAATATTCATCGAGCGCCCAACTTAAATTATTTAAAGAAAGTAAATATACCTGGTTCGTTCCAGTTCGGACATTATTTGTTGCATTTGCTCATCCTGATGTTCAGGCTCGGGTGAGGTTCTTCCAGGGTGAACAGGAAGGAAGTCTGGAAGGCACATCGACTCCGCACCTGTAACGGGAACACTAGAAGCTGGATAAAGGAAATAAGAGAAAATTGTGAGAGTCACGTAATATTTGATTTAATTATTATTGTAGAGGAGTGTGGTGTTCTTCTAATACAAAAGAAGGATCTTCAAGTCAGGCGAGATTACGTCTGGCGGCCTATTAATTTTGTAAATGTAAATATCCTAATTGGCATAAAAAAAAATCATATAGCGATACAAGATTAGCTGTTACGTCGTATTTCGACGTGTCTCCGTTAGATGCACTGTAGTATGTTTTCGTATCGTTATATTCGAAGGTTGTCAGAGTATCAACTAAACTGATTAGTTTCAATTATGTTAATTTCTTTATAAACCTCTAACAAAAAACATACGCAGCACTATCTAAGTATTCTAAGCCAAACAAAGTTACGTGTCATCACTCCATTCAGGGATACCACGGGACGCTAATTGGGTAGATGACTGTATCGTAAATAAATACCAATGTCCACTTCATTAAAACTAATATCGCGAAACATCTCGGCAAATACAATTAACATAGCTTTTTATTATTATTACGAATTTGAATGAAATACATATAAAGTGAAATATATTGTTCAATTGAGTAGTCTAAAAGAGTGACGTCACAATTTGGTATTTAGTACATTTGTCATACAAAATTGTTGTTTTGACAGATGATAAAAAGTAACTAATTTGACTAAGGTGTCATCTAGCCCGTTGTTTATTACTAAAAAGACATAGATGGGACGTAAAAAGTTTTAAAACAATTATTTTTTATAAGTCGCAACTAAAATCAGCAGGATTGACTGGATACTACATAGGAAATTTTTCGTTTAGAAACGTGTAAAAAGACAACACAATTTAAAAATTAAAGAGATACTGAACGTCTTACTTGTAACAGTGACCTTAAAAGTAATGAGCACTCCTAAAGTACGATTTATTATTGAATAATAACAGTTACTGAGCTATATATTATTAAAAAAACACTCGCAAAAATATTAAATAATTTCTTTCTATTCCCATCTTTCTATAATTAACTTTCATAAGGAAGTCAACAGTTATTGTTGCGTCATAATAAATCAATTTGATATGTACCGTGTGTCGCAATGACTCACTACCGAAGGGACGTGAGGGTCTTTGTGGAATGACGTCATAAGGGTATATTAAGATGTCGTTAAAGCTGCACCATATTGTATTTAACAAATGAGAGATCAACTTTTTATAACACGACGAGTTTAAATCTGCCCTACAAACCTATGCGGCCTTACAAATTTTAACACTCCTAAAAATCTTAACGTTTTAAACTTCAATTAACAACAACCAATTTAAATAAGAAAAGAATAATCGCGACTAAGGCCGTCGATAAATGCCCGTGACATAAGAGTCAATCACGTTATCCAAATCTTCAAATAGTCGACAATTTGCTCAACTTTCTAGATCTATATTCAAAATTTACCCATTTAATTCTGCCATAGGACTACTGTCTAGGCTAGGTAAAATAATAATGATGAATAATATTCACACAGAAAACATATATTCAAAATAAGAGCAACCGCCTCTATGAAATCTTTTAAAACTGAAATTAAATTAATAATAGAAATAATATCTTAACACGTCTCACACACATCTGATCGCAAATTAGGCAGAGCCTATGGTAATTAGACCATTGATAAACATACTTGTATATTTCTAAATAAATACATATTATAGATAAATTACACCAAGACAATAAATGTATGCTTCTAAATATATGTGACAGGTAACTATTCATTTGAATCAATTATTTGACTTTAATTTCGGTTTAGTATAATTTTTGGTTGATTTTAAGTACAATGCCAGGTCAAGTAAGATTAAACAGCTAATGAATAAATATTGGACTATTGTTTGTACCCCTGCCGTAATGATTTTGTTGGCGAGTTATTTTAAAATCAAGATATTCATTGAAATTAAATGATGTAAGGGGTAATTTTATTTTGTTAGACTAATAATACTGTAGAGGACTGTTGCATCCCTTTGACACAAAGGAAGGATAGTCATTATTTGTTGCCTGCTCTACTTGCAGTTCCTGAATGGGGGCAGGTCCTTGGGTAATATCGGTTGTCTCGTATTGCCAGGGGGCTGTTACGCTCTTCACGCCACCCCCATAGTCAACCCGAGCCAGATGAGACCCCAGGTGATACCTGAGGAGGTCCAACTCCAAGCGAGCAACGACAAGGATTATTGATATTGGGAGACTATATACAAGTATATCCTAATCGGCATGACAATTTTTCATATTGCGATACAGGATTTGGAGTTACTTCGTACTTATATATATGTATAGTTATTATTGTAAAATGTGGGAACATGTTACTAAAACATAAACAATCTTCTTTGGATTTTTGTCTGTCCTTCTGCTTATTTGTCCAAGCTAATCTCTGGAAATGCTGAACTAGTTTTAATGAGACTTTTACTAGGATATAAAGGAGGTTACTGGGCAACCTATAAACTACTTTATATCCCGGATTTCCAACAGGATTAGGATTTATGCAGCAAAATCCATATCACTAAGGTCAAAATTCAACACTGAAATCCTATATTGACAAAGTCACAGGCACAGTTAGCAATATATATTATTTCTTACATAAATTTTTAATACTAATAATTATCTCCAATCAACTGTATAAAATAAGCACCAATTAAAGTGTGACGCTAACAAGACCATCATTATCAATTTCATAAGGAATTGTTACTAATCTAATAAGGACTTATATCTGGAACTTTTAAAATTATTTTATGATTAAAAAACTCACCAGCATTCGTAGGCAGATCTAATGGAAAGGTACTTCTTGGAGATATATTTCTCCTGTCAGCTGTATTCACAGATTCAGTCAGGTCCAGATTCAAATGAGGGGGCAGATCTAAAGGCAACGGTCCAGCTGCCTCAGCGCCAACAGGCAAGTCCAGTGGGATCCCACTACCTCCTGCTTGTCCCGATTCATTTGACGTAGATGCAGCACCCATATATGATTCATAGTCGTAACTCCTACCATCATAATTTGCATAGTGCAAATTATTGTGCACCCTCTTGTTTCGACCCAAGGAAGAGGATGAATCCGCATTGAAACTAGTATTAAACGTAAAGTCCGGTAAGTTATCCAAATCCACCGATATTGGCCCGTTAAAGTTCAAATATGCCTGTTCAACCAGAATATGATCTTGCACAAAATCTGGTAACGAAGGCATCCCTAGAGGCTCCGAAGCCAAATTTGGTCTGTGATAAAACGGCACATCAACATTGTCCGCGTATAAGTTATGCTTAGATTCAGAGTTATCCACTACACTAAAAGGTATTTCTACGGAACTACTTGAGGATGTGTTGTCACTTGTACGATGGCTGTTGCCTTCGATGATCTTCTCTTTGGCTTGGGAGTCAGTGGAGCGAGACTTGTCGCGCCGCGCGTCGGCGTGCACGTCTATCTTGGTCGGTGAGTGCTGCACCGTGTTTGCATACACTTTCGGACGAGCGCCAGTGTTTTCGTATGTCGAATTACCCGGCAGAGACAAATCCCGCTTTAAGAAATGACGAAACGAAAACGGATTCTCATCCTTCCGCGTCGCCCCTGTAGACTCTGTAAGAAAAACTAAAAGTCAACGAAGAATGCCTTTATATTTAGGACAAAAAACAACTTCGTAAACTCACTGGAAGAAGAACATTTTGCCTCAGTGGATGATGTTTCACCGTTTTCATTGCTATTGTATTTTGTTTCTTCGATACCTAAATCTGGCTTCGTAGTATTTTGTTCATTTTCCTGAGAGGATCCTGGGCTACTCGATTTTTCAGGCGAATTCTTATTTGAAACACCGTCTTCGTCCTCCGCCATGATAATGAAAAATGACAGTTCTAAAAGGCGTTCAGAAACAATGCTACATTTTGCTGTTATATGCTATGTTCAGTAATCATAATACAACAATTAAAAATAAGTAACATGTATGCCAAATTGATGAACGATACATAGTTTTCTTTAAAGTTTTAAAAATATTTTTGTAACATGATTGAATATTAAAACTAGAAACTTATTTCTCTTTACTGAGAAATTTAAAATTGTTTGAATTTATTATATTCAGAATCAAAATAAATAAAATTTCTAACTATTTAATTTTTAATTTTACACTTACCTATTGCATGTGAAACGTAAACTAACGTAAAGTTAATAATCGATTCGTCATCTAAATATTAAGAAAACAGCTTAAGTTTTGGTAAAAATGGTATAAAAGAAATACATATATAATTAAAATTCACAGTACTCTAATAAATCAAAATTAAAATATTTAACGTTTTCAATCACATAAGAGTGTGACGTGCCAGCCACTATTTCTGTGTCATTTACTGGCAGCAGCCCTAGCATTGATTCATCGCTAATTTCGACATAAGACTCGTTATTACCAACTCATTTAGTTCTTTCACTCCTCTATCAATTTTATGTTGTACTTTTAGCTTACGCGTCTAATTTATACGTCTAATTTCGGAAGCAAGGGCTTTCCATAAGCTGGATAAAAGACCCGTTATTTTCTAATATTCATTTGTTTTTACATTAATTTTATTCACTCATGTTGTCATCTTTATTCCTTGCGATGGAGTAATATGGCGCATTGACCGTCACGATTAGAGAGGTGACCTTTCTCAACAGTATAAAGAAAGTCTTCCTCCACGATTTTAGGCACTGAATTTATAAAAACTTCTAGAATAAATACAATAGTGTTAACGTCATCTTTACATGTTATAAAATGAAGTTGCTTTTTTCATGTGCACTTACCTCTTCGAAAGTACCTACCGATAATGTGTCAAGGAAGGTTTTTATACATCTAATACGGTGTTATAAAATATAACATATAAAAAATTAAAGTTTTAGTGAAAGCAGCATTTCTAAACGCGTTATTGCTAATAATGACGAAACTATCTTATATTTATATCAAAATTATGTTTTTCATTATAAAAATCTACAAAAAAGTTTGTGATGTTACATATCTATTGTCTACATCTTACGGATAATGCACAGTAACCATTTCTGTTTCAAATTTAATTTATTTGGTAGTCACTTTCGAAGTAAGACTGTTCGACTGAACGAGTGTTCGAAGTTTGACCCAAGAATACGGAGTCTCACCATCTTCAACCATCTTCACTACCATCCAGTTATATAAAACAAATAAAATATGTTGTACTAAAAAACAAATTATGTTATAGTCATTAGTAAATACATTAACGATTTTTTTCCATTTGTACTATATTAACACAAATTTGGTTTTATAATGTCTTTATTAAATCAGAAATATATTTAAAATGAAAGTTTTATATTTTGGGCAACTCAATTCAGAATTATTTGTGGTAAAATGGTTTTGTTTATGTTATTATAACCTTAAAGAATTTTCAACTAATTATTCTAAACTATGAATTAACATAAACATTACATTCTTTGAATGTTGTTACGACTTTTCATTGCTGTTTGATATAGTTTTCTACTAGTACTTACCCGTAATATCAGCTGTCCGATTATAAGGGTCTGTCCTACTAGGTTCTTGATATCCCATGATGAGGCAATTGATCCTTTTTATCCAAGTAATTTCACGGAACAAGTGACACCAGTATTGTGTGTGTCTACATCAATAAACCAAGTACACTATGTCAACTAAAAGAACAATCTGCGAAGATATGTCGGCAATCTTGCGGTCTCTTTGTCGACTACTATTCGAAAATTTCGGTGCTCACTTAGAAGAGTGCAAAATTAGCTTTCTTGTTGATAAACGATTTTTATAATATATGAAATGGATATTTTATACGTTTTTTTAATGTTACCTAATTCATGGTGCAACCTACATACTTATATATAATCGGAATCTCGGAAACGGCTCAAACGTTTTAAGGGTGATAAATTGATCTGGCTAAGTTTCATTTTTATCCATGTTTATTCCAAAACACGATTAAAAAAAAAGAACGAAGCTCGGTTTCCAGCTACTAAAGGTTTATGTGTGGTAAATGCAGGTCAGTAGGGAGGGGTGAGGTGACCGCTTTAACCATTAAGTCATTAGTGTAGCCAAATGGTTCTTTGCAGTCACGTCTAGACAAGGTCTTCTAGAAGATGCAGCTGATTCGCCTGACCACTGGATAATATGTGAGTACTTTCATCTCTGTACGATGGAAGAAATAAAATGGTTACTGTAATAGAGTTTTTATTACATCTACTATAAGGCTCCTTTTAACATTCCATATTGTACAATATCGAAGTGTCTCGCTACGTACTTTACAACAAGTATTCAAAATAACAGTGGTTTATTTTAACACAAAATAAATTCGTTAATAATAAATGCATTAATTACTAGATTTTATTATTAAGTTATTTTTACAAAAATAGTGAAATAATTTTTAAAGAGTCTGAGCATAGAGTATAGTTTAAGCGTCACATTTTTTTTTAAATGTAATATAAAATATTTTAAAGAAATTCTATATATAATGCGTTCAGATCGAAATTGGCGCCAAGCGCTTGACATTTACACTTTTTAAATTTTAATAAAACGGAAGACCGCTCAAACAAACTTACTCGGTGTAAGAATGATTTAAATGAATTTCGACCTTATCGCATACCAACAAACATGTATTATATGAATAGGGAAATCTAATTCTAATGATCAATGGAAATATTCATTAAATGAGTTACATAACACAAATGCTGCACAAATTCTTTAAAACTTAAATTGGTAACGAAACCAATTTAGTTTGGTAAGGTGTAATAAATTTCTAAAGCGGAATTTTTTAAAAATCAATTTGGCACTGATAAATACCAATAATTAAAGACAACTCGACTTTGTTTCAACAGAATTAAAAGTAAACGAGTGAGCTTTATAGTTACATTACAATTATAGAATGTGTTACATCTGACATATTTCATCTACAATTTCATAATACAGTTTAATGTATTTATAGGTCACTACTATCACCCGCCGTACAGGAGTTACAGTGGTAGGCGTGTGGGAAGGATTCGTCTTATAATATTTAACACACCAACTCTAGCTCTGCGAGAGCTAATTTGTTAATATTTGTTAATAGCGAGCGCTTCCACGGTTTCCTGTTACACGTTGCCGTCCCATGCTTCCACAGACTGCAGAGAAAGCAAGAGAAAACTTGTGACACAGACAACAGATATTTTTTATTTTATTTCTTTATAGTCGGTTAAAACAACACATTACGCAACAGTGGAATTAAAAAAAAATTGTAAAAAAAATATTTTCCATTTTTAATGGACGTGTTTATTATTATTAACATTTCTTACATTTAAAGTACTTTAATATCTATTAAAAATAAAAAAGGTTTATAACAGAACAGAAATAGAATTAGTAAAGAATAAAAGACACATGGCACAAATCGTTGTAATGTTAACTAAATATTTAATTATTTATAAATGTTGCCCATTTGACGTCGTTGATCAAAACTAATACATATGCAAAATAACCAAACAAAAAGCACTGCTATTTTGATACAAATAATTGAATTAGTTTGACTATAACAAGGAAAAAATACAGTTGATCCAATCAAATGTACATGTTCACGATAATTGCTTCAAAAAGTAATCGATATTTACAAAATGTAACGTTTCTGTCTCCGCCAACTAATATGTCTAAAAAAATCTAGTTCTAAAAAAATTACTAAAAACATCTAACCTTCTATTCTGTATTGCAAACAGAAATAGAAACGTAGATATATCAGTCTTTAGGTCGTGAAGGAAGAATAATTTCAGGGGGACGAAGACGCATTGGTTTATAATTGTTGACATGAATACAATTTAAAAAAACAATTTTTGTTTTTGTAGGGCATAGAGTAAAAATAGTTTTTGAATCAGTAAGAATACGGAGAATACACTTTCCAATAAATTATTTGCAGACAGGTAGATGTTATTATTACATATAAATGAAGCAATGTAATACGCTGTGTGAGAATTCAAAGAATAATAAAATTATTATCCCGTCAGAACACTGTGAGAGTGCAGAGGTATATAGGGAGCTAATTTATTTCAATTTTTATTTGTGTACAAAAATAACGAATTTAAAAAAAAAGGTAGATACATTTAATGAAATTATTTTTAAAGTAACTGTTAGCACTCTATGATTTTAGAGGTTAGAAAAGAATATGAATTGTCGTTTAAAAAACAATAGTCCATAAATAATTGTATAGTACTAAGATAAAAAGTTAGGAATTTGGAGATCATTCTCTCGTTTATTGCACGCAAAACATCAAATGTAAATAATATAATGTGACACGATTTTTATTACCCTAATATAAAACAACTGTGAACAAGACATACAAGTTATCGCGGAACGTTCAAATTTAGAATACAATAAACGCGTCGCACAACCGTTCAAAGATGGCTGCCAATTACATAAATAAAAAACTGAGGCAATCACGAGGACAGCCGACAGAATTGAAAACATAAAAGGTATTTTTAAATTTCGAACTGATTATAATATTAAAAATTAAATTTTCATAATTTGTGAATTCAAATTATTCACCATGAGTACTACGAGCAACAAGTATAGATATAATGTACGTATGGTTTATTTATTAGTTAAAACATATTATTCTTTTGTAAATAGTACAAAATATAAATACAAGCCAATGACACACATACAATCGGGTATATACAATGTGTCGTACACAAACCGCTTCGCGCGCATTTACTGACACGAACCCATAGGATTTACTCCACCAAACGCGGCAGTAAAACTTGAACGTTCCTTTACGTACAAAGTATCCACGCTTTCAACTATGTACAATATAATGTAATATGTAACAATACATATTATTCTAATTAGCTACACATTTTCAATAAATAATCGCTATTTGCGATGGTATTTAGTCTCCATTTCATAAGAATAAATGCCATATACTTTTCTTGTCTAACAATATACTGCATTGGCATCAAAAGAATGCGTACTATCTCATACAAATGATTTTAACATATAATTATTGAATCTTTGATCATAAATAGGATTGGCTGTTTAAATATAGAACCAATTATAATATTATACAGTAAAAAACGACCATTGTTAAGCAGCTGTTAAAAGAAAACTGACGCTAGTAGATCCACGAAATAGATTATTCAATTTTGTTGTTCTAATATTCATATAATTGACCATAAGTTGACTTGTAGTTTAAGTTAACTTACGACCAAATTAGAAAAAGAAAGTTATTTAAAAAAATCTAACTCAATGCACATTGTTTATACATCGTCAAACGTAACAGTTAAAAAAGAGAAAAGAAGATTCCATGTTGGTATGTTAAACTCATTTGTACGTGATAAAATTTGGCAACAATTTTAATACTAAACACTACCGATACAAACTCCGAAAAGTATTATAGTTTTGCTGAATAAATCGTTGAAAAATAATTTACCTACATCTGCACCTCTTCTGGAAAATCTACCAATTATTTACATTTCATACATTTATTTTATTTTCCTTAAGCTATTAGGAGACATGTGGTGAAAGTTCACTTCCCTTGATTCGAAAATCGAACGTAATTTAAAATTTTAGAACGTCCATTTCAAAGACAAAAGATAGGTTTATTTTTATTAAAAATAATATATATGGATAGGAAGTGAGCTTTCTCTACCTATCTAGGTTTAGCTAGCGTTTTACTCCAGTGTCCAAGTAAACTAGACTCTATATGCACACGATAGAGTGCACAATTAAATGTGCAAATATCTTAAGCTATTTGGTTCTGTCGTGCTTTGTGGACCATCATCACGCTTCATACACATAACAGATAATACATTACCAATAATATGTTATATTATAAACTGTAACTATACAATTGTGAATAAAAAATAAATATTATTGAGCATTTTTTAGAATTTTTATTTTGCAGGTTTAACAATAATTGTACTCAAAACAGTAAATATGTAGTTATTAGTAAAACTATGTAAATCAAGAAGGAAATGTGTAATTATCAATTCTACTAACAATTGTTTTATTCTGACCATTGCAATCAATATCTAATATTAAGTAATATTAATATTAAGGTCATTGTGATATAATAGGTCAAAACTTTCTTTCTAAAGAGAAGCCTGTAAAAGAATGGAGGTCATGTTCCTCCGACACAAAGGCGGATTCTCAGATCAGGCAAGGTGATCATGCCTGGCCCAAAATTGGATGTTGAGATGTGGTATATATGCAAACTGCCGCGAGAATATCTATATCGCGATTCAGGATTAGTAGTTGCTCTGTAGTTTGACGTGTGTTCGTTAGATGGCGCTGTAGTATGTACTTTTGTTCGCGCTGTATGTGGAAGTCGCCACAGGCTCAGGTTTTTATAAAGCATCTTAATATATGCATAGATAAATATCTAGCTATTTATATGTGGGGAAAACCAACAAGTGCATAGAAGGCTTGTTATCGTAGAACTAATATTGGCGTGTAGTATGACCGTGTGACGTTATCCTACACCACATAAATGACACAATATTTGTGAGCTAAGTAGTTTATAAGAAAGTAAATATAATTAAAAATTACATAAAAGCACTTGGAAAGAAGTGCGTTTGAGTTTTTATGACTAGAAAATAGTTATTATAGCAAGGTGATCATTTAGTTTTGGAAGATACAATTCGAAGTTTAAACTGCATCTGTAACGGACAGTAGTCTCAAAGTCTATGCCAAAATCCAAAGACAATTCTAATAGCTTTATCGTTTTTCTTCACGATATAGTTTTACTTTGTATTGTCTATCTGTATATATATATAATGGTGATTCCAGGGATTGTTTAGACCGGTATGTTGGTCAGTTTTTGTTATACGAAGAGAAACTGCCTGTTGGATAATTGTCACTTTTTGGTTCACTTTAAGATTTTTCTGCCTCGCACAAGCAATCTATGGCATAAATTGCCGCCAGTGGTAAGTCCGGACTGAACCGGAATTCGGTAAGCGTAAGGTATCAATTTTATTTTTGGAAAACAATGTCTTAAATTGCACCGAGTTCAGCAAAAAACTCTAATAGCATCTAGTAAAAGAATACAAGAATCTCGATGTTTATAATACGTATTTGTAAGCCAAAAGCATTTTGAGTACAATTGTGTTAAAACAGTCACAATATAATACTAATATTGAACGTGTATGTTGAAGCGTGTAGTGTATGAAACAATTCAGTCAGTGCTTACTGAGCGAGATGTAAACAACATCGGTAAACAACAAAGAAATAATTTCTTTTTCCAACCGCAATCCTCTTGGAGGTAACATGGCGAAAAATATTAATTTTAATATCACAGGGTGGTCACCGTTCAAACGTAAGTTTCTTCAGCCTCGGACGTCCGTATGCAGTGTCTGAAGCATGGGTGGATTGTGCCCTAGCTGAACCGTTCCTCGGAGACGCTGTCCACGTCGGTGGAAGCACGGGGCGTTGGCTAGCTGATGGAAGAGCTGCTTGATGTGGATATCGTTTCTCGACCGAGTTCCGCCTGCATGATGGCTATCGTGAGCTCCTTCCGCGCTTTCTGTACTACCCACACCATGAGGGTTATGCCGATCAGTATCTGAAAGCGATAAAATTTATATTTAGATTTAGAACTATTTAAAAAAGAAATGTGCGCACGCATCTCACACACGGCCGTCTGATCCCAAACAAGGCAAAGCCTCTACTATGGTAACCAGGCTGCTGATAAACATACTTATATATTTCTAAACATATACATATTATAGATAAATTACACCCAGACAGAACAAATAATCGTACTCATCACACAAATGCTTTATGTTCATACTGAAACAAATTAAGACTATTCAGAAAGAAAGTCTATTTTTATATTGAAGTCAATAATTTGCGTGATATTTTCGTTTGGTCTAAAATTAGAGGTTAAAGTATCATACACACATTTCCATGACGCTAGCATTTCAAAACTATTAATTAAAAGACATAATTAGATTAATTAAACAATATTATTTTTAGCACATAGGCACCAAAACGTTTAAATTACTTTGTTATTAACCCATTACTTTCAAACCATCGAAAAATTTAGAATTTACTGTTCAAATCACAAAATATATTTGTTAATACAATAAGTTATGTCACTTAATATTTGCAACCAACATTTTTTAAATATTGGCAGAAAATTAGCACATGACGTGCTTCATAAACTGAATGTTTCAGAAATCTGCCTTGCCTCGGCTTACATTTCTTCAAGTGCAAGTACTACTAAAGGAAATTCCTTTTTAAAGTGCTTTATTATATATTACATCAAATTAATACAGTAAGAAAAAATTATGTGAAGTAAAAAACAAAAATTTATTTACTCTATCTAGGGTCTGATTCAACCTGTCCTATATGTATGACTATATGTTAAGAAAAAATATATTATTACGACTTTATTGGCTATTTCACGTTTAGTAAAGTTTTCCCAACAATTTCAGGTAATTTGAAATATATAATTACCTTTATTTATATAGCTATAATTAGCTGTATAAACCAAACGACAATGCACTCTTAACGGCTACGTAATATATAAACTTTGAAATTATATATCTAAATAATGTCACTGTATTTTTTTTTCAAAATATTTTTTTAACGAAAAATAGTTAAAAATGTTTGCTATTTATAAAAAAGGTTTAAAAATTAAAGCCAGTTTTAGAAAAAAATTGGTAATCTGTGGTCCTAAAAATATGACAGTGGAAAGTAATTGTTAATAGAGGATATAAGAAGATACGTAGAAGGTGACCGCGGCAGCGGGCAGGCGCTAGGAGAGATCTGGATGTCGTAATAACAGCTGTTCCCGGATCCCTCCTATGTCAGGTGCAGAGTGGCACAACGTGTGGTTTTAGTCGGTCCGATTCCGACACACCACCTCGCCGTAAACCCCGGTGGGGTGACGGCCCGAGGGGGTTACCACACGTTAAAAAAAAAAGGATATAATTCGCAGGAAGTATAATCATCATTACATATCATGTTTCTTTTTCAAGTGATAACATTTTACGGGATGGTAAACCGCTTCGTTACGTAACGTGTTACGGCGCCAGTCTGTCTGGCTCTTTCTCTCACACATGCAGCAGCGAGAGGCAGGCTTCTACTCTCTCACTCTAACCCACAGCGCTAGCCGTATTTCGGACAGACGCTTCTCTCTCCAAATAACATTGCCTTACATTGTCATATTAATATACATTAAATTAGTTTAAGTTAGCACTTCTGTCGGGCGTCCCCGAGGTGCACATGTCTTTTTTTTTTAATAAAAAATACTCAAAAAAAATCATCAGTAGTCTACTTTGCAACCTCTCGACTTGAATTTTTGTGTTGGAAGTAGTTTCAAATCGATAGTGAATACACTAAGTTCGTAGCTTAATCGAATCGTTATCGATTAATAGTAGCGACCTGAGCTATTAAGCTATCGTTTCTTAAATTGAACAGTTCTCTTTATCAATTACCATCACTTCCAGAGCTGTGAGACAGATGTAAATGTGCTAAGTTTGCATGCATTTATGTACGTTCATTTATTTTCTCTGTGAAAACCCAATGTTGTATTTTCCTTATGTAAGATTGTTGTTTTTAATGAGGAAACAAATGTGTATATATTGATGCTATACCTACTTAAATTGTGGATCATCTGATCGGCGCCCTGGTGCGTCGCAACCGAACCGATTAAAATTGTAAGTCTATTGCAAGGGATTCAGGAAAGCCCTAGGGAGTCCCTAAAAATCCTTATCTACACCGTATAGTGTAAATACTATGTACTGAACACAAAATATCGCGGCCGAACAGAAATTCAGTGTTACAGTGTGACACGGATTAAGAATATAGAATGTCATCACCCCTGTTCAAGTTGTGGGCACCGTAGGAGCGACTTCAGGAGCAAACTACCCCAGATAATGTCAATTCACACAGAAGGAAAAAATCCTTTTTTTTTTTAACGTGTGGAAACCCCCTTGGGCCGTCACCCCACCGGGGTTTACAGCAGGGTGGTGTGTCGAAATCGGACTGACTAAAACCACACGGTGTGCCACTCTGCGCCTGACATAGGTAAAACCCTATAGCAACCCCTCTGGACAATATAGTGTTAAGCAAAGACTTAGGTCCAGCAGTGGACTGTTAAAGGCTGTTGATGATGATGATAAAGTAATTCTTTCGTTTCGTTTTCGCCGAGTAAGGGTGACTGTAGTCAATGTAGGTGTTCTGGATGGTGGTACTCGCTCAATATTACATGATATGTCTGCTCCCTTCAAACCAATAAAATTCAAAACAGGGACAAAATTATTATGGTAACCAGAAGGTACGCAAAATACGCAGATTAAAGTCACTCCAAGGAGAGGCAATCTTGAAATAAACCTAACGTGGTATAGCGGCCGAAAATCTCAGGGACTCAGGAGCCTGAAATACGTGGCGTTTCACTAACAACCATCCCGACGCGGACGGCCAGACTGAGTTTGCGGCCCCGTCGACGGCTGGTATCGGTCTCTTTCAGGAATTGTGAGGAGAGGCCTATGACGAGGCGATGAAATTTAAATAATGCCTTACTCTAGCACTGGTATAAACATTAACCTTATGTATATACAAAATTATACACGAAAAGAAATTACATAAATTTACTAAGGTAAATGTGAATCATCAACATTTACCTGTACTTTCCTAATTTAATCCTGCGTCAGCGCAATACAAAAGGTTTTGTTTGATTTTCCGTATGGCTTGACTCCAACTCTCTACAGGAATGAACAAAGCAAGACACTTAAAAATCAGAGATTGATTGAAAGGGTATAACGAGTCTCTTAAATTTTAATGTTCCTATTGCAAGGCTTATAACTGAAGCTATGCAGGTTCCAACCACCAAAAAAGACTCCCGCAAGAACTGATAGGTTATATATTTAAATGCCAACTGTGTACTCAATTCCACAGAACCCTAAAACAAATGGTTTACTTAGAACGTAGTGTTTGTACTTTAACATTTCGTGCGAGCAAAGCCCTGAGGATATTTATGTACTCCATACATATTTAAATCCATGGGAAGTCGCTGTCAACTGAAGGGCGACCCGGGCCGATTGTAAAATATAATTGCGCGCAGGATCGCACGCAAGCCTTGAACTACCTATTACTGCTACCAAATATTATTACTGTTTTTCGTTCTAACGTTCATGTTAAAATAACATTTCTGGAGGATTTACATGTGAAATATCTCGTGACTTTGGCCCTTTAGGACGAGTATTTCGTAGGGTTTATTTAAATGAGAAAGTTATTTTCTAATCCTTAAATATACAGTGTGTTACTAAGCTCTTTAAATTAACCTATCGCCGTCCACGGCTAAATGACGGTCTCCCTAAGGAGCGCCAACCATCTAAGTTCTTATCATAGGTTAAATCAATCAGTCAGTCTATTGTGGTTCTCTGCTGAAGACAGGTCTATTAGTGGAGGCTCGGGTCTGCCGCCATCTGCATCCAAAATAAGATGATAAACTATGAAAATTTTATAAAATAAAACAAAGATTTTGTAAACGTAATAATATGTAATACTGTAATAGATTCATTCATGATCAGCTAGAAAGTAAAAGATAAGGAAATCTTTTTTTCGCTCGGATATACACCTTCGCTGTATCCTTTAAATTAATTCATAGCAATTTAATTAATATGTAACAAGAAAGAAGAGGAAAATGATGAAAAAAGAAGTAGGAAAAGGGTCGGCCACTTGATGAGACACGCTAACTTCTGCAGAATAATAGTGGACGGAAAAATAGAAGGCAAGAGAAAAGGAGGGTGGCCTAAGATTAACATACGTACAGCAAGCAAAAGAGAAAGTGGGAGTCGTGACCTATTAGGAGGTTAAACGAGAATTTTATTATTTTAAATATAAAACTGAGTTCATAATCTATTTTCTTTGTTCGTATTGGTTAAAAGAATTAGCCCGCCAAACTACATATCAGTGTGTTTTTAACTGACCATAGTTGCCAACTATTAGTTGAACGATTATTAGGAAAACATGTACATTAAAATGTTATATGTAAAGAGAGTAGGCGCCATACTCTATTATAACCACGACAGATGAAAATATCACGATTTCACGTGAGTATTAAACTTTTGTCATTGAAAAGTAATCGCAAAAAAAATATCTATTAATTTTGAGTAATTACGTTTAAAGGTAAGATACAAAAAAAAATAAAAAAATGTAATAAAGTATTATTCTCTGCATTCTTAATGACAATGCTTTGTCAATATATCAAAGATTTCGTCCAAAAACACATTCAGACTCTATAGTGATGAAACCATAAACAATCAATCAAGACTTAAGAGCAATTAGCCGTATGATTAAAAAGCTTCTTCCTTGTAAACGTCCAACCATCGTCACTAATCAGATTGATTGATTGATAAGAAGTGACGCACACTCCCACCTAACTAAAATACCAAGTAATTTATCTAATGGCCGAATACTTTAACACTCATTTAAGAGACTTGGTCGAATTGTTGATCATGAGCCATGTTTGTGTATTTTGCACCGGCTGAACTGAAGGGATACAACAGCTTTAGAGGCTTAAAGTTACTATAGGAACCTTTTTTTAAGAGCCTATCAATGTAACTACACTTCCTGGCGGAAAGTGTGACTAAAATCCCAAGAGTTGTGATCATCATACTCATTATGTGGCAGCCTAGTGAGATGCTTTTACGTCATGGACGTAAAAAACATGACAGTCATCGTGTTAAGCTCACACACTTACCACGATAACTATCACCCCTGCATCATTGGGCATCCGATTTCGCGCTCACCAACGAAACAGGACAGCACGGATGCTATCGCGTTAGGTCTGTGAGAGGGTAGTCGAGCTTGTTACCTTAAACTGATATTCTGGGAAAGAAATTTAAAAGCAACGTACTTGTCATCAGGTAAAGTGTCTACTCTTTTACCATTCGTCATTATCATCAGTCTTTAACAGTCCACTACTGGACATGAACTCTCTTGGCAAAGAAATTTTGGCCTATTATACCAGTGGCCAAACGTGTTGATATAGGGTTTGGTTCAAGTATTCCTTCATTTTGCACTGATTTTGTTCTGTGTAGTTTACTTACTATACTATATACCATTAATAAAGAGAAATTTTGTCAAGATGAAACTTTTATCAGTATGTACTGGATCGATTAATTGTTAATTTTGTTCCTCCCAATCCGCTTGTCTCCAAACTACACATAGCCTATGGTATGGAAACCAGACTGCTAATAAATATTGCTACATATTTCTCAATAACTACATGATATAGACGAATTACCACCAAACACAGAACATAGGACTGTGTTCATCTCTCAATACTTGTCATGTGTAGGAATGAAACCCAAGACCTTAGGCTTAACAGTTGAGGTCACTGATCACTAGGCCAATAGGCCCGTCAAGCAATAAGCTGATTTAACAGATCACTATATCATTCAAATCATAACATACCCTTCAAAATACAGGTAAATGTCGCAGGTCACATATAGATTGGATAAGTACTGTCTGCGATAAAATTCAAGGGAATACGAAGCCATGTTGTACACAAACCATCTCTATGGCTCGCGACTTCCTGGCGACAGTGTTTTACGTAACTTGTTTTGCTATTGATGTAATCATGTAACTCGGTTGAATAAGGTTCGCTTTTACAAAGAAATAAAAGCTACGGATAAAAGTTCTTTTAGTTTAATTTTGATTCATGATCCGGTAGCAACATGGCCTGAATTTTGCGATACAGGATCTAATGACCACAGACATTTAGTCAATTTTTTTTAGTTTGTATGGAAACCTCTTCGGTTCGTTAGTCTACCGAGATTTTTTTCACACGGTGCGTTATATTGCATCTCAAATAAGAGTGATCAGAAAGTTTCTTCTAAGTCTTCGGGAGCTCGCAAAAGCGCTTGTAACAAACGCACCCACTAAGAGATGTTTAGTCGTCGCTGTCTTACAGCTGGTCACTATTTAGGGTGCAGAAGAAAACACTTCTGCCACGGCCACACTCCATACTGATAGATGTGTCTCTGTTTCCCTTGTTACCATGGTAACAGTTTTAGGGGGATGGAGAAAATTCGCGTTAAATGTTTTTCTCCATCGTCTCTTTCTGCAATGTGACGTCCTCGTAGGGAGATGAAACCAAGAAAAGGTTCAAACAAAAAATTCTGAAAAGACTAGTATTTTCATTAAGAATGCTGTTATTAGTAACGAAGTTAATTCGAATAGTATGGTATTTGAGTTACCGCGAGCCGTCAGGGAGTGAGGACCTCTGGTGGCGGTTGCTGCGTTCGGCGATAGGATAATTTGTTGCGGCCTGGTCGCAAAAATGCGATCGGGTCGCAACAAATTATGACCGGACCGAACCGAATTGATAGGTGGGGAAGCCTTTGTAGCTTCCCCAGGATAGGGTCTGACTAGGCGCGGCGTTGATGCAGGAGGGGACCTGAAATAATATGGTCCGGACCCCTTTAAGTGAAGGACGCCTGAGACCGGCCGTCGGGGTGGTTTTAGTGGAAACACCACATACTCCTGGCTCCGTAGCGGTTTTCTACCCCAACAAATAAAAATGGTATTTGAGTTGTAATTTCGATGGTGTAGTGATTTAAGCGGTCGCCTCGCCGCTTCGTACTGCCCTGAGTGTTGAGTTTTCAAACCTCTTTTTGTAATCCACAATTTGTTGTTCTGAGTCTGGGTGATCTTTGTCTCCGTTTCATTTCATTTTTTAAAGTTCCTTGCGACACAATATTTATTTTTAGTGCGGAGTTTAAAAAAGGAAAAAAAGAAGAAATAAAATTCATGTAATAAGCTTTATGTCTGTCGAATGACCTACAAGAGGCCAGTAGAAATATAACTCTTAAGTAAAAACCAATACCCTTTTTAGTTTGATACGTGAGACGTCGGTCGTTGTATAAATATAATGAATTTTATTATTGATAGTCTAATTTCGTTAACATCAAGTAAATTGAATTACCTGTAATATGTAAATTTGTTACACATTCATAGTAACAAGTTTGGACATCTTGAAATGTTGAGTAATTCAATTTAGTTGTCGTTAATATATCTTCGTTTTTCCAATTTATTTTGTGGTTGATACGATATGTAACTGTGGAGGGCACGAGTGTCATGTGCCTCCGACACAAAGGGAGGATCCTCCGACCAAGCGAGGTAATCATGCCTGGTGGGTCAACGGTTGATGTTGGAATGTTGTATACATGCTAATTGCCACGCGAATCTCTAATTCGTGATACAGGATTAGTAGTTGCTTAGTAGTTCATCATACTACGTAGTTCAATGTATCTTCGCTAGATGGCGCTGTTATATGTTTTTGTTTGTGCTATAATGTGGCATCGCGACAGTAACCTTTTAAAAGGTATTTGCATAGTTTCTTTTATGGTCAACTGCAAGGATGAAGCCAACCTTATTTGCGGATGTAATTTGTAATCGTTATAGACAGCTAAACCAGTTAAGGCGATGGTACTAAAGAGATATCTTCTTGCTTCCTTGGGAGGTTGGGTTGTCCGTGGCGTGCAATCTTATAATAGTAAAATATAATGACATATATGCCAAGACAAATTATAAAAATATTCCTCCAGTGAGATTTGAATAATTATTTGTATATCGAAAACAGTTTTTATAGTGGCATAATATATAGTCCATAAAAATCATGATACGACCCTTAGGAGTTAAACAGTGACCATTAAAGAGAAGCCTGCTCGTCTTTTCTTATTTATTAAACATAGTATATTCTGCAACTATTCAGAAACAGAATATACGAATGTCCAATATGAAGAAAGTAGGTCGATATGTGTTCCATTTAACCAGGCGGATAGAGGGGACTTTATATTAACCCCCCATCATAGATCCCCTGGATTTCACGAGTGTAATTTGACAGGCTATCATGTAGGATTTATTTATAAGTAGATATTATCTACAAGTGTCTCTATCAATGCGAACCGATAAATAATCTGAGTGTGTTTTTTTTGTATTGTGTTGAAACTAGGAATGCTTTTCACGGGTAGTATTCATGAATGGGTCCTATGAGGCACAAAGTAACTGGATCTGTAAGCAGGTATTATTTATTATTTTATTTCTAGGTAGTAGAGCCACGCTGATTTTAGCACGAGTGGACCGGTTCGACCGGAGCAGTACTATCCTCCCATAGAAGACCAACCTAAAGCGCCAGCATCCGTGTTGTCGTGTTTCGTTGGTGAGGGTGAGACCGGAGGCCCATTGATGCAGGGGTGACAGTTATCGTGGTAAGTGTGTAAGTCTTACACTGTTTGATGACTGTCATGCCTTTTACGTCCCCAAGGGGGTGTGTAAAAGCATCTCACAAGGCCGCCATAGTGTGGTGACCCACACTATGGCGGCCTTGTGAGATGCTTTGGTGGTGACCCATACTGCATTGTCTGCATTTGCAATGAGTAGGGTGACCACAACTCTTGGATTCTATTCATGCTTTCCATCAGGCAGAGTAGAGTCATTTTTTATAATATATTATAATAATAATCTTTATTATAATAATAATCTTTATTATAATAATAATCTTTATTGGAAACAAGAAACCAATGTACAAATTCACTAGTGTACGAAAATAACCACATTAGTTATAAACTGTGAAATAAAAAAAATAAATAGTAAATTTTGGCAGGCTCTTAATATAGAAAAAAAAATTATGTCCAACTACCTACATATGTTTTTGACACGAGTTCTCAACTCACCGAGGTTGATCTTAAAAAAGGAGTTTATTTATAAGGGTCTTGTATTCATGACCAATTCTAAGACTCAGCTCTAACTGGTCAGAAAGGCCCAGGCCAGAATAGGGTCAAAGATCCCCAGCTAGAAACGGGTCAAAAAGCTGCAAGTATATATGCAATATATGTATGATAATAGTAACACGATGAAAAAGCTGAAAATAGTAACTTTTCGTGTTGAAACTGGTACTGGTTTCCACGTCACCCAAGTCAATGAAAAGAAGAATACTGAATTCAAGTATGATAAAATTATAATTGGTCCCGTTAATCAATGACGCCGTACATCAATTTCAAGAGCCTAGCGACAACGGGTCAGAATGTCACCGAGAACTCTGGCAGACCTTGACCACCGCAGTGAGGAATGCGATATTATTTTCAGAACGTAAATCGAGCAAACTTTGGCACTGCACTCGTCAAGATTCAAGAGCACATAATGTGTTATGTTACTTTTTTAATACCTAGATAATATTTATAAGATCAACTAGACAGGCTATGATAATAAGATGCGTATATTTTTTTTGAAAAATATATGTGGGCAAGGGAGACACATTTGCATTATTGAAAGTAGAGGTGGAAATGATCTAAACTGGAAAATGTATAAGCCATGTGAGTATTTGTTCTGCTTGTTTGTTCGAGTTAAGCGTAGGTTGTCAAAACGAGATTTGTATAAAGACGTACGTCTTTGTTAAGCGCATTTTTGTTGAATTCATCACGGGCGTAGGGAGATGGAAGGGGGTGCACATATGTCCCTCTGTCAGAAAAGAAAATACATAGAAAAAAATTTTTTTCACTCGACCATGCCACCGAGAGGCAGCACAAGATGCCTATGATGAATTTCTAACAATTTATTAATGTAGTACAAAATGTTTTCTATTTAATTATGTGTGTAAACGCGATAATCGCCGAACTATTGGACTAGACAGTGTTTTTTGTTTTGGAGAAAGCATTCATTGAGGTAGATTACAGATGTATAGGATTCTCATCAAGAACTTAGGGCCCAAATCAACCTCACCTGCAAGTAGTACACTTGCTGATCGACGGACGACGCTCTAGCAAACAAAACATCTCGATTAGCGTCAATATTCTCGCCACTTATTACGTGAGACCACTTATCACCAAAAAGTGGGTTTCATCTTTTTTTTTACGCGCATTATGCTTTTCGCACCATACCCTCGCTTAGGGAAACCTAAGGTGTGTGTGCGAATCCCAGGGAACCGGCTTAGATACTAAACCACGCGGCCACTTTAGCAGTCAGTTGGAGCTCCAGGGACGCGTCAGCGGCATCTACGGCGGGGTCCTTCCTGCTGTACCTCATGAGTGAGGTACTACAGGGAGTGTAGGTACTGCCTCTCACTATTATACACAGTAAGAGACGCAACAACATCTCGTATAAGACGACATCCCACTAATTGTATAGATTTACATATTGACAACCCATGACAGCAGAATTGTAAAAAAATATGTAAATGACGCGCGATGTAGCGTTTCACACAATTTTTTTTCAAATGTTCAAATTAAATCGACTAGCCGTACCCTGCTTCACGTCTGCATACCCCTCTGTGTATTTTATGTAGGTTACAGTAAGTTATATGTTTGGTTACATGGTGCAGGCCAGCCACTTTAAGTCGTCGATCCATTCTGCCGAGCTATTTCAAGGTCTATTAAACATGTAACCTTTTGTAATATAGAGTTTGAGTAGGCTCCAATAAGTCGGGGTGCTGGGCTAGAAAACCTCCACGTGGTGCACCCTGGTAACGTTGGCATCAGCGCCAACGGCTAATATTCTAGCACGAAGTGAAGGCCTTACTTCTTCGGCCATTTGATCGAGTTGTGGTCCAACAGAGAGGGTATAACTGCCGTTTCCTCTGTTGGCTCTTCGCTCCTCGGAGCAATGAGGAGGAAAACCTCATTAAAAAATCACGGAGGGGACCCTTTCATAGGTCGGAGTTTCTCCACTATCAGTGGTGGAGAAAGGAGAACGGGCTCGGTGTGTATTCACACTGCCACCGAGTAGGCATTGGGAGATTTAATCCTTCTGCCACCGTCGTCATATCGTAATCTCGAGAGGAGTGTTGTGGTTATGTCTCACAACTCTACTCGGGAGCGAGGGTCTTGGCTTTGCCGCCCGGACTGCGAGGAAGAAAACCTCTCTAAAAAATTACCCCGAATCCTGTGTTCTGGTGTGTGGCCAGGGGATGCATGGCTGATGGGTAGTTCAGTCGTAAGCACACTCCCAGCTGAGGCACCTGCGGACCCCTCAGTTGGGCACAAATTTACGCTTGCCCGGGTATTGGGGGATCTCTGCCCGGGTCGACCACTATTTCTCCCCCAATCGTGGGATTAAGCATGGAAAATTTAAATAACAAAAACCAAACCATAGAAAGAAAGAAGGAGAAAAAGAATAGAAAGGAGAAAGGAACGGACGATCGCTCTTCAAACGAGGAAGACGTATTGGTAGGCACGCCTATCTCGGCGGGGCTCGGTAGCCGAAGAACTTCGGAACGCTTGCGTTCCAAATCCGCTATTCCGTCGGATGATAGTAGCTCCAGAACGAATATGGACGTAGTGGAGCCTATGGAGAAGAAACTTTGCGAAAGCAGGAAACGCGAACGCTCCAGGGATGAGGCGAGTGACACATCCCAAGAAATGCTACCTCCCAAAGTGGGCAGTAGCCGTAGAGGTAGACCTTGGCTCCGTCTGGTTCTGTCTTTTCTAAGGCAGAAACCTATAGGCGGGTTCGAGCGGAGGGCGAAAGTGCAGCAGAGGAGGAGATTGCAGATCTCCTGCAGAAGATTCGAGAGCCGGTGGAAGGGGGTTCTGTCTCCCAAACAACTGTTTCTTTGCAGGAGACAGTAAATGCCGGGGTGGCCATCATCCAAAAGGTGGCTACCAAGTCACGGAACCTTAAGAGCTCTTTCGTGAGGGCTCTTAAGGACTCCTCATCTGCCATTGCTGGGGTTGTTGAGACCCTCGTCGGGGATGTAGCTCGCCTTCAGGCAGCTAACGAATGTCTGACGGGGCAGGTGGCGGAGTTGAGTGCCCAGTTTGCCCAATTTCGGGCACAGGTGGACATCCCAATACTGCAGGACATGGCTTCGAAGCAACCTGCCTCCACTACCGGTCCCAGTGACGTCAGTGACGCACACTTGCGTCAAATTTTGGACGCAGTGTGGCATATGCTGGATGGACGTCTCGCAGGCCTGGAAGCGAGACTGCCTCCTGCCCCTATTATGCGGCCATCACTTGCTGCAGACAGGCGAAAGGCCTCATCAGTTTCGACTCCGCTGTCTGTCGCGAGTGGTCGCAAATCGTATGCGACAGCGGTGTCAGTGTCTGCACCTGCTGTTGCCACGAGGACACAACAGGCGGCCAAGTCAACAACCAAGATGGTTGCACCGGTTACAGGGAATAAGACGGCGGTAAAGAGTGGAGCAAAATTTCCTCCGCTCCCCACTCCAACACCTACACCTGATCCCTCCACATCTGCCCTCTCCAATGACGGTTGGCAATTGGTCGGAGGGGCTAAGAAGAAGTCCCGAAAGCGGGGTAAAAAGGTTGCCCAGAAAGCAGCTCCTACCCCGCAGTCGCCATCGGTGGCAATAGCCACCAAGAAGCCACGGAAGCTAAAGCCGCCAAAAACCGCGGCTATAGTGGTTACCGTATCGCCGGAGGCGGCAAGTGGCGGACTGTCCTATGCGACTTTATTCAAGAAGGCTCGGGATAGTCTCGCCACTGATTTCGGGACGGTAGGGGTCAGGTTGCGCCTCGCCCAAACGGGAGCTCGAGTCCTGGAGTTCCCCGGGGCTGAAGGCGCAAAAACAGCAGATTCGATTGCCGAGAAACTGCGAAACATGTTTGCACCTACGGATGGTGTCAAGATCGCCAGGCCCACAAAGTGCGCAGAACTGCGCATTTCAGGCCTGGACGACTCAATAACGGCCGACGATGTCCGTGTTGCAGTTCGGGAGAGGACTGGATGCAACACGGATAACATCAGGGTTGGCACCATCCCCCCCGGCCCAGGGGGCCTTGGCGCAGTGTGGTTAAGTTGTCCCGTAGCGTCAGCCAAAGTTTTGGGCGACGCTGGCAAGATACTCATCGGTTTCGTAAACGCCAAAGTCACAGTTCTGGCGGCGAGACCGATGAGGTGTTTCAAATGCCTGGGCGTGGGACACACCCGCATCAAATGCGACAGCTGTTTTGACTGCAGCGGACTTTGTTTCCGCTGCGGTCGATCGGGTCACAAGGCGGCAGATTGTTCTGCTGCCCCTCACTGCCCCGTGTGTGCGGCGGGTAACAAACCCACCAATCACCAGATTGGGCAGGGGGGTTGCAAACCTCCCCGCAGTTCTCGGCAGGCGTCAGGGGCTAGCCAGTCGGCCCAGGCTGCTTCTGACGTCGTTCGTGCGTCTATGCCGTCGCCCATGGAGGAGGCTGTAGAGACGGTCGAGTAATGGCCCAAGTCTCCAACCTCCTTGTCCAGACTAACCTGAACCACTGTGCCGCGGCGCAGGACCTTTTCCTGCAAACCATGGCACAGTGGTCGATCGGTGTTGCCGTAGCCGCGGAACCCTACTACGTTCCTCCCCGTCCAAACTGGTTGGGTGACCGGGACGGTTCCGTGGCAGTCGTCGGCTCCACAGCGGCTCATTCCTCGCCCTTGTCGCTAAGAGACAAGGGCACTGGATATGTTGCTGCTGAGTGGGGGGAGATTACCGTATACGGTGTGTATTTCTCCCCTAACCGGAGTTTGAGCGACTTCGAGGTCTTCCTCAACAGCCTGGAGATCTCGATGCGGCGACTAATGTCTGGGCACGTCCTTGTGCTGGGGGACTTCAACGCAAAGTCCGTTGCGTGGGGTTCCCCCAGGACGGACGCTAGGGGCGAGGCCGTAGAGGAGTGGGCGGCCTCGGTGGGCCTCTGTTTACTAAACAGGGGCTCCACCAACACGTGTGTGCGACAGCAGGGAGGGTCGATAGTGGACCTTTCGTTCGCTACCCCTGCCCTCGCCGCACGAGTAAGGAACTGGCGTGTCCTAGAAGAGGTTGAGACGCTCTCGGATCATCTCTATATCCGATTTGAGCTCTCCCGGTCCCGGGACGCCAGTAGGGGTCACGCGGCGCGGCGTTCTTCTCGCTTTCCGCGGTGGGCTGTAGCCAAATTAAATAGGGACCTACTAGAGGAGGCGGCCATTATTCACTCTTGGCTGTCTCCGCAGGCCCCGACCGAGGAGGTCGACATGGGGGCTGGTCGCTTCTGCGATGCCATTGCGCAGATATGTGATGCGGCCATGCCCCGCATCCGAGGTTGCCGGCCTCCACGGAAGGAGGTTTACTGGTGGTCCCAAGAGTTGGCGGACCTCCGTGCGGCCTGTACTCGTGCCCGGAGGTCCTACACCCGTAGTCGGCGGCGACACCGCGAAGAAGGCGAGGAGGACCAGCTTCATGAGGAGTACCGAGAGGCGCGGAAAACTCTGAAGCTGGCCATCAGCCGCGCCAAAGAAATTAAGAGAAAGGAAATGCTGGAGGGTCTCGATCGTGACCCCTGGGGTCGCCTTTATCGTGCGGCGCGACAAAAGCTCCGCACGTTGGGCCCCCCCCTTACAGAGACACTCCAGCCCAGCTTCCTGCGGGAAGTGGTCGAGGGCCTTTTCCCGCAGCGGGTGGATCATACACCCCCGTCGATGGCCTTCATGGTCGAAGACGACGGGGAGAACGAGGACAATGTTCCGCCCGTCAGGGAATCGGAGGTAGGGGCGGTTGTTCTACGGATCCGCTCTAAGAACACCGCCCCTGGGCCAGACGGGATACCTGCCCGTGTGTTGGCCCGTGCCCTCGAACACATGTCGGACCGCCTCAGGGAAGTCTTGGACGCTAGCTTGTCGTCCGGACGCTTCCCTGAGTGCTGGAAAAGCGGGAAGCTGGTCCTATTGAGGAAGCCGGGACGGCCTGCCGATTCGGTAGCGGCCTATAGGCCCATCGTGTTGCTGGACGAGGCGGGCAAACTGTTTGAGAGGATAATCTCTGCCCGCATCGTCCGGCACCTCTGCGAGGTGGGCCCCGATCTGTCGGACGCCCAATTTGGTTTTCGGGCGGGGCGTTCGACGGTCGATGCCGTGCTGCGCCTGAGGGCCGTTACCGAAGAGGCGGTGAGCTGTGGCGGCGTGCTGTTGGCGGTGTCGTTGGACATCGCCAATGCATTTAATAGTCTGCCATTTAGCTGCATCAGGGAAGCACTCCACTACCACGGGGTGCCAGAGTACCTGAGGCGGCTTGTGGCAGACTATCTTGAGGAGCGTACCGTCGTGTACGAGGACCGAGATGGTATTCTGAGGCGGCGGCCCATGTCGTGCGGTGTTCCACAGGGGTCCGTCCTCGGACCACTCCTGTGGAATATGGGATACGACTGGGCTCTTCGAGGTCGTCTTCCCCCCGGGCTGGGCGTAATTTGTTACGCCGATGACACATTGGTCACGGCCCGGGGAGTTAACTTTCAAGAGGCGGCGCGCCTGGCCACCGTGGGAGTCTCTTTGGTGGTCGGACGCATTGAGGCGCTGGGTTTACGGGTGGCCCTAGACAAAACGGAAGCTCTTTTGTTTCATGGGCCCCGTCGTGGTCCACCCCCCGGCGCCTCCATCGTAGTCAATTCGGTCCTCGTACCGATTAAGGCCCAGATGAAGTATCTGGGCCTGATCCTCGACGGCAGGTGGCTCTTCGACGAGCACTTCCGACAGCTTACTCCAAAGCTGGTCGGCGCTGCCTCTGCTCTTGGGCGAATTTTGCCCAATTTGGGTGGAGACGTCGCGACGAGACGGCTATACACGGGGGTTGTTCGGTCAATGGCGCTATATGGTGCACCGGTGTGGGCGGCGGCTCTGACCGCCCAGAATAGGGCTCGCCTCTGGCGCCCTCAGAGGATATTGGCGGTTAGAGCCATACGCGGTTACCGCACCGTATCGACGGAGGCGGCTTGTGCCTTGGCCGGAACTCCCCCGTGGGATTTGGAGGCGGAAGTGCTCGCCGAAGTTTATCGGCGGATGGCTGACTTCCGGGCGGGTAGCGGCATACGGCCCCCGCCCGAAGAGATACGCGAGTGGTGAGAGGCCGCTCGTCGCGCCACGATGGCTCGTTGGTCGTCCCGGCTGGAGGCTCCACGTGCTGGCTTTGCCGCCGTGGAGGCTCTCCAGCCGGTCATCGCCGAGTGGGCAGGGCGGCAGCACGGGACCCTTTCCTTCCGACTGACGCAGGTTCTTTCCGGGCACGGTTGCTTCGGGAAGTATCTGCACTCGGTCGCCAGGAGGGAATTGAGTCCCGCCTGTCACCACTGCGACTGCAGTGAGGACTCGGCTCAACACACGCTAGCGGTTTGTTCCGCCTGGGCGGCGCAGCGTGGGGTCCTCACTGCAGTTATTGGAGGAGATCTCTCGCTACCGGCCGTCATACGCTCCATGGCCGGTAGCGACAGTTGTTTTACCGCGGTCGCAACCTTCTGCGAAGACGTAATTTCGCGGAAGGAGGCGGCGGAGAAGGCCCGGGAGGACGATATCCACTCGGACCCAATTCGCCGCCGGCGAGCCGGGCGGCGGAGGCGCGCATACCAGCGCCTCATGCCGCCTTGAGTGTGGCTGCGGGTGGACGGGACGGGTTTTCCCCTCCATCCGCTACAATGGCCAGCCGCGAGGAGGCGACGTCCGTGTGTGCCGTGCGTCGCCTGAAATAGAAAGTTTATCCGCAGATGGTGCCCGAGGTAGCGGGCAGGCGCTAGGAGGGATCTGGATGTCGTAATAACAGCTGTTCCCGGTCCCTCCTATGTCAGGCGCAGAGTGGCACACCGTGTGGTTTTAGTCGGTCCGATTCCGACACACCACCCCGCCGTAAACCCCGGTGGGGTGACGGCCCGAGGGGGTTTCCACACGTAAAAAAAA
The DNA here is from genome assembly GCA_949316085.1 of Hypercompe scribonia. Classification (NCBI taxonomy): domain Eukaryota; kingdom Metazoa; phylum Arthropoda; class Insecta; order Lepidoptera; family Erebidae; genus Hypercompe; species Hypercompe scribonia. The sequence goes on along the minus strand of OX438983.1, from coordinate 19,057,427 downwards.
AAAAAAAAAAAAAAAAGGCTCCAATAAGTCGATCTGGGTGTCGTAATAACAGCTATTCCCGGATCTCTCCTATGTCAGGCGCAGAGTGGCACACCGTGTGGTTTTAGTTGGTCCGATTCCGACACACCACCTCGTCGTAAACCCCGATGGGATGACGGCTCGAGGGGGTTTCCACACGTTAAAAAAAAAAAAGTTACATGTTTGGTTATACTACACTAGAATCCTCATACGGTTAAAAAGGTGAAGCTGGGTACAGACAGTAGATTTAATTAGAACAATTTAAATAAATAAGTGTGAATTGCTATATCACGCATCATTTACATATATTTATATATTTGTCCTGCCGAGAACAGACAATACAAAAATGTATACAATTACAGTACAAATAGTGGCTAATGAAATGAATAAAGGATGAGATTTGTGACGTCACAACTTGCTAACGTAAATCATTTAGTTCGAAGATTTAAAAAAATAAAACCTCTTTTTAAAGACTTAATTTACATGAGGTATAGAATTTTAACCATAGACAGTTACTTTATTGTTATTTGTACATAAACAAATTAGAATACTATAATGTGTTCTAAATTTAAATTTAAAACTTTATGTTACGTGTCGGCCCCTCAGTTCAGTTTTCACAACACCAACATCTCTTACGTGGGTAAGCTATAAAATATTACTGACACAGCGACGCTGCAATCCCCTTAACACGATCATAATAGCCACTTGACGGATGGCCATGAGAGCACCCAATGTTATTGTCACACATCAGCTATATTCGTTCAACAATCCTTCAGAGACTCATCGAACCTGACAAGTAAGCGCATTTAGGTGTCTGCGTCACTCCAGTCGACGCGTTCACAATATATTTTTAAGAAAAAATCTCAAATAAAAAGACTCATAATGACTTTTAATATACGCTCCACCTTTTATTGAAGTAGTTTACAACGTAGATAAATAGAGGGAAACTAAATCGTAATATATACCGATCGCCATGTTAATTATTGCATGGGCAGCACGATTATATTGTTGATATCGAGTTGATAAGCACTTATGGCTTTTAGATAAAGTTATATTTAACATGAGGAAAACGCCGTCAATGTCAATAATCACGCATTTGGTACAACGCTAAAACTGACTGAAAAGGATTTATAACTGTTCGGTTTTGCTGAAACAAATAACTCACCTTTAGAGAACCTTAATAGAACTTTCTCGTTTGTTAGATTTGGACACTTCGAGATAGTTTGCCCAGTTTCAAGAATCGCGGACTATCTTGCGACTAAACTTGGTTGAGCAAACGCTCACAGAGGCTTGATCAATGGTATGTTATCGCCTTTGAATGTGGAGTGTCTTTGTTTTTACTGTTTTTAATGTCTTTTTCTATAGTTTTTACATAACAGTTTTTTATTTAATTTTTTTCCTATCCTACAAATTATTCTTTTACTTTCCTTTTGATTTAAAATGGTACAAGTTCTAATTGCATTAGCTGTGATTGCCTATAATTGGATGAGCACAAAACATGTGTTTTAAATTTTTGTATTTATGTAAGACGTGTGTCATTTGTTGGTGATCCAAAATATATCAAATAAGTTCGTGGGTACGATTCTTGGGCACATAATTGTGTCATGTGCATGATTATTAAGGCGAACACGAAGGTTACACTATCTTTTGGCGTCTGAAAACGCTTGCTACTGTTTACGGCGCCACGCCATTTAACATGTAACATACAATACCGTGTGGCGACGTGCGCCATGTGCAATTGAAACAAAACATTTTGATGGTTCACTAGAATTTTGATTTGGTTTTAGTGAATTTTTGCGATAGATTATGTTTATAATATAAAGTTCCTCGTTGCCGATCAAGAGGTCACCGGTTTCCTAGGTCAGGTCAAAAAATGGTTTTGAGTTTTTCTGATTACAGAATTTTTTAATAACAGCCTAGAGTTTGGGAGTTGGGGTGTTACCCTCCGTGCCTTGAAGAGCACGTAAAGCCTGCCTGATCTCTCCACAGTCGGTCGGATAACCGACCCATCGGATTGTGATGGTGAGGGAACAGAGTGCGCAACTGTGTGCACACACTTATGGACTATAATATCGCCTGCGTAGTTGGCCTGCGTAGTCTCCGTTGAGACTGACCGCCATTGGCGAATAGGGCTAGGAGAACATCATCACCATAATAAAAAAGAAGTAAAGAGGAAAATGCTGAGAGATCATGAAAATGGAGGCCTTTGTCCAGCAGATGTATTAGCCAAAAATATGTGTGGGTTAAGTATGACGGCCGGTGGCGAGAGATCTACTCCGATAATTACAGTGCAGGCCCTAAGTTGCGCCGCCCAGTTGAAAGAAACCACCAGCGTGTGATGAACCGAGTCCTCACTGCAGTCACAGTGATGACAGAAGGGACTCAATTCCATCTTAGAGACCGAGCCCACCGATCGAAGTCTCGACTATCAGTCGGAAGAAAAGAGTCCTGTGCTGCCGCCCTGTCCACCGGCTGTAGACTGGCAGCCGGGTCGACCAATGAACCATCGTAGTTTGACGCACTGCCTTACGCTACCCGCCGAGAAGTCAGCCGTCTGGCGATAAACTTTAGCGAGAACTTCCGTCTCTAAATCTCACGGCGGAGTTCCGGCCAAGTCGCACGCCGCCTCTGTCGAGACGTCCTCTGAGGGCGCCAGAAGCGAACCCTATTCTGGGCGGTCAGAGTTGCCGCCTACACCAGTGATGACCTATAACACTAAGCTAGAACTAAGCTAATCTAAAACGATACAAAATAATGTACTGGAGGATTTTAGCTCTTCTAAATTACACTCGTGCAAAGCCTTGACAGCTCGCTATTATAACATCCAAGATAAAAAAATACGTAGACTCGGCCATAGTAGTCTTTCTTAGTGATTTATCACGATAAGCCGATTTTACATTCGAAAAATGTTATCCGAATATATGTTATCAAAACAGATCAATTTATACAAATACAATTGTAACGTTGACAATATCGGCATCGATCAGTTAAAATAGCCAAGCACTACCGACGCTGTGGTGAGTGGAGTGATTAATTAATTAACATGGATAAATAAAAGATACGATATATGTACATATATTACATAGTACGCTGAATTGAGCCGGTCATGTCTCCAGACGAACCGACGGTCGCTGGAGTCGAAGTGTACTAGAGTGGAGACCACGATTGGGCAAACGTAGTGAAGAGCGCCCTGCGGTACGATGGACCGATGATTTAAAGAAAGTGGCTGGCAGCAGATGGATGTGGATTGTCTAAGTCTGCGATGGTTGGCGCTGCTTGGAGGAGACTTTCGTTTTGAAATAAAATATATGGAATTGTGGTTTTCCGTGTAGCAATTGATTAAGAGTATTGAGTGTCACAAGCCCTATTCATCCAATGGGTGTCGTAAGAGCAGAATAAGGGAGCAAGTATGTAGGACAACAGCCATGTAAAGAGAATGAAAACTTAAAAGAAACCCTATACCAACTCGATTGACCAGCGCGGCATATAGTAGGCCAAAATCTAATTGGTAAGGAGAGGACTATGTCCAGCAGTGGACTGTTAAAGGCTTTTGATCATAGTTTTGTGGCACTTTTCTTTATAGTGCGAGTATATGTAAATTAACTTCTTTGTATTATTTCTTTAAAGAAATATAGTGAACAGAAGCATTTTGTGTTTGAAAGAATTCACGTTTAAATGTAGCAGTACGGCAAACTTATTTTTAAATAATATGTGCTATAAATGGAATTAGGAGGTAGGGGGAATCCATTGGTCCTTCGATAATCTTACTAAACTTAGTGAAATTTACGTAGTAGAGCCTCGCTGATTTCAGCACAAACGAGCCGACTCGACCGGACAGTACTCTCCTCTCACAGACGATCAACCTGAAGCGACAGCTTGTGTGCTGTCGCTACGTTAGTAAGCAAAACCTTCGAGATCGTGACAGCTATTGTGATAAGTGTGTAAGCCTTACACTGCCGCGATGACTGTCATGCCTTTTACGTCCCCAAGCGGGGCATCTCATTTGGTTGCCATAGTGTGGGTCATACTGCATGATCTGCATTCGCAAAGCGTATGGTGACCACCTTTCTGTTAAAATTGGATATCACTTCCGTTACTAGGTAGTAGAGCCACGCTGATTTCAGCACGAGCGGGCCGGCTCGACCGGGGCAGTACTACCCTCCCACAGAAGACCAACCTAAAGCGCCAGCATCCGTGTTGACGTGTTTCGTTGGTGAGTGTGAGATCGGAGGCCCATTGATGCAGGGGTGACAGTTATCGTGGTAACTGTGTAAGCCTTACACTGTCACGATGACTGTCATGCCTTTTACGTCTCCAAGTGGGGTGTGAATAAACATCTCACTAGGCCGCCATAGTGTGGATCACTATACTACATTGTCTGCATTTGCAATGAGTATTATGACCACAACTCTTGGATTCTATTCATGCTTTCCATCAGGCAGAGTAGTCACTTTGACAGGCTCTTAACATAGGCTGGCCCGTATGTGCTACTTCTTCGTGTTCCCTCAGCTTTACAATTTTATTGCACACCCACAACACGTAAACAGATTTCATTACAATACACGAACAGCATCCAGAGAAATAACTTCTGAATCGTCTCATTTCTTATCTTAATATGAGTACGGCAGTAGACACTAGCACATTGTGATCATGCTGCGCTGACCAGTCACAAGCTGACATAGAAGTCAGACAAATTTAATAAAAACTACCACACACGTATTAGCAGAGCTATTTTTATAATAATAATAGTCGAAACTGAAAACAGTGCAATTTGTTAAATATTAAGGGTATATTCAAGTTTGAAGATTTCATCAAAACAATTCATCACTAAGTGTTTTAAGTGTGCATTTTCTGTTCTCTAAAGAGTGCTACCTTAAAATAAAAATCTATTTAGGACCTTGGAATCAAATATATATGTATTACCGATAGTTGCCAGAACATTGCTGAAGTAAATCTTGGTAAATTATTTTCATTTTGCTCGTGTATTTATGGTTATATTTATCTTTCTTAATCTACCGTAGTCGGGTTATAAAGGTTGTATAGATATGTATATTTAATTTATTTTCCGTATCGCTCTGTATTTCAAAGAATGCTTTAAGTTTCTTACACTCTTTAACTAAGAACATTTATCAAAACACCTGATATTAATGCTCGTGCATTCCATCAACGACCCTCAGTTATTCACTAGTTGCTGCTCGTTTATGGAATGCGTCGTTAGCTGCTATGAATCAATAGACTCAACGTTATCCTGATTTCGAAAGTTTAAGAGTTACTTTCAATAATATTTATGAGTTCTTACTATTTCTTACTTGGTTTTTCCAAAGTAGCCTTAAGTCTAAAGTGTACCAACATGGATTCTTTTAAAGTTTAAGGTAAAAAAAGTACATAACTTCCTTATACCATATTCACCCATCTCATTTGTTTAGACGTATAAATATCACGTATGTAACGTAAGGTCACCCTTGCGAGACCTGAGTCACGACAATTCAAGGATTATCCGACTAGTACTTATAAAAAAAGTAGGTTTGTTTGATCCATACTCTAAATTGATTAAAATAAACAATGAAATAACACAGACACTAAAAGATTCACAAAGCGAGAACACGTTTAAAAATAAACTACAAAACTATCTGCCGCAAAAAAGCTGTTACTCATTGCAGGAGTATGTTTGACGATAACAGGTTAATAAAATAATAAAACTTAAAATATGTTATCTTAATAACTGATGCAATATTGTGAAAAAAAAAACGTTATTACAGAGAAAGACAGCATACCTCTATATGTACTGTCTTCACCGGTAACCCTAGTAAGTTCTAAGCCATATTAGAAGGTAAGGTACCAACTACGGGCGTATGTGCACCTGCAACTCAAGAAATACAAGAGTGTTGCCAGCTTTTCTGGCCCCTTCCCTCTTTTAGAGGGATCTATCTTCAATCTCACTCGAACGAAAAAAGCAACGAAATAATTAATTACCACTGTTTTTTTTTTGTGATGGCGTGGTACCAGTCTGGTCGAGTAAAGATATATAAGTTGTTTCAACAGCCTTTGAAAGTCCACGGCTGGACAAAGACCTGTCCTTACAAAGGTGGTTTTGGCCTTGTATACGACACTAGCAAGACGGATCAGCATAGGGTTTGTTTCAAATTTTCCTTCTCTTTGAAGTGCCGTTGTTTCAGTAGGTTGTTTCCTCAGGTGGCTCTTATGACACTCACAGTATAAATAGAGGTGGTAACACTACGTATTGCTATTCCGACACCACACGGGTACACCACAAGTTTTAGACTAGAAATGAGTCAATTGCTAAACATATAAGTGGCATAAGCCGAGTATATATAATTGTACGAATACACTATGTCTCACTGATTAAATACTTTCTCTCTGGAAAAGGAAAATGCTAGGACAAGTCTAGGTAAGTAAAAGCATAAATGTGAATGTTTATTGCATGCGTGCAATGTTTACGTAAATATGACGTCATCAAAGACGTCATAAGACTGGCAAACGTAAGACCTATATGTCTCATTCTTATTTTCTTATTTCTTTTGAGATTCTTGCCTTTAGAATGCCGAAGCTTCTACTTAAACCAAAACAAAAGACATGAAAATCTTGAAATTGTGACTGCACGGATAGCGTAGTCTTCTCGCTGTTTCCTACGGTGCTGAGTGTTGTATGATCTTTGTGTGATCCACAAATTATTTTTGTGGGTCTGAGTGATGTTACTAACGAGTACTCGTATGTCTGTAATCTGTAAAGAATATTACCTGAAAGGCGAACACGATGTATCCAGTTACGTGCGACTCGTGGAGTACGTCGTGCATGGATCGCAGAGTGGAACCGAGGTAGACGTTGATGACCTGTGCTGGCAGGAGACCCAGCATTGTCGCCAGATGGTAGCCGCAACCACTGACGTCGCTTACCTGTAGACAAGTTTACCTATGTTATTGAAAAAACAAACTTTGAAAAAAATATATTATTACTAGCTTTTGCCCACGGTTTCGCTCGGGTGTAATTTTGTCTGATTAAGTATCGTAACAGATCATTAGACTTTTTTTTAAAAGTTATCATATGTTACTTCTAACACCTCCAAGAACATGTGTGCAAAATTTCATGATGATTGGTTGAGTAGTTTTCGCGTGAAACCGTAACAAACAATCTTACATTCGCATTTTTAATATTATAGCAGGGATAGTAATAATGGGAGAGGTGAAGGAACAAACCAGAATGGGAAGGTAGCTTACGACGTCCCTACTAATATCACAAACGCGAAAGTAACTCTTCGTGTATGTCACACTTTCGCGGTTAACCGGTGCACCGATTGATTTTGGCATGGAGATATTTTTATTGTTTACGAAAGCCATAGGCTAATGAGAACTAAAGCTTATCAATAATATAATAGAGAGAATAATTAACATTTCCGAAGTGAAAAATATCAAAACGCTTAAAAAAATAACGAAGATTTGAACAAAAAAAACTTTTAACTTGACTTTAAACATGTTGTCGATTTCTGTTATTTGAAATTCGAATGTCATTGTACTAGCAGCATTTCTAGTCTATGGGTTTTAAAGCTATTGGGCTCGATGTGGGGCCTAATATATAAGGCAATATTACTCAATACTAAATATATACTCTGTGGAACCAGTAGTAAGGACAAGTTGTCAGACTATAGAGTAAAGGGTCAATGAATCAGGTTATTGATAACATAAAAAATATTATATCATAAAAAAAATAAGTATTACGAGAAATATTTATTCAACTTTTACAATTACCTGGAAGCAATATAATAATCAAGAATTGATAAATTTCGAGGTTATTCGTGAAAATCAAAGATAATTTTACGCTGAACCATGCTGAGCGATCGTTTACACACGACAACGATGACGTCAAAGTGCTTTAAAGCAGTATTTACATTGATGTTGTATGATATTCTTCCATATATGTGTATTCGAACTCAAATCATATCCTAGATGATAGATGAAACCTTTTTTTAGAAGTTAGAATAATCCTGAAGTTTCAACCCAAAATTAAAATATGAATAATAATAATAATGAGAACTTGTCACGTCTCACCCAACACAGCCTGTTTCCATATTCAGAACCTTTTCTATAGTAATCATCGCTGATAAATATAGATATATTTTATTTCGTTCGCTTTGAGTAAAATGAGGTTTCATGCTACACGATAAACTCCTTTCATCAAATGTCAAAGTTAAACTTCAGCCTCGTACAACGCTAATATTAACATTTGCGTGCGACGAAACATTCCATGGTTTTATGCAAAGAAATAATAGAAAACGCCGATCTCATTAGTATTCGTGAGTACAATAAAGTGGTGAGCGGTAGCTACAATAAAATTATATTTTATTGTTATACGCTAAACACGCCATCACGACATAGCTTTTATAAATTAACACCGCTCTGAATAGTAAATTAAACAACAGTTTTCAAGTATTTGAATTTGGAACATATTCAAAAAATATTACTTGTAACCATGCGATGGAATGGAACGTTATGAGTAAAATGTAAAAGAGGTTTTATGTTCAGTAGATTTTTTTTTTTATAATTTTTTTTCTCGATTCTTGCAATTTTTGAGAGCGGTTTCATAGAAACGGACGGAAATAATGTAACAGGAAGTCAAGAAAATGTTATTAATTTGAGTTGTCCAATAAGTGCGTGCAGTGTTAGCAGTCAAAATTTCAGATATAACACATCTGCAACTAATGTAAGGTTCGTTTGAGGACATCGAACAAAATAGAAAGATAATTCGATTATTTTTCTCGCATAAACAGCGGCCTTGAAGACGGCACTGGCGACACGAATGCGTTCCAAATAGGCCAATTACTCAGCATGAAGAAAATATATACAGTAAACATGACTATACGTAACTCGTGTTTACTTTGCAAAGAAATGGGAAAGTTCTAGAAAAGATATTAATACTCTAATAAGGTTATATATATCTAACTGACCAGCGCAACTTCGTCTGTCTAAAAGAATAAATTTATCGTGGCTTTTGTAACAACAAAAAAAAATCTTACTAGGCCGCTATAGTGTCTGGATGTCGTAATAACAGCTGTTCCCGGATCCCTCCTATGTCAGGCGCAGAGTAGCACACCGTGTGGCTTTAGTCGGTCCGATTCCGACACACCAACCCACCGTAAACCCCGGTGGGGTGATGGCCCGAATTCCACACGTTAAAAAAAGAAAGGCCGCCATAGTGTTTGCCACCATGGTGCATTCCTTAATTCGGAATAAACCATCAGGTAGAGGCTTTGGCAGGCTATATATTTAAAAAAAGAAATTTTTACATAGCTGCTGGCTCCTATCATTTGCCGACAAAATAGCTATGTAACACCAAAAGAATTTTCAAAATCGATCCAGTAGTTCGCACTCTTGTCACGCTACAAATGATTTTATCTATAGCCAAGCGATTTGTGACATGTATAAAAACTAGTATAAAAGACATTCTCCATTTCCTGATAAGAAGACAATAGATGTTATGGAAAACTGCGCTACATTTCAGCAATAATTTCTGTTATAAAACAGATAAACGTAGAACAAATATCAAAGGTCCTTGAATTTGAGGATTTTAAAGATTATAACTTATGTCATAAAAATTATTTTGATAACATTGGTCCGTCAGTACAGTCGATAATTTTGAGAATACGATTGAAACAAAAACTTTAAAAATATGTGCGATGTAGAAGATATATGGACACCTCTGTTTTTTTAAGTAAATTTGATTGAATACGGAGAACCTACCAAAGTGACTCTACTCTGCCTGATGGAAAGCATGAATAAACCAAGAGTTTTGGTCACACTTTTTTTAATTTAAATCAACCTATCACCGTCCACGGCTGAACGAAGGTCTCCTCCAAGGGGTGCCAACAATCTTGCTCTTGGGCAACTCGCAGCCATCCGCTGCCAGCCACCTTCTTCAAGTTATCGGTCCATCGCGCCGTAAGGCGCCTTACACTACCGTTTGCCCAATCGTGGTCACCACTCTAGTACACTTCGGCTCCAGCGATTATCGATTCATCGTAAATGCAAACAATGCAGTATGGTGACCTACACTATGGCGGCCTAGTGAGAAGCTTTTGACGTAAAGGCATGACAGCCATCGTGGCAGTGATGATTATAAAACTACTACCTACTTTTTTTACATTCAGATTAAGATTAAGAATACATTGTCACTACCCCTATTCTTCCCATGAATGTAGTAAAAGGCGACTAAGGGAACAAAACATACAAGAGAACATCACTCCAAAGAGGAGAAAAGCTTGAAACAAGGTCTACATCAACCCGTCTGGCTAGCTTTATTAATTTTTTTATTTACACTTTATGCACTTTGTACATCGGCGGACTTAATGCTCTAGGCATTCTCTTCCAGTCAACCTTAGGGTGGTTTAGAAATATTGTAAGGGAGGTGCACAGAGGTTATATTGACAAATAAAATATACATGAGTGCGTATAAATACATACGAATACATACAATACATACGTCATAAATACACATATAAATATACACATATATACATAAATATACACATATATTTAGATTATATTCGTACACTATGACAACTTGACTGTAAGCTGAGCCAACTAACGATGAGACGATTCTTCAACCTCGTTAAGAAGGAGACTATGTACATTCTTTTTGAAAGTAAAACGGTTTGTGGACATCCTGACTTCGAGTGGGAGCGCATTCCAGAGTAATACTGCCTGAACAAAGAACGACGAGTTCACGAAATCAGAGTTATGAGAGGGACATAAGAGGGGCAGATTATTTTCCGAGCGAAGGTTTCTGTCGTGATTAGAGGATAGATAACGGAGGTACGGAGTAAGATATGTAGGTGAAAACGGTGAGTTGAGAAATGAAAATAGGGCAGTTAGTGCTCGCAGATTGCGGCGCTGGCGAATAGGTAACCATTTTAATTGGGAGCGTAAAGCAGACACGTGGTCATAGTTTCGAAAATTAAAAATGTATCGAATGCAGTTATTGAGAAGTCGGTCTAGTTTGTTAAGAAGGTCTGCATTCAGGTCGCAATAACACACATCACCATAGTCGATTATTGGGATTATTAAGGACTGCATGAGAGTAATTTTGGTATTAGAAGGCAGGAAGTTCTTCAGACGATATAATGTTCGCAGGTTTCTCGTTACTTTTTGGCCGACATGAGTAAAATTAATTATGAGACATTTTACCAGTTTCTTAAATGCAGTCAACGTTTGTATACCTCGTATTGCGACTGATTGGGCGTTCCACAACCAAACGAACTACTTGGACAGAGAGAGAATAGTCGAGGTATTTCAGAGTATGTCCTTTTAATTGCAGGTTCTCTGATGATTTCATCAAATCGGGATTTAAGGTGACGTGGAGTAAGATTGAATAAAGTGATCTATAAAAGAGAATATGTGTATTGCCGACAAAGGCAGATGGGTAACCACTTAAGTTGTTTACAATAATTGCAGACATGACCATATTTGCGTAATCCAAACATGAATCTTCGATAGAAATGTTGGATTCTCTCAGTCTGAATGCTTTTAGTGCTTAAGCTTTTTTTTTAATTTGGATTAAGAGACTTATTGGCACATAATTCAAACTTGAGACTTAAACATTAGTTTTTATCTTGGCAACATTTTTGTACAGATACTAAACTTTTTGCAGTCGTTCAAATGAATGATTAATCAATTCGAAAATCAAATTCGAAACATGACACGTGTCCTCAAATTCCACAGTATACATTTTTAGAATTTTCAAACGTTCAAACGAAGGTATTTGAGCTTCACCATATATTTAGAGTTTATTCCTGTAATGTGAAGAAACTGCATCTCTGGAGCAATATAATAGTTTTACGAGCTAAAGGCCGGTTATATTTGGCACGGTCAATGTATACAGTTTTCGTCTCAATAAGAATATTCCAGAAGGAAATTTTTAAACAGTCATAAAATTGTATAAACTTATAGTTTTGGCAGGTTTACGGTTAAAGGTTACCACCCCTATTCATCCCGTGGTTGTCGTAAAAGGCGACTAAGGGAACCAAATATGCAAGACAACATCATGACAAAGAGAAGGAAAACTTGAAATAAACCCTATTCTAACCCCTCTTGCCAGCGTGGTATAGTAGGCCAAAACCTCCTGACTAAGGAGAGTCCAGCAGTGGACTGTAAAAGGTTGTTGATGATGATTGATTGATTGATATGTTACGAGGGATTAAACATATTTTATTTATGGATGTTCGAGCGTAACCACAAAATAGCCTTACACATCTCACACACGACTGCCTGATCCCAAACTAGGTAAAACCTATGGTAAACAGACTGTTGATAAATATACTGAAATAATCTTATACACGCACACATTATAGACAGCATAAACACAAAAGAAATGATTGTGCTGCTCACATGATCTGGACCTAGATGGGAATCGAACCCACACTCTCTGGCTTAGCAGTACCACCACTAGTTTAAAAGACCCCAAATGCAATAGTCATATATTGATAGCAGGAGGTCGTGTGATCCGTGTCCTCGGTACGTCACTATAGCTATTGTTTCTACTGTAACTTAGTGCAGATAACTAGTTCACTAGACTAGTTATCTAGTCTAGACTAGTTCACATACGTCCTTAGTAACTGGTTGCCTAAGCATTATCCATCTATTATTAAAAAAAAAAAGAAATTCAAATTACATACTCATTTTTACGACGAACGACTTTGTTGACCGTTTAATTTAAAAATCGAAGAGCAACGCACGACAAATTAAAAAGGTCACGCAAATAAAACGTTCGCTCTTTGCCAGGAGTCATCTTATAATGGAGATAACTACTACGCGCCAAAAGACCTCTTGCAGTAGTTACTCGAATAATAAACATACATAAGTGCTTGGCAGTTGACCAAAAAAATATGGCTAAAACTTTTACTATAAGATTTTGGTATATCCATGAATACAACCATATATAGTGGAGGAACGGGTGTCATGTCCTTCCAACACAAAGGGATCCTTCAACTAGGCGGTGTAATCATGCTTTTCGCGTTACGGTCCGGGGTCTATCATAGGAAGTTTTATGCACTGAACGGAGTGAGTAGTTACTGCGTAATTTAGCATGTCTCTGTTAGACGTTTAAAATGACGAACGATAGACGTATGCTGATTAATCGTTGTCATTGAAGTCAAGGCTGAGAGTTAAGACTAGTGTTGTTTGAATTCATTGCGATTTTTTTCTTTAGAGATTTTTTAACGTAATAGTAGACTGAGTCACATTATAGCGTTCAAATCTAGGAAATACGGTTAGAGAGACACATTCTAATTCTGAATGCTTATTGGTAGTTACAGGGGTCTGGTGATATCTACATGCACCGCAACAAAACATACTACATCGCCATCTATCGAAGACCCAGCGAACTACGGAGTAACTGGTAATTCTGAATCGTGATTAGCATATATACACCACCTCAACATCGTTCGAATCGCAGTTGCTACGTGTGATCACCTAACCTGATCGGAGGGTTCTTCCATTATAGAAAGTACTGTTTTATCACTTTTTTTCCTCTATTTTCAATCATACTGCGCATTCCGTAAACAGTAAAAGCAACATGCTCGTTTTTATGGCGCACGATCGTATCAATCATATTCAATATCCGATAACACTGCGCAACCTCGGAATACAATGTATGTGTATATAGAGTAAGTTATTGCAACTCATTTCTGTACAGACGTTACTAAGCGCACACATTTGATGGCAAGTAACGTAAGATGGAATTTCATTTACACAATTTCTAGGTTTTTTTTTTATTTAGAAACCTACCAAAGTGACTATTCTGCCTGATGGAAAGCATGAATAGAATCCAAGAACAGTGGTCGCCATACTCACTGCGAATGAAGACAGTAGTATGGCAACCCACGTTATGGCGGCCTAGTGAAATATTTTTTCACGCCTCGCTTAAAGGACCCGAGATCGTAGTGGGAGGGAAACACATGCGCTGGTAATGAGTTCCAAGCTTTGGTATCTTTGGTGACTAGGTAATAGTTTCAGATTAAATGACTTCAAAATACAAAGATTTTTTTAAGGAAAGTAAGTCTACTTTGCCTTTAATAGTTAGTGCTACAGTTATTGTGACCAAGATGCTTCTAAAATATTTTACAGGAACATTGACCGACCATATTGATTTCGTTACTCTTAAATCTTTATTTTCTACTTTGTTTCTCTAATAAAATAAAAACCGAAATAGTAACCTTGGTTAAGGGAAAAATTGAAGGATCTAGCCGGTCATCTTTGATTCGCTTATCTGTCTCCCTCTGCAAGATGACATAATTAGTCAGATGAACTCACGCCACTCGGATAGGACCAAAGAGAAACTGTTTAATAAGTTGTATAGTCACAATGGAAATTGTATGACACGTCCAACATCATCCCGGCAGAAACTTCTTATAAAAAAACTTTCCAGTTGAGTCCAAAAGCAGCCATACATCCTTTATGAGTATTCCTAACAAAAGCCAAAGCTTTCCTAAATTACTGCCATGGGCTTACTATTCTTTTTCCAAATTACACTTTCTACTATTACTTTTGCCAATTTCTCCTATATCCCCGGTATAAGTAACCATACAATGATGAATGTTGACAACACCAGCAAGTAAAGAGATTTTCCTTTGTTCCCATAAGTCCCATAATATGTGTGCGTGTGACCTACTAGTCTAGATATTAATAGTAAATATGAGTATATGAGGTATGTGTATTATATATGTATGTATGTATGTGTTATATATTTATGTGTTTATGTAAGTATATTTACTTATTTATAGTCTACCTGGTCTATATATACTTCTCTGGCAATTACTTCTTATCCTTAAGTGCACCTATCTCATATTTTCTCTGCATCACCCAATCGGTTGACTGGCAGAAAATGCCTTAGGCATTAAGTCCGCCGATGCATGTATTTGTGCATAAAGTTATAAATAAATAAATAAATAAATAATATATTAATAATATTACTATTATAAACATTGTAAGAACTTGCCGCTGGCAGTTATCTCTACATTATTAAATGAATCTCTTATACTTACTCTTTTAAAATAGATCATGGCGCATTAAAGCCTTTCTATCATATTTATGATACAAACGCTTTAATGTGTTGTTATAAACGCTGAAATGTGTTCCAAATGGAACACATGTTTTTATATAAAAGAGGACAGAAACTTTTTTTTTAATTATAAATATTTCGTTCATTTGACACATAATGCCATCTAACTTCAAACTAAGCAGAACTTGTATTATGACAGCTAGGTTGACTGATAGAATACTTACATTTTTTTTTGTAAATACATACATATCATATAAAGAAAACACCCAAACGCCGGCACAAATATTTGCAGGTCATACAAACATTTGGTCCGACCCGGGAATCGAACTCGAGACCTGAAGCACAGCATTTGCATTCGCTGACGCTGAGCCACCCAGGCAGTCAAATCATGAAAAAATGTCTATATAAAACTAAAATGGCAAAGTACATACATAATACTCTCTCACGATACTTAAGTCTATGCAACGATAGTTCAAGTTATAGTGGCCAATGAAAACATATACAAAGCTTTCCTAATAAGAGCTTCTGACTGGCGCATTAAGGGTACAAAGATGTAAAAAGTGGTATGCGCATTACGGCAATTTGATTTAAAAATATCTATAGAAGAAATACGAAAAAATATTGGGAAACTAGTCTATGGAACGAAATCGATCATAGACAATTAAATGACATCCGAACAGGTCTTAACTTGACTATAAATAAAACACTAAGATTAGATCACGCGACAAAGTAGAAAATATTTTTTAATGACGAAAGGTACGTCGAAACTGATGCGGCGACAGCAACTATTTGTTTGTCAGTACATAACGACTGTCTAAATAAGACAATGATACTATTGTTAAAAAAATATTGACGTCTTGTAATTTCATCAAGGTTTAAAATCAAATAAAAATAAACAATGGGTAGTAATTTACTAAACGGTGCACTGCTGGATATATCATTATCATCTTCAACAACCTTTAGTATTCTACTGCTCGTCATAGGCTTTTGAGGAAGGAGGTTTTGGTCTATTACACTATGCTGGCCAGATAGTTTGGTATAGGATTTGTTTCAAGTTTTGGTTCTCTTTGTGGTGCTGTTGTCAGGCACAGTTTGTTGCATTACTTGGCTCTTACGACACCCACTGGATGAATAGCGGTGGTGACATTCCTTATTCTTAATCCGTCACCAGACAGATAGCGGATATATGCGTCACTCAATGTGTGCTACAGCAACTGATCTTCAGCTAACCACATTCATTGTTATGAAGCAAATCCAGTCATCGATTTGCTCTTTATTCCCATTCGAAAGACTCGGTGACCTGTATTCACAGGTTTTTTTACACTTACTTCAAGCACGTGTCACTCACAAAGCTACCTGGTTATAGTGTCACTTTGTAACTAGCATAAGAAAGTTTTGTGAGAGAGAATAAATGGATTTATAAGACATTCTCTTAACTAAAGAATGTTCATGCATTCAGATTTCTGTTAGTATAATTATAACTTTTGTGTTATCAGTATGACATCTGTTTGTAGTAAAAATAGTGTACAAACAAACTGTTATCTCTATATCTTTACTGTGTTTCGGCTATCTACAAGTAATTCTGCAACTCTTGTCGCATACCTGTTGTGGATAAAGTAACGATCTTGTATTATCATTATCAGTGAGCGCGTGTAGTACGTTATCAACAAACTAAAGTGTTCCCTACTTTAATAGTGTTAAGATTGCGTACTAATGTATGAGTTATGCGATATGGTTGATAAAATGTACTTAGCTCGGTGCATTTGGCTACCTACCGATCTTGATTGACATTTCTATTATGTATTTCATTTTCTAATAAACTACACAAAACACAGGCGTACGCGCTCTCTGCCAAAAAGTCTCGATTCCTTCCCCTCCCTACCTTTCAGAACACTCAACTGCCACTGCAGGACAATCTCAGTATCCTGAGTATGAATATTTGCTGGGACTTCAATCCGCGAGAATATATTGAAAGCGTAACTGAGGCGGCCTCGCGGATGCTGGGTATATTGAACAGAGTGAGACGGTTCTTTGCGCCTGAACATCTGTGTCTTCTTTATAAGACCCAGGTACGCTCCTGCGTGGAGTACTGTTCTCATCTTTACGATGGATCCGCGCAGTATTTATTGGACGCTTTGGATTAGTTACAGCGGTGAGCAGTGCGGATTATCAATAACCCGAAATTCACTGAATCCCTTGAGTCTCAGCAGTTGCGAAGAGATGTCGCCTCTATAGTAGTCCTCTATCGCCTTTAGCATGGAGAGTGTTCTGACGAACTCTTCCAACTGATACCATCTTCTTCGTTCCTCTATAGGACAACTCGTGCTGGCCTTGGAAGTCACCGTTTCAGAATGATAGACATACGCTCACGATCTAAACTGTTCGGCTCTTCCTTCCTGTGCAAATCAGTTAAGTCTGGAATTCATTACCAGCGCACGTGTTTCCCTCCCACTACGATCCCAGGTCCTTTAAGCGGGGCGTCAAAAAGCATCTCACGAGGCCGCCATAGCGTGGGTCACTATACTGCACTGTCTTCATTCGCAGTGAGTAGGGCGACTACCGCTCTTGGATTCTATTCATGCTTTTGATCAGGCAGAATAGAGTCACTTTAGTAGGTTGGTATAATAATAAAAAAACAGACCCCATCGCAATATTTTCACAAAATTTTTAACTTTTGAACTATTTATGCTCAAGCCTAAGTATTCAATCCTAATCTTAGGATGGTTATGAGTTACTTATCCTTTATCTGAACACGGTTTTTAATCTGTACTCTCAAGTGGGTTTTGTTTCAGTTGTCGTTAAATGTCGTTATGTACTCTTCTAGTTTTTTTTTGTTTTGTTCAATTAGGCCATTTAAGCAGATTGTAAAGCCACGTACTCGGTGTCATATGGACAAGGAAACTGCTTCAAGAACAGTGGTACTGCTGCAAGTGGCAGAGTCTTAACCACCGGTAGTTTTACGTCTATGTGTGTCGAGGTGGGCTATCCGAAATGTATGGGAACGATAACAGGAGACAGGTAGTATGGCTAGAAGACGTGAATCAGGAAGAACGCGAGCCACATCAGTCCAAGATGACAAATACATTCGTTTATCAGCACGTCCAGAGCGTACCACTACCGCCCGTACTTTACAGAGATGATTACGGAAAGCCATCCGTACACGCGCCACCTTGAATCCATGAAGACAGACAACGATCCAGAATGGGTCTTATTCGCTTCAAATTCTCAAGGGTTCGTCTAAGATTCGCACACGAGTATCTGGGCTGGACTACGGACACTTGCCGGTTTGTACTCTTCACAGATGAGTGTAAGGTGAAGTTTTTTAGTGACGAAATACACGTACGCGTGTGGAGGAGGGCGGGTGAACGTTTTACGCAGCTTTTTATCCACTAAACAGAACCCAGAGCCCAGTGTTATGATATGAGGTGTTATAATTTGTTTAGTGGCCAAAACAGAGCCGGAAATTCTCGAAGAGGGTACCGTAGCTGTTTGAACAGCTAGTTTGAACGTGTGATCCGATCTCACATTATCCCATTTGCACAGATGAGGCCCAATCTCTACCCTATTTAATATTTGGGGGATCAATTAAAAAGAAGCCTCAAAGATAATTACAGTGAAGTCAACAATCAACAGGAGCTTTCGCCTTGAAAATCTGCTGGGAGCTGCCTTGAAAAACTGGAAAACTTATCCTATTTGATTGAGTGCGTTCCAAACAGAATCGGAGAGAGTGTGTTTAGCAGAGGTGGGCCCACCTGTTACTGAAATAATCTTCTTCGTTTTTCAATCTAATGGTTTGTGATCCTGACTCTGGCTTAATAAATCAGATAAACAATGGAACATAAACAGGTGGGATGATGGCTGAAAATATCATCCCGTTTTCATAAGTAATAAACATCAAAATTTCACATTATTCAAAAAGAGGTTCATTTGATTTGACAGTAGACTCTTGTGAGTATTACACTCTTTTCCCTAATACTCATAATTACTACATGAAAAAAAAACACAAATTGTCAATGCTAATCTTTGAAAATAACATTCCTGTCTATCACAAAGCAATCCGAAAAATGCAAATTATATGTATCTACGATAGAATTAAACGAGTTTTTCCTTTGAAATAGTTTATTTTCGTATTCTTAGGTCATCGCAAAATATGCAGACTACTGAATGTGTTCTAACGTAATACGAAAACGAAGGGTTGCCACTTGTAAGACACAAAAATAGATAACTCCAATACTAGAAATTAATTTAAGTTTTGTAAATATATTGTTTTTTATGCTTTGGTTCACACCGATTAGTTTATTATAATATCTATCTTGAATTTTCTTATGGTTTTGCTCTACTAGCGTAATATTGTTGTATATTACTCGGCATGAAGTTCAAGATGAATGTGAGCCCGCCACAGAAAATCTCAAGGTCAGCAGATATCAGTTGTTGAGCTAATATCAGTCTATTAAAGAAGTGTAGACAGCAGCACTCAATCGATTACTTGCACTCTATCAAACGTGGTGAAATGATTATCGTCAGTGTGTATCCTTGTACATAATAAGATTTCTGTCTTATGTGAATTAAAAAGAAATAGACGTTACCAAATACATGTGCTTTTTTCATCATCATCATCATCAACAGCCTTTCACAATCCACTGCTGGACACAGGCCTCTCCTCAGCAAGGAGGTTTTGGCCTACTATACCACGCTGACTAGACGGGTTGGAATAGGGTTTGTTTCAAGTTTTCCTTCTCTTTGTTATGATGTTGTCTTGTATACTTCGTTCCCTTAGTTGCCTTTTACGACATCCACGGAATGAATAGGGGTGATAACACTATGTATTCTGAATCCATCACCGCACGGACATACATATGTAATACAAGATGTACTTTGTTAGTATTTTTCAAGTTTTTTTTTTTATTTATCAATAAATTAATTTAAGATATTTTCAACTTCTTTATGTAAAGGTATATTAGTATCGCCAGCAACCCTACGCTCTAGTAACGTTTTATGTTTCAGTCGGACATCTGACTGCGTAATCAAGTTATTTTAAAAAAAGAGATGTGTTTTAATCGATTCATCTCGCTAAACTTGTTTTTCTTACAATTCATGACTAAGGATGGATCACGATGATCTGCATGGATGGTGTGGCGTTTTGAGCGGTCATCGCGTCGCTTCCTACTCTGCTGAATGTTGTAAGTTCGTTCCACAAGGGACTACCAATCAAATCAATCCAATGTCGTCCACTGCTGAACGGTCTCCCCCAAGGAGCGTCAACTATCCTGGTTTTGGCCAAACCGCATCAATCCGCTGCCAGCCACCCTCTTCAAGTCGTGTCGCAGGGCGCCCTACACTACGTTTGTCTAATCGTGGTGTCCACTCTAGCAAAATTAGACTCCAGCGATCCACACTTTGTGTGATCCACAAATAGTTGTCCTGAGTCTGGGTGTTCTGTGTCATCGCTTCATTTAATGTTGGTAATTTCATTTCATGTTGTTGTTGGAGGGAGACCTTAATGACACAGGATATACAGTAGCGCTCAAAAGTATTTTGACAAGACTACTTTTGCAGTTATCTTTTTACTGAGTACTTCAAAATAATTTTAGTATTTTTTATATTATTATTTATGATGTATTTCATCCTCTGTGAGTTACAAGTTGGAACTTGTTTGTTTTCTTTCTTTGTTAAAAACAAAACACGTCTATACATGCGCTCAAAAGTATTTTGACAACCATTCAGTTCCTTGCTGGCAGCGATTCTACTCACACTGCATATATTTTTGTCTATAAGGTATAATTACTCCGCATTTATCAACATGCCTAAAACTAAAGAATATTCAAATGATATTAAAAATGCCGTGATAACTGCCCTACAAAGTGGAATGATGCAAACAGAAGTTGTTCGAAGTTTTAAAGTGTCACGACAATTTGTTAGTTCGTGGAACAAAGCTTATAATAAACATAAAACTATTGAAAATAAGCCTCGAAGTGGCCGTCCGAAAAAAACATCCGCTTAGGAAGACCATTTGATAAAAAGGTTATCGACAAGTGATGTCCGAAAAACGGCTGTGCAAATAAAAAACGAGTTACAGGAAAATTACGACGTGAATTTACACGTTTCAACTGTAAAACGTAGACTAAAGGACTTCGGATTACATGGACGACGTCCAACTAAGAAACCTCTAATTTCTACAAGGAATAGGAAGCTGCGCCTTGCGTTTGCGAAACGGTTCAGATTATGGACGAGTTCAGAATGGTCCAAGGTGTTGTGGAGTGACGAAAGCAAATTTAATTTAGTGTCATCTGATGGTATACGGTACGTGCGACGTCCTGTAAACAAAAGATTTGATGTTCGATAAAAAATACCCACAGTAAAGCATGGAGGTGGCAATATTATGGCCCGAGGGTGTTTTTCTCGCCGCGGAGTCGGACCTTTAGTTAGGATAGAAGGTCCTATGGATCGCTTTGTGTACGCAGATATATTAAAGCAACAAATGCTACCCTATGCTAAAGCAAATATGGCACCTGGTTGATATTTTCAACAAGACAATGACCCAAAGCACAACTCGAAACATGTCAACGACTTCATGAAATTCGCTAAAATCAAAATTCTCGACTGACCAAGTCAAAGTGCCGATTTAAACCCGATAGAGCATCTTTGGGAAGAACTGAATCGCCGCGTAAGATGTCGAAACTATTCAAATAAAGATGCTTTATATGAGGCACTAAGTAACGAATGGAATCGAATAACGATTGATCGTTTGCAGAAACTAGTTGACTCGATGCCGGCGTGTTATGAAGCCGTCTTTAAGGCTAATGGATATGCAACAAAATACTAATAGTTAATATCAAAACTAATAATTTTTTTATTTTATAAAAGAAAAAACTTTCCTTGTCAAAATACTTTTGAGCCGTGTCGTAAATAATTTTTCTTTATGTTTTCTTTTTGTGTAGAAATACATTACATTTAAGTGTCTTAATTTGTGAAACGTATCATTACTTCAAATATAATCTTTGATTGGAAACAATTTTGTTATCATTTCTTGTGACATGGAATATAATTGAGTTGTCAAAATACTTTTGAGCGCTACTGTATATACCTTGTGCGAGAGCTGTCATGCAACTTGAGTGTGCATGCAACTTGAAGTCGCGCGTAACTGAGTTGTTGGCGTTTGAGGAGGGAGTCTGTTCTTTTCTTGAAGGTCGACTTAGTTCAGAATAAGAGACGAAAAAATATAAAATGTATTTATATTTACTTCATATTAAAGTTCACGAAACCCTCAGACTCGTAAGTGCCTTAATTGAATTATGTTAATCAGTTAAGTACTTCGCTGGCTCTCGAGTTAAGACAAAGAACGTTGAAAGAATTATTTCGATCGAATCGGCCTATGTGCTAAAGCGTGTCTTGACCATAGTTACAGAGTTTGTCCATTTTTATTTTTTTCTATCTAAAAGGCCTACCAAAGTGACTCTACTCTACCTGATGGAAAGCATGAATAGAATCCAAGAGTTGTTGTCACCATACTCATTGCAAATGCTGACAACGCAGTATGGTGACCCACACTATGGCGGCCTTGTGAGATGCTATTTCACACACCTAGCTTGGGGATGTAAAAAGCATGACAGTCATTATGACAGTGTAAGGCTTACACAGTTACAACGATAACTGTCGCCCTTGCATCGATGAGCCTCCGGTCTCACACTCACCAACGAAACATGTTAACACGGATGCTGGCGCTTTAGGTTGGTCTTCTGTGGGAGGATAGTACTGTCCCGGTCGAGCCGGCCCGCTCGCTGAAATCGTGGCTCTACCATCTAGAAGGTCCATACTTCAGTCTGTCCTACGGAAACTTCTCCTGTGTTTACTTCTATTTTCTTGTTTATTGGCACTATATGAAAATTTACATAGCACTTGTCACGCGTAATTTGTTATCAGCCGTGTAATCACAAGCCTAGTCGTTTAAAAAATATAGCGTTCTTGAGAAAAATATAAGTAAGTACTTGTATTTTCCTCTTTCATCATAAAGTGATTTAAACATAAATTGACTAATAAAAACGTAAGTTGATTTGTTTTACGACATTTTGTATTTAAACAGATAACACTACGATTACTTACGTTCGCAAATAAAGATTTAATTGAATCATTACTTAAGTATAATAATAAACTTAAATAAGTTAAAAAAGGCAAACGTGTGCAGTGACATGAATGAATGAATGTTTCATTTAAAAATGTAATCGCTGCCCGAGTTCACCCTTAAGCCATGATTACGATGAGAATAAAAATTTGACTGGCCTGTTGGTGTAGTGGTTTGTGATCTTGACTGCTAAGCTGGAGGTCGTGGGTTCAATTGCCACCCATGACCAGTATTGTGTCGTGAGTGTAATCATTTGTTCTGTGCAACATATCTATAGTATGTATGTATTTAGACGTATATATCTATGTTTACCAGCAGTCTGGTTACCATAGTACGAGTTCTACCTATTTTGTGCCAAAAAAATAGGAATTGAAACAACAATCAAAGTGGCTATAGGTATTCCAAACACACATTACACACACACAAACACACGCATGGACGTATTCACGCACGCACACGCACACATTTTGTAGAACACCTTTTCAGAAGTACTTGAAATACTCTCAGTATAATATCTTAGCACTCGATACTTACATCTATATCCTTATACATACATTAACAATCTTCATTCTCAAAGCTCCAGTATCATAAAATACTTAACTGAACAAAGTAAAAGAAACGGTGCGAAAAACATTATCCATGTTAATAATATATTAATGGTTTACGATTTATACATGTTTTTTTTTTCTATATTAAGAGCCTGCCAAAGTGACTCTACTCTGTCTGATGGAAAGCATGAATAGAATCCAAGAATTGTGGTCACCATACTCATTGCAAATGCAGACAATGCAGTATAGTGACCCACACTATGGCCGCCTTGTGAGATGCTTTTGATGAGGCATGACATCGTGGCAGTGTAAGGCTTACACAGTTATAACGATAACTGTCACCCCTGCCTCAATAAGCCTCCAGTCTACATGTCCGGTCGACATGTGAATAATATGACACAATAGGGTAGATGACACCTTAGTCAAATTAGTCACTTTTATTGTCTGTCAAACTGACAGTTTTGTATGAAAAATTTACTGAATAGAAATTGGTTACGTCACTGTTTTAGACTACTCAATTGAACAATATATTTCAACGTTTACTTGATTTTATTTCGTAATAATCTGTGATAATAATCAACATTCTGTGATGTTTTGTGATATTTGTTTTAATGAAGCGAATATTAGTTTTTATTTATAACACATTCAACTACTTAATTCGATTATCTAGATAATTCGATGTGCAGATAATTGTAGTGTCAGCCAATTAACCCCTTTATTAGATGCCAGGATGACAGTTCGAATGTGATCTACTTCACTCGAGTAGTGACGTGTCGGCCATGACACGTTAGAATGACAACGACAGTTGTAATCAGATAATAAGGTCATCATGATAAAACCTAAGGATTTTTCTCGGAAGGCGGTCTCCCATTTCATTTCATCTACATTTTTTTACATTTCATCAAGACGACTTGAAGAATTTAGAATTGAAGACTAAATACTTGACATTGGCAGAAATAGTTGATATTTCTAGTCTAGTTGGCATCTCATCAAAAAAAAAATCAACAAAGTACGTTCTTAACAGTTGTATGGGAATATTTATCGCATCGTTCTGTTCTAATTAGAGCAACAAGGAATCCTTTTGAGGAATTCAAGTGGAGTTTTCAACTGCAATACTTTTGGCTAGTATCATTGCGCAGTATTCATACTCGTACTTTACAGATGTCGCATACAGGTACTTTCAGTGCTTCTACTTAATTTTATTAAAGTTAACTATAAGAAGCATTGACTGCCTCGGTGGCGCAGCGGTAGTGAATGCAACTGCTGTGTTTGAGGTCTCGGATTCGATTTACGGGTCGGACCAAATGTTTGTATGATTAGCAAATGTTGGTTTCGAAGTATGGGTGTTTTCAATTTATAATATGCATATATTTCCAAAAAAAAATGTATATAAGTATTATATCAGTCAGTCTAGTTATTATAGCACAAACTCTGCTTAGTTTGAAACTAGATGACGTAGTGTGTCTAATGTCCGAAATATTTATTTATTTTATTATTTGTCTTGTTTAGTTGTTGTCTTGTTTACAGCTTAGTTTAGTATGAGAGGTAAAATGCTGTAAGAAAAACTTGGGCTATCTTTCATCTATTATCAATTTCACTTTTTTACGTCCTTTTTGAAGGAGAGTCTTGTGCCCGATTGTGGGCTATTAAAGAGAATAATTGATTTTTGCTGATCTGCTAATCGGTAACCTTTGGTGTGTTAAGAAAGCTCTTAGTGTATGGATTATTTTTAATTTATTACAGTAAGTTTGAGAAAATAAAAAATTTGGCGTGACGGATTAAGAGTACAGTGTCATCAGCCCTATTCTTCTCATGAAAGAAGAGAGAGAACAAAGAGAAGGGAACTTAAAACAAATCCAATACCAAGTTGTCTGGTCAGTGTGGTATAGCAGGCTAAAACCTCCTTGGTAAGGAGAGGCATATGTCCAGATGATGATAATGATGAGGATCGTTTAAATAGAGCACTAGAGTCCTTTGGGTTCGAGAGCTTCCCAGTGGTTATACATATAAGCGTAAACACTGTTAACACATTTATTTAACTCGATAAAAATAAAAATATACACAAAAACTTAAATTAACATGAAGGCGGCTGAAATCGTGTTACTGATAGATAGAAAGCTTTATTTAATAGAAAGAGAAGCTCAAAGCTATTACACTTATCTCAGTGGTTATAGTTCTAAAAAGAGAAATTTCTCTCTTCAGGTGGACTTATTCTCTACTACGTAAGTATCAATTTACTGTAAACATGTGTGCTGGTAATCAGACTATGAAATTGATTAGCAGAATGCGGTATCGTACGGTCTAATGTGACAATATAAGCTACTATGGAGTCATAACAGTCACCTTCGAGAGTATTCAATATTTAATTCGGAAAATCTATCGGTTATCTACTGCGCTGAGTGTTGAGGGTTCAAATCTCGCATGGGACAACACTTTGAGTGATCCACAAACTGTTGTTGTGAGTCTGGGTGGTCTTTGTGTCCGTTTCTTGTACATTTGTAAAGGTCCCGCGATTCAGCATTTATTTCTAGTGCGGGAGTTTAAAAAAAACACATACTGTTACAAGGGCATTTAATCTGGATCTAATCTAGAACATGCTAGATCACATTTATTTCACACATGTAAAGATGACCCATTATAGACAGACGCACGGGGAATGCTCACTCACCGCGTGTTTATTTGGATGGACATCGTTTTTAGGACTACTGTGTTTATAGCACAGACATAAAAATAAACGATATTCTTGACCTGGTTTGAAAGCACTCTGTTTATATAAATTGTATGTATATAGAGCATTGAGGTTATCTACAATATGTCTCAGTTTTTAAAAAGAATAAAGTAAATAATCTTGTTATATCTTTCTTATCTCTTTCTATGATTTATGATTTGAAAATTTGGATATCGGGTTTGGTATGTCGTAATACTTAATTTTTATTATCCAAATTTTACAATCTAGAATCTTGTTTTCAAAATCGATTACTGTTTAATGTGAAATATCGCTCTCCGATCGATTCATAGCTGTACACACGGCACTTTCTTTCCTTCTGACATCGTGGACATCACTAGATGTCTACGTTGATGATATACGATGCTATCGAGCCAATTAATCAGCCTATAAACGGTTAGGATTGAATTGAAAATTCGAATTTCAAAAGTAATTTTTTAAGAATGTATTTGTTCTGCGAAGTCGATACGATATGATGTGCTCCCAGAAAATAGCGGTAATAGTGGCTGTCAACAAAAACTATCATGGGGATTCCTGTCAATATCTTTTATACAGACATTACATTCAATTTAATGTACCGCGATGTGCGTGAGCTATAATAACATAATAGAGTAGATGACTGTATCGTAAATAAATACCAATGTCCATTTCATTACAACTAATATCGTGAAACATCTCGGCAAATACAATTAACATAGCTTTTTATTATTATTACGAATTTCAATCAAATACACAGTGAAATATATTGTCCAATTGAGTAGTCTAAAACAGTGACGTCACAATTTGGTATTTAGTATATTTTTCATACAAAATTGTCGTTTTGACAGATGATAAAAGTAACTAATTTGACTAAAGGTGTCATTTAGCCCATTCGTTCTGTTACGTGCTCCAGCTTAATGCCAGTTCTATGTGGTTTGTATGAATTCTGGGTAAATAAAAGCGTTTGTCACTTCACTGTATTAAGAGATTATAGTATAAAATTGTAATAGGCGTAAAAGAGGGTCTTTTAGACAAGCAGAGGGAATCCTACTGATACTATAAATGTGAAAGTTTTTGAGGATTTATGAATGTTTATTACTCTCTCGCGTAAAAAATACTAAACATATTTGTATGGAACTTTACAATAATATAGCTCATACATCAGAATAACACATAGGCTACTTTACCGCGATATTCGATATAACGCGCGCAGAGCCGCTGGTTAAAGCTAATAATTTATGTTACTATTTGGTTTTTCCGAATTTTGTAGACATATCGAGTATTGGCCGTCATATTAATCATGTAATCTATTTTTTCTGCCTCTAAGGGTTTCAATAATGACACTCGCGGTATTACTC
Source organism: Hypercompe scribonia (assembly GCA_949316085.1). Taxonomy (NCBI): domain Eukaryota; kingdom Metazoa; phylum Arthropoda; class Insecta; order Lepidoptera; family Erebidae; genus Hypercompe; species Hypercompe scribonia. The sequence goes on along the minus strand of OX438983.1, from coordinate 19,029,614 downwards.
ACTTGTTAAAATATTGTAAATCAAACACTAATAGTCGATTAAATAGATAATATTATTTTCATGGATTTCAGGTTGGACACTTAATCAGTTTTTATTTTATTTTAATTGAAGTTTGGTGGTTGCGATTTCACAAACATTAAATGCTATATCCGACTCATGCTGAGATAATACTTGTAATGGTATTTACGCTATCTCAGTAGGTACAGCTACACCACGTTAAGATTTCTTAGACAATTAATTTTGTATAGGACATACTCGCATTCTCACTTGGAAAGATATATAAACAGAATATTTACCATTTTAGTTTTCGAGAATTAGTTTCCGAGATTTCTTGGCACAGTTACAAGCGCCATGATCAAGGATGAACTCACCCGCGGAACAACAAGCTAGATCTATGGCTGCTTACAGCTAAAGACGACCCTACCCGTGTTATTGCTTACACCCGCCAGTCTTATATATATCCCTTTATGCCTATAATACTTACCTTACTCTTATTTTTTCCATCTTTAATTCCCAAAGTGAGTATATCATCATGTCAGGCATCACTTTAGGAAGGAGGTTTTGCAGTGATCTTGACCTGCGTACTTTGCTATGTTAGTCGCCTCTTACGATACCCACGGGGTGAATTGGGGTGGTGACTCTTTTTAAAATACAGCGCCCGCACTAGGAATAAATCCTGTGTCACAAGGGACTTTACAAACATCCAAGAAACGGACACAAAAAACACCAGACTCAGAACAATAATTTGCGGTTCACACAGTGTTGCCACATGTGAGGTTTGAGCCCACAACACTCAGCGCAGTGGAGAGCAGCGTGGCGATCGCTTAAACCATTAGGTCAACCGTGCAGTCGAAACTACGTATTCTTAATCCGTCATCACACGGAAAAAAATGAATATATGATAGCAATAAATCCGTGAGTGAGTCCAAACTGTAGTTGGTTTTTTGTTGACGTTTAATACCTCTGAGCCAAGCTCATTGGAATGAGTGTAATGTTTGTGCATGACGTATTAGGTATTTACAAGACATGTTAGCTTATATTTTGTAGTCGTACTTGCAACTATAATACCGCTGTCGCCAGGATGCCCCGGAGATCCATTGTCAGTGTGGTTTTTGGTAGAAACACATCACACAATCCTGACTCCTGTGTCCGAAAGAGGCGGAGATTTCAAGGAATTTGCAAGATGTCCAAAAAAAATTAAGAGGAAAATTTGAATAGGATCAATAGGGAGTGTATCCTGAGGTATATTCTCTGTTAATTTAAAGAAAAATACCACCTGAATGTTATAAGATTTAGGAATGAAGAATCCAGTTATATTGCAAGATTTGAAGAAAGTGCACGGCAGTGGATGGTGTTGGATTGCCTAAGAGCGGAATAATTAGCGCTCCTTAGGGGAGGTCTTCGTTCAGCAGTGGACGGCGATAGGTTGATTTGGAAGAGCACTGAAGACGCTGACACTATTTTAAAAGTGAATTATAATATTTCTTGTCTTCAGTCGTGTCACAAATATTTATTATCGTGGAGATAAGCCTGATTATTAATGGAATGGAAGAAAATACGATGTGATATCATAACCAGATTATTATTGGTAAATAATTATTAGGTATAATTAAATTCGGTGGGAACTTTATCACATAATACCGGTATGACGTCTGTTGATATGTATAATATGGGTCAGGAACTAATGAGCGAATCATTTTTGGAACGAAGTTCCTTACGGCAGGCTTGGAGGGGATAGGGATTTCGTTGCGGGACCGAACTGAAAAAAATGTGATAGTAAAACCGTAAGAAAAAATCCGTGGAAAAAGTGCGTGGAATAAATCTGTGGAATAAATCTGTGGAAAAAAGTGCGTGGAATAAAACCGTTAAATGAGACGTGCGCAGGCGCGAAAGCGCGTCATGTGTGCTACGTTTCATACTATCTATCACGTACTTAACATTCGTACTATTTTTTTTTCTATTTTTCTATTTCTATGTAATTTTTAATTAATAATAATGTTGACAAAAAAAAATAAAGATACATATTTTTTTGTTATTTCAGTTGAAATTTGAATTATGATGTTTTTTTTATTTTAAGGAATTTATTATTTTATTATTTTAAGGAATTTATTATTTTATTTCCTAAAATACTGAATTTCCTAAATACTTTCTTGTACTTAAATAAAAACTAATCAGCAAAATTTAAGAGAAAAATCAAGAAAACCTACATAAAATTGAGCACGATTTTTTTTGCAAATTGTGTCGATTCCACATTATCCGAAGGAACTTCGTTCCTACCTGGTGTCCCACGACACCATTCATTTTTATTAAATTATTCATTTAAGCTCAATCTAAACTTAACATAAGTTTAGATCATTAAAATAAATCAATCTAAACATATCTTAAGTTTAGATTGCTCTTAATGGCAGTCATCGAATCGATAATACACCAACTTATTCCTTACATTCATAGTTATATATACATAAAGTTAAGTATGTAATGTTCTATACTTCATAAGATTACTACACAACCCAAAGGCTGACTGGTAGAGAGTATCCTTTTAATTAAGTCCACCGATGTACTAAAGTGCATAAAGCTACAAATAATTAAGCTCAACTTCAACCTCGTTGACTGCACGACTGGCCTAGTGGTTTAAGCGATCGCCACACCACACTCCACTTCGATGAGTGTTGTGGTTTCAAATCCCACATGGGATAACACTTTGTGTGATCCACAAATTGTTGTTCTGAGTCTGGGTGTTCTTTGTGTCCGTTTCTTGTGTTTGTAAAGTCCCCCGCGACACATGATTTATTCCTAATGCAGGCGTTCATTTTTCTCCCTAATTCTGGGAGGGTAAAATTAAACTGCGGCACAACTCCTTGTGATTCATGAGTTGCAGGCATAAATTCACGATGGTGGTAGTCACTTGCCACTAGTTGATTCGTCTGTCATACAAAAAGTTCCAAAGTAACCTGTTCACGAACAAAAGTTTTATCATAAGGAGCGACTGAACATTTCTCAAATAAATTCTGAAAGTAATTAATGTCAAATAACTTCTAATTATACGCCTTATTAAAGTTATTATAAAGGCGTGTTTAATTTAATTTTATACATTCTAACAACTTAATAACAAAATTGCCATGCAAATCGGTTACTAGAATTTTTCCTCTAGCGTTTTGTTTGTAGTATTCGCGGCAAAATTGCACCTGACAATACATTCGTATTCGTATTCGTATTGTAAAACTATACAGATTTTTTGGAGAACCTTGAGGAGGTCTATGTCCAGCAGTGGACGTCATTCGACTGAGATGATGATGGCGAAATGAGCTGAAGGGACATCTGGAGGTTTAAGGCTACCGACGCCTAGGAAGCTCTGTAACCTTTACTTAAGTCACTTCAAATTACGACTTCACGAAAAGCGTGGTGGTTAAAGTTGTGGGTTTAAATCCCACATTGGAAAACACTGTGTTGTCCACAAATTAATATTCTAAATCTGGGTGTTCTTAAATTCCCTGGGATACAGGACTCATTTCTTACACGGGGGTGTTGTCTATTATAAAGAAAAAAAAAGAAAATTTCAACATCTATTCATCTATTCATCTTCCTATTTGATTACTGAGTATTATAACCTTCTTCAGGCTGGAAGGTTGCCATAACGTTTATTTGTCCTCTATCTCATAGTACAATATAAAACAGTGACCGACTGGATTCATAAATTAATTATTAAGCCCACGACTTCAAAGAACAATAGCAATTTATTTAATAATATAAACTATTTTTGCAGTATCATGTCAACCGTCATGGTATCGTTATCTTTGAGAGCAAAGTTACAGTTTTTTATAATATTGCTCTGGGATATATAGTCCGTGATGAAACTTGTTTATGGTCCGTTTATGGTGATCGGATGAGGGTTTCGGTATAGAATATGTATTCTGCTCTACCTGTTTGCTTGTCCGTGTGGTGACGGATTCGGAATACGAAGAGTCACCATCCATATTCATCCATTATTATAGCAAGAATTGTAATAGTCCATAGTGCTTTCGTGTCTATGACCTCTTGAAGTAAGTCTACCGGTGTATTGATCATACGTCTCCTTTGACCGTAATAAGGTTTAGTTTAGGTCTAGTGAGTATCATAAGGCAACATCACTGAAAAAAGAAGAAAACTTGAAGAATCCACTTTTTTTTTTCACGTTGAAACCCCTTCCAGCTGTCACCCTAATGGTATTTGCAGCAGTGTGGTGTGTCGGAATCGGATCGACTAAAACCACACGGTGTGTCACTACACTAGGAACGGTAGGGATTCAGGGACAGTCGTTATTAAGCCATCCGGACCATACCAACTCGTCTGGCCAGCGTGGTATAGTACTACATAAAAAAACTAACATAAAATCGTAATAAAAAGTACGTATGTACAGTCCCCGTGTCGTTTGCACGAGTCCGTCATTTTGGTCGAGTCGACGAAGCATGGATTTCCTTCGATATTATGTACAACGCGCTGCATGTTACCCGCGGTTTTTTCAGGTACACTTAAAGTGATTATTTAACAGAAACTATATTTGAATTGCTTGATTATCCTACGGCTGAAAAGGGGAAAAAAATCAGAGGAATATTTTCAAAAATCATATTCAGTACATTAATGTTGTCCAGTAATATTAATATTCTCTTTCAACAGAGATTCTGCAATAGTGGGGCATTCCCCACTTCATTCATCCCCATTTCATTAAATGACTTGTTAAGATACGTAAGCCGACAGTTGCAGTTATACTGGCTAATAAACTAAACCAATAACAACGGACTGTGGTCGAGATTGACGTTCAAAGTAATCTCTACCAAAGATTAATAGGTACTTGATATGTGGACCTCATAACGTCCGCGTTCAATAGCCTATTTAACGATCTGTAATTAGGTCAACTGAATTAGGGCCCCTGGGTACAGTTTCCGTGTTGGACACTGATGTAATGTATCCTATAGGGACTGTTTCAGGTGTCTGTCACTTCAATAAAGAGGTTCTCAATTTGATTGTACTTTTTAAAATATTTCGTTTCTTAGGCCTTCGTTTGAATTTGAAAAGATTTGACTTCTCTTTTTAGTTTGATAGGGTACTATTTCCATCTATTTCCTTTTTAATTTAAAAAATAATACTTTTTAGGGTGGAAAAGTAAGGTGGGGAAGCCTCTGTGGCCTCCTCAGGATAGGGTCTGACTAGGTGCGGTGTTGATTCTGGAGGGAACCTGAAATAAAATGGTCTGGGTCCCCTTCAGAGAACGTCTGAAACCGGCCGCCGGGGTGGTTTTTAGTAGAAACATCACATACTCCTGGCTCCTGCTTCCCCGAGGAACCGGAATTGGAAAAGTAAGAAATAAAGAATACATTTCATTACAATTCAAGTTAATTATTTTAAGACATCGAAAGTAATCGAGTCGAAATATGACATGAACGCTTGATATTGCCTCGTACATTATTGAAAAAATCTATTCGAATCTTTTCGTCAATTTCTGCAATTGCATACAAATTGCGTCCTTATTTACAGTGTGTTATGCGTACTGGTGACTAATGTATATGATAGCATGACATTTTATTGCATTGTATTCGGTTTTATTACTATTGTATACAGTCTAAGTCTCCAGTGTCTGAACACCGTTCAGATACTGGAGACTTACACGTATCTAAAACGACACGTGTGATTACACAGTCGGAAGTGAATTTTAATTACAAGGTATTAGGGTTTTTTTTATCAATCTGGGAATAACTAATAATAAATTATGACTCGGTGGATTTTGTGATATTAAAAAGCATGACATTGGAAGCCGATAAGCGTATCTGATAAGTTATCGCTAATGGTGCAAGTGAAAATATCGTCACAAACCATGGTTACGGCCACGGACGTATAGAAATTTATATTATCATCATCATCTCAGCCAAAAGACGTCCACTGTTGGACATAGGCCTCCCACAAGGTTCTCCACAACAGCCGGTCCCGTTCCGTCCGCATCCAGCAACTTATATTATGCAATATTTTAAATCTGAAGAGCTTGTTTGATTAACCCGCTAACCTCAGGAATTACTATGCTGTCCGTATTTACTTCTTTTTTTAAATAAAGTCAGAATTAAAATAAAGTTACGCTATAATCTATGGAAACTGAGCATCAATAAAAAAGTTACAAATATAGAGATTTGATTTTTTTTGAGTCAAGCAAACGAAGTTGAGCGTATATTAATTTAATTACGAACGTTATGTATTTAAAAACTGAATAATAAATAAAAGGTTTGGTAATTTTTATAATCAAATTAGACTAAGTATTGCAGAGTCATAGGCGGACTTAGACTTAAGTCCTAGATTATTGATTCAAAATGCGAATCCAGAGACCGCGGGTCCGATAACACGAAGGACGAATAATTGCCTGATAAGTGGGTATTACACCCACTTATCAGGCAATTATTACGTATTTATTTAGATTATATTTATAAATACATAGCTCTTTATCAGTGGTCTGATTCCCACAACAGAATTTGCGTAGTTTGGGATGAGAGAGATGAGTCAAATTGTTTTATTTTATAACCATGTCTTTATGGTTATATGTTATAAGATCATACTTAATATGTTGCACATATATGTATGTACATGTTAATATGTACGACATCTGAGATATGCCCATAACTTCACTGGGTCAGATTATAGACAAGAATAGCATAGGGGAATCCCCAGCCTTGTTTTTATACAAACGAAAGGGGTCTCCCCTTTTATTTTTATTATATTATAAACTTCTAATCTATAATGCGTAAAACTGTTTTCCTAAAATAGGTTGAAGTCGATTTTAAGTCTACTACGATACGTCTGAACTTCGGTCTTTTAATCGGAGCAACTGCCATCAGATCTCCAGAATCCAAGTACTAATAACTGTAACAATGGAAGAAAGACATTCGTATTCCAAACGAGATCGACGGTTGAACCTGCTCTCGGAGGCACGGAGGTCTTAATGTGTTAAGAAATTGTCAGTAATCCATAGCCTGACCTGGCTTGAATTAACTTTGCAACTTTGTTAACCTATTCGGTAACTGCACGCAAATAAAGGACCGGAGGCCCATTGATGCAGGGGTGACAGTTATCCTGGTAACTGTGTGAGCTTTACACTGTCACGATGACTGTCATGCCTTTTACGTCCCCAAGCGGGGTGTAAAAAAGTATCTCACTGGGCCGGCATATTGTGGGTCACAAATCTTGGATTTTATTCATGCTTTCCATCAGGCAGAGTAGTAACTTTGGCAGGCTCTTAATACAGAAAAAAAAAGACTTTTCCAAATCGGTTTATCTACATCACAAGAACCTTTTATTTGAAGTCATTTTAAAACAAAGATATGAGTACAAAGAAATTGCTCATCGTATGTATTTTTAGTTCTATCTACTGAAATCATCAAAGTGTAACGTTGTACTTTTCGTGTGACGATTATATCACGTGCTGTTCTGGGATTTCTGGGAATCACATTGACAGATTTTATAATTAGGTACAAATGTACCTACATATACTTTCCTTGTAATTTAATAATATAATACGCAGTACAATACTAAGATAAGGCGGTAAGGCAAAGCGGCGACTTCTCTTAACGACTAGCTACTTCAGTTCCAGTTGTTTTTATGCTATAGGACGTAAAGCAAAGGTATCAAGAATAGAGGTAGAAATGTAACCTAGGTGTGGTATGTGCACCAGAACTTTGAACGCGATCGACAGTAGCGCTCATTTTTGTTCATCTCTAAAACCGATCGTATTCTTATAATCTAATCTACAAATCAATCGTAAAGCCGTCCGTCTTCCACCTGATCCCTCCCTGGTCGTGTCTGACAGCCGTCCTGTTGTATTGTGAGAGTGAGGGAACAGAGAGTGCACCTGTGTTTGCGCACGCACTTGTGTACTAATCTCTTGTGTAGTTACTACTAGTTAGTTAGTTAGTTACTACCACGACGCCTGTCATGCCTTTTACAACCCCAAATGGGGCGTGAAGGATCTCACTAAGACGGCATAGTGTGGGTCACTATACTACGTTGTTTGCATTCGCAATGAGTATTGTGACCATACCTCTTGAATTATGTTTATGGTTTCCATCAGTTAGAGTAGTCTTTTGGTAAACTCTTAAAAATAGGTATATATTATTATTATAAATTGAAGACAACTAATCACTGAAACAAATATTTGCAAATCATACAAAATTAAGTCCGACCCGGGCATTGATTCCGAGACCTCAAGAGAGCAGGTGCTTCCGCTATCTCTGCGCTAACGAAGCAATCACTTTACACTCTCACGCTATTGCTTATTGCTTAATTATCGAATGACATTCAGGTGCCAGATATCAGTTACTAGACCGCTTGTCTACTAACTGTGATAACAATCTATAATGGTAAGGTCCAGTCTCCACCTAAATTGCATTGACTGCATGTTGTACACGCGGTGTCATCTAGATCTTCACCCTATGATAACTAGAACTGCTAGAAGTGTGATGCTGTTCGTATTGTCACCGTATTAAAATTGATCTGCGGGTAGTAACGACGCTGGCTTTTCGCTTAACGTGAACCACCAACAATCCCTCTACCCAAGTTCACATTCTAAAAACGTTAATTTTATTAGAAAATTAACAAATTTATGACAATGACGTCTGTTAACGCTAAGTTACGTAGGTAGTCGAAATAAAATATTAGCCAAGAATACAAGAGAACAAAGGTGTTAGCGAATGTAGAAAGAGAATCGACTCGAAACACTTGCATCCTGGCTAAGGGGCTTTCCCTTTGCTAGTTACAAATGTTATGTGTGACTTAGCGTTGACAGATGTCATTCCCATACATTTGTTAAGTTTTCTAATAACGTTTACAGTTTTAAAATGCCAACTTGGCTAGAGAGGCTGGTTAGACTGCGATAAGCTCGCTGGCCGCGTGCTGTTTGCGATGATATCGACGGTAAAAACTGAAATATCATATCTTAAAATTTGGTCAGAATATAAATAATACTAGTATGTTAAAAAGCCTCCATGTATCTATGTCTTGTCCTGCTATGATAAAAAATATCGCGTTGCGTTTTCTGTTGTCTCTATTTCTACTTTCATTACGAAAAACTTTACGAATTATGAATTTTTGAAATAGTTTATGGTCTTTGCTATGAAATGGGTTATTTCGAGTTACAATATTTCGCCTCTACATGTTAGACCAACTTAAAGCGCCAGCATCCGTGTTGTCGTGTTTCGTTGGTGAGTGTGAGACCGGAGGCCCATTGATGCAGGAGTGACAGTTATTGTGGTAACTGTGTAAGCCATAATAAGTAGAAGGCATGACAGCCACAATGACTGTCATGCCTTTTACGTCCCCGAGCAGGGCGTGAAAAAGCATGTCACAAGGCCGCCATAGTGTGGGTCACCATACTGCATTGTCTGCATTTGCAATGAGTATGGTGACCACAACTCTTGGATTCTATTCATGCTTTCAATCAGGCAGAGTAGAGTCACTTTGGCAGGCACTTAATACAGAAACAAAAAAAAATTTAAGCTAGTATTTGAATGTAGCCCTTAAAACTTATTACTAGTTATCCTTTTGCTATAGATATTGATAAAAGTTTTAATTAAAAATAAAGCATAAGAGACAATAGTTCTGAACTAAGATAACAGTTAAGTTGAAGTAGTCCAAGTTTTGAGTTTGTTGCAAACCAGTTTAAAAATTATTTTGAAAAACTAATTTTTTTCCTTTTTTATTTTTAAAAAAAAAAATTGTACGGCTCACGAGTTACAGCTGCATTGCCTTTAAGCTTCAACGTCTGGATTTACCAGTAACTTTATTCACTCAGTGAAGAGCAAAGAACCTTGTATGATACCATGTTATCACTCTTAGTCTACCGATAATACAATATTTTTATTTAAATATTCTCGCACATCTCACACTCAGCCGTCTGATCCCAAACGAGACAAAATCTGTACTATGGTAACCAGACTGCTGATAAACATATATTTCTAAATACAATACACGGATAAATTATCATGTTCATCTCAATATTTTTTCCAAGATAATAATAAGTGTGTATACTGAATAGTTTTGAATCTAGAACACTATTAGCACTTTTAATAATATTCATAGCAGTTTAACAATTTATTTATGAAGTAATAGCACTATTCACTAGAAATTAAAAAAAAAAATTTGTGTCAGTGCTGAGAGCTCAGTCATCAACACTTATATTTAATTATATTTAGATAAAGTTTAAAAAAATAAAACCAGTTGTACTTTTTATGATGGCTTATTATATATATTGCTACCTCAAGTAACAATTTAGTTATAAAATTGTTATTGTCATAAATGTATTTTTTTTTTTTTGAAAGGCACACACATCAACTTAAGGTTTTACAAACAGGTTTTAATACAATAGTAAACAAATTACTTACAGCAAATATTGTGTTCTGCAATCCAAATGGTATTGGCGTCAGTCTTGCGAAGAATACGATTTTAAAGGCCTGGGGACCTGAGATCACTTTCAACAGCGCTCTGGCCGTCTCGTTCTTCAGAAGCCGGTCCAGCGGCAAGTAGTTCCGTAGTGCTTTCAATGTAAAATGAGCTATCGCCACACCAAAGTTCGCACTCACCAAAACAGTACCTAAACCCTGAATTATTCCAAACAAGTAACCACTAGTAATTATTAGCACTAAGTAACCAATAGTCACTGGGAAACTGACCACTAAAAATAAGCCCATAAATAACAAAAATATAATCCAAGGGTCCTGTGCGTCAACCCAGTATAAAATCGTTTTTAGATATTCCTTGAAGAAATAGAGCACTAAAACCAGACATGCGAGCAACACTATCGATACTAATATGTTAAATAAGTAACTGTATGCTGTCCTATTGTTAATTTTAGCCCATAAACTTTTCTTTCTTGTCGCCGCTACGGGGTCGGGTTGACATTCTTCAACGTCAACAATTTCCATTGTGATTGTCGTTGATTAAAATTAAACACAGACTATTTATGTTTGTACTGTTTACATTTACACAGAGTGTCGTTCGCCATGGCCTAATTCAAACGACTGTTTATTTCTCATTTACGCACGGCTTAGAACAAATTCTAATAAACGTCCAACCACTACGATCACCTATCACAGACTATATAGTTATCCTCTGACAGGATACGTCAAAATAAATACCAGGTCACATCGTTGGTGTGTTAAAATTGTCTACAGTAAATATCATTTTGGAGTTAAGTATCGTATATAAATAACTTATTAATTTTAAAATAACGTATTTATGCTCAAGTAAACATACTTTAAGAGAAGGTAAATATTATTTTTATTTGTAATCTTTAAATTATATTAGTAAGTGGTAGAAGAAACGAAACAAATCCAAAAGTTTTAATTTTTTTTATCTCATATCTTTGTTCAAAATAATAAGAGCCTTTCTTATGTTCAACAGTAGACGACATTAAAACTATGATCTCTACTTCAACTATTTCAGTATCCATTTGACTAAATTATTTGATCCGAAAATTTCTTGCCAACACTGAAAGTTAATTGTCATCTGTCGTAGTAAAAAATCGCTTCTATGCAATGATCGTTGCGTTAACCATATATTTAGCTTTATGGCTTAGCAGTAAAGAGAGGTTAGAATAATTTTTTGCCCAAGAGTGACAAAGACAAAAATTAAATGAGCTTCCATTTTGACAGTTACTGGAACGTGATATTTCTTTACACATGTATGCATGCTTTGTTTCGTGGAAGATACTGTAGTTCGCCTAAATCGAATATCTGTTATAAAAAGGTTAATTAAAGAAATATTTTAAGTCCTATAGATAAATAAGAACCTGCCCACTGTAGTGGCGTAAAAACTAGAGACTAAATTCGAGTCGAAGAATATCATAACCATGCCTCCGAAAAAGGCTGGTGGCGGTGGCCCCAGTAAAAAGACTGACCAGAAGAAGAAGGAAAAAGTGATTGAGGTAATTACAGAATACTTATAAAACTTACTTTGTTTTTAAATTTATCGATTCAAAAAAAACTGATCAATCCAGCTGAGGTAGGATTTCGATCAGTTAGAAATATTGTCAATATTGCTCAACACTTTCTAACGTGCCTCTTTTAATGATGTAAATTTGTATTTAAGTCCTTACCTATCAAAATCTGTGAAATATTATTATGAAAAACGTATGAATTTATACTGTAGCAATGTAGCTTGTATATTACATACATAATAATATGTTTCTTTTATCTATGACTGTTACTACTAATTTACTGCTCTCACCAGTGAGAGTTAGTCAGTTAGTTCAAAAACTATTATACATACAAATAGATAATATATAATATCGCTTTTATGTTTAAATTTCTAGACCCTCTTATGTCTGAGATAAGTTTCTTTCAATCACAAGTAAATAGGCCTCTCCTTAGCAAGTAGGTTTTGGCCTACCATACCACACTGGCCAGACGGGTTGGAATAGGGTTTGTTTCAAGTGTGGCAGACTATCTTGAGGAACGTACCGTCATGTACGAGGACCGAGACGGTGTTCTGAGGCGGCGGCTCATGTCGTGCGGTGTTCCACAGGGGTCTGTCCTCGGACCACTCCTGTGGAATATGGGATACGACTGGGCCCTTCGAGGTCGTCTTCCCCCCGGGCTGGGCGTAATTTGCTACGCAGATGACACATTGGTCACGGCCCGGGGAGCAAACTTTCAAGAGGCGGCGCGCCTGGCCACCACGGGTGTCTCTCTGGTGGTCGGGCGAATTGAGGCGCTGGGTTTGCGGGTGGCCCTGGACAAGACGGAGGCCCTTTTGTTCCATGGGCCCCGTCGTGGTCCACCCTCCGGCGCCTCCATCGTGGTTAATTCGGTCCTCGTACCGGTTCAGGCCCAGATGAAGTATCTGGGCCTGATCCTCGACGGCAGGTGGCTCTTCGACGAGCACTTCCGACAGCTTTCTCCAAAGCTGGTCGGCGCTGCTTCTGCCCTTGGGCGACTTTTGCCCAATCTGGGTGGAGCTAGCGTCGCGACGAGACGGCTATACACGGGGGTTGTCCGGTCAATGGCACTGTATGGTGCACCGGTGTGGGCGGCGGCTCTGACCGCCCAGAATAGGGCTCGCCTCTGGCGCCCTCAGAGGATATTGGCGGTTAGAGCCATACGCGGTTACCGCACCGTATCGACGGAGGCGGCGTGCGCCTTGGCCGGAACTCCCCCGTGGGATTTGGAGGCGGAAGTGCTCGCCGAAGTTTATCGGCGGACGGTTGACTTCCGGGCGGGTAGCGGCATACGGCCCCCGCCCGAAGAGATACGCGAGTGGCGAGAGGCCGCTCGTCGAGCCACGATGGCTCGTTGGTCGTCCCGGCTGGAGGCTCCACGTGCTGGCTTTGCCGCCGTGGAGGCTCTCCAGCCGGTCATCGCCGAGTGGGCAGGGCGGCAGCACGGGACCCTTTCCTTCCGACTGACGCAGGTCCTTTCCGGGCACGGTTGCTTCGGGAAGTATCTGCACTCGGTCGCCAGGAGGGAATTGAGTCCCGCCTGTCACCACTGCGACTGCAGTGAGGACTCGGCTCAGCACACGCTAGCGGTTTGTTCCGCCTGGGCGGCGCAGCGTGGGGTCCTTACTGCAGTTATTGGAGGAGATCTCTCGCTACCGGCCGTAATATGCTCCATGGCCGGTAGCGACAGTTGTTTTACCGCGGTCGCAACCTTCTGCGAAGACGTAATTTCGCGGAAGGAGGCGGCGGAGAAGGCCCGGGAGGACGATATCCACTCGGACCCAATTCGCCGCCGGCGAGCCGGGCGGCGGAGGCGCGCATACCAGCGCCTCATGCCGCCTTGAGTGTGGCCGCGGGTGGACGGGACGGGTTTTCCCCTCCATCCGCTACAATGGCCAGTCGCGAGGAGGCGACGTCCGCGTGTGCCGTACGTCGCCTAAAATAGAGAGTTTATCCGTAGATGGTGCCCGAGGTAGTGGGCAGGCGCTAGGAGGGATCTGGATGTCGTAATAGCAGCGGTTCCCGGATCCTTCCTATCTCAGGCGCAGAGTGGCACACCGTGTGGTTTTAGTCGGTCCGATTCCGACACACCACCCCGCCGTAAACCCCGGTGGGGTGACGGCCCGTGGGGGTTTCCACACGTTAAAAAAAAAAAAAAGAAAAAAAAGGGTTTGTTTCAAGTTTTCCTTCTCTTTGTAATGATGTTGGCTTGTGTACTTGGTCCCTTAGTCGCCTTTTACGGCACCCACGGGATGAATAGGGGTGGTCACACTAGATATTCTTAATCTGTCACCACACGGTTTATTGTAAATTAGATCTTTTACAGAAGGTTCCTTAATCCTTAAGTGTAAAGTTAAATTAGTTTTTATTTTAAGAGACTTCTAAAGTGTCTACTATGCTGGATGGAAAGAATGAATTAAACAGATGCATTTTCACGCCCCGCCTGTAGACATAAAAAGGCATAATGCTGTTGCTTCAAGTTGGTCTCCTGTAAATGTGTAGTAACACCCTGGTAATTGTAAATGATATTGCCTCTTAATTACTAATTGAATAAAAAAAAAACTAAATTAAAATATATCTCTTCATTTAGATCCTTAAGTTATCACTAAAACCGAAAACAATAACTTCCTAAAAACAATAATTAAACTCGGACAGTTTGCACAAATGTCCAATCATTATATTCATTTGCCATTTCTTTCTATTTTCAGGATAAAACTTTTGGCCTTAAGAACAAAAAAGGTGCAAAACAACAGAAGTTTATACAGCAGGTTGAGAAGCAAGTAAAGAGTGGCGGGATCTTTCCCGCCAAACCTATGGATGATAAGAAAAAAGATAAAGATGCTAAATTAAAAGAACAGAAGGAACTGGCAATGTTGTTCAAACCTGTACAGACTCAGAAGGTTGAGAAAGGTAAGGTATATTAAGATGGTTATTAAAGTAAAAAAAAATCTGAAATTTTATTGCCTTATTGTCGTAGAAAAACAATGTCTACCAACCACTTAATCTTTCAGATTATCAGAGCTTTGTCTATTCATCAAATGTACGAGTATATACGTACATTGTATGGTATGCAAAAATCGTTTATTTGTAAATAAAACAATCCTCACTTGCTTTAATGATACATCTGCTACACACATCTCAGTATCACCCAAAGTTGAACTGGAAGAAAGTGTCTACGTCTAATGGGAGCGCAATATCTTTGCAGAAAGTATAGTTAGTTAGTTAGTTAGTTATTTATATAGTTAGTTATGCAGAAAGTATACTTTACAAAAGAGTATTTTAAAGCTCTATTGGAAAAATTCATTACGTTTAGAGCTTTATAAAAGCTCTTACATACAGTGGCATTTCGAAATTTGAAATAAACTAAAAAGCAAATAATATTTCAAAAAATATAATTTATAAACTTAAAAGTACACCCTGTGAAGCAACTAAGAATGAAATCTATTGCTTTCTACAATCATAAAGGATTTATTGTTTGTAGCATTAGTTTAAAAAAGTAGAGGTTGCTGGAAAATAAAAACTCAATACTGGCCACTAGCATGTTCTTGATTTAAAATTTGTAAGACCACATGCTTTGTTTCCTATGTCAAAAAAAAGGGTTTCAGAAATCTTTAAAATCTGCCTACACACCTAAAGTGCATGGTCTATCATACAATGTGTAACAAAACAACACACCAACTATTACTAATTATCATAATCATCACCATCATGAACCAAAAGATGTCCACTGCTGGACATAGGCCTTAGCAAGGTTCTCCACAACACCTGGTCCCATGCCATCCGTATATGGGGACCCTATCAATACTGCATTTTCAGAACTTTAAAGCTCTATTGGGCATTGTTCCGGCGTGCAATGTGCCCCCAAAGTCACAATATTGTTTATCTCCTCATTATTAAATATGGAATACATTTTATTAAATATATATTTTCTATTTTCAGGCACCGATCCCAAGTCAGTGGTGTGTGCTTTCTTTAAACAGGGCCAGTGTACCAAAGGGGATAGGTGCAAGTTCTCTCATGACTTGACAATCGAAAGAAAGGTGGGTACAACATATCTTAAGTTATTAATCTGGAAGTGAGTTCTTTCAAGAATGAAAATATTCTGTATATTTGAATTTCAAAATGTGACTGTAAGGTGAAAAACAATTCTATTTTCCGAACAGCAAAGTCTAGGTTCCCTAATCAGATGTTTGTATTACAAGAAATACATTTGTTTTGCAGTTAAATTGCAGCTATTATTGATAAAAATGGAACAGCGATTAAAAAATCCACAGTATTATAACACCTTTGAACATTTTCCAGTCCATTATGATAACAAAATGATAGATTTCTAAATTTATGGTTTTTCAAACAGTTTCGTATCTATTTTTGATTTCAGGCTGAGAAGCGATCATTATATGTGGATATGCGAGATGATGAAGATAATATGGATAACTGGGATGAAGATAAACTGAAAGAGGTGGTGGAGAAGAAGCATGGAGAAGGAGATAAACAGAGACCTACCACTGACATTGTAAGTAAATTTATGATTTCTAAAAGGAAATTTGTTAGTTGGGTTATTTTATTATACTCATAGCTGTATTATAGTGAATTGCCTCGTTGGTCTAGCGGTTAGTGTATGCAACTGCAGCTTAAGAGGTCTTGGGTTCAATTCCCAATTGGGCCAAACAGTGTTATTAAGTTTTCTGATTATAGAAGTACTTAATAACCACCCAGAATTTGGAAGTCAGGGTCTTAACCCCTGTGCTATGACCTCTCCCCAATTGTAACTCATAGGATTATGAGATGAAATAGAGATTGCACCTGTGTTAGTGCACAAACTTGTCCGCTGTTATATCTCCTGCATAGTTAACTGGTCTCCATTGAAACTTTCTGGGAATCAGCTACGAGTAGATCATTATCATAGTGAGGACTTATCTAGAAAAGGTAATCTTTTACAAAAAAATCGCTTGGTTAGTCAATATGGTTGACCGTTGCACAATAGTCAACGTTATACAGGGTAGATATTTATGATTATTTCAATAGATATTCGGCCTTTCGTCTCTTCGTAAGGCATTAAAAAAGTTGTATTTTAAAAAAAACTTTTGAAAGAGGATTTATTTTAGAAGTTTGGTTCAATGGACTCATTAAATGAATCAAATGAACTCAACGAGATTACTAGTTACTATTGAAAAATATTGCTATGATCTCCTAACTCTGCCAATTTATTTTTTAAATTTCAGATTTGCAAACATTTCTTAGAGGCTGTAGAAAAATCAAAGTACGGATGGTTCTGGGAGTGTCCATCAGGAACTAAGTGTATATACAGGCATGCACTACCGCCCGGCTTCGTACTGAAGAGAGACAAGAAGAAAATGGAAGAGAAGAAGAATGAGATATCACTTGTAGACCTTATTGAGAGGGAGAGGGCAGCTCTAGGACCTAATCAAACAAAGATAACACTTGAATCGTTTTTGGCGTGGAAGAAAAAGAAGATTAGTGACAAACAGGTTGGTAACTAAAAAAAAAAATTTTTTGGTTTTTTCAGCATTTTTAAAGCAGAATGCATTTTTTTTTAATATTAAATATTAAAAGGCTATTTGAACCTTGTAGTTCTATAGTTTTATATGGAGCTCTTGATGTAGTAGTAGTCTAGTAGTATGATGAGATACGATCACTTGTTCTGCATCAGGTTATATATTTATCTATGATATATATGTATCATGTTCTTAACAATTTCCATAATTTTCCAGGAGGCACTGCACCAGGCCGATGAACAGCGCCGCAGCGACTACAAAGCAGGAAGAGCCGTGGGACTCTCTGGAAGAGAGATGTTCTCCTTCGACCCTGCGCTGGCGGCTGATGCTGACGAGGAAGACGACGAAGCAGTGGACTTGGCTACTTATGGTAATGAAGAGCAGGACATGACAGAATACAGAGAGGTGAAATTCGACCTTATAGGAATGGAAGCTTCTGAGGTAAGAGGCTTAGAATATTTTATATTATTATTCCATAATTTATCAATAAAACAATCAGTATTGTTAGACATGAGTAGGACTCCACCAATGGCGTAGTGGTTTTCTTTCACCTACTGTGCTATGTTGTGGGTTCAATTTCCACATTGGAAAATATTAAGTAGATCTCACGCATTTGTATTTAGAGTCTAGGTGTTCACAAATTCGTAATACAATGTTATGTAACGACAACCTTACTAATAATTCTGCATGTTCAGAAAGTTCTTGCATTTTTTTTCTTAACAATGAGATGAAATAAATATTTTAAAATTTCAAGGTGGATGATACCGGTACAAAAGCGACAGAAGATCGCCTTCACCAGCTCAGCGTTGGTCTAGAAAACGGCACGGACGGCCCCAAGGGTGCCGCGTCTAAAGCAGGTTCCCCTCCCGCCGAAGACACGGGCGGGGCCGTGCCCATCAACGAGAACCTCTTCCTCGATGAAGATCTGGATGAGGAACTGGAAAATCTAGATTTGGAAGACTGAGAGTTAAGAAAATTTTTATTTCGTCATAAATTATCGCACCATCTTGATTTTTAAACAATTAGTGTGACTGCTGAATGTAGATAAATGAGTCTATTAAGAATACAATTTAACAATTGAAAGATATATTTATTCTATATTTGTTTTTATGATTCAGTTCATAACTTTCTTACTGTCATATAAAAGGTAATTCTTACGATACAAGACGCATCATCATGAAAATTTTTGCATACACCTGACGGGTCTGATAACCTAGTGACTACTGAGCCAGGGGACAAATAATTGTGTCATGTCTATCAATCTTGTCATTTCTCTAAAATATGTATGTATTTAGAAAAATATAAGTTTATTTATCTGCTCTGTTTCTTGTCGACCCCTGGCTGTTCCCCTGGTACAGTAGAATATAGGTTTACCCGCTGTGCAAATTATATTGACACAGTAGTATGTACCTATTAAAAACTTATTGCAACGTGTAAGTGCAGTTCAAAATATACCTAAATATTAGGTAATCGTGTGATTATTGGGTTAGTATCCATAGATAAGGCAAAAAACACCTTTTTTATATTAAAAAAGCATATTAATTAAAAAACTGATTGCGCAGCAAAATAGCTACTTCAAAATATTACACTTGTTGCATCTTTCTTCTATAGTTATTCTACTTCTATAGTTCATTTTACAGTAATTTGTAGTCACCATAATTCGTATAAATTTTTGTGCGCTTTTCTTATAGTATTGTCGACCGACATGTAGTAAAATAACACTGGCATTCCTCGTAATAAAACAAATATCGTCACCAGTTTTCATGAGTTCAACGATAAAATCCAGAGAAATATTGTTATTCGGTGTCGGATTAAATATTAAAATTCACATTTACACAATTACCCATTAAAAAGAAAAAAAAATTGAGAATATATTACAGATGTTCAATATCGTGCCTGAAGAAGGTACAGAAAAATGACATAATATTTAGATATTATCTAAACTACACTTAATGTTGTAATGAGTTTTCGATTCGTAACTTACTATTCACATACTTGGGTTTTGCGACCAGGGGTACAACAGTTAAAACTATCATCCACTTTCCGCCAGGGGAATAGCCAGAGGTACATAGGAAAAATACCGTGTCAAATAACTTTCAGATCAGACGGCCGTGAGTGTGAAGTTTTAAGTTATTATAATTAGTTATAATTCAAGTCAAAACTAGACTTTATGAATTTGTATGTATGTTTTTTTTTTCTATATTAAGAACCTGCCAAACTGACTCTACTCTGCCTGATAGAAAGCATGAACAGAACCCAAGAGTTGTGTTCACCATACTCATTGCAAACGCAGACAATGCAGTATGGTAACCCACACTATGGCGGCCTTGTGAGATGCTTTTTCACACCCCGCTTAGGGACGTATTGTTTGAGAGATCCTCCTCTGATGAATTGAATAACCTTTGGTAATCTAATACAGTTAAAAATAAATATTGTAATATTATTAATAGTGTCTACATTCAGCAGCGATGACCCGTTTTACTTTTCTTTATTCATTTATACTTTTTTTTTATATTTTTGTAATATTGAATATGTTATGTCATAGTTGGGAGAACCCAAACCAGTGAGGCAATGGAAGCCTTTTGAAGACCTATGTCTCATAAAATATAGGGCAACAATAATAGATTAGTGTGTACTATAATAAAAATATAATAAACTTGTGAATGATATGAAAATGTTACAATGCTAAGTTTAATATGCCGTCCTAAAATACAAATCAATTTTAAAATTGATTTTTATTTTCGGTGTTATGTGATGTGTAAGTGGTTTGTGTCTACGTTGGAACCGAGTAGATTAGCACATTATTAAGTCAGGCAACCCTAGCGAGGTTAGGCTATGGATGTGTGACCATACTTAACACATTGAATAACCTAAAAGAGCACATTAATCCGTCGGTTCTGGTTTAATAACGAACATCTGTGACAATTGTTACTGGTAGTTAGAGCCCTAAAGGCTAGTTCTTGGGTTGTGGGGGACTGATGGCAGTCGCTCTGTTAAAAATCGAAGTTTAGCCGTATAGTAGTAGATTGAGAGTTGCTCCCAATCTAATTTTAGGCAGAGCTTCCGAGGAAGATGTAGTATTATTCAGCTTCGATTTCCTGATAACAACCTGTTCGAAAAACCTATATTTAATAGTTCAAGCAGGAGTGTAAGCAATATCTAGTATCTCTTTTCTTCCCGAATGTACACTCAGAATTTTCCCATCTTTATTTGCCGGTAAATGTCCGGTTATCGGCTAAAGGTTGTAGAACGGCAGCAGTACTCATTGTAATTAGAAAATTGTGAGTACTTAATATGCTTCTGCCTTCCTGTTTTGGGATAAATGTATAGGTGTACATATTATTGTCTCAACTGTCAATGTTCCTATTAGAACAATACAGATTAGTGGTCACTTTCACCACTTTCTAATAAAGTCCCTTCCGAACTAATCAGAATTTATTTGCCAGATTAACTACAGGTTTCGTTTTTACAAGTCTTGGATTGACATATTATATCAGATGAGCAAGTTTTGTCTGTTACATAGTGTTATGTGGGAGATAGCTATCTGAACCTTTACCAGAATCAGGTGAAACTGGGTCTAAATATTCAATTAGCTTGGCATTTCATTTTCTTTTTGTAACATATGTTATCATTATTTTTCCCTATCAGCTTGTAAGTCAGAAAAAGTACATATTTCGTACGTTTGTTCAAAGTAGGTACGTATACGCATTTTAAGGAAACGTACGACTTTCCTATTACGTATAAGTTTAAGTTTTAACACTCATTAAATGCAATTTTTTTTATTTATATCTTAATGTTGATTCAAACTCCTCCATTACATGGTAGCCATAGTAAATTGTACTTTAAAAACTTGAAGCAAAAGGTGACTTTACTTAAAATGTCATGTAATCGAGTTGTTTGTTATTTAATCTGTGACATAGTAAGTCTAAGGTTTATGAGCATTACTAGAAGTTAACTTTGTTGTGAATCTTACGATAGCATTAGAATACATATTTAAACGTTAAGAAGTTATACCAGTTTCACAATTTTGCGCTATCTTTAATATATAAAAACATTTTTAATAAAAATATTTTCTTAATATTAAAATAGCAGTAAAATGAAATCCTTTTGATGTGTAACATCTGTCCCGTCGCTTTCCTGTAATTCGTGGGAGTGATTTCGCTAAAAGGGACGGCAATGTGTAACAGCAAGCCAGGAAGCGCGCGCAATTTGATTTGACCGATGAGCGCGCGCGATGCTGTAGCTGTCAGTCAGATATTAAGATGACAGATGTCACAAATCATATTCGACTAATATAACAGTCGTGCCCTTTTTGTTATATATATAAATAAAATAATGTAAAAATTATTTCAATATAAAATGTATTGTATAAATGAATATAAGAGAATTGGACGTATATTGTTTAACATTAAAGTTTTTTTAACTCGACGGTTTCCTGAAAATTAAACTAAGTAGGTACATATTGTATTTGTAAATAAAATACCTTACTTTATTAATTTTGGTTTTTTTTACTCGACGACATGATAGCTAACACTGTAAATACATATTTACACAACAAAACGTAATCGGCTTAGCAATTTTTGAGAAATTTCTTACTTACAAACAACCTTTATTATTATTTGACTGGCCTGTTGGTCTAGTGGTCTACTAAGCCGGAGGGCGTGAATTCGACTCCCACCCACAATAAATAAACTTGTGTGATGGGCACGATTATTTGGTCTGTCTGGATGTAATTTATCTAATATGTATGTGTTTAGAAATATATAAGTATTTTTATTAGCAGTCTGGTTATCATAATACCTAATTTGGGATCAGATTGCCGTGTGAGATTTAATTACTTATAATTATTATTTACGAAACAAATTATAAATACATATGTTACTATAATTTCAGAATCGTCTTTGATTGTCTAATTTTTTATTTCTAACCATCTTGCAGGATTGTCTATTGTAATTTTGTCTATGACTTCTTGAGGTACTCCTTTTATGGAATTGAGCTTGGGCAGTACGTTATTTATTATGTGCGAATAGCCGTGACCGCCGTAACGAATCTGAAAAAAAAAACTTTATAAAACTTCTAATGAGTTCTTGAATTTGAAAAGATTGATATTATTTAGAAATTCGTCAAGGGTTGTCTATGATTTGTCTAACCGCTAGACTGATCATTATGAATACTCGTAGGTATGGCTCTTAGGGAACGGCGAGTCATGCTGATTCTCATACAATTTTAAGTGGTAGAGAAAAAGTCCCCTCCTTTCTCTATTACGTAAGATTGTAAAATGAAAAATGTAAAATGAATAATTGTGAAATTCAGCTCCAGTAGGTAGTTCGTGAGCACACAAGAACCACACCGTTCGACATGGACGATACACCGAAGGATGAATAGGTTTGGAAATGACCTGACGTAATTTATCGATATTCTCTCTCTCTTACCAGCCTATGTTTCGTATGTATATCATGCGACAGGAGTATTTTATCTTCTCTACCCTCCTTCACCAGTAAGGCTACTTTGTCCATCCGTTGTGCATCGCTGGGCATGTCCGTCGACACGCTTAGCTGGTAGTACGATACCTCGCAGCCGAACAAGTCGAGCTGACAGTAAGTGCCAAGTTCAGCAAACTCTAGAAGTTTATCATCTTGCAGTAATGTTCCTGGAAAAAATTGAATTGATAAGATAAATATAAAACCTTTTAAAGGCAAGTGGAGGAAATTGTTGCCAAGTTTCCTCGAAGTCCTTTTAAAAACGGAAGTAATTATGTTTTTTATAGCTCATTTTTAAAAGAGATTTAGCTGTTCTTCAGCGGGATTTTGGGTGCAAGCAGGGAACAAAGAGTTTAATAAAACGAATTTTGCGTATATGTTGCAACGCTTAGACCTCTCTTCTTCTTCTCAGCCAAAAGACGTCCACTGCTGGACATGAGGCCTCCCCCAAGGTTCTCCACAACAGCCGGTCCCGTGCCACCCGCATCCAGCAGTTTCCCGCGATCTTCATCAGGTCGTCGGACCACCTTGGGGGGGGGCTACCAACGCTGCGTTTCCCAGTACGCGGTCGCCACTCTAGAACTTATAGCCCCATCGGCCATCGTTTCCGCGTGCAATGTGCCCCGCCTTAGGAGGTGAAGCCCCCGCCGCAAACTTAGGAGTGGAATTCAGAGTACGCAAATTGAATTTCTAACAGATCTGTAAATGTACTTACGATCCAAATGCGACATGATGACCTTATCGACAGATCCACCAGCTTCTAGGTACAGACGTATTATCTCGAAAGGGGCATCTGGTGTTCTGTGAGGATGGAAGCTCACACCACATTTGACTTGTGGCTGCAATTCGCCAGCGGCAACGATCGCTTTACGTTCGAAATCTACAACATTTAAAAATGTAGTGGATTAAATTCAACAAGACTAGGAAGGCATTAGGCGAGGGAACGATGGCTTTACGTGCTCTCAGAGTCACGAGGGTTAAGACCCCACTTCTAAACTCCGGACTGCTATTAAATATTTCTATGTGCAGCAAGACTCAATAACACTTTTTAGAGCGATCAGGAATCGAATCCACATCCTCATGATAGGCAAAAGCTACACTAACCGCTAGAACAACGAAGCAGTCAATATAGTTTAGTTATTGGAAGTGAACAATACGAGGAAATCTGAGAATTTCGAAGATTCGTGATGTAGAAAAAAATTTATTACAAACGTAGGCTCAGATGGATCAAAATATCTACTACAGAATTTTATTTATAGTCGTTAAAATATACATTTTTAACAAATGTGAGTCCTTAAAATATGAAGTACGTGTAAATTTTTATATTTATAATTACAAATAACAAAGCTGGCACATAAAGAACGAAAATATAGGTGATGCAAAATAAAGTCGCTTGTTCAAAGTTACTTCGACAATTTCGTAGCCAGAGTTTTTTCCAGAGCCTGTTCCAGAGATTTTTTATTTTTTTGTTATTTTAATAGCCTGCCAAAGTGACTACTCTGCTTGATGGAAAGCATGAATAGAATCCAAAAGTTGTAGTCATCATACTCAAACTATATTTTAACGACTCTATGTATACCTTAAAAAATCTACAAAAAATCCACCTACTGCATATCCACATATATCTCCTAAAGTTAGTAGACAGTAACACTTTTTATTTTTCCTTTATTATAATAATAAAGCTATTTTAAACAATACGGCGCTTGCCTTAACAAAAGCGGTACCAAAAGTTCTTCAGTTCTGCACCAATTTATTTTTAATACGAAAACCTAAAACTAATGTAGCGTTTACCTCTCAATGGCCAAACACTGCCAATCTCTCCCAAAAACCCTGCCTTGATTTCTGGCGCCTCCACACAGCCTTCCGTTACCTCTTTCAGCATATGATTGTACATGTCTTCGGATGATTGAAGCAGCGTCTTCTGGTTCTGTGTGTCTGCTATGTAGTGGCCAGTGCCGGCCACTACATGTACACCGCTGGCTTGAGAGAGATGTTTGTAGAATTTCACATTTCTCTTTATGCCTTCAGTTGTATTTTCTACGATTGTACCTGAAATTATGAATTTAAAGTTAGAAATAAAGTGCTTGAAGTAGGCACATAACTTGTCATGAAAATTAAATTGCGATCAAAACTGTCAAACAAGCCAAAAATACTCTTAACTATATAGCTTTCGACAAAAGTTTTGACTTTCTAGTCTTTCCTCATGTCTGTATGCATTGTTTGGGCAAAAGTTTTAAAGTACTACTACCGGGGATCTCCCTTTTATGAATGTAGATTGTTACTAACATTCATAAACGGAGGAGCACGGTTCAGCAGGCACTACTGTTTGTCAGTTTGTCAGAAAAAAAAATTGTACACAATTGATAACTTTATTTCATGGTGTCAGTTTAAGTCGGAAAAAAGAAAAGCAGATTTAAATTATCTGTAGCCCTACGTACCTCCGCCAAATTTCTTATACGCTATCAGATCTTCCAGTACAGCAGTGTTCGCATCACTGTCATTCATCAACAAGTTGTAAGGAGAACTATACGGATACTGCTTGACGTATCCAATCATATCCAGGGTATACGGTAGAGACTGGAACTTGTCAGCCAACTGCGGTGGCGGGGTCGAGTAGAAGTGTGAGAAGTCCATTGCCAGGTGCTCATGGGTGAGGGTTCGTCCGAGGACTGAAGGATTTACATCCCCTAATACTGTTTTGGAAGAAAAGTAAAATTAGATACGATAAAATTACTGTTTTAGGTAAATAACGAAAGATACATAAGATATTGTCACTATTATTTCGCGAGAAAAAGTGCCGAATTTTTTTTCTAATTTGTTAACCTTTAACCATAGATAAAGTAAATGCTTTTATGCAGGTCCTGATTATTTTATCTATGACAAAAATGATAATCTTTACCCTTGTTGCACACAGTTTCTTTTTACGATTGTAGTTTTTAAAGATTGCTTTTTTTTAAATTGAAACTAATCATGCTTTATACCTACCATATCACAATAAATAACTGATAAACTACACTGGGGTAAAGTTGGAATTTCGTTTCCACACGAGTCATAGGCGCTGAGTGCACTTGTCAGAAAAGAAAATACATAGAAAAATAATATATACATATTTCAGGCAGCATCAAAAAATCATCAAAAAGACGTCGACGATCTCGCGGTCTCTTTATCGACGAGTATTCGAAAATATCGGTTCGCGCTTAAAAGAGTGCAAACGTCGAAACGGTGTCGCTTCAGACGATGTTATATTTAAAAAATAAATGCCAACTAATTAGCTTTCTTGTAAATAAACAATTTTGATAATAAATCCAAGGAAGTTTTTAGACGATTTTTTCAAATGTTAACTAATTCATGGCCCAGCCTATACAATCACAACAAATCGAAGTCATAAAAGCGTCGAATAAAGCTTTTAGTTTGAAGAATTATGCTACTTGAGACATCAGTTTCAAATATTTGTTTTCATGTCAACTAACAAAAATTTCCTAAATTAATTAGATTTGTTTTTCAATAATTGAACCTGACTCTACATGTTTCACCTGATTATGTCAGTGGATTCCACCACCAGAATGGTGTTCTGGTGGTTTTAGGGTTCCGTAGTCCAATGGCAAGAAACGGAACCCTTATAGATTCGTCTCTGTCTGTCTGTCCATCCGTATGTCACAGCCAATTTTTTTCGAAACTACAAGAACTATACTGTTGAAACTTGGTAAATAAATGTATTCTATGAACTGTATTAAGATTTCACAAAAATAGAAAAAACAATTCATAAATTTTGGTGGTCTCCCACACTTAGAATTGAAACAGATTTTTTTTCGTCTAAACTCTAACCTATACGTGTAGGATATCTATGTAAAGGTCTTCAAAAATGATATTGAGGTTTCTAATATCATTTTTTTCTAAACTGAATAGTTTGCGCGAGAGACACTTTCAAATCGGTAAAATGTGTGTGTGTCCCTGTAATTTCTAAAAAAAGAGAATGATAAAATAAAAGAAATATATGATGTACATTACAATGTAAACTTCTATCGAAAATTGATTTGAACGAGATCTAGTATACTACTACTAAAAAAACTACTTATATATAAGTAGTTTTTTTAAATACGACATAAATCCCTGTTAAGAAACCCTTCATGGGTGAATCCGACTCGCACTTGGCCAATTTTTTTGAATAAAAGGTATTCATTATTTCCTTACTTCAAAATTTAACAACATCAAAACAATGTATGAACCAATTTGAAATGAAACCTAGGTACCTTTCTAACTATAGCTATATAGGTACTAATTTTTTATTCTGTTTCCATTTATTTATTAGGAATTTACCACTCACACTCTAAAATATTTGCATTATGTTCGTTATCTTAATTGCAACAAAAGTCAGTAGATAACTTGAACGATGTTAACGATGTTGTCATGTTTACTTTGATGTTGCCGCCTGCATACGTCATTTTGACATTTTACCTAACTCATTGATGTTTGTATTGACGAGTTCATGAAAATCTAAATATTTCGTTAATCATTGAAATACACTAAGAAAGATCACCTTTAGACATATTTTGTAAGTTTAGTCTTTAAAGCAAATATAACGCAGTCATGATACTATTCAGCCTAAATCTTTCAGAAATACAGACATGAATTTACATATTTGCCGAACCAACACTAGCTTATGATTGTAGAGTAAGGGGCACTTGAATGAACATAAAAAATATCGGATCACACGAGCCTTGGCACTGCCTAAATAAGAAAAAAAAATGTCGTACAACGTACTATAAGTAAGACACTCTCAAATTACTTAATATACGTACGTGTAGGTATATCTAAATAAAATTATAACTTTCTAGTACTAAAAGCCTCGAAGCTAAGCCTTAAATAGACAGAAAGACAGACATGGGAAAATTATACCTACAAGTAGATTACGTACATCCCACAGTAGGAGCGAAGGCATTTAAGTTTGTCTGTTTATTTATTTTAATTATGGTTTTTGAACAAATCGAAGTTAAAAAAAGTATCTTTACAAACACTACATAACAGCCAAAGTCAGCAATAATACTATCTGTCATCGAGAAAATGCTCTGATTAAATAGTAAACATACACAAATGGGAACTAAGTACTTAACAAAAAGGCGGTAGAACTAATCAAATACTTATTGTAGTAGGCTGGCCATACCAATCGAAACTCTTCAGTAAATAGCTAACATAATGTTTTGTCAGTCTATTTTGAAACTATAACCTCTATACCTACACAAGCCGACAACAAGGTTATCAATGCGTGACGTGAACTTCAAATTTAAAAAAAAAATTTTAATTTATGAGTTTTTATTGGCTATAAATTTTTACCGCTAAAATTTCTAGAATTCGGTTTAGTAATATGCAAAACTTACCAGTTTGTACTCTAGCAGTCATCTTGTTGTTTCTAGTTCGTAATCAGTTCTAATTTACTAATGCATATAATATAAAATGTTTGTCTTATCACTTTATCAGTATGTGAGTACGCAACAATAGGCATGATGACAGTCAGCAAGAACTATTAAAATAATGTATTTAACTACTAGAATATAATATATAGATGCATAAAAATGACGTACTTCTTTTTTATAACACGAGATTATTAATTTATTCTATAAAATAAAACTACAAAATACAGGAATCCGCCATGATAGGTTAAACACCAATCAGATTGCGTTACGTCACACTTATAAACTCATTGTAGCTGCTACTTAGATCTCATACGAATTTCGATTATATATGCGCTTCTAAACTGTTTTAATTACGATTTTAGTGGTATTTATTTATTTATTTTCACTTTTATTTTCTCCAACTAAATCATGTTATTGCATGCTTTATGTAATGAAGGTATACAAAGAATATATAGGGTAAATATAAACAAAATATATTCATAAGTTAAAGAACTATTTATTTATCATGTATGAAAATTAGAATTACTAAGAGAGACTAGATCGAACAGAAAAAAGTCAAAATCAAACAAAAAACTTTTCTTAGTGTTTTATCATATGTTTATTTAATCAAAGAATCCTGTAGGTTTATTAAACCGCAGGCAATAGTAATAATGTCGTCAAGTATTTTGACCAGATTGTGGTTTACACATGCATGTGGCTTAAGCATATAGAACTCTCTCAAACGACGAATGATTCTTTCTATGTGTATCCTGAAGCTAGCAATTTGTTTGGTTTCTCTTGCTTTAATCTTTGACAGTTTAGTCCCTGTTGCAACACTTAGGGGTCGCACTAATTTTATTCCATGTTTAAGTAAATAAGATTCTACATGTTTGAACCCTCTATCGGCCATTACACACATGCCGGGTTGCAAACATTTAACAAAATCACATTTTTCTACCAAACATGTGTCTGTGATTCTTCCTCCAAACCCAGGAGACACATAATTCACAAGACTATTTGGTGTACATGACAAAAGATATTTTATCGTATTGGCTTTTTTATACTCTGACCAAGAGAAGGATTGATTTAAGGCTTTTGAAGGCTTGTGTATCTGTATCTCTAAACAGTCTATGATGCAACTTACATTGTAATATTTATGTCTAAAAGCCATAGGTAAATATTTTTTTATATTATGTTTATCTAATTTTACTAAAAAAGGACGAAACACACTGGCCAACAAAGGGACATTTGTTAAAAATATTTTACTTGCATAACTTGGAGTAATAGAAAAATCATCAGCAAGTTCTGCAAAAGAGTTATTTAATCTAATTTTTTTTAAACACATAAGTACAAGGACTGCAGGGATATTTATGTTTTTTTCAATTAAATCTATTAAATAATAGGAGTCTTTAGGAATACCAAGATAAAAGCGTGTTTCTATCTATTTTAAATAGTGTACATTGTTGAATTTGGGTAGCCTCTTTCTTTTTATCGTCTTGTATCAGCTCACTGCAATCTGAAGTTGATTTTGTTTGAACGGATATTGTTGGTGATGATCCCCTCTGTATTATAGATGGTGTGTAAGAAATGTCACTATGAGACTGGTCTTCAGTTATAAACATTTTACTTGGAGTTACTTGTATGTTTGATTTGGTTGGCTTGGTGTTAGTAATACATCTTGTTATCTTAAATGGTGATGTAGAAACTGATTTGTAATCTAGTTTTATTGGTGATGTCATCTGATTAACAAATTTAACTTCAGTTTGAACAGCTTTACTTCTGAATTTATGCGTTATGTATACTTGGATGGATTTATTGGCAGTTTTATGTTCTTGCTCTGTAATCATTTCTATATCTTCTTGCACAGCTATATCTCCTTGTACAGCTGGAAAGCAATCACATTAAATAAATAACAATTAAATAAGAAATTATGAAAATAAGAAAAAAGACAAAATATTATAATTTATAGAAATAACTCCGTGGCATAGTGATGTCTGGTTAATACATAGAAATATGTACCATACTATCAAATACTTTAATCTTTTGGTATCTAGTAAGATTAATAACATACTTAGGATTAAACTCCTTATTTCATTAGTAAGATTTTTAAGTTTCAATTAGTAAGATGAATAACATACTTAGGATTAAACTCCTTATTTAAACAAAGTAACACAAATTGATTTATGCCTTATGTAAACATTAGTAGCCCATCCCATAAATCACACAGATTTGAATAGTCTATGTTACTAATGGATAAATACAGTTACCTAATGATGATATTTTTTTGAAATTGATTCAGTTGTTTTTGAGTTTTTCTACTAACAGGAAAAGCAAATCTTTGTACTTAACTTAACTTAACTTTATAACATTAGCATAGGTAATAGTATATTAAGAAAGAAATGAATTCAGTATTCTAAACTAATATAAAAAGAGCTGTATTTAAACCTAGCTTAGCTTGTCCAATGTTAGTAAACTATACCATAGATGGGTTTTACTTGAACTTCCGGATGATGTCTCTCCAATCTCCAGTGGTGTTGATATAAGATTTTTTTCTTCCAAATCTTCTTCAATTAACGCCTTCCTTTGTTTTTTTAAAGGGTACGGTCGATCGGTGGTGTCAGCTGTTCGTTTTTTTCTGTCTGGTTGACATGAAAATTTTGTTGTAATACACCCAGGTTTCATGCGAATCTGAGACACGGAACCCATGATATGATACTCCATGTAATTATCCATATCGTTGGGCAACTGAAACATGAATAGTGTTAATTAATAAATACAGTGGTGAACGTTTCAAAAGTTCAATTCATTTAAGGTTAGATTTATTAACATATCAAAACTGTACTTCGTGTAAACTGTAGAATGTATTTAAAATCACATACAAATTGGACATTATAATATTAAATAACATTACAACTTACGTCAAGGTGATCTTCACAGAAATAAATAGGAGTATTTATATTTATGGTTTTAGGATTTCGCCGTGCAAGAGAAAGCCACTTATATCTCACTGTTTTATTGTTCTGAACATGAACAAACAATTTATTAGGGGTCTTTATGGATGTATTACAGCACTGAGGGACCGCACATGATTTATATACTTTAGAATTCATATTTAAATAAAATATATGTTGCTATGTCTATAATGCACTCCAATGTTTACACTTAGTTTTTATAAGCGTGACGTTATAAGCAGCGGCCATGACACCCACTGTCGTTTTGGCGCTAGAATTTGAACATTTGACTAAAATTGCATTTTTTTCAAAAATACCTATATTCTCTGTCGAAATAATATATTTTTTGGAAATACTATACACTTAGGAGTATCATTGGCCAACTCGTCAAAATCCGGCATCATGCCTATTGTACGGAATTATTATCTTTTGTTTTGTAATGAATGAATTTGTTATTAGTAAAGAGTTGTTTGTTTATATTAAATTTCTTAACTCAAATTTGTATTTAAAAATGCAACACTAACCACAGATGAATACAAACACGACGTTGATAATGAGGTCAGATAAATTTAGGCATTATGCAATAAGGTGCTACGTTGAAGATATACTGAGTTGCGTCCCATCTAAAGACTTGCTGCGTGTAAAGGAATGAAATTTAAACGAATACGCACGCTTTTCAAACAAATGTAACGTTACCATAGCGACGAAGTTGTTTTTTTTAAGCTGTCTCATATCTTTCAATATTGAATGTGGTAACAGATGTAGAGATATTTAAAAATGCCAATCATAGTAAAAGATTATACCTGGTCCCAAACCAGTGAAATAGTGCACATAAGGATTCCTCTTAATCCAGTTAGTCATGAAAAAGTTGATCTTTTCCCAGCTAAGCAATATATTAAGGCGCACTTCAGTCCATTTCTATTTGAAGTATTTTTATTATATGATGTAGATATTAAAAAAAGCAAATGCCTGGTGAAAGAGGATTTCATTTACCTAGATTTGGTAAAAATGGAGCAGATAGAATGGGAATGTTTAGAAAAAGAATTGACAAAGGAAGAGAAAATGACAATACGGCAAGAAGTCGTACAGAAATGCCAGGAGGAAGCAAAACAACAATCTGAAGACCGTCATATTAAAAAGAGTCAGTTAGATAGGTTTACGGTACAACAGGCAATGGAAATAGATACCAAACAGCATAGTATAATGGACTCTAGGCGTGATAACGTAAGAAAAGAAGCAATGGATGCTCTTGAAGAGTGGAGAGTTAGTAACACGTATGATGGTAATAAAAAACAGACTACTGACAAACCGAAAAATGAGAGTTTCAAAGCAAAGTACATAACGGACTCACAACGCGAACAAAATGGCGTTGAAATCACTGAACTACCTCCATCTTATGATGAAGTTACAAAAGATGATGCAAAGGAAGACAGTATTAAAATTACTGAAGCAAAAGACGATAATGACAAAGAAATAAATGCGCCCGTTGAGAAACCTCCAAGCAGGAAGGTTGTTAAAACACCAGTGAAGTCAGAATATGTTGAAAGAAAGAAAGAGCAGGTAACTAAGAGGGTCTTGCCCAGGCTCAGGCAAACTACAAATTTAGAAATAACACACACGCCGCGGTCGTTTCCGACTCCCAGTAGGGAGTCTCAGGCAGAGGAAGAGCAAGCTTGGTTGAAAAATATTACATTGGCGAGGAGAGCTACTGGTAAAATACTTCTTTTTATTGCACCGACGTTGTCAACCGTGTAAAATTTTTACATTGAACCTGGAAGAGTATTCTTTTGAGCTGAAGATACTCTGTCTTCACTTTGTCCGTAGCAAATTGTAGATATGTTAATTTTGATTGAGTGATTGATTGATTCATAAAATTTATAGCCGCGCACAAAATACGAAAAAGTAAACTTGTTGCCGCCTATGTTAGATATAAGGTTACTTTCAAATCGATACCACAAATCTCTACGTGAAGAGCAAACATACATACATTTAAAAACTCTCAATTGCCTAAATTTCAGCGACTGTTGAGTTGAAAGTGTCCATAGATGATGGTAGTGACTTACTACTAAATGATCGTTTGTCTGATATCATAATAGCTTGGATGAATTATTTCTTACATTTATCTTAAAGACATCAGCTGCAGCCTGCCAGACATGATCACCTCACCTGGTTAGAAGATCCTCCCTTTGTGTTGGAGGGACATAACACCTATTCCCGCACAGATCTTTTATATAAACAAATAAGAACAAACTGTTAAATTTTATATACTACCAGGAATCGACCCACTAACTAAGGGTTTTTGGTGAATCCAATAGTAAAGGCTGACAACATTTCGTTGCCTGACCGTAGCGCCGCGTCTGCGCGACTTCTTTCGTAAGACGGAGTATACTTTGCATAGACTGTCCACGAAATCCTTGAATGCTGATTTTTCTTTTTTTATTGTTCTTAGGATTCGTATCGGAGGATTTGCGTCCTGAGGAGCAAGATCCCCAGTGGTGCAAAGCCAAAGGTGACGAGTTCTTCAGAAACGGCAACTTCCTTGGAGCTGTCAGTGCTTACAGTCACGGCATCACGTTATCCGACAAGTTCCCAAGCCTCTATGCTAACAGATCTGCCACGCATTTTGCGCTTGGAAATTTTAATAAATGTGTAAGTGACTGACTATATTCTTGAAATACTTATTATCTATAATGCCAAAGGATGAAACCGGTAAGGTCAATCAAATTAATATTATCAATAAATTAAAATATCATTATCATCATCTTAGCCAAAAGACGTCGACTACTGGACATAGGCCTCCCTCAAAGTTCTCCATAACAGCCGGTCCTGTGCTGCCAGTATCCAACGGTTTCGTCGGTCAACTTTGTGGGGAGACTGACAGCACTGCGTTTCCCAGTACGCGGTCACCCATTGCCGATTAAGATTAGCGTTACGAGTCAACCTTGAGGTGTTGCCCAAGATTACTTTAAATGGTGCCACTATACCTATTTGTGCAACAGTGAAAGACTTAGGCTTACAACTTGATTGTACACTGAACTGGCGTGATCAAGTTACATACGTGTGCCAGAGGGTTACTGGAATCCTGAGAACACTATACCGCCTGAAAAACTTCCTTCTCGTGAAAACTAAGGCAACGCTCGTGCAATCTCTAATCTTCCCTCTGATCGACTATGGTGACGTGTGCTATTACGACTTGAATGCAGATCTCCTCAACAAGCTAGAACGTCTTCTCAATAACTGCATTCGATTCACCTTTAACCTTCGTAAGTATGATCATATCTCCAGTTTCCGGACCCAGCTCACATGGCTACCTATTCGTCAACGCAGAAAATTGCGTGCACTCTCATTACTATATTCTTTTCTCAATTCCCCATCCCCTCCCACTTATTTAACATCACAAATTCAATTACTGAGCAACAACCATAACAGAAATCTGCGTTCAGCTAATAATCTCCTTCTACTCTGTCCTTCTCACTCCACTGAGTTTGTCGGTTCTTCGTTCTTCGTGCAGGCTATCCTTTCTTGGTACGCGCTTCCCCTCGAAGTCAGGATGGCTAAAAGTCGCGACTCGTTTAGGGTTCGGGTGAAGAAGCTTTTGCTGGCTGAAACGGCGAAGTCTTAGTTCACCACCTGGTATTATTATATCTTATAGTGGTAATATGTATGCACGTATGTATATGAGTTGTGTGTATGTGTATTATATATGTATGTATGTATGTATGTGGTATATATTTATGTGTTTATGTAAGTATATTTCCTTATTTACGGTCTATCTGGTATATATATACTTCTCTGGCAATTACTTCTTATCCTTAAGTGCACCTATCTCATATCTTCTCTGCATCACCCAATCGGTTGACTGGCAGAAAATGCCTTAGGCATTAAGTCCGCCGATGCATGTATTTGTGCATAAAGTTATAAATAAATAAATAAATAAATAAATTAGCAATTTTAGGGACAATACCGGTGACGTTAGTTCGTCTGGGGATCTCCTAAATCCTCATTCACTCACGCTGAGATACTCCGAGCATTGCCCTCTCCACAGCTCTTTGGGTGACTTTGATCCTTCTTATCAGACCCATAGTAACCGACCACGTCTCTGTATTGTAAATCATCACTGGCAATACAAACTGGTCAAATACTTTTGCCGTGAGACACTGTGGTATTTGAGAAGAGAAAAAGTCACGCAGCTTCCCGAAAGCTGTCTAACCTAGTTGGATCGAATTTCTAAAAAGAGATCAATCATTAATTGATCTCTTTTTAGAAATTCGATCTACCTAACTAGATTGTATTTCCTAGGTATGTACTATCGTCAACGATTTTGAACGTTGATTCTCTAATTTTCACGGGAGTGGGTGCGACATGGACATTCGACATCATTTTCGTTTTATTCATGTTAATTTTAAGACCCACTCGTTTAGAAACCCTAATAAGGTCATCGATCATTGTGCTAAGGTTCTTATATGATTTCAAAATAACAACTACTCGTATATCATCACTCAATCGAAGATGGGTAATATACTCGTCATTAACATTAGTGCCAGGTCAATTCCAGTTCAGAAGCTTGAAGACATCTTCCAGCGCTGCAGAGAACAATTTCGGAGATATTAAATCTCCCTGTCTTGCAACTCACTATAGTATGATAGGTTTCGAGCTGTGATGTTGTAAATTGACAGACATAGTAAAGTTTCCTTATAAACACTTCAACAGTTCGATGTATCGATAGTCAATTAGGCACCACTGGAGACTCTATAGCACAGTCCAAGTCACGATCAAATCAAAACTTTTCTCCTAGTCCACATATGCTAAGCATAGTGGAAAGTATCTCTTCGGACTTGGCATTAAAGCCTTTTCGGAAGTCGGTTTGTTCGGGAGCCTGATAGTCATCAAATCTGTTTGTGAGACAATGCGTGATGACTCTCAAGAACAGATGACACACACAACTCAGAAGAGAGATGGATCTATAGTTTTTCAACAGGGTCCTTTTTGAAGAAAAGTATCACTACAGCTCTCACATGCTTGAGGTGGCTTCCCATCGAGGACACCATGACGGAATCAAATATTTTTTGAAGGATCCCAAAACCGGTTTTCCATCTCCCTTTAAGAACTCAACCTTAATTGCGTCTTCACCATATACCCTGTTGTTTTTTACGCTGTTTGAGAGGTATGTTAAACTCGTATAGACAGACGTCTGGTATATCTCCGATAAAGTGTCGGATTAACTTAGCCCTTGGTTCTTTCTGTAAGTCACTTACAGGATTCAGTGTGCCCATAGAATCTCTCCACTCTACCATCATCGATATTCAGTATTTTAACTGACTTTGCTCACCGTCAGCGTCATAAAAGTACAAATAAGTGTTATTTCAAGAATTGTGTACTTTAACAAATTCCATCAAGTGCCGACAATCGACAATTTAAATATATGGACATTACCAAAATTAATGTTTAAGACATGATTAGGTACGTAATAGTGGCACGTACCTTACCTTTCTTAGGTTACAGTTACATGATAAGATTCTTGTATAGTTATTCGGCACTTCTTGAAAAAGGTAACTGTTTTTGTTACAATAGAATTAAAGGGGAGACAAATAAAATTCTCTCTTCAAACTAATCAAAATTACCCGTGCTTCTTGGTTAATAGTACCTGCGTACCTAGCGATTAGGCAGTCTGTGACAACTTCCTAAAATCCCCTTCTGGTCTACTGTCTATTTCTGTATTGGACTACTTCTTGTTACGCTCAGTAAAGACCGCTTGTGTTTTTTACTATTTCGTGGTATGAATACAAGTACAGTGTGGACGAAGAGGTATTAGACTATATATGAAAAGAAAATTAAAAAAAAAAACTTAAAATGTCGCCTCCTGGATGTGACAATTTTTTTTAAGAAATTTAAATGAACTAAAAACTGTATCTATTACTTAAAATATAATAACATCATTTTAAAAATTATAAAATACAATGTGTAGTTTTAGTTGTAAACAACGTCGAATTGTGCGTCCAAAAGCTAGTTTTTTTATTTCTTTTTTTTAATTTATTTTTATTATGTGATCGTAATGTCTACCTTCATCTTTAAACTGGCCACAAAAACGAAGAACGCGGTTTTTTAGCTTTCTTCATTTCGCCGTTTGTGCCATCATTCAAATGGAATTGTGTATGTGACGGTACTTGTAATAGTCATAACACAAAATGGTTAAAAACAGAAGTGGTCTTTACTAGAACTGGGCGCAAAAACAGAATTAGTCATATCTGGAAGATGACATTTTAAGAAGTTGTCACAGACCGCC
This sequence comes from Hypercompe scribonia, assembly GCA_949316085.1. NCBI lineage: Eukaryota > Metazoa > Arthropoda > Insecta > Lepidoptera > Erebidae > Hypercompe > Hypercompe scribonia. The sequence goes on along the minus strand of OX438983.1, from coordinate 18,992,050 downwards.
TAATTATTACCTATTTTTTTTTTGTGTGGGCTCGTAGATCATTTTTTGCAGAAATTGCAAGTCTAAACAGTATTTTATCGATTCAGATGCAGGACTGCTCCACTGCTCTGGACCTGATGAAACCGGCGTGTGAGAGCAACCGTCGCAGCCGGGCCAAGTGTATTGCGAGACGTGCGGCTGCGCTTGCTAGGGTAGGTCGCCTCAACAAGGCCATTGACGAAATGAAGGCAGCAAGTAAACTGCTGCCCGAAGACGAGAGTATCAAGAAGGATATTTATGATATGGAGAGAGCCTGGGAACAAAATCCAGATTCTGATTAAATCAAATGTTTAATTTCTTCCTAGAATAAATTATGAACTCTAAATGCGATTTATTGACAATACCAAATACTACTAATATCAAATCTTTACGTATTAGAAGCAGTTGCAATTCATAATATGTATTAAACAGCTTCGTTGGTGTAGCGGTTAGCGTATGTGACTGCCGATTAAGAGGTCTTGGGTTCGATCCCTGGATAGAGTCAAAAAACTGTTAATCGAGTTTTTCTGGTTACACGAATACGTAACAGCCTGGAGTTTGGAAGTTGGAACATGTCGTCGTCATCTGATCCCTCCCCGGTCAAATTCGGTCCCCGGCCCCGGTCAGACTGGCCGCCATGGTCAAATTCGGTTATGACTACACCATTATCATCACCAATTAATACTAATTACTTGTCGAATGTCTAAGTTTAGCGATCCTGACTAGCAGATTAGAGCTTTGGGTTCGATTACCACACTGGCAAAATATTTTGTGATGAGTACGATTAATTGTCTGGTGTAATTTTTATCCAGTACATGAAAACATATAAGTATGTTCATTTAGAAACGTATATGCCCTGATTACGGCAAAAGGTAGTAGAGCCACGCTGATTTCAACATGAGCGGGCCGGCTCGACCGTGGCAGTACTACCCTCCCACAGAAGATCGACCTAAAGCGACAACATCTGTGCTGTCGTGTTTCGTTGGTGAGTGCGAGACCGGAGGGCTATTGATGCAGCGGTGACAGTTGTCGTAATAAGTGTGTGCAATACAATGCTACGATGACTATCATGCCTTTTACGTTACCAAGTGAGGCGTAAAAAGCATCTTAATATGTCGCCATAATGTGGGTCACCATACTACATTGTCAGCATTCGCAATGACTATGGTGACTACAACTTTTGGATTCTATTCATGCTTTCCATCAGGCAGAGTGGAGTCACTTTGGCAGGCTCTCAAATAAATAATAAAAAAAAAGGTTTGCTCGAATTACTCAGCGAAAACAAAAAGTGTGAGTGTATTACGCTTACCTATTTCTTCGTTGATAAAGATGTAAAAGAGTCATCCCGTTAAACCATGTTCACTCAACAAACATACAGGAAAGTGACATAAAATACATACAATTAATATTTATAAATAACACAAACAGTATGTAATTAAATCCATTAATAATATAATAGAAATAACTAGCTAATTAATAATAAAAGTATTTATTACATGGCGTCACTTGATCATTTGTTATATTATTTATTTAATAAATGTATGCACTAAGTATACAATGGCGGACTTAATACCAAAGGTATTCTCTGCCAGCCTACCGTGCGGAAGCGAGAAGGTGCACTACACTTGCATTTGGACTTTAAAACAATACTATTGATTGTTTAAATAATTATGTTCATAAATATTAATTATGTGATTTATATAACACATTTTTACACATAACCTTTGTAATATTACTAATTATTGTGCAATATATGGGATATAAAGAGTGTGTGATGTAATGTGAGACTTATTAGAGCCTTTTTTTTTTAACGTGTGGAAACCCCTCGGGCCGTCACCCCACCGGGGTTGGCGGCGGGGTGGTGTGTCGGAATCGGACCGACTAAAACCACTCGGTGTGCCACTCTGCGCCTGACATACGAGGGATCCGGGAACAGCTGTTATTACGACACCCAGATCGACTTATTGGAGCCTACTCAAATATTACAAAAGGTTACATAACTGTTTAGTTGACCTTGAAATAGCTCGGCAGAATGGACCGACGACTTAAGGTGGCTGGCAGCAGATGGCGTTTGTTCAGCAGTGAACGGTGTTAGATTGATTTGATGTCACTAGATTTTTTTTATTATAATATTTAATTCTCTTTGAAAATAATATGTGCTAAATTAAAAAAATATTGATTTATTAATTGTTTTCTTGTTTTATTTTTGTTTCACAATTTATTTTTTCACTAATAGAAATCTATAACACTACAAAACAAAGTCCAAAATATAAACTAACACGATATAAATACAAATAGGTTAATAGCGAACATTGTTATAATAGTAATCTAGTTATAATACACAAATGAATGCAATTTTACTCTTCTATAACTTTCTTAGGCAAACCAAGGTTTTTAAGTAACGCGTGGGGTGAAGGATCCCTCCCACGGAACCGTCTGAACACTTCACTGGGGTGACAACTGCCTCCAACAGCTAAGAAAGTGTCCCTATATCTTTGTCCCACTGCTGATACATCATTTTCACCATGTCTTGCTTCTTCAAAAGCGCTATATATGTCTGCAGCAATCATTCTGGACCAAATACGACAGAAATATGCCGCTCCCCACTCCTCGGAGAAAATCTTTGTGAACGAAAGAGGATGGGAGTCGTATTTGTCAAACGGTAGTGCATGATATTTCGGCCACATTTCTCTTACTATATCTCTCCAAAAAGTCTTCTTAGAATGCAGCTCCAAATCTAATTTAGATAAGTATAATTCTTTACACAGATTATAACCAGACATATGACCTCTTATGTTCTGTAAGTTTTTGACAATTTCATCTGATAACGCTTCTTCTGTACTGTAGTGTCCACTTACATTTCTAATTGTATTTGGATCATACAGCCAGTGTGTCATAACCTGACCACACACCTCTGCTGCATCCCATTCCACATTAGAGAGTCCAGCGACTTCAGAATAATTGGCTTTGGTTAACAAGTGACGAAGAGAATGGCCAAATCTTTGGAACAAAATTGTAACTTCATTGAAAGAGAGTAGAGATGGTTTTCCATCTTCTGGTGCTTGGAAATTGAAAATCAATGCTGACAATGGGGATGTACCTGTTGAAGTACATTTGTTACGAATAGTAATATGCCATCCTGCATCATCGTAAATGCGAATTTTTTCGTCTTGACGGGCATAAGGGTCAAAGTAGAAATTAGCTATAGGAGTATCACTTGACTCATCATATATGTCATAGATCTTGACATCTTTATGCCATGTGTGAACACCTGTTCTCTCTACAATTTGAATGTTGAACAGACTATTGCACAGACTAAAAAGACTATTAAGAACTTTGGGTAAGGGGAAGTATTCTCGTATTTTGTCTTCATCAAAACCGTAGAGACTCCATTTTTGTTTCCTCTGCCAATATGGTATATCCCAGTGTTCTAATTTATTGTCAAAACCTCTTTCCTGTGCGTATCTTTGTAACAGTTCTATTTCTACATCTTGCATTGATCTAGCACTGTCTAACAAACTATCCAAGACACTGTACACATTTTCTACTGATCCTGCCATTTTGGTCTCCATACTCATGTCAGCATAAGTCTCGTAGCCTAATATTGTAGCTTGTTCATTCCTTAATCTTCTAATATTTTCCAAGTGTGTAGCTGTTTCCATTTCTTTGTTAGCATATCCGGAACACCTTTGTACATGTGCCTGCCAGGCATTCCATCTTAGGTCTCTGTCAGGACAGTATTGCATGAAAGGTTCGTAGATGTGAGGTTGTAGAGTGAGTTTCCAGGGTCCCTTGTCTGAATCTACCCCCATAGCCATGGCTTTGACTAGAGTTTGTGGAAACTCTTTAATAAGATTCCTATCTTTGATGGTACTTGTGAAAATCTTGTTAGCTACATTCACCTTGTCTCTAAATGTTTGTCTTTCTTTCTGTAGGGTAGGGAGGATATTGTCAAGTCTCTCTCTCTTAATTCCTTTGACATCTAACCCATTTAGCTTACCTTCAAGAATATATTTGTCCAAAAGCCTCTGTTCTTCATCTGTGAGTTTTTTGAGACGGTTCTTCTCTGTAACAGCAGCTTGGAATATAGGAATGCTATTAAACTTGCTAAACCGAGCTTTATGTGCTCTTTCATGTACTTGAATATATGATTTAGTAGGCATCAAGGAACTGTTTCCGAGATACAATGTTTTTGCCATTCCCCACGTAAGCTCTAACTGGCTGTCGAGAATTTCTAAAGGTTTAAATACATCTTCAAATGCATTTTTGCTATTAGCAGCCGACTGTTCTATTTGACGTGTTCCGTTTTCATACTCTAAACTTTGTTTGCTGATGGTTGCGATGCATTTCTCAATGGTAAAGTCATTGAATTCTGGCAATCCATGTTCAGAAAGTAGAGTGTTATCTGCATCTTCACCTATTTCTGGAATACTGAAAGGTAGAAAGAATTATGGTGTTAGTGAGGGCTTACAACATTATTGATACTACACTATTAACTTAATAAATAAAAACATTTCTACATATAAATTTACTCTTTATTTGATTAGGCTGAATCAATTCATCATCATCATCCTTTACTAGTCTACTGCTGGACATAGCCCTCTCCTTAGAAAGGAGGTTTTAGCCTACTATACCACACTGGTCAGACGTGTTGGTACTGGTATTAAATTAAGTTTGCCTTCTCCTTGCAGTGATCTTGTTTTGCTGAGAACCACAGGATAAATATGGGTGGTGACACACTGTATTCTTAAGCCGTCACCACAAAAACAAACAAATAAAGAGTTTGAAAGAAATAAAGGTTAATTGAAATAAGGATAATATAATTTGTTTTATGTTGAAAATCATCGTATTACGACGTATAAGTCATGCTGTTAGTAGTTCGTACATTTGTTTATGTATGTTATTATTACTTTTTCTATATGATCCTTTAGAAATAAATATTTTTATAACAAATCACGATTTTATTGCCGAGTACTTACAGCACAACGTATCCAGCATTGCGTTTGCTTTGGTAAAGTTGTTTCTTTATATTTTGAGTGATCACATTACTGCGTAGAAATGATAAAGCCATAATTCACAGTCAGAACTATTTATTTTATCAAAACAATTAGATAATTCATAGTATAAAAGCCGCACACAAGAGAAGAATATGACTTTTGACAGCTGATTAACGAACCATAGATAAAATATAAATTTAATTCTTACTTTATGATTTTTGAATATAGCATTTCGGCTGCAAAGAGCCTTTTTGCCAGAGGTGTTTAATTGGCTTTTACTGTCGAAAAATTTCAAAAAGATTTTTATATACCTTGACTAATTTTTAGTCCTTTTACTGTTTCTGTTACAACATCTCTATAATTAAGAATCACTTTCGACTAGTAACTCCAAATTATTTAAAACATTAGCTATTACTAGATTATTGTAATGTAATATTTATTTTCTCATTTAATTTAATATAATTTTATTTCAATCAAAAATTCATGTCAGCAAAACATAATGTTAGTAGTATGGGAGATGACCTTTATGTCCTTCCAGCAAAAGATAAAGTCATTTAGAGATGTTGGAGGACCGAGGCCCAACGGGTGATGTAGGGAAGTTGTACATTACGATTATTAACGTGAGAACTTTCGTTACCCAATGCAAAATTAGTAACAAAATGAAAACTATACATTCTTCATTGCATTTTACTGAATTATAATTCTTTTTCATTGCATGTAAAAGTCACCGCACTGTTATTAATGGTTCGCAAAAAAATTGTAAGAAAAGTTCAAATTCCGTCAATATTTTATTGCCGTCATAAAAGATTATAATGGATAATGTAATGTAACAATATCACTTAACAATTATAAAGTCAACTTTTTCATTATCTTTATCAATTACAGCAGCAATATTATTTATTAGGGATACATTCACCATTTGACAGGAACATAGGGCACTGCAAGAAGCACATATATTTGGTTCAACAACACTATCTTTAACGACTGCCATATTGTCAATTTCTTTAACTGGTGGATTGCAGCAAAAGTCTGTGTCTAGACCCATTTTCTCACCATCTTCTAAAGTCTGTGGGAGATGTTGATTAAGGGTTTCGGGAAGAAGTAAGCTAGCTATACCTCCTGCTACTAGTAGAGCTCCCATAATAATCAATGGGAGTACCATGATGTCGGAACCCTGAAAACATAAAAAAAATGTGCTATTGGATAATTTATTTATTTGTATTAATGTATTCCAATTTTTACTTTATAAAGATTATCTCGAATCTTGTTTAAGATTAAAGATTATTATCGTAATTATTTAGTAATTCATTTTTTAAGATATCAATAGAAGCTTATTAACGTTAAGTGTATTAACTTTAAACCGTCATTATTTGTTTAATGAATAACGTCATTATTTAATTACTGCCCCGGTGGTCAAGTGGTAAGTGTATCAGAGTTTTGGAGTTGGAGTTTTTAACCCACCGTGCCTCGGAGAGCACGTAAAGCCATCGATCCTGCACCTGATTTCTCGTCGGTCGTGTCGAACAGCCATCTCAATGGATTGTAAGAATGAAGAAACAGAGAGTACATCTATGTTGACACATAAACTTGGGCATTATAATACTCTCCGCGTAGTTTCCGTTGAGACTGGCCCTCGTGGCTGATATCGGCTAATCATCGTTTAATGAAAATTTCTAATAATGAATCAAAGGATAATTTTTATTTAAACTTTTTAGGACAAAGTCCGATTTATTATTAAAATCTTAAGTGTAAATAACAATGGTTATATTTTGAGATTTTTTTTAAAACTTACCAAATAATTCACAAGCGGAATGAATATTGGTCCTAGCATGCCTAGTACTGAGCTCAAGCTCATGCCGAGTCCCCTCACGACGGTTGGGTACAACTCTGACGCCATTAAGGGTAGTACTACAAATGACGATGATATTCCCATCTTACCAACACAGTATAGGGCCAAAGTTACGTAAGTTTCTGTAAGAAAGAAGACCATGTAATGTATTTTTTTAAGAGCCTGCCGATGTGACTCTACTTTGCCTAACTGAAAGCATGAATAGAATCCAAAAGTTGTGGTAACCATACTCATTGCGAATGGTCACAACACATATTATGTTTTAAAGTATATAAAAATATATAAAATTGGTGCTAAGTAATTGAGGTCTAATCATCCCTCCCGGTTAATGCTGACAGTGGTATTTAATACCAGCTAAGCATGTAAAGGAATGTTTAAATATACTAACCATGTTGAACCAAAAATGTCGTCAAACATGCTATTCCTCCAACAACCATACTCATACACAAAGTCCACCTTCTGCCTAGTCTCTCCATAGAAGGCCACAGAAATAAATATGTAGGTAGCTCAACGATACCGGCCAGAAAGAAATTCAAGAATTCGTCTCCACCCAAAACTGGCGCGTAGTACGACAACCCGACATAAACACTGGTATTTGTAAACCAAATGAATGTTATAATGATGGTTTTCTTTCTTAAATTGGGTGTTCTGAAGAGGTCCATGATACCATACTTCCTAGATTTGGCTTTTTGTATGTCTTGGTTTAGTTTATCAGTTTGATATTTGCGGTGGAGCTGCACCATGTAATTTGCTGGTAATGATTTACCATTGATTCTGTAAAATTTGAAATATGACCAGTAGCAAACAAAGGAGTATTAAAATTAAGGCTTATATAGAAAATTTTGACCATAATAGTTTTTATCTTTAGAACTGGGACAGTACAAAAATCATAGCTTTATTTTCAGAGATTAAGGATGAAGAATCAGTTTCTCTATTACTAAATTACAAATGAATGCTTTAAGTAAGATATTCAACAGTTAATACGTCAAGCCATATTTGAATTAACATAACACTTACTGCGCCATATTCCTCAAGATAACTTCAGCTTTTTCAAACTGTCCTCTTGCTAAGAGCCATCGTGGGCTTTCTGGCATTGGCCATAGATACAAGAAGAAACAGACGAACGGCAATGTGGTAGCAAGTGCTAGATGACGCCAATCTCTAACAAGGTACACCACGCTCGCTAGCAGGATCAGACCAGTCGAATAAGCTATATTTGATAGAATTGTACATAGGGTTCTATTTCTTGGACCTACAAGTTCGATAGCTGTGGAAGAAAAAAATCATGTTATATTTAAGTCTTTAAGAAAGGTACACGAATTGACCATGCTGTACGCGTTTGTGAGTTCTGAGTTCTGGGTGCCGGTAGTAACTCGGGCGGCTCGTTTTTCCTCGAAAATAAATAAGGACTTTACGCGAACTGGATATTGCCGGAAAGTTGAAACACTCTGATGAAAATATTTATTATAGTATATCTTAATTTAAAATCCTTACTTATATCCAAAATAAATTGATAAACGTTATTGAATAACGATATAATTTATTGATGTCTGTATTATATTTACCTAGCACATAAGGTGTGGTCATAATTGCTGGTACGGTGAATCCCACACCGATTCTATAAATTATCCAAATTATATAGTTTTGGGCAAAGGCAGTTGCTACTCCGAAAATACATTCAATGAGAAGGTATATGAAGAACGCTGGTTTCCTCCCGAATGAGTCCTGAAGGTAGCCGAATATATAATTGCCGACTATGCCTCCGACAGCCAAGAGAACTAAGCCAAGAGTGGGCAAAAAGTCTCTGTTGCAGACGAGGTTCCACTGTGAATATAAAATAAAATACTTATTGATTAAGAGAATTGCTACTGTCTGTACAGTACGGTGATCTTATAAACTCTGCGATTACTAGAGAGACAAATCAGTTAATATGTTTGTTATCAAATTTAATTATTGATAGACATGTTATAAGAAAGGAAAGTTGTGTAAGCAGTCTAAAAAGGTTAATGGTAACGACTATAGAAAAATAGATGCACTGAGATCAATAGATGAAGCAGTAGAATGATGTGAAATGGAGTAAAATGGAACACCGAAATTCGCACCGACTCCAGGAACAGATATTACAAGCCAGAGATTCCTATTGTATTTCTTTTATACAAGACTATATATTACTTACCTCAGTAACGACAGTATTTTTATAAATATTTTTGTTGAAATTCCAACCTTTAGTACAGGGTATGATTTCCGACGCAGATTGTATTAAAGCTATGTTGTCCAGGGTTCTATAATTTTTGCCAATATCACTGTAATTCAGATTGTACATGCTGCACTCTGAGTACTGTAACACTCCATTCTTGAGTTCCATAGGAATACTGGAATTTGAATCGAGATCAGAATAGGACTAACGGGATCTTGTAGTCAGTATATCAGTGATTCTATAGGATCGTAACGTATAATTTCTTAAGACAAGCAAAAGCAAAATAAAGAAAGGAGCAAGTAAAGGAAAAAATTACTAAGGTTATTAATAATTAATAATAAATAAATATTTCGGACATCTGACACACAACGCCATCTAGCTTTAAACTAAGCAGAGCTTGTGCTATGATAACTAGACTGACTGATAGAATACTTATATACTTTTTTTGTAAATACATACATATTATACATAGAAAACACCCAAACTTCGTAAGAAATATTTACAGATCACACAAACATTTGATCTGACCCGGGAATCGAACCTGAGACCTCAAGCATAGCAGTCGCATTCACTACCGCTGCGTCACCGAGGCAGTTGTATAGTTGTACAGTAATAGAGTTAAACATGTGTTAACTTTTAAATAAGCTAAGCCAAGAGGGCGCTAACCACCGTCTGATATTTTTAAAATAAACTTAAATTTAAAATTATGCAACTCGGTGTTGTCAAACCAAGATAATATAAAGAATACGCTTTTAAAATAAGATAAATTATCATGATACCATAGATAGATCGCAAGAACGGATGGTTGCCACCCTTTTTAAAATATTCTTTTCTAGATAGTTATGTTGCCATTTCAAAATATAACCTGAGATTCTTGACCAGATTTATGTCCGAAATAACATCGAGTTCGGGAACCTGGCACCAGTGCTCCACATTAGCTGCCATGAACAATTGCGCGTACGCATGAAAGCCGCACGGAATGACGGCCGGGAGTAGAATCAGATAGATAACAAGCTTCTGATATCGTCCGAACGCACCCACGTCTTCTAAGATTGCGTCAAAATCCATTCTGAAGATGATTAAAGATTTTATTAGTAGTTATATTATTAAAACGGTAATTAACGACATTTACTGTAATAACCCCTCGAAGAGTCTAAATTTGAGTGTATGTATGGTATTTAGACATTCATAGATCTGACCACCTTTTGGCAAAAGAATATTACAATAGATGAACTAATAAGTAGTTATTTACCTTTCGATGTTTTATTTTTTAAACTGAGCCTACCAAAGTGACTATACTCTGCCTAATGAAAAACATGAATAGAATCCAAGAGTTTTGGTCGCCATACTCATTGTGAATGCAGATAAGTCACTATGGCGACCCACACTAAGGATGTGGAAATGTATATACTTGTCTTATTTGTATATATATATAACTGTACTTGCCCGTGGTACGTTTACTGTGCGACTTCTTGGAACATTATAATTCAAAAGTAACCTTAACTGCACTACCCAGTTGTGATATATGTTCCCGATGTTTCAATAGAAAAAATAGTCACACAGAAATTAACAATGAACATCTCCTTACAATTATTCTATACTTATATTATTCTATATTCTCGATGGGGGTCATTAAAATTTAGTTGCATTACATTAATGCTATTTCGATGAATACAAAGATATCCAACATCCATATTAATTAAGAGACTAAGACTCCGTCAGTCACAACAGTAATTTAAAAATAATATTACCTTAAAGTTGCTGTATATAACTCACAAAAAAAACAATACTGAGAAACACATTGTACTCATAGTCTCAACCTTTTACCGTATCTATCCCGACTGCCAGATTGTGCAAACGCTTACGGCCATACTACACATTAACTGGGGACACTAAACACTCACATAAATACAGGTTGATGCAAAAAATATACTAAACATATTACGAGTGTTATTTAAGAGCACAACATGAATAAAGAGTCTGTCCGTGTGGTGACGTAAGAGGCGACTAAAGGAACAAAATATGCAGGAAAACATCACTGCAAAGAGAAGGAACCTTTTTTTTTTTTTTAATGTATGGAAACCCCCTCGGGCCGTCACCCCACCGGGGTTTACAGCGAGGTGGTGTATCGGAATCGGACCGACTAAAACCACACGGTATGGCACTCTGCGCCTGACATAGGAGGGATCCAGGCACAGCTGTTATTACGACATCCAGATCCCTCCTAGCGCGGGCACCTTCTACGGAAAGCCTCTCCATTTAGGCGACGTACGGGACACGCGGACGTCGCCTCCTCGCGGCTGGCCACTATAACGGATGGAGGGCAAAACCCGTCCCGTCCACCCGTGGCCACACTGAAGGCAGCATGAGGCGCTGGTACGCGCGCCTCCGCCAACCGGTTCGGCGGCGGCGAATTGGGTCCGAGTAGAGGTCGTCCTCCCGGGCCCTCTCCGCCGCTCCTTCCGCGAAATTACGTCTTCACAGAAGGTTGCGACCGCGGTAAAACAACTGTCGCTACCTACCATAGAGCGTATGACGGCCGGTAGCGAGAGATCTCCTTCAATAACTGCAGTGAGGACCGCACGCTGCGCCGTCTAGGCGGAACAAATCGCCAGCGTGTGCTGAGCCGAGTCCTCCCTGCAGTCGCAGTGGTGACAGGCGGGACTCAATTCCCTCCTGGCGACCGAGTGCAGGTACTTCCCGAAGCAACCGTGCCCGGAAAGGATCTGCGTCAGTCGGAAGGAAAGAGTCCCGTGCTGTCGCCCTGCCCACTCGGCTATGACCGGCTGGAGAAGAGAAGGAACCTTATACCAACCCGTCTGGTCAGCGTGGCATAGTAGGCCAAAACATTCCTTCTAACGAGAGGTCTATGTCCAGTAGTGGAATGTTAGAGGCTGATTATGATGAAGAGTATAAGAAACAAATGATTTGAATTGTCTCAAGATTTTATTTTACCATTGCAAACCAGATCATTAGATAAAAGAACCTAATAGAATTGCATTTTAATTGCATGCATAAATATATCTATGTATTTGACCAGAGATAGTTTTAAGGCACTGTACTAGTACTTCTTAAATTGTACATCAATTAGATATATAATGTTTTAGGTTACAAAGATTATTGAGAGCAACGCGTCGATGTACAAAATATAGAGCAAACAATAATAAATTATAGTTTAGTATTTAGTTTTTTAATTGTTTTAGCGACAACGTTGCTGTGAGAATGGTGTACCATGACAGAGAGATGATCATGATCAAAAAAATGCGATCAAGCGGGTGATGATGGTAAAAAAATCGCCACTGGTGATGATAAGATGAAATTGGACACGAATTAATTTGTTCTCCTCATGTATCGGTCCAGGAGATTCCTAATAACCGTGTGTGGGTTTTAACCGAGTTACCATTTCAATTTATTATTTCCGAATTCCTAATGCTTATTTTTTTCTAGATAATAATGATGTTTTGATACTTTTTCTGGTCATATATTACATTTCACTTTGTAAACGAGTTACCACGTTTCATAATACTTACTTTTTAGATTAGAGGAACCACACTAAGAATAAGTTCTGTGTCGCTGGGGATTTTACAAAAGTATATGAAACGGACACAGAGAACACCCAAATTTAGAACAACTATTTGTAGAACAAACCGTTGAAGAAAATATCACTACAAAGAGAAGGAAAACTTGAAACAAATGCTATTCCAACCCGTTGGGCTAGCGTAGTATAGTAGGCCAAAACCTCCTTGGCAGGGAAAGGCCTATGTCCAGCAGTGGACTGTAGAGGGTTGTTAATGATATTATTCCATGTGTGATCGGACCCGTAATACTTCGTTGCAGTAAGAAGCAGTGAGCCGACCATTTAAACCAATACGCCATCCATAATAAACTTTATTTAAAAAACTATAAAACTATAACCCTGTATGTAGATAAAATGGGATGCGCGTACGCAATTATTTCATTAGCTGTAGTCAGCCAATTCGATTAGCGTTATAATTGAAACATGGGACCGTCCCCTGCCAAACCAAGGTCTTGAAGCCATGTAGATGTAAATTCGTTATCCATTGACGATTATCTATTGAAGAATTTGATATCAGTTAGATAAAACTGGCATTGTACTGTACAGTAACGTACGAGTATAGTTGGATTAGAATATTCGTCGATGGGCTCCCAAGGCTTTCTCATTGTCATACAATTGGTATTTATTTTATTGACAAGCAAGTAGGTAGATTTATTAGAGGTATTTTTAGATGTGTATGAAAGTGTTTGAAGATTTTGGAACTGTTAGACTGATTTGTATATAGGGTGTATTCAGATTTAACCGAATATATAAAGTTTTAATTATATATTTTTGGAGTACTGAGTAGAAGTCTTACTGCAAGTCTAATAATAATAAATAGTAATAAGATTGCAAAGAGCCTCTACCAACACCTTAAGAGGCTCACGTTATAGGGGATGGATCAAGGATCTGATGCAGACCTGGATGTCGTAATAGCAGCTGTTCCCGGATCCCTCCTATGTCAGGCGCAGAGTGGCACACCGTGTGTGACATACCACCCCGCCGTAAACCCCGGTGGGGTGACGGCCCGAAGGAGTTTCCACACGTTAAAAAAAAAAGGGTCTGATGCAGAAATTAGTCCGCCTTGACACGGCCCGTATAGTGAGGAAGTTCCTGTCTTTGGTGCCCTAACCACCGGTGTCTTGGTCCCTGTACCCGATGTCGCTGGTTTACTACTTTTTATATTTTTAAGTATGTTTTTCTTTTCCTTTTTTATGTGTTTGAAAATGTAATCAATATGTACTCGTATATATATGAAATACAGAGAATAATAATAGGGAATCTCTTTATTGTACAGCAGATTAATTTCAAAATTAACTTAACACTAAGGAAGTACAAGTGGCGACCTTATCGCTCAGAGGCAAGTGAATTTAAGTTGCAAATCTGGCAAATTCATAACAGTAATAGTATGAGAAAACGTAGGTTTGAAGGATCCGTTTGTGTGTTTTTTGTGAAATTCAACCACTTTTTATGAAACAAAAAGTTCTCTGTTAAATATGTTCTAAGCTAAGTATATTAGTGAATTGGTAGACTGAGTCGTAAACAAACAAGTGAAGTACTTGATCATAATAGCTTCATATTATGTTCAAAATTTCAACCACCAAGGGTTAATATATCGACTTAAGAGCAGAAATATATCTTAGGGATCGAGCTTAGTGTAAAACTTATAAGTATATATAATAAATCAGAAGAAAAAACCCCGACTAATGATCTATTTTCATTCGAAAACTTACGAGTTTTTTTTGTTGCAGTTACTCTCTATCGTCGGCTCTTTATAGATGTTTTTCAAAATGATTAGGTGAAAAAATAAAAAAATTTAGTAGAATGTATGTATTATTGTAAAAACGCCTAGATTATTTTTTAAACATAATACTATCGACAAAATAACATTATTATCAATAGGTAGTGTCTTGCTGTAGTGCGCAAAGCTGCTAGCGTCATAAATATAGTTCATCTAAATCAAAAATTTTCTTTCAGTAACTAAATGTAGTCTGTTCGTTACAAAAATTATGATCCGCAACCTGACCAATAAGATTTCAAGCTTTTATATAAAACGATAATTTCTAGGAACCTGATTGGTCAGGAGAAGAGGCTTGAACGTTGCGTCACTATTTTCCTATTGCGGATTTATTGACTATTATCAGTTGCTTTTGATTGAAAAAAACACGATAAATAATTTAAATCTTGTGACACATCTTCCTATACCACTCAGGGTCATTTTTAGCAACGCTTTCCGGCCTTCCGTCTTTATGTCTGTAGTGAAACTCTGATACTCCTCGGCCCGGTACACTGTTGACGATGAATTTACAGAACCGCTCACACATGCGAGCATCCCAGTCTGAGGACACGTAGTGAATGGATTCGTATTCCACTAGGACCTGACAAAAAATCAAAACATTTGAATTATCATTTTATTCCCGCCACATTTCTTAGGTACGGTATGTCAGACTTATGTAAAATGGCTAAAACTTCACGGTTTCTGTCTTGTTTCCTGAATCTCGGCGTCTTATTATTTATAGAAGCTCGCTTATATACCAATTAAATGAACAACTTTCATTATTGAATAGACACACAAAGAATTAGAAGAAGCCAAATATGTATTAAGTACCTTAACGTCAGTTTCACTTACACACTCTATGGACGATTTCAGATGTAGTAATAGGGATTGGCAACTGGTTATTGAATATCTTAGTGTTCTGAATTTATGCAACTGACATTCTTTCTTGTCATTGCTACCTGGAGCTTAGGCACTTAATTTCATTATCCCGTAGTTTTAAGGTCATCAGATGAATAGTTAACAAAATAATGCCCTTCATACCTGTGCATGATACTCCTGATCACCAGCCAGAAAGGTGAAGGCGTAGTCCCTAGGTGCGGTACCGTTTTCTCCATGCTGGTATAGTTTCAAGTCTACTGACTTTATAGCATGGGTTTCACCGTTCGGTAAGGAGATCCAACCCGCTTCGAAGCTGAACAAAAGAAGATTTTATGGATGACTTTGTAGCAAGCGACTTTGCTTAATTTGAAATGGCATAATATGCTTAGAGATGCCTGAATATCTTAACATTTGTTTAAGTAACCATTCAAGAAACAATGATACATGGCATAGAACAGAAGATGAAGTAGTATTTTAAAACTTAGTTGTGTGGTAAATAAGCTTAAAAAGACGGACGAGTTTGGGGAATCTTGCAATCTTGTCTAAAACTGGATATTCATTGGCCGCGTCTGCTTTTGCCCCCATTAGCATATAATACTAATACATCATTTACGATTAATTATCCTCCTTTAAGGCAGCTGTTGTCATCACGACTCTGAGAGTAAGCCTAGCGCAAACTGCTGGTCACATAATATTGATTAATATTGTAACTTATAGGAATATCAGTAGACTGTCGAGTCTTTAGACTAGAGTTACTTACACAGAAGCTGTGGCAGGTTGACAGATGACTCCCACGCAGATGTTCATGCCATTTTCCATGAACATATGATGGAATGCGTACCGGTGCATCAAGGTCCAATCTCGTCTGTTACCTACAGAACATTAATATCTCAACTAGATGCACTAAGTACCTTAGGAGACGTAGGTGACTACCTATCTCCTCCAATTGGATTAATCAAAAAAACATTACGACGGTACTTGTATAGATTCCGTCGAGAATTTTAAAAAAATGCCCAACTGCCAGATTCGATAACAATTATTTTCAAAACGGAGAAGCAGCTGACACAACTAGTCTAGGTTGTTTTTTATTTTAGATAAAGTTTAGGGTTCCCTGATGCTTGTCATACCAAATACAGCTTATAATTTATTATAAGCACATCTTTTCGGCTTTAGCCAAGAGAGAGAAGGATCTCCACTGACACCGAAAATAAGAATATTCGGGGCACTAATATGATAAGTAAATATTTCCTCTTCACTTAAAAATGTTTCAATTCCTCTACACAAAATATTATCAATCATCTTACCAAAACTGTGGTCTCTAAACGAAGGCAGAGAGTACTCAAAGGACTCGTTGTCGATTTTAAATTTACACTTCAATGTTCCGAACTGCTCGTAGTGTGACTGGTGGGCCCTGCAATTACAAAATATTTCTTTTATATCAAACCAAGTACCTATGATATATCAATTAGCTTATGGAAACTTGTTTCATCTTGCTTGATTGAAATAAGCAGTGTTCTATTGAGTGTATTATTCTTACATATCTATAATAGTAATTGAGTAGACTGAAAAAGGAATACTAAATGAAGAAGTGAAGTGCATGATCATAACATGCGACGTCTAAAAGATGTGCACTCCGGTCCAGGAAGCTTCAAATTGTGTTCAAAATCTAAACCACTAAGGGTTAATATATCGAGTTCAGGTCAGAAATATATTATAACATATAAATACGAAGTTTCATTCAATACGACAGTTAGAAGTGCTTAAGTCAAAAATATTTTCTGAGTCTTTTATTTTCATGATTACAATTGAAGGTAATAACTACCTTAAATTAATTAACTAATTTAAACAGTGATAGAAACAGAAAAATCGCTACGGAATGGCTCTGTGACGAGAAAAATAAAAGCTGAGGTAGATTATACTCGTATTAGGTTTACATACGTTTTCAGTCCTTGGAAGTACTCCCTGCTCCACTTCTCTTTGGCGATGGACCTGATGACCGCTGGCGGGTGCAGATCACTGTCGAAATCAAACGGAGTGCTTGTCGCACTCCACTCGCCGAAGAAATCTACTTCAACAAGTTTGTCAGGGTTGCTTTGATACCTGGAATTTGACAAAATCGAATCTTCATCTCTAACTGTGATCACAATTTTGACTATTTTTACCTATAGATATTTATTTTTAAAATGGCTTCACGAGAAACCAGTGCAAATTGTTCTTGTGTTGCATTTCATGAGTTTCTCTTAGTAGGACCACAAAATTCATAACTAGCAACCTAAATCTGTAGGGAAGGGCAGCACACATTTGTGTATTTTGAGTTGCAGTTGTACATGCGTCGGTTGACCTCTTTTCTAAGGAGAGACCTATGTCCAGCAGTGGATCAATAAAGGATTTGATAATAATGATGGGCATTGGCAGTCTCTAACCGTCAGATAACTATATACTATACTATACTAACTCATTACAAAACAAGAAATATTGCAAACTTCTGTTTTGTAATTTACCTCATTTCCCCCTTGTAAGACACTGTCCACTTGGCCATAGGCGCAACAGGTGTTATTTTCAGACCTTCAGCACCAAACTCTCCAATTTGTGCTCCAAATAGAACTGTGTCTGGTATTTTCTTGCTGCATAACAGCCCTTTACCTGGCAACTGAAAAATTGTATGTTAGTGGGAGAGCTAAGCTTCTACGCGAATGAACATGCACGACCGGGATGGACCTTCCCTTATCTTGCCTCCTTAGCCTTACCCATTTTATTTACCTCAGTTTACCTTATTTCTTTATCCCATCAGTAACCAATTATATTCCCGGAAATAGTTGGTGTCAAGCAGATGATGGGCCATAAGAAACATACAACCAAATTGTTAAATCCAAATCTAATTGAAAAATTAACAGGAAGATAATGTTATAGGTTGGCTTACCCCAATGTAGAATAGTCCATTGCACATGCCCAACGGTCTACGTTCACAGCCAGCGATCACGTACACTCCCTTGTCTGATTCAGCTTTCGAAGAAATGAAGAAGACTGCATCGAAAGCCTAAAAGTTGTTCCAAGTTTTAATATTTTCCTGTGATTGTCGTAAATTTGGACTACATCTTAGTAGGTGAAATAAAGGTGCACTTCTGGTTGCCTTATTCTGGAAGATATACATGAGCAAATAATTGGATTCGGAAATGTAATGTTAGTCGTCCAATAATAGTACTATACTACAGCCCTATAATAGTATACATCTACATAATACTTATACTGTACTGTATTTAAATACTAATTTTTGGGTTAAACGAAAGTCTAGTTAAAACAATTCACAGAAATGAGTAAAACAGTCATTAAGGATACATTTTACTTAACTTTTAAATTGATGTTCCTAACAAATAACACAAAGGTTATGAATTATTTTAAGGTGGTATTATAACTTGGTAATATGGATAGTTCGATGAGTGTTTAACAAAATAGCTTTCTTTATCGCCAGATATCTGTTAAGGCCACCTGTCTTTTAATCATGATTGTATAAAAAAACTGACATCATTGTACCTTAGGATCGTCGCTCAAAGGTTGCGCCCTTTCCATAAGGGAAGCATCGGCTATTGCTTTGCGGCCCTGACCTGCATCACCTTGGTTACCGGCCGCAGAGTTTTTGCTCGCATACTGTAAAAGAAACCTCTTCGGTTATATAATCTTAATTATGTACGATAAGTAGTAAGTTTTCAAAGTAGATATATACTCTAACATATTCCGTTTATTAAATAAACCTTTTTGCCAATAAACAGTCGAATAAACAAGGAACATGCAACATGGAAATGATGGTTGTAGATTTCTCTATATAAATTACTGACACATTGATTCATAAAATCAGAACTTGTCATCAGAAAGAGCCGCCAGAGAAATTTTGGACGTCGATGTTTTCATTATGTCAGACACGCGAAATAAGAAATAATACGCGAGCGAAGGTGCAGGCAATAGCTAGTTTGTTGTATAAAAAAACAATTGAACCTGTATCTTCGAGTTTCTTTTCTAACTACGACTAGCGGATACCCCTGAAGTTAGAGTACGGGGTTTCTATTGATTTTCCTCATCCTAAATCATTTATGACGAGACTTATGTCCAGCAGTGGACTGAAATAGGCTGTTGATGATGATGATGATGAAATCAACTTTTATTCTAAATAATTTGGGCTGAGACTAACTCTCCCTAGTAGGATCGGTTGGCTGACTCTCCAAGAGTAACAGGACAACAAATCAGAAAAGGGATTTGTGATACTGTGTGCAGAATCTTTATTTTATTTTTATTTTTTATCTTCGGTTTGTAGTATTTGTTACCTGTTTGCGACTTTAGCGACACAATCTTAATCTCAATGGATTATCGTACACCTGTATACCGCAGATAACATTATAATTGTAGATTTAAAACTAATGAGTTGTGTTAAATCGTTATCACTGATTATAATATCTCTTTAAAATACCTAGAACTCTATCAACTAAGAGTAGACTTTGATATTTAATATTTAGATACCCAATAATACCGATAGTCTTTTAGAGGAGCCCGTGGCTTAGGCAATGCATAGGTTAACACATTGCAAAGTTCAGGAATCCTAGCCATATTATTCATTATTTCATTATAAAAGACAACGCCCGCACTATGAATAAATCCTGTGTCGCTAGAGTCTTTAGAAACATACAAGAAACAAACACAAAGAACGCCTAGACTCAAAACAACAATTTCTGGATCACACAAAGTGTTGTTGCATGTAGGATTCGCAGTAGAGAGCAGCGTGGCGACCGCTTAAACCACTAAGGTAACCGTGAAGTCGAATAATATGGATGAGTGACCATTTTTCAGCATAATTAGGGGAGTACGTTAAGCCGTCGCGTCGGTCCCGGTTACCATACCGGTTTTTATCTTTCCCAATGGTTACAGGTAGCTGGAGCCCAAAAGAGTCCAAAAATAATTGTTCCACAGAACTTTGACCAGTTCTTGGGTTGTGCAAATCTGATGGCAGTGCTTCCACGTAAAAACTGTAGTTCAGCGTATCTTAGGACACTTAAAGACAACTTCGACCTGGTTTACGAAAAAGCTCAGAGGAAAGGTACCGAAAATCTTGAAGAAAGTTCCTTGTAAATCGTGTGTGTGTGTGTTGCAAGTGCAAGTGTTAATAATGACAGTAAAAATAGCTGACACACAGCGACAGCGAAATGAAACTTAGTATCCAACAATTAAACATTTTTTTACCCTTTTAAAGTTTATATTATGTATTATTACAGGCAAATAGAAATATTTAGATAATTAAATACTAAAACTTGTATGGAATAAGTTCATAAACTGCCATTCCTTAAAGACAAAAGCGCGCGAATTCTTTCAAGGTGAATTGACAAGACAGTCACAACGCTAGTACCCGATGTAATATTAAATTCATATACTTAGGTGTATATTTACTTATATCGAGTATGTATTGATTTTTGTAGTAGTGAATTAATATTTAATGGTTATATCTGATGTAGGCTCATTTCTTACTTATATTAACTACTACGAACTTTGTCGAACTAATTTTGTTCACGTATAATATTTCGACATCTTCTAAATGTGACTAGGAGAGAATGCCTCATGGCATTAAGGCCGACATTGTACAGCACGTGCAATGAGTTTTAAATAAATAAATAAATAAGACGAAGTGAAGTAAGGAATTGTCCTAAATTTTTGCCTGTTGAGTAACTGAGCCATCCGACGGGATGATTTTATAAAACTTACAGCAGACACCTGCGAATCCTGTAAAATTAGCTATTTCACATACAACTCTTTTAATATTTAGACTCTAAGACATTTAACTGTCTGAAATAAAGTATCATAAATCATTATCATCATTACGTATGTGTTATAAGGTTCAAAATTGTGTAAAAAGGTCTACATAAATCTAAAAAAATCCGGTACATACTTCGACCTGTCATGGCACAAAAGTCTATACAGTTACAGCTCTGGTTATTTTGGTCATTTAAACAAATCAAGACATTAAAAAGGACGAACTTCGACCGTCAAGCAATCTCTGATAGGAATAAAAGTATTTTATGATTGAAAGACTGTCTGCATTCCATTCTTATCTCGAAATGCATTTCGTTTGTGTATGTGTACAATGTTACAATACAATGCACACAAACAAAATGGGTAATATTTACGGAGGTAGTCAAAGAAAACTTTGTCGGTGTGATTAGTATGTGTATTCATATGAAATTAGTAATTACAGGTTTTTGTGAGATACAGTGTGGACAGACGGATGGACATACCAAAACTATAAGGACTTCATTTTTGGCTATTAAAGCCTAAAATGATTTACACATCAGCTATAGAGTAAATTAGAGGACGTAATATTTCTCTTTTTCTGATTTTCTTTTGTATATTATGATCACGTATGATTTGTTGTATTGTTATGTTGCTAAGGGTAAAATATTGACTAGTTTCTATTTTAAATTTATATATAAAACCAAATGGAAAGTATACCCTCGCAAATAATGAAATAATTTTCCAAATCTGGATTTTTTTTCTCATTAACATTTTTTATCTGTTAATTAATTCAATCGTCTCACACAATATTTACGAATAGTTACTATGGTTCCTTAGTTACTTTACCTTTCTAAAATAATAGAGGCTCGCGAACAAAACATACTTTAGGTAATACCACTTTCCCGGCACTGCATAAATACCAAATATCGGCTTAGCGTCTTTACATAACAAATTATAAACGAATAATATCACACCAACAGTGAACAGTCCCAACACGAGTGACATTTTGTAACACTAAACAGTTAATGTGTTGATAATTGTGATGGACATTGCACGATAAGATTTATGTTGGCAAGTGCCTACACTATTGTGTTATATCATGTTACGTAGTCGTGTTCATTTAAGTCGATTATCTATGTTAAGACACCTGTACACTGAGAATAATACTAACGTGATCTTTCAAATCCGTGTGGTGATCGATTAAGAATTTCAAATGTCAATAACGTCATTCAGTTCATGGGTATCGTAAGAGCCGACTAAGGGAGCAATCTATGTAGGACATTAACATTGCAAAGGCAGGAGAAATTTGAAACAAACCCTGACCAACTGTCAAACCTATTCGTCTGACGAACGTGTTAGAGTAGTAGGTCAAAGTTTTCTTTCTAAAGCGGTGCCTATGTTCAGTACTGGACTGTTAAAGGTTGTTGATGATGATTGATGATGTTATTTATTGCAACCAGAGTTGTGGCTCTTGGCATCGTCTCACATTTTAGAATCCTTCAGAACCCTAATGCTTGGTATTATGTTTTTGATATATAGGCAGCTCAAACTTTATAAACTAACTAGCCATTTTCCTGTAAGTGTTTTTACACATTGCTTTACTTTCAAGAGTACACAGTAATGTCGTATAGCATATATTTCTTATTAAATATTCATTCTATTTAAAAAAACATTTAAATTTAGCTGATAGTTTCATAGATTAAAGTGCTTGAACAAACAAAATTGAGCTGAGTAATCGTTTATAATACTGAAGCGCTCCAAGTGTGTCCCAACCTCAAAATAGCTAATTCAATTTGTATTATCGATATCGATTTTGGCAGGAATGATATACTTTGGCAATGTTCATCTGTTTTTCGCTAATGTAACCTTTGTGAGACGTACCTTTCTTTAGTAAGTAAAGACCGTCGTTAAGTCTCAAGCTGCGATTTGATTGCACGTTTGGTCTGTCTGATTTCCACAGCTGTAAATTAACCTTAAACATGGAATAGAAGGGTCTGACGCGGGTCACCTGATTGCAGTAGAGAGTTTACCCGAAGATGGTGCCCGCGTGAGCGAGTAGGCGCTAGGAGGGATCTGGATGTCGTAATAGCAGCTGTTTCCGGATCCCTCCTATATCAGGCGCAGAGTGGCACATCGTATGGTTTTAGTCGGTCCGATTCCGACACACCACTTCGCCGTAAACCCCGGTGGGGTGACGGCCCGAGGGGGTATCCACACGTTAAAAAAAAAGGGTCGCCTGATTGCACACTGGTCACAAATTTTCGATGGTTTTACGGGTGAATTGAAATAAGACAGAGGCCTTCTTGTTCCATGGAACCTACATCGTTGCCAATTCGGTCCTGGTATCGGTGCAGGCCCAAAGGAAGATCTGTGCCCGTATCGATTCGATGGGCTCTAAGACGAGCACTTCCGACAGCTTGCTTCAAAGCTAGTCGGCACTGTTCTGCCCTTGGGCGACTGTAAGCCAATTTGCGACTATACGGTTGACTGCCATACGCTCCATGGTCGGTGGTGACAGCTGTTTTGGCACGATCACAATCCGCTACAGTGGCCAGCAATGAGAAAGCAATATTTGAATGTGCCGTAGGTCACACTAGCGGGCAAAGAAAAAGCACAGTGGCACACCGTGTGGTTTTAATCGCTCCAATTCCGACACACCGCCCCACTGTAAACTCCGGTCGGGTGACGGCTCGAGGTTTGAACAGGTTTAGAAAAAACGACACCTGACACTACCATCGTCCATGGATACCTGTAATTTAAGGTCGGCAACTCGAGATCGAGATGAAAAGAAAATATGCTTTTTAAACTGTTTTATTTGTAGCGTTATAAAACTAAATTACAATTAATCTAAACTAATAAAATATACGAGGCGTATTACTTAATATTATGGAGGTATGTTTAAATAATAAGGTAATTTTTTAAAAACGTTTCAGGAAGTATGGGCATGTCACCGCCATTTTGATTAGACCTACCCATGGGCTCCGCCAGAATTATTTTCAGGGAAGTCCATCGACACCTACACGTGTGTACTCGTACTATCAACCAATTTAAAATATAGAATTATAATCGGTCTTTACTTACGAAATTGGCGTTTTTGTTAATAGGTACGTGTTTTTTTTTCATCAAAATATCACCCAAAATACAATCTATGCATCTTTGCCAACGTAGTAGCAGCAATTGATGTCATTCTTAAAAAAATCAGCTGGAGGAGAGGCAACAAATTCTTTAAAGGCATTTTGTACTCGGGCATATTACGCACCCGCTGGTGTGGTCGCGTAAAAAAATATGTATTTTTCTGTGTATTTTCTTTTCTGACGGGGGACGCAAGTGCACCCCCTTGCATCCCCCTCGTGTCGCCCATGGACGTACCTATTACTTATAATAAATTATGTCTGTGTAGGTATAACGGTATAGTAGTGATAAGTAGGTTTTATCTAATAAGTTACTGTATGTATTTGTGTAAAGTTAAAAAAAAACATACATTAAAAAAATAAATAAATTTAAGTAATTCGACAGTAGTCAAACAACAAATGCATGCTATATGGAAGAGAGCCTAGTATCGTCACAACCTGTGACGTATTTCTATTTCGTTAAAAGAAAGAAAGTTAAAAGTCACATCAACATCATCATCATCACCAACACCTTTTAATAATCCACTACTGGATATAAGCCTCTCTTAAAAATCCATTATGACTTTAATTTTGAAATTCAAACGATGAAGAAACCTTCCGAAAGTTCTTTAGATCATAATGTATCCCAAGTTTTGTGCTTGGTCTGTTAACCTGCAAAATGCTAGAGTAAGTATGGCCTAATCCCTCTCATGTTGAGAAGAGGCCCACGCACTCATAAGTTACCGTTTATTTTGGAAAGAGTACTAATATTGATGGTTTTTTTTACTCCTACTCTAGCGCTATCCTTATTCTGTCCATAGACAATAATTTTTCTTTAACAGACGTGACTTTCTGTTCTCAATATGAATTACTTGATCAGCATAATAATGACATATTATTCAAACTATTAATTCTATTCGGAATTTGAAATCAGCTTTTGCGCGCCAATTTCTTTATTTCTTTTAACATCTAGTGATGATAATAAGCAAATATGAAAAGATGTTAATGATGTCCAGGTACAGGTTCAGAGCAGCGAAGATGTACTCCTCCGGGGAGATGCTGTATTTGTGCTTGCCACCCATCATGAGCTGAGTGTCGTACACGAGGTATAGACAAAAGATGAAAGCGCCTACCGAACCATAGATTAGCATGAAAATTCTGTCACCACGGAGGAAGATTGCGGCGATACCTGTAAGAGAAAAATATTTCAGAATGGTATACATACGCTCCCGAACTAAACGGTTCGGCTCTTCCTTCCTGTGTAAATCGGTTAAAGCCTGGAATTCATTACCAGCGCACGTGTCTCCCTCGTACTACGATCCCGGGTCCTTTAAGCGGGGCGTGGAAAAGCATCTCACTAGGCCGCCATAGCGTGGGCCGCCATACTGCACTGTCTTCATTCGCAGTGAGTACGGCGACCACCGCTCTTGGATTCTATTCATGCTTTCCATCAGGCAGAATAGAGTCACTTTGGTAGGTTTCTTATTTAAAAAAAAACCGGCTCTATATCATCCTTATCCAGATTATCTAAATTAATGATTAAAATTGTATAAAGATCACTTGTATTCCGATCATTTTTAGACATAGATTTTTTTAGATATATTATTATTTGTCTATTACTGGTAGTTCCCC
Source organism: Hypercompe scribonia (assembly GCA_949316085.1). NCBI lineage: Eukaryota > Metazoa > Arthropoda > Insecta > Lepidoptera > Erebidae > Hypercompe > Hypercompe scribonia. Next base: position 18,966,266 of record OX438983.1, on the reverse strand, counting down.
ACTGTCACTTTGGTGTGTTTCTTCACCTCCACCTTTAGTTACTGCTTTTTATTTGCAGTTCATACGCAATATATTTACAAAATAAAATATATCAGTATTAGAAGTTTTCTATCAATCTAGTTATCATAGTACAAGCTCTGCTTAGTTTGAAACTAGATGGTGTTGTGTGTCAAACGTCTGAAATATTTATTTATTTATATTAAAAAAAACAAACAATATAAAAATCGATTAAGCCATTCTCGAGTTAAATTTAGTGTATCCCTTCAGGGATAAAAGACGCGTGTGACTGAATATATATCTGTGTGTGTTTCAAGATTAATTTAAATGGTAAGTTACATGTCAAACAAATTAAAAAATATTAAAATTTACCTAATATTAAGAGCACAACCGCAGCACAAACAAGACCTCCTCCAAGGACAGTGAAATCCCACTTAGTCTGGAAGGCGAACAGCGTCAGTGCCAAGCTCACAGCCGCTGTGACGCCCACTGCCATCATCACCTGCGAGTAAATACATACAAACATTTAAAACTGCGTCATTTGGTAAACATAATTTTCTCCCATACGTTACAGGGATTTAAGTGAAATAGTCGACTGTCTTAACTTCATCAACAGCCTTTTACAGTCCACTACTGGACATAGACCTCTCCTTAGCAATGAGGTTTTGGCCTACTTTACCACGCGGGCCAGACGGGTTGAAACAGGGTTTGTTTCAAGTTTTCTTTCTCTTTGTAATGATGTTGTCTTGCATACTTTGTTCCCTGAGTCGCTTTTTACGACATCTACGGGATAAATAGGGGTGGTAACACTATATATTCTAATTCCGTCTCCACACGGACATGTCTTAACTGATCACTGGTATTTATCAGAGTAACATTGCAAAGTAAAAGATGAATAAGAGAAGAAAGCAGCGGAAATAACTAGAATAGGAATCGATTTGGTAGTGACTCCAATTAGTGCAATCAATTTCGTTGTTTTACATCAAGTTACAGACGTTACCTGAACCTAACCTCCTCCTATTTTTAGAAGTTGGCGCAAAGAGTAAGATACTACAGTTGTGACTCTTCGAAAAGTTCAGAGGTGATGGCAGTTTCCTTTAATTGACACGTCTGTTCAGGCGGTCAGTTAAACAAATCTGGTGTTCGTTTCCTTCTGCTATCGCGTATATTGAAGATTGCTTAACAGAGTCTATCAATTGTTTTCTAGGATTGCAGAGAAAATAAAAGAAAATTATACTTACTGCTTCAGGAGCGTGAACGCTAGAGACTATGCCTAACAGCAAACTTTGCGCAAGGGTAAATATTGCAAGGAAGATGAAGTTCATAGGTGTCTGTCTCCTGATGTCTTCACAGCAAGCCATCACTATCATACTCACGATAACAATACCTAATGCGACCCATCTGAAATATAGATAAATAAAGCTATTATTTTAAATCCCGTCAACAGGCTGTGGTAGTCCACTGCTGGATATAGGCCTCTCCTTAGAAGTAAGATTTTGGTGTAGGCCGTTTAACCACTGTGGTATAGTAGTATACACCAATAGCTAGACGGTTTTGGTATGATAATGATGTATTCCTAACCGACTTCGGCCACGGCGGCCAGTTTCAACGGAAGCCAACTACACTGACGATATTATAGTGTGCAAACGTGAGCGCAAACACAGGTGCCTCCGTGTCCTCACTCTCACAATCAAATGGGACGATTATCCGACATGACCGGGCAGAGACAACGCGCAGGACCGACGGGTTTACGTGCTCTCCGAGGCACCGGGGGAAATCCCCCAATTGCCAACCGCCGGGCTGTTATTAAGTATTTCTCAACACGTTTTAACCCGACCTGAGAAACGAACCCAAGATCTCTGGATCGGCAGTCACATACGTTAAACGCTAGACCAACGAGATTGTGAGTATAGGACTTGTTTCACGTTCTGTTATCTTTGCAGTGCTGTTGTCCGACGTGGTTTGCTACTTACTCGACTTTTGGGACGTTCACGGGATTAATATAATAATAATAAGAAGAAGGTTCTGATACTCACAGCAGCCAAGAGTTTGTCCGAGCAAATTGCCGAGTGGGCTCGTGGTAAACGAATAGAGTGATGAACGCAAGCGTCACCAATAACTGACACATCAAGATGGCGTACACCTGCAATAGATAAAACAATAATTTGATTTATATCTTTATAATGGACTTGTTATATTTAGAATTTCATTTATTATATTTCCAACTTCTCCAATTTTTTTGATTAATTTCGATATATTCGTGGGTCACTGCCATTAATCTTAGTGTACAGGTGTTGCGGTAGTAGGTTGTGAAAGAGAGGCGGCGCGCCTGGCCACCACGGGTGTCTCTCTGGTGGTCGGGCGAATTGAGGCGCTGGGTTTGCGGGTGGCCCTGGACAAGACGGAGGCCCTTTTGTTCCATGGGCCCCGTCGTGGTCCACCCTCCGGCGCCTCCATCGTGGTCAATTCGGTCCTCGTACCGGTTCAGGCCCAGATGAAGTATCTGGGCCTGATCCTCGACGGCAGGTGGCTCTTCGACGAGCACTTCCGACAGCTTTCTCCAAAGCTGGTCGGCGCTGCTTCTGCCCTTGGGCGACTTTTGCCCAATCTGGGTGGAGCTAGCGTCGCGACGAGACGGTTATATACGGGGGTTGTCCGGTCAATGGCACTGTATGGTGCACCGGTGTGGGCGGCGGCTCTGACCGCCCAGAATAGGGCTCGCCTCTGGCGCCCTCAGAGGATATTGGCGGTTAGAGCCATACGCGGTTACCGCACCGTATCGACGGAGGCGGCGTGCGCCTTGGCCGGAACTCCCCCGTGGGATTTGGAGGCGGAAGTGCTCGCCGAAGTTTATCGGCGGACGGTTAACTTCCGGGCGGGTAGCGGCATACGGCCCCCGCCCGAAGAGATACGCGAGTGGCGAGAGGCCGCTCGTCGAGCCACGATGGCTCGTTGGTCGTCCCGGCTGGAGGCTCCACGTGCTGGCTTTGCCGCCGTGGAGGCTCTCCAGCCGGTCATCGCCGAGTGGGCAGGGCGGCAGCACGGGACCCTTTCCTTCCGACTGACGCAGGTCCTTTCCGGGCACGGTTGCTTCGGGAAGTATCTGCACTCGGTCGCCAGGAGGGAATTGAGTCCCGCCTGTCACCACTGCGACTGCAGTGAGGACTCGGCTCAGCACACGCTAGCGGTTTGTTCCGCCTGGGCGGCGCAGCGTGGGGTCCTTACTGCAGTTATTGGAGTAGATCTCTCGCTACCGGCCGTCATACGCTCCATGGCCGGTAGCGACAGTTGTTTTACCGCGGTCGCAACCTTCTGCGAAGACGTAATTTCGCGGAAGGAGGCGGCGGAGAAGGCCCGGGAGGACGATATCCACTCGGACCCAATTCGCCGCCGGCGAGCCGGGCGGCGGAGGCGCGCATACCAGCGCCTCATGCCGCCTTGAGTGTGGCCGCGGGTGGACGGGACGGGTTTTTCCCCTCCATCCGCTACAATGGCCAGCCGCGAGGAGGCGACGTTCGCGTGTGCCGTACGTCGCCTAAAATAGAGAGTTTATCCGTAGATGGTGCCCGAGGTAGCGGGCAGGCGCTAGGAGGGATCTGGATGTCGTAATAGCAGCGGTTCCTGGATCCCTCCTATCTCAGGCGCAGAGTGGCACACCGTGTGGTTTTAGTCGGTCCGATTCCGACACACCACCCTGCCGTAAACCCCGGTGGGGTGACGGCCCGAGGGGGTTTCCACACGTTAAAAAAAAAAAAAAAAAAAAAAAGTAGGTTGTGAAAGGCATTACAAATAATTCATAACAGTTATTAAACTTCTTTATCATTTTGAAAGATGGTAACAAATTTAGGTGTACTATTCTATTACCCACGGGTATATCCTGAAAGATGTATGCCGAGACATATTAATTGCCCAAATTGTAATGTAGCCAAAGAGGTACGTTAGGCATTAGACGGGCAAATTGAGATCATATTAAAAAGGAAAAGTTGATAAGTCAAGGTGGTAGTGATAGGAAATATATGTTGCTTAGCCGAATAGCCACTTCGTAGGGCGACTGGTAGTACAAAAAGAGGTGGAAGGGATCAGATTTTATGGTAAAGCCACCCATACGCTGGACAGACCAGGTGAAATCCATAATCAGAATTCGTGTGTGACTGTAGCTGACAGTCAACAGGGAGAATGTCCGAGGAACACTCTGCCTAGAGCGACACGAGATGAGAATAAGTGTACGAATGGCAAATGCGTTCAATGAGTCAATTTATAGATGCAGGTGTCGATAAGCGGAGGTAGTTACCATCAGGTGACACGTGTGCTCCTTACCCTCCATTCTATTTATTTACTAGCTGCGTCATGTGGTATTACTCGCCATTTTGTTAAATCGGACGTTGTTCACTTCTTCATTAAATTTAATTTTAAATAAAAGTAGCCTAAGTTACTGCTAATAACATCAGCTATCTGCCAGTGAAGGTCCCGTCAAAATTGATCTAGTCGTTTCAGAGATTAACCGGAGTATAAGGATAGTTTTTTTTTTAAATTTGCAATTTCAAACAGACACTTCAATTTTATTTATTGGTATAAACTTAACTACTAGTTTTAAACAATAGCTTCAGCATATATATAATCTATAACTTCAATATCATAAAACTGTTGCAAAATGACATTACCTTACGGATGAATCCTCTCCGTATGGATGCTTCGGAGAAGTCGAACCCGCTGACCTGGCCATCTTCGCCGTAACTAACTTGATGGGGCTGCATGTATTCTGTTGGCTAAAATAACATTAATTAGCTTTATGTCTTTAAGTATTCCTTTGAATGACAACTAGACTGAAACCCTTAAAAGATAACTCTCCACAATGAATCACTTTTTAAACATACAATGAAATGGACACAAAGAACACACCCAGACTCAGATGAACAATTTGTGGATCATACAAAGTGTCGAACCCACAACACTTGCGCAGTAAAAACCGGCAATGTGACCGTCGGATGAAGAAACAGAAATGTGATTAAAATATAATATATTTCTCTTATTACTACAGTCCACTAGGAGAACGACATCAAATTGCTACAGGAAAAAAATAACTAACGCAATTTATTTCTTTACAAGATATCCTCGCTCAGTTTCACGAATTATGTAAAAAAAATGTATTTCGTTTCGCATTTATATACATGAGTCATTGTTATTGTTATCATGAGTGAGTATTGTATACTCTTATCATGGTGGATAGGTTGATATTGAAAAAAAGTGACTAAATCTTATCTTTATTACAATTTTTATAAGATATGACGCCTTATATTTTGATGGTCAAATATTATTTGCAGGTAGTTGCTACCCTGGTTGGTTCATTAATATTTGAATTGAGTCCACTTCATCATCATCAACATGATCATCTGATTAACCAGTAATGCTAGGCATAGGTTTTTCCAATTACGTTAAGGAAATGGTGACGTATCGATCAAAACCCGCGCGCTGTCCAATCAGCTTTCATGCGAAGCGACAATTTCTTGGAATCTGATTGGTCAGGCGAGGTTTTGTCAATGCATCACCACTTTTTAAACTCGAATGGACGTGACCAGTAGACTAGACTAGTGAACAAATTAGTCACAAGCCAGAGAGTATGAGAAAAATATAAGTTAAGCCGTACAAATAATTATGATTTACAAGAAATACATTGATTCGGCATAATTATGTAATGCGAGAACTTTTACCTTTTAAAGATGGTTAAAAAGTCTCTAAATATTTCAATTCTGGCATTTGAAACTGTCAAATATGCATGGTAATCTGTCAGGTTAATAATGTAAGATGGGGGTTCCTGCTTGGGCAGAAATGGGCTGGTTCGGAGTAGGATATATACCGTATTGTGACACTCACTTTTCAGAAACAATGAAATACAAGCGGTATGTAAACACACGGTAGGGTTGCACGCATATAATATTTTAATTTTATCTGCCTACTATTTGCGTTTTTTTCTAGTTTTGTGATAGTAAATATGTATAGAATTATTTTCATGTATTTGATTAGTTGATTTAATAAAACATATAACACCTTTAAATATTTGATACTGAAAAATATTTACGCCTCGGCTAAAACGTACGAAAATCTTAATTGTTAAATTTAATACAACACGTTATTAAAGAATTCATGTAACCAAAAACACCACAATGTAGTCTTTAATTGCTCTTTCACGTATTAAGTAAGTACTTTGAGTATTTCAATCAAATATTTACAAATCGCACGCTTACTGCATAGATAACTATCACACTGTCCGTTCGTTACTGCGGCGCATTCGCAACTGTAAGTGAACTCGAAACGCGTAGGTATGACTTACATTGCGACTGTTTGTATAAAGATAGAATGCTATTAGATAATATTACCATGAGCAGACACTAAAGCCTCAGAGAAAACTAATGTGTAACAATTATTTTGCTTGCTTTACACTGAGTAGTACTTTATACTAGGTAGTAGAGCCACGCTGATTTCAGCACAAGCGGGCCGGCTCGACCAGGGCAGTACTACCCTCCCACAGAAGACCAACCTAAAACGCCAGCATCCGTGCTGTCGTGTTTTGTTGGTGAGTGTGAGACCGGAAGCCCATTGATGCAGGGGTGACAGTTATCGCGGTAACTGTGTAAGCCTTACACTGTCACGATGATTATCATGCCTTTTATGTCCCCAAGTGGGGTGTGAAAAAGCATCTCACAAGGCCACCATAGTGTTGGTCACCATACTGCATTGTCTCCATTTGCAATAAGTATGGTGACCAAAACTCTTGGATTCTATTCATGCTTTCCGTCAGGCAGAGTAGAGTTACTTTGACAGGCTATTAATATATATATAAAAAAAAAAGTAACTTATCGCAGGTTGGTGAGGGAACCTAGCCGAGGAAAATGTAACGCGTTACGAAAAACCGTAAGATGTGTATTAAACACAATGTACAATTAATATTGGTTAATCAGTAGAGATTTAATCATGTAACATTAATCAATATTAAAACGGTAACTATGAGTAATATTGTAGATGCGGGCAGAGAGTATCCTCTCAAACAGTCCCGTCCCGGCTTCCTTAATAGGACCAGCTTCCCGCTTTTCCAGCACTGAGGAAAACTTCTGGACGCCAAGCTAGCGTCTAGAAGCTCCCTGAGGCGGTCCGACATGTGTTCGAAGGCTCGGACAAGCACTCGGGAAAGTATCCCGTCCGGCCCAGGACCAGTGTTCTTAGAACAGATCCGTAGAACAACCGCCTCTACCTCCGATAGCCTGACGGGCGGCACATTTTTCTCTTTCCCCCTGCCGTCTCCGACCAAGAAGGCCATCGACGGGAGTGTGTGTTCCGCCCGCTGGGACAACTTGAAACAAACCCTTTTTTTTTTTTTTACGTGTGGAAACCCCCTCGGGCCGTCACCCCACCGGGGTTTACGGCTTGGTGGTGTGTCGGAATCAGACCGACTAAAACCACACGGTGTGCCACTCTCCGCCTGAAATAAGAGGGATCCGGGAACCGCTGCCATTACAACATCCAGATCCCTCCTAGCGCTACCTCGGGCACCATCTGCGGATAAACTCTCTATTTTAGGCGACGTACGGCACACGCGGATGTCGCCTCCTCGCGACTGCCCATTGTAGCGGATAGAGGGGAAAACCCGTCCCGTCCACCCGCGGCCACACTCAAGGCGGCATGAGGCGCTGGTATGCACGCCTCCGCCGCCCGGCTCGCCGGCGGTGAATTGGGTCCGAGTAGATATCGTCCTCCCGGGCCTTCTCCGCCGCCTCCTTCCGCGAAATTACGTCTTCGCAGAAGGTTGCGACCGCGGTAAAAGAACTGTCGCTACCGGCCATGGAGCGAATGACGGCCGGTAGCGAGAGATCTCCTCCAATAACTGCAGTGAGGACCCCACGCTGCGCCGCCCAGGCGGAACAAACCGCTAGCGTGTGCTGAGCCGAGTCCTCACTGCAGTCGCAGTGGTGACAGGCGGGACTCAATTCCCTCCTGGCGACCGAGTGCAGATACTTCCCGAAGCAACCGTGCCCGGAAAGGACCTGCGTCAGTCAGAAGGAAAGGGTCCCGTGCTGCCGCCCTGCCCACTCGGCGATGACCGGCTGGAAAGCCTCCACGAGGGCAAAGCCAGCACGAGGAGTCTCCAACCGGAACGACCAAAGAGCCATCGTGGCTCGACGAACGGCCTCACGCCACTCGCGTATCTCTTCGGGCTGGGGCCGTATGCCGCTATCCGGCCGGAAGTCAGCCGTCCGCCGATAAACTTCGGCGAGCACTTCCGCCTCCAAATCCCACGGCGGAGTTCCGGCCAAGGTGCACACCGCCTCCGTCGATACGGTGCGGTAACCGCGTATGGCTCTAACCGCCAATATCCTCTGAGGGCGCCAGAGGCGAGCCCTATTCTGGGTAGTCAGAGCCGCCGCCCACACCGGTGCACCATACAGCGCCATTGACCGGACAACCCCCGTGTATAGCCGTCTCGTCGCGACGCTGGCTCCACCCAAATTCGGCAAAACTCGCCCGAGGGCAGAGGCAACGCCGACCAGTTTTGGAGAAAGCTGTCGGAAGTGCTCGTCGAAGAGCCACCTCCCGTCGAGGATCAGGCCCAGGTACTTCATCTGGGCTTGAACCGGTACGAGGACCGAATTGACTACGATAGAGGCGCCGGGTGGTGGACCACGACGGAGCCCATGGAACAGAAGGGCCTCCGTCTTATCTAGGGCCACCCGTAAACCCAGTGCCTCAATACGCCCGACCACCAAAGAGACTCCCGTGGTGGCCAGGCGCGCCGCCTCTTGAAAGTTCGCTCCCCGGGCTGTGACCAATGTGTCATCTGCGTAACAAATTACGCCCAGCCCGGGGAGAAGACGACCTCGAAGGGCCCAGTCGTGTCCCATGTTCCACAGGAGTGGTCCGAGGACAGACCCCTGTGGAACACCGCACGACATGGGCCGCCGCCTCAGAATACCATCTCGGTCCTCGTACATGACGGTACGCTCCTCAAGATAGTCTGCCACAAGCCGCCTCAGGTACTTTGGCACCCCGTGGTAGTGGAGGGCTTCCCTGATGCAGCTAAATGGCAGACTATTAAATGCGTTGGCGATGTCTAATGACACCGCCAACAGCACGCCGCCACAGCTCACCACCTCTTCGGTAACGGCCCTCAGGCGCAGCACGGCATCGACCGTCGAACGCCCCGCCCGAAAACCAAATTGGGCGTCCGACAGATCGGGGCCCACCTGGCAGAGGTGCCGGACGATGCCGGCAGAGAGTATCCTCTCAAACAGTTTACCCGCCTCGTCCAGCAACACGATAGGCCTATAGGTCGCTACCGATTCGGCTGGCCGTCCCGGCTTCCTTAATAGGACCAGCTTCCCGCTTTTCCAGCACTCAGGGAAGCGTCCGAACGCCAAACTAGCGTCCAGGACCTCCCTGAGGCGGTCCGACATGTGTTCGAGGGCTCGGGCTAGCACTCGGGCAGGTATCCCGTCCGGCCCGGGGGCGGTGTTCTTAGAGCGGATCCGTAGAACAACCGCCCCTACCTCCGATTCCCTGACGGGCGGCACATTGTCTTCGTTCACCCCATCGTCTTTGACCATGAAGGCCATCGACGGGGGTGTGTGCTCCGCCCGCTGCGGGAAAAGGCCCTCGACCACTTCCCGCAGGAAGCTGGGCTGAAGTGTCTCTGTAAGGGGGGGGCCCGACGTGCGGAGCTTTTGTCGCACTGCACGATAAGGGCGACCCCAGGGGTCACGATCGAGACCCTCCAGCATCTCCTTACGCTTAATTTCTTTGGCGCGGCCGATGGCAAGCTTCAGAGTTTTCCGCGCCTCTCGGTACTCCTCATGAAGCTGGTCCTCCCCGTCTTCTTCACGGTGTCGCCGCCGACTACGGGTGTAGGACCTCCGGGCACGAGTACAGGCCGCGCGGAGGTCCGCCAACTCCTGGGAACTTGAAACAAACCCTATTCCAACCCGTCTGGCCAGCGTGGTACAGTAGGCCAAAACCTCCTTGCTAATTAGGCCTATGACCAACAATGGACTATAAAAGATTGTTAATAATAACACTCCTTCAAAAATAAATAAACTAACATATAGTATATATGTATATATATATATAATAATAGTCATTTATTGAATCAGTTATTAAAATTAAAGAGAAGAGTAGTGGGCAAAGAGAATGAGAGCCTGCCACGTTAATGATTAATTATGCCAACGATGCATGTGAAAGGGACTTCGTTCCAATTGTAACATATGTCTCGCGATACGTTCATTTTTTTTGTAAGTGTTGACAGGTTTTTTAAATTGTTTATAATTTAATTTATTCTTTTTACATATGTATTTCACTTTAATTTATTACTTGTTACTTTGTTCCGTCGTTTCCTGTAAGTGAAAGAGTACACCGGCCTAACACTCCTATAGTCAATTACTGTGTACAATTCTGAATACCTTTTGTTGGAGATCCCAATTAAAAAAAAAAGATTGTTATCCACCATCATCAAAGTACACAAGTAAACACGACACATTTACCTTATCTGACACATTAAGATTTTTTCATATGGTAATAAAATTTTGTTGGGTTGACGCAACGTACACATTTTGTTTTTTTTTTAAACACACTTCAAAGTCCGATTCGTTTGTTGAAATTCCTCACTCAATTAGCAATTTTAACTGCACTTATTTGTTTTAGTCACTATAATATTTTAACAAAAACCTTAGCAGTGATTTCACCGAATTATTCAGTAATTGTTTAAGAAGAAATTACCTGTGCCATGAAAAATTGTGTACGCTCGGCAAGCCCCGGTATAGACTAAAATATCTGTCGTTATCTGTTAAGCTGATAAGATAATACTCCTGAACAAATTGTGTGAATAACTGTTAGAGAATCACTGTTATCGTATCGCTTTTTTACGTATTGGACGACTGGCTATTATTAGCATTGATAAAATCAGATTATTGGATCCTACAAACAGTATTTCATATACCTATCTACATGTACGAGTATTTGTACATTTTATCGTTGGCTACATGTAAATGACTAGGAACCATAAGCAGAAAAGACTTGGTTGTATAAAAATCAAACGTATTGAAACATGATCTGTCATCTTATCTCACATCTGACGGCCATCTAGTACCGCGTGATTGTTAGTCAAAACAAACGAATAGCGTTCCCTCAACTTCTAGATATACACTTGTTTTTTTGACATTACAAACGGATTTCAGACAAAAGCGAGGGGAAAGATGCTAACTTAACAAATTTCTAAAAACTAAAACCACGACTACTTAAAAAAAGAGATTATGATGAAGATACATATGTACATATGACTGCTAAAATTATAACCCTCCTTTCAATTTTGTTGTAGTCGGGTAATACGATGTCATACTTGGGTCATTACAACTTTGAGTTGATTAACTTAACGCAAAAGAAGGTTACCTATATCATTTTATTATTTTTTTGAAACTGAAAGCCCATATTGTACAAAGACTTATTAATGCCATTGGACACTCTCTCCCAGCCAACTTTTAGGTTATGTTGAAACATGGTGCGGTAGGCGCAAAAATAAAAAATAAGCAAATGAATTTTCGTGAGGAAAAGAAACTAGTAATTCAAATTTAAATATTTATTATTGTTTAACTATTTACATTTATTTGTCAGTTGTAACGATGGCTATAAAACATAGATAAGACTCAAACTATGTATACATGTGCTAGGCATTAATGACATTACCGCTCTGAAGGTAGCAACGAATAACTTAGGAGAATTTCTTGTATTATTCGTTTCTCATTTGTTTTGTAAGTATTGGTTAAGTGGTATGTTGGAACAATAACAAAACGGTGTTCTGTAACAGTAGGTCTTTTCAGATTTTGAATCTAGTGAAAAAAATAAAAGCCCCGACATAACATACGTCGTAAAACAACATTTCTGATTTGTAGATTTAAATTCATACAGCATATTCTTATTAGTTACATGTTATAGAATTACTATATTATCATCCTCATATCAGCCAAAAGGCGTCTACTGTTACATAGACTTTCCCCAAAGTTCACAACAGTCGATCCCGTGCCACCCACACCCTTCGAGTACCCGCGACCGAATTACTATATAAGTGTATATAAAATAAAGAGTTCACGTCCTGTGCCAACAATCTATGGTTATTGTCAATATCAGTGAAGTACACACATTTAAAATTATTATATGCAAGTATATACGAGTATATTTAAGACAAAATCTATGTACATTCGAACATTCGAAAGTAACTAACATTTGCAATTAACAGATAGAAGTAGAAGAAGTAGAAGTATTTTTATAAATATAGAAAAGCTGGTAAACTAATGTAAAAATTACGAGAACGCGATAATTATGTTCAATATTATTATTTGTATAAGTCCATTAACATTTATTAAGTTTTAAAGAATCGTTCGGCGCCTGAACGATCTTAAACGCAATCAAATCATGTTACATATTTTACGTATTGCATAATATTAACACTTGCTTGAAGATAGACAAGTATGGACTATGGACAAAGCCGTTTAGTTTTCTCGTTAGATATTCGCTATTACGTTTGAGAAAATGGTTTGTAAAACACAGCGTCAAGCACAACCTCAAAACAAAACAAACGCTTATTCTAAAACTACGGATGAACTTTTACATATTCAAATATAATTTTGAAGTCAATTTTACCCACTTAAATCTAATGCAGTCGTTTTAAAGTGACATCTATTGATATTTATAAGCTTTAAATTTAACGTCATGTCGTGTATAATTGTTCATAGATTTTGTGGCAAAGGTAGATATTTTTAGATTGGACAATCTATGGAATGAGTAATTTAACTTTAATTTTAAATCTAAAAAACTATGCATAACATGAGTATTACGCTAATATAAATACTTACATGTCATATTTTTGTATTTAATGCAGTCAACAAAAGAGAAAAACATTAATATATTACTTGCATGTCTTTGTACATATGTCAAGGTATTTTTTCCTTGTATTTTTGCTGAGTTAAGCTAAGAATGGAAATAAACGTATATTTATGTCATCGTACCGCGTAATACTTATATAACCGATATTTCAACAAAACAAGAGACTATAAAATATGGCAGACGACATAGTAGCGGTTTATCTCACATCAACACACTCTCGACGGCGACCGCGTTCTGAGTTGTGATTGGTGTAAATTTCAGTGTGGACCAGTCGCAATGCCGGAAACTATGACGATCGAGACGATGTGAAATAAACATACTAAGCGCTCTGGTGTTTTAAACCGAGAGCATAATAAAGCTTACAAAAATATACATTACATACAGTGGTTTCTCTTTTGTTAATTGTTTAAATATTTATTTTAATAAATTTCTTTATTAATAATGACTATAAATAACAACTACTAAGATTTATAACACCCTCACACATTATTTAAAGCGACACATATTTATATTAGAGTTAGAAAGTAAAAAAAAAACAATGCGTGATTACAAAAATACAATTTCAATATATTGTTATCTATTTTTAGCTCCTACGATGCAATGGTAATGTTCTTTTAATGCACTTTCTCTAACAAATTTTATCAATAATTTATTGTGAATAAATTTAAAAATGAATAAATTTAGAAATAATTTTTCTACTAGGGGGTGCAGTGCATCTCCTTGTACCCCTCTCGGTGCCCATAGCAAAAGATACCCACTAAATAATTTGAACCCAATTAGTTTGTATATGCAAACATCAAAGAAGTTTCGATTTTAGTGCTGCTATGGGCACAAACTATTAAATTTTATTTTGTGAGCTGGCAATTTGCAACAATAAAATAAAAAAAACTTATAAGTTTGATGTCACATAGCCAAGTCTACAACTACAGGTAGAAATAAAAGAAAAATAATACATTAATATTTTACATTTAATTAAATAAAAGAAAATAACAAAAATCTTAGCACAACTAAATTCATAACTATTGTAATCGTGTAAAGTACGGCCAAGGCTATAATATCTATTAAGATTCGGGGATAAACATTTACTTTTACTATATTACGTGACGTTAAATGTGATGAAATGAGTATATTAGCATCTAAAACACAATACTGATACATCACTAATATACACACGAAAGGACACAAGAATATAACTACCTTTACTCAGGCAGACGGAGACGTTGTTGAACTAACACAAGTTTTATTACTGACAATGTGCTCTAAATACATTTCAAGCAATTGTGATGTCACAATAAAAGCTATCAAGGGAAAAGCATCTGATATTCAATACTAATGTTAAGAATATGTGTTGAGTCAAAAGTAGAGTCCGACTATTAGCGTTTACTGGTAGCGTTACTAATATAAGCTTTTACTTTAACACAGAATTAAGTAGTCTATAGAATATTGAATATACATCACATAGCTTTAATATATTAAGAAGATTAATTGTTACAAACGACGAGATCCATCTACCAGTCAACTGTATCTATCCGTACATAGAAGTATACAGCGCTCTGAAGAAAGCAATTGAGAGTGGAAATTGTAAACTTGTGAGATACTTAAAAGCCTTTATTCCTTATAACGGAGTTGAAATTTGAATGTGATCATAGACAATAAGTCACTAATACCAACCTCTCAATGCTATAGTCACCTATCTGTGACTGACAGAAATCAAAGATGTGAGTATGTTGCATTGTTTTTTCATTTATTTATTTTTATATTTAGTGTTTATCACAATGACGTTCAAAAAGCAAAGGCACTGCTTTTAGCATAATTTACACAGACACCAAGATAAGCTATCTCTGTCACGTTAAGCGAAATAGAAAGAGCTGACAATATGCTATATTATATGTCTTCAGAGCTATGTATATGTCTATGTAAGATGAACCATGTCGTTTTAGTTTTAAGTAGGGACAACGGTCTTTCGCCTTCCATGGTAAACGTACTTTTAACACAGAAAAAAATATCAACGAGTAAATAATATACAATTTAATGATACTATTATCAACGAGTAAATAATATACAATTTAATGATACTATAGTGGAGACTTATTCGAATATCATATTTAAAGCAAAGTTGTTTTATTAAAATTAATACAGTAGTTAATAAAGTACTGCAATATTTTGGTGTTTAGTTTAATCAAATTTTGGTAATAATTGAGATTCTTTATAAATTTTAATTCGGTTTAACGATCTTTATTTCCCATTAAGACAATTGTCACTTACATGAGAACAATATTAAACAAATAACATAACATTAATATCTCGGTGCGGGTAGAACAAAAATAAAGTTGCTAACGCGTAAGGAGCGAGTTCTCTGCATTCCTGTGATAAGGTGGTGGTCCAAGTGAAAAGAGTTTGCTTAAAATGTTTCATTATTATATATCTGAATAAATAATTTATTTTTGAATGTTTTCAGAGAATTCGCTTCTTTTACATCCGCGGGAAGTTTGTTGTAAATCTGTGCTCCCCCAAACGTTAAGTTGCGTTTTCCATAGTTAGTTCTTATGTATTGTTAATTAAATAGAGTATTTCTTTTTTAAATTAATCATTAAACAAGTTACTTACAGAGAAATTAAGGGGTGAAGATCCCTGTTATTATGAAACATAACAGCAAGAAGTATAACTTTGCGTTACTCTTTGATAGATTCAGTGATGAGTTATGTCAGTGTTGTTTAATTATAATTAGTCGACAAAATGTGAGCGTTTAACATCTGTATCTACCTCTGAGAGGTTATAAGCGTGAGTACATCCATATAATAAATACAGAATTAGTCTAACTCTTATAAAGAAAACAGTAAGAAAGAAAAACACATGTCAATATGTCTGAATGTTTGTGACAGCTATCGTAAGGAAACGGTTATTAAACCTAACGGAGTACATTTACACATTTACATCAAAATAATATCTTCAGTGATAAACAAGCCACACCAAAACACTGCAGTGTAAAATTAATCGCACGCCTACACTTCAGTGAAGTAATTCCCTTAGACCGACGTCCCCTGTTCCCCCTATTCCCTGGACGCGCCGATGATGGTGAGGATGTAGAGGAAGATGTTGATGATGTCCAGGTACAGGTTCAGAGCTGCAAAGATATACTCTTCAGGGGAGATGCTGTATTTGTGTTTGCCACCCATCATGAGTTGAGTGTCGTACACCAGGTACATGGAGAAAAGCAAAGCACCGAGAGACGCGTACACCAGGGTGACTATCTTGTTGTGGGGGATGAAAATTGTGACGATGCCTGGAATAAACAAAAAAAAATTATTAAAGATGGCCATTCATGTTTTGTTATTTATTTATATTTCTAACAGCATAAATACACTTCATTCTTATATTCAGCATCATTTCTATCGAAAGACGTCCACTGCTGGACATGGGGCTCCTCCACGGCTTCACAACAATAGTTATTGTCATATTCACGTTCTTAATAAAATATTTTTATTTTGATCATTTAAGGATGTCCACTGCTGGACATAGGCCTCCAACATATCTAACATTCTCCAATCCATCCATATAAACTATTTCCATTTCCTTTTGATATAATTTTAAATAACTTCGCCCCTTCGCAAGTAGTATAACTACTTGCGGTATTTGTTACTTTTGAATCGAATATTGTTCATTATTTCATTGGTTTTAATTTGGTTTTCGCTAACCCATTTTATTACTAATTAAAGTTAGTAGTCTTAGTTACTCATTATAACATTAGCTATCTGCAAGCAAAAGTCCCGTCAAAATGGGTCCAGCCGTTTCAGAGATTAGCCGAAACAAACAGAAGGACAAAAATTTATCATATTGAATTTTAGATGTAAGTACCGTGTGTACTTTCATATGAATTTGGTGAAAAGCTGTTAATTTAAATATACAAATAAACACTTCAATTTCATTTATTTGTACAAGTTTATGGTATATGGGACAAACAAGCAGACGGTAATGCTCTGCAAGAATCAAGTATGTTTGCCACCCTTTGAGTACCTCCACCCAGATTCCAGAATAAGTTTTGGGCCCTGATAACTTCACTCACTATACTCCTAAAATACAGCTTGATCTCTATGACAGCTGTCACTAGTGTCATTTGACATCTTACAAGGAACATTTTACGTTTTCTTTCATCATATTTCCATTTTTTTATTAAAAAAAACTAACAATAGACTTATTTAATGCAGGGATGACAGTTATCGTGGTAAGCGTGTAAGCTTTACACTGCCACGATGACAGTCATGCCTTTCGCGTCTCCAAGCGAGGTGTGAAAAAGCATCTCACTAGGCCGCCATAATGTGGGTCACCATACGGCAGTGTCTGCATTCGCAATGAGTATGGTGACAATTTTTGGATTCTATTCAGGCTTTCCAAAAGGCGATTAGAAAAATAGGACTTAAGGAGTAGTTGAAGAAATGTGGGTCTTCAAACTACTCTGGACACTCTATCAGGGATATAGGGTTGAGGGTGCGACTCACCAAATATGAATAGCACGACGAGAGCGCAGAGCAGTGCCCCGCCCATAACAGTGAAGTCCCACTTGGTTTGGAAGGCGAACAGCGTCAGCGCCAGGCACACCGCCGCTGTTATACCCACCGCCATCATCACCTGCACCAGAAAATATCATCATTATGTACATTCATTACGTCTATACACATTTTAGGTAGCAGAGACACGCTGATTTTAACACGAGCGGGCCAGCACCATCGGGGGCGTACTACTCTCCCACAGAAGACCAACCTAAAGCGACAGCATCCGTGCTGTCGTGTGTCGTTGGTGAGTGCGAGACTAGAGGCCCATTGATGCAGGGGGGACAGTTATCGTGGTAACTGTGTAAACCTTACACTGCCACGATGACTGTCATGCCTTTTATGTCCCCAAGGGGGGTGTGAATCTCACTAGGCCGCGATAGTGTAAGTCACCATTCTGCATTGTCTGCATTTGCAATGAGGCTGGTGACCACAACTCTTGGATTCTATTCATGCTTTCCATCATTCAGAGGAGTCACCTTGGCAGGCTCTTAATTTAGAAAAAAAAAAGGAAACACCATCCTGTTCATGCTTCGTTTTTTAGGTAGTAAATTCCAGGTCCTGGTGTCATCTACGCATTTAAAGAAAATGGGAATATATCCTGTGTCATGGTGGACTTTGCAAACATACAATAAACAAAAGAGCAATAGAAAGAGGGTAGGTAACCACTTAACCTATCACACCATCTGTGTTGTCAAATTTAATTTATACTATGAGGTTAGGTAATATAGTTTCTTTTGAAACCCTCTTAAAACCCTTATATTATTAATGAGAGGTTAAGGGTATTGCTGCTAAACCTGAACTTGAACTGGTAAGAGCATTGTCTTGTGAAATCTTCAGGATGGTCTAGATCCTTCAACAATCCACATTTACTTAATTAAGGTTCATCATTATCATCATGAACAGCCTTTAACAGTCCACAGCTGGACATGGGCGTCTCCTTGGCAAGGTTTTGGCCTACTATACCACGTTGGCCAGATGGGTTATTCTTCCCATGGGTCTAAGGCAATAAAATATGCAAAAGAACATTACTGCAGTGAGGTTGCAGTTACGCAGCTTGTCTTATTATATATATCTATGTGAGAAATTGGTTAGATATTCTTCAGTAAGCCATTTACAGTTTTATTTTACGCCATAGACAAAAGTAGTATACTCACAGCATCGACGTCGTAAACGCTAGATGTCAGACCAAGGAGGAAACTCTCAGCGACGGTGAATATCCCGAGGAATATAAAGTTCATAGGTGCTTGTCGCCTTACGTTCCCGCAACAGGACATCACTATCAGACAAATAAGCACTACAACGAATGCCACCCAGCTGTAAAAAGAAAAAAGACAATTTTATAAATTTCTCTGAGGTCAAT
The DNA here is from genome assembly GCA_949316085.1 of Hypercompe scribonia. NCBI lineage: Eukaryota > Metazoa > Arthropoda > Insecta > Lepidoptera > Erebidae > Hypercompe > Hypercompe scribonia. The sequence goes on along the minus strand of OX438983.1, from coordinate 18,947,441 downwards.
ATGTATTTCAACCATTTTTAATAGTTTACTGTAGAAATAGGTCATTCTTTAGAAAGGAGGGTTTTGGTCTACTGTACCCCGCTGGCCATACGGGGTGGTATAGGGTTCGTGTTCAGTTTTATGGGCCCCGACGTGGTCCGTCCCCGGTGACTCCATGGTAGTCAATTCGATTCTTGTACCGACACCAGATGAAGTATCTGGGCCTGATCCTCGACGGAAGGTGACTCTTCGACAGCTTGCTCCAAAGCTGATCGGTGCTGTTGGTGCTCTTGTGATTTTTGCCCAGCGTCGTGACAAGATGACTGTACATGGGGGTTTTCAGGTCGATGGTACTGTATGGTAGACCGGTATGTGCGGCGGTTCAGACCACCCAGAACAGGGCTCTTCTCTGGTGTCCTCAGAGGATATTGGTGGTTAGAGCCATACGTGGTTACCGCACCATATTGACAGAGGTGGCGTGCATCTTAACTGGAACTCCCACTGCGATTGCAGTAAGGATTCGACTCCGCACACGCTGACGTTTTGTTCCGCCAGGGCGCTGCAGCGTGGGACCCTCACTGCAGTTATTGGAAGAGTTCTCTACCGGCCGCTTCGTACGCAAGTCTGCGTACGCTGCGTACGTACGTCATCTAAATAGAGAGTTTATCCGTAGCTGGTGCCTACGAAGGTTGGTGTGCACTGGGACGGCTTAATAACAGCAATAACTGGATCCCTCCTATTAATCAGAGTGGCGCACCGTGTGGGTTTAGTCGGGCTGATTCCGAAACACGACTGCGCCGCAAACCCCGGTGGGTTGACGGCCCGTTAAACAAAAAAAGAAAGGGTGTGTGTCAGGTGAGTCCTTAATCTGTCACCACACTGACAAGGGATATAATATAATACTTACAAAAGCCAAAGATTTCTTTGAGCCCACATCTTGGTGGGTGTGTGGAACAAGAAGAGTGCAATAAACGCCATCGTCACGAGGAGCTGACACATCAAGATGGAATAGACCTGTAATAACACGAATACAAATGAAAATAAATAATACCTCCAAGTCTTTTCTACACGTCTTTTACCCGATTGCGGCAGAAGGAGGGTTATGTCGTTCGAGTATATGTGTGTGTGTATATTTCATTGGCACACTGATTTTGGTTTGGGTTAGATTTGTGTTAATTTTGAATGACACTGGGATAAATATTAAAATAGTTAAATAAAACTATTGAAATTTAAATTGCAGTTATCACGCTTCTTTCACATATTTGAGTATGGTGCTTTGGTGTGGTTGTTCTATGTAGTTTGTTCGGTATGTTTAAATATCATCATAATTTACCTTACGAATAAATCCTCTCCGAATAGATTGCTCACTGAAATCGAACCCTTTGACGTCGCCATCTTCTCCCAAGCCTTGAGGAGAGCCATATGCTGGCTGAAAAATGACAAACAATCAGTTTATACACAACACTGTATATTAATTACGTAACAGTTATTTCTAATATCTTCAATAATGTTACAGATCGCCTTCGGTTCGTTTCAACTTTCTTACTTTCAACCAGTATAAGTTGAACTGTGTGTAGGGATTGTTGAGTGCATCATGTCAGGACAAAATAAATATTGGTAGACCCTATAGTTTCATGTAGTCATTTTGTACATATTTACAGGGAACGGTGAGACGCCAAATGTCAACTGCTCTGGGGCCGTTCAAGTATTACGTAAGCAGATTTATTGCAATTATTTACCCCCCCATCCCCCTTGTCAGCAAAAGTAAGCAAAGCTCTTACCCCCTCCCCCCATGCTTACGTAAACATTTGTCAATTAATGTATTGTTTTTTTAATTTTATAATGTTATAATTATAATTTGAAAAATAAGAAAATAGATTTAGGATAGAGATTATATTTTACTGAAACGGTATTCAACATAGAGTAAAGGACAAAAATATTATATCTTACTAACATAACAAACTTATTTTAAATTTTTGGTACATATATTAAATTCAAATTAACAGTCTTCAGTCCATGAAACCCGAATCCATGATTCTAAGTTTTCGATGACATTGGATTGCTTTGATTGCTGCTCAGTGTTGTGAGTCTGCTCGCTTTCATCCGATTTTGGAATGTCTACGTCATTCTCATCGAGCCATTCAACATCATGGTGCTCTAAATTTTGAATAATGCACATCAGTTCATTAGCACGACGAGCAGCGACTCTTACAGGTCTAACTTTCCTATCAGTGTGCGTGTTTACTTTCTTATGGATCTTTTCGATGTGACGATTTAGTGACTTGACGGAAGCATGATAAAGACCACACGTTTTGCATGTTCGACTTGATAGCCTCAATTGTACCGTCGGACAAAAATAATCGTATGGCATTTGCAGGAAATCTTTGAGTGAAGCACTTAAGCGTAGAGCTAAATTGACTGGAAGATTAAGAAATTGCCCTCCTTCATCTAAAACCAAGTCATCAACTGTTTGTTTTACTTTTACAGGTGGTGGAAGAAACCTGTTGTCTAGTAATCTAAATAGTCCACTTCTTGGACGACAGCATTCTGTATTTCTACATTTTACAATTTGGAGCAAGTATTGGCTTTCACGCACATGTTCTGAATACCATTTAATGTCTGGAAAATCAGGAAGATCTTGTTCACCTGCCCCAACATATTTTGCATTAACATTATAGCCATCAATTTCCATTGAACTCCATACTTCAGCTAATACTTTTCCTGCAAATTCGAAATTAGATCTTTCTAAATGTTCATCGATTGTAACGCCACGTTCATCCAAATGAGTCCCAAAATGGTCATGAGGCAATATTAAACCAGCCAGTTCCCGACTAAGAGGAGCCATTCTGCGCTCTACTCTGTTATACGCACTTCTTCCGGGAGCATTGGTAGCTAAAAACAATGCATCGAGATCATGTCGCTTAAAGTGTTGTATAGCAAACCCTATGACTTTTTGATAACGCGGATTTTCATCTGGCCCTCCATCAACCGTCATGATTACCACTGGTTTTACTAGTCCATGGTCAGTTTTAGCTAATGGTCGAAACTCTTCAAGTTCGAGAAGCGTCTCGAAATCCTGAGCATGAGTATTAGCAGTAGATGAACTATGCTTTCCACTTCGAATAGCGATGTATGTTGGTCCAGAATATCCAACGGCTTGCGGTTGTCCTAGCATATTGGAAGTGATTTTGATACCAGCATAAACAGATGGTATTAATTTATGACGCTCAGCGATTACCCAATCGTGATCAGGCAATTTGATTCTATATTCCATGTGCATTAGAAGAGGTGCTTGCTTATTTGCCGCAGTTACGCCAATAGGGACTCGAGCTTTATCATCTTGAGATATGAAAAATACTTGATCTGGTCCTAGTATGGATGCTATGTTCTCTAAATAATGGATTGATGTTTCAGCGAACTTGCTATCTAAGTGGCTCTTGTGGTGATCAGTTTGAGCCCGAATGAGCTTAACAGGGACTGTCGATACATGTCTTCGTCCCTCTGCAGAATTAGATTTTCTGGGAATCAAACGAAGATATGTCCCACTGCGACTAATGTCAAATCCCATTTTACGTAATTCTTGTGTGAGTTCATCAAGAGTTTTTACGCTGCGAATTGATTCCGTTCGTCTTCTATCATCTGCTGCACTTCCAAATAAAGCTATATCCGCGATTGTTTTCAATAGTAAAGGTTGATTGCTTTCAAGATTAGGACGTCCCACTGAATCCCTCAGAGATAGTCTTTTTTTCATTTCTGGATTTTCATGACAAATATCTTCTAACTTTCTTTTCATACCATCCCTGTGTTTCTTCTGGGCAACTGCGTTTTGAACCTTCCTGTTTAAAGACTGTTTTGCTGTTTTTATTTCCTTGCGCAACTTAATGATCTGTTTATCAACTTCAGCACGGATTGACATAGTATCTCTGGCAGAATACAAAGCATTCAAATTTTTTTCGAGTAGAGCAATCTTATTTTTCATAGCCTCCTGAGAAGGTTTTGGTCTCTGTTTATCTGTATTTTTATTAATTTCGCATTGCTGTTGTGATTCATTACCGGTTTTTATTTTATCTTCTTCCTGTTTTTTAATATTTGAAGCTGGCTGTGTAATTTGTGTTTTTTCTGCAGGTTTACAGGTTGCCTAAAAATAAAAACTTTCTATGGGTTCTGCTAAAGATTCTCTTATTAAGCTACATAAATACAAAGTATGGCAATAAATATGGTAAATACAAAACCCTATGACTTTAAATCTAATATCTTTAAACGAGCAAATCGTTCCGGTCACAAAATACAGGGTGTTATAGTCTATTCAAGTAGGTATTTAAAAGAATATAAACAATCTTGATATGTCTTTTTATTGAAATATGCAATTATAAAATCAGATATCTGTAAAGGTGCGTACAGACATCGCGAGGCTTGCGCCGCGAATGGTTCGTCTCGAATACATCAACCTGAGGCATGCTACGGCACATGTATACGTGCGAACCATTCGCGGCGCACGCCTCACGATGTTTGTACGCACCTTTATGTACTTACAGAAAAGCAATTTTTTAATATTGGTTGAGTTTTTAAATGAATCACAACAGATTTTACACAGTTTACAATTTTAAACCACATATTTCAATAAAAAGACATATAAAGATTGTTTACATTCTGTTAAATACCTATTTGAATAGAGTATAGTTTTCTGTAGGTATATATATATATATATATATATGTATAAAACTGGCATCCTGTATTTTGTGACCAATTGACGGAATCAATTATAAGAAATAAATCTATATAATGAATATTACCTCTATACTTTAAGATAGGCCATAATATTTTCTAATTAGCAAAGAGAAACTTTTTGGCGATTTCTAATATTTCTAGTAGGTACTCATAGGTACCTAAAATGATTTCGTCACTCACCTTAGAAAAAAAATGTAGTAAATTGGATTTATTCTTAGTCGCTGCTTGCAATTCTTCTTCGATTCTCTTAGATACAATAATATCTAGTTCCTTGTCGGATTTTGCTTGTAATTTATAATTTCGCCACACTTCGTTAACTAACTTTTGTACATTTTGTACTTTCGTACTTGTATGAGATTTTTTAAAACTTTCAAACAATTTTTGGTATAACTTAGATTTGTCTATTTGAAATGACATCTTATTTAAACATTAAACTTTGGATAATGGAATGAATGGTAACACAAATGTTAACTTGCTTTACTATGCTTACAATACGTCTACTCGCTATAGCAGCCAAACGAAACAATACACTGATAGAGGAAATTTAGACAAGTGAACAGCGCGCGGTAATTCCCTTACTCGGTTCTAAAGCGAGAAGGGGAATTACCGCGCACTGTTCACTAAATGTATGTATTACTTGCGGGAATCCCCGAAAATGCTTTTCGTTTTCAAGCAAAGACAATGTGTGGGTTGCCATTCGTGTAAAGAAGAAAATAACTACCGATGACGTAATCATCATCTAGACTCCCCTACCCCCCATGTCATCCAAAATAAGCAAAGCAAAGACCCCCCCGCCCACCCCATAGTGCTTACGTAATAATTGAACGGCCCCTCTGTATCTACGTCCTTTTATACTCTGTGGTCTGTGACACTATTGCATCGATGGATGAACTTTGTGTTTGAAGAAGAAAGTAAAAAAAAAACAGTTTATAAAAAAACTCAATGCTTTGTATTACCAAAATAAATGATAATACATAGTGCAGTCGTTTCACGAACCACTGAATAACCAATCACGGTAGTTATGAACGGACTTTGAAAATTAACAAAGATTATCGAACAGACACTGAAGGTATAGAAATTGCATGGTGGAGGAAACCAAAGAACTAGAAGAAAACATGGCCCACGTGGAATAAAAATTATACCTGCTCTCGTTGGATACAATGTACGATTTGCTACCAAAATGCAGAAAATTAAAAACAACATTTTAAAATTTTAATTTAATAGTATCGTTAGTGACGCTCAAGATTTATTTATTTATACATACATAAATGTTTTAAAAAAGGACGAAGATACACAAAACTACTGTGGCGACTTCCACATTACAGCACAAAACAAAAATATACAACAGCGCCATCTAGCGAAGATACATCGAAGTACGAAGTATGAAGGAAACGAATGAATTTAATGAACTACGAAACAACTACTAATCCTGTATCGCGAAATAGAGATTCGCTTGGCAATTAGTATATATACAACATCCCAACGTCAACCGTTGGGCTGTGGCCCGCCAGGCATGATCACCTCGCCTGGTCGGAGGATCCTCTCTTTTTCGGAGGAATATGACCCTCGTCCCTCCACATCACCAAAATAAAAGATAATACAGAAACTGTCCGTTACCCGGGCAAAAGCAGGTCTGAGGTAAATGGGAAATGCTCTCTGTACTCTATCAAGTTCCTCGGGGACTTCTATCCTAGGGTATACCTAATACAGTATAATTAAGACCCTTGTTATAGAATTAAATGTAACAAAACTGCGCAGTTTTAGGCGATTCGATTCTGGCCTACCACTTCACAGTGAGACCTGTTTCCACACGAGAAAAACGTAGAATTTGATGACATTCCTGACACTTCGCATATTGCAGGGGCCAAGTGTGAGTTTACTTCACGCCAACTCGTTCTTGACATAATAATAGGAATAGAAGATTAATAAACTAAAACTAGGCCTTTTCTTCTCTTTCCTTTCGATTTTATAGCGAAATTCACCACAGGTTAACAGTTTTCTAATACAAGTATTGACTTCTCCTTGATCTAGGTACATCTTTCAAGCCAGGCCAGCCGCGAGGAGGCGCCGTACGCGTGTGCCGTACGTCGCCTAAAATGGAGAGTTTACCCATAGATGGTACCCGCATCAGCGGGCAGGCGCTAGGAGGGATCTGGATGTCGTAATAGCAGCGGTTCCCGGATCCCTCCTATCTCAGGCGCTGAGTGGCACACCGTGTGGTTTTAGTCAGTCCGATTCCGACACACCACCCCGCCGTAAACCCCGGTGGGGTGACGGCCCGAGGGGGCTTTCCACACATTAAAAAAAAAAGGTACATCTTTCAATGTTATTTTCTATTATATGTCTGTTTAAAGAAGCACAAACCGCAGTAATTAATCGACTCTGGAGGTCACGATCAATCGATACATTGACGTTCCGTGTTTGTTTACTTATGTTCTGTTAATTTTTTAGTAAAGCATACAATATAGTTACAAAAAGGTATGAGACGATATGTCTTTAACCATCCTCTAAGTCTTTTTCGAATGAGATTTTGGGTCCAATTTCAGTCCACTACAACATGGTTCAACTTAGATTTCTTTTACGTGGAGCGACTGTTATCAAACCTCCACAACCCAAGTATTAAACGATATGAAACTTGTTTAGATAGACTTATATTGGACTGTTTAGGGTCCAACTAACCATAGCGATTGACAGAGACGTTCGTATGGTGGTTGAGATGGCTTAACCTGCTGCTGCGGAATAGTCTCAATATGATGAGTAAGAGTTGACCCAGCAAAGCTTAGCTTTACAATGTGTCAACCTTTTTGTTTACTATCTAGCCTCGAGCCCACGGAGATATCTGATGATGAAAACTAATTATCAGTCATGTTACCTACTGACATTTTGTATTCGAATTCCTAAAGGGAAAAATTTAATTCTAACTGAGCCAATTAGACATGAAACATTAAAAGTACAACTAAGTTAGCTGAAACAACAAATTTTCCTGTTTATTTTGCTTATTAGTGTTAATTTTGAATTGGCTATTTCTTGTGTTCGACACATGAAATGTTTAAATATAGCGATAATATAAAGGTTGATTACAAAACCGGTTTTAGAATTTAGTTAAAATTAGAATACTTTATCGATCTTGGACAGGCCTGTGCGTTTGAAACAGACTTCTCATCACACGACTTGTTTTATATTTATGCTAATTAAATACTTCGTAATACTCACGATTTTAATAGTGGATTATTTTATAAGTTTTTGGTTCTAGATATACATCTATTTAAATGTTATAATAATACATCGCCACATAAAATCCAAAAGAATTTCAAGGATCTCTATTAGAAATCGCCGTATTTGAGCTTTGTATACGTGTTTTTTATGGTGTTTAAACTGGAAGTCAAGTGCGTTTTCGAGTCAAAGTTTTCGTTGGAAATTTTTTTCTAGGTTCGATATCTACATATCTTCAAGTACATTGAAAAATGTTGCAAGATCGCCCAAGGACATACATTCACAACATACTTATAGAACCTTATAACGATTATGACTCACGACAGCGTCATCCAGTCTGAGTCGGTGCGGACAACATGGCGCTTGGTTGGGTAACGCAAAATTCAAGGGCTCTCATAAAAGTGTTTATCTTCAAACCGAATATTTTAAAACATCGAAAACAAAATGTAAACTTTAACTAATAAATTCAGATTTCTTTAATCACGCTTTAAAAATATTAAAAAAATTAATAACCGAAGTAAAATAACTGAGTCGCAAAGACAAATGAAAAAATTTCTAAAAAATTTCAACTCGTTCTGGATGTTTGCGATTTTTAATCTTGTTGTGTAGGTATATACAGAAGTTGGTGGATGCCAATTTTTGGCAGTACTGTCCGGTAACCTCTCCAGGTCCTTTATAAGCTTTCTGATTAAATGATCTCTTCTTTTCTTAACGTGTAAAAATCCCCACAGGCCGTCACCCCACCGGGATTTATGGCGGAGTGGTGTGTCGGAATCGGACCGACTAAAATCACACGGTGTGCCACTCTGCGCCTAGAATGGGAGGGATTCGGGAACTGCTGTTTTTAAATAATCCGGATCCTGATCAAATAATCTACATGAAAGTAGAATCACAAATGTTTTAAAGTGGCAAATGTTATGGTAATTAAAATGGACCTGTCTTTGAACCATTTAAAGTGTATTTGTAAACTTTTCTTCAAGATTGATTGAAGGTACGGCAAAGAAAAAACGTGAAACCAGCTCATCTGACTAGTATAGTAAAGTAGGTCCAGCAGTGGATCATTAAAGGCTAAACAGGAGTTAAGAATTATTTTTGTGGTATCTTTCATCGTCAAAAATAGTTTTGTGACTGACCGTTAACTGACAAAGATTGACAAATTTAACTGAGCTTGAGCTTAGGCAAATAAAATAAATTATGTGGCAACGTCATCGTAAAATCTAGTAGAGAATTAGGATAGAACATTACAATAAAATGTAATAGAGATAGTTTTGTGCGGTCGTAATTAAATATTACACTTAAAATACTTTGATAATATAAAAATAACAAAGTTAAAAGTAAAATAACATACATATATAGCAAACAGAGCGAAAACAGCTGACCGCTTAAAGCTGTCAATTTTGTTGTAATATAAGATTGGGTAGTGACGAAACGGTGACAAAACTAATTGTTATAAGTAAAATTGTGTGCTGTTTTAAAAGACAATTAATCGCCTTAATATATCTGAATATAAGTCAAAAAATAAAACGAATAAGAGACGTATGAAAACCAATTTTCGTTATAAAAGAACTAATTGTTGATCTAATAAATGTCATATTGCCTCCTCTACACTACTCGCGAAGTTGGACGATGTTAGACGAATACATAATAGCGTAGAGGCATTTCGGCTTATCTTATCAAACCTTTACCTCGCCTCGGGTGACTCGCCGAGGAACTTCGTCGAACTTCGCGAGTAGTGTAGACGATGCATAACAGGCATTTTTGCATAGATTATTAGGTACAGTAAATGTTAAACACTTAGACACATTAGAGTCAACGTTGGATTTTTACTAATTTAATACGAAAATGCTTTTATGACAGTTCGAGATAGAGAATTCCTGCCCTTCCTTAAATTGAAATGCGAATGTTAAGATTAAATGTATGGAGCGATTAAGATGGATAAAGTGAAGAATTTAAATATAATATGCTCTACAAGATAATAGATATAAAAACTCACAAGTCGCAAACCTATCATTGCATTTTAAGGCTTCACAAAAACATATTTATATCGCACCATTCTAGCGTGGACACGTAACTTCATTATGAAGTACGAAGCCAACCAGATCCATACATTTTAAAAGACATTTACAGTACGATGAGCACTGATAATTAGTATGGGGTTTACCTATTTGTAGAGCATAAAGACCTGATACCTATGAAATATGTTCGTTTTGTTTTTTTATTACGTATTATGTTTGAAACGTGGCAAATTGCTACGTCACGCCACGTCATACTACAAATTTTGTCACTTCAATTGCAATCAAGTTATTGCATCATATGGCTACAAGGCTTTTAGTCACAATTAGTGTTTTATTTTCTTCTCTTGCATTTACAAATTTTATAGTAAATCTACATATTAAAGGCTGGTTATACTGGTTAAATAAATAACATAAAGCATTCAAAATGGTCGAAATTCAATCGACACACGATCCTTAGCATATGTTAAAAGGCTAGGATTGACATGTATCCTTTTTTCGTTAGTAATGCTTTCCATCAGGCAGAGTAGAATCACTTTGGCAGGTTCTTAAAACAGAAAAAAAAAAGGAAACCTACTCAGATTTACACTCCATCGCGTTGTGTCGGAATCGAACCGACTAAAACCACACTGGCTTCTACGCTGCGCCTGGAATTGGAGGGGAACCTTTTTTGTAACAGTGGAAATCCCTCAGGTTGTCACCCTACCGGGATTTATGGCGAGGTGGTGTGCCAGAATCGCAACGATTAAAATCACACGGTGTGCCACTCTGGAGGAGGGAACTGGGAACCGCACCTATAAGCCATCTGGACCCCTCCTAGCGGCAAAGATATGTACCCTATCTAACCTTATCGTCAAGTAGTTTAAGCTTCTTAACAAAACGATTAGTATATGTACAAACATATGGATGACGATAATCGATTAAGATTATCTTAAATAAGTATATATCGTTCACTTATATCTAACGATATTTTTTCTGATAGTCTATCTATGCAAGACAAAAACGATTATTGGACGTATGTATTAAATTCCGTATTAACATAATAATTTATTAGATGGTTTGTAAGATTCTAGAAAATGCTAGTAACACGTAATATTAGACATTATATGGTACAAAGACGAGTAAGCGAGTAGACGAGCCACCCGATACAAAGTGACTACCGTCGCTTATGGACAACTTTTTTTTTTTGTCTGAACGGTGAACATACCACAGATTATGTAAGGGTCGACTTATACTAGCGCAGAGTCGAAGCGAATCGAAGCGTCTATCCAAAACTGAACATAACAAATTCAACCTTAACTCCACAGCGTAACGCACACATTACTTCGGAGATTTTAAGAAGACGCGCGCATTCGTCGGAATTCGCGCGTCTGCGCGCGAACAACGCTGATTGGTGCGCGCGCGTGCGCGCGCATTCTCGTGTATCCACACGCCCACTAGCGAACCAACGCGTCATCAGTCGGAAATTGGCCTGCGTCGGTGTTAATCACAATGGACTCGGACGAAAAATTAATTTACCTGGTGCAAAAATATGAATGCCTATTTAATCCAAAAACTAAAAATTATAGTGACAAACATTCCAAAAATAATGCTTGGGAAAAAGCTGTTGATGCCCATTACTACACGTGAGAGAGCGCGCGTATTCCGGCGAATACGCGCGCATTCGTGCGGCTTCGCTTTAGTTGTAAAAAATTTGACGCTTCGATGCGCTTCGACTCTGCGCTAGTATAAATCGACCCTAAGACTCGAACATAGACAGATTTCTAGGTCGTGAAAATGGTTAAAAAGAATTCGAAGAGAAGGCAAAAATCAACACTTATTAGCAAGCTAGATAGCTAATAGGTAGATGACGATTTTCTGGGCTGTCATGTCTGCGCAAGAGTGGTAAACGATCGGTAGAAATTGATTGTCATCTCATGCGCAAGTGTTTCAGTTGGTTACTTTACCGTACTGTTTGATACCTCTGTGCGATTTTATTGATAGTCAACCAAAACTACTATGCTACGATGACTGTCATGTCTTTTACGTCCCCAAGCGTTGCGAGAATAAGCATCTCACTTGGCCGTGATAGTGTTCCGAGTCCCCTTCAGAGAAGAACGCCTGAGACCGGCAGCCGGGGTGGTTTTTAGTGGCAACACCACATACTCCTGGCTCCTGCTCCCCGGGGAGCTGAAGATCCGAAGGAATTTTCCACCCCGACAACAAAAAAAAAGGCCCCCATAGTGAGTCACCACACTGCATTGTCTGCATTTGCAATGAGTATGGTGACCACAACTCTTTGGATTCTACTCATGTTTTCCATCGGGCAGAGTAGAATCACTTTTGGCACGTTCTTTATATAGAAAAAAAAAATAGATTATCATGATACAAGTAAGAACAGTTTTAATTAAAACAATGTACAAATGTTTAGATGTATTTGTAAGGTTCAAAGTTACCTAAAAACGTACTTTAATTTGTTAAGCTGTGTAACTTAACGTCTTGTGTACACTAGGGCTTACTTGTTTTCTAAATAAAACCACTGTGAACTGATCTGCTAATCTCACAAGCTATTTATTTGATTGTTACATTTATACACTCGCGGCAACTTTTACACTGAGCACGGCAAACAAACAATATCGCGATTCAGAGAACTGATACAGCGCCATCTAGTTGTCAAAGACAACACTATTACTTACTTGTATTGTGTTCTGCGTTCATCGTGGACCTAATTACAGGTTTGTTTTCGTCATAGACAAGCTGTTTGTATCCAAACTGCACATTATAGAGGAACTAAAGTCAGCTTCTGATTTTGCCAAGTAACGATATTAGTTGTAACGCGTGACAAATACTGTAAACCGATCAGTATTTTTACAAATTAATCGCCAACTTTTGCTACTTTCGTCAAAACTTCGATAGTGTAAGCTAAAAAGTTTAAACGATTTTTTTTTTAAATAAAAATTGCTGTTTTTGTTTTTGTTTTTATTTTAGGGTCACCGGCAAGCTCTGAATACAAGGTTCTAACTCGAGAACATCTCTTTAATAAACGCAACAAAAATAATTACAAAATTGTGTGAGACAATTTGAAAATCATGAATAGAAAAAATGAACTTACATCGCCATATCCTGCACCGTAACCGGGTTGTGGTTGAGCCGGATAACCTGGCTGTGGTGGATAGCCGCCAGGGGGCGGATATCCGCCTTGTGGATAACCGCCTGGTGGCGGATACCCACCTTGCGGATAACCTCCTTGATTTTGATCTGTGGATATGCAACAAACACAATTAGACACAATTCACAAATTGGAAATATGACAATCATGCCCATCACCTAGCTAAATTCAAATAAAAAGTCGTAAGTACATTCAATTTTGACAACTGAGATTTATAGCAAGTAGATAAGGTTCAATTTGCGACTTAAACAGGCGGCAGAAATAGGGCTGCCAAATCGTAGATTTAAAATTAAATACAAAACTACGTCGTCGGTCAAATTGACCGTTATTGTAGATTCTCAAACGTAATTGCCTACAAGTGTTAAAGAAACAGTAGAAATTAAGTTGTATTTATTATTAAAACATGCTTAGCGTTTATTTATAACTGTATTATTATTAGGAGCCGACTTGAATCTTCATGCATAGTGGTACAAAAGCATCACGTCACGGCATGCTGTAGGGTTGTCAAATACTGCCACAAAAATAGTTTCGGATATATATCCGAAAAAAAAATTACCTCGATTTCTCGAAACTAACTTGCAAATACTGATAAGTTAGAAAATAAGTTCTATTGAAGAATAAAAATTGTTAAAAATCTTAAAAGAAATAAGTAGGTATATTAGTTTTAAATTAGTCTACCCGCATAAATTACTTTTATTGATGGTACACATGGTGAAATGAAAGTCTGTATAAAATTAAGTGTACTTTCAATTTTGATAATTTAGGATGCGATTGTTGGTAAGCGAATACCAGCGCTCGGGCAAGCAAAAGTCACAACATGCATAATAGAGAACTTTTAATTTTTTTTTAAAAGTAATGAGCATGATTGTAGACACAACAACAAGATTGAGACACACAGATACATTTAAAAGAATACTGGCACAACATAGTTTTTTTTAATTAGCACACACAGACAACACACCTGTAGACATAGGCACTTGTGAATAGACTGAACTCATTTACACTTACGCTGTGACATATAATACATATTATTATTAATTGCATCTACATGTACACTGCCGATCAAAAGTGTGGGAGCAATAAAAAAAAAACAAAAGTCAATTATGGTAATATTTTTTGATAAAAATTAACTACAAAATTTGAATTGAATTTTATCTTCAATAAAATGTTATTCTTCACTTTATTACTATTTTAACGCATTTTATTCTGTATAGTTCCTAACGCTATTATCTGTCAAATGTGTATGATTTTCCTATGTACCTTTAACAAGTGTCTTGCTTTTTTTTTTATAAATAAATATTTCGGACATTTGACACACAATATCATCTAGTTTCAAACTAAGCAGAGACTATGATAACTAGACTGACTGATAGAATACTTATATACTCTCTTTTTTGTAAATACATACATATTATACATAGGAAACACCCAAACTTCGAAACAAACATTTGCAGATCATATAAACATTTGGTCCGACCCGGGAATCGAACCCGAGACCTCAAGCACAGCAGTCACATTCACTACCGTTGCGTCACCGAGGCAGTTTTTTTCAGCGTCTCTAGTGGACACGTCCAAAATGGCTTTGTGTTACATTACAAGCTTAATTTTACTCATCTTGGATTACAAGCACCATGTATTATTGAAATTATGGTACAAAAACAAACGTTCAGTGTTGGGGTTCATGTGCAACTTATGCTTGTGCAAATAAATAGCAACAAAAAAACTATCAATAATATTTTAAAAAATCATAACACCAATGAAAACACACGTATTCAAATGGTTTATTGCTTTCACGAAAGTTTTAGATCGCGTGTTTCGTCAAAAAATAGTGAAATTATTACATCTTGATATACTCGTATATTGGATAATCCTTCTATTTTATATAAATAATCGCAGCAGATGAGCAGAAGTTTTGGTCGGCAGTGTACAATTTTTTTCTTAAAATGCTTACTACGGTAAATTAATCAAATATAACACATATAGCTGTGGCAATAAGTGTTACTCTTATGTGTATGACCTAGGCACTGAAGTGAGATAACGATTGTTGTGGTCGAACGATAATGTGGTTTATTCAGAAAGAGATAAGGTGTAATTTTGTTTAAGAGCCTGGTGTATGTATAAGTGATATGTGGAGTGTTCATAGCAGTTCACAGAAATATCACTGCTGATTAAGAAACCACCAACAGCTATGTGCAACACCGATATCTTTTAGTTTCCGGTGTGTTGTGTCAAGTGTCTTATGACGCAATATTTTGAAATAGCCTCGAATCTAATCACAATACTCATATTCTATAAGATACTAGTTCTGCGTAGCCACTCTTCGCTATGGTTAAATAAATAACAAAATAGACACGAAAAATAGTTGAAAATATTTTTAAAACGGGTCCTATCGTGACAAATTAACAGCCTATAACAGTCCACTATCATCGGCCTCTTCTTTAAAAGGAGGATTTGGACTACTACACCACTCTGGCCAGATGGGTTAGTATAGGATTTATTTCAAGTCTGGATGTCGTAATAACAGCTGTTCCCGGATCCCTCCTATGTCGGGCGCAGAGTGGCACACCGTGTGGTTTTAGTCGGTCCGATTCCGACACACCACCCCGCCGTAAACCCCGGTGAGGTGACGGACCGAGGGGGTCTTCACAGGTTAAAAAAAAAAAGAAAAAAGGTTTATTTCAAGTTTTCCTTCTCTTTGAAGTGATGTAGGTCTTGTATAGTTTACTCAATTAGCCGCTTCTTACGACACCCATGGGATGAAAAAGGATGATGTAACTATTCTTAATCCGTCACCACACAGAGAAAATCGTTATAAAATTTGAGTTCGACCGATACAGAACTTTTTTAGTT
Source organism: Hypercompe scribonia (assembly GCA_949316085.1). Taxonomy (NCBI): domain Eukaryota; kingdom Metazoa; phylum Arthropoda; class Insecta; order Lepidoptera; family Erebidae; genus Hypercompe; species Hypercompe scribonia. The sequence goes on along the minus strand of OX438983.1, from coordinate 18,931,511 downwards.
ATTGAAACACCAACGTACCATTTTTCTGCATATTTATTTGAACACAAAAAATGTAACAAGAACAAAAGATTTTGGATTGAATTAAATCATGCGTCGAATGCTTTCTATCTAGCTCATCCAACTTTAGAACGGTCCAAACATAAATATACGACGATAGTTTTGACGTACGAGTCGAATAACATTTAATCGAGTTGAACATACCGAGTCAGGACTCGGGATTAAACGTCAGCACATCAAGTACATTCACCGAGGCAGCTCATTAAGAGCCATATCCTTTTTATTACTACAACTAGTTTAGTGCCCCAATTGGTCTGTGTCGCATGAAAGGAACAAACTTTTTTGGTTTTAGTGACTTTGTTTGTTGATGGTCCGCTCTTATTGATGGTAGCGTGATGTTATGTAGCCTTAGCCTTCGTCGGTAAATGGATATTAAAATAATTTTTTCAATTCTAAGCTGTATTTCTTAACTTACATTTTGAAAGATATGTAGAAAAGAAAGCCTTCGGCCATACAAATGATTCTGTTCATTCAAAAGCATCGGTAAAAAAAATAAAGGACCAAGTGTAGTGCCTTGACGTACTCCTAAATAGTAATCACCTATTTACTTGGATAAACGTCTGCTAGAGAGTTAAAGGCTTAGGTTATAACCGTTCTGAACAGGTTATTATAAGATGGACGGGTTAGTTTTAAGGCACTTATTTGAATAGTTGCTATCAGACCAGTTTGAACCACATTATTTCTTAAAATAGCCATAAGTTAGGTTATTTCCTTAACACTAGATTTACCAGACCAGTCATTTTGACTGGTCGTGCAATTTCAATTCAAAATTCCTACTATATTACACATTTTTTTACAGAAATGATGTTATGACTTTTGTAGCTATAATTAGAGAGTACGTTTTATAAACTTAATATTATTTTATATACATTAGTAACAAATATAATTTTTGTTGTTGACATTTATACCAGTACCAGTCAAAATGACAGGTTGTGTTTGTATGAAAAAATGTATGATTTTGGGACTCATGAGACCGATGCAGTACATGTAGCACTGAAGCGTATTTCGTTATTGTCCTTTGTTTTCTTTCACTATCGTCATTGAGTTGGTTAGCATTTGTTTTGTAAATGCACTAGACATGTTCAGTCTTGTTTCTAGCTTTGTCCAACGCACAACATTTTTCTTATAAACAAGATTTTTATAGTGATTGTGAGCCCCTAAAAATATCAAAAAAAGCAAAACTGCCTACATATTTAGAAAATGCAACCAACATACCTCTGGAATGTTCAGATGTAGAAAGTGAATTATATGATAGTGAGGGTGATAATAGTAGTGCTATTGTTATCGAAAGTGGTGATGAGGAAATTCCTGATGAAGACAATATAGATCAGTCAAGTGACAATGATTGCGAAAAGATTCTAAGCAAACGCACAAGACGATGTATGCGATTCCCTTCCAGTTCTGAAGATGAATGTGGAAGTAACATACCAAATCAGCAAACTGAAATTGCTTCAGACGGAACTATTTGGACCAGAATTGAAGAAGGAGGTATTGCTGGTAGATCACCATATCATAGTGCTTTCAAAGATGTACACGGGCCAATAGCACATGCTAAAAGAAACATTATGAACGGGCATCTAAGTAGTGCGTTCTTATTACTGATTGACAACCATATCTTGGAACATATTCGAATTTGTACTGAGTTAGAAGCCTCTCGAGTTTTGGCGGGGTTTGGGGAAAACTGGACAATTACGCAAGAAAAATTGAAGGCATTTCTAGCAATATTATATGCACGTGGAGCGTACGAAGCAAATAATTTGAGGGTTCCATATTTGTGGAATAACAAGTGGGGACCATCATTTTTCTCATTTAATTTTTTTTTTTTATTTAGCCGCAATAAATAGCTGGGTATTGTACAAAAACACAACAGGAGAAAAGATTTCACGAAAAGACTTTCTGCTTCAATTAGCAGAAGAACTTGCTTCAGAATATCAGACTTCCAAGGCAAAAAGCACACGAAAGCCATATACCAACCACAAATGCCACAGTTCCTGTACGAAAATGGTGTCAAATAGCATATTGCAATAACAATAAAACTACAAACATTTGACTTAATGCAAAAAAATCTATGTGGAAATTGTACACGCAGCAAAATCTACACATGTAGAAATTGTGAGCAACAAACAGTAAATAATTTAGTGTTTTGTTATTTGAAAATGTATATAAATCCATTTATCTATCATAATTAATATTGTTCAATCTTATTTTTGTCATTTTTAAGAGTAAATATAGACTAGAAACCACAAGAAGTCTGTATTTTATGCACCAGTCATTTTGACTGGTTTGGTAGAAATAGGTATATTCAAATCGCTGGTATATCTAGTGTTAATAACAGTTCATCGTTATTTCCGATTCCTCACTGTTCTATTAATAAACTATTAATATTTTGTTTGTGGTCATCATTTATGAAACAAAAGTGAATAATAGAATCAATGAGTGATAACAATGGGAATAATGGCAAGTCAAATGCGTCATTACAAGAAGGGGATCCCCAATAACAAATGTTCGCATTTCAAATACCTTGAAATGATTTTATATTTATACCTTACACATACACAAACATGTGTACCCAGCACATTTCTTGTATGTGCAATGTGTGGGTGGTCAAACTCACACGACTTTGTAAAGTGGTTGTACGTATGCATATGTGTGCGTCAACACATTGTCTACCTTTATACTTATACTCGTACGTGTTCTATAATTACGACATGTAAGTGTGTGTGATAACGGTGAGTGTGTGCAACAATCATTGTTAACATGATTACCTCAGAGGTTGATTATTAACGTTACTTGTGTTTTTCTGTACATTTGAATAAAAATAAATGTCCGAATGTATCGGCGCCAGCTGTAAAATCTGGCCAATTTTTCTGTGATTCCGATAACGGGATATATTTTAGGTCAATAGGGAGTTAGTACTGAATATTACTGGATTACTTTTTAGAAACTCATTCACAATAGCAAGGCCAAATGAATATGGTAATTTACGAAGAGCTAAAAACAGCCCGCCTCGTTGGTCTCGTGACTAGTGTATGTGCCTGCCGATCAAGAGGTCTCGGGTTCGATTCCTGGATCGGGTCAAAAGTGTTATTGTCTTTCTCACAAGAAATTCCTAAAGGCAGCCCGGAGTGTGGCAGTTGGAGATCTTTCACGCCCGTTCTTCGGAGAGCACGTTAATCCGTTGGTTGGTTGTGTTAAGGGTGTCACTATGAGACAAATATCTCTCTTGACAAAAATTATTAATAATACGGTTATTGTGGCTCAGGTATGTCATACGAGGATAAACTAAAGTATTTTAAACTTTCATCTCTCGATTCTCGTTGCACAATTGCTCAACTCGACTTGTAATTTATGTAGCTTGTGTTTGTTTGTATTCTGTATGTATAACTGTATAATTCTCTGCACTTTAACTGTACTGGATTGCATGTTGTATTTATTGTTAAGTAGTTAAACTGGAAGGGGACTTAACTTTGTTTATAAAATTAATGATACCGTTGATGATTCTATATTTAACAAAATAAAAATCTATTGCAATCGTTATTTGGAAGTCAGTATCCGCAAATATATTGACAACTTATTCAACCTCCGAATTCAATTTGCGGAGGTCCTGTGTCAGTCTTTCTGTGGAAAAACTGGTCAGGTAAAACTAGTTGAGTTAGTAGACTCTAGTCTAGTCCGGCTACAAGTAATATTGAGAATAAAGGCCAAGGAAATGACGATGTCGCAGAGCTAGAAATACTATTAACATAACAGATTGGACCAGTTTACAGAATACAAAACAGCTCTCTCTACTCAACAGCAGTATATTATATAGGTAGTAGAGCCACGCTGATTTCACGGGCCGGCTCGACCGCGGGAGTACTACCTTCCCACAGAAGATCAACCAAAAGCGACAGCATCCGCGTTGTTTCGTTGGTGAGTGCGAGACTGGAAACCCATTGATGCAGGGGTGACAGTTGTCACAGTAAGTGTGTGCAATACAATGTCACGATTACTGTCATATGTTTTACGTCTTCAAGCGAGGTGTGAAAAAGCATCTTATTAGACCGTCATAGTGTGGGTCAACATACTGCATTGTCTGCATTCGCAATGGGTATGGAGACCACAACTCTTAAATTCTATTCATGCTTTCCATCCGGCAGAGTAGAGTCACTTTGTCAAACTCTTAAAATAAAAAAAAAAGAAGGAAGAAAGGAAAGAGTGAGAGGATCAATTACTCTATATGTATTTAACATATTTTATATATACAAAAAACATGTCACTACTCGAAAGGACGGTGAAGGTACGTACATCTCATACGTAGGTATAGTGACCGCAGTTACTTCTGGAACTCCCGATTACAAGTGCATTTTTTTTTGATTATGGATGAATTTTATTTAATTCACATAGGTTTCGTGACTTAATTGATATAATATTCGTCCGAGCCTTTCCAAACTTAGTTGAGGTGGACTTTAAGTATTCTACAATACGGTTGAACTTTAATTTTTTACATGGAGCACTGTCATCGTTCTATAACCTAAGTAATACGATATAGAAGTTCTGTATAAAAACTTGTCGGACGCTGTAGGGTTTCAACTACCTATAACGATTGCCACAAATGTTCGTATAGCAAACGGGACCTAACGGGACGGCCTATCATGCTCTCCGAGACACGATGGGATCTCAATGTATTAAGAATAGTCAGCAAACCATAGACACATATACATTTTTAAACAATAATCTTTTTAGGTTTTATATTTAACGTGATATCATGGAAAGCATGAATGAAATTTAAGAGTTGTGATCACCATACTCATTGCCAATGCAGACAATGCAGTATGGCGACCCACGCTATGGCGGCTTAGTGAGATGCTTCTTCACGCCCTTCAAACACGTGCGCTGGTAAGAGCCGAACCGTTTAGTTCAGGAGCGTATGTCTACCATTCTGAAACGGTGACTACCAAGACCAGTACGAGTTGTCCTGTAGAGTAACGGAGAGGATGGGATCAGTTGGAAGAGTTGGAAGTTGTTTGGTTATCATTTTGCCACGATCTCCTCTTTAGTAATTAAGAATATTATTCTTAATTCTTATCAATCAACAACCTGTCATGGAATATTGATTCTTAACGCGATTGAAATACGCGCTACTCTCTTAATATAATATTAATATATCAATATAATAAATGAATATTGCACACATCCGACACGCAACGCCATCTAGTTTCAAACGAAGCAGAGCTTGTAAACTAGATAGACTGATAGAAAATTTATATACTTTTTTTTTGTAAATACATACATGTTATGCATAGAAAACACTTAAACTACAAAGCAAATATTTGATCCGATCCGGTAATCTAAGCCGAGACCTCAAGCACAGCAGTCGCACTCGCTACCGCTGCACCACTGAGGCAGTTTTAAAATGTTTCTATTCAAATACCAAGGGACTGAATTTGTCTTTATGTCTTGAATAAGTTTTGTTGGTAAACAGACGTCATCTACATTGTACGTGACCTTGTAGGGACATAAACTAATCGATGAGTAATCTAAAGCCACACTGCTAGACACATTTTACTATTTCCAACTTAACATGTATAATTTGCCTCGAAACAACGACTGAATGTGTTTCTATAAACGGAAACAGCTATTGTTTATAACTTACTCTTTTTTTTATATTAATATAGTAATTGAGGTCAATATCAAATAACTACCTTCGAGGTTAGAAAAAAAAATTAGTAAAAATTAGGCCATTAAAAAGTTTAACTAAAATCAAAATAATTTAAATACTCTGTCACACTGACAATTGTGACAAATTTAATGACATTACATGTGAAAATCCATTAAACAGAGTTTGAGACGTGCTAAGAAATTTCTCATACAGGCATTGGGGTATATTTCTAAAGATCAAATACATTATTCTCTTTTTGACTGTCGCGCAATTCAAGCCTTTTTTTTTTAACGTGTGGAAACCCCCTCGAGCCGTCACCCCACCGGGGTTAACAGCGGGGTGGTGTGTCGGAATCGGACCGACTAAAACCTCACGGTGTGCCACTCTGCGCCTGACATAGGAGGGATCCGGGAACAGCTGTTATTACGACATCCAGATCAAGGGTAATTCAAGCCTAGTCTTACCTTACGAACGGTGTCAGTCATATTGTCTATGGCGATAGCTCTTACTCCTTTATCCATACGAATCCTACTTCCTATTAATATTATAAATGCGAAAGTTTGTTTGGATGTTTGTTACTCTTTCACGAAAAAACTACTGGACGGATTTCGATAAAACTTTACAGTAATATAGGTTATATACATCGCAATAACATATAGGCTACAATTTGTAATGATTTTATGTAATTTTGGTCGTAATATACATGTCAATTAACTCGGCAAAAATCAGGCCTCTGAGAGTTATCTTGACATACGCTGCCTAAACCATTAGAGTTCCACAGAGATGATGTACCGAAGGATATGTTAAAAAAATATATTTATTTAAAATGATCTGTTACGAAACTTAATGTGGCTGACCAAATTTCACGTGAGGGAAGTCGCGGACAAAAGCTAGTAATCAATATTATTTTCCTACCATTGTCTTCTCTTTTGATCTACCTTTCCTTTCAATATACTTTTATTTTTGTCATCTAATACTTAGAATGTCGAATTGATCGCAAAAGGCGTGCAGCCTATTAAGTAACTCCGATTAAAATTATAGCTTAGCGTTTCAGACGCGTCTGCCTACCCCCTTGTATGTAAGAGTGTAGGGAAATTACAAAGAAATTGAATGTTTTTTTATAGTCGGCAGTGAGCTAATGACTATGAGATAGGTATCGCAATAATCGATAAAATACTAAAATAAGAACATGATATACCTAAGCTAACCACTATAAGTTAACGATAATATCCAACGGTAGACATAGTGACGTATGGTTAAGTATATTAATATTGAAAAACAAATATACCATAATTCCTATAACGCATGAAATATCATTTAATATGCATACTATGTTGACTACGATAGGCACGTCATTCAAAAGGCAGTTTAGTCTAAGTTGCAACATTACAAATTGCATTAAATTGAAATTGGTGAAGGTTTTCTAATATATAAAATTCTCGTGTCAGAGTTTTCGTTGCCATACTCCTCCGAAACGGCTTGACCGATTTTGATGAAATTTTTTGTGCTTATCCGGTATCTATGAGAATCGGCCAACATCTATTTTTCATCCCCCTAAATGTTAGGGGTAGTACAAATTATTAAATTATTTATATGAAATTATTTATATGGCAAAACAACGCTTGCCGGGTCAGCTAGTTTTTTTTTTAAATACTACTCCCGCACGCCTGCATTAGGATCCTGTGTCGCGGGGGACTTTACAAACATGCATCAGTCATAAGGAACACCTACTTAGAACAACTCGTGGATTACCTTCAGCTCGGTAGGAGGTGGTAGGTACCGTTTAAACTGCTATGTCATCCATGCAGACTATAGATTGTAATTGTCATATACATAGGCTTAACATATGCCGACATTGCCAAGGAGGGTTAGCACACGGCTGGCAGTTAGCCATAAATATAAAAAAACGAAAGCATTTAGCAGTGTTAACCATAGCATTAACCATAGAAGAAGGACAGAAGAATGAAAATGTGTAACGATAGCATTAGTTAAAAAAGTTTCTATAATATAGCAATAGAATAACATTTTCTATTTCTACATTCACTTTCATATAAACACTACATGGCACAAGTGATAATGGCGACCGTTACTTCCCAGATTTGCTCGATAAATGTTCGTATATTTTGATCGCGTGAATTCCCGTACAAAGATTTCAGCAAGTTACAAGACGAACTATTCCTTACTCCCCTCAATCTATGCTCGATTTGGGAGAAACAGATCTCTGATATCTCAATAAGAAGGACCCCTATTTAGCTAGGGGCACTAGTCATTGAGATATTAGCGTTATATCGTGGTCAAGCAAGAGATTGATCCAGATCGACCACTTAAATTTTTTTTAAACTTTTGAACCAGCGACCGACAAGTTCTAAGATTTAGTGACCAGTTAGTGGCAATTTTTTTGGGTTTTATAATAAAAATCCATGATGGCGGCCAAGTCAGTGCAGCAACACTAGCTTTCTTTCTCTTCTATCTTTTGTTTTAATATAATCCCAACTTTCTCATCTAAATCCTGAAGTCCATATAAAGAATCGCATCGAGTGACCCGCGATCTCTGATGTCAGAGATTCTGGTAATGATATACCGCGCAACACACATGGGTCGCATTAAGTGCAATATGAGTCGCAAAATTAGCACTAGAACTTTCTACCGTATTTCTCTACTCACTGGTGTTGTGAAAAGTAACAAAAATTGGCTTAACATTAGTTTTTCTTAGAGGTCCTACTATCTACTGCCGTAACGCTTGGTCCACTTATACTGATGCCTCGCTGATTTCAGCACGAACAGGTCAGTTCGACCGGGGCAGTACTACCCTTCCATAGAAGAGCAACTTAAAGCGACAATTCGTGCTGTCGTGTTTCGTTGGTAAGTACGAGGCCGGAGGTCCATTGATGCAGAGGTGACAGTTATTGAGGTAAGTGTGTGAACCTCACACGGTCACGATGATTGTCAGGCCGCATTAAACACGTGAAATGTATCTAATTAGGTCGCTATAGTATGGGTTACCATACTGCATTGTCTGCGTTCGCAATGAGTATGGTGACCACAACTCTTGGCATCTATTCTTGGTTCTCATTAGGCTAAGTAGTCACTATGACAGTTTTAAAAAAAAGAAAAAAAGATGGTCTGATTCCCAGTAAAACGTCAATGTTTACGTGCAGTAGTGATAATATACGTTATTCACCCGTGTCTCCTTTTAGCACATATGAAGGTCGCACGCTAAATTTACATATGCAACACAAAATTATTTTGCATTCGCCAATTTTTATCTGTGTTGATAAAATGATGCTAAAAGTCATATAGTTTAGTGTTGAATTTCTATTAGTAGTCACCAACAATTTAATGACAATATTGGGAGTGAATTCTCTCAATCTACAATAGGCTAGATGACACTTTAGTCAAATTAGTTACTTTTATCACCTGTCAATACGACAAATTTGTATCAAAAATGTACTAAATACCAAATTGTGACGTCACTGTTTTGACTACTCAATTGAACAATATATTTCACTGTATATTTGATTGAAATTCGTAATAATAATAAAAACTATGTTAATTGTTTTTTCCGAAATGTTTCGCGATATTAGTTTTAATGAAGTGGACATTGGTATTTATTTACGATACAGTCATCTACCCACCCAATTGAGTGTTTCATGTACGTGAATATCTTTGTATTTTGTCGGTAATCGTAACTGAATTTTAAACGGATTTTTATTACCCAAATTTGCGTTCTGGTATAAATAGGCATTAAATACTGATCACTTAGTTAATAATTTTTAAACAGTAAATGTTGCTAAACCGATTTGGATGGTTTTTTTTTTCTTTCTAAAAAGTAGGTAACTTTTATAAAAAGAGTTTCGAACTCGTTGAGTTTGTATAGATGTGAACATTTGCTCTTTTACGCGTTGTGATCGTGATTAAACAAATCTAAAAAAATGATATTAATTTAGTCATACATTGCGCAGTGATCAATCATGAAGAGCGATACCTGATAGTATTGTCTGAACACATTCTTATCAACAAACGAACTGTTGTTATAAGATAATGGTACAATATATTGGCAATAAATTGCTGTGATAATAAGTATCCATGTAATAACAATTGATGATAAACAATCAGTGCTTTAAAGCGTATGTTTTACTTTCATTGTTCCGTAAATAAATTACAGGATTCTTCGGCTATTAATTCAACCGGTTTTGCCTGAATGTCAGTTTTACACAAAAGGACTGGCATCGGGTCCTACACAACCTTGAGGGTGAACTGAATTTAAAGATTGAATGCTTAAGGGGACTGGCTTCCCAATTACGAGTGCCATAGATGTTTCTGACAATGGATGGATGGACCAACGCACGGCTTAACGTGCTCTCCGAGACATGGACATAAAACACCGCTAACTTCCATACTCCGGGCTGCTATTAAGAGTTTCTTGTAGAAAAACTCAACAGCATTTGTTGGCTTGACCTAGGATTCAATCCTGAGACCTCTTGATCAGAAGGCGCATACGCTAACCGCTATACCAAAGGCCGATAGATCATTGGATCTATTAATAAAGCTTTTTAATTGAGCAAGTAAGGGAACGAAGGTTTAGACTCCAGTACCTCACCGGCTCGGTGAAAAGTACCAATAGAATGGCTTAGCAAAGGTTCTCTAAGGCTAAAGCTAAAAAATTAGGGCATACGGTTAAGCATTCCACCTTCCAAAAGAATGATAAAGTGTGCTATACATAATTTTTGCTAACTTTAACCGTACACAATGCACAATACATAGTATACACAATGCACTTTCAAAATGCATAATTTTCCTACGTTTTTCTAACATTTTTCATTGATAATCTGCTCCTATGCGTTTGTGTACCTTGTACCTTTGTAATTATGTACCTTTCTCAACAAATGTGCTATCTAACACTGAAAGAATTTTCTAATCGGACCAGTAGTTCCGGACATTGGGCTTGTCCAAACAAACAAACGCTTTATAATAGTAGTTTAAATTATACTTCATTTGCTGGCCACCCTTCCCAGTAGAAAGTAATATGGGTTCAAAAGATTTTTAAAGCATTACATTGTTACTAATAGCTGAAAGTGGAAGTGGAAAGAGTGTGTGAGTGAATTCTTGATTGGTCATATTTGTTTTATAGTATGTGTATCCTTAAATAAACAGTGTTGATATAGCAGGTGCCTGTGCTGTTGTGTGCATTGCATTGGCCATTAAGTGATAAAAGACCTTTTCTGCTAATTAATATTTTATAATCTGTATTGTTAACAATTGTTAATATTAAATAGTTACTATTTGACAGTTACATTTAAATTAGTCTAATGTCTTTTTTATTGATTTCAAATTTAGAATAGAGTATTTTTTTTAAATTTAGAATAGAAGCAATTTATCTATTCACACATCTATTCATAGCTATTATGTTAAGAAATTAAGAGTAGGTAGTGAAGCATAATTGGTATCTGACCTAAAGAGCCTTTATCAAGGACACATGGAGCTTGAATCCACCTTGTTAGGTCTGAATCTAGTTGACCTTGACCTTCAGTATAGTACTGTTTAGATTAATTAAATTTAATTTTTTTTTACTACCATATAGTTGAACATTTTGCAGAAAAAGAACTTTTACCACCAAAAAGTTACACTGATAAATAATATAAATATTGACCTCCCGGATATACTCCTGGGTTCTGCCACATCGTCCCACACTGTCAAAAGAGATAGCAATAGTTTAGAATTAATATAAAAGAGATACATACACATGGTATTGTAATTCGGCTGGTCTTTAGAAGTTAGGTTTTCGGAAGCCGTTTTGATTGGTTATCACTTACAGGTCACTGTTTAATCTGGAACAATTGAATAATGAAAATTAAACATTAATTATTTATTCAATAGTAAAGTACATCACCAATCTAGTCTTTTTATAGTCTCCTGTCAGACATAGGTCTCTCCTTAGGAAGGAGGTTTTGTCTTACTATACCATGCCGGCCAGTTCTGTTAGTAAAGAGGTTGTTTCACATGTTCATTCTCTATGCAGAGATGTCATCCTGAATAGTTTGCTCAGTTATTTGGCTCCACATGATGAATAATAGTGATTACGCTTCATATTTTTAAACTGTCACCACATAGACATATAAAGCAGCTTATCATAATTTCTAGATAAAGAAAAACCTAAGGTTCTAGATTATTCTTTGATCATAATGTTTTTTAACTACGGCAGTTGTTTACTTTCTTGTGATAAGCTTTTTTAAACATTTTATCATATATTCCGATCTCAAACAGGTTATATCAGTTTTTTTTAATGTAAGGCGAATAAAGTCACGTAATGGTAAGTGATTACCGTCGCTCATGGACTCCAGTCAGAGTCATAATTACAAAATTACGTTTAGTTTGCCAATTGTAGAAATTTTAACCACGTAGCGTTGTATTTTTCATATGTATCGTTTTAGGCAATTGTATTTAAAAATGACCTTAGCTAAATTGTAGAATGGTTAATCACCTTGGCTTATAAGAAATAAAAACAGACATTACTTATAAGAAATGAAAACAGACACGACTAACCGCTATAATGGACATACCTAGTAAGATTTATATTTAAACTTGTACACTTACGTCGTAATTATAACTTTTATTGCAATACTATATTGATGCACGCGAATGAAATGTATTAATAACACAAGCAATAAACAAGAAAGTAATTTAGACGGCGTTTTGTATTGATCTTCATATGACAACACACAAAGCTGTGGTGCAATAATGTCTGCTATATTTACGTTGAAATGTCATTTCACCAACAATGCATGCATTTTTCTACAAAAACAACTTAATGTCACGAAATCTAATCATTTTCGATGTCGAACACCAGAATCAGGTCTACGAATATCGGAAAATGGAAGCCTGGAAACTACGAGAAGTAAACGCAACAAAAGGATAGAATTAAACAATATAAAAAGTAAAGAAATACTAAATACCTGGTTTATGATGTAATCAATAGAAAACTAACAAAATAATTATATTGCCCAAAAATATCACAAATTTCTTGCGAGAAAAACAACTTTAAATCACACAAATTCCGTCGCACAACCGTACTGAACCAAAGGTTTCAAAAGACTAAATTATAATTTCTAAACAGAATGATGACTAACAATTCTCGTACCCCATAGGTCAAGTTTCAAGAGGACTTCAGTTCTTATTGGTTCATATAAAACAACGACGCAATTTCGACCAATCGTGTCCCTTTCAGAAGAAAAGTAATCGAGGAATTTCTCGACTATAGAGGTGCAATTTTGCATCAGAGTTGCCGTTTTCAGTTGGTTATCTACTAAATGTACATTTTAAGTATTTATGAAAGTAACAATCGTTCATTGCTCAACGAATTAACATCAGCCTATTGCAGTCTACAAGCAATGATTTAGTTTAATTTCTTATACGGATACTCAAAACGTCATGACTGGTAAAGACTGGCAAAGATTAACCTATAAAAAAATCCACCCAATGCTTTACAAAGGCACTCGTTGATTCCGATTACTCTACGAACATATTAATTTGGCAATCGTTACAGGTAGTTGGAGCCCTAAAAGTTTGACAACAACCTTTCAACAGAACTTTGATATCGCCTAGTACTTGCGTTGTGGAGGTCTGATGGCAGTCGCTCCACGTAAGTCGAAGCCGTGTTGTAATAGACCAATGTCGAAAATCGATCTAAATTTATTTTAAAGACGAGGCTCAGGAAGATATTCGATGTCGTAATTTTGTGTAATTATAAGATAAATATTTTATTAATACAAAAAGTCAGTAATGAATTGTTTGCAATATGTAAATTTTGAGATTTTGTCTCAGTAATTAATATATTATCAACTGCCTCGGTGGCACAATTGTAGAGTATTATTTTTTATTTATAGGTGACATACATATCAATACAAAAAAGAAGTGTGTAAGTGTTTTATCAGCCAATCTTGTTTTCATAGTACAAACTCTGCTTACATTAAAACTAGATGATGTTGTATGTGAGATGTCTAAAAAATATTTAATTTAAAAATAAATTAGGTTGTGACTTTATAATCTTAAATGATACCAAGTGAGTTTGTAAAGAATAATTGTGTTCTGCAAGAGCATCTTACCTTGATTTAATCATCATCATCATCTTATAGCCATCCACGAAGACCCGTAAGGAGTGATAACCACCCCGGTTTAGGGTTCTTCTTAAAACGGTAGCTGTTGGATTCAAGGATGTTTCCCAAATATAGTGTTACATATCGATCGACGTTCGTACTGTTACATATAATATATATAAATACAGGATGGGTCAAGAATTCGTTAACATTTGAATCTAACATAACACGCAAACAACACAACACGACTTAAATCACTGTCTGAGTGCTCCTTTAATAAAGAAATAGGTAAAGAAGTTCGAAGAGACGTAATCTACGCTAACTGTGAAGTAAACTGGAGGTCTACGGGCTTCTTGGATCGAAAAGAACGTGCAGTAAGTTTCAGCTTCTGTTTGACGTAATCCAGATTAATCGACGCGTAAACGTTCGGCTGAATTACGTGATCCCGCACATTGTTACGCCATAGTTTCAAATTACATCCATATAAGGTACTAAAACCTAATGATTTAAATTTATGCAAAGTCGTATGCCGAAACAATGTAAGTACGATTCAGTAATTTTGACAATATCTCATTTTCTGACGAAGCCAATTTTCACCTAAACGGACACATAAACAAACAGAATTGCATGTAATGGAGCAGTGAAAATCTCAAAGCTAAATTAGAGGCCACTTCATTCTCCCAGGTAACTGTATGGGCTGCAATTTTAGTAAAGGGAATCATTGAATCCTACTTTTCTTAAGATTCTCACAGCCGTTCACTTACTGTTAATTCTGCTGAATATGTGAAAATGTTATGGGAGTTCTTGGGGCCGATGCTACTGGAATTTTCTGGCTACAATCGTAACACATGGTTTCAACAAGATGGAGCCACTTGTCACACATCCAAGGAGTCCCTGCCGGTGGTCAAAGACATGTTGCCTGAAAAGCTGATTTCCAGACGAAGCGTTATTCCATGGCTACCTAGAAGTACAGGTCTATCCCCAGCAGACTCCTTTTTATGAGATTATCTGGCGAATCGTGTCTACATTAATAAACCAAATACACTATGTCAACTAAAAGAAAAATCAGCGAAGAGATGTCGGCGATTTCGCGGCCTCTTTGCCGGCGAGTATTCAAAAATTTCAGTGATCGCGTGCAAGTCGAAACGGTGGTTATTTAGACGGTGTAATTTGTTAAAATAGATTCGTCTAATTAGCTTTCTTGTAAATAAACAATTTTTATCAAATATCAAATGTTTTTTTTCTAGGGTTTTTTCAAATGTTAGCTAATTCGTGGCCCACTCTGTATAACCCACGATTTACCGTAAAGGATAAACAAATGAGGATTCCTTAAACGTGAAAATTTGATTTTTAACCAAATTTTGAACGTCGATCGATATGTAACACTATGTGCGCAAGATGCCTAAGAAAATTCTGCCGATAAAGCTAAACAAATTTTCTTAGGCATCATTCGATTGGATACTTGAAAGTCAAATTTAGAATGCACAAAACCATAGTGATGAGACAGAGTTAGGACATTGATCGATACATTTGGATGGATGATCTGGATTATTGATTTTTATTTTTGCTTATTTTATACTTCTTGCTAGACTTTATTACATAAATAAATAAATATTTCAGACTTTTAACACACAACGTCATCTAGTTTCAAACTAAGCAGAGCTTGTGCTATGATAACTAGACTGACTGGTAGAATACTTATACATATATATATATATATATATATATATATATATATAGGCCATATATATATAGGCCACGCCATCGATGCAGTCGCTATTATTCTCAAGATTATTTGGTGACGGCTACAAGTTTTTCTGCGGAGCGATTTTACCTGAATATAAGTTTTTCTGCGGAGCGTTTGGCATCGGACTTCCGCAACCCTGAGAGCAAACTGAATTCGAAGCTTGACCTACTTGTCAGTATATTTGAGGGCACTAACTGCCTAATAACGGTTGTTAAAATTGTTTTTGGCAACCAGGACTGACGACTTAAAGTGCTCTCCTAGGTACAGTCGTAAAACACTACCTAACTTTCGTATTATGGGTTATTATTATAAATTTCTTGGAGGAAAAACCCTAACACACTATTTGCCCTATCCGAGAATTGAACCCAACGTTTTCATTGAAATTAAACAATTTTTTAATTTTTTTTACATGTTTTATGATCTATATATCCTTTAAAAATGGTTTTGACGTGTAACATTCGTGTCATTTCCTGTCCCAGCTGCAGTATATATGTGTTGGCCATGCTTGTGACCCTGTATGCGGCATCTATTAGGGAATTATTGGTGGGGTGGTGGGTAGAATTTTCTTACATTCTTAGAAATCGTAAAAAAAACCTCTTCTTATATTGCACCATATCGGTAGAAACACAGAAAAATTAATCCGCTTTGAATCCACAGCAACGCCCGTATGACTCATTTAGGTTGAAGTGCGTGTATAACAGAATTCATAGAATTCTAACTTATCAGCTAAATCATCCCGCTTGCTACATTGACGGGGATTCCCTAACACATAGTTTATAAACTTCAGTGTACTACAGTGCTACCCACATTCACCACTACGAGTTAGTGTCTTGCTACCGTTATAGTAGTAAGAAGATGCTCTACTATGTATTCAATTTATGATTAGTAGTGTGCAATGTATGTAAATTTGAACCGTTAAAAATGAGGTTGAGGATTACTTTTTTGTTTCAGTTAAGAGTGGTGATACTTTATCTAGACACTGCATTTAATATACTATAATTGTTGTGTAGGATATGCTATTTACTATTGGAGTTCTTTGGTGTAAGCCCAAAAAAAGCTTCGTTTTACAGAGTAAAACTAAATATTATGTCACTGCAGAACAAATTTAAAGTTACGCAAAACAAATTTTAAGATATGTCTTTCTAATTACTTAACCTAATTCATTTTGAAGGGTTTTTAGCGAGTCATGACTTGAAATGAATGACCGGAATATATTCTTATATATATGCATAGAAATGTGATATACAAACTGGTACTAAGTCAAATGAAATTAGATGATTTTCAAGTATGGTGGCAGCGAATGGATTTTAAATAGGAATGATTAACAGTAATACCCGCAAAAAAAAGATTGCATGAATTTTTACAAGATCATCTCAGAAAATACCTAAAAGGTCAATGCTCAGATTCTCATACTCAAATGACAAATGACAGTCATAGACAAATAAGAACATAACCTCAATCTCAAGATATAAACATTTGGTTCACATTAACTTCCACTTCAGCAATTCACGAATTAATACTTCGTTTAATTAGAATCATGAGTGTTTTACTTAAAAGTCCAATAAAGGCTCTACAAACAATAGGTATAGCATTTACTTTATGCGAAATCTATGTTTTATTTACAAGTGATTATGTTTTCTAAATTTCATTTGCAGTGTTTGCCCGAGCTTTAAGCGGTACTGCTGTATTAAGTACGAAAGAGTGGCGAGCAGAGCGTGGGCTCCCTGCCAATCGCAATGCCGAGGGTATTCTCACTGACGGACCCGACTTCACCTACTTGGATGGGCGACCAACTCCTCTTTTGGTAAACTACCTGTGTTAATAGTTGATTTTAACATATTTTTTATTACAAATTACTTGGTGGTACAAATTTGATCATAAATCAATACATTAAGACCTATTTGTACTATTCTATAATACCCAGTGTTGGTTCAAATGCCATTCTATAGTGTATTGGTCATTCTTTGATAGATAAGAAAGCAATTTTTATTTCTACCACCTTGACGGGCAAGTTACTTAATTAATTAACTTGATAAAATTTACCCCTTCTTGCCACTAATGAACAAAGAAGAATAAAGAGAAATGACAGATGTTGGTATTGCTGCTAAGTCAGTTGTCACTCAGGTTTGAGATTTTAAAACATTCTGTTTATATTTCATAAGATTCAAATGGATGATAAAAAATATGTTTGACTTGTAAGACACTGAATCTTGTAAAAAAAGTGTGTGTAATTATTTACGCATGTAAGAAGTTACATTTCTTTAGCGTAACAAGATAAAAATATATAGAAATATATATAGAATGATATATATAGAAAAAGACACTAATAATAGAAGAAAAAGTATTTAACACATTGAAAGAAAGTTTTATTAATGCATTCTTAAGTAAATTTTATTTAAGTATCGTATCATATTGAATTTTTTATATAGTTAACGCGTGCATTGTAAAAATTTACTCTCATCATTTTTTCCTAAAGCACCAAAAGGAGTATACTTTAATAATAATACACCACTTTATTATTCACCAGATTAATCATAAAATTAACTTAAATCTAAGAAAGTACAAGTGGCTACTTTATCACTCGGAGGCAATCTCTTTCAGACAACTATGAGATGGAAAGAAAAGTATGGGATGGAAAATATAGGGTAGTGTCTGGTGTATCCAAAAGCATATAGAAAAAGGAAATTAAAGTAGCATATACAAATTGTATAATGTATATACTTCAACATCATCATCAACATCAACAGCCTTTTACAATCCACTGCTGGACACAGGCCTCTCCTTAGCAAGGAGGTTTTGGCCTACTATACCACACTGGCCAAACGGGTTGGAATAGGGTTTGTTTCAAGTTTTCCTTCTCTTTGTAATGATGTTGTCTTGTATACTTTGTTCCCTTAGTCGCCTTTCACGACACCCACAGGATGAATAGGGGTGGTAACACTATGTATTCTTAATCCGTCACCACACAAATAACTATATTCTTAAATATTAATAATACTTTGACTAAAGGAAATACTTTGACGTAACCGAGTATAGCAAAGCTAATTATCACACTGACTTGTCCCAGGTAATATTCCTTTACCATTCTCTTAAAGGCAATCAATGTCTGCGCATATTGGATTTCAACTGGTAGAGCGATTCACAGCCGAACTGCTTGCACCAGTATGCCCTGGCATTGGAAATTAAACCAGGATTTAAAGTAACGTGGAGTAATAGGATTGAATAGTATGCTTTATAGAAGAGTATGTGTATTCCAGAGAAGGCGGAGGGGTATGATGGTCAGAGAGAGACATAATCATATTTTATGTAATCCAATTTATACACAGATTCTTTCAAAATGCTTTTAATTATGAAATATATGTTGAGTTTTCCTAAATGTATACATTATTGGCGTATTATTATGCTGTTTTTTTTTTATTACAAAGATCTTTGTAGCGATACTATTCCATTTTGAACAGATGTTTCAACATTTCCTTTTACATATTTATAACTCATAAATAAATATTTCGGACATTTAACACACAACGTCATCTAGTTTCAAACTAAACAGAGCTTGTGCTATGATAACTAGACTGACTGATAGAATATTCATATCCTTTTTTTTTTTGTAAATACATACATATTAATCCATAGAAAACACCCAAATTTCGAAACAAATATTTGCAGATCATACAAACATTCGGTCCGACCCGGGAATCGAACTCAAGACCTCAAGCACAGCAGTCGTATTCACTGCCGCTGCGCCACTGAGGCAGTTATAATACACATATAAATACATGTATTTAAAATCTAGGAATAGTGCAGTAAGATTATCTCTCTCGCCTGTGCCCTGTCATATAAAAAATACAAATGGCGAAATCCTTCATTTTGTGGATTCAGAATAGCCTCATGATAAATCCAAAAAATATTTTTTGCGGTAATTAGAAAGCTAAAAAATTGTTGAGTTTGCCATTTGTACATGGACAATAAAGTTAAAATAATATTTTATTCCAGCATAAACAAATGAAGAGGTTAAAAATACAAAGGGAATACGCAACGAAAATGGTTGAATTGTGTGCCGAGGTGGACTTCGCGAAAGAAAGGTTCAGTAAACTAGAGAAAACTAAAGAGCAAGAAAGGCAGCAAATCATTAGGAATAGACTTCAGCCCAAAGGGAATGCCTTAGCACAGAGAAAGCCGAAATAAATTTAATACATGATATTATTTTATTTAGTTGTAACGTAGGTTTGTTTGTAAATAATACTATTAATTGACTTGTGGTTTTATTCCCTTCACTACTGCTATTTTTGGTAATTCCATAAGAGAAAATTCAATGCAGCTATTTGAAAATTTGCGATCTTAATAAATAACATTGAACAGCGCCATCTATTGGTTGTTGTTTAATATAAAACGTTCCGTTAGTATGTACAAGCTTCTGAACAGTTAGAACAGATGGCGTTTCTGTATATGTATGCAATCGCTAAGAGTAGTTGGCACTTTCACCTCACAGAACTTCGAAGTCGCCTAGTACTTGACTATGGAGGTCTGATAACAGTCGGTCCATGTCAAAATCGAAGTGCAACCGTATTGTGAGAGATTTAAAGCGTACCCAACATAGTTGAGAAAAGGATTCTGAGGAAGAGAAACTAGACTAACTAAACTAGAGACCTAAAATTGTGACTAGGTAATTTTATAAAGTCGGGTTTTCGTCACGTATGCGCGTGCATCGTAAAATTGTACTCCCATTATTTTCCCTAACGCCCCATAAGAAGCATGACTTCAATAAATACATATAAATGTAAATAAATAAGTGAAATTAATAGATATCAACATTATAATCTAATTGAGAGTAAAGTTGGTCATAGGTCCTTGACGTCTCCCAGGTAATGTTACTTTGCCAGTCTCGTAAAAACAGTCAATGTTTACGCACGTCTCAATGTAACTGGTAGAGCAATCCACAAACGAACTGCTTGGACAGAGAAGGAATGGTCGAGGAATTTGATAGTTTGTCCTGGCATTTTTAATTTCAAATTCTCTGACGATCTCAACAATTTGGAATGTGTGTCACGCAAGAATATAAACTGGGATTTAAGGTAGGTAACGTGGATTAAAAACTTGAATATAATATTATATAGAAGGGAAAAAAATAAGTGCATTCTGGCAAACCGCTCAAGCTCTTTACGACAATCGGAGATATGATCATATTTGCGTAAACAAAATATGATTCTTATAAAATTACAGAGTCGATCAAGCATATTTATTTGATCTTCAGCGAGATCTAAATAACTTGCATCAACATAATCGAGGAAGGAAAAAAATGATTGTGTAAGAGCAATTTTGGTTGATGTAGGTAAAAATTGCCTGGACGGGGCGGGTTTTCCCCTCCATCCAGTAAGTGACCAGCCGCGAGGAGGCGACGTCCGCGTGTGCCGTACGTCGTCTAAATGGAGAGTTTATCCGCAGGCGGTGCCCGCGTTAGATGGCAGGCGCTAGGAGGCATTTGGATGTCGTAATAACAGCTGTTCCCGGATCCTTTCTATGTCAGGCACAGAGTGGCACTCCGTGTGGTTTTAGTCCGCCCGATTTCGACACACCACCCCGCCGTAAACACCGGAGGGATGACGGCCCGAAGGGCTTTTCACACGTTAAAAAAAAAGGTAAAACTGCCTGCAGTGGCAAACATTTTGCGGCTCAGCTCTTGTAGCTCAGGACTTCAGGATAAGGTACATCAATGTAAATTACCAAGTTCCTCACCTTGTTACTGTACGAAATGAGTGTGCTATATAATTTTGCAGATCATTCACGAGTTTAAAACGACAATAACCTGAGTCCTGGATGGGTTAACTTTCAGGCCGTAGGTGTATCTCTACTTACATATCTTGTTCAGGACACTCTGAGTGATGTTAATAGCATCAGTGAGGCCCTGATATAAGGCTAGAGATCATCCGCCTATAGGTAGTTGGGTGAAGAAAGATTATTAGAGATGGTGTTGATAAAAGCAAAGAAAAGTAGAGGAGAGCACGCGGCCTTGTGTACTCATTACAGTACTAAACCAAGAAGAAACAGTGTTTACAATATTAATGCGCTTCCAGCGACCAGTCAGGTAGCTATGAAACCAGTCAATCACAGCAGAACGTTTAAGTCAACGATACGCAATGCATTATTGAAGTCTAAGAGTGTTAGAACTGTAAGCTTGCCGTTTTACGTAGCAAATCTGATATCCTCCGTAATGTGGACAAGAGTAGTCGTGCTGTTGCCGGGTCGAAAGCCAGAATGAAGAGGATTTAGTAGCAGGTTTCTGGATAAGAAACTCGATACTCGAGTGTGAATGGAACGTTCAAGGACCTTGGAGAAAAAGAGTAAAATAGAAATTTGGATATAATCGAGTATTTTCTATTTGAAAATGGGTATAATTTAAGCCTTTGGATCACGCTATAGATGATCGAATAGTGGAGAACGTGATAGATCATAGGAAGTGTTATAATGACTTAGGCAATCAGAACCTGCATTTGAAGTAATAGATACTATCATAATTAATGAAATACTAATAGATACTAACTGCTTCGGTGGCGTAGCGGTAGTGAATGCGACTGCTATGCTTGAGGTCTGAGGTCTTGTATGATCTGCAAATATTTGTTTCGAAGTTTGGGTGTTTCCTATGTATAATATGTATGTATTATATTTACAAAAAAAGTATATAAGTATTATATCAGTTGGTGTAGTTTTCATAGCACAAGCGTTTTCATAGTTTGAAACTAGATGACGTTGTGTGTCAAATGTCCGAATTATTTATTTATTACACTATTATTTTAATGAAAGCAAACAAATAAAAATAGAACGGAAACAACACACTGTATTGTCAAGACGTCTTGATGTAAGAAGTCATATTTCAAACTTAGAATTAAAAAAAAAAAACAGTTGTTCAACTTGTTCAAAGTTTCTATGTTTATAGAATAGTTTATTCAAGTAACATTTTCAAAGAAATGAAGTTCAATTTAAAATCTGACGGGAAATATAGCAGCTTCGGTCGTAGTAATCAACAGTTTTACATTCCTTAATTATAGCCGTGACGCTTGCAATAAAGTACAGGTTTGAACTTGGACGTGGACATGACTAGAAAAATTTTACGTGTTACGAAATGGGGGACCTAACCCAAAATACTGTAATCAGTAACTGAATCAGTAACTAATTAATCTTTTCACAGGCTTTTGCTAAAATATTATAAAAACCTTAGATACTTATTGGTTATTTCACTGTTTATACCCTACGTTACAAGAAATTGTGACTGATCGCCTGAAACAACACTAGACCGATTACACCTTAAGTCAAGTATTTGTGTACTTTTAAAGGTGCGGGCAGTTTTTTCACATTTTGAACGTTTTGTTTCAGATCTATTCTTTTATATGTTTGTTCTATCTATCTTCATCATCATCATTATAATCAACAGCCTTTCACAGTCCACTGCTGGACATAGACCTCTCCTTGGTAAGGAGGTTTTGACCTACTATACCACGCTGGCTAGACGGGTTGGAATAGGGATTGTTTCAAGTTTTCCTTCTTTGTGTAATGATGATGCTGTCTTGCATGCTTTGTTCCTTTAGTTTCCTTTTACGACACCCACGGGATGAATAGGGGTGGTAACACTATGAATTCTTAATCCATCACCACACGGACAGTCTATCTTACTGACTATATTTTAAATCTGTTAAAATAAAGTAATAAATAAAAAAAAATAAAAAAAATATACACTCACTTTCCCAGTCTAGTCCTGTACTCTTGTTCTAACCAAGGGAGATTTTAATTATCAACCGTGGCAATCTTTTGATGAACTTATCTTTCATATTGCTTCGTTATCATAACACGATGTGTAGCTTTATGAGATCGCCAGCTTCTCTTTTGAATTCAGATCGTAACTGAATATAGTTAATGGGAGTGGTAACATACGTACATTTCAGTGTGGTGACGGATTAATGTTATGGAATGTCACTACCCCTTTTCATTCCATGGGTGTCGTAAGAGGCGACTGAGGGCGACTACGCGGGACGTAATCTTGAGAAGGTAAACTTGAAACAAATCCTTTTTTTAACGCTTGGAAGGTCCCTCTGCCATCTCATTTCTTTTCATTTCTTTGGCACGGCTAATGGGAAGCTTCAGAGTTTACTGCGTCTCGCGGTTCTCCTCATGAAGCTTTTACTCCTTGCCATCTTCGCGGAGACGCTGCCGACTGCGAGTGTAGGATTTTCTGGTAGTAGGATAGGCCGCGTGGAGATCTGTTGACTCCTGGGACCACCAGTAAACCTCTTTTTGTGGAAGTCGATCACTTCGGATGGGGGTATGAGCGCATCGCAAATCTGCGTAATGTATGTAGATATAAATGCATTTTTCCTCATCTAATCATTTATACCGTCCGTGTGGATGTCCATCTTTGTCCGTGTAGTGACGGATTAAGAATACATAGTGTTACTATCCCTATTCATCCCTTGGGTGTCGTAAGAGACGACTAAGGGAAGAAACTATTCAGGAAAATATCATTACAAAACAAAGGAAATCTTGAAACAAACCCTATTCCAACCCGTCTGGCCAGCGTGGTATAGTACGCCAAAACCTTCTTGCTAAGGAGAGGCCTATGTCCAGCAGTGGACTGTAAAAGGCTGTTGATGATGATGATGAACCATCTGTACCAACGTCGCACTACTGCATGTACTATATACTGTTGTGTGCATGTCATCCAATAAATATTTTTGTGGCTAAATATTTTATCGTGATTGCCATCTTCTGAAAAAGAAATCACCTCTCAGGTGTAGTCAGAGTAAATCCTTACATACAAACCTAAGAACTGAACTGCACAAATATCAAGACCCATTAGAACGATCGTTCTATTTATGGACTAAGAAAAGCACAAATTATTTACATCGATTCATTTCCAAGACACTCCCCTGAAAATGATTACTTAATCTACGAGCTGTTAACGTGCTAAGGCGAACCTTAGATGCCGTAGTGATACTATTACTATTTAGGTACAGCGATTATGTGTGTTTAGGTGTAGTATTCGTGTGTTAGTTTCCAGCTTTGGTAATCTTTTTCAGAATAGTCGATACTCGCTTTTCATTATGAACTCACATAATTTAACACGCCAAAACTTTGCTTAATTTATAAAGTTGCCTATCTGCTCTTTTTTTTCTAAATTAAGGACCTACCAAAGTGACTACTCTGCCTGATGGAAAGCATAAATAGAATTCA
This sequence comes from Hypercompe scribonia, assembly GCA_949316085.1. NCBI lineage: Eukaryota > Metazoa > Arthropoda > Insecta > Lepidoptera > Erebidae > Hypercompe > Hypercompe scribonia. The sequence goes on along the minus strand of OX438983.1, from coordinate 18,906,754 downwards.
AGAGTTGTGGTAACCATATTCATTGTAAAGACAGACAATGCAGTATGGTGACCCACAATATGACGGCCTAACGTGCACGACGTGAATAGGAATGAATCATCGTGGCAGGGTAAGGCTCACACAGTAGCCATGAGAACTGTCACCCCTGCATCAATGTGTCTCCGGTCTCACACTCACCAACAAAACACGATAACACGGATGCTGTCACTTTAGGGTGGTCTTTTGTGAGAGGGTAGTACTACCTTGGTCAAGCCGGTCCGTCCGTTCTGAAATTAGCATGGTTCTGCTACCTTTCCTTATCACTTGGTTCATTCGCTTCGATCGCTCGCTTACTCACTAGTTAACGGTATGGCCTACACTTAAATCTTTTCATCAGGCAAGTTGTTCTTGTTTTCCAACATAGTAAATAAACATAATGTTCACACAACGATAAGCAATTATTGGAATCCTATTTCAAATGGCAACACAGCAGCTTATACACAAAATTCAAATATCAGGTTCTATTGAGAGCTAGTGATTGAAATTAACAACGTAAATAATGGTCTATCAGGTGGAGCTCATTTTAGGAACAAATTGGATTATGCACGGGTCACATAATCGTATTGAAGTGCATAGATAACAGGTTTAGTTTAGCGGTTTTGTTTACTCAATCCGACCGTGCCAGTTAATAGATTGGTAAGGGTTGCCAGTGTTTGGGAGGGGATTACGAATTTTTTTTCAAGTATCTAATTTGATTTTAAAATGTATTAACATTTAAAAATATTGTAATATATGGAATAAAGGCATTAAGACCCTTCGTAAGTTCTCGCTGTTATTTCTGCTTAAAAAAATATTAAAATACAAACTTTACAATTGCTTTATGCAATCCTTCTGACAGTAATCGAATCCTTCATCGAAAAAACGATTCATCTTTTGATGCAATCTATACTACAAGTTATTGTTCGGTATCTTCGAAAGAATGGAAGCGCTGCTCGCTCAAACTATGCGCCATCGACCAAAACAAGTGGTAATCGGAGGGGGATATGACCGGACAATACGGTGGGTGGGGTATAAGCCCTAATAAGCCATTGAAGCGTTTCCAGGTAAGTTTTGGTTGGTTTTAGCCGAGTATTGTTATGTAACAGAATCACTTTGTCGTGTCGCTGCTCGTATAGCGACCGTTTTTCTTTCAGAGGTCGACTGAAACGCATCAACTGAAGTCAATAGCGAGCTTCTGTGATAGTTTCATTAGGTTTAAGCAGCTCATAACAAATTACGCGCTGCTGATTCCACCAATTGCAGAGTAGAAGCTTCGAATCGTGAATATTTGGTTTTGAGGACGATTTCGATGCGTGATAGGCTATATTTCACTATTTTTTACGCTTTTCACTGTCGTAATGAATCCTTTTTACACATCTAGTAATAATACGGTGCAGAAAACCTTTTCTTTTCTACCGTTGAAGTAGCAATTCACACATGAGTAAACGTCGTCCACCGCCTCTCGGTTTCAACTCATACGACACTCAATGGCCTTGCTTTTGGATCATTCCTAACGCTTTTAAAAGTTTTGGAACAGTTGAAGCATCTACTTGCAATATTTGTCCGAGCTTTACTAGCGTCGGACATGGATCTTAATCAAGCAATGCCTACAATTCTACGTCTTGAAAGTTTGTCGGTGCTCCAGAACATTCTTTATCTTCAAGGTCAAAGTTATTATTTTTAAAGCACCTAAAGCAGTCCCTGCATGTCGTATTCAACAGAGCTTTGTCACCATATGTTTTAACAAGAATTCTATGTGCTTCAGTTACAGATTTCTTTAGAGTAAAGCCAAAAAATACTTTATTTAGCATAAAAGTAGACATTTGCCCATTAGGTAAATAAACACGTAGTTGATATAGTGGTAAACTATATCTACTAGAATTTAAGGTTACATATAGTACTAGCTGATTGGTTACCGGATGAAATTCCATGCAGACTGCCGCTACGACATCTTTTAAGAACAGTAAGAACTTATTTAAGGTCCTATTAACGTTAATTACGAAATGAGTTTTTTTCTACAAGAATTTCTTCGCCAACTAAACGCCAATAGAAGAAATAAGGGTCAAACATCGTCTGTCAACGTGGTTAAACTGAAGTCATCAAAGCCCTAATCAAGAAAAGTGAAATAGCTAATTCCAACGACAAATACGAGGGTAAGTTTTTAAGTTCGCGGAATGACAGTGAAAAAGGCGGGTAAACGCGATCTTTTGATGCCTACCGTATTCAGTGACTCATAATTAGTCTGCATAGTAAAATTTGTTGTGATTGGATCATTAGTTATTAAACTATCGTTGACCAAGTATTTTAATCGGGAACGAAGTGAAAAAAATGGAGAAAATTGAATTCCGTGCGGTGATAAAGTTCCTTACTAAGCAAGGAAAGTCTGTTCAAACCATACTCAATGAGATGTCATCGGTTTACGGGGATTCTTGCCCAGGAAAAACAATGGTCTACAAGTGGCATAGTTTATTTAAACAAGGCAGGGAATCACTTGAAGACGACCCGAGGCCGGGGCGCTCCGTTGAGGTGACTACGCCAGAAGTTATTGCAAAAGTAGAAAAAATTGTATTGGAAGATGCTCGACTAAAAAAGAAACAACTCGCAGAATTGGTTGGAGTATCGGATACAACAATTTTTAAAATTTTACACGATCATCTTGGCATGACTAAGGTTAGCGCACGGTGGGTGCCGAGAATGCTCACGCCATTGCAGAAACAACAGCGCGTGGAATGTTCACGTGCGTTTTTGGACCTCTGCAATGAAGACAAGGCTGGCGTATTGAATCAAATTGTTACTGGGGATGAAACTTGGGTTCATCATTATGAACCCGAGTCCAAACAAGACTCCATGCAGTGGCACAAAAAGGGCACAGCACCACCCAAGAAATTTAAGGTTTCACAGTCGGCTGGGAAACTCATGGCAACGATTTTTTGGGACTCAGAAGGAATATTATTGATAGATTATAAAGATAAAGGCATTTCTATAACGGGGGAATACTACGCTTCAATCTTAGAACAGTTAAAAGAAGCCATCAAAGAAAAAAGACGGGGAAAATTAACGAAAGGTGTCCTGCTATTGCATGACAATGCTCCCGTTCACAAGAGCCGAGTCGCACTGGCTGCCCTGCATAAGGTGGGCTTCGATATTTTGAATCACCCACCCTACAGTCCAGATTTGGCTCCGAGTGATTATTATCTCTTTCCAAAAATGAAAAAAGAATTACGTGGTAAGAAATTTTCAACTGATGAGGAGGTTAAGGAGGCGGTTTCGGCGTATTTTTCAGACAAAGATAAAACTTTTTTTTACGAGGGAATAAAAAAACTAATTGAAAGATCTGAAAAATGTATTCGTGTTGCAGGGGAATATATAGAAAAAGAAAAATAATTTTGTGTTTTTATTATTACTCAATACCCTCCATTCCGCGAACTTAAAAACGCCCCCTCGTATGTAACTATAAGGAATCATTGCAGTAAGGTGTATATTAATGTTCAACGCCTACACAATTCTCAATTCTTAATTCTTTAATACGTTTCACAATGTATACAGGTGTTAGGCATATAAATAACACGAACAATTGTGAACCTATTCACAACTCCGTTGATAACGGAGATCCAGTTAACTAAACTCACGCAATCAGTATCGTGTCTCTGCTTCGTCAAATTTTTATAAAATGACGAAAGACGCTGCATCGAAAACTGTTGGCTACCATACCACTAGTCTGATCATTCTTGTCGTAGACCGACAGTCGTAAAGTATTGGTACTGTTTGAATGTATTTATGTATATATGTGGAAGGGTGAGTACACGACGATTGAGCTGAGGTGTCCTTTCGGACCCCGACCTATTCAAGCAGTCCAAAACTTTTGTATCTATTTCATATATTATTTCCCATTCCGACGTAATGACTATCACGTTATATGAAGAATGCCGTAATTCTGACACAGGGCACAGAACGACGCGAGAAGAAAATCTAATTAGCTGCCATAGTGCAGCGAACGATCTTATTACCGTGACCTTACTTAATTATTTATGTATTTCTAAATTTTGTTACATTTTAGTCAAATTACATCCACTCACATGACACAGAAAAAATAACAAATAACGCTGTTCTTCATACAATCATTAACCTTTTAGTATTAACCTATTGTTTCGTCATACACCAATGTCCTCTGTCGCCTTTTTATTTTAATATACTATTGAGCATTACAGCATATAATGTTGAAATATTACAATTTTTTTTTTATATTAAGAGCCTGCCAAAGTGACTCTACTCTGCCTGATGGAAAGCATGAATAGAATCCAAGAGTTGTGGTCACCATACTTATTGCAAATGCAGACAATGCAGTATGGTGATCCACAAAATGGCGGCCTCGTCAGATGCTTTTCACACTCCGCTTGGGGCGTAAAAGGCATGATAGTCATCGTGACAGTGTAAGGCTTACACAGTTACCACGATAACTGTCACCCCTGCAGCAATGGACCTCCGGTCTCACACTCACCAACGAAACACGACAACACTGATGCTGGCGCTTTAGGTTGGTCTTCTGTGGGAGGTTAGTATTGCCCCGTTCGAGCCGGCCCGCTTGGGCTGAAATCAGCGTGGCTCTACTACCTAGAGATTTTCTTCCTGTACATATATTTATAATATTTTTAACAGATATTGCCAAATCCAGGACTCTGGTACACTAGTGAGAGCTTTGACAAACAAATTAGTCGTGTAATGAGTGGCTTCACTAGAATGAAATGTAAATGGGTTTGAAACTAAAGTTATGTAATCCAAAGTCCGCTTTCAAAGCGTAGTTTCCATAAATGCACATTCGAGGGACAGTTAAATTGAAAGAGCCAGGGTTTCCCTAGCTTATAAACTTGTTGCAACATAATATAACATGCATTTATTATTTAGATGGCTTAAGAAATAGATATACGAGTAAAGGTAAAAAATTCTTGTAGTATATGAAACAAGGTAAGAAAACATTTATTCTCTTGCACACACAGACATACATGCACAAACACACATTAATATCATACACTTATATACATGTGTATTTATTTGTTGTATTTATAATTTTATGCCCTTCCGCACAAATAGATCTTATGCCCTATGTCACAAAAGTAAAAAAAAACTGTTTGCCTCAATCTACGTGTCTTCGTCTTCCACGAAGTCACTCCCAAAGATAGCAGGAAAAAAGAGGCAAAATGTAACATATTTAAAAGTAAAAAAAATTGAATTAAAATTAAAAAAAACTCCTACACAAAATAACACTTGCGTGGGGGGCGACGGGGGACGGGACTGCCTGTCCTCTCGCCCCTCATTTTTGTTTTTTTTTTTTTTTTATACCACGACGGTGGCAAACAAGCATACGGCCCGCCTGATGGTAAGCGGCTACCGCAGCCTATGGACGCCTGCGACACCAGGAGCATCACGTGCGCGTTGCCGACCCTTCAAAAACCTATTTACCCCCTTCTTGAAGAACCCCATGCTGTAGTTCCCAGGGAAACCCGTGGCAGGGAGCTCATTCCATAACGGGATTGTTCGCGGGAGAAAATTTCTCTGAAACCGCACTGTGCGCGACCATTTAGGTTCCAATGTATGTGGATGAGCTCCCTGACGATGGCGAGCGGTGCGATGGTAGAATGTGGCTGTGGGCATCATATCAAACAATTCTTCAGAACACAACCCATTGTAGAGACGGTAGAGCACACACAGGGAGGCAAAGTCTGTCCTAAGACTTAGTGGCTCGATACCGTCTGTGAGATCAGGATCGTCGACTATTCTCACAGCACGTCTCTGGACTGAATCGAAAGGCTCAAGCTGGTACTTCGGTGCTCCCGCCCAGAGATGACAGCAATACTCCATGTGAGGCCGAACTTGTGCTTTGTACAGTAGTAGCCTTTGTGCCGGTGTGAAATATCGCTTCGCTCTATTCAGAACACCAAGCTTTTTTGATGCCAGCCTCACCTTTCCTTCCAAATGAGTCCGAAATTGGACGTCACTGGAGATATCGACACCGAGGATCCCAATACTCTGTGAGATGTAGACGGAGATGTAGACGTAGTAGTGACGGTAAGGGGTGTATTCTGGAATTGTGGAACTAGAGTGAACGGGATTTTTTTAGCAGTAAACGCACAAACTTGTGTCTTAGAGGGGTTAAATTGGACCAGGTTATCCCGACCCCAATCGGAGACTCTGTGTAAAGTGCTCTCGATTTGAGACACAAGTTGTTCGCGACTTTCTACTACAGCGGTACGAGGGATGTTAGCCCGGCCCGTGTAATACGCATCTCCAGTACTGTCATCCGCATAACAATGAATGCTATCTATGGTCAACATATCATTGATATGCAGCAAGAATAGTGTTGGAGATAGCACGGAGCCTTGCGGGACAACAGCGTTTATGTCCATGCTTTCGGAGCAGCTACCGTCGACGACGGCTTTTATGCGTCTGCCGGACAAAAAGCTAGCCACCCATTTGCACAAACCCTCGGGCAGGCCGTAGGACGGTAACTTCGATAGAAGGCCCCTGTGCCAGACCCGATCGAACGCCTTTGCTATATTCAGGCTAACTGCCAAAGCCTCACCTTGACTCTCAATGGCTGAAGCCCACCGGTGAGTGAGATACACTAGAAGATCACCAGTCGAGCGACCGCGGCGGAAACCGTACTGGCGGTCGCTGATCAAATCGTGCTCTTCCAGGTAACTGAGGAGCCGTGTGTTGATTACACGCTCCATCACCTTAGAGAGAAGGGAGGTTATAGCTATAGGCCTGTAATTCGATGGGTCCGATCTATCACCCTTTTTTGGCACTGGATGCACATGGGCAGTCTTCCACGAAGACGGCACTTGCCTTTTGCGGTAGGAAATCGCGAAAAGTCGCGTTAGTACAGGGCACAACTCGGGAGCACACTGCTTGAGCACCACTGCAGGTATGCCGTCTGGCCCACTCGACTTATGAACGTCTAGACAGTTTAGTTCCAGCTGCACTTCTCTTTGCGAAATGTGTATTTCCGGCAAAGAGTGTTGGCACGGCGGGTTAATAGGCGGTACCGCACTTCTATTCTCGTTCATGGTCGAGTTCGCGGCAAAGAGTTGCCCAAGTAGGTCGGCTTTCTCTTTAGCACTATGGGCCAAGTTACCATCGGCATTTCGCAATGGTGGTAAAGACGACTGGCAAAAATTTCCTTCGGCAGCCTTAGCAAGAGACCAAAACGCACGACTCCCAGAGGGATAGCTCGTAAGTCGCTCACCAATCCTGCCGATGAAATCGAATTTGGCTCTGGCAATTGTCTTTTTGCTGGACTTCGAGGCAGCATTTAGTTTGCGTCTCACATCAGAGATATTCGGATCCTTATTGGTACGGGCCGTGGTCCAAGCCCTATAGGCGGCCTGCTTGACTAGCCTGGCTTCCTTGCAAAGCCGGTTAAACCACGGTCGCTTTTTTTCCCCCGCAGCTACTGATGGGTTGGGAATAAAATACTCCATACCCACCAGGATCGTCTCAGTGACAGCGGCTGCGCAGGAGTCAGGATCTTCTGGCGTGAAGCAAAGCTGCCTCCACGGGTACGATGCGTAGAATTCACGCAATCCATCCCAGTCTGCTGATTTATATTGCCGCATGTGGCGCAAATTGGCTGGGCGAGGTGGAATATGCCGCGGGCATGGGACTTCGGTCCGGACGAGGCAGTGGTCGGACGAGCCGAGAGGTGCGTCCACTGCAATAGTGTAGTCGTCCGGACGCGTCGTCAGCAGAAGGTCCAACAAAGAGTGTGCATGGCTCTCAATATCAGGTATTCTTGTTGGAGAATGTACCAGTTGTGAGAGGCCTTGGGCCAGAGCAAATTCATGAGTAGACCTGCCTGTAAAGTCGGTGGATCGAGAATTTAGCCACTCACAGTGGTGGGCATTAAAATCCCCTAAAATCACCAACTCAGCACGAGGGTACCGCTCAAGAACTTTGTCAGTCGTCACCTGCAGGTGCTCAAAGAGTGCTTTAGTCTCCCTGTCACCGCTATGAGACCTGTATAGGCACGCATAGATTCGAGTCTCACCTCCGTAGTCTACGCGCACCTACATTACTGACAGGTCCTTGTCTTCATAAAAATGGAGACGGCGACAGCAGATATCCTCCCGGATGTACATGCATACTCCGGCACGTCTCAGAAATTTGTGTTCGAGTTTGTAGCCGGGGTAGTGTAGGTATGATGTATCGGCCGGGCAGGATATCTGCGTCTCCGTAAGAAATAAGAGGGTCGGCTGCGCAATCTCCAGATGAAGGTGGACTGCGTTCAGGTTGGAGTGAAGTCCCCTGATGTTACAGAAGTCCATATATGTGGAAGAGGATGCCGCTGTAGATACTTTTATCCTAATTTTCTTCGTCATTTTTTTGGGGGGGGTTCAATTGGTTTGTGAGTATTCACTGTGTTGACAACTAAGGGGGCAATGGGGCGGTGCTAATCTACTCATGGTCGATGCGGGTAGTGTGATTTGTCGGCGCTGCGTACGAAAGGGCCCCCGCTCCCCCCCTGCAGCAGCAGTCGGGTTCCACTCCGGTCTCCTCCTCCGGCACGACTACTACTGCAGGGATTTTTCGCAGGCTGGCGGTTCAGCCTCCCAGGGTGGAGGTTGTAGTGATCCCTGGGTTCGGGAACCCATCTATCCTGCGGGCGGCCAGCGGACAACCGTTTCAGCGGGTCTTCCTGACCGTCGCGCCCACATCCCGCGCCCACACGAGCCAGTAGCAGTATTATAAGCAGGTATGCAAGACATTGAAGTTACTGTTTTGGTACTAATCGACTTCTCTAATGCCTTCAACACAGTCAATCACAATATACTCCTGTCTATCCTTTCCTACCTTGCGGTCTCACCGGAAGCACTGGATTGGTTCTCATCATATCTTCGGGGACGCCAGCAGTCTGTTCATGTCGATGAATCTTCCTCGAGCTGGTGTGATCTTGATTCTGGTGTTCCTCAAGGCGGTATTCTTTCTCCTATATTATTTTCTGTGTATATTAACCTCCTATCCCTAGAACTTCTTTGTGCGTATCATCTGTATGCCGATGACCTACAGCTCTACTCACAGAGTAAAGTGGAAGATATTTCGATAGCAATACAAAAGATCAACCACGACCTAAAAACAATTAACACATGGTCTCAAAGGTTTGGTTTATCAGTAAACCCCACAAAATGTCAAGCTATCATTGTGGGAAGTCACCTTTGATGGGACTACCATACCTGTGAGTGGATCGGTGAAAGATCTAGGTTTGCACCTCGATTGCACACTGACCTGGCGTGACCAAGTTGCTAAACAGTGCCGGAGGGTTACTGGGACACTTCGAGCTCTAAATCGTCTGAGAAACTTCCTGCCCGTAAAAACCAAGACTATGCTTGTGCAAACTCTTATCTTCCCCTTAATCGACTATGGTGATGTGTGCTGCTATGACCTGAATGCAGATCTTCTCGATAAATTAGACCGTCTTCTTAATAACTGCATTCGATTTGTTTATAATCTCCGTAAATATGACCATGTATCCTCTTTCCGTTCGCAGCTCAACTGGCTACCAATTCGTCTACGCCGAAAATTACGCGCGCTCTCTGTCCTATACTTTATACTCAATAACCCATCTTCGCCAACATATTTAAAATGCTATTTCCAACTCATATGTAGCAATCACGACAGAAAGCTTCGGTCCTCTAACAATCTTCTCCTTCGTTGCCCCTCCCATACATCTGAGTTTGTTGGCTCATCTTTCTTTGTGCAGTCTGTTCTTCTCTGGAATGAGCTTCCCCTCGAGGTCAGGACGGCTACCAACGGTTTTTCTTTCAAAAAAAAAGTGAAGCAGTGTCTACTGAAGCAACTGTCAGAATCCACCAATACATGATTATCATCTTATACTTGTTATGATATTTATTTGTGTATGTATGTATGTATGTATATAGATTTATATCCACTTAAGTATGTATATGTATCTATTTATGTATTTATATAAATTTTAGTATATGATAAGTTTGTACATATATGTTTATTTCTGTTATTCAACATCACCTGAAACGCACCTACTTCCTATTTTCTCTGCATCACCCAAAGGTCGACTGGAAGAGAATGCCTTAGGCATTAAGTCCGCCTATGTACATAAAGTGCATGATGTATAATAAATAAATAAATATAAGCACCACTAGTCCCCCGTTGTCAAAACAGCGAATTCTCTAGAGCTCTGGATACCTTACTCACCACAGGAACACAGCACTGCCGAAAATGCAGTGCTATTTGGCTGTGGTCTTCTGTAAGGCGGAGGTCCTTCCCCAGTCGGGCTGCTCCAAGTTTTGAGCGAAAAATATCACGCTATGCCCTACCTCTCATAAAACTTAGACAAGCCTACGTTGCTGTTGACTTGCTATTTATTGTGGAAAACTAACTAACTACTTGCTAAGAAAACTCTCGATTAAGTCACCATTCTAACAAAAAAAAATATCCAAATCGATTCACCCGTTTGGGAGTTATGATGCCACAGACAATGGCACACATACACGTCTAACTTATAATACCCCTCTTTTTGCGTTGGGCGTTAAAAAGTAAAGTAAATGCTTTATGGACACAGGACACAATAATAATAATAAATATTTCAGACATTTGACACACAACGTCATCTAGTTTCAAACAAAGCAGAGCTTGTGCTATAACTAGATTGACTGATAGAATACTTATATATTTTTTTTTGTAAATACATGCATAATATACATAGAAATCACCCAAACTTCGAAACAAATATTTGCAGATCATACAAACATTTGGTCCGACCGGGGAATCGAGCCCGAGACCTCAAGCACAGAAGTCGCGTTCACCACTGCTGCGCCACCGAGGCGGTTGATGTCAATACACAATTATTGTCATCAGCAATGTGAATATTGAGTACATAATGAATGAACGTCCGAAATTTAAATGTTCTGTCGTCTGTCATCTACTGATATGTTATAAATGGAAATGATTTTATGTCATTTTGTCTGAAGTCAATATTACATTTAAAGATATGCAGTCCCCGAGTGCCACACGTATTTTTCATATAATTAAAATGACATGATGTGCCTACAATACTTTCATAAAAAAACTAGATTTACCGTTAAATATCTAACTAGTTAAGTATCAAAATGATTAATTACACAATTGCTTAATTTACATTGAATGTAACGAACATGCATTAATGGATGCATTTTATTATTCTTTAAATTGTTTAAGGTTATCTTATAAGTCGAATCAAAACCTTTTTACTGGATTGTGCCAAAAGGAGGGTATATTCTTTTGCCCAAATGGCTTGTAGGATTTGAAGGTTTCGTTATATTTGTTTTAACTCCCAGATGAATAAAAACTCTACTGTTTCTGCTGGATCGTGTGATGACAGATTAAGAATACTGGTGTCACCACCCCATTCAGCCTGTGGGTGTCATAAGAGCCGATTAAATGAGCACTCAGGACAACAGAACTACAAAGAGATAGGGTTTGATGAGACCAGGTTATAAGCAGATATGTCAGATGAAACAGCCGTAAAGCGGCTATCAGAACTTGTTCACACTTTCAAAGTGCTTCACATCACTAATATAGATTTAATATCAATGATATATGATTTGCTAGGTAGTAGAGCCACGCTGATTGCAGCACGAGCGGGCCGGCTCAACCGGGGCAGTACTACCCTCCGACAGAAAACCAACCAACCTAATCTATTTTGTCGTGTTTCTTTGGTGAGTGTGAGACCGGAGGTGATGCAGGGGTGACAGTTATCGTGGTAACTGTGTCAGCCTTACACTGTCACGTTGACTGTCATGCCTTTTACGTCCCCAAGAAGGGTGTGAAAAAGCATCTCACAAGGCCGTCATAGTGTGGGTCACCATACTGCATTGTCTGCATTTGCAATGAGTATGATGACCACAACTCTTGGATTCTATTCATGCTTTCCATCAGGCAGAGTAGAGTCATTTTGGCAGACGCATAGTATAAAAAAAAATTGCTTTTTTTCAGTTTATCCATCATTTAATATTTAATCAATAATCTCTTAATACTATCTTAAGGAATATATATATAAATATACTTATTTAATTAATTACTTAATAATAATTACTATAAGTTATCTGGGGGTCACGTCGACCATTTTGTTTGTTTTGTTTCATTTTTTGACCAGTATTGCTTAAACTACCATGTATTACAATATTTAGATGACTTTAATTTAATATAGGCATCTTTAGATAACTTACAATTTACGAAGATCGTTTACAATTTTTACTTTTTACCCCTCTTTTGCATATTAACATGAAGCATTCTAAAGCGACAGGATAGGGCGTCTTATGTTTGTCATGGAATAATGTCACTGTCAATTGTAATTTTAATCTATTGCATAGCTTTTATCGCGGGCTTTGAACGTGGCGACCGAATTAAGAAATTCCGTAACGAAAATAAACCTAACATCCCCCACTGCGACCGGCACAGTGGTGCGGCGTTTCAGTCGTCTAACGTCGTTTCAGTTCGGCAGACTTCGGTACGGCGTTTGTGTGCGTGTGACAAGACGTATGCGTGTAGACTGTACGAAACTCGCACGGACCGAGACGAACTGCTCCGAAATATTATAATTGCATAAGTTGATAAAAAATGCTATGCAATAGCTTTACCGCGGCAGTCCCCGAGTGCCACACGTATTTTTCATATAATTAAAATGACATGATGTGCCTACAATACTTTCATAAAAAAACTAGATTTACCGTTAAATATCTAACTAGTTAAGTATAAAAATCATATGATTAATTACACAATGTTATTTTATTCCATCACTATTTAATACACCCCTGTCTGTCCCTTCGGAGCTAAAGTAATGACTGCATATATGTAACAGTTACTATTTTACAATTGAATTACTGAAATTCACAAATACTTCAATCTGTCTTGTTCTGTCCTGATCAAGTCGGATTCACTTAGTAACATTTATCGACTACCTCATAATCAAATATTTTGATGTTTAGTTCACTTTGCCAGCTAATTTGTGATGATTAATTATGTAATCAATACCACTTTTCCCATTTATATTCGAACTAATCATCTTTCCAGTGTTGGTGATGTTTCTGGTTCTGCGCTTCTTCATATAGGACTTCACGTAGAAGTCCCCGAAGAGATAGAGGAAGAAAACTGTATTGAAACAGACGGAAGACACGAGGTAATAGGCTGGACGGCATTCGGAGACGTAGTGGCTGACCACAACATGGGTAAACATGAGGAAGAATTGCACCTGGAATATTTTAACAGTCAAATTAGATATAAGAGTGGTGACGCATTAAGAATATAGAGTGTTACCACTCTTCGTCATATTGTGTGCATCGACCTATTTCGGGAGCAAATTAAGCGGGACTTCACCGCTGCAAAGAGAAGAAAAACTTGTCATAAACCTTATACCAGTCCGTCTAGTCATATGAAGCTGGCCAGACGGGTTTGGTAGTTGGCCAAAACCTCCTGTCTAAGAACAGATCTATGTAAAGCCGTAAACTCTTAAGGCTGCTGATGTTATGTGAAATCAGCGAAATAGAAAAGGATTAAATTTATTTCTTTGGTTCTTGAGCTGCAAGTATCCATAGGTGGCGGTATTCGTTTCATCAACAGCCTTTTACAGTCCACTAATGGACATAGACCTCTCTGTAACAAAGAGGTTTTGGCTTATGTCCAGCAGTGATGTGGTCTTGCATATTTTGTTCCCTTAGTCACCTCATACGATATCCATGAGAAGAATAGGGGTGGAGATATTCTACTAGTCGTTTAACATCAGTTAATCCATCGGCTCGTTTGTTCTGTGCAGTTATTCATGCTATTGACGTTAGAAATCGTTAAAAAAGGTACCACAATCGCGTTCTAAATGATTCTCATCTACGCAAAATTACCACAATTAACAGAGACAACAATAACTTACCAACTGCATCATAGTGATGTACTTCTTCCACCATAAATATTTCGACAAACTGGGGAACGCAGACAGCCCATAGTAAGTGTACATTATAACATGAACCAAAGAGTTGATAGTACCTAAGAAGACAGTAGCATCAGTTCTGGAATATTTGGTAATAAGCCAAGTGGCCATTACCATGATAGTATGGTGATATACGTGCAGGAAGGAAACTTGGCGTTGTTTCTTTCGAAGAACGAAGAAAACTGTGTCTAATAGTTCTATTATTTTTGTTAAGAAGTAGTAGTGGGATCCGTCTACGAGCTGTAACAAGAAAAATGAATGTTAACTTTCAAGAAATACAGCTACTGTACGGCTTGTTAGTCTAGTGGTTAGTGAAGATTAATGCTAAGCCTCAGGTCATGGGCTGGATTTATAATTAAGACAAATAATTATGTGATAAACACGATCAGTTGTTCTGTGTCTTGGTGTAATTCAGTTATAATACTCGTATGTAATGTGTATAAGTGTCTAATCTAAGTGTGTTTATGTTTGTCAACAATCTGGTTATTGAGTGGCGTGGAAGTCTCTGGAGCATGTCAACCGCACCAAAAAAGAAAACAGATAGGAGATGCTGGAGGGTCTCGATTGACTTTTGGGATCACTCTGTGAAGCTACGTGCGTTGACCCCCTCTTATAGAGACACTATAGGCAGTGGTTGAAGACTATTTCAGGCAGTGGACGGAACAAACACCCCGTCAATGGCCTCCTTGGTCGGAGACAACGAAGCGAACAAGGACGATATTCTGCCCATCAGGGAATCCTAGGTAGGGCCGGCTGTTTTACGAATTCGTACAAAGAACGCCACTGCCGGGCTGGACGTGATACTTGCTCGATCTGTTGGACGCCTAATTTACTTTTCAAACGGGGCGTTCCACGGCCGACACTGTGTGCACTTTAGGACCGTGACTGAAGAAACGGTGAGCTGTGGCAGCGTGCTGTTAATAGTGTCGTTTAACATCATCATCATATTCAATAATCCATGGCAAAAAAGGCCCGGGTAGATGACTTTCACTCAGATCCAGTTCGCAACCGACGAATCCAGAGATGGAGCAATGTTCGCGTGTGCCGTACAACGCCTGAATGGAGAATATTCTCCATTCAGGCGCTGTACGGCACGCGAAAAGTGTTGTGGTGGGTGAGAACCGACAGCCGGAGGTGGGTGACAGCACGAGATATGATCCCTTTTTGATGCAACTTGACAATGATGTTGACCATATGATAAATGGCGAATTGTGTATAATTAATACGTCTCTCTCTCTACTTCAAGTATTTAGGCATGCATTTAAGAAAGATTTAATATAGGATCATAATACAATAAAGTCACGTATGCTACTCTAATTTAGAGTGGTCTTCATGATATTTTCAAACCTTGCAAAGCTTTACCTAAACGTGAAAAAAACACAACAATTTGCGAGTAATTTAACAAAAACTAAATATTGCTAACCTACGATTCAGGTTACTATAATGCGCTCAAATTTTCGTTTACTCCTTCTTAACTTGAGTATGAAACTCGACTCATTTAATAACGTTGTTACAATTACTTAATTAAATTACTAAGTTACATAATAGCTTTAGTACTCATTACTCCTACTTACTATGAATGTGTATTCGTATATATGTATGTGTAATGGTAGCCAATATACGTAAATTGTAATCTGTACCACAGACTACACAACACTATACAGTATAGTCTGTCTCACGGTTGCCTGGAAGAGATCGCAGACTGCGATAAGGGCCGCCCATTGTACCACTGTTTTTTGTTTGTATTCTACATTGTATATTTCCTACTTATGGTGTGCAATAAAGAGTATCTATCTATCTATCTACTCTCTTAAAAGACTATTATTCAACTGCTGAGTGTAACTGATTTAGTTATGTTGTGTGAGAAGATGCGTTATAACACTACAAATGAATGGAGAAATTAGTTTCATAAAGATGAAATGAATCATTAATAGAAGTATTTTAATGACAATAATAGTTATTTCTTAAAAATATTTCCTCACTACATCGAAAGTGAGCGTTAAAGTAAGCAGGTGCAAAATAAATGTTGGTTAATGATACATCGAAGACGGCTATTGTATTAAACAGAAGAGTTAGTACCAAGGCTTGTTATTTAATAATTAATTCACATTTTTTTTTATTTTAAGAGCCTGCCAGTGTCTGTACTCTGTCGAAAGCATGAATAGAATCCAAGAGTTGTGGTCACCATACTCATTGCGAATGCAGTATGGTGACCTACACTATGACGGCCTAGTAAGAAGCTTTTTTTGTAAAAAGCATGACAGTCATCGTGGTATTGTTTTGCACACACTTGCCTCGACAACTGTCACTTTTGTATCCACAGGTCTCCAACGAAACACGACACCACAAATGCTGTTGCTTCAGGTTGATCTTCTGTAGGGGAGAAATATTTTTTCCCCCGGGATAGGGTCTAACAGGGCATGGTGTCAATTTGGGGGGGACCTGAAATCATATGGTCCGGGTTCCCCCCAGAGTAAGGTGCCAGAGGCCGGCTGTCGGGGCGGTTTTTAGTGGGCACACCACATACTCCTGACTCCTGCACCCTAAGGAGCAGGAGATCCGTAGGGATTTTCCGCCTCGTCAACAAAAAAAAAAGAAAAAAAGGTTGATCTTCTGTGGGAGCTTAGTACGGCCCCGGTCGAGTCGAAATCAGCGTGGCTCTACAACTTCACATTACTTAATTCATACTTTTTAATGTGTATCTATGTACGTAATTAAATACTTACAATATGTGATCTTACCTCAAACGATATATGCCGCTTATTACTATTATCTACGCGTAGTAAAGAGTGTTTTGAAGGTAGAGAAATCAAATTTCCGCTATCTAAATACCATCTTCGATGTAATGAGAGATGCCCTGTGTTACAGTGAAATCGAATGAAAATATGGCAACATTTTTATATGTAACATCTTGTATCTCCCTGGAGCTTATGGAAGTAATTTTTAGAAAAGGGATGGTAGCGTGTATCAGTAAGCTAGTACGCTCGCTTGATTGACTAATGAGGTCACGCGATGCTGTTGCCTATTGGATATTAAGTGAGATCTCAGATGTTACACGTCGAATGCGACTACTGTGTGGCAATCGTTTTGTGTTTTCACCTACTATATATAAACAGTTTAATTGGGTCCTCGCTTGCGTGTTACTACCGGCATATGTATCTTACGAGAGTCTTCCACCCGTACTTATCCTGGTGCCCATTCTAATCTTATATCCACACTCCTGTACCCCGCAGGACTCGATTAATATTTTATCTTAACAATTGTAAATACACTACACCAATTGACTGTTTAAGACACACACACACACACACACACATACACACAGGGTCAGATATGTGAATATGAATCATTATCAACATCAACAGCCTTTTACAGTCCACTACAGGACATAGGCCTCTCCTTAGCAAGGAGGTTTTGGCCTACTATACCACGCTGGCCAGACCGATTGGACTAGAGTTTATTTCAAGTTTTCGTTCTCTTTGTAATGATGTTGTCTTGCACACTTTGTTCCCTTAGTCGCCTGTTACGAAACCCACGGGATGAATAGGAGTGATAACACTATGTATTCTTAATCCGTTACCACACCGATACTTATTAACAACCTTCGATAATTTAACAATGGAAATAGGCCTCGAGAAAGGAGTGCACCACGGTTCATTTAAATTGTGCTCTAAGTTTTCCTGCCCTTCAGAGTGATGTAATCATATGTAGGTTGGTCTCTTCACGGTACTTACGACACTCACGGGATGAGTAGGAGTGGTAATACTCCGTATTCTTATCTTGTTATCACACAAAATGCTGCTAGTAATAAGTAAAAATTTTTGAGTTTTAGAAATATAATTCCGATTCTTGCCTTATAATTACGTGTGCTTTATCATATGTTACACTATGTACTTGTGATAACAATATTTATAAATAAATGAAATTGAAGTGTCTGTTTGTAATTTACAACTTTTACTTAAATGCGTATGAAAGTAAATACGGCACTTGCATCAAAAAATAATGTTTATATCTTTTATGTTATCTCTGCAACGGCTGGATCGATTTTGACGGGACTTTCACTGGTATATTATGATGTTATTAGGAGTAACTGAGGAACTTTTTTAGAAAAGAAAAATGGTTACAAGAAAATAAAACTGTTGACCTAGTGATCTCTAAAGTAAAACGTTGGATACAAGAAGCTTTGATTATAATCTGAAATAGTGTATTACTAAAGATTTTGGATGTGATATTATAGTTTTATTATTAACTTACCCGTAGTCTTAATTCAAAATCTCTATCAACATTGCACGTTGACTGCCAGAGTCCATATTTCCATAGAGCTCGTGTACCCTGTAAAAAAATAAAAATATTTTAAATTATTCACTTTAAACGACCGAAAAGGGAACCTGCTTCTCATTTCTCGATACAGTTGTAACTTTGTTGCGTAAGTGAGCTAACCGAAGGTTCATCTGATGAAAATATATAATAATATATAATCATATTTTCATTGCCCATTGATGCAGGGGTGACAGTTATCGTGATAACTATGTGAGGCTTACACTACCACGATGACTGTCTTGCCTTTAACGTCCCCAAGCGTGGCGTGAAAAAGCATATCACTAGGCCGTCATAGTGTGGGTCACCACACTGCATTGTCTGCATTTGTAATGAGTATGGTGACCACAACTCTTTGGATTCTATTCATGCTTTCCATCAGGCGGAGTAGAGTCACTTTGGCAGGCTCTTCACATAGAAAAAAAAATCTTCTAATTTTGGCGAAGAACTCTTTCTTTTTTCTTATCTTACTTTCTTTCAGGCGCCCACAGGTGGCAGTAGTCAATTCAAAATTAGGTGAACTATTTGTCTGCTATACAAAAAATTATTTATAGGCATAATTGATCTCGTCTGAAGTTATCAACGTGGAATACAAATTATTCATTGACCTCATACTTTACGTCTCAAGTTTACGAATAATTAATGACCTAAAACCAACGTATTGAAAAATTATGAATACAATGGTAATGATATGCGTTGATTTGTTTACAATAAAGGTATCATTGAACCCGATTGTATTGCATTTAATAATGCAATGAAATGCGAATTTATTAATGATATTGGTTACAATAATGATGATAATCATAATGACATGTATAATTAAGGTATATTTGGTTTCGGGCTTACCTAGGGATCTTTGTTAAGGGTCAATCTTATTGTGTTTATTTTTATCTAAAAGATAACCTGGTTCTTCTTTAGACTTGAAACTTTCATGTATGTAATATGTACTTTGAGAGGATCCGAATGTAACGTACGCACGGGAGGGACATCAGATATTTGGCAGGGAGAAGAGATTTGTTTTAACTCTTGTTATTTTTGACGCTCGTACCAATTATTTCATATTTCGTCAGCATCTGTCCCTTCTCTGAAGAATATTTGAAGATCGAGAAAATTGATTCAGCTATTCTCAATGTTTTACAAAACTAACGCAGCAATTCGTTTTAAATAAGATTAACTTTTGCTTTGACTACCGTCATGGCGGCAAATAAACAATATGGCGTCTAGTATTTTCATCAATTTACGCGCGTAAATTTAAAATATCAAAACTAAATGCCATCGCAAATTTGAATGCGACATCAACATCAAATCGAAACCGCTACGTTATCACATTTTAGTATATTTTAAAGTAGTTTTTTAGGACCATAGGAACAGTTGATTCCTTACAAAATATTACAAGCGCTAATATTTATTTCAATACAAAAGTCCTTTGCTTTTAATGGTGTGAGTCGCACTAGAATTTTACACCCAAGCTAAAAGCAGAGTCCAAAATTAAATCTTTAATGTAGAGAAAGCTATTAGGCCGATGGTGATTGGGAAGCAAATTACCGTTAAAATTATTTTAACTTCACGTAAATTTGGAAAGAATGGACGGGAAAATGTTTTAAAGATGTTGAGAATTTCTCTTTAATTACAAGAATAATTATCTACTGTGTATTTAGGAACTAATATCGCGAATAAATATTTTCAACACAAACACAATGGGAATATTCTCAAATAGAGGCTTTGCTAGACAGCAATGTGTGGATTCCGTTACGAGCACCATAAAGTATATTCTAGTTAGGTTAGAATATTATGGCTGTTCTAAACGATTGACAGATCTAATCGCCTATTGGTTGGTGACTGATAGTTAAACTGCAAGTCGTGGCTTTGATTGCCACTTTGGACCAATAAATTATATGACGATCACGATAATTCATTCTGTGTCAGGGTGTAATTTATCGATGTTATATATGTGTATTATAAACATCTAAGTATATCTATCAGCAGTCTGGTTACTGTAGTACAGGTCCTGCCTAGTTTAATATTAGACCGAAGTATGAGAGGTGTGTGAAATTATTATTATTATTTTCGAAATAAAAAAATAGTGAATTAATAATTATGTTATCATCATCATCATCAGCCTTCAACAGTCTACTACTGGACATAGGCCTCTCCTTAGTAAGGAAGTTTTAGGCTCACGCTAGCCAGACAGTTTGGTTTGTTTCAAGTTTTTCTCTTTTTTGCAGTGATGTTGTTTTGCGTATTTTGTTTCCTTAGTTGCCTATTATGAATGACACTGTGCATTCTTAATCTGTCACCCCATGGAGAAACAATCATGTAATTGAGTTGTCACTGTTCCATATAATTTATGGGACAATGACAATTCCATAAATTATTTATAAGGATATGCCGCGCGAGTCCTAAATGTGACTTCAATTAGTTTGTATAATTTTAGTATGTAAATGATGAAAGCCGGCAATTTACCATAATAACTTATTAGCATATAAATAAAATCCAAAATTGATCTCAATAAATATTAATTACATAAAAGTCAGCAAAATAATCTGAGCAAAAATAGGCTGGGTTTATTGTAAGGTTGTCTATTACCATTAGCAGAAGCAGGTCTGAGGTCTCTTAAACTGAAAGAAGACAAGGCCCTCTGCATGTATTAATATGGTCTGATAGGGCTCCTGGGAATTTAATTCCTAGGCTATACCTGACTCCTTTTACAATACATTCATATGTGATATAATGGAATATATCTCTGAATTTCGATTTTGACATGGAGCGACTGATAATACGCAGGTCCCGGTTAGGATTGTTAATCTTTGCACTGTGATTATTTATGAGAATGCTACTGAGCTACGAGTTCTTCAATAATTTTCATTAAATATTTAGAGCTTATAATATCAATCATTATAGACAATATAATAATGCAGCTACATATTAGTGAAATAATTTTCAGAATCGATTCAGTAATTTCAAAGATTATGCCATATCTATATAAACGACTTTATAATATTACTGTAAAAGGGCATCTAGAAATACAGTACTCACCATAGTAAAAGTTAGGAAGGTGATGACTACTTGAAAAGCATTGTAGGCCACGAGTGAGTTCCGAAGATTCAAAGGAGGTCGGTTCTTCATATAGTTAGGGCCGATTTTCAGCACAAACCATAGATAAGAGAGCAGTATTAGGGCAATGGGGTACGGACTACGGATTAGGAATTTGCTGTCGTTGTATTCATCTGAAAAAAAAGATTTAAAATAGCCTAAATAGATACTTATGTTATTGGGCCATTTTAAAGGCCTATGTATGTGAGTACAGCATTCAGTTAAGTGTGGAAGAGAAGAGAGATAAGGTTTGGCACACAGAGACTGAGTCAATCAGAGTGATACTTTGGCTTAACAAAAAACTTGTGTTTAGCAATTATTTCGTCTCTTTTCACCAAGTGGGGGTTTTCCTCTCACAATTTTATAGGGGAGCACTCAAAGGAAAGTAATACATTTGTATTTGTTGAGTTGCAAATGACCATGGGACGTGATCGTATACCTTCGTATTGAAAAAGCGTAATTGAGATTTTCTGGTTATAGAAGCACTAAATAACAGTCAGGAGCTTGGAACTTGGAGTCTTAACCCTCGTGCCTTGGAGAGCACGTAAAGTCGTCGGTCGCTTTCTCCCTGGTGGCGTCTAATAACCGTCTCATCAGATTGCGATATAAGAGTGAGGAAACACAGAGTGCACCTGTGTTTACGCACATACTTATACACTATAATATCTTCTACACATTTGGTTGGTCTCCGTTGAGCGCGGCCGTTGTGCATCACCGAAAGCGCTATATTCTTGAGATTCTCCCTGGTTTGGTTTTAACTACAAGTCTATTCTCTGTGATCATCATTTTATATCTGAGACGCAGATTAGACGATACAAATTTATAACGAGCTGACTATTTGGATAATAAACCAATTATAACGAAGTAATTTGAACTTAGTGAATTTGGGAGAACAAACGAATCGTGAACCCTTTAGTAAATATTATTAGTGAATATTAAATTCACAACGCTGTGGCGTTGATATAAATGTGTGCGCTAATAATTATTTTAACTATGTACATAGCTGTAGTCAGAACATATTTGTTTAATTAATTCATTCAATTTTAGTTCAGTGAGTAAGTATAGACAACATTTTCTTTTTTTTCTTAATTTCTGTACGCGGTATTTTATTGATTTTGAGTCGAAACCACACACTCTGGTTATGTATTTAGGATTTTAAGTCCTTACATCAACAAGTCCGTCTCTAAGATTTTAAGACTCAAGCTACTCTCTATTGTATATATACATGTCAGTTTTTTTTTTGAGTGTAGAGGGGCAACTGAGAAGACGAAGACTGATGGTAAGTGGCTACCACCGTTTCTGAACACCTCTAACTTCAAGTTCAAAAGTCCTAGTCGATTTCGGCCACGTTGGTAAGTCTTAAGCAGACCAACCAGCTACACAGGGGATACTATAGTGCACAAGAGTGTGCGCAAAGACAGGTGCATTCTTTGTTCTCGCACTCTCATAATCTGATGAGACATTTATCTATTGCAAGACGGCGAATGAGTAGGTAGTTCTACGATTGATCATGTTATATAATAATATTGCGTTTTTGTTTCGTTTTTTCTTTTTGTATATTTTAAGTTGTAGAATAGTACAATACATTGTGTGGGCTTTGTATGCGCTTGCAACATATAATTTGAAACTTAACGTCAGATACCTATAATTGGCATAATGTTGCTATATTATTATTTTGTTTTAGAGAGATCGTCCTCAAACGAGGCGTGATAAATCTTACTAGGTCGCCACAGTGTGGGTCTCCATACTGTATTGTCTGTACTTGTAATGAGTATGGTGTCTAAAAGCAGAGTAGAGTCACTTTGGGAGGTTTTTAATTTAGAAAAAAAATCTGTAGGACCTTTTTGAAATTCAATAAACTGTAAGTCGGTGACTCCGGGGGCTTCGTTAAACTAACTTATTTGGTGAAAAGCAACGAAAAAATTACTTGACACTGGTGTATTGAAGACTCTGGTATCAAGCACATCGCTCCCACTAAAATAATATAATTCTATACATACCGATTCCTTTAAAGTCCAAAAAAGAATTGTTATCCATAGCTGCCATTGCGAAAAATGTTGGTCTTGCAGCAAAACTGTTGTGTCCTGAACTAAATCAGGCTTAATGACAATTAATACTTCAATTTCAGCTTTAATACTTCAGTATAAATAAGGTTTGTGTAATCGTTTTTCAATATAACGAGGTTTGGCCCGATTGTGAGCGTTCCCGTGTCTTGTTTTTAACAGGCTTTTGTTAGTTTGGTGTGTTGATGCGGTGGTTTCTAAGATATATCTATATATATAACAGAAAGTGGTGTTAGTTACACCACTTATAACTCAAGAACGGAAGAACGGATTTAGCTGAAAATTGGTGGGGAGGTAGCTTAGAACCAGGAGACGGACATACTTTTTATCCCGTTCGACCGCGTTTTAGTCCAAAATCAAAAATCTGCTTATTTATTGCCTCTAAGGCGGAACAGAGTTCACGGCGTAAACTAGTTCATACTAAAACAATATTTTTAGCAATATAGTAATTGTAACAATTGATATCAAGCACCCTCATGTATTTTTACGATAAAAGGTTTTTCTTTTTAAAATTATTTTCTACTTTTTTAATTATAATTGATGTTTATTTCTACAAAAAAATCTTTTGCAGATATTTTTACAGTTAGAAGGCACTGAACTTTCCTAAGACTCAAGACTATGGAAAGAAATGACGAAACAAATCACAGAAATGTCCTTTTTAAAGTCTGTGAATATTGATTAAATAAAAAGTAAACGAAAACAGTATGGCTTGGCCTATCGAAGAATGTATCATATTCTTGAGTCAGTTTGTCCATGCAGACCGCAGTTGAGCTCTAGTCATTATATCACCTAACCAGTATTAATCACGATTAACGACGCAAAACGCGTTACTACCACCAGCGGGTAGACCGTGGAAAGACTCAAAATCACCAGAACGATACTAAATATGTATTAATATTATAAACTCACCTATACTCACCTTTACATACATAAAAGAATTATTATTACAATTTGGTTTTCATGTAAGAAAAAACAAATAACACTGAAAAAAACAATAGAAAAGCCGAAATATCACAATAAATTCACACAATATCGTTTTTAATTTAAGAATTTTTGTCTAATAGTTTCTTGTACGGCAACCAGGACACTCTAGCACGGAAACCACTGAACACTTGTAAGCTGTACATCATATATCTATAGCCTTTACCAGTCAACTGCTGGACATATACTTCTCCTTAGAAAGAAGATTTTGACCTACTATACCGCGTTGGTCAGACGGGTTGCTAGACAGCTTAACTGGAATTATTAGAACTATAAAATCATCCTAATTCGAATCAATGATTTTACATATTATTATTTTACACAAAAAATGAATTTTCTGAAGATGGTTAAAAAAAACTCTTAAGGTTTTTGGTGTGATGTGCAGTATTACAGTAGACTATCTAAACGATCACAAAAGAATAACCGATAAAGTTAGTTTACAACTACTCGCTAACACTAGCACCACACACAGCATATAAACTTAATTGAAATACAAAATTAAACAAAGGAGAAGTGAGGCAACTCTCGAACTTGGCATTGTATTGTTCACCGAAAGTGACTCAGTTATAATATGACAAAGAATTACTGATTTAAAGGCTAAATGATGAAAGAGCTCTTCACCTTTGCACTGAGAGGTGATGATCACGAGACAGCGGACCAAGCATTCATATGTTGTTGGAACCATCCTTGTTGCACGTGACGTAAAATTAAAAAAACAACAGTCAAGTGAAATGAAAAATTTGGCTGCGTTATTTCGATGTGAATATTATTTACAGTGTTTGTATTTTTGCGGGTTCTGTACGAATCTTGGAAGCTAAATTAGAACGACTTCCCGAAGTCCGATTGGGGTTAATTTTTGTGTGCTTAATCTTCAGTGACAATAAAATAATATATCATGATGAAATCGGCAGGACCTTCCTTCCCAGGAATCCTTAATAGGACCAGTTTTCGGCTTTTTCAGCACTCAGGGAAGCATCCGGACGACAAGCTAGCGTCCAGCACCTCTCTGAGGCGGTCCGACATGTGTTCGAAGACTTGGGCCAGCACTCGGGCAGGTATCCCGTCTGATCGTAACGCTCACACATTAAACACGGTAACTGTTACCACTGCATCAAGGGGCCTCCGGTCTCGCACTCACCAACTAAACACGACAGCACGGATGCTGTCGCTTTAGGTTGATCTTCTGTGGGAGGGTAGTACTGCCCGGTCGATGGATGACACTGTTTGCAAGAGGTTTTCGTTTAGCATTGGACGGCGATATGCTGATGATGTTGCATGCGATTAAATTAAAAATATATTCGGTTTACACCTATTTTTTTTTGTTTTTTACTTGTGACGAGAGGTTAGATGCCCATTTAAGTCAAATAATTGTATTATGGGTACAATCATTTCAGTATGTAAAGAAAGGTGATGGTTTATTCAGCCCCTTTGCTATCGGTAATGATTACTCAACTAGGCTATGAGCGTAACATGATTACGTACATTGACTTTTTATGAGGTTATGTTACGTTTTCCAAAAAAATATTAGTTTTCATTACAAAATAGAATCTGTTAATATTATTTTATTACTTTATATCTGAATCAAGTTTTGTATTGAAGCAGTGTTGTACCGTAGTCTATACATATATGGTCATTCTCAATTGAATAAAACACTTCGCAAATCCTTTACATTTGAGTTGTTCTACTGCTTTTATGTGTACTATGTCTTTAAAAGTTTAAGCTTTAAACACAGTCGCGCATGGATGCATGTTCCAAATTGCTAAATACCAACGCTCGGTATTCTCGCTTCTACTATTTTGTTTTATACTGTGGATGAACTTAGGTTTGTGTTCGTTTTTCTTTTAAAATACTACTAAGTTTGAATTTCGCAAATTCAGTCCTAACAATGTAGTTTTAATTGGTTTTACTAAAATGTTTTTGAATATTGTACGTTTTTAATTGGATGTTTTGAATGTAAAATGATACCAAATATTTGGTTTAAAAATAGAATTTTCCGTCGTTTATGGAATAAGGTAGTTTGTAATGATCTAACGCGGAATTTTTAATTTGCATTTGGAACATTCTCGAAACCTCAATATCAGTTCCAGGAACATTGAAAATTAATTTCGTTTTTAAAAACTTGGTCTAAATAAATAACATCGCACATCTCGCACAGGGTTGATTGATTCCAAATTAGGGAGTCTCTATTAAGGTATTCAGGTGGCTAATAAATATTTCTAAATACACACATATAATAAATGAATTATACCCAGACACAGACCAAATAATCGTGTTCATCACACAAATATTCATCTTGGGTAGGAATCGAACCCATGACCAACTTGGCAAAATAAAATGTTAAATGTAAAAGTTTTATTAATTGAAATATATTTTACATGATGTAATTAAGGTAAGTAAGTGTTACAAGTAAAAAAACGAAAATTTAAACGTACCTGAGAAAAATTGAGTTAGTAAGTATTGATATTTGTGATGGGATCCGAGTTTTGCATTTAGACTCCAGAATGGCAACAGAAAATGGCAGAATGATAAAATATATGCGAACCAACCAACAACCCAAAAGTACCAAAACTAAGGAAGTGGTCAATTACAAAAATAAATTCATTATATTAATATTTCTTTATTTAATTTAAATATATTAAGTTGTGAACGTTCCACTTTTGTTAATTAGCTCTATGTCTAAAGCTACTTTATCTTCATTTTTATATTTTTTTGGTTTAAATTGGGCGGAAAAGAACAAAGAAAATTTAATTGGAGTTTTGTTTGTTTACAAAGAAAAACTTTGGCTGTATTTGATTCCACTTATTTCTACAACAATTCCTTGTCTTTAAACGATTTTATTTTATATCATTATATATATATATTCTTTACGTGCCAGTTTTATCATAAAAAGTACGATTTCAATATTATAAATATAAAAATTCACACATAAAATGTATCTGGTTAATTTTAAAATGTATGTACTCCTCCAAGCCAATATCGGCCTCAGTGGCTAGTTTCAACGAAAACCAGCCAACACAAGTGTGTTCACAAACACAGTTGCTCTCTCTGTTCTGTCACTCTCACAATCTGATGGAACAGCTATCCGAAACGACCAGGAAGAAATCAGGCGTAGAACCGACGGCATTACGTGTTCTTCGAGGCACGAGGTTATGACTCAACTTCCAAATTCCAGGTTATTAAGCATTTCTATGATCAGAAAACTTAACAATATTTTCTAATACGATCCGACCTCTTACTTGGTAATCGCATACGCTAACTGCTAGACCAGTGAGTTAGTCTAATTAAGTTCTAAAATAACACAAGTGACAATTATCTCAGAAATCCAGCTATATTTTAAAGACAATCGTTCAAGCGTTCAATCATAACCCAATGACTGGAATGACCCATCTTGACCACAGTGTGGTTATAGAGTCGCAGAAAACCGACCACCTGTGCTGGTATGAAAATTTTAATTAAAAAAAACCTATGAACGTCAGTGTGACAAGTGTGTCAACGTCATTCTATTTTGACAGCTGAACGTCGCTCCACAGTGTGCTTTGTACTCTCTGTCGCATCCAATAAAACACGTACGTGACCCGAGTTCAAAGTTACCCTGCTCGAATGTCACGTAGAGTTTTATTTGCCTAATGTTTACAATTGTATGGCTGTGACGTTTTCTACCGATGTCTCTATGAGGTTATGAACTCTTTGAATGATGTTTAGTGTTGCAAGCGTTGACCTAATTTTAAATAGAAGAAGGTTTTACATTTACCTGATTATTTTACTGTATATGTCAAGCGATCTTTGCACTTGTGATCTAGATTTGAAAAACGAATCACTATTTACCTTGGCCACGGTATTACGCAAAAGTTACGGATCCGAATTCAAAAATTATTTCGGTATTGGATAGCTCATTTCTTGAGTAAAACTATAGGCTATATAACATCACGCTACGACTAATAGGAGTCGAGTATCAATTGGTAAAAATATTTCTTTTGAGGGACGTAGATGAAGTAGCGTGGGTCTCATAGTTTCCAATGACGAATTTAACTTTTGTTGCACTTAAAGAAAATGTCCCACTTAAGGAGAAAGAGAAAAGCAGCTTTAACAAACTACTACTTCCTTTGTTTATAATTATGTTTCTAAAATCTAATCATTCGTTCTTCGAGTTATAAATTTAAAAAGCGGTAAGTTAAAATTAGTTAATTGTATTTTCAGTCAATAACTTTCTACATAAGCATAAGCATAAGCATAACCGTAAGCACAAGCGTATGAAAACAATGTAATGTACAAACAAAACAAATGCGTGAAACCATAGTACCTTTAACAAACACAATATTCACAATTCAACAATAAATTTAAAGAATCTTCTTTCTTCTTTCTTTTATAAAGACAACCCCCTCATTAGAAATAAATCCTGAGCCCCTCGTGTTCAGGTCAATAATTTAATATAAGTTTATTCGTACATTAAATTTATTCTGTTCACCCTTTTAATGATATGAAGGCGTGAATGTTAAGCATATGTTTGTATTCTGTTCCACGTTTTAATAATAAGTTTACTTTTGTAATTCTCTTTCCGGTTAAGTTTCCAATCGATAGATGGTGCTGTTAATGTTGGCTGAATCGCGCTATTGCTTGGTTGCTCGAGTGTTGATAAATACTTCGTAATAATATTTCTGTGTGAGATTTCTGAATCGAGTATACATGTTTCAATTACTGTTGAGCTGTATTATTTCTCGCCTAAGGAACCTTGATCTCGTACACCCCGCGATACAGGATTTATTCCTAATGCGGGCTTTGTCTTTACAGAAGAAAGGAGATTCTTTAAATTTATGAAGAGAAGATATTGTGTGAAGTATATTTCATTTATGACTTAAGGAATAAATTTAAATATGTTGTTAGCTATCTCAGTAGGTACTATATTAAGGAGTGTATCTCGTTCGTGAAAGGCGTTTCTACTTAACCCAACCGACACTTCTTTATTTTCTTAGTCCTCTTTGTGTTTTCGATGTGTGTCTGAGCGTTGTGGGTTTGATCCCCACATGGGAGAACTTTGCTTTCTGTGATCCACAAATTGTTATTCGTGTTTGGGTGTTCTTTGTGTCCGTTCCATACATGTTTGTAAAGTTGCGACACTGGATATATTTCTGTATTTTTAAATAGAAAATAAAATAGAAATCCTGTCTCTTGAGATAGTTCTAAAGCAATTTGTTACAGCATTCGCTACACGCACACTAGGGTGTCCCTTATATGACAAAAAAAAATTTTTTTTCGAATTTCGAAATGCATACCCTCTATAATTTTTACTAATGCTATAAGATACTTAAATATAAAATTTTATCAATCTAGCATAATTGCAACCAGTGCCGACCGAGCTTCAAAGTTTAGTAAAAAACGTGTTTTGTCCTAAAATTTCAGTCTGCTATAATTTCACTATAAATGCAATGAATTAAGTGAATAAAATTAAATAATAAATTAGATGAACATTAATCTTTAATTAAAAACATAAAGAAAGAAGAATCATTCAGGGTAACTTCTTTTTAGAGTAGTTTTTTTACAGTCTGGATACAATTTTAGATGTTCCTGGACACAGCGCAGCAAGAACTGTTTTTGTTCTTCTTCAGCCGTGATAAGTCCGTTAAAATCTTGCATTAATTTAACAGCCCTTTCAGCAGTATCATTTACAACTCTCAAATAACTTATTCTTCTTTTAGCCTTCAGAAAAGCAGTATTGTTATTCCAAGAAGATACATCTTCCTTTAGAAAACTGTCGTCGATCTGCAGTCGTGATAAAAATTGTTTGCTCTTTTCCGATACGAAATCATCCAGTGCTTTGTCTAAAAAAAAAGAAAAATAAGTTAAATAACAAATAAAAATCAAGAACAATTTTGAAAATAAATAAATAAGTATTGGACATTGAAATTGAAATCCAACAAAAAGTCAATTTAACTTACCAAACAACTTTTGAGTCAGTTCTTCCTTCGACGGGTCATAGCGTTTGCTAAAATCCGAGATTTTGTCCCTGTTGAAGTTGGCAATCATCTTCTTCTTAGTTTGGTTGTCAACTTCATCATCAAATAGTGATAGAATGACTGTCTCTTCACATAAATACCACAAGTGATGGCTGAACTTGCTTATAGAAGCTTTAGAAATTGTTGCGTCAACTTTTTCATACTCTTTTAACATCTTCAAGAAGCGCAAATCTTGATTAGGTGCTTTGGTCGCCACTGTACATTCGAGCCAAGGTTTAACATACAATATTACGAGAAATAAGCAAACATCTTGTAGAGCCTTTTTGTCCTTCGCAGTTACTCTGCATTGTGACTGAAGTAAACATATTTTTAAAGAATAGATCGCTCTCGCCATCCAGCGTGCCTGATGTATAGCTCCGGGGGACCTTAGTTTTAATTTTTCCTCTGTGTCTCCTCCTAAAAATATTACGCACGACCAATTCGCGGTAATCATCTCTTACAAAACCTTTATCTAATTCTGCCTTATAAAATAGTAACAACGCTTGAATGTCTGTCTCGGCAACCCGTGCTTTTACGAAATTAAGAGATGGTTCAATTTTAGTACAATCAATGTTTTTCCAATTTTCTTGGAACTTTTTGAACATCGGAATATCTGGGCTTCTAGTAATTTGCTTAATCTTGGTTTCAAAGACAGCTTTTAGGACCAATTCATAAACATGATGACGACAGGCGAAAAGCAACAATTCTCTTCCTAAAGTTTGCTCCAAAATAGCACAAGCTCCATTGAAACGGCCCATATTGGAAGCTGTTGTGTCGCAGCACATTATTTGCACTTTATCATAAAGGTTCCAGTCAAAGAGAGCTGCTGATACAGCCTTCGCTTGATGTTTTCCAGAAGAACTTTCTAGTTTCGGCTCTGCAAGAAGCTGCTCTCTATCGTCAAATGAAGCTATAACTGGCAAGCGTTCTTCTTTTGAACTTCGTACATCCAACCCCGGTAATAGTTTTCCATCCCAATGGACTGTGACTATGTCGGGTACATTGTTTTGGAAGTTAGATTTTATTGCTTCTGCCCTTGATTTTCTAGTTTCAGTACGAATTCGCTGAATCGAGGATTTGTTAATACAGAAATCATCGCTGCTCAGACCAAGCGCTTCTACCACCGCATTAAGAATGTAAACGGTATCTCTAATGCTTAACTGGCATCGATCTAAAGCTGCAACTAGTTTAGGTGTTATAAGATTATTTCTACCTCTTTTTGAACTTTGTTCATGGCAGGGAACGTCCGGCAAGCTGAGTTCAGAATTCAAGATCTGTTCTTCGTCTGAATCTTCTACACTGTCCTTAGACAGTACATATATATATAACTTATTATTTGTGGTGGAAGTAGATGCAACAGCTAGTGATTCTCTTTGTCTTACAATCGTTTCCTCTTCTTCCAATCTGCGTTGTCTAGATCTTTGTTCTTTTTCCGCCAATTTTTTATCTACACCACCTAAGCATCCCGGTCGACCTGGCTCTCTCTGTTTCATTAAAAATAATTTATCTTCCTCTATTTTCATTCTCTCAAAAGCATCAGCATGTGCAATATCAAAAAAATTATCAAGATTAATTATAAAATTGTTCTCACGACTCTTAAACGTAATCTGAATTTTCTTACAATTTTTTTGCAACTCTCTCCAAACATGATATAAATCAATAAGTTTCTTCACGCAGTTAGGAAATGCCCTTGTTGGAATTCTTGCTTTTTACCAATATATGATGCACTCCCTAATCACAAGATTTGCACTTTCACTAACAGTCAATTTAACCTCACGAATATTGTAAAATAGGACTGAGAGAACTTGTCGATTAGATGGTAATTTTGCACCATTTATTTGGTAGCTAGTCAATCCGATAAGAAAAATATTTTGTTTATCACTCCGTAATTCCACCGACATGTTTACGCACTAAACAATGAAGCACTAATAGTCTCAAAAATCACGTACGAAATGGCAAATAAAACATGTCGTAACAGGTCACTGGGCAGTACTTAAGCAACTTGTATCGACAAGTTTAAATAGCAAGTCGGCACGGGTTATCGTTTATATATCGAACTAATATTTTTTTCTAGACAATATAGGGTTATTACGAAACTTTTAAGAAGGTATGCGTAAAAAAATATCGAACTTGAAATTTAAGGGGCACCCTAACGCACACGCTATACGGTTGTCAGGCGAGTGTCCCTCAGGGATCTTAAAGTGGAAGATGTTGGGCGTGCCCAAATTGAAGTTTTTAATGTTGAAATTTGTTGGCGATAAACTTCGGTTCGTAGTTTAGAAATGAGACCATATGTGTTTTAGAGTGTTAGCCACAAGATTGATTTTATCTTCTGTTTTATGGTATAGGAGGGTGAATGGCCAGATGAGTCAGGAATGAGTACCTGTTTCTGATCAACGACAAAAAATGTAAAAATATTCTTTCTGTATGCATTAAACGACACAATTATTTTAAGCTATTTGCCTCTTATTCGCATTACGAGGTGTACTTTTGTTATATGTCCAGAGTTTTGCTATTTGTTTTTAGTTCTAAAGTAATTGTTATTTTTATATACTTATATAGAAATGAAGTGATTAACAACACAGGGCACTGGCCAAGTTGATAATCTATTATTATTTTCTGGTGATTTATTAGTAATTAGTATTTAAAGTTACTTACAATGAAATCGACCAGTTTAAAATGTAGTCCTTAATAGTTAATTTGATTTCTAGAGCAAAAGTCAACACAAAACAGTAGATTTTTGGCAAACAAAGTGCAATAACAATACAATGAGGCTCATTACATTCACCCGTTGGCAACACTAAACGGTGGTTTTAGTGCCAAAGCCGTATCCGCTTCCGTTCCAATTTTAAAAACTTGAGAACGTTTTTCCAAGCATTTGATATTTGTATTGCCAGACTATTGTTTTTATGGAGTTAGATTTGAATAGTATTTCGTCATATTTATGTGTATATGCCCATGTGATGACGGAATAAGAAAATGAAGTGTTAGTTACTCAACTGCGTGGGTGACGTAAGAGCAGACTATGTGAGCATACGGTGCAGGATGACAATATTCCAAAGAGAAGGAAAACTTGACACAAACCTTATACCAACCCGCCTGGCCACCGTTGTATAATTTCCTATCTATGGAGAGTCCTATGTCCAGCAGATTACTGTGTGCAACCTGTTTGGGAGGGAGGTCCGTAGCTACTACGTGGGCCGGTGCTGACAGGGAGCCGGTCTAATTCCTTGTCATCAGATATGTTGAAGCGTAAGCAATCATATAATGGTTAAACCTGTTTGGGAACACAGATTTTGCTTTTTGGATTAGCCTATTAAATATAAAACGTACGATTAGTATCATAGTTATTATGAAATAATATTTCTACGTCATTATTTTTTATTTCGTGTTACTATTGTTTGCTGTAAAGGAAATCAATACGTCCGACGTAGATATATCATGACATTTTTTTATGACAGCGCGTAAATTAGTAAACGATTTACTTGAAGAAAATTGACTTCCTCTGGCCCATTAAGATCTGTAGCTCAGGAGTCACAAGCGCGTGGTCGGCCCAGAAATACCACAAATATACATTCACTGTACGGATGACGTAGTAATTTCAGCCACGCTGCTCTCTACTGCGCTGAGTGTTGTGGGGTCAACATTTTGAGTCATCCACAACTTGTTGTTACAAATCTGTGTGTTCTTTGTGCCCGTTTCATGTATGTTTGTAAAGTCCCCCGCGACACAGGATCTGTTTTTAACGCGGGGTTTAAATTTAATCTCATTCAACAGCTTTTCATCCCATTATGATATTTTATGTAGCCGCGAAACCCGTAGTCGTCTGTTTGCCCAAGGAAATTGACATCCTGTCAGTGTCTTGTCAGTATATTTATGAAAACATCAAGTGTAGGTATATCACATAAATATAACATTTGTTATTACATATGTTTTATTTTTTTTTATTCACAACCTACCAAAATGACTCTATTCTGCCTGATGGAAAACATGAATAGAATACAAGATTTTTTTTTTTTTTTTTTTTTTTTTTGAATTGATTTTTAGCTGTTGGCCTCAGATGGCCTCTACAACTTTACCCGGTTTAGTTACGGTGAGCGCTGAGGGCTCTCAACCGGCCATTTATTAAGCAACATTGCCCAAGGGCACCCCCTGCGGGGTACGAACCTCGGCTTGGGGTGTTGCTGAAACACTGGGGCGGCCTACTCCCATGTTTTGTTGACGGTTTACGCGGCGCGTGTTCCGCCCCCGCCGGCGGGGACGAAAACGCGGACGGTTCGTAGTTAGTGTGTTCGCTCTGCGTTGAGCGCGTGTAATGTCGTCGTCTAGCTCCCCTAACGCGTGTTTGGGTCGACGTATTTTGGAAATTTTGCTCGGTGTGTAATTTACGGCCGCAACCACTAGAGGGTTGGGGTGAGTCGGAGCAGAGTCAAAGTAGCTAAGGGAGCACTGTTTAATGAATTGCTTGATGGTCGGCAATCTGAGGTCGATGTGAAGATCGACGTTGCGTACATACCACGGTGCTCCCGTAGCTTTGCGCATGAAACTATTTTGTAGTGTTTGAAGCCTATGGATCCTGTGTGGCCTAACATGTGCGAATACTACACTACCGTACGTCATTATAGGACGTATGCATGCAGTGTATAATCGAACTTTGTTTTTTAAGTTTAATTTCGAACGCGCGTTAATTAAACTGTGTAGACGTCCTAGCACGAAGGCAGCCCGGTTGCGGACTGCCTTGACGTGGGGGCCGAAGGATAGACGGTCGTCAAGGGTTATGCCTAGGTATTTGGCCTGCCTAGCCCAAGGGATAGACTTGCCGAACATCCTAATCTGAGGGATCTTCTCCAAAGGATACAAGCTTAGCTGTCTTCTGTGAAACAGCACCGCCTGGCTTTTCTCGGGGTTGACCTCTATCCTCCATTTCCGGAACCAAACGCCCAGTGCGTTGGCTGCGGTCTGGAGTTTTTTGGCTACTGTCGAGGGGTTCACCCCCGAACAGTAGATAGCCGTGTCGTCTGCGAATAGTGCCGTCTGCACATACCGATGCTTCGGAATGTCGCTAGTATACAGCGTGAAGAGTAGGGGGGAGAGCACGGACCCTTGTGGGACACCGGCTCGAATGGGGTGAGTGGAGGACATTGACCCTTCTACTCGGTAGCGGAAGCTTCGATTCGACAAGTAGTCTCGTATGATGAGCACGAGTCCGTGTGGCACTCCCATGGTGGACAGCTTAAATAATAAGCCGTTGTGCCACACTTTGTCGAAAGCTTTCGCTACGTCGAAGAAGAGGATTCCTGTAAACAGGTTGCGTTGAAGCCGATCGCTGGTGTATTCAACGATGCGGTGGACTTGGTGGACGCACGAGTGTTCGGTTCGGAAACCGAATTGCTCGTGGGGGACGAGAAGATTAGCATCGGCATACGCTTTCAGCCTATTGTAGATTAGACGCTCGTATAGCTTGCCTAATCCTTTAAGCAGACTGATCGGTCTATAACTGGTCGGTTCGGACTTTGGTTTGCCAGGTTTGGGTATCCCAATAACAACGGCTTCTTTCCACTGTTGTGGAAAGATGTTGTTTTTGAGTGCTGCGTTGAAGATGAACGTCAGCAGGACCAGTAGCCTCTCCGGAAAGAGTTTTATAACCCTGTTTGTGATACCGTCCGAAACGGGCGCCTTGCGAGCGTGTAGGCCCTTGACGATCGTTTCGACTTCTTCGGGGGTGACCGTGTCTAGGTCTTGTTGTGTATCTGTCATCCCCGTCGGCGTTGATGTTGATGTAGGAAGTGAGGTTATTAGGCGCTCTACTTCCGAATCAACTTCGGCTATTTGGTCCGAGTCGCAGTGTATTACGCTGGGCGTGCACTGATTCTCTAGACTCTCGGCCAGGCACTCTGCCTTTTCGATATCGTCGAATGAGAATACAAGAGCGGTGGTCGCCGTACTCACGGCGAATGAAGACAGTGCAGTATGGCAACCCACGCCATGGCGGCCTAGAGAGATGCTTTTTCACGCCCGCTTAAAGGACCCGGGATCGTAGTGGGAGGGAAACACTTGCGCTGGCAATGTTGTAATCTGTTATGATAAAATTTTTGGCAATAAATATCGAACAGCAATACAGATAATAAGCACTGTTCTTGTTTGAATAGGTGAAGGCTCTGGTTTTTCAAAAAAATATATTTAAAAAACTAAAAAGTATTATTAAGGGGTTTTTTAGGCTTCTGGTAACTTCAACTAGCATTCGGTAAAAACAATGGAGTAGCTGTTTCGTAATTGCTCGGTAAATTGTGTCATCAGCTTAGACGAGCCGATCCTTTTATGCCTTAGACATTTCCACGGCACGGCTCTTTCATATATTAGGATTAAATGTACCTTAACGAATGCAGTTACGCTATTCTCATATATAAAAATCATTATATAACTTGAATACACTTAATACTGTATAATAAGGCTATTATTTAATAACAACCCCAAAAAAAAAAGCAACTCGAGGCATTTAAGAAAGAATTTTGTAGAATAATAATGAATTTTTTTACGATTTGATTAAAATTCTGAAACCTATGTGATCCAATTATTTCATATTTTAAGAGCAAGCTTAAATTTGTCATCCCACAAACATAGCCGCTCCAGATCTTCCCCTTGGCACAATATTATTTTCTATCACATTTCTGATTATTAAAAAAGGAACCTTAATATTATTTGTTATAAAGATCAATTTAATGTTGCAGAAGCTCAAATCGTTCTAAGATCAAAGCCTCTAAAGTTTCATTTACTTTAAAAATGACCTTAAAGTTAGAGTCATAAAGTTTTATTTAACTTTGTGGATGGGTACTAAACAAATCCCACATTTTTAATTGCGAAATCATAAAAATTGTAAGATATTCTGACATTTGTAAGACATGAGCTTACAGAAAATTGATTTTAAACAATTATTGCGTTCAAAGGTAAAAACGGTCACCGAAGGCAAAACCCCTTCCTCTTCTTTCTAATTCTAGGAAACAAGTACTCAAAGAAAAGAAATTACGAAAAAAAAAAAAAAAAACAAATGCACGTGTATCTTTATTCCACTACTTAATGCCAGTTATGTGGCAATCAATCGATGACAACTATTGTGGGGAAGTTAGTGCGCTTTTAGAGTTGCTTTTGTCTGATGCCAGTCGCTGCGTTGAAAAAATGATATTCAGGTAAAATCGGTTGAACTAGTAGCTGTCTCCGACGGCGGAGACGCGCGTACCAGCGTCTCATGCCGCCTTGAGCTTGGCCGCAGGTAGACGGGACGGGTTTTCCCCTCCATCTGTTACAATGGCCAGCCGCGAGGAGGCAATTTCCGCGTGTGCTGTACGTCGCCAAAATAGAGAGTCTATCCGCAGATGCTGCCCGCGGCAGCGGGCAGGTGCTAGGAGGGATCTGGATGTCGTAATAACAGCTGTTCCCGGATCCCTCCTGTATCAGGCGTA
The DNA here is from genome assembly GCA_949316085.1 of Hypercompe scribonia. Lineage (NCBI taxonomy): Eukaryota > Metazoa > Arthropoda > Insecta > Lepidoptera > Erebidae > Hypercompe > Hypercompe scribonia. The sequence goes on along the minus strand of OX438983.1, from coordinate 18,868,848 downwards.
GAGTGGCACACCGTGTGGTTTTAGTCGGTCCGATTCCGACACACCACTCCACCTTAAACCCGGGTGACGGCCGAGAGGGTTTCCACACCTTAAAAGAAAAAGAAAAAAATGTCTGTCCCCGAATAATCTACGGAAAAATAATGGTTAGGAAAATGAATGTAACTTGGACATGTAAATTAATACACTATCTTGCGTCTAGACTTGTAGTGTGAATTTGAATAGTCCATGGTGTGTTGTCGCCTTTGAATGTAAAACAATTTGGCTTTTTTAATAAAAAAAACAGTTTGATCGGATAATTTTCTTTTTTTTTGTATAAATATTGTCTCTTTTACTTTTTGTTTTAAAATGGAGCAAGTGCCATGTTAGCTGTGATTGTCTATAATTGAATAAGCACAAAGCATGTACTCGTATTTTGTATTTATATAACATATGTGTGCCGTTAGTTGGTGGCCCAAAAAAAAAATGTATCGAGAGTATAAATTATATAAGCAATGTTGAGTTACAGTCATCCCTGGGTCTTAGTAGTCACTTTGCGCTTGCAAAGTCATATATATACAATGCTATTAGTTTTTAAACTGACATACAGGCTGACCTGGTAACAATATAAAGACACTTTGTTAAGACTTCATCAACAGCCTTTTACAGTCCACTGCTGAACATACACCTCTCCTTAGCAAGGAGGTTTTTTATTATTCCACGCTGGCCAGACGGGTTGGAATGGGGTTTGTTCCAAGTTTTCCTTCTCTTTGTAATGATGCTGTCTTATATACTTTGATCCCTTAGTCACCTTTTACGACACCCACGGGATGAATAAGGGTGGTAACACTATGTATTCTTAATCCGTCACCACACGGTTTTAATAGACTTAAGAATAAGACTTTTCGTGGCAGTCATACTCCTACTCACCTATTCAAGTCAGTACGAAGAAAGTGATACCCAACGTCATTGTAAACTTTTCTATCACCATACTGATTATTGAAAAAGCAAACCGAAGCATTATCGCTTTGAAGTTCAATTTAATACGTATATAAGAAATTGAAAGGAAATATTTTCCGGAAAAGGTTGCATTTAAAGGCCGGCAATGCACTTGAGTTGGTGGTCTTAATGGGTAGTGGTGGTCACATACTATCAGGTCTGCTCACTTACCCATGAAAAGTACTATGGAGACTTATACATGCCTACATACATAAAATCATGCCTGTTTCCACGGAGGGCTAGACAGAGGCATATTAAACACCCACTTGTCGCCAGTCTTTTGGTCCCACGTAATAGTCGTAAACGTGTAAACGTCTCGATACTGCCTCAATCTCACCAATCATCTTTAACGGATCAGTCGTACCGTTCAGCCCCGTAGTCAAAGATCTGGGCTTACTCATCGACTCTACCCTTGACTGGCGAGCTCAAGTTACTCATGTCAGCCAGAAAGTAACGAGAAATCTGCGAACATTATATCGTCTAAAGAACTTCCTGCCTTCTAATACCAAAATTACTCTCATGCAGTCCTTAATAATCCCAATAATCGACTATGGTGATGTGTGTTATTACGACCTGAATGCAGACCTTCTTAACAAACTAGACCGACTTCTCAATAGCTGCATTCGATACATTTTTAATCTTCGAAAGTATGATCATGTGTCTGCTTTACGTTCCCAATTAAAATGGTTACCTATTCGCCAGCGCCGCAATCTGCGAGCACTAACTGCGCTATTCTCATTTCTCAACTCACCGTTTTCACCTACATATCTGACTCCGTACCTCCGTTATCTATCCTCTAACCACGACAGAAACCTTCGCTCAGAAAATAATCTGCTTCTCTTATGTCCCTCTCACAACTCTGATTTCGTGAACTCTTCGTTCTTTGTTCAGGCAGTACTACTCTGGAATGCGCTCCCGCTCGAAGTCAGGATGTCCACAAACCGTTTTACATTCAAAAAGAATGTACACAATCTCCTTTTTAACGAGATTGAAGAATCGTCTTATCGATAGTTGGCTCAGCTTACAGTCAAGTTATCATAGTGTACGAATATAATCTAAATGTGTGTGTATGTGTATATTTATGTATATATGTGTATATTTATATGTGTATTTATAACGTATGTATTGTATGTGTTCATGTATGTATACGTACTCATGTATTATATATCTTAATTGTCAATATAACCGCTGTGCACCTCCCTTACAATATTTCTATACCACCTTAAGGTTGACTGGAAGAGAATGCCTTGGGCATTAAGTCCGCCGCTGTACGAAGTGCATAAAGTGTAAATAAATAAATAAATAAATAAATAATAGGTGGCAAGTCTATTGCCGCTAATCGATATGTTTTGTTTACTAGAGCCTCGTCTGTAGATCAGCATTTGCACCACTTGTAGATAAGGTTGACTGGAGACCCTAAGTTCTTGTTGGGAACCCTATGCACATTGAATTTCAAAATGGAACCAAAGTCTTAAAAACCTTAACGATCACGTTAGTCTGGTCACAATTAATCAAAAATAGTTTAAAATTATAATCTGACTACGGTAAAACTTTTATAAAATGTATATAGCGATGTCACCCGGGCTATTATTAAAAATCTATTGACACCTAATTCATTAAAATCGATACAGTAATTTAGGCGCTACGGTGTTACATACATACATATACTGCCGAAACGATTACCCTTCCTCGTGGCTACGTCACAGTCGTATAAAAATGTTAAAATATTATACCAGTCATTGAAAGTTAATTTATAGGAACAATTTAATTTATCCCAACGCTGGGCTCGACCAAAACTTCTCTAATATAGTCAACCAGATTTGAATTTTGTTTGTTAACAATTTACCTTGGGTAAATATTTATGGAAGATTATTTTCCTCGCCGCATTAATTATCGGGGACTTTTCCAAAGCGTTCTTATGATAAAATAATTACTGTTTAATATTTAAATTACAAGTTTTCGAAACACCTGACTTATTTATTATTCTAAATTGTGTTTCAATTTACTAAAGAGATTATATGTCAATTAATAAATGTTTAATTTAACATCTAAAGACTTGAGACGGGACTTTTTCATTGTATTCGTGTGGTGACGGATTAAAAATACGAAGTATCAACATCTCTATTCATTCCGTAAAGGATAAATTACGTAAGACAACAGACGCCATAGCACTGAAAAGAGAAAAAAAAAATGACACAAACTTTATACTAACCCGAAGACTAACTGACGTATCAAATGGTCTATCAATCAACAGCCTCGAACTGCCTGTTGCTGGACACAGGCCTCTCCTTAGAAAGAAGGTTTTGGCCTACTACTCAACGTTCACCAGACGGGTTGATATAAATAAATAAATAAGCATTTAGAACTATTTAATACCGATTTTCTTAGAGCCCATGGTGTAACTTCATTCGAGCGGGCCTAGTGCACGGTTGTTTCACGGTCGGCATGATTCTATAACGGTCAGACTACACTTGTAACTAGCAAAGTAATCGAATCTTGCCCTCTAGTTTCGCAGATCGGTAAAGACAAACAGGCCAGTCTATCCAAAACTAAATTACAAATAAGTGAATTATTAAATCTCCCAATAAAAGCGAATCTAACGATACGTCAAGACCAAAATTCATCAAGTCGTCTTAGATACATATACTCGAATAACATAATCCCTCTTATGACACAGTCGGATAATAAAAGAGAAATGTCTATGTCAAACGAACCGTACACTTTCTACGTGAAGCGTGTTAAACCAAATACGTGTTCTCCCAAATGAACTCTTTACTCTGTATAGATACAGAAGTATTGGGCAACGTACCTATAGAACGTGATTCATTTTTATCCCCCTTTTTAGTTTCACGTAGTAATTCATAAACACGCGTTTTAACTACGTGACGGAAACTTAAGTTCCCTCGCATCTGTGACCAAGCGTGGCATTTTGAACAACTTCGTCTGAAGAGCGAGCCGGAAAGGAAGGAATGGAATGAGTTACGTGATATTGGTACGTTTCCTTACGTAAATACGAGAGATTTAATTCCTCACTTGAAGTACAGTGTATTTTGATGAGTTGTTTTTGTAATTAAAACACAACAGTTACACAACCACAATTAAATGTTTTGTTTTGTTATAATTAACCGACAACTGGCAGCAAATTACACTTTTATACAAGATTTACACTTGTCGTTGCCGAACTGAATCTTAGAGCATAGATTTTAGGTTCGTGATCTTTAAATGTCGGTACATTAATTGTACTATTATTATTTTTATTTAAGAGCTTGTCAAAGTGACTCTGAGTCCAAGAGTTGTGGTCGCCATACTCATTGCCAATGCAGACAATGCAGTATAGCGGCAACACTGTAGCGGCCTTTTTTTTTCGGATCTCCGACTCTTCGGTGACGCAGGAGCCACGAGTATGTGGTGTTTCCACTAAAAACCACCCCGGCCGGTCTCAGGTGTCCTTCTCTGACGGGGACCCGGACCATATTATTTCAGGTCCACTCCAGAATCAACGCCGCGCCTAGTCAGTCCTTATCCTGGGGAGGCCACAAAGACTTCCCCACCTATCAGTCCGGTTATTATAATTTATTGTGACCCGATCGCATTTTTGCCGCCAGGCCGCAACAAATTATCCTATCACCGACCGCAGTAACTAATCCGCCACCAGAGGTCCCTCCCGATCCCGATCAACGGAACACTATAGCGGCCTACTAAGATGTTTTTTCACACTCGGCTTGGAAACGTAAAAAGCATAAAAGTCATCGTGACAGTTACCACAACTGGTCTGTCATCCTTGCATCAATAGGTCTCACACTCACCAACAAACACGATAGCACGGATGCTATCACTTAGGCTGGTCTTCTTATTAGCTTAATATATCATAATAAACACCAAAATTGTTTATTTATTGTTCTGTTACATAACCTTTACTGTTATCATCACGGATAAACCCAAAGTATAATAATTATTAAAATGTAATTGATAATTTGATAATTCAAATGGCAGGGTTTGTTAGGCTGGTGGTGAAGTTACAAGAACCCAAACCCCACTCTGATTCCGGGGAAAAGGTTGAAACTGTGTTATTGTGTTTGTTACTGTGGCGATTTTCACATTACAGTACAAAGAAAAATTTACAACAGCGCCATCTAGCAAAAATACATCGAACTACGAAGTATGAACGAAACGTATGAATGTAATGAACTCCAATGCAACTACTAATCCTGTATCGCGATATAGACAGTCGCGTGGTAATTGGCATATATACAACATCCCAACATCAACCACTGGGCCGTGGCTCGCCAGGTATGATCACCTCGCCTGGTCGGAGAATCCTCCCTTTGTGTCGGAGGGACATATGACACACGTCCCTCCACATTACTTTTGAGTTACAGGTGTTCCTAAAAGTCAATTGTCCTTCTATACTGCAAAAAAGCTTAGATAGAGCTGTAAAACTATCTTATCTAATTAAATTAACACATTATATGGGAAGGTCTAGCCTGCCATAATGTGGCGTAATGCACTGTCTGTATTCGTAATGAGTATTGTGACCACTAATCTTGGGTTCTATTCATGCTTTTTATCACGCAGTGTATAATCACTTTGGTATATCCGATTAAGAAAAAAACACTGCTGGAACCCGAGATACAAAGGGTTCATTATTAGATTTTTTTTTTATAAATGCGTTCTTTCTATGTTTTGTGGAAAGAAAAATTGTAATTAAAAATAATTGTTTGATTACGTTGAGTTTTCTGAAGCTAAATCATGTTTTATGTTGGCATGTTCTTGGTTCATTTGTTTTGAGTATTAAATCAAGTGAGCAATTGCGAACTACTCGTGTGTTTGAAAGTAAAATGTATTTTATTTCTCACTTACATTCGTTTCAGAATAACATTATTAAGTCCAATTTGTTTTATTATGTAGCGACTTTCATATACAGTGCAAATCAAAAATAGATACTACAGGACCATCTAGCAAAGACACATCGAACTACGGAGTAATGAACTACGGAACAACTACTAATCCTGAATGGCGACACAGAAATTCTCGCGGTGTTTAGCATATATAAAACATCCCAACATCAACGGTCGGTCATATATTACAAAAGGTCCCTTCACTGCGTACCTATGGATCCGCCTGCGCTGACTAGCATCGAGGCTTCGGTCTGTCGAATAGGCATGACCGGACACCAATCGATCACACTAGTTTCAGTCTATCTGTCACCCAATCGGCAACTACTCGAGAGCGACCTCCGAGCGCTGCTAGAACTGAGCGACGCCGTGATAATCGGCGGCGACCTTAACGCCAAAAACACCCTTTGGAACTGTCACCAGTCCAACGCCAAAGGCAGAGCCCTGGAGTCGCTCTCGAATAGACTAGCGTTCGACATCATCGCCCCGCTCGAACCGACCCACTATCCGCACAACGTGTCTCACCGACCCGACATTCTTGTGTTCAGTAGAGGTGCTTCACGAGTTAACTTCAGACCACAGACCTGTGGTTATGGAGTTCGCACCCAGACTGGGTCCCATCGACACAGGTCATCGTACCCCCACTAGACGAATCACGGACTGGAGGCGCCTCGGGACAAAACTCGAGGCAACCTCGTCCGTGCATCTAGATAGGATACCCGACCACATCACTAGCCAAGAGGACACCACGATGGCGATCGACTCCCTCACAGCTCACGTGCAATCGTTAATTAACGAATGCACTCGGGAGGCACCGGCGACGAACGATCGCCGCTGGGACCTACCCGATGACGTACGTGAGCTGCTGAGGCGGAAGAACGCCGCCGTACGAGCCTATGACAGATATCCATGCGAAGCCAACAGGATCAGGTTACGACGCTTAGAAAGAGCGGTCAAGTCGCGCATCGATCAAATGCGCCAAGACAGGTGGGATAGGACACTACAAGACCTCGAACCTACCCACCTTGCCTTCTGGCAACTATCCCGCTCGCTTAAGAGAGACACCGTCACCTGTATGCCTCCTCTAAGCAGACCTAACCTTCCACCGGCCTTCGACGATATCGAAAAGGCAGAGTGCCTGGCCGAGAGTCTAGAGAATCAGTGCACGCCCAGCGTAATACACTGCGACTCGGACCAAATAGCCGAAGTTGATTCGGAAGTAGAGCGCATAATAGCCTCACTTCCTACGTCAACACTGGCCTCAACATCAACGCCGACGGGGACGACAGACGAACAAGACCTAGACACGGTCACCCCTGAAGAAGTCGAAACGATCGTCAAGGGCCTACACGCTCGCAAGGCGCCCGGTTCGGACGGTATCACAAACAGGGTTATAAAACTCTTTCCGGAGAGGCTACTGGTCCTGCTGACGTTCATTTTCAACGCAGCGCTCAAGAACAACATCTTTCCACAACAATGGAAAGAAGCCGTTGTTATTAGGATACCCAAACCTGGCAAACCAACGTCCGAACCGACCAGTTATAGACCGATCAGTCTGCTTAAAGGATTAGGCAAGCTATACGAGCGTCTAATCTATAATAGGCTGAAAGCGTATGCCGATGCTAATCTTCTCGTCCCCCACGAGCAATTCGGTTTCCGAACCGAACACTCGTGCGTCCACCAAGTCCACCGCATCGTTGAATACACCAGCGATCGGCTTCAATGCAACCTGTTCACAGGAATCCTCTTCTTCGACGTAGCGAAAGCTTTCGACAAAGTGTGGCACAACGGCTTATTATTTAAGCTGTCCACCATGGGAGTGCCACACGGACTCGTGCTCATCATACGAGACTACTTGTCGAATCGAAGCTTCCGCTACCGAGTAGAAGGGTCACTGTCCACCACTCACCCCATTCAAGCCGGTGTCCCACAAGGGTCCGTGCTCTCCCCCCTACTCTTCACGCTGTATACTAGCGACATTCCGAAGCATCGGTATGTGCAGACGGCACTATTCGCAGACGACACGGCTATCTACTGCTCGGGGGTGAACCCCTCGACAGTAACCAAAAAACTCCAGACCACAGCCAACGCACTGGGCGTTTGGTTACGGAAATGGAGGATAGAGGTCAACCCCGAGAAAAGCCAGGCGGTGCTGTTTCACAGAAGACAGCTAAGCTTGTATCCTTTGGAGAAGACCCCTCAGATTAGGATGTTCGGCAAGTCTATCCCTTGGGCTAGGCAGGCCAAATACCTAGGCATAACCCTTGACGACCGTCTATCCTTCGGCCCCCACATCAAGGCAGTCCGCAGCCGGGCTGCCTTCGTGCTAGGACGTCTACACTGTTTAATTAACGCGCGTTCGAAATTAAACTTAAAAAACAAAGTTAGATTGTACACGGCATGCATACGTCCTATAATGACGTACGGCAGCGTAGTATTCGCACACGTTAGGCCACACAGGATCCATAGGCTTCAAACACTACAGAATAGTTTCATGCGCAAAGCTACGGGAGCACCGTGGTATGTACGCAACGTCGATCTTCACATCGACCTCAGATTGCCGACCATCAAGCAATTCATTAAACAGTGCTCCCTTAGCTACTTTGACTCTGCTCCGACTCACGCCAACCCTCTAGTGGTTGCGGCCGTAAACTACACACCGAGCAAAATTTCTAAAATACGTCGACCCAAACACGCGTTAGGGGAGCTAGACGACGACATTACACGCGCTCAACGCAGAGCGAACACACTAGGTACGAACCGTCCGCGTTTTCGTCCCCGTCGGCGGGGGCGGAACACGCGCCGCGTAAACCGTCAACAAAACATGGGAGCAGGCCGCCCCAGTGTTTCAGCAACACCCCAAGCCGAGGTTCGTACCCCGCAGGGGGTGCCCTTGGGCAATGTTGCTTAACAAATGGCCGGTTGAGAGCCCTCAGCGCTCACCGTAACTAAACCGGGTAAAGTTGTAGAGGCCATCTGAGGCCAACAGCTAAAAATCATTTCAAAAAAAAAAAAAAAATCAACGGTCGGGTCGCGGCCCGCTAGGCAGGATCACCTTACCTAGTCGGAGGATCCTCCCTTTGTGTCGGAGGGACATGATTCCCGTCCCTCCACAATTACTTAAGTCGTTAGTTATCATGCAGTGAAACTTCTTCAACCAAATTTAAGAAGAAGGGTTTTAAATTTAGTTTTAGTTTTTCTATTTATTACCTCAGAATATTGCGAGTGGGGAAGACCTATATTTTATATTTCTTGTTTGGTCTTATTAAATTTGAAGGTAGAGTACATCTCTAGCGATGAAAATTAAGAAATGAAGATTTCACGGATTTCAAATAATTTTTAGAATAATTAACTTTTAAATTAGCATTGCATTTAAAAGGTAATTGTTTCATCAACCGCTTTAAATAGGTTGCTGCTGGGTATCAAAAGCCAACAGTGGACTGTTGGACAAAAGTTTTTCCTTAAATGGCCTGCTATACCATGCTGGTCAGACGATATACATGTCAAGTTTTCCTTCTCTTTGCAATGACGTTGTTTTGCGTAGTTTGTTCCCTTAGTAGCCTCTTATAAAATCCACGGGATGGATAGTGGTGGTCACACTCTGTATTCTAAATCCGTTACCACATGTAAAAATAATTAAATTTTTTACTTTAATGTTTACTGTTAGTCAATTTGGTTTACTATTAATAAATATCTACGTAAATATTAAATGAAAAGACAAAACAAAACGTTCCAGAAACAATTTGTGCGGTAAACTAATTAGCATCTGCGTAGAGCTGCTAATCTTGGATTATGATTAAACTTAAAACTTGGAGCCATAATTTCCGCTCAACACTCGGAAAATTCATGCCATATTTTATCGCAAAAGGTGAGAAATATTTTTTATTTTTTGTAAACCAGGACCTTAATTAGCTTAAAGTAGAAACAATGTTCAGTTATATCTCAGAATCTATAATTGCAATTACTTCAATTGTAACTGTAATTTATATTTTTAATAGTTAACAGAAGTTAAAAACAGCTACATAGGTAGCAGCGGCTACAATATTTGACGTACAAATTTGATCGACAATGTATAATAACTTTGAAACTATACGTTTCGTGACAATTTTAATTCTTGCCGATGAAAGGACGATACGAAGAATATTCCTACTTTCTCATCTTTCTAGCCTTTATTATTTCCAAGACTATTTTGTTTTGATATCAGTTTTTCTACGGAGCAACTGGCATCGGACCTCCAGAACTTGTGAGGGTGAACTGAATTCGAAATTTGAGTTGGTAGTATGTTTGAGGGCATTGACTAGCCAATAGCTATTGGCATACATGTTCATGATAACTGAGACCGACAACTTAACGTGCTCTAGGGACTACCAACCTTCCAAACTTCGGGCAGTATTAAAAAATTCTTGTGAGAAAACCAACAACACTTTTGGCCCGATACGGGATTCATAGCCGCAACTTCTTATTCGACAGTTACATACGCTAACCGCTAGACCAACGAATTAATCGAAAACGAAGAATATCTAAAAACGATAATATTTAACTTACTTGATATATGAAGGAATTAGACGTTTATTTTTATCATTGTGGTACAATAGTATGCTACAGCTATCTTGGAGAGATCTCCTGACAAGTGCATCAATTCTGCATGATGTGAGAATCACCTTCTGACTGTCAACACTCAGCCTAGTCAGGACTGGTCTATTTTGGTTACTCAGCTAAGTAATAAACTTGACTTAGCTCCTAACCTAGGAAAAATAATAAGAAAACGGTCAAGACCCCCTGTCTTATACCTTTGATGTCACGAAAACTCCACTATAGCAAACATACGGCTGAAAATCGTAACAAGTAAGGAGTGATCATTCACAGCAATAAGGAACACGACATAATGAGAAGAAATGCAATGTAGTTACATAAAGTATTAACGAATAAATATATCTTCGGCGAAAAATATTTCATCAGAATTTAAAATCCATGTGGATTTCTAAATCAAGATAATATAAAATGCTGATGAAATTATTTTCACATTATATACGACTTTCCATTCCAGATGAAGTCGCGTCCTACAAAGCTTATGATCAGCGAAGCGAGTAACTCGCTCGATTAAAAGGGAACTTGTACGATCAGAATATTCACATAACACCTTGATACTTTTGAGGAATGTCACACTTGAGAGCCCACAAGCATTTCAAGTTACCCCATATTTTATTAAACATTTGTGAGATTCTTTTGACGCTTTCCCGTTATTGGGTTTCCAGTAAAATAACGTTGAATGTTTGCATTCCAATACTGAGAGAGAGTATTGGATAGGTGCTCTATTAAAAAGCCTTGAAGTAGAATTGTTATTGATAGAAAGTTTTAGAGATTGAAATCAAGTAGTATTTAAAGATGTAATTGTCTCACATATAAGCTTTACTGCTGGACATAGGTCTTTCCTTAGAAAGGAGGCTTTAGCCTAATATACCAATTTATAAAAACAAGAAAATTAATTTTTCAAAAAGTATAATTGACTTATGTCTTGATTTCCTAATTTTTGTAAGTGTAAATTAAGAATCTTTGTTGTTCATTTCTAAAAAAACTAATTAGTTTATTTATTAATAGTTTCGATCTATCATGAATTTAAAAAGTGATTCCATGAAAAGTGATTAAGTATCCAATTTGATTGCTTGGGTGGTGCCGTGGTAGTGTACGCGACTGCTGGTTTGAGGTCTCGGGTCGGACTAAATGTTTGTATGATTTGCAAATATTTGATTCAGAGTTTGGGTGTTTCCTATGTAATATATGTATATATGCATGTATGTATGTATAAGTTGCATTTTTTCTTCATTTACGTTCCTGCCAAAGTGACTCTACTCTGCCTGACGGAAAGCATGAAAAGAATGCAAGAGTTGTGGTCACCATACTCATTGCAAATGTAGACAATGTGGCATGGTGACCTACACTATGGTGGTCTAGTAAGATGCTTTTTACGCCCCACTTGGAGACGTAAAAGGCATGATAGCTATCGCGACAGTGCAAGGCTCACACATTTATCACGATTCCTGTCACCCCTGCATCAATGGGCCTCCGGTTTCGTACACAATAAAAAAAGGCTGCAGAACGAATGTTGTGGCGTTAAGTTGGTCTTCTGTGCGAGGGTAGTACTGTACCAGTCGAGTCTACCCGTTCGTGCTGTAATCAGCGTGGTTCTGCTACCTACTATTTCGAAGTTTTGAGAAAATATAGTAAGACACTGTGATTTTCTGTTTGACTTAGCGAGTGTATAATAGGTGTCAATTTGATAATCATCATCATCATCTCATCTCAGCCAAAAGGCATCCACTGCTGGTCATAGGCCTCACCCAAGGTTCTGCACAACAACCGGTCCCGTGACATGCACATCCAGCAGCTTCCCGCACTTTGATACTGTTTGTGAATTTATTGCATCCGTAAGGTATACATATATGGTATAGTGCTGTCAAGTATCAAGACGTTTCAGGGTGATAATGAACACATCATTAATTTTTTAAACTTGATCTTTATTAGACTTTTTCTTATTTCTATTTCCAAGTATCTGTGTTTGAAACAAACCAGTATTAATTAACAATGGTTTACCCATAAATCAGTCGAAAAGGGAACTAAGGGCCAACATTAATTTTATGGCCAATAAATTGAAACCTTACAAGGTATAGATTGACTCCGGATGGAATATTGAATGTACTCCCTAGACTGGTGTAAGGGCTGCATTATTTGTGAATACGAGGGACATTTAAATAGTCTTTTAAATTATTAGTGTAATGTTAAGTGAAATTTTGTATCAATACTTTTTAGATGTTAAAAATTTGGTTTTAGATAAATTTCTCATTGGATAATCCTCACTCACCGTCGTTAGGGTATCCGAAGAAAGTGGTTAAGTATGTCGGAATCATAATGACTAGGTGTAACCTAAAAAGGTAATCAATCGAACTTCGATTGTAATGTAACACGTTTTAAACTAAAAAGCTTTGCTAGTGTGCAATATTTCGACTGCACGGTTAAAGTAGTGCTTTAAACAGTCACCTCACTGTTTCCTACTGCAGCGAAGTGCTATGGGCTCAATCCCCACATGGGACAAGAGTTTGTGTGATTTACAAGTAGTTATTTTAATTCTGGGTGTTCTTTGTGTGTATATTTGTAAATTCCCCCGCGACACAGGATTTGTTCTTAGTGCGGGAGTTACCTTCTAAAAAAATTAAAAATAACAACATAACCGCTACTTTGTATCATAATGTTTGTATCCAAAGTGTATCCACAATATTCCTTTAAAGTTAAAATCATCTGTTTTTATTTCTTCCTGCTTCGTCAAGTACATTTAAAATGCAAACTTGTTAAATATTTAAAGTTTTTATTAAAACTTCTGTGTTAAACTCTGAGCGCAATTTTGTTACACTAGAAGTTTGTTATGCACAGTGTTACATAATAGATGACAAAGCACCTCATATTTTTAGGCTTTAGTAACAGGAAACTTTGTATCCATCAGAAAATTTGAACATGTTACAAGTTGCCAGTAACTATTGTGTATTTTTTTTACTACATGAAGAGCCTGCCAAAGTGACTCTACTCTGCCTAATGGAAAGAGCAGACAAATAGTTCACCTAATTTTGAATTGACTACTGCCACCTGTGGGTGCCTGAAAGAAAGTAAGATAAGAAAAAAGAAAGAGTTCTTCGCCAAAATTAGAAGATTTTTTTTTCTATGTGAAGAGCCTGCCAAAGTGACTCTACTCTGCCTAACGGAAAGCATGAATAGAATCCAAAGAGTTGTGGTCACCATACTCATTGCAAGTGCAGACAGTAGCCTAGTGAGATGCTTTTTCACGCCACGCTTGGGGACGTAAAAGGCATGACAGTCATTGTGGCTGTGTAAGGCTCACATTGTTATCACAATAACTGTCGCCCCTACATTAATGGGCCTCTGGTCTCGCACTTACCAATGAAAGGCGACAGCAGGGATGCTGGCGCTTTAGGTTGGTCTTCTGTGTGAGGTAGGTAGTACTGCCCCGGTCGAGTCGGTCCGTTTGTGCTGAAATCAGCCGTGGCTCTACTACCTAAAGACGACATATATTTTTTATGGGCAGCCTTGTTAGTATAGTGATTAGTGTTGCCGATCAAGAGGTCTCGGGTTGGATTCTCGGATCGGACCAAAAAGGGTTATTGAGTTTTCTGATTGTTGAAATACTTAATAACAGCCTGAAGTTTGGAAGATGAGGTAATCAACGTGCCTCAGAGAGCACGTAAAGCCGTCGGTTCTGCGTCTAATCTCTTCCCAGTCATGTTGGCTAGCCGCCCCATCGGATTCTGAGAGAGAGGGAACAGAGAGGGCACCTGTGTTTGCACATACACTTGTGCACTACACTATCTCCTGTGTAGTTCGCTGGTCTCCGTTGAGACTGGTCGTCGTGGCTGAAATCGGCTAGGAGTATTTATAAGACGCTAAACGTGACACCTGACGAGCAGTTAGAACTTTCGTAGGACACCTGCTACAAAAGAATCAGAAGTAAGCGTTGCCTCTGTTTAAGTTCTTTCCTCTTAGAATCCGAGGGTGACTGGGATTTGAGCGATAACTTGACGCACTCTGTGAAAAGAAACGAAGCAATAGTCTATTGAGACTTAAATAGTTACATATATGATGTAGGTTTCAGATCCGATCGATAAGGGCCATATGGCCAAAGTATGGATCTTTCATGACTGGTTTATGTTTCAAACGTGCAATTTTGCTCTTAAAAGGAAAACAGACAAAACAAATTCCTACAATTCAGTGTTCAAAAACTTTTGGCATTTATTAGATGGTTTTACTGTAAGTAAAAGTTGTAGCAATTACTACAACCCATTAATACAACACAGACTGACGAACAACAATAAAAACTTCTCTTTTCAGCTTACAACTCACCCGGCCATTAATAAATGAGGGTCTAACAACACGTCATTAATTAAGGAAGGTACCGTTACTAGGGAAAGTCAAATAATAACCTTTATATATCATGTCTTTTATCTTTAAAAATCATTTACAATTAGGCCAAATTTAGCGACGAACTCTTAAAGCCGTAAATGATAATAGTACATCCGAATAAAATGCAATACCTTATCTCTATAAAACCTTGTTGACGCGCGTTGTGATAACATACGTTCGACCCACAGTCATTAGATTTGAATAGAGGGGTGGTAGTCATCGTGCCAACCTTACACGTCCCCAAGTAGGGCGTGAAAGAGCGTCTTACTAGGCCGACATAGTGTGGTTCATCATACTACATTGTCTGCATTTGCAAAGAGAATAGTGACCACAACTCTTGGATTTTAATCACGTTTTCCATCAGGCAGAGTAGAGGTCACTTTGGCAGGTTTTTAATTAAGAAAAAAAACATAGGTTAATTCCCTGATTTCCATTTCAATTTAGAAAAGCCGAAGTAACCAAAGAATAAATGCGAGTATGTGTAGTTGTTTGTTGTACAATGGGGCTTATTCCTGATAAAATGATTGGGTTACACAGGTCGTGGTCACTAGTAGACTGCTATACGTGACCACGAGTGGTGTAACTCGTTCGAAACGTCAGGAAATAAAAGGTATCGCAACCTTTTCCATAAAACAATGTTTACAGTTTGAATTTAAATATTTGTTGTAACTATTCATGACGTTTGTATTTATATTGCTTATTAGTTATTCTCTTATAAATAGAGTATAAAATATAATATAATATAATATAATTAATATAATATAATACTCCGTCAATTACTTCTTATCCTTAAGTGCACCTACCTCATATTTTCTCTGCATCGCCCAATCGGTTGATTGGCAGAAAATGCCTCAGGCATTAAGTACGATGATGCATGTATTTGTGCATAAAGTTGTAAATAAATAAATAAATAAAATAAAAGTGTTGTTATTGAATTTTTATAAAAAAAAAATACTCCATTTAATACAGGTTTTCAGCTATTCATGATGTTGCTTCGGAACAACTGTAGATTATATTAATATGCATAAAATCAATACAATTATTGCCTCGGTGGCGCAGCGGTAGTGAATGCAACTGCTGTGCTTGAGGTCTCGGGTTCGATTCCCGCGTCGGACCAAATGTTTGTATGATCTACAAATATATATATAATATTGTTTCGAAGTTTGGGTGTTTTCAATGTATAATATGTAAGTGTTTATAAAAAAAAGTATAAAACTATTCTATCAGTCAGTCTAGTTATCATAATACAAACTCTGCTTAGTTTGAAACTAGATGACGTGTGTCAAATGTCAGAAATATAGGTATTATATTTTGATTAGATCCTCATTTTTTCCTGCTTCTATTTGTTTGCTTTTTAGAGGTATCTTGTAGCCAGGAGAATTTTGATACGTATTTTGGCAAAGAATTTAATGTCTTCATTAATAACAGTACACACTTATTGAGTCTAGAATCACAGAAACAAACCTATTCTAAAATAAATATATTATTGTCTCAAAATTACTGTTGACCTTTGTTAAATCAATTGAATATTATTTTTAAAGAAAATAGAAATCTAAATATTTTGCAAATTACCTTGAGATATTCATACACCTGATGGCCATGTTAAGGTTGTCTGAAAGAAATGCCGTAAGCGATAATACCGCTAGTTGGTACATTTACATATTTTGTAACTAATATTTTCTTTTGTTTTTGTTTTGTGTATTCAATAAAGAGAAAGGAGGGGGGGGGGGAGCTACCGCAGTAAATAGCAAGTCAACAAAAACTTAGGTTTGTCTAAGTATGAGGGCAAGGTTAGGCAGCCCCGTCCCCCGTCCTCACCCGACGAGGATACCTGAATCAAAAATTTACTAATTTAAACTATACTCGCAAGGGCTAACACGTATTGATTGTTTACTTTTTAGAAGTGTTATATTATGTCAGGGGTTTTTTAAATTTTTGTTACGCACTCTTTTTAGACTATATTAGATTATCTTTGCTGCAGCTTCAGGTCTCTATGTACCTCAGTCTTTGTCACTAACAGTACGTTTATTCACTTATCGAGCCTTTTTCAATGAGGCTAAACACGATATATCTGCTATTAGTTGTCGAGGATTTAGGTACTCCACAGACTATCTTGCCCGCAGCATCAGGTCAAAGCCACCATATTATTATCGTGTTATATGATTTGCTGTATGTATCAAGTTTCAACTCAATCAGTACAGTAGAAGTGTACTAAGAGTTCATTAAATGAATGATTATCTCTACATCGTGTCGGAAAAGAGCCGATGACCTTTAATTGTCTGCACAGATTTTCATAAAACATAGCTAAGAATACTCTCAATTAAGTCAGCTTTCTAACAAAAAAAGAAATATCCAAATCAATTCACCCATTTGGGAGTTGTGATGCCAGAGACAGAATGACACACACACACACACACGTGAAACTTATAGTATACACCTTTTTTGAGTCGGGGGTTAATAAAATAAAAAAAATAGAACAAAAATATTTTGTCCTGATAATAATTAAATTTATGGGCACACTAGCTCCCAAAGAACAATTAACATCGATAATTGTGAAAGAAGCCTTTTGACCTCATTGAGATTGTTCGCCATCAATTACACCATTTCATTGGGTTGTGGACACATAAGATTTATATTACAGCTAAGTAGTGATTTTAACTAATTTTACTTATAATTATTACGGTATTGGACTGCATGAGTGGCGTAGTGGTGTAACCGGCCACCGCATTAGGTTCAATTCTCATGTGAAACTTTGTATGATCCATAAAATTTTGATCTGAGTCTGGATGTGTCCGGTTTAAAAATGGTTGTTAAGTTTTACTAGTACCCAGTACTGGTCACTGTATCACTCCTGAAAGTCTTAGCGTTATATTTGCTTATACTCTACCTAAGCATTTAACAAAAAAAAACATTTTTTTTGTAAATAACTTCCAGTGTACATTACTTGAATTTTGGTTAGCCAGTCGAGTGATAAACTAGCTAAAATCTTTTCCATTATAAGCCAATGAATGTAGAATTCCCACATTTCATCAGTTACGAACACAAGCTGTCGGTCATATTACGAATATTGACACCCACTCTAAAACTAAATAGAATATTTTAAAGAAATTCTTTAACTTTCAAAATGCATCAGTAGCAAGTTGAAGGTAAAAGGCTGCGGACTACATGAGTGGATAATTTGTTAATGCAATACGTCTCTGTCTACCCCTGAGGGGCTATAAGCGTCTGAGATAACCTAGTGAAACTGTTTCAGTTAGTTTTCCTTGGTAACCGAGGTAAATAAATAATGTACATAACATATTTGAGGATAAAATGTGTTCATGTGGAGGGAACGGATGTCATGTCCCTCCGACACAAAGGCCTCCTCCGACCAGGCGAGGTGATCATACCTGGCTGGCCACGGTCCAACGGTTCATGTTGGGATGTTGTGTATATGTTAATTACCACACGAATCTCTATTTCGCGATACAGGATTAGTAGTAGCTTCGTAGTTCATTTTATACTTCGTAGTTCGATGTATCTTCGCTAGATGGCGCTGTTTTATATTTTTGTTTGTGCTGTATGTGGACATACACTTTATGAATAAAAACACTAGTGAGTTTTTATAGCACAGGGTTTAACGAGGTCAGCTGATCAACACCTCCAATCTAAGAGTTCCAAGTACGTTGCCATCTTTTGTATCAACCTTCCCAGAATGAGGTGAAAGTAAAGTAAATTGACAGCACGACTTTGCAACAGACCGCTACTAAGCAATTCTCTCGTTCAAGCGCTACCTAGCGCTCAATAGTGTCAATAAGCGACGTGATATACAATATAAAAGGTAGACATTATCATTAATTATTAACAGCCTTTCATAGGCTATTACTTTACATAGATCTCTCCTTAGCATGGAGGTTTTGGCCTACTGTAACACACAGACCAGACGGCATGATATAAAGTTTGTTTCAAGTTTTGTGTCGCGTGTAGTTTGTCAATTACGATACTTATAGGACTTGTAGGTATGATAACGTTAAATGCAAAAATGCGATCGGGTCGCAACAAATTATAACAACCGGACTGATAGGTGGGGAAGCCTTTGTGGCCTCCCAGGATAGAGTCTGACTAGACGCGGCGTTGTTTCTGTAGGGGACCAGAAATAATATGGTCCGGGGCTTCAGAGAAGGACGCCTTAGACCGGACGCCGGGGTGGTTTTTAGTGGAAACACCACATACTCCTGGCTCCTGCGTCCCCGAGGAGTCGCAGATCCGAAGGGATTTTCCGCCCCGACAACAAAAAAAAAACAAACAAAAGAGGTATGGTGACGTTCGTACTGGTGGTTTCACCACAAGGCTTACAAAAATACAAAAAAAAACAAAATTGTCTAAAGATAATATGTGCCTATAGATCTATGAATGTAAGTTATAGCTTCGTGAGAAGAAATCGCAAAAATAAATTCACTCGATCAACTGCTACGTCCAGCACCTGCTCTTCGTTTATATACACACATGTACGCCTCTTAAGTATATTGGGTTAGATGTAACATTACTGAGGAAATTGAATAAGAAGAAAGTGGGTGGGAATTGTCTCTTCTCTGTCAAAGTTTTCTTAGAGGCGTTCTATTCGACTGCCACAGTGGCGCAGTCGTAGCAAATGCGACTGCTGTGCTTGAGATTTCGGGTTTAATTCCTGAGTTAGTTAAATGTTTATATGATCTGTGAATATTTGTTTCGGTGTTTGTGTGTTTTCCGAGTGTAATATGTATGCATTTACAAAAAAAAATAATTATATATGTTTTTATATCACTTGTCTAGTACCTATAGTATAAGCTCTGCTTAGTTTTTTTTTTGATGCAGGGCTGACAGTTATCGTGGTAGCTGTGTGAGCCTTACACTGCCACGATGACTGTCATGTCTTTTACGTCCCCAAGCGGGGCTTGAAAACGTATCTGACTAGGCCGCCGTAGTGTGGGTCATCATGCCACATTGGCTACATTTGCAATGAGTATGGTGACCACAACTCTTGGATTCTATTCATACTTTCCGTCAGGCAGAGTAGAGTCACTTTGGCAGTCTCTTAATATAGAAAAAAAATGACGTTGTGTGTTAAATGGCTGAAATATTTATTTATTTCCTCGAACAATGTCTAATGTATGTAGGTAAGTTGAAAGTATTTATTATATAACCCGTGATTATCTATATTAATGTTTTAACATCAATTGTTAATTAGATCTCCTTTCTAAGGAGAAATGTCCAGCAGTGGATTGTTAAAGGTTATATTGACTTGATGTGAAACTGGTGTTAAGCAATCATTTTGTTGCTTACATCGCACATGTGCAGTTACCAGCGCCCAAAATTTATTCTCCCAGTATTTCTGGGGAAAATCTTTGTATTTTTTAGCAACAAAACAGCAGTAGTAGTTTCCTTGCCACTACGATTCCGGGCCCTTTAAGCGAGGCGTGAAAAAGCATCTCACTAGGCCGCCATAGCGTGGGTCGCCATACTGCAATGTCTCCATTCGCAGTGAGGATGGCGACCACCGCTCTTGGATTCTATTCATGCTTTCCATCAGGCCGAATAGAGTCAGTTTGGAAGATTGCTATTAAAAAAAAAGTAGCAACGAAATATAAGTGCATTTCCACCTTTAAATTATAGGTATCCATGGACTCTCACGAGTTATAAGTGTCCATGGATTCTCCTGAGCTATAGACGTCAATGGACTCTCTAGAGTTATAGTTGTCCATGGACGGTAGTCTTTTAATACAGCGAATCGTAGCAACGTCCAGCTAGTTACCGATATGTTACACTGAAACACTGAACATATCGTGCTCATCACACAATTATTTGTACTGGTTGGGAATCAAACTCACTACATTTGATTTCGCTGTTAGAATCACTAACCACTATACCAACAGGTCCGTCAAGTATATTTCTGCCAAATTAAACATAATTAGTATTAAGGCTAACATTATATTATTAGTATTCAGAGTATATGTCCAAAGACGCCGCAAGGTTGACCTGTAATCCTATCTGAATAAACTAGTTGCTCTAGCGTGAATCTTATGCCCAATTATGCCACAATTTATTCGTAACGCAGCCAAGATTACACGCTGTGGAGCTGCAGCAGCATTAATTGCTGCGGGCCCTTGTTTTACTTATTAATGAAGTCTTTGTTTGCGTGCACATATGTACATATGTGAGGTACATTATTGCGTACAAGGGTAATACATACCTTACATAATAATGGCACGTTTAAGAGTAAAAAGGAGTTTAGGTATGTTCTTTTTCAGTGTAAAAGGGAAAGAAAGTAGTTACCTGGTGATAAATACGAGGGTAAGTTTTTAAGTTCGCGGAATGACAGTAAAAAGGCGGGTAAACGCGCTCTTTTGATGCCTACCGTATTCAGTGACTCATAATTAGTCTGCATAGTAAAATTTGTTGTGATTGGATCATTAGTTATTAAACTATCGTTGACCAAGTATTTTAATCGGGAACGAAGTGAAAAAAATGGAGAAAATTGAATTCCGTGCGGTGATAAAGTTCCTTACTAAGCAAGGAAAGTCTGTTCAAACCATACTCAATGAGATGTCATCGGTTTACGGGGATTCTTGCCCAGGAAAAACAATGGTCTACAAGTGGCATAGTTTATTTAAACAAGGCAGGGAATCACTTGAAGACGACCCGAGGCCGGGGCGCTCCGTTGAGGTGACTACGCCAGAAGTTATTGCAAAAGTAGAAAAAATTGTATTGGAAGATGCTCGACTAAAAAAGAAACAACTCGCAGAAATGGTTGGAGTATCGGATACAACAATTTTTAAAATTTTACACGATCATCTTGGCATGACTAAGGTTAGCTCACGGTGGGTGCCGAGAATGCTCATGCCATTGCAAAAACAACAGCGCGTGGAATGTTCACGTGCGTTTTTGGACCTCTGCAATGAAGACAAGGATGACGTATTGAATCAAATTGTTACTGGGGATGAAACTTGGGTTCATCATTATGAACCCGAGTCCAAACAAGACTCCATGCAGTGGCACAAAAAGGGCACAGCACCACCCAAGAAATTTAAGGTTTCACAGTCGGCTGGGAAACTCATGGCAACGATTTTTTGGGACTCAGAAGGAATATTATTGATAGATTATAAAGATAAAGGCATTTCTATAACGGGGGAATACTACGCTTCAATCTTAGAACAAGAGTTAAAAGAAGCCATCAAAGAAAAAAGACGGGGAAAATTAACGAAAGGTGTCCTGCTATTGCATGACAATGCTCCCGTTCACAAGAGCCGAGTCGCACTGGCTGCCCTGCATAAGGTGGGCTTCGATATTTTGAATCACCCACCCTACAGTCCAGATTTGGCTCCGAGTGATTATTATCTCTTTCCAAAAATGAAAAAAGAATTACGTGGTAAGAAATTTTCAACTGATGAGGAGGTTAAGGAGGCGGTTTCGGCGTATTTTTCAGACAAAGATAAAACTTTTTTTTACGAGGGAATAAAAAAACTAATTGAAAGATCTGAAAAATGTATTCGTGTTGCAGGGGAATATATAGAAAAAGAAAAATAATTTTGTGTTTTTATTATTACTCAATACCCTCCATTCTGCGAACTTAAAAACGCCCCCTCGTAACTAAACTTGCAATTAAGAAATTCTCTTTAAATTCTTTTTTACAAAGATGACGCCCGCTTTGGTAATATATCCTGTGTCACGAAGCACTTTAAAGAATACAAAAAACGGACACAAAGAACACTCAGACTCGAAAACAATTTGTGGATCACGTAAAGTACTGTGTCATGTGGAGTTTCAGCCCACAGCACAGGTCTGTAGAGAGCGGCGTGACAACCGCTTAAACCACCACACAATCCATGCAGTCCGTAACACATGAAGTAGAAAAACAAGACCATATAGACCTTTGAGTCAAGCCCATTTACCGTGGTAGGACCTGCTTCAGTAAATATGGTTCCGGATGCTATTTCTAATATTACCAGAATCTTACCACTTCGCCTAAATCTGGGGTGAATGGTAAGCAAGCCACAGAGCAACATACTTTTGATTCTTGACTTTTCCGAGTGCATAGGTCACGGTAGTTACCAACTTTTGAGAACCATCTGCATGTTTTGAAGCTAGCTGCTTCCTGTTTGCCGGTCTTCGCGGTTTTAATGGCTTTTGAATCGGACATTGTTTACAATTTCATTGGTTGCAATTTTGTTTTCGTATAGCCCTATTTTTTTCTAAAATAAAAATCAAAAATAAAAGTCAAATCGGTACAGCCGGTTTAGAGATAAGGCGAAACTAACAGACAGACGAACAAAAAAACATTAAAAACATTTTTTTATGTCAGTACCGTATATATTTTCATATGTATCTAGTGAAATGAAAAATAAGTTATATATTTGAATAGATAAAAATATTTACCATAAGAAATGTTTAGACATAACGCATAACATTGCCTAATATATTGTTTACGAGTGGTTTTTGTATATTTTAAATCCCATCAACAGGGTGTATAAACATTATATTTTATGAAAATATACGTTTCATCAGAACCTTTTAATAATCTTATATAATAACCCATGTGATAAAGTGGTTTTGCTCGTATAAAGGATGGCGGTCAGGGATTATATCACATACCGTGATCCGCAACGTTTTGTTGGGGATAAATAATATTTTACAAATATAAATATATTAGTTAAGCTAAGAGTCACGTACATTTTAAATTTACTCTTTTAAAAATTAATTGCTATAATTTATCAGTATCATCATTTCATATTTAGTAGTCTAAGCCAACGACCTACGACTTTCAACCTAAAAAGATTAAAATTAAAATATGATTTATGAATATACATATGTGTATTTGGGTTAAATTCACAACATACTGAGCATCACTACGGAAATTACTATTGACGTACATTTTAGGGGCTCTACTATATCTTTAATAGTAACTACTAATAGTAAGTCCTTTGATTTCTTTAAACAATCTGTTTCCATTAATAGACCTTGTATACTGGACTAATAAGTCAGTTCCAGATTAATTAATGTATATCAAATAGAACTAACATGACTACAATAACTATTGTTGACAGCAACAGTCAATGTCAAATGACTGCACGGTTGGCCTAGTGGTTTACGCGGTCGCCACGCCGCTCTCTACTGCGCTGCGTGTTGTGTGTTCAAATCCCACATAGGACAACACTTTGTGTGATCCATAAATTGTTGTTCTGAGTCTGGGTGTTCTTTGTGTCCGTTTCTTGTATGTTTGTAAAGTCCCCCGCGACACAGGATTTATTCCTAGTGCGGGCGTTGTCTTTTATCAAAAAAAAAAAAAAAAAATGTACATGATTCCTATCAGGAACTCCTACAGACCCAAATTAATACGGCCGCATAGGATAGCCCGCTGTTTGCCACCTCCGGTGACACAGTGATCACCACAGCCGCAGTTTTTGACGTCTGTAGTTTATGCGTCTTCTTTTGGGTGACCACTGTCATCGATGACGACTGCGGGGTAGAGGTTACTTTATGTATAGCCTTCTTATTTCGCTTTCGGCACTTCTTGACCGACCCGACTTCCTGCCAGTCATCGTTTGAGGAAGCAGAAGTAGAGGGGCCAGATATAGGTGTTGGAGTGGGAAGTGGACGGAACTCGGCCCTCGTCTCTTAGGTCCTCTTCTTTTCCTTGACTATATTTAAGGTGTATGTTGAAGATTAATTAAAAAAAATATATTAATGTTAAATTTTAAATACATATTTACTCAACATCTGACACACAACGCCATCTAGCCTCAAACTAAGCAGAACTTGTACTATGGGTACTAGACAATCAATATAGGAACATATACACTTTGTTGTAAATACATTCATATTATGCATTGCAAACACGCAAACTCCGAAACAAATACAGAGCATTAGCATTACAAACATTTGGTCTGTCCCAGGCATCGAACTCGAGATTGCACCACCGAGGAAGTTTTTCCAAAAAGTTATTTTTAAAATTTAAATGAAATTAATTGACTTTCTTTAAAGATATTGGTAGCCAGAATGTAACTATTGAGACGCAGTTTAGTGTATATAAGGCCATTTATACAAATATATAATATATTTATAAAAATAAGTGGATAACAGATCTACCTCTGAAGACACGTCGTGTTGGATTAAGAAAACGGTTAGTTAATAATACCTTTTATTGTCAACGAATTGAAAAAAAAACAACTGTTAGCCTTACTACTTGTAAGTACTTATGATAAAATAACTATAGCGGCATGACACCGGTTGTTGTGGAGAACCTTGGGGAGGCCTATGTCCAGCAGTGGATGTCTTTTGGTTGAGATGAATGAATGAATGAATGATGGTAAAATAGATATTATTAAGACATTTATTTTCTCTCAAAGTATACTTTGTTTAATTTTTAATTGAATAATTAAACTATTCTGGAAAATATCATTACAAAGAGAAGGAAAACTTGAAACAAACTCTATTCCAACCCGTCTGGCCAGCGTGGTATAGTAGGCCAAAACCTCCTTGCGAGGCCTATGTCCAGCAGTGGACTGTAAAAGACTGTTGAAGTTGAAGAATTAAACCATCTGATACTTAGATGTCACACTGTGAAAATATGTGATTTTACCTTAATAACTTACTATTCTTGTAAAATACGTAAAATATCTCTTTCTAACAACATTATATGTAATAGTACAGTCAGCCTCGCACACAGCTGAACAGATTTCATATTTCAAATATTCATATATATTCGTAGCATACATAAATCTCTTACACAGTCTAGCGCCAGAATTGAGTTATTATCTTAAAATTTCAAAATACCTGAACACTAACTGTCAAAGTAGTTGAACATTAAAATGTCAAAATTACATTTATTACGCACGACGTCATCCGCCGTTCGGATACACGTAGCGAAGATTGACGTTTATAATATTAAGTTATTAATTTATCTAATATATAATTCGCATCAATTAATCTTTAAAATCGGTAATTAATTATTTTATTTTTCATAAATATGTGATTAATAATCATGTACTAAAGTATACACTGTCAAAATAAATAAATATTTCGGACATTTGACACACAACGCCATCTAGTTTCAAATTAAGCATAGCTTGTACTATAATAACTAGAGTGACTTTTAGAATCATAATCATAATCGTAAATACAAACATTATACATAGAGAACACCCAAACTCCGAAACAAATATTTGCAAATCATACAAAATCATTGAATAGTATGGAAGCATATTTTATTTTATCTATAGAATGGAGGGAATTTTTAAATAGTTTAAATATATAATTAAATTAGAATTTCATATTAAAGGCTAGGATATTTTTCACTCGGCCGTTTGATGAATATATTGAATATACTGTTGATGACGATGATGATGTTGTCAACAGATCGAATAATTCCGATTAAGTCTCAAGTGCTTTTTATTTTCGACTACACACCTGCCTCAATTTTTTACGGCTTGTGTAACTTTAAAATTATTCCACATATTTTAATGAGGCTAGTATTTTGGTGTGGGTGAAAGTACTGCGCTAATATTTTCTAAGATATTAAAATGGCAGGCACTTAATATTGTTTCCCCCGCACCCCTCACCTTCCCGTCTCGTCTACCATTCCCGCACGGTCAGAGGTAGTTTTAATGCAATAATTTACGGTATATTATCTTCTGGCCAACTACATCAATTATAGAAAAACATTTTCAGAAGAGTTTGTGAAGTATATGTGAAACCAGTATTCAAACGTAATGTTTAAAAAAATTAGGTTAAGATAAATAATTAGGTATAATTTAAAATTGAACTATGTAGTTGATAAAGCCACTAGCATTACGTCCAAGAAATAATCTTGTCGTTTTCTCTAGCTTTTTAAGTTAGAGGTCTGCATGGGTTCCTCTTTTTTTTTACACGGGAGTGCTTTTCGCACCATACTCTCCGGAGGGACGAAGGGCGTGTGTGGGACTCCCGGAGAACCGGTCTACCTACTAAACCCCGCGGCGGCCTACCTCGGCAGTCAGGAGGATCTCCAGGAACGCATTAGCGGCTTCTGGAGACCTCCCTGCCGTACCTCACAACTGAGGTACATCCCGGGCACATCAACCCGGGCAAGGCGCTATCGCACCTCTCACTGCTCTACACAGTAAGAGGCAGAACAGGGCCCCGCCCCATACGACACTCCCCGGCCGCACCGGAGTGTTACCTGTTTCGGGTCGTGTACAGCAGTCACATCGCCCCAAGATGTGTGATGACGCCTAGGTACTTCATGTACTGGCCCACGTGGACTTCAGCGTCACCTCCTGGTTCCTGACGCTTACGTAGGCCATGAAACCATATCGCCTCACTTTTCTGAGGCGCCACCCTCAGGCCCAGCTCACGAATCTTTTCCACGACACTAGTCATACCCTGTTCGGCGAGCCAAAGCACCTCCTTGAAGCTTGACCCTCTAGCTAGTGTTAGTGTATCTTCCGCATAGGGTTCCTACCAAGAATTTAGGGGCTCAAGTCGACTTCACTTTCAAGTGGTGTATGCTAATCTACAGACGAGGCTCTGGTAAATAACACATCCCGATTACCGACAATAGGCTCGCCACCATATGTGGGAGCACAACACTGGTGAAAATTGAGTGTTTAAAACACCTCTACCTACCCCTCAACCACATGTAAAAAGAGCAGGCGTACTCTCTTCTTTGAATGATCTATTCGTCTATTATTATCCGTCCTTCTTCATTACACTAAATAAGACGCTCGGATTTCTCTCTTGTGCCACATAACTTGCTATGATTTTTAAATTTTGAAGTCTGGTAACAGTATTTTATGAACATTTTATTGCAGGCAATACTATATCATCGCGTTTATTGTTAAATAATCTTTATCTAATATATAAAAATTCTCGTGTCACAGTTTCGTTGCCATACACCTCCGAAACGGCTTGACCGATTTTGATGAAATTTTTTGTGCTTATCCGGTATCTATGAGAATCGGCCAACATCTATTTTTCATCCCCCTAAATATTAGGGGTAGTACAACCCTAAATATTTTTTTTTATTTTTTAGACAAAATTTTTAATTTCTATTTTTTTATGATACAACATATAAAAATACATACAATTCTCAATTTTCATTCTTCTACCATCAACCCTTATTTTTTAATAGCCAATTTAGTAATTTAATCATTTTTCATCCCGCTCAAATTACTTAGAAATAATTTATATGTCAAAGCAACGTTTGCTGGGTCAGCTAGAAAATATTTTGATATATATTTTGATTGGTTAACAGATTGGTGCATTCACCTGTATTTACTTACCAGTTTATACCTGCTTGCTCGGTAGCCATGAAATAAATACGCAGACAATACTTTATGGACCTATTATATGTTTAAAACGTTTAGTTTTAATAACATTTGATTGGTTAACAAATGGGTGAAAGTTACTAAAAAAGTTATTTTATATTTTTATTAATTAAGAATAGCTATGAACAACAACATAGGCAATACACGCAAGACGTATTTGTCTATGTATAAAATTTTATATAAGAAATGTTGCATTCCGTTATCAGATGGGTGAAGGTCGGACTATTAGACGTACATTGCTTAGTGACAGTTTGTTACTCATAGTGTTACAATGTCTTATACATAATGTTATTCAGCTACTTTTGACACTTTAACGTTTACCTACTTTCGGCAGTGTGTTGTACAGTTAATTTTGAACTTTAAGTTGATCATTCAACTCTGGCGCTATACTTCGCAAGTGATTTATATACACTGCATTATGTATACGCTTCGGCAATTTGAACACGATCAGCTATTTTAGCGGCTGACCGTACATGATATATGTATAGGACAAGGTCGTCAATATATTATTAGCTAGCTTTTGCCTGCGGCTTCGCTCGCGTTAAGAAATATTATTATTAATTAGGTATAGTTTTTGCGGCTTTACTTTTGTTTAGAGTGTGTAAACAATTAGGGTCTACAAAACTTCTTTGCCCACAATATTCTTAACTAATCTGTCATTAGACGCTAAAATTATCAAGCTATTGGATGAGCTTACTCGTGATAAGCAACATAAAACTGTCCATGAGAGAAGCAATGTTCTCTCAAGACAACACCCGCAAATTTGAGAGTTTGCCAATGAGACTTGTTTATTGTCATGGCAAAGCAGAGTTTTAGGGGAAACTGTAATCATTTAAATTCGAACGGGATATCATATTAATGGGATTCGTGGTACAAATACAGTTTTCTTTTTCACATGCCCAGTTAATATAGTGGCTTCCACTATATTGCGATGGAACGCTTTCACTTGCAGTCTCGTACTGTTACAAAGTTATGGTGATTTTAAATTTTGCAACAACATAATTGGAGTGTCCACACACAGATTAAGCTTATGATAAATTAGATTTCTTATTGCACGAATTTATTTCGACAGCTCTGGTTCCTTTTGACACCATTGGTAGAGACTTTCCTATTTTATCCCTTTGGCGGTAGAATTGGTCAAAATCTTTTCTTAACGGATGCCTACGTCATAACATCTTCCTGCATGCCAAATTTCAGTCCGATCCGTCCAGTGATTTGGGCTGTGCGTTGATAGATCACTATGTCAGTCAGTCATTCACCTTTGAGTTACATATATTTAGATAACAAAATTGACATGATGACATTCTCGTTATCAGAACGTGTTTATTTCATGCAAATTAGACCACGACCAGTAGCAAGCACTCTGTTTGAGGTCAGTGGTCGTGTTCGCTTCTGCTAACTCACAAGTTTTGGCGAAAGCAGCGGAGAGAAAAACTTGTCGTTGCAGGTAGAACTCTCTGTAAAAGCTCCTCTGTAAAAGAGCCTCTGTAAAAGCAGCAAATTCTATTCTTGCTTCCGGGGTATTAAATGGCAAGGCAGAGTACAGCAATGAGTCCAGCGATGATAAATGTGCTCTTCATCTAGCTCTTGTTTACAAATTTGGTGGAATTTCAACATTGGCTTGACGTGACGTGTAAACTTCATATGTCACGTAATTTTTCACATTCATAAACGAAGTGGTGAGTGCCCTGAATTCTTTATTATCGTATTGTTTTATTCTATTCTACATTGTGTCGATATTGCAGTTCGTCGAGTAGCAGGTGTCAAATTTGTAGAACATATAAATTGTACTCGACGCATAAATACTGTGCTAGCTTGGCAATTTAAACTTGAACGTTGTATTGCTGAGATTAGAAGGAGCGTACAGGTCTCTAAGCTTTGTAAGTTAATTATTTATTTAAAGTGAATGTACATGTGATACGATGACGGGCTTGATGCCATGGAACATTCTTTTCTAGTCAACCTTTAGGTGATGTAGTAGTAGGATGCGGTAGGAGCAAAGGTCAAATGTAGAAGTTAAAATGGTAGGATAAAAACAAATCTTTTAGACAAAGATGGTATTAGATATAACTAACATACAAAATCTCATCCGTGTGGTGGTAACATAAATTATAATCTCGTCCGTGTGGTGACGGAATAAGAAGACATACTGTTACCACCGCTATTCATCCCGTGGGTGTCGTAAAAGGAGACTAAGGGAACAAAGTATGCAAGACAACATCATTACAAAGAGAAGGAAAACTTGAAACAAACCTTATTCCAAACCATCTGACCAGCGTGGTATAGTGGGCCAAAACCTCCTTGCTAAGGAGAGGCCTACGTCCAGCAGTGTACTGTAAAAGGTTGTTGATGATGATGATGATGAACATACAAAAACTAACGGCTAAATATTATATTTACATAGAAGTCAAAATACGTACACATAAACATATATATTTAAATATATATGTTTATGTATTATGCCTCGTGCCATAAACTGCCTCGGTGGCGTAGCGGTAGTGAATTCGACTACTGTGCTTGAGGTCTCGGATTCGATTCTCGGGTCGGATCAAATGTTTGTATGATCTACGAAAATTCGTTTCGAAGTTTGGGTGTTTTCAATGTATAATATGTTTGGGTTTACAAAATAAAAGTATATAAGTATTCTATCAGTCAGCCTAGTTATCATAGCACAAGATCTGCTTAGTTTGAAACTAGATGACGTTGTGTGTCAAATGTCCGAAATATTTATTTATTTTATTTATAAATTTAACATTTCAATATATAAATACTCTGTCGGTTACTCTCGTTGTGACAATTTTATCAACTCATTCCAAAGTAGATCGCATATTATCGTCTTAAATATGTTGTTATTTGTTAACACCTGATTTCAGCAGAGAGTGCACTCCAAAAAAGAACTGACTGCCCAAAGGAGGAGAATCATAGATCATGATCGGAGTTTAAAAGACGGCAGTGGGATACAAGGTACCTCAGGTAACCACGGATAGTTGAGATAAGAAAAGAGAGGAGTGAGTGCACGCAAACTACGGCGTTGTCGAATTTGGGGTCATTGCGGCTGGGAACATAATACAGACACATGGTTATACTTGCAAAGATTGAAAACGAATCGAATGCCGTTATTACGAAGGTGTACTAGTTTATTGAAGAGGTCTGCATTCAGGTTAAAATAACACACATTACATTAATCGATCTAGGAAACAAATAGAGACTGCATTAGCATAGCCTTGGTTTACGCACTTACAAATATCTGGATAACTTGTATCGGGCATTCATAATATTCTCATTTGAAGTAATAACAAAAGATTTAGCCATCAAACAATAAAAGCGACAAAAATATATATACAATACTTAAGACACAGAATAGGATTATTTCATACAATTGTTTCGGTTTTAAACAAAATACTTGAAGTATAATGATTTATTATCATTTAAATAAGATAATTATCATTTAAATAACATGTGAAAAATGGCAAATATTTTGTAAGCTTAAATAGATTTTTCTGGAGCACTTGTCGTCCTTTCTCAGTAATTGACTACTGTGTCTTTAGCTTATTTTTAATTGCAATTTAGTATTATTTCCGTATCTAAGATGGAAGTGGCTTTACCATTAGAAAAAAAACTAAATCAAGAATATGAAATTTCTATACCTCAAGAGGTCTCAAAAAAATTAAATACTCTTATTAAAAGAATTTGTGACGAAGAAAAAATGACTGAATTTGAAATATTTAAAAGATGTCGCACAGGCGAGGATAACTTTTTTAGTGTTATATACGAAATTGATGTTAAAGGTAGAACTGAGATTGCAGAAAAAGAATTGTATCTATTTGTGAAATTTATGCTGGGCTCAGAGACATATGCTGTATCGACGATGTTTGAAAATGAGCTCTTCGCTTACACAGATGTATTGGAAAAATTTATAAATCTACAAGAACAAACCGTAGAATTACAAGAACGATACAAAACGGTTAAAATGTACAAGGCAAGTACTAGAGAGGTCCTTGTTTTGGAAAATGTTGCCAAGAAAGAGTTTGTTATAAATTCGAGAATTGACGTACCATCTTTGAATTTCTTTCAATTAGCTGTGAAAGAACTTGCAAAATTTCATGCGCTATCATTTATCTTGAAAAAAAAACAACCGAAATATTTTAACGAAAAAATAAAACCAATAAAATATCCAGTTATTACTAAAGAGGGCTGGGCAGATGCAGCTGTGAATAGCCGGAAAATAAGTGTCCACGCTGTGGATGAAATATATAGAGATAAAATTGAGAAAGCTTTTGATTTACTGATGGCCAAATTTTGTAAGTACCATGACGATGAGTCTATTAAGGTATGCATATGCCACGGTGATTACAGGCCTTGTAATATCATGATGAAATTGAACGTAAGTATTTTTTTAGTTGAAGGTTTTTATTTCGCTGTTATAAAATATTTTTTTGTGTTATTTAGTTAGTTTTAGGCATCTTGAACATAATAAATATTTTCATAGCTAAATACGTTTTAAAGGAACTGGAAAATTACAACGACAGTAAAATTCATTTAGTTTGCTGTCAAACAGTTTTAACATTGAAAACGGATTTATGAAACCTAAATCATATTTTACTAACGAAATTCTTAAGCAAGAATTGGTTATAATTCAGATATAAAATTACTTTGCTAATGATATTTTTAAGTATTTATAAAATCAAAAACTATTACATTTTTCGCGCACTTATTATTTCAATAAATTTTCTTTTTTCCCCTAGGAGAATGGAATACAAGAAATAATACCAGTAGACTATCAAATGATTCACTATGGAAACCCGGTGTTCGACTTCTTGTATTTAATCTACTGCGGCACGGATAGAAAATTTCGTAAAGCCCATTTGATAAATTTAAAAGAGCTGTATTACCAATCACTGGGTGAATTTTTGCAGTACTTTCAACTTGATGTAAACGTGGTGTACCCTAGAGAAGATTATGACAGGGTATTTGAAGAAAAACTTGACTTTGGTTTAATGATTGCAGTATATCTTTTACCTTTTCTTCTATCTTCTGGAACACAATTACCAGATAATGTGAATAAAGAAATATATTTGAATTTAGATAATACTTTTAAAGATCGTATACAAGATGTCATTGACGAGTTTGTGGATTATGGTTTGATATAACGTTTTATGGTGATTACAGTGTGTACAAATTAAGATGGTAGATTTTAGGAAGTAATTATTTGTCAGTGGATATATCCATTTTGTTGAATGAAGGAACGAAAATTGAGGTTGGTCCATTTCTCTTCATTTATTAGCCTGTGGCGTCAGTAGACTTACTATAAATGTTATCAGCCTAAATAGTGTAGCATAGTAATATAGTATCACAGCCCTGCCATATTCCATTATTGTTTACTATGGACTTAACACGTTTAGGAGTTACCATTCATCACATGATTTTGATACAAAATTAAATGTGGTGATAGTGTAGTAGGTAGTATTTTGCGTTTTTTATTAAAATATGTAGTTGAACGTACATATTTGGATACTTTCTTCAGACGATGGAGGTTTTTTTTTTAATTGTTAGTATCTGCATTCACAATACAACCACAATATAACATAACAAATGTACCTTTGTAAATGTGCTAGCGAATGAGCAATTTCTTTCTATAATAATATTCGATAGTTGAATTGGGAGGCTTCTTATGATTGTACATAACGTTTTTAATATCATGTTTTTATATTTAATTCTTCAATATTAATTTTGATTTTAATTGCTAATCTTAAGCTTGTTTTGTGGTTTAATTTTGTTTCTAATTTTGATTTTAATTATGTTGTTAGTCTTGATTTACTTTGATTACAATTTTCAATTTAATTCTGATTTGGTTTTGATAAAGTTGAATTAATTTACGCTGAAATTCTTTGTTTAAATTTTAAATTTCTCTCTGACCTAATTTCCTGGTAAGAAACAGAAATGGTAAAGGTACTCCAACTAAACCTAAACCACTGCGAGGCCGCCCATGACCTGCTAACGCAGACGGGACGAGAACTGCAGCTGGACCTGATCCTAATCTCCGAGCCATATAAAAGTATAAACAATAACTCATATGTTACTGATGCCAGTGGTAAAAGTGCGATATGGACCACTACCCTGCGGACTTATCAGGAAATTATGTCGTGCGTGTGTGCGTGTGTGTGTGTGTATATGTGTGTGTGTGTGTGTGCGAGTGTGCGTGCAAGCGTGCGTATTCGTGTACGTGCTTGTGCGTACGTGTACACATTAGTTGGAATTACTTATGCTTGATCTACTATAGCATCGTAAAAAGGCCTTTTCTATTTTTAAACACTTTAATATGTACTTATAATGTATAGGATTTCCACTAAGAAGTCAACCTATAAGAGGTCCACTTGCTGATCAACAGATGAGGCTCTGGCCAACAGAACATTCCACTTAGCAGCAATAGGCTCGCTACTTATTACGTGGGACCAAAATATTGACGAAAAGTGAACGTTTAATTTGCCTCTGCCCAGCCCTCCGGGGAAACAGGTGTGATTTTATGTACGTATGTATGTATGTATTCATATACATACATCTGTATATATGAATTATGTTATGTCAACATACAATGTGTGCTATTTACATATAATACATACAGTAGCGCTCAAAAGTATTTTGACAAGACTACTTTTGCAGTTA
Organism: Hypercompe scribonia; assembly: GCA_949316085.1. NCBI lineage: Eukaryota > Metazoa > Arthropoda > Insecta > Lepidoptera > Erebidae > Hypercompe > Hypercompe scribonia. Next base: position 18,834,032 of record OX438983.1, on the reverse strand, counting down.
TCTTTTTACTGAGTACTTCAAAATAATTTTAGTATTTTTATATTATTATTTATTATGTATTACATCCTCTGTGAGTTACAAGTTGAAACTTGTTTGTTTTCTTTCTTTGTTAAAAACAAAACACGTCTATACATGCGCTCAAAAATATTTTGACAACCATTCAGTTCCTTGCTGGCAGCGGTTCTACTCACACTGCATATATTTTTGTCTATAAGGTATAATTACTCCGCATTTATCAACATGCCTAAGACTAAAGAATATTCAAATGATATTAAAAATGCCGTGATAATTGCCCTACAAAGTGGAATGACGCAAGCAGAAGTTGCTCGAAGTTTTAAAGTGTCATGACAACTTGTTAGTTCGTGGAACAAAGCTTATAATAAACGTAAGACTATTGAAAATAAGCCTCGAAGTGGCCGTCCGAAAAAAACATTAGCTAAGGAAGACCATTTGATAAAAAGGTTATCGACAAGTGATGTCCGAAAAACGGCTGTGCAAATAAATAACGAGTTACAGGAAAATTACGACGTGAATTTACACGTTTCAACTGTAAAACGCAGACTAAAGGATTTCGGATTACATGGACGACGTCCAACTAAGAAACCTCTAATTTCTGCAAGGAATAGGAAGCTGCGCCTTGCGTTTGCGAAACGGTTCAGATTATGGACGAGTTTAGAATGGTCCAAGGTGTTGTGGAGTGACGAAAGCAAATTTAATTTAGTGTCATCTGATGGTATACGGTACGTGCGACGTCCTGTAAACAAAAGATTTAATGTCCGATACCAAATACCCACAGCAAAGCATGGAGGTGGCAATATTATGGTCTGGGGATGCTTTTCTCGCCGCGAAGTCGGACCTTTAGTTAGGATAGAAGGTACTATGGATCGCTTTATGTACGCAGATATATTAAAGCAACAAATGCTACCCTATGCTAAAGCAAATATGGCACGTGGTTGGTATTTTCAACAAGACAATGACCCAAAGGACAAGTCGAAACATGTCAAATACTTCATGAAACTCGCTAAAATTAAAATTCTCAACTGGCCAAGTCAAAGTGCGATTTAAACCCGATAGAGCATCTTTGGGAAGAACTGAATCACCGCGTAAGATGTCGAAACTATTCAAATAAAGATGCTTTATATGAAGCACTAAGTAACGAATGGAGCCGAATACCCATTGATCGTTTGCAGAAACTAGTTGACTCGATGCCGGCGTGTTGTGAAGCGGTCTTGAAGGCTAATGGATATGCAACAAAATACTAATAGTTAATATCAAAAATAATAATTTTTTTTATTTTATATAATACAAACTTTCCTTGTCAAAATACTTTTGAGCTGTGTCGTAAATAATTTTTCTTTATGTTTTCTTTTTGTGTAGAAATACATTACATTTAAGTGTCTTAATTTGTAAAACGTATCATTACTTCAAATATAATCTTTGATTGGAAACAATTTTGTTATCATTTTTAGTGATATGGAATAAAATTGAATTGTCAAAATAAATACTTTTGAGCGCTACTGTATATATGTGTATATCCCACACCGTTTGGCATTTAGACATTAGAGCATGTGATTCTTGTGTCTATGTTGCCTCGCCATCATCAATTGTGTGCACCTGTTACTACTTTCGGTTTGATGCTACTCAAAGAGTGATTGCGTTACATAATTGTTTTTGGTGCACCGTACAAGGTGCACGTATAAAAAACTGTTGGTATTTCATAAACTCAGTTTGAAAAAGATTTTTCTGAAATAGTGAGGCTAAATCCCTTCTGCGTTTTCAGTTTAAATTTGCATTAGTACTAGTGTGTTATCATATCTAATATGGAAATTGATTAATCATTAATAAATAATAATGGTCAAGAAACGTTTATCTGATCTACAAGAGATTTCAGCAAAAGTGAATAGTGAAACAGAAAATTTTGCAAATGAATATGTATAAAGTATGTCGTAATGATAATTTTCTTAATGTTAATTATGAAGTTAGTGTTGAAGGTAGAACTGAGAAAGTAAATAAAAAGTTGTATTTGTTTATGAAAGTTATGTTAAGCTTAGAGGTGTTCACTGTATCAACGAAATTTCGAAACGGAGCTATTCGCTTACATAGATATTATCGAAAAAAATATGGATTTATAAGAACAGGGTATGAATATAGGGTAAACGTGCATTTAGAAGATAGATACAAAAGAAATTTACAAGAAATTAATTTTAGAAAACCTTGCCAAGAAATTTGAGAACAGAAGTGCCAACTTGAGAAATTCCATGCGCGATCATTTGTTTTGTAATCAACACGACCGAAATATTTAAACGAAAAAATAAAACCTTTGAAATATTCATTTATTTGTACAGAAGGTTGGACATATGCAGCTATAAGTTCCCGGAAAGCAAGTGGTCACGTAGTGGATGAAACATTCAAAGATAAAATTGAGAAAGCTTATGACTTACATAAAACTAAAAATATGCTTATGCCACGATGACCACAGATCTTGTAATGTTATGATGAAATTGAACGAAAGTACTCTTTATCAAAATACTTTCATTTTTAATAATACTTTTGGAAGTAAATGACTTCTTCTCCTTGATGTAAAGCAAGCAAGCATTATTTTTAATATGTATTATGAATTTCTTTGTAGTGCAAGCAATTTAAGCATTACACTATTTTTGATCAGCATTAATTTAGTTTCAGAATTTTAAAGTTATCAAAAATTTAAATGGTTTAAAATTATGTCACGCAATCATTTCACTGTCGTTTGCATGATGACAGTGTAATGACCACCACCACCATGACCACTAAAAACTTACTTTGCCTTTTTATTATTTGTGATAAATAAACTTTGCTTCTATATGGCTTCCAAACAATTTGGAACTATTTACAGAATTTGGATATTGAAATTTCTCTTTAGACGATGTCTTGTAATTATTGACTCTGTCAATTTGACTCTAATATCTTTTATCATGCTAATGAATTTTCACCTTGTAAAGTTATTTTCTCCTTGGAAATGTTTGTAAATAAATGGATTTTTAGCTGCATTAGCTTATGTTTCCAAACTTAGATTTGTTACTTGCATAAGTAATGCATTTTTTTGTTTCCTAGGAGAGTGGAGTACAAGAAATAATATATATAGACTATCAATTGATCCACTATGGAAATTCAGTTTCCGAATTATGCCATTTAATCTACACCAGCATTGATTGACAATTTCGTAAAGCTTCATTTCTTAAGTTTAAAAAATATATTTTTAAAGTTTATTTTTCTTTTAGTGACCTTAATTTAATCTAGAATAAGTTAAAAAAACAAGCTTTTGACATTTTTAAATAATACTTTTTTATTTTCCTATCTCTATCTTCTTGTTTCTTCATGAACTAACAGTTCTATATACTTTAATTAAAAAACTTTCATGCCTATATTCTATGTACCTATAAGCTGTGTTGTCATTTTCTGATGAGTATAATTCATCTGTATCATCATCATCACCACTCGAAACTCGTTTTCTCCACCAATGAGATTTATTAATTTTTGGTATTATACAATTATTAATTTTGAGAATATGAAAAAATTCAATGACATGATGTCGAAAATATTTTAAGCGGTATGCTATTACTGATGTGAATAAAAGACTTAGACATTAAAATCCGTATTAGATTTGAAGAAGAAATCAACAAAAATACTCGCTATGTGATTTATAATTAGTCTAGATTGCTTGTCAGTCAAATTTCAACTATTTATTTCAATGACCAGCATAACTTTAATTGTCATTGTATCATATATACTTTATATCATGTTAGGACCAACTATGTACTAGATCTCTATCATTTGTGTATAGTTTTAAATATTTTTTATCATCATATCATACATATTATACAGAGTTGCATATTGCATAAAATTTTTTCCATACGTTGTTGACATACTCAAAAGTCGACCTAAACGGTTTGACAGCTATTTTTTGGTTAAAGTTGCCAAGATTTGGAACGACCTGCCTAGGTCTATTTTTCCTGATAAGTTGAACTCTGGAGTCTTTAAGAGTAGAGCGAACAGGTTTCTTTTGGATGAGCGTGTACTACCTTCGTCTTCATTTACACTTTCCATCAGGTGAGATGGAGGACAAACGCCTATTCCATTACAACTATGAAAAAAATATACAAAGGTAGGCTGACATTTCTTAAGTTCAAATCAAAGAAGCTATTATAGTATAAGTTTTCTCAGGGTATATATATTTATAGCTCTTATAATTCTATTGCTCAGTTCCCAACAGCATTGAAACTCGTCTGTGCAGCAAAAAGAAGAGTGCAGTGTCATCTGCGAAAGATATGAATTCGATTTTGATGAGAGTGTTCGAGATCAATAACAACATAGTGCAATAAAAGTCATGAATTCAAAATATTAGTTACTTTATCGCTTCCTAGATGGAGTTGTACTACAAAGCTTAGATCGCGCTGTCGTTGTGTTACCCGCGTTAGAGTATGAGGCGTACAAAAATTTTGTTTGTGCTGATAGAGTTTAGTACAAGGCGACTGCCAATTAAACTGTGGTGTCTTACGAACCCATAGTATGGTGTACAGCGGTTTTATTTAAATCCCTACTAGTGTCATACACCCAGTCCAACGCTACTACGCTTGGTATCAAACAGAGAGTCTTAGGTTTGTCAGTTAACTTTATACTACATATTGTTGCGTGTAGTTCTACATACAAGCCATTTGGGATATCTTATTTAATTTCAAGGTCAGTAAAACTTCAATTGCCATTGTATAGATTCTTGTACTCTGATATATCAACATAATATACTGCGACAGCTATATGTAGCCGTTTTAAGTAATTATTTATTTTTTAACGAATCGTTAAGCTTTTAAAGAATTTGTGCTAAAAACCCAGATTTGTTCAATTCTACAGACAAACACTAAGTTACTACAAAGTTATAGTAGCAAATTAAGGTATAGTTTTACGCAAATTTTTCTAGAAAAGAGTACAAAGTGTTGACTTCACTTATTAATCTGATGATGACGGTAATAGGAATTTTAAATGTAGCAACATTTATAGCTCTGGCTGTTATGATTATGGCACGAAACATGGTAACGAGTGTAAATACACGCAAATTATCGTTTGTCTAGACATTGTAGTCTCTACTTTGTTATGGCGGCATTATACGTTTAAATATTATTTATAGTCTTAACAAATTAGACAGCGTTAACCTTCGAGTCAGTCTAATATTTGAATAACAACATAATTTTGAATAAATAATGGCAGTGTGTTATTTTTTCTTTAATTTAGTTTAACATTCTTAAATATAACCAGCAACGGCCTGAATAATGACGGCCAGTCCAGAAAATGTCACGCCAATGTGTTAATAATACAATTGACAAACTATTATTTTTAAAGATTTAATAAATTGTGGTCACAATTCAATAGTATTGGAATATTTTAAAAATGTTTTTCATAAGATCTTTACTTTATTTACGATACGGGAAAAAATGGTGTTGAAAACTTTAACATTCAACTGCAAAAAACGAAATCACCAATGAAAACGTTTTCTAAAACTGTAAAAGTTTGTTGTCATACCTTTTTCTAAAATTTCTTTTTTTTTAACTAACGTAAAAAAATAAACTGGCTGTAAGTTATGTTTTTTCTTAACCTAGCAACACTTGATCAATGTCACTCTATGTTTCCCGCCAGCGTTATCATGTCATCCTATAGTCATTCGCTATGTGCACTCGCTCGTACCTACTTTGAATCGGACTTCGTGTTTCGTTTTCTGTTTCTATCTATTTTTATACATAATTGGCGTAGTGCTAAACTTCATGATTTATATTTTCTATTGGGTATAGGTCTGTAATAAGTTTATTATTTCCATAATAAATTGTCCATGTCTAGGCCAGGAGCCTATACAAAGTGGTCAATTTTCTTTGTACTTTTATATATTTTTATGTGTTGTCTGTTCGTATAAAGGTAACTACTACTCATGGATAACTCTAACTTAGGAGTCACAAGAGGGTTGTCGCACATGGATATAGCAACACATTGATCTTGACTCTGCCACTGGCGTGAGAAGTTTCTTGTTGAAAACCAAGGTTATCGCCAGGATCTAATACAAGAGTATAAAATTCAGCTGCTTCATTCTTCATCAATGTCATCAAAACCTTTGACAGTCCACGGACTTAGGCCAGTCCTTAGTCAGATAGTTTTAGCCTATTATACCACATTGGCCAGACTGTGGGTATGAGATTTGTTTAAAGTTTACTTACTCATCTCTGATGACACTTATAGGAAAAATTGGGGTAGTGACATTGTATTCTGAATCTGACAGCAAACAGAGTTCGTTCAGCTTCATTCCTCGAACAAGTCCTATTCGCTAAATTGGGAAGAGAACGGGCAAGCTAGGTGAGATAGTGATCTGTGGGAATTTCATTATAAAAAAGATATTGAGTATGTAAGTATGGTTAAAAGTAACGATAGGCTAGGTCCAGTAGCTTCGTACCCGCAGATGGTGCCCGCGGTAGCGGACAGGCTTTAGGAAGAGTTTGGATGTCATAATGACAACTGTTCCCGGATCTCTCCTATCTGAAGCGCAGCGTGGCACACCGTGTGGTTTTAGCCGGTTCGAACACCATCCTGCCGTAAATGGCGGTTAGGTGACGGCCTGAGGGGGCTTTCACACTTCAAAAAAAAAAAGAAAGATGTCCAGTAACATCACAAACAAAATTAGGTTTCTTACTACGTAAAATTAATATAAATTACACGAATAGCGTAGTGGTTTCACCGCCTTCTACTGCGTTGAGTATTGTGGGTTCAAACTCCAATATTAGAAGGGCGCGAGCTGTGAAATAAAAAAAATCTAAAAGCTGCACGAGAGGTGCTATTGTCGAAAAAAGTGAATAAATAATTTTTATTACAAAATATTCTTATATTTCTTTCCTGACATTGAATTTTTTAAAGAACTGATTGAATTAGTTATGAGTCGGCAAATTCTTGATTGTCTGTCGACTCTTTTATGTGAGTCTTGGGAACACTTTTTTTCTGTAATGGACAGAAAGTACTTTCGGCTACTTGCTTAGCTCTTTATTGGAAATCTACAGTTTGAAAGTTCGATATCTGCGTAAATGTATGAATAAAATAAAGTGTTAGTGTCATTAAAGTCGTATGATAATTTTCATCTGTAATTATTAACAATGTAGGTAGAAGAGTCACACTGATTACTGCACATGCGGGCCGGCTCGACCGGGGCAGTATGACAGAACCTCACTGCGATGGTGTTATGGTTTAGGGCTTTATACTTCTTAAAAAGGTCCAGTAGAACCTCAAATTAGTTGAACGTCTCCGATATACAAATATGAGGAAATCTGTTTATTTCTAATAGATATAAATATGCCTCAGGATTGCGGTGGTCTGATGCCAGTCGCTGTGTTGAAAAAACTGATATGCAGATAAAACTCGTTGAAATAATAATCGACGCCAAATAATCTTGGGAATAATAAAAGCCACTAGGTAAAGTTTTATTCTGACTTGTAAAAAGAGGATGTTCACGATTTTACTGTTTTATATAGATTTGGATAGTAAAATTCAAACCATGTAGTACTTAGGTAGTACTTAAGTGATCATATTAATTGCTTTAAGTAGATATAATTACACATTTTGAGATAAGAAATAATACGCTAAAAAGTGCTCTATAACATGACTATTAAACTTACTATTATGAAATAAGTTGTGGGAAAATCCAACGTGTTTGATGTTCCTGAGGGCATCATGACGCCGTTTACTTTACATAATTGATTCTGACGTCGGAGTAACCATTTCCATATCATAATCGTCCATCAACATAATTATACTGAGGCAATATACCATTATTAATTTGAAAAGAGGTTAGGAGGCCTTTGATTGGGTGTTTTTGTGCTAGATTCCATCTACTCCCGTCTGGTAGTCAGATGTATCCTTATTGTGGGCTGATTGTATTGTGAAGCTTCGATTTCTATCCAGAACAAAAAACTTTGAGATAAATATGGTCGTTTATTTCGTATTTGGAAGTGGTTTCTCTATATTGTATACTTAGTTATCAATCAGGACCAGTCGTTGTGGGGAGGGCTATGTCCAGTAGTGGACGCCTTTCGGCTGATATGATAATGAATCAATGAGTATCCATTATTGGACTGGCCTGTTGCTCTAGTTCGATTTCCACTTGGAACAAATAATTATGTCGTGATCAAAGTTAAATTGTTTTGTATCTGAGTAAATTTGTTTTTAGAGTATATAAGTATGTTTATCATACATAGGATTCTTCACCCCCTCAAGTCAACCTCACCTGATAGTATTGCACTTGCTGATTGACGGATGAGTCTCGGGTAAACAAGACATCGACAAGCGACAATAGGCTTGTCAAATATTGCTTGAAATCAAAACACTAGCGAAAAGTGGGCGTTTATATGCCTCTGTCTACTCTGCCGGGGATACAGGTGTGATTATATGTATATATGTTTATAATCAATCTGGTTATCAATGGCACACGCTCTGTGGGCTACCAAGCTGGCTGGTTCGACATTATTAATATTTTCTGTCAGTAAAGTTCTGCTCTGAAAGTCGCATAATTCGTACCTTTGAGTTAGTACTTTAAACTGTTGTAGCGACTTGCTGTTACGCGACTAGGACTTAAGTAGCTGTTTGCAAGATGTGGTCACCTAACAAACATCTGCTTACCTGTTCTAGAATGAAGAAGTAATATGTACATATGAAATAAATAGGACGTACCTATCTCTATATTTCTTATGTTATATTTGTGGCTTCATTCACTTGAATGACACTCGTCCCCGGAATACTCAAACAGTATCACCCAATGACAGCCTTTTCAAACACAAGTGCCACTTGTAACAAAAGAAGTTCACCCATATTGAGATTCAACACGTAATATGTTATGAAACGTGAGTTTCCTACTTTCATGTGTTCAGTTAATAATATAGCAGAAAAACCACAATTTACCAAAGTTTCTACGGCAGTGAGGAAAGGTTTGTATGTTAAACGACTCACCCCCTGACGATATCAAAAACTTTGTACAACAAATTTTATTTGCGGTCTCGTTAGGAGTTTCAATAATTGAAACGTTTATACAAGGGTATAAATATACACTCACATCTGTGATCTACAAAGGGATAGAAAAATATGTATTAAAAGACACATTTTTACGCAATTATTACGTATCATTTAAGTAAGAGGGAACCTAAATTAATTACACCCAATAATAGAACAAATAATAGTGCTTATCATATGATATTAAAATTGTCCTGAGTGGGAATCGAACTCACAAGCTCTGGCTTAAAAGTCTGTAATGATATACACTAGACCTACAGACCCATACCCCGTTCCAACTAACTCGAGAAACTTCGCCTGGGTCCCTGTTAAGAAATGAGTTTATTCCGTATTTACGTTAGCTGGGTCCCATCAATAGCTTAGAACCCCAAACCAACCTCACCTTCAAGTAGTGCACCTGCGGATTGACAGATGAGGCTCTGATAAACAAAACAAGACGATGCGGCAACGGGTTCGCTACATACAACGTTGGACCAAAACACTGGCGAAAAGTAGGCATTTAATATGCCTCTGCGTATGCCTCTTTAATATGATGCTGATGATAATTACATTAGTTTGCATTGACGCTCTACTCCTGTTCATCGTAGTTTTATAGCCCTCCTCGATAAATGGACTATTCAACACTAAAATAATTTCCAATTCGTACCAGTAGTTCCAGAGATTAGAACGTTAATTCAAATAAACTAACTAACTAAGTAAAGATATACTAAAAAAATTTACTGCAGGTGTACACACCTTTTCTTCATCAATACTTACTTATTCCAGTCACGTAGCATTTGCAGAGCGAATAAAACGACCTTACTCAGTTTACGCTACAATATTCCTTATATCAAATAGCTGATGTTAAAAAAATTCTATTCAGGACGCAGGCTATTGTGATTCAATTTTGATGGTAGTAGAGTCACGCTGATTTCAGCATGAACGGGCCGGCTCGACCGGGGTTGTATTACCCTCCCACAGAAGATCAACCTAAAGCGACAGCATCCGTGCTGTCGTGTTTCGTTGGTGAGTTCAAGACCGGAGGCCCATCGTTGCAGGGGTGACAGTTGTCGTGGCATGGTCATGCCTTTTACGTGCCTTTTAGTAGGCCGTCATGGTGTGGGTCACCACCGTCATTCACAAATAGTATGATAACCACAACTCATGGATTCTATTCATGCTTTCTATCAGGCAGAGTAGAAGCTCACTTTGGTAGACTGTTAACAGAAAAAAACTCTATGTAATTAACGCTAAACTCCTCTTGTTCGTATGACAACATTAAGAACACACACGAATTCATCCCGTGGGTGACGTAATAGCAGCCGAAGAGAACACACTACCCTCACTGAAGCTTGTATCGTGAGTTAGTTGAATATAACTGCATATAAACGGGTGTCGTGTCCCCCCTAACAGAAAAGGAGGATCATCCGTCTAGGTGGGTATCCGTCTAGGTCCTAACGTCCGGAGGAGCCGGGGCGTGATCGATCGCTTCTCAGGAATTGATGTTATGAAATTGTATGTAAGATAATGTCACTCCGTAGCTCAATATATCGATGGTATTAGACCATATATTGTATCTATTTATATTATGATACCTGATTCCCGCGGGTATCGTAAAAGGCGACTTAGGCAATAAAATTTATATTTATTTATTTTTAAAAAGACGTGATACTCATTAGGAACGTATCTGGTGTCGCAGGAGACTTTATAAACCTTCAAGAAATGGACACAAAGAACACTCAAACAGATCAATAATACAATAACACAAAGTGTTGTCCCGTGTTAGGTTTGAACCCATAACTCTCGGCGTAATACAGAGCAGTGTAGTGACCGCTTAAACCACTACGTCATCCGAGCAGTCATATGTCATACAAGACTGTAAAGAGAAGGAAAACCTGAAGCAAAACCAACACAAACTAATCTGGCTAGCGTGGTATAGTAGGCCAAAACCTCCTTGCTAAAGAGAGGCATATATCCAGTAATGAACTATTGAAGGCTGTTTGTGACCTACTTTAAGTAAGTGTTTTCTTTAACTGTTAATACAGTACCTAACAATCTTTGTTATTCATAGATTATAGAAAGCTTGAACAATATATCAAGCCAGTGTCATAAAGGAAATTATTTTTAAACACATAAATTAATCAAGTTTATTGTCAATCAATTTATTTACAGTAAACACTAGCTACAGTATGTTACAATAATGATAATACTCTTAAAGGCCCACATACTCTGGTAGGTCAAAGTGGTAAATTGTCCAGGTAAAGTTGATAATTCTTTTTTGTTATTAAACAGTCATTTAATTTGACAACATATCAAAAGAGAGAAACTATAGATATTCTTCTTGCGGTCAGATGATAGTCGATAAATATGTAGATGTCAAAACTCTTTGGTTGGTAAAATCAATTTCAAGGTTCATTATTTTAGCAGCTACTAGTTTCAATCTATGCACATATATCACAAGATTATGCATAAAATGTAACTAGCAAGTAGTTTTTACCAACTTAACTTTTGCTTTTTGCCTTTAGAATTTACCACTTTAACATCTGCCTAGGCCAACTAACATAATATAATAGAAAGCTCATAGATTATGCAAAATGCATATAATATAATATTAAATACTAGTAATGTTATATTTACAAAATGCTTTTATATAAAATTATATTAAATCCGACTTAATGGTTGAAGCAAAGTCAGAGTAAAGTGGACATTGTTAATATTGCCCGGTCAATGTCTACATGAGGTGAAATCGACTAAATTACTGCTCGGCGTTTTTTTCTTATATAGGAATTAAACAACACTATATGGATTTATATAATTAACTATGTATATATATATATACCGCTAACTTTATAATAATGAGAATGTCTGATAAACGACACCTAGGGTTGATTTAAAATACATGCAGAAGTTATTAACAAAATAGCACAGGTATTACGATATATTTTAACAATAAAAAGGCACTATTTTGAATCTTAATTAAAAAGACATAGAAGTTATAAGATTACATTATATAATTTGGTGTCAATCAGTCGTAAAGTTTTGGATATACGAGCACTTCAAAGAAATGAAACATGTAAGATTTAAATTTAAAGTACAATTTTAATAAGATGAGTGCAAAATGCTTTGTTGTGATTGGACTAGTTGGTATAGCGGTTAGTGTACGTGACTGCCAATCAAGAGATCTCGGGTTTAATATCTGTGTATTTGTTGTTTGGTTTTTCTTACAAGAAATTCTCAATAACGGAGTATGGGAGTCGTTCCGTGGAAAATTTGTGATTCAAGTAAAATCGGTTGAACTAGTAGCTGATTCTAAGTGATCTTGGAAATTATAAAGGTTAGGCAGATGATGAAATGGCCTTTTAAAAACAAGATGTAATAATGATGTCCTCCTAACTAATTTCAGCTACGGCATATAGTGTAAACGGAGACCAGAAGACTACGCAAATGTAGATACACTCTCTGTTTCCTCACTCTCATAATCCGATGGGACGGTTATTCGATACGACCGGAGAAAGATCAGCCACAGGAACGACGGCTTTACGTGCTCTTTGCACGAGAGTTAAGATCCAAACTTCCAAGCTTCGGACTGTGATTGAGCATTTCTATAATCAGAAAAAATCAATAATACTTTCTAGCCTGCCCCGGGATTAAAACTTAAGAGAGCTGTTAATCGGCAATCACATTTATTATATCATGTCACATGCACAAAAACAAGGTATAGAAAGAATATGAATCGTGTGTAAATGTGGCTGAAAATGGCCTGTTGATCTTGCTGTCTCAGTGGTGGGAGCGGGGCAGCGTAGGCGGTGGTAGGTTAAGGCTATATTACTCCGCCACTGGTTGTACCACTGCCGCCGCCACTGCCCGCCTGCTGGCTTCTAAACCGCTGCCTAAAGGATGAGTGAGATCGATGAGGCGAAAAGGCCGTGAACCGTCCTATCAGTTTTGTTTTCGAGACTTATAGTACGCCTTACCTTAGTTCTCTCGCCCTATCCATTTTTTACATAAATTAATCTTCTTCCTTTGATTGTAAATGAGTCCATAAGAGAAACTCGTAAAAACACAACATTGACCTCAAATGTAATTGGGTAAAGGGCAGAAAGATGATGCGGTGTTGTAAAACTGTATTGATTGTAAGTTAGGTATTGTTTGTTATTGGAAAATTTACATACAATAATAAACTGATAATTTGAGATTTGCAAGCCAAATTGCAGTAAACAAAATACTTTACGAACACATTACATTTAAATTGAATTGTTTAATATGTATTTATGGTTTAACTTGTACATAGAACGCATATAAATGTATCACTTAATATATAATATTAAATACAACATCAAATCCTTAAGTGCATTCGCATTGATTATATGTACACTTATATCAATAACATTTATTATAAAAACCACTTATGTTTACACAGATTATAAGGTAATTTATTACTGAAATATGACTTTGGATACACACGATAACATTTATAACATTTATATCGAAAAAGATGTACAATCAATTGAGTATTTTAGGCATTAAAAAGTAAAAAGAATTTAGACATTAAACCCTCTTTGTGATACCATAAATATTATACCACTTTGACCAACTTTATCATGTAGTTAAAGTAGAGAATGAAATTATGAATAAAAACGATGAGACAACATATTTAAGCATTTAGGCTTCAAGATTATTTTACTTAATTCCAATAATTCTTTGTAGAATTCTATCTTATATTTAGGTTTAGTTACTATATAGTTTTTACGATAAATGAATAGGTTTTGGCATGGATGGAAGGAATACAGTGGACCCTGGATCAATTTGAATTTCATCAAACAATATAAACGGGGACAATAGTCAGATGTGAAACAATATAGTCTAAATAAACTACATATTTTATATAAATTCTTGGTTCAAGTAAAGCAAGAACATTTTAAACTTTTGTCATGTACTTTTGTCCCCATGTGGGGTGTGAAGAAGCATATCACTAGGCTGCCGTAGCGTGGGTCACCATACTGCATTGTCTGTATTCACAATCAGTATGGTGACCACTACTCTTGGTTTTCCATAAGGCAGAATAGTCACTTTGGTAGGTTTTTTTAATTTATTGTAAATCTTAATGGAAGTTAGTACAACAGATTTTTAATTTTATTGATAGATATGACGCTCTTGAATAATCTACCCACAAATATTATTTCAATAATAGTGCTTAGTTTTTAGTCTCGAAATATAATAGACTCATTTAATTTTTTTAGAACACCATGTAATGTTCTAAAAAATGAAATGATTTTTTACCAAAAAGGTTTTAGCACTTCTTATTATTCTTTTTCAAATATGTTGCTGTACGTAAACCAAGACTTTTCAAATTGAACAAATAAGGTTAATACCCAATTTTTATCTATGATAATTAAGTATGTATTATATAGAAGGGTATTTATTATAGTAATATTATTAATACGATACATTTGATACATTTTAAGAGATATATATTTACGTATGGTCCAGTAACATTAGCGTATTTATACAATACAATATAATCTAAATGATAAACTTTAGCTTAGATTAATATATTGCTGATACGTCGTATTATTGATATTATAAGAAGTATTTGGGTAAATACCGATGTCTTACACGTATTTTTATCCTAAATAAATACAAACTTATCCATTAAATACTATGATATTAAATTCTCTCAAATTGGCACGTAATGACTAATAAATGCCAATTTTATATTTGGCGTTTAATTTTTTTGGTTGGTAACACAGCTGGTTACAGTATCGATACTCGTTTTTAATTCGATTTTTAAATGTTTACTGTCACGTATGAAGTTGCTGTATGACTTAGAAACACAATCTTTTTTAAAAAAAGTTAACAACTAACAGTAATAATGATGGAAATATTGGAACGAATCGAATGTTCTAGAAAAAGTTTGAATTTGTTTGTGTTAACTTATTCAGTAGATTAACTTGAAAAAGTAAGACCTATTGAATACAAAAAATTCTGCGAAACTTTCGTTCTGAGCTAGTTTAAATATCGTTTTTCATGTCGATAACATATCGGACGCCATACACAGCTGTGTAATTTTCATATTTATAAACAAAAAATACACTAAAGTCCGAATACTTTTGTCACTAAAGTGTCAATATCTTAGACGAACACTGGTCCGTCATTTTCCACTCACAGGACATGAAGGTTCTCACAGTTTTTGAACTTGGAATCCTCCTTCCCAAAGATCCAGGTGAACATCTGACGCGCCTTCATGCTGGCTCTGACCACTCCTCTGGACTTGTACCAGTGAGCTGGTGAAGATTCCCTTCCACCTTCCGCGGAGTACTGCTGTCGTTTAAGGCGAATTTGGTTCAGGATACCCACCACTAGTTCGTCTACGTTGTGGTTTATTCCCACTGACACTTCTATGAACTTTGCCTTGTAGGTGCATGCGAGACATTTGCCATCTGTTGGAAAAAGAAAGAATGTAAGTAGACTTCCCTTGTTGTATACGAACTTTTGCCCACGGCGCTGCTCGTATACATGTCACCTATAAACAATAGCCTATATGTTATTCTGCTCTATAAGCTATATTCCTGTAAAATTTCGTCTAAATCCGTTCAGTATTTTTTGCGTCAAAACGTAACAAACATCAATACTCACAAACATTCGCATTTATAATATTAATATGGTTTGGATCTCAAGTAACCTCAAATCAGTTTCGTGTGAGACCATTAGAGCCAGGCTCATACATGCCATTTGACACTAACGAAATACAAAAGTAGAACTTCTTTTCTTTCATAAATAACCAGCTGTACTCTACCACGCTTCGCTGTTGCACATTGTGACACTAATGTGAAAATGGCAAAAAAACTCACACAGGCAATAAATAAAAAAAAACTATGACGCAGAGTGTGTTTCGTTTCAAAACTTAGATATAGAACTTTTTGAATTTTTGAAGTATACCAAAACCTTACCACAAACTCAAAAGTTTCATATATTTGTATGATTTCAAATTCAAAAACTCACAAACAGAACTACAACTGTGGTTTGATTGTTGAATAATATTAAAAACAGTATATTTATTTGTATGTTATGTGCCGTACTGTCCAATTGATCCGTGTGGTGACGGATTAAGAATACATAGCGTTACCACCCCTATTCATCCTATGGGTGTCGTAAAAGGTGGCTAAGGAACCAAGTATACGAGACAACATCATTACAAAGAGAAGGAAAACTTGAAACAAACCCTTTTTTTTTTTTTTTTTTAACGTGTGGAAACCCCCTCGGGCCGTCACCCCACCGGGGTTTACGGCGGGGTGGTGTGTCGGAATCGGACCGACTAAAACCACACGGTGTGCCACTCTGCGCCTGAGATAGGAGGGATCCGGGAACCGCTGCTATTACGACATCCAGATCCCTCCTAGCGCCTGCCCGAAACTGCGGGCACCATCTATGGGTAAACTCTCTATTTTAGGCGACGTACGGCACACGCGGACGTCGCCTCCTCGCGGCTGGCCATTATAGCGGGTGGAGGGGAAAACCCGTCCCGTCCACCCGCGGCCACACTCAAGGCGGCATGAGGCGCTGGTACGCGCGCCTCCGCCGCCCGGTTCGCCGGCGGCGAATTGGGTCCGAGTGGATATCGTCCTCCCGGGCCAGGCGAAATAATATTTGATAGAAATATTTAGCTTCTTGTATTGTCTTTATTTAAAATAAATTCTAAATAATTACATGAGTTTTTTCCAATTACGTCCAAGACTCGAGTGAGTCTTATAACAAAGTGATATAAAAGAAAATGTATTATTTAATTAATATTGTACTCATAACTTGAGTGTTGCAACGTAATTTGAGACTAAAAAACACAGCCTTCTAACATTTATTTATTTTGTAATTATATTTATGTTTACGAATCATAATATCATCATCATCATCATCATCATTTTAGCCAAAAGTCGTCCACTACTGGTCATTGGCCTACCCCAAGATTCTCAACAACAGCCGGTCTCATGCCATCCGCATCCAACGGCTGCCTGCGATCAATGTGATTCACATTGTGCGGGGGCTACAACGCTATAATCATAATATATTAAGAGTAAAAAATGATTTTTTTTCGGAAAAGTATAGCACTGGTAAGAATTAAATAATAAAACACAATTACAATTTTGCTTAGAACTCAAATCGAGGCTGGCAATAACGACAATGGAACTCACCTGCTGACAATTAACAATGACATGACATGGCATTTTGTTGTTCGTTCCACAGATAAAAAATGTTAATTATAGTATTTTTTTATCTTTGTTACGTTCCAATTTACCGTCATTTATAGTAGTCCAAGGCAAAGTTGTATAGGAATTTAATCTAATATTTAACTGTAAGAATGCGTTGATTCCTCTTTAAAACTTATTCGTATTTTCCGATATATATAACCTTTTCAACTTTAACCTGAAATATCTCTTATTCTAAACTTCTATAAATGGTAATATGCTGATCGATAGACGAGGCTCTGTCAAACAAAACATCCCAATTAGCCGTCAATAGGCTCACTACCTATTACGTGGGATCAAAACACTGTTGAAAAGTGAGCGTTTAATATGCCTCTGCTTACCCGCTGTGGAAACAGGCATGTATGTACTCGTATGTAGACGCTAAAAAATATGCCGACAAATTTTAATTCAGGACTTTGCCATTGATCTTTTGCATTTAAGATCAAAAATGTTAAAAAAACACTAACACGTCAAACACAATTCGCTATCAAATTAATCTCGTAGTTATACAAAACTCTAGGGAAATCAATATGGTCTTACGTTAATATGGTGAACTAAATTGTCCCTAATAAAGACATATTATTACCACCTAAACACGACATCCGAACAAATCCGATCATAATTGCTTCTATTGAAGAAAACGGTCTTACTCCGATTAATATAATAATATTGTTAAGACTTCCATTCAATTTATAAGTATATATATATTTATTTTACTTTATAACTCAGGACATCTTATACAGGATCGTTTGTCGAGACTCAGACTGCTGATAAACATACTTCTAAACATATTATAGACGGATTACACCCACTTGCAGAGTAAATGATCGTACACATCAATTACTTGTCCTGGATGGGCAACAAACGACCGCCATCTTAGTAGTAAGAATCACTAACAGCTAAACCATAGACCAGTGGCTTTGATAAGTCATTTCTTTTTTTACCAAAGCCTAAGTAATATTTAAATTTGAGTCATTAATGAAATGAAAACATAGTCTAGTAAGCTTTAAAAGTGCCAAACCCTCCTATCGATCGAAAAGTACATTGTGAAGATAAATAACACAGTTATCGATGGATGATATTCTCGTTAACGAGACACGGATGAATAGCTTCTAGGAGCATGTGCAGGTTGCAAATACGTTTATATGGCATACATGCAAAGCTAATCGATGTTTTTTCAGTAGATATTGTGTTTCGGTATTTCTTTTTACATTTCCTGCTGATATTACTTTAATGTATTTATAATATTTTTGTAATAATTGTCCTAGCGCCTGCCCGCTCATACGGGCACCATCTGCGGATAAAACTCTCCTTTTAGGCGACGTACAGCACACGCGGACGTCACCTCCTCGCGGCTGGCCACTATAGCGGATGGAGGGGAAAACCCGTCCCATCCATCCGCGGCTACACTCAAGGTGGCATGAGACGCTGGTACGCGCGTCTCCGCCGCCCGGTACGCCGGTGGCGAATTGGGTCCGAGTGGAGGTCGTCCTCCCGTGCCTTCTCCGCCGCCTCCTTCCGCGAAATTACGTCGTCGCAGAAGGTTGCGACCGCGGTAAAACAACTGTCGCTACCGACCATGGAGCGTATGACGGCCGGTAGCGAGAGATCTCCTCCAATAACTGCAGTAAGGACCCCACGCTGCGCTGCCCAAGCGGAACAAACCGCCAGCGTGTGCTGAGCCGAGTCCTCACTGCAGTCGCAGTGGTGACAGGCGGGACTCAATTCCCTCCTGGCGACCGAGTGCAGATACTTCCCGAAGCAACCGTGCCCGGAAAGGACCTGCGTCAGTCGGAAGGAAAGGGTCCCGTGCTGTCGCCCTGCCCACTCGGCGATGACCGGCTGGAGAGCCTTCACGGCGGCAAAGCCAGCACGTGGAGTCTCCAGCCGGGACGACCAACGAACCATCGTGGCTAGACGAGCGGCCTCTCGCCACTCGCGTATCTTTTCGGGCGGGGGCCGTATGCCGCTACCCGCCCGGAAGTCAGCCGTTCGCCGATAAACTTCGGCGAGCACTTCCGCCTCCAAATCCCACGGGGGTGTTCCTGCCAAGGTGCACGCCGCCTCCGTCGATACGGTGCGGTAACCGCGTATGGCTCTAACCGCCAATATCCTCTGAGGGCGCCAGAGGGTAACTGTCACCCCTGCATCAATGGGCCTCCGGTCTCACACTTACCAGCGTGATTGTTATTAACCTGCATCAATTAGCGATTGATGCTTATTGATGCAGGTGTGATAGTTATCGTGGTAGTTGTGTGAGCCACCCTGACTATCATGCCTTTTATGTCCCCAAGCGGGGACTGTATCACTGTATCACACACAGTATGTTACTAAGCCACTGCTTGGTCAGCATTCTTAATGAGTATGGTGACCGAAACTCTTGGATTTTATTCATTCTTTTCATCAGGTAGAGTAGAGGCACTTTGGCAGATTCTAAATAAGAAACCAAAAATAAACTAAAAAAATCCATTTACCCTGTGTGGAGACAGCTCGACTCCTGGCTAAGTCGATCTTGTTTGCTACTAGTAATGCTGGTCTTGAGCGTAGCATGTCACTGTCCATCAGCTTGATCAGATCCTGCTCCGCTTTCTGAAAGGATGCTTTGTCCACCACTGAATATATTACTACGAATGCGTCTGGGGGTTCAGCTCGTTCGATCTCCTCCTGTAAATGATAACTGTGGTTAATTTTTGTAAATTGTTGAGGAAGACCGATTGGAAGTTATGTTTTTAAGATCATCATCATCAACAGACTTACGTAGTCCACTGTTGAGTATAAGCTTGTCTTTAGAAAAGAGATTGTGCTCAGCTACACGTTTACCAGTCGAGTTCATGTAAAATTTGTTTCAAATTTTTCTTCCCTTTGCAGTATTGTTATCCTACGTAATTTGTTCTCTTTATTGGCTCTCACGACACTCACAGGATGAAAAGTGGTGTGGCACAGTTCATCCCCCAATAAATACAGGGCCATAAATGTGCGCAATACGTATATGTTGTAGCTATCAATTGAAAATGAAAATTTAAAGATAGTTTTATATATAAAACTCTGTCCATGTTGTGACAGATTACGAATACATAGTGTTACCACCTCTATTCATTCCGTGGGTGTCGTAAAAGACGACTAAGAGAAGAAAATATGCAAGACAACATCATCACAAAGAGAAGAAAAACTTGAATCAAACTCTATTCCAACCCGTCTGGCCAGCGTGGTATAGTAGGCCAAAACCTCCTTGCTACGGAGGCCTAGCAGTCGACTATAAAAGGTTGTTCATGATTTGTATATAAAATTCATTATAAATGGATTCTGTGAAGTAAAATTAGCTGACTGCTAAGACATCCAGTTATTAACATTTCACGACATCATATAGACATTGAAATAAATAGTTCACCTTTACTGATGTGCAATTAACAAAGTATAATTCAGATTCTTCGCCGTTCAACATTATTGATACCTTCTGGTCTGAGCCGTCGGGATCTGAAAGTAAATTGAAAAGTTTAATTACAAATTTATACGACGACTTATTAGCGATAATTCTATGAAGATACGACTCCTTTGTCGTAAGAGGTAGAATAAAATGATAGAAAAACAACAAAATAATTATTTGTCGAGCACACGAAGTGTTACATTTTTATTTTAAATTTAAATTTCAAATTTATTCTAATGTAGGGGTCGTCGTTAAGTGGTAACTAAGTAGGCAAACACATTGCAAAGTTAAGTTAACCAAATTAGTCTATGGATGGGTGATTACTACATTGAGCCCTTCTGTGTCTCGGGGAGTATATTAAGCCATTGCTCTCAGTTGTCATGTGGACATCTGTGGCGATCATTACGATTACCAATCTACAGAACTTCGAAATCGCATAACCCAAGTAGGGTTGTGCTGCTTTGATGCCACTCACTCCACGTAAAAAATTCAACCCTTTTGTAATAGACCAAAGGTCGATTTTCATCTAGTTTGGGTATATTCAAAGCATTGGTAAATAAAAAGTAAATTTAAATGTTATTGTATCCTTTGTAAAGAGGAAAGAATGTATTATTGTATACCTCCAGCTATTTGCCTCAATTCTAAAATTCGTGTAGTTAAACGGTGGTTACTAGTAATGTTTTTAGACTCGAAATTTTTACCCATAGCTATGTAGTACAGCGGGACTCATTAGCCATAAAATTATTTAAAAAAATTACGATATCTTCTTTTTCCCGAAGTTTCGAGTGGTCTACACTGTTAATAATTTTATCGCGAATAAGTCCCTCTGTACAACGTAGCTAGATGATTACAAGGTAGTAGAGCCGCGCTGGTTTCAGCACGAACAGGCGGGCTTGACTGGGACAGTACTACCAGTCTCACAGAAGATCAACCTAAAGCGACAGTATCCGTGCTGTCGTGTTTCGTTGGTGGTTGGAAGATCGGACGCCCATTGATGCAGGGGTAAAAGTTATCGTGGTGTTTGCTCATTTGGCCAAGTGGCTTTAGCGGTCACCACGCCGCTCTCTAATGCGCTGAGCGTTGTGGGTTCAAACCCCACATGGGACATCACTTTGTGTAATCTACAAATTGGTGTTCTGAGTCTGGATGTTCTTTGTGTCCGTTTCTTGTACGTTTGTAAAGTCCCTCGCGACACAGGATTTATTCCTAGTAGGGGCGTAGTCTTTTTTTTAAAAAAAAAAGAAGTGTGTGAGCCTTACGCTCCCATGATCACTGTCATGCCTTTTACGTCCCCAAGCGAAGCGTGAGAAAGCATCTCTAGGCTGCCATAATGTGGGTCACCATGCTGCGTGGTCTGCATTCACAATGAGTGTGATGACTACTCTTGGATTTTATTTTTGGTAGGCAGAGTAATCACTTTAGTATGCTCTTTAATGAAAAAATAATGTTTTATGTTAATATTTTATCAACAAATACGAAATTCATTAAAATGCAAAAAGAAACTGAAACACTAACACAGAATATTTGCATGATAAATAAAATGTATTCTGAGAACAGTGTGACCAAATCGTTTACTGAACTAAATTCATTCATATGCATTATGTCGCCATTTTGGAAACAAATTTATGGAAATTCGCAATTTGTTTGCAAATATAGATGAAAAAAACTATTTTTATTCTGTACTAGCTTTTGTCCACGGCTTCACTCACGTGAAATTTGGTCTGTCACATTAAAATTCGTAACAGATCATTTGAAATAAATATATATATATTTTTTTAATAAAACTTCACTTCTAATACCTCCAAGAACATGTGTACAAAATGTCATGATGATCGGTTGAGTAGTTTTCGAGTGAGACGGTAACAAACAAACTTACATTCGTATTTATAATATTAGTAGGGATTGACATTCATGAGTTTGCTATAACAATGGCTTTTCCGTGTCTGTGATGTTCTTACAAAACCAAAGAGTTTGCCGTCAGTTTTAATGACGTTTATAAACTACTCAATGAATAGTTAACAGAAGAATAATGAGAGTAAACAAAGTATATATCATCTCATCTTATCTCATCTCATCTCTGCCAATAGATGTCCGCTGCTGGACATAGGCCTGCCCCAGGATTCTTCACACTAGCCGGTCCCGTGTCGCCCGCATCCAGCAGCTTCCCGCAACCTTCACCAGGTCGTCGGACTACCTTGTGGGGGGCCTATGAACGCTGCGTTTTCTAGTACGCGGTCGCCACTCCAGAACTTTATATAATATTATATACATATATGTGTATTCAAAACTTTCCAATTCAAATTTAAAAGTTAGGACAAAGATCTGATAAAAAGCAAGAAATGTTTTCTTTTTCTTAAAAAAGAACTGATCACAGCTTTATTCAGTTATCAACGCAAATAAAAAATAATACTCTCAAGGATGCAAGACGTAAAAGGAAATAGGGGTTAGAATTGCACCTTCGAGGCAAGGATTAAACAAAAAATGATATCGTTATGAAAACGTTGCTATAATAACGAATTATACGCTTTTCCCCTGTTTTTCTATGTAGCTTTGAGTCATAACCATTCGCTGGTATATTAGGACATTACTAGCATTGTGAGGTGCTAGTGAAGCTAAAGTATTTTTTGTTGCAGGGTAGGGTCTGAGTGCACGCAGAGCGATTTTTTTTATACAAATTATGAAGTTTTCTTTTGCAATTGACATCGTAAAAGCTTTAGAGTATAAATGGAGGTTTTGTTTGAATTTCCGATTCTTTTTTTAAATAAGAAACCTACCAAAGTGACTCTATTTAGCGTGATGGAAAGCAGGAATAGAATCCAAGAGCGGTAGTTGCCGTACTCACTGCGAATGAAGATGGTGAAGTATGGCGATTTCAGTTTTTCAAAGCTATTTACCCATTAATAGCATAGTTAACTTAAGTTGTAACATAACTATTTAACTACATTTGGTTACTCTTCAAATTGTACCCAATCAACCTATCAAAATGCACAAAAACCGTGCATATAACCTATCAAAATGTATAAAACCGTGTCTCGGAGAGTACGTTAAGTCTTCAGTCGTCAGTCAATCGTTATCGGGAAGTCAATGCCTTCAAATATACTGATCATTAGTTTAACCTTCGACTTCAGCTCGCTTTCAGGGTTGCGGAGGTCCGATGCCAGTCGTTTCCAGAAAAAACAGATATTCTGGTAAAATCGGTTGAACTTGCCGATCCCACATAATCTTGGGAATAATAAAGGGTAGGAAGACGATGACAAACTGTACCAAATGGTCTACAGTGGTATTTTTTTTTGCGAGAGAGAGAGAGTAAACAAACAGACAGGATGCTTGCAATTTAAGTCAAGAAGAGTCATAAGAAATTTGATACACTTAAAGTGTCACATCACTCATAATCGATAACATTTGGGTTGGAACTTTATACCTGTTTTAGGTAATTCTTTGTACGTTTACATTTCCATGGAGAGTTGGTGTAAATGATTACGATGGTAAGTTCAAAATATCTAAATTGTCAGATCACCTTATTCTTAATATAGACAATTTAGAAGTGGTGGCCCATGGCCAAGTTATTGCTCTCATATATATAATGAGTTTGCTTCCCATTGATAACAAAACGTATTATTATCTCAATTGAATTTCCCATAAATCATGGCTGTCAAGCATAAACCAAATTAGGGACACTGACGTGCCCGCTGACGTCATTTGATGCGATTTACAACCAAATTTGAGGCCATGAGGTTGGCGGGTAAATAAATAATGGTTTGATCGATGGTGTGTGCGTAAGCGAGTGAATTTTGTGTTTCCGAAGAAAATGAGGTTGTATATTAATAATTTTACAGGAGTAATAAAATACGAGTGGCCAAGATCTGAATTGATGGATCATGACATGTTTTCATATGGACCTTCACTTGGCTGGATTATAATTAGTTCGTAACTGAGTCCTATTGTATATATTTAGACTACAGCAGATTAAATGCTTTTCTTCTAAGTCATTTATTAAAAACTATGTTTTCATTTATTAAACTTTTATGAAATAAAATATTAATTGAATATCATACTATATATAAATTTAATACTAGTTTAGATGTGACAAATAAAACTATTTTATAATACAAAGCACATATAGTAATACACGTCCACTATTACTAAATGAATTTGAACTGAAAAATATTATCATTTGAGCTAAGTAAAGGCACATATGTACAGTGTCATAACTTGTTTCAAAAATGTTAAATTTTTAATTCGTGGGTCCTGTATTATGGGTGGATGGGACGGGTTTTCCCCTCCATCCGCTACAGTGGCCAACCACGAGGAGGCGAGTGCGTGTGTGCTGTACGTCGCCTAAATAGAGAGTTTACCCGGAGATGGAACCCGCGGAAGCGGGCAGGTGCTAGGAGAAATCTGGATGTCGTAATAGCAGCTTTTCCCGGATCACTCCTATGTCAGGCGCAGAGTGGAACACCGTGTGGTTTTAGTCGGTCCAATTCTGACACATCACCCTGCCGTAGATCCCGGTGGAGTGACGGCCCGGGGGGTTTTCACGCGTTAAAATAAGAAAAAATATATGCTTAGCAATTCGGTTATTTAAGTATTTCATATACGTCATACATCATATACATAATCAAAATGGTTTAACTTGCTTTAATTTAACAGTTTCCAGACTACATGCAAGTTATCGAATTTGGTAACTTAAGCAATTCTACAGCATATAAAGTACAATTTTGCAGACTTAATAGAGTTAAAGTATCTACTTCAGTACTTTTTAGTTCTTACACACATTAAATAAATATATTAATATATATTCATACCATGGCATAAATATATTAATATCAATCAATCAACCCATCGCCGTCCACTGCTGAACGAAGGTCTCCCCCAAAAAACGCCAACCATCCCGGTCTTGGCCAATTCGCATCCATCCATAAATATATTAATATATGGCATTCATTTGAACGCCATATTTAATTTAAAATTTTCACTTTTATTATATTGATGCATGAGTGACAGTTATCGTGGTAACTGTGTAAGCCTTACATTGCCATAATGGCTGTCAAGCCTTTTACGACCCAAGCGGAGCGTGAAAAAGCATCTCACTGGGTCGCCATTACATGGACATATTGTATTGTCTGTATTCGCAATGAGTATAGTAACCACAACTCTTGAATTTTATTCTTACTTTCCATCAGGCAGAATAGAGTCACTTTGGCAGGCTCATAAAATAAAAATAATAAAATTATTTTACTCATAAACTTCGTTACGATACTTGGATAACGTCATGTGAGACCAAATAGGGATCGAAATTAAATTATATTAAATTAAACGATTCCTATAGAATCCAATTATTTATTCAGATTATAAGTCAACGCTTCTCTAATGGCCCAACAGTTATGAATAGTGCGTAGTTAGGAAGGCATTACTTGTAATTGACGCTCGTCTTAGAAGTGTGGGGTCTTCCTTGGGTTTGAATAATTTAATTGAGATCCTACTGGTATTAATTGAGGAAATTCTTCAGTCAGTAAATCCGTTTACAGCAAAATGCTTTATATAAATAATTATTGAGTTCAGTTTTTAACTTAGAAATCAGTCAAGTGTGAGTAGAACTGGGATTGAGAAGTTTGTGTTTAAGAATCTACTGAAAATGTCTAATTAAAAAATTACATTGTTTTTGGAAATGTGATTATATTAAAAAAGTATTGAGAGACGTAATATATCATTTTTAAAATTACGTTTTGTATAATTTTTCTATAATCTTTAAATAAAAATCTATAAATGCTTACATCTTTGAATATAGTTCGTGATATGCTGTGTTTCGTTTCAATGTTTAGTTTATATATATTCTCCAAACATTCCTCTTTTTTTAATTCCACAGTGTGCCTGATGGAAAGCACGAATAGAATCGAAATGAGTGTGAGACCGGAGGCCCATTGATGCAGGGGTGACAGTTATCGTGATAACTGTGTGAGCCTTACACTGCCACGATGACTGTCATGCCCTTTACGTCCCTAAGTGGGGCGTGAAAAAGCATCTCACAAGGCCGCCATACTGTGGGTCACTATGCCGCATTGTCTGCATTTGCAATGAGTATGGTGACCACAATTCTTGGATTCTATTCATGCTTTCCATCAGGCAGAGTAGAGTCATTTTGGCAGGCTCTTAATATAGAAAAAAAAAAGAAGTTGTCTTGTGACTACAAACGGTATAACTCGTTTAAAACGTTGGTAATAAAAGGTGTCGTAACCTATTAAACAAATTTATTGCGAATAAATTCCGTTGTACAACAAAGAGTGAAATCACTGCCATTTTGCCGCGCACCGCTTAAATCCAATCTCCCCATGGTGCGACTTTGCTATTAATTTGCGCTCATAGCTATTAACGTGCATTGAGGAAATACATGTTAATTCACAAGAGTAGATAATTAGTTCTGCTCTAAATTAATATCCACTAAATTTCAGCAAAATATCGACTTGTATTTTCAACGCGCGCTACCCTAACTTTGTTGTCGGGTATAATTACTTTCTGCATTAAATAGACGGTTATTTCAATGGCTTTTGCATACGAGACACTTTTTGTCGCTTATTTTGAGAGTAAAGTTTGATTTCATCGATATTTTAGATGGTTCTGTAACGGAGTGGACTTCATATGTATCAGTTGTGCAATAATGTCACGATATGTAGCTAACAAAATGGATTTGGACTGTAAAAGACCGAGAAAGATGGCATAAACTGAAGAAGGGCTACACACTACACACAGGGCTAAACTAGCGGTTGAATATGGCTTGTGATTGAGTAAAGGAGAAATAGATAGATATAGAAAACTCGTTATCTATACACTGTATTACGGAGTTTCAAGAGACTACACACAATGTCAGATATGTAGTGTGCAAAAGGCAGCCTTATTGCCGAAAGCAATCTACGAGTATTTTAGGTAACCTTTGGATAGATCAAAATGTTTCGGAGAGATAATAGTAGTTGCTGTAGAGATAGACAGTAGTGAGAATATAATAAAATGATATAAACTTTAATTATGCCACATGTCTCCTGCGTGTTATTGATAAACGATAATAAATAACATCACACATATCAGACACGGCTGTTTGATTCCAAATTAGGCAGAGCCTGTGCTATAGTAACCAGACTGCTGATAAATATACTTATATATTTCTAAATACATACATATTATAGATGAAATATACATAGACATCGAACAAAATATAGTGCTTTTCTCAGTGCTTGTCCTGGGTGAGAATTGAGCCCACGACCTCTAGCTTCGCAGTCAGACCAACGGACACGTTATAAATAGAAGTGTAAAAAGGCAATGGTAAAATATTTTTTCTTTCTATAGCATTCCTTCGTTTTATTTTACCGCTCGCAACATCTCACAACGTTAAATTGCTTGTCTGAATAGTCCGTCAGGACACCGTAATTATGAAGGTTATTGTTACGGTTTAATATAGGCAAGTCAATGTGACAACATAGTTGATGTGATGAGAGCACGTGATGAGACCAATTTAGGTAGCATAGCAACACTAACAGCAATTAATAGTACTTGTATATAGGTTGTCAAATTTCTATTTGGCAAAAAAAACAATTAGAGTTTATGTGATTCAGTACGTGACGTGGAAACTTGCATATGCAAGTTTCTACGTCACGTCACAAATATTTTACTGAATTGAAAAATAGAAGATTCTCGATTCAAAAGTGTTCAATTTTATGATCAACCTTTCGTTTAGTGCCTAGATCTAAAGAAAACATACTACCCCGTAAGGCTAAAAACTTGAAGAATAAAAAATACAGTTTATTACGTAATTGAATTGAAGTTAGCAAGATCATCGTTTCGTCAATGTGAGAGAAAGAAGAAAGAAGAAAGAGATCATCAAAATTGCACCGATATGTTTAAAAATATATAAAAAATATAATGCATGTCTATAAAATTTGAGAGTAGTCCTCAACTCCCTGGGATTCTGTCATCAGGTTCTGCGACTACTTCGACACTCTACCGTTTTGAATACAAATCAGTCCACAATTGACGGAGTAATCGATAAACATACATTAAAAAAGACACATACAGTGAAACATAGAATCTTCTCCTTTTTGAAGTCGGTTATTGAAAATAAATCAGTATGTTTATTTAAAAATACATATCCCTTGTTCACAATAATATCTCCCTTATCTTACTTCTCCATTCCTCTATAACTCGTGCTGGCCTTGGAAGTCACTGTTTCAGAATGGTAGACATACGCTCCCAAACTAAACGGTTCTGCTCTTCCTACCTGTGCAAAGCAGTTAAAGCCTGGAATTCATTACTAGCGCACGTGTTTCCCTCCCGCTACGATCCCTGGTCCTTTAAGCGGGGCGTGAAAAAGCATCTCACTAGGCTGCCATAGCGTGGGTCGCACTGCCAGTACTGCACTGCACTGCCAATAGTGAGTACGGCGACCACCGCTCTTGGATTCTATTCATACTTTCCATCAGGCAGAATAGCGTCACTTTGGTAGGTTTCTATTTCAAAAAAAAATATATCATCTTCAAAATACAATCGTTTAATTAATCTCTGTCTACACCTTTAAGAATCGTAGAAAAAATGTTCCGTAACCTCTAACCCAATTGATCAATTCATTAATTATTCAACAGTCCTATTCTTCTCCTATATCTAAGAATATATAATGAAATGATCATGAAAAGTTGTTGACGTATGCGACTGGGAAACAAGACGTCTTGGTCTCAAGCGGGTCGGACCAAAAAAGAGTTATTGAGTTTTTTGGTTATAGAAATGCTTGATAACATGCCGGAGTGTGGAAGATATTAATCTCCGTGCATTGGAGAGTACGTAAAGCTGTCCTGCGTCTGATCTCTCCCCGGTCATGTTTGATAGCTGTCTTATTGGATTATCAAAATGAGGGAACAGAGAGTGCAACTGTGTTTGCGCACATACTTGTGAACAACAATATCTCCTGACCAGTTGGCCAGGCTCAATTGAGGCTGATCGCCGTGGCCGAAATACTGGCTTGGAGTACACCATGTCATGAAATTGTCTGGGCTGTTGCCCAAATAAATTAACATAAGAATACTTTCGGTGCCAATTGCCTGCGCACATCCCCTTGTCAGTGGCAAATTTGGAAGTGACGCGAGATGTGATTTCCGCTAATAGATCCCATGGAGAATACCAAGAATACAAATCAACTAGATAACCTCTTCTTTTGTGTTTTAAAATAAAAAAAGTAGAACAAATATTTACTTTAATATTAAAAGTTAAACTAGATTAGAAAAAAGTATTTGAACGCATTTATGTTAATCTGATTTGCCAAAAACTAACGACACATATACCGTGGGACATAAATACATACATAATACATAAATACTGGTGATTAGTGGGCGTTTAATATGCCTCTGCCTACAACTCTGGGGAAAAAATATGATTTTATATACCTATGTATATCAATTATCAGAAGTGTTTTATAAATAAAAATTCCAAATTATTTTTATTAATTATATTAACATTCCAAATAAATAAAAAAGAAACTGAACATACACTGGATAAAATAACAATAAACCATAGACATTTCTACTCTTAATTATAAGTAAATTTACTCGTAAAAGGCCATTATTTTATTTATATTTCAATGGCAACACTCACACAGAGCTTTTGTTTGCACGTGGCGAGTTGGTGAATGGCCTGCATTGTTTGTGATATCGATTAGTCGTCTTGGATGCATGTGCAGTAGGTCAAGATGCAATACTGAAAGATCCATAGCATGAAGGTAAACTTCTTCGTTACACGTAGCAGCGGTGACTGGAAAGCTTGTCACTACGACAATTATTCATTTAGTTTCAACTACTAGAAAAACTTACGAGTTTGGTTCCTTCACACATTTTTTGCTATTCTGTAGGCAGATAGATATATGTGTTTATAACCACGTTCCTTTTTGTATCGTGTTTGAATATTATTAATATACTTAATTAGCTTATTTTAGGGTATATTTTGACATTAATAGATAACAATAACTGACGTCACATAGGTCTCTCCTTAGTATGGAGGTTTTAATAATGTGTTTTTCATTCTACGAGGACAGATAAATAATTTATTTTAATTTTATAGGACTTTTCTAATCTATAACCATAATATACTGAATATGTGTTTAAATTAAGAATGACACAAATGGTGTTGCACTTGTCTGATACACGACACTTCCAGAATAACCATAGGGTGACATCTAGTGTTAAATCACGCAATGTCTGTCACGTCCGCCCACGTCAAGGCGGTTTGATTTATTGCCTAAATGAAATATGGCTTCGAATAATGATTGGTTCGATTATATGAGTTTCAGCGAAATGAGTATCTTGTTTTCGGAATGTCTTTGTCTATGTTTGAAGTAAATTTGGATTAAGAACATTTGCTAGTTTTGTTTGAAAATTAACTTAGTTCTAAATTCAAATTTATAACTTGAAGTTGACACCCTGATCACATTGTCTTGGTTTCTGGTAAGATATGTCTGATATCTTAGTTGTTTATGAACGTTGTAGCGAGAAACGCTAAGAGGTCTTACTTCAAATTTAAATAATTTGAAAAAAAATACTTGCTATAGGAGACTTGAATAATTAAGGAAAATATTTGAGACTACACCTTGTTATTTTCAAATTTAATATTCTTAATTGAAATTAATTATGCCGAGTACTTATCGTATAATGGAATATCTTGTAATTATGTAAGGACTTGAAACGAAGCATAGTACGAGTGTAAGTTTTTAAATTATTTATTATGCTTTTGTTTCAAGTTCGTCTCACTGTTCCATACTTTCTTTTTTAGTTACAAACAACATTTTTTAGTTAAGGAAAAAATGTAAAGTATTTCGTAATTTGACAATTCGTAAAAATATAAGTCACTTTCAATAAAAGTGGTCTTTATCTTTTTAATCAGATAGGGTCAAATCACTTGGGTCACTCTTTCTGTGAATTGCAAAAAAACCATGCCTAATCACCCCTGTTTTCTGTGAACCTTACTCAGAATTAGATCCGGTTGAACCCAGCCTTATTTTCTTTGCCAAAACATTTAGATGTACCCAAATTTTTTACAGTGTGTACGTTACGAGCTGAACTGCGCAACGTCGTCTGCGTCTTTTAAAAAAAATAAATTGATCCTATTTTTCCATCATTGCCCATTAATGGTCGTGAAGTACATAACCTTTCTTGATAAATGAGCTATCACTACTGCAGAATTTTTTAATCTGAAACAGCAATTTCTTAGATTAGAGTGTTCAACCATGGCATTAATAGTATTCTGTTACGGCTACCAAGGACTCCACAGCATATTTTCTGTCCGTGCGGTAAAATCAAACCTGGGTACCGCCGCTGTACCTAGGCCCTGCAGATAATACAATAAATTGTTTAAAACTGAAAAATTTGGACTTTAGTGTTTATTAATATTCTTTATATTTATCAAATTGATTGCCTTGTTTGTCTACCGGTTCGTGTATGTTACTGATCCAGACCTTTAAGAATAGGGAGAGTCACCATCCCTATTTATCAAGCATGGGTGGTTGTATGAACCGACTAAAGGTGCAAACTACACATGACAACAGCCCTACAAAGAGAAGGAAAACTTGAAACAAATTCTGTACCAACCAGTTTGTGGGTTAGAGTGGTATAACCAAACTTGGTTAAAACCACATTTCTAAGGAAATGCCTATGTCCAGAGGTGGGCCAGTAAAGGCTGTTTATAATGGTGATATAGGATATTAGTTTTATTTAACTCTGCATTAAATCACTCTTAAATGCATACTAATGTGAACGCTTCTAGTATTAAGAGTTTTTTCTGTACACATTTTGCGTAACGTTAAATTAATCAATAAATAAATAGTACATTGGTCATAAACACACACGGAAAGGGTGCTCGAATATGCTTTAGATGGACCTTCCATCTGGTCTTAAGAGGTCTGGGTTTGACTTCCAGGTTGGACCAGAAAAGTGTTATTGAATTTTTCTGATTATTATAGAAATGCTTAACAGCCCGGTGTTTCGAAGATGGTGTCCTAGCCCTCGTTTCGCAGAGAGCACGTAAAGCCATCGATCGTGCGCCAGATCTCGTTTCGGTTGTTTCGGATAGCCGTCGCATCGGATTGTGAACGAGAACAGTGAGCATACCTATGTTTGGCATACACTTGTGCTCTATAATATCTCCTGCCGTAATCGAAATCGGCTAGGAGTACATTAATATTATATTAATATTAATATTATATTAATATTAATATTATATTAATATTAATATTGTTTAGCTGCATGTTAATTTGTTGTCCACAATGGCATCGAACTGTGTTTGTAATTTAGTTTTTATAATATATCTGTATTTAATATGTTATATATGAGTTTGATATAACTGGTTGCTAATGTTCGCATGCTGTGGTGTCCTATAATTAAGGGAGTATACTGAAAGACTACTGGGTGATATTTACTTAAAGTCATAACTGTGTACAGTCCTTAGATTTTATTTAGATTTTATGTTAGATTTTATTTTTATATTTAGATTATATATAAACAAGTAAAAAACTTTACAAACTAAAGTGTTATAATATTAGTTTGGATTTATAGACGCGTCTACGGCAGCTGCCATCTGCGACACATAAAGCCTTAAGGCTATTATGCCCTCACATTTTAACTCCTTGATATCTTCTAAGATAATCGTTTTAATGACATGCTATTAAGGGTAATTTGGATCTACATTAAATGCTCAAAGTATCTGGTGTGTTAAACTCGATAGGAAATAATAATGTATTGTTTAAAATGCCTCCTTAATGAATTGAATTTTTTTTTATAAAATATAAAAGACAATAATAGTTACTGTGGGTTATCCTTAGCAGATATATATATATAATTGCTGACTATTTTGGAGATTTCTCTAAGATGTATAATGCCGTACTTTGTTATATTAATCTATCTCCTAGCACTTAGCCAGGGTTCGCAATTTAAGCGCTTAAAAATTTGATTTGGACAACTGCTGACTCTATTATTAAATACATGTGTTATACAAATAAAAATTCTTCAAAATCACTCTTTCTATTGATTAAAATCACATTAAAATTCGTTGTGTATTTTAAAAGATCTAAAGAGAACAAAAATGTACTTCATTTTATACTGTGTGAAGTTGAACGTTAATTCAGTTCAGTTCAGTTTACAGGTTTACGGTCAGCATTAGTACAGCAAGTAACTACTTTCAATTTAAAGTATCTCTAATGAAATAAAAAAAACTTGATATTATTAAAGTTTTTTAAAAATTTATTCACTACGAATATTTTTGAACTCGTAAGAAAATTAAAAAACTAGATATAATATAATATTATCGGTAGGAAAAATGTATGTGTGTACTTATATACCCACTTAAGAACGAATGCTCCTTTGGCGTAACAAGTTAAAAATCTTTATGGTTGTAGAGAACGACACTAATAATAGAAAAAATTGTATTTAAGACATCGAAAGAAAGTTTAATTATAACACATTATTTATATAAACAAAATTTTATTTAAACATCATTACAGAATTATTTGTACACAGTTATTAATAAGAAAACTAAAATGCTTTCTAACTAACTTCATGGTGTCGGTTTTTCGTGACGTAGTGCGTGCGAATCGTAAAAATTTACTCTCATTATTTTTCTATAACACGCAAAAAAAACCTCTTAAAACATATAAATGATTAAAACAATAGATTAATATTATAAAATACCAAAACATCGTGATAGAATACAAAATGACATCAATATCTTTTAGAATCACCCACAATCCAATTTTAACGATAATATTAATTCAAATAGAAGATAAAGACTCATATGAAATATTTTATGGACCTGCCAATTGATGCACCCCTTTTTCTGAGTAAAATTGATCGTAAGGTTTATATTGCATCTAAACTCTGTATAAGTGATGTGCTAGACTGTTAAGGATAAATCCGTAGATAGAAATACAAAGTATTGAAGACTAGACACTTGAATGCAGATGTTGAATAAAATTTTACTGAGGGAGAGGCTTGCTCCGGCAAAAATGGTCCGGTTCAGAGTATTAGTAAAATAGTTTCACAGAAAACTGGTGGCAAGTACGAGGGTAAGTTTTTAAGTTCGCGGAATGACAGTGAAAAAGGCGGGTAAACGCGCTCTTTTGATGCCTACCGTATTCAGTGACTCATATTAGTCTGCATAGTAAAATTTGTTGTGATTGGATCATTAGTTATTAAACTATCGTTGACCAAGTATTTTAATCGGGAACGAAGTGAAAAAAATGGAGAAAATTGAATTCCGTGCGGTGATAAAGTTCCTTACTAAGCAAGGAAAGTCTGTTCAAACCATACTCAATGAGATGTCATCGGTTTACGGGGATTCTTGCCCAGGAAAAACAATGGTCTACAAGTGGCATAGTTTATTTAAACAAGGCAGGGAATCACTTGAAGACGACCCGAGGTCGGGGCGCTCCATTAAGGTGACTACGCCAGAAGTTATTGCAAAAGTAGAAAAAATTGTATTGGAAGATGCTCGACTACAAAAGAAACAACTCGTAGAAATGGTTGGAGTATCGGATACAACAATTTTTAAAATTTTACACGATCATCTTGGCATGACTAAGGTTAGCGCACGGTGGGTGCCGAGATTGCTCACGCCATTGCAAAAACAACAGCGCGTGGAATGTTCACGTGCGTTTTTGGACCTCTGCAATGAAGACAAGGATGGCGTATTGAATCAAATTGTTACTGGGGATAAAACTTGGGTTCATCATTATGAACCCGAGTCCAAACAAGACTCCATGCAGTGGCACAAAAAGGGCACAGCACCACCCAAGAAATTTAAGGTTTCACAGTTGGCTGGGAAACTCATGGCAACGATTTTTTGGGACTCAGAAGGAATATTATTGATAGATTATAAAAATAAAGGCATTTCTATAACGCGGGAATGATACGCTTCAATCTTAGAACAGTTAAAAGAAGCCATCAAAGAAAAAAGACGGGGAAAATTAACGAAAGGTGTCCTGCTATTGCATGACAATGCTCCCGTTCACAAGAGCCGAGTCGCACTGGCTGCCCTGCATAAGGTGGGCTTCGATATTTTGAATCACCCACCCTACAGTCCAGATTTGGCTCCGAGTGATTATTATCTCTTTCCAAAAATGAAAAAAGAATTACGTGGTAAGAAATTTTCAACTGATGAGGAGGTTAAGGAGGCGGTTTCGGCGTATTTTTCAGACAAAGATAAAACTTTTTTTTACGAGGGAATAAAAAAACTAATTGAAAGATCTGAAAAATGTATTCGTGTTGCAGGGGAATATATAGAAAAAGAAAAATAATTTTGTGTTTTTATTATTACTTAATACCCTCCATTCCGCGAACTTAAAAACGCCCCCTCGTAATTCTTTCATTGCTTATGAGCAAGTGAGAAAAAACCAGAAATCTTAATTATATATACATATATATATCATTTCATTACCATAACATAGATTCGAATTCAATACAACAATTCAAAAAGTAAGGATGGATTAGATATAGTAATTTTGTACTCTCCGTTATCTGAAGCTACACTTTTAGATAGATATATTATTGATCTGTATGATGTCATTTTAGGTGGAATCAAAAAAAAGTTAACTTTTTGATATTTTAAAACAATTTTTCGTTTTTTTTTGTCTTAAATCCACAAACAGTTTGCGTATTTAGTCTTAATTTAGCAATAATGCATACAGGTTTAGCAATATTAAAGTGTGTTTATCAGCAAATTGGGTATCATAGTACAGACTCGGAGTTTGAAATCAGATGGATGTCTCAGGGTTTCGATTGTATGCCAAATTATTAGATTATTACTTACCAAACCAAAACCAACCCTTATATCAATAACAAATATCCATCGAACTAATTGGGTATAGCGGATGAATCTCTCCGCTATATCCAATGCAAATTGGTTAAAAATTTATGCAATAACGGACATGATGGAACAGACTGGTGTCAGCAGTTCTAGTTAAAAGGTACAGGTAAAATTAAAGTGAACCCAATATCATCATACAACACATTCTGTCAGAATTTCAGCGATTATAGAATATGGTCTTTGAAGGGAATACGATCAAGCATCAATTAAATAAACATGTTGGTAATATAGACACGAAAATGTCTGAAAATCGATCAATATTTGAAAATGAATCATCACTTCGTCTATTCTCGTTATCATCAATATGTAATTCGAATAATAAATATGATCCTTTCATACAAAAACGAGAGTACGACAGTAAATGTTGACGGACTTTCACGATTTTTATTATTATTTAAGAAGATTTTTACATAGTTTAGTTGAACAGCCGGACTTACCCGCGATAAAATTATTTGAAAAAGGTTACGATACCTTCTATTTGCCAACGTTTCGAGCGGGTTACATTGCTCGTGGTTACGAGTAGACTGGACTACACCTGACTGTAGTCTGAACAAACTTCTGTCATGATACCATTACCATACCAACACGCACGCTAAATGGTGATATCAAATAGCACATGCTTTTATGCTGCTACATTACCTACTGTTACATACTTTCGTCCTTTTGCACAAAATCGTTTCCTAGGACTGTAAAAATGTGTCATACAGCAAAAACATCTTTGATAGAATTACTAATCTTAGCAGTGAATACTTTTACTTGATTCATGAAATTCTTGAATAAAATACATCATTCTTCCCCTTTATCTGTGTAAGGAATAGGCACTTAAAATGTGAAAAGAAAATCATCTCATATTCTATTACAGAAAGTAGTAAATTTAATACAAGAATCACTCAGTTATGACGGATTGACCCTTAACCCTTACCCTTTCTATCCTCTGAGTATCCGGAGCCATCCTTTAACCCTTGCATTACTCCAAATCCTACATGTATTACACCACAATTTGATTACACTTTCACCTTCTGAGGGTAAATGTTGTAATATGTCACACTGTCTTATTTTAGTATCTTTGGTTATGTTAACTATTATTATTATTATATGTAGTGTTAATATATATTACATTCATTTTGGTACACTCAAGTGTTTCAATTAAACCATACCAATGTTGTATGTGTAAATTTTATTATTCACATATAAGAGTTGACCGTACGGTGACGGATTCAGAATTCGGAGTTTCACCCTGTGAATGTCGAAAGAGGCGGCTAAGAGACCAAATTACGCATATCACTGTACACTATAAAAATTTGAAACAAATCCTAGACCAACTCATTTGGCCAGCGTGATTTGGTAGGATAAAACTTCCGTTCAAGGAGAGACTTATGTCTAGCATTGGACTTTTAAAGTCAGTTGATGATAATGATGATATGGGATTAGAATAATTATTTACAACAGTCAGGCTTAAAAGTGATGTTATTATTTATTGTATATTTATCAAATCCACCTATCACCGTCCACTGCTGAATAAAAGTTTCCTCCAAGGAGCGCCAACCATTCCAGTCTTGGGCAATTCACATCCATCTGCTGCTAACCACCTTATTCAAGTCGTTCGTCCATCGCGCCGCAGGGCGCCCTACATTACGTTTACCCAATCGTGCAATCAATTGCCCATTTTGGCTCCAGCGGCCATTTGATATTTATATTCTTGTTGAAGAATACCTTTCTTCTGACTTGCCTGAAATTCATAGGAGTGACTTCTTGACCCCTTGTCAATTTACAGTTTGAGAAGCGCGTTCTACTTAATGATATTTAATTTATGCGTGTATATCCAAAGTGATATATCAGACGTTATACAAGGTGGTCTGATGATCTACTAAAGTTCACAGGAAACCGTTCCATACGAGCAACATAAGACCAGTTATCGTGATGAGCCTTGGCAGAGGCCTGTGTTAAACAGTGGACCTCATTCTACTGAGAATATGATGATATTGATACGTTACTTACAACTCTTATAATTAGCTTATAATTATTTAATATCTTTGACAATTGTATACCATTTCAAGTTGACCTTCAGCAGTATAATATTGTTCCGAAAAAAGTTAACACTAAAACAGCAATAAACCTTCACGACAGTTAACCTTTAGAGCAGTTATCGTTATATTTATTAGAGCGGCGTAACTGTCGAGTCCAAATGTCGATAAATCAGTATCGCCTTATCTCGTTTCAGTGAGTTTTTGATTTTATTAACCTTGTATTTTCACTTTATGTATTTTATTTCATATATTGAAACAAATGAATCGGTTTTTACATTATTCATTTTTAATCACTTTCGAATCTGTTAAGCGATAAAGTTTGTTACTTAAATTACTCTAAAGGATAATAAAATATTATTAACTAATATGTACAAAATGACATCTACATCTTGTCCGTGTGGTGACGGATTAAGAATACATAGTGGTACCACCCCTATTCATCCCGTGGGTGTCGTAAAAGGCGACTAAGGGACCAAAGTATGCAAGACGACATCATTACAAAGAGAAGGAAAACTTGAAACAAACCCTATTCCAACACGTCTGACCAGCCTGGTATAGTAAGCCAAAACCTCCTTGCTAAGGACAGGCCTTTGTCCAGCAGTGGACTGTAAGAGGCTGTTGATGTTGATGTTGAATTACAAAATGTGTGTCACTAAAAATTGTTTTAAGTGTGTGTTTGGAAAACCTACTTATATGTACATCTGTCATCTAAATCTGTCTTCCCTTTTCAGAACTTAACTTCAACAACCAGGCAAAAAAATTGGTCTATATGCTTGTATGGAGAACTACCGTCTAAAAATATTAATGTATTTTGTTTCCCAGATAATTAGTGCTTCGAAGTTTTACTTTTTAATTTAAAGTTCAAATAACAACCTTGCATAATATTCGTTACACTCAGAAACCTGTTATTTTCATACCAAATAGAGATAAGATCACCAATAATCTGGTGCAAAAAACTCATCGACGCGACGATGTAGGTCGTATGTCTCAGGATCGCTGATTGAATTTGCCGCTGTCAACGGCACGAATATATGGCCAGAAAATCAGCGGACGGCAATATCTATACAAAAAAGTGATAAGTTTGTTTGTGTACGCTTTAAAAACACAAAAATTTTTACACAAAATAATCGTAAATTTTTATATGCTATACATTCCACCTTAATCCTTGTTTTTATTTACTTTTAGCGTCTGTTCTGGTTATCAACGCGACACAGTAAAGCGTGATTGGGTACTGTTTAGTTATTATCAAACTAACTGACCGCACAACTTTGTCTGCTTCTCTCGAAGAGAAAAAAATTGCCGTCGTTTTCGAAATGTTTTTTATTAATGGCTTGGCTCCTATTATTTGCGGTGTGACATCATGTTATCTTTAACTTTTCTCAGTTAATGAAAAATTATACACGAAATAATTTTTTCAATTAGAACCAGTTGTTACTGAGGTTAAGCACGTTCAATCATATAATCTAACCAATAAATCCTTCAGTTATATCATATTAGTATAAATCAAAGATTTTGACTTGATAGAATCTTGTGCACTTTCGTTTTGGACCAATTATGGCCTCTAGCGACACATCGATCTCAGTATAAAGTATACTCGGACTCGTTATACATACATTGGTGACAGCTGTGTTGTCATTGTCAGTTCTAATACTTGAATTGTGTGCATACTGGTATTAGAAGTAAAAGTTCAAGTGTTAGTTTCAATGATTTTGTAGCGACAAGCTCTCTAGACAAGATCTCATAAACACAAAATTTAACACGATAGCTCGAACAAACTTTGCTTCCTAAATCAGTGCAGGCAATATCAATAACGATTGCGGTAGGCATCAACATCCTTTATATTCATTACGCACGTCAATTTGTAAGCACACGCGTGTTTTATGGCCACAATCTCGGGACGTTTACACATCACGTTCTCTTCTGTAGTTAATAGTCAATTTTTTGTTAGTACTAAGAAGATAAAAGGTCTTAGAGCTGTAATGTGAAAATATTCAGCCTTATCTTACGGCAGCAGTTGGTTTAAGTTAAGATTTTATTTAGGCTTCTATCGTGTTGTAAGAGTTTTATCCTTTTTTACCTTACATATGTATAATAAGGAGAAAGAAGATAGGAATATGTACTTCAAAAACCATGCGGTGACGGAAACCGTGTGGTGACGGATTAAGAATACATAGTGTTACCACCCCTATTCATCCTGTGGGTGTCGTGAAAGACGACTAAGGGAACAAAGTATACAAGACAACATCATTACAAAGAGAAGGAAAACTTGAAACAAACCCTATTCCTAAGCCAGCGTGGAATAGTAGGCCAAAACCTTCTTGCATATGTCCAGCAGTGGACTGTAAAAGGCTGTTGATAATGATTTCAAAAAACTGTATGAATATGATCTTGTAACATTAACTTCTTCTTTCTTCTTTCTTCGTTCTTCTCACAGAAGGAGCCATGTTTCGATACTTTCAATAAAACAAAAGCTGTCACTGCTGTGAACCCGCCCTATATGGTCGGGTTGACAGCTGTGACAGATTTTGTGTTTTTATGCTGAAATTTTCAGGCCATTCGTGGCACATGTGCCAAAGTATGCCTACGGGCGGTTTTGAATACTTTTCAATTTCATTTTTGTCGGTTTTAAAATAGATTTCTGAACTAAAATCATAAATATTTATGAAATTGTTATCACATTACGTTATTTACAGCATAAACTACAAATACAATTACATTTTTCTTTGACATCATGTACATAGTGTATGTTAGTGAATTTGTTACTTATCATGTTGAAATAAGGCACACAAGATCCGTTGTCTCGCAGCAGTAAAGCTTAACCTTGCTAGAACACACAAGGTTCATCGCCCTATCTTGTAAGAAGGCAATGCACTTGGATACTGTTTAGCGTCGCTTATTATTATAATTAATAACATCGAATTCTTGTATTTAATAGTAGTCCATATTAAAGAATTTGTAGCCAGCATAATAACATTTGTTTTGCATTGAATATCTTTCATGAGAAATTCAGTAAATACTCGTAACTTCAAAAAAACTACATGTAATAACTACATATATGTTACTTTATAATATGCACGGATATGTATGAGTTATATGCATATGTGTTATATTTACATATATGTATGTGTTTATGTAAGTATATTTGCTTATTTATGGTCAATCTAGTCTATATATACTGAATCCTGTGTCAATTACTTCTTATCCTTAAGTGCACCTACCTCGTATTTTCTCTGCATCGCCCAATCGGTTGACTGGCAGAAAATGCCTTAGGCATTAAGTCTGCCGATGCATGTATTTTTGCATAAAGTTGTGCTGCATTTGGAAACCTTTATAGTGTGATACTTTCTATGTATGTTATATAATCTGGTGTCTTTTTATCTGTTTTATAATAATAATAATAATCTCACACATTTCACACACAGTCGTCTGATCCCAAACTAGACAAAGCCTATTATGGTGGTGGTAGCCTACTATGGTAGCTAAACTGCTGATAAACACACTTACGTATTTCTAAATATATGTATATTATAGATAAATTATACCTTGACACAGAAAAAAAAATGTATTCATCACAAAAAGATGTGTACTGGTTGGGAATTGAACCTACGATC
The DNA here is from genome assembly GCA_949316085.1 of Hypercompe scribonia. Classification (NCBI taxonomy): domain Eukaryota; kingdom Metazoa; phylum Arthropoda; class Insecta; order Lepidoptera; family Erebidae; genus Hypercompe; species Hypercompe scribonia. The sequence goes on along the minus strand of OX438983.1, from coordinate 18,791,806 downwards.
TCTATCTGCTAACCAGGATAACAGTGCCAAACTATTTCAATTAGGTACAAGAGAAATTATATATTTAAACGTGAGTTTATTTAAACCAGCGCTTTTCTATTTTGTTTCTAAAAAAACATTATATATAATAAATTCATCACTAACCAAATAAGCCCTAATAAATAAACGATTTTTGATTATTAACCCTTCTTTGCATATTGTTAAATTCCATCATAACATTTCACCATGAAAAATATTTTTATATTTATTTTGGGACATATTGTGACAACGTATGATAATGTAAATTGCCGTCATACTGTTTTTTACACAATTCTTTTTTTTATTTATGGTTATATTTTTTTTCGTTGATTTAAAACCTGTTTTATTTTAAAAAAATAGAAAAATATCGTGCAAAGAATCGTTATCGTTAAGTAGTGAATTTTAAAAAAGAAACAAGGTACCAGTGTTCCTTGAAGAGTTATACATTGTTCAACTAAAAAAGTATAAAAATATAAAAGATTTTTAGTATTCGTAACTGTAGAAGCTCAAAAGACTCGATGGCTTCGAGACTGTAGATAATCTGCTCACTGCTGCAACTTATATATAGGGTCAAATAAATATTGTGTGAATTTATCACAATATGAGAATAGTCCACGCAGGAGTGACCAGAGTCACATAAAGAAGACACAGATGCTCGGCCGAAAAAACTGAAACTGCCGCTAAATACGAACATATCAATAAACTTTTGCATATGTGTTAAATTTCGACGTTGATTTAATTATTATAGTATGTGGAACTAGTAATCCTGATTGCCAAACCCAAGTCGTAACTTTCTTGGATTCCCACACAGATTAAATGTTGGTGAGATGGATACGACCATTCGTACTGTGTCTGTCTATGAATACAGAAGGATGTTTTTAGCGCAATGTCTGATGTAGTAGAGCCACGCTTATTTGAGCACGAGTGGGCCGGTTCGACCGAGACGGTACTACCCTCCCACAGAAGACCAACCTACAGCGACAGTATCCGTGTTGTCGTGTTTCGTTGGGGAGTGTGAGACGTCCCCAAGCGGGGTGTGAAAAAGCATCTCACAAGGCCGCCTTGGTGTAGGTCACCGTACTACAGTGTCTGCATTTGTAATGAGTATGGTGACCACAACTCTCAGATTCTATTCGTGCTTTCCATCGGGAAGAGTAGAGTCACTTTGGCAGGCTCTTATTTTAAAAAACACGAATAAAAAAACTTGTACAATTTGAATTAAAAGTAAATCTTAATGTCTAAGTCTTGCTAATCACAAAGGGAATTAATTCCACCAAGAAAAACAATATCGATTAAGTAACGAAGCATATGAATAAAACTGCTACAGGCATACATCGAATAAGTTACTATTCCTCGAGCACGAAAAACTATGGAATTCGTATCGTAAACGTTACGAGTCCTCGATACGATTACGATAGGCAGCAGCACGATACGATTACGTTAGTGACGTCATCCTAACGTAAGTAGGAACGTGTCCTTCAGAACGAATTGAATGAATGAAATATACGTTCAAAAATATAATGTGACTGTAAATTTTTCAGTATTTTAAGTTTAACTACCTATTTTTGGCAATAAAAACGAAACAGTTATATAAATACGGAAAATAATCCTAAATAAAGTATGAGAGGTTGTGAAATGTAGTATATTTAGAGAATTTTTATACATTACAATTAGATGGAGTTAATATTTATATATTAGATTATAAGAATTATATATTACAAAAGATACTTACGTAACTTTTATATGCAGTTCTAATAATATCAGAAATGTTGAAACGACCAGATTAACATGAGCCTTACATTCAAACGAAACTCTTATGAGTTCGCAGTATATACGTTGAATAAGCAAACAGAATCTCAACGATTCCGCATATTTTTGAACAACTAGTAACCTTTTATAATTGTTCAATACTTTGAACATTCAGAGAAGAAAGAAAACCTTTAAGATCTTAGTTGAGACATTACTGATTGTACACGCGAGTTAAAAAATTAGTGTTGTTAAGTAATGTAAGGAATGAACTGTAGCCATCAACTCAAGGACATTATTCCCCATAGAATAAAAACCATTAAAAGGATTAAAACTTAAGGAAAATAACTAAAAGTATAATCAGTAATGGATTACGTTACCTTTTTTCATCAACGGAACCTTAAACACCAGAAGAAATCACACTTGACAGGGTTTTAATTAAAAGCCCATGGTTCGTTTTGATCGGGTAAAGTTAGAAATGGTCATTTTCACTTGCAAGTAATTAAAGAACTTTGAGGATATTTTGAAGAGAAAATAATTGAATTTAAACTTCGGACAATGTTTAGTAATAACCTTTGTGGAGGAATGGGTGTCACGCCCCTCCGACACAAAGGGAGGATCTACCGACCAGGTGAGGTGATCATGCCTGGTGGGCAGCGACTCAACGGTTGATCACCGGTCAGTCACCGCGAGAATCTCTATTTCGCGATACAGGATTAGTAGTTGCGCCGTAGTTCATTACTCCGTAGTTCAATATGTCTTCACTATATGACTCTGTAGTATGTATTTTGTTTGCCTGTTTGTGGAAGTCACCACAACCTTAAACCTTTCTTTAGGACTGTGTTTGTTAATTTGAATTTTATTGACATGTTTATAAGTAATGATAATCGCGCTAACTTATAGATAGACTTCCATAAAGTGCGTATACCTCAATCTATTTTAATATTCGACAAGCATTAGATTAATATTTTTGTTAGATGCTAAACCAGTGGTCGTAAGTCGGATAACATCTAAATGTGGATCCCGAACAAATATTGTGTAAGGAGTTCGATCAGTTATTTCGTGTCTGTGTGTAATTCCTCTATAATAATTATAAAAATAAAAAATTTTTATTTAGAATTACATCTCTAATTAGAATGAATTTGAAATAAGCCTCTATTTATACCTTCCGGGATATGAGATTAGAGTGTATGTACTCGTATGTATGTGTACATGAAATAACTGTAAATAAACAAACAAATCAACAACAGCATAATAATATAGTCACACAAATCACACATGGCCATCTGATCTCAAATTAGACAAACCATGGTAACTAGACTGTTGATAAACATACTTATATATATCCTAAATACATATATATTCTTTCTTTTCTTTTTTCTTTTTTTTTTGTAAAAGACAACGCCCACGCTAGGAATAAATCCTGTTTCGCGGGGATTTTACAAACATACAAGAAACAAACACAAAAAACACCCAGACTCAGAACAACAATTTATGGATCACACAAAGTGTTTGGACCCACCACACTCAGCACAGTAGAGAGCGGCGTGGCGACCGCTTAAACTACTTTTTTTTTTTTTTTTTTTTTTTTTTTTTAACGTGTGGAAACCCCCACGGGCCGTCACCCCACCGGGGTTTACGGCGGGGTGGTGTGTCGGAATCGGACCGACTAAAACCACACGGTGTGCCACTCTGCGCCTGAGATAGGAAGGATCCGGGAACCGCTGCTATTACGACATCCAGATCCCTCCTAGCGCCTGCCCGCTACCTCGGGCACCATCTGCGGATAAACTCTCTATTTTAGGCGACGTACGGCACACGTGAAACGTCGCCTCCTCGCGGCTGGCCATTGTAGCGGATGGAGGGGAAAACCCGTCCCGTCCACCCGCGGCCACACTCAAGGCGGCATGAGGCGCTGGTATGCGCGCCTCCGCCGCCCGGCTCGCCGGCGGCGAATTGGGTCCGAGTGGATATCGTCCTCCCGGGCCTTCTCCGCCGCCTCCTTCCGCGAAATTACGTCTTCGCAGAAGGTTGCGACCGCGGTAAAACTACTGTCGCTACCGGCCATGGAGCGTATTACGGCCGGTAGCGAGAGATCTCCTCCAATAACTGCAGTAAGGACCCCACGCTGCGCCGCCCAGGCGGAACAAACCGCCAGCGTGTGCTGAGCCGAGTCCTCACTGCAGTCGCAGTGGTGACAGGCGGGACTCAATTCTCTCCTGGCGACCGAGTGCAGATACTTCCCGAAGCAACCGTGCCCGGAAAGGACCTGCGTCAGTCGGAAGGAAAGGGCCCCGTGCTGCCGCCCTGCCCACTCGGCGATGACCGGCTGGAGAGCCTCCACGGCGGCAAAGCCAGCACGTGGAGCCTCCAGCCGGGACGACCAACGAGCCATCGTGGCTCGACGAGCGGCCTCTCGCCACTCGCGTATCTCTTCGGGCGGGGGCCGTATGCCGCTACCCGCCCGGAAGTCAACCGTCCGCCGATAAACTTCGGCGAGCACTTCCGCCTCCAAATCCCACGGGGGAGTTCCGGCCAAGGCGCACGCCGCCTCCGTCGATACGGTGCGGTAACCGCGTATGGCTCTAACCGCCAATATCCTCTGAGGGCGCCAGAGGCGAGCCCTATTCTGGGCGGTCAGAGCCGCCGCCCACACCGGTGCACCATACAGTGCCATTGACCGGACAACCCCCGCGTATAGCCGTCTCGTCGCGACGCTAGCTCCACCCAGATTGGGCAAAAGTCGCCCAAGGGCAGAAGCAGCGCCGACCAGCTTTGGAGAAAGCTGTCGGAAGTGCTCGTCGAAGAGCCACCTGCCGTCGAGGATCAGGCCCAGATACTTCATCTGGGCCTGAACCGGTACGAGGACCGAATTGACCACGATGGAGGCGCCGGAGGGTGGACCACGACGGGGCCCATGGAACAAAAGGGCCTCCGTCTTGTCCAGGGCCACCCGCAAACCCAGCGCCTCAATTCGCCCGACCACCAGAGAGACACCCGTGGTGGCCAGGCGCGCCGCCTCTTGAAAGTTTGCTCCCCGGGCCGTGACCAATGTGTCATCTGCGTAGCAAATTACGCCCAGCCCGGGGGGAAGACGACCTCGAAGGGCCCAGTCGTATCCCATATTCCACAGGAGTGGTCCGAGGACAGACCCCTGTGGAACACCGCACGACATGAGCCGCCGCCTCAGAACACCGTCTCGGTCCTCGTACATGACGGTACGTTCCTCAAGATAGTCTGCCACAAGCCGCCTCAGGTACTTTGGCACCCCATGGTAGTGGAGTGCTTCCCTGATGCAGCTAAATGGCAGACTATTAAATGCGTTGGCGATGTCCAACGACACCGCCAATAACACGCCGCCACAGCTTACCGCCTCTTCGGTAACGGCCCTCAGGCGCAACACGGCATCGACCGTCGAACGCCCCGCCCGAAAACCAAATTGGGCGTCCGACAGATCGGGGCCCACCTCGCAGAGGTGCCGGACGATGCGGGCAGAGAGTATCCTCTCAAACAGTTTACCCGCCTCGTCCAGCAACACGATGGGCCTATAGGCCGCTACCGATTCGGCTGGCCGTCCTGGCTTCCTCAATAGGACCAGCTTCCCGCTTTTCCAGCACTCAGGGAAGCGTCCGGACGCCAAGCTAGCGTCCAGGACCTCCCTGAGGCGGTCCGACATGTGTTCGAGGGCTCGGGCCAGCACTCGGGCAGGTATCCCGTCCGGCCCGGGGGCGGTGTTCTTAGAGCGGATCCGTAGAACAACCGCCCCTACCTCCGATTCCCTGACGGGCGGAACGTCGTCCTCGTTCCCCCCGTCGTCTCCAACCATGAAGGCCATCGACGGGGGTGTGTGTTCCACTCGCTGCGGGAAAAGGCCCTCGACCACTTCCCGCAGGAAGCTGGGCTGGAGTGTCTCTGTAAGGGGGGGGCCCGACGTGCGGAGCTTCTGCCGCGCCGCACGATAAGGGCGACCCCAGGGGTCACGATCGAGACCCTCCAGCATCTCCTTTCTCTTAATTTCTTTGGCGCGGCTTATGGCCAGCTTCAGAGTTTTCCGCGCCTCTCGGTACTCTTCATGAAGCTGGTCCTCCCCGCCTTCTTCGCGGTGTCGCCGCCGACTACGCGTGTAGGACCTCCGGGCACGAGTACAGGCCGCGCGGAGGTCCGCCAACTCCTGGGACCACCAGTAAACCTCCTTCCGTGGAGGCCGGCAACCTCGGATGCGGGGCATGGCCGCATCACAGATCTGCGCAATGGCATCGCGGAAGCGACCAGCCCCCATGTCGACCTCCTCGGTCGGGGCCTGCGGAGACAGCCAAGAGTGAACGATGGCTGCCTCCTCTAGTAGGTCCCTATTTAATTTGGCTAAAGCCCACCGCGGAAAGCGAGAAGAACGCCGCGCCATGTGACCCCTACTGGGGTCCTGGGTACGGGAGAGCTCAAATCGGATGTAGAGGTGATCCGAGAGCGTCTCAACCTCTTCCAGGACGCGCCAGTTCCTTACTCGTGCGGCGAGGGCAGAGGTAGCGAACGAAAGGTCCACTATCGACCCTCCCTGCTGTCGCACGCACGTGTTGGTGGAGCCCCTGTTTAGTAAACAGAGGCCCACCGAGGCCGCCCACTCCTCTACGGCCTCACCCCTAGCGTCCGTCCTGGGGGAACCCCACGCAATGGACTTTGCGTTGAAATCCCCCAGCACTAAGACGTGCCCAGACGTTAGACGCCGCATCGAGGTTTCCAAGTTGTTAAGGAAAACCTCGAAGTCGTTCAAACTCCGGTTGGGGGAGAAGTATACACCATATATAGTGATTCCCCCCCACTCGGCAGCAACATATCCAGTGCCCTTGTCTCTTAGCGACAAGGGCGGGGAATGAGCCGCCGTGGAGCCGACGACTGCCACGGAACCGTCCCGGTCACCCAACCAGTTTGGACGGGGAGGAACATAATAGGGTTCCGCGGCTACGGCAACACCGATCGACCACTGCGCCATGGTTTGCAGGAAAAGGTCCTGCGCCGCGGCACAGTGGTTCAGGTTCGTCTGGACCAGGAGGTTGGAGACTTGGGCCATTACTCGACCGTCTCTACAACCTCCTCCATGGGCGACGATATCGACGCACGAACGACGTCAGAAGCAGTCTGGGCCGACTGGCTAACCCCTGACGCCTGCCGAGAGTTGCGGGAAGGTTTACAGCCTCCCTGCCCAATCTGGTGATTGGCAGGCTTGTTGTCCGCTGCACACACCGGGCAGTGAGGGGCGGCAGAACACTCTGCCGCCTTGTGCCCCGGTCGACCGCAGCGGAAACATAATCCGCTGCAGTCGAAACAACTGACGCACTTGGCGCGTGTGTGTCCCGATGCCAGGCATTTGTAACACCTCATCGGTCTCGCCGCCAGGACTGTGATCCTAGCGCTCACGAAACCGATGAGCAGCCTGCCGGCGTCGCCCAACATTTTAGCCGACGCTACGGGACAGCTGACCCACACTGCGCCAAGCCCTCCCGGACCGGGGCGGATGGTGCCGACCCTAATATTGTCCGCGTTGCAGCCTGTCTTCTCGCTAATTGCAACGCGGACATCCTCTGTCGATACAGAGTCATCCAGGCCCGAAATGCGCAACTCTGCGCACTTGGTAGGCCTGGCGATCTTGACACCATCCGTAGCCGTAAACATTTGCCGCAACTTCTCGGCAAATGTGTCCGCCGTCTTAGCACCTTCGGCTCCAGGGAACTCGAGCACTCGAGCTCCCGTTTGAGCGAGGCGCAACCTGACTCCTACTGTCCCGAAGTCGTTGGCGAGACTAGCGCGGGCCCTCTGGAAGATGGTTGCGTAGGAGAGTCCGCCGCTAGCCGCCTCCGGTGACACGGTGACTACCACGGCCGCGCTTTTTGGCGCCTGTAGTTTGCGCGGCTTCTTTGTGGTAGCCACTGCAGCCGATGGCGCCTGCGGATTAGAGGCTGCTATTTGTGCAGCCTTCTTACCCCGCTTTCGGGACTTTTTCGCCCCCCCGATTAGCTGCCAACCATCCGTGGAAGGGGCGGATGTGGAGGGAGCACTTGTTGAGGTGCCAGATACAGCGGCTGGAGTGGGGAGCGGAGGGAACTCCGCCCCAGACTTTGCCGCTGTTTTGGGCCCTGACCTCGGTGCGGGCGTCCGGGCTGTTGCCTTGGCCGCCTGCCGTGTCCTCGGAGCAGTTGCAGGAGCAGGAGAAACTGCTGCCGCCGCCGCGTAGGACACGCGACCGGTCGCAACGGGAAGCGATGCTGACACCGATGCAACCTTCGCTTTATGGCCCGCAAGCGGCGGCCGGACAACAGGAGCCGGCGGCAGCCTTGCCTCCAGGCCAGCCAGACGCCCGTCCATCATGCGCCATACTACATCGGTTATATGGCGCAGATGGGCATCAGGAATGCCACCGAGGCTGGAAGAGGGGGCAGGCTGAGACGGGGACGTGACCGGATCCTCTGTCGGGCGATGCGCCCGGAATTGGGCGAACTGAGCGCTGAGCTCAGCTACTTGCCCCGTCAGGCGATCGTTGGCCGCCTGGAGCCGAGCCACGTCCCCGATGAGGGTATCCACGACCCCCGCAATAGCGGAAGAGGAGTCCTTAAGAGCTTTAACAAAAGAGCCCTTAAGGTTACTCGACTTGGTGGCCACTTTGTGAATGATGGCCACCGCCGCATCCGCTCTCTCCTGCATGGACGATGGTGTTTGAGGAACTGAATCCCCCACCATCGGCTCCTTAATTTTTAGCAGGAGATCCGCAATCTCCTCTTCCGCCAAGATTTCGCCGTCTGCCCTGACCCGTCTATAGGCTTCCGCCTTGCAGAAGACGGAACCTGACGGGGCCGAGATCGGGGTTCGTGATCTCCCTCTGCGGCTGTTTGCTACTTTAGGAGGTAGCATCTCCTGGGATGTATCGCTCTCCTCATCCCTGGAGCGTCCACGTTTTCGGCTGTCACACAGCTCCGTCTCCATGAAGTCCAGCACGTCGCTCCTCGCACTGGAGCTTCCGCCCGTGGTAGATCTGGAGCGTAATCGCTCCGATGTTCTTCGGCTCCCAGCAGCTATAATGGCTTCTGGGAGCCCCACCGAGATAGGCGCTTCACCCATTACGTCTTCCATATTAGACGAAAGATCGTCCGCCCTCATATTACTCTCCTTCGTACTCTTCTTCTCCTTCACTCCTTCCTTTATATGTTTAGGTGTATTAATTTTATTTATAGATTCCATACTTGTTCCCACGTGTGGGGGAGAAATAAAGGTCGACCCGGGCAGAGATCCCCCAATACCCGGGCAAGCGTAAATTTGTGCCCAACCGAAGGGTCCGCAGGTGCCTCGGCTGGGAGTGCGCTTATGACTGAACTACCCGTCAGCCATGCATCCCCTGGCCACGCACCAGAACACGGGATTCGGGGTAATTTTTTATAGAGGTTTTCTTCCTCGTAGTCCAGGCGGCTAAGCCAATACCCTCGCCCCCGATTGGTGTCGCGAGACATAACCACGACACTCCTTTCGGGATTACGATGTGACAACGGTGGCAGGAAGATTAAATCTTCCAATGCCTGCTCGGTGGCAGTGTGAGTACACACCGAGCCCGTTCTCCTTTCTCCACCATTGAAAGTGGAGAAACGTCGACCCATGAAAGGGTCCCACCATAATGATTTTTTATCGAGGTTTTCCTCCTCATTGCTCCGAAGAGCGAAGAGCCAACAGAGGAATCGACAAATATGCCCGCTCTGTTGGACGAAGCCTCAACCGAATGGCCGAAGAAAATGGCCTCCTCTTCTTTGTGCTAGAATATTAGCCGTTGGCAGTGATGAGCACCATCGCCAACGTTACCAGGGTGCACCACGTGGAGGTTTTCTAGCCCAGCACCCCGACCGCTTAAACCACTAGACCAACCGTGCAGTCAGTAGATAAATTAGTCTCAGACACATAACAAATAATCACGTTCATCACACGAAGATTTATCTTGGCTGGGAATCGAACCAACAACCACTGGCTTAGCATTTAGGATCACTACCCACTAGACCAACAGGCTAGTCATATGAGTTACAATTTTTGTCCTTACCCTTACCTTACCTTACCTTATCTATCGAAATGGTGTTTCCATGTATCTGTCCGTACATTATATTAATGAAAGGGTCACCCATCCGTTCGTGCTTCGTAAATCATTATCCCTTTTCTCTGATACACATGGATCGTGTGTCCTACGTTTTTGTGTATGTGACACACAATTTAATAGGGTTATCTAGAGAAACAGGCCCGCCATTTTTTATTCACATTTGTAAATACTCTGACGAATTATAATTTTATGCCGGCAGGGCTTTGTAGCTTCGTAATTAGAGGCCTTTTTTGGACCTGTCATTTTCTACTATTGGCGTTTTGTACCAGTGGGTTTCAAGTTACCTTATAATCCGGTATTCATAACGTATATATATATATGTATGTATGTATTCCTTTGATGATGTGTTCTATTGTGAGTATGTATATTTGTAATTATAAGTATACACAATTTTCTTTCCTTTTTTTTTAAAGACAACACCCGTGTTCGTAATCCATCCTGTGTCGCGGGGGTACTTTACAAACATACAAGAAACGGACACAAAGAACACCCAGAGACAGAACAACAATTTGTTGATCACATAAAGTATTTTCCCATATAGGATTTGAACCCACAACACTCAGCGAAGTGAAGAGTGGCGTGGCGACCGCTTAAACCACTAGGCCAATCGTGTAGTCGTACAATGTGTTTCTAAACTCAGTGTACCTATTTGTAAAATTTCTACACCACCCGAAGATTGATTGGAAGAGAATGTCCAGGGCATTAAGTCCACCGGTGTACAAATCTAGTGCATAAAATTTGTATATACATAAATTAATTAAAAAAAAAGATCCGGTAATTGTCAGCGTATGTATTTGATAATATTAGAGGGCAATGCAGACGTATACATATTAATGAATTCAAATATTTACACTGAACGCAGTGTTGAAACACCACACAGGTCGCATGTGAAATTTACTTTAAAAATGTTATGAAACTCTGAAAGAATTTTAATGAGGTCTAAGGCTTATGTTTGTAAAGCAATATTTTTGTTTTCTTTTTTAATAAAATGGAAAAAGTTTGTATATGTGTGAGATTTTTTTCTACACATTTTCTACATTAATAATGCTATAATGTTTTGACAGGAGGCCCATTGATGCAGGGGTGACAGTTATCGTGATAACTATGTGAGCCTTACACTGCCACGATGACTGTCATGCCTTTTACGTCCCCAAGCGTGGCATAAAAAAGCATCTCACTAGGCCGCCATAGTCACCACACTGCTTTATCTACATTTGCAATGAGTATGGTGGCCACAACTCTTTGGATTCTATCCATGCTTTCCATCAGGCAGAGTCACTTTGGCAGGTGCATCATATAAAAAAAACAGTTTTTTGATGTTTTTTTTAATTAAGTATAAAATAGATTTATTTAGCAGTTTTGACTGCCTATTAGTATTAGCCAGGTCAAATGGTTAGCTATTCGTCGATTTCAAGGATATATATACAGTAAAAAACATAGTTATTTGCTAGTGTTTGGGTATAAATTGCCTATAAGATGTACGTATTTGGATGTATACACGAAGGCAATAGGGTTTTTTGTTAATAAGTAGTGGTACTGAATTTACACTCTTGTTACTCTTTTAGGTAAAGTTATCAATATATATAGTCATTATCTATATATATAATAAAATCGTAGGTAAGTCAACACTGTATATTGAATATTTTTTTAAAAGAATACTTAGGGCGTAATCTACAATCGATATCGAAGCCAAAGATATAGTATTTTTGTCTGTTTGTCTGTATGTATGTATAACCGGGCCCAACTCAAAAAGTACAGCATGGATTTACTTCAGATTTTGCATGAATGTTATTAACAGGTCGGGTCAACATATAGGCTACATATTATCACGCTATCACCTACGAGGGAAGAGCTGTGAATCTTTATTTTTCTTATGCATTCTGTGACAGCGTGTAATCTAACGACGCATATTTTGTAAGGTATGATACCTTTGTACATATTTTTACTGTTTTGTCTCTTGGAATACATTCCTGCATTATTTTCTCTATTTCCTTCAGTCACATCTTATGACTGAACTCAGCAGGATTCCCATATAACTCTCTTCACTTGCTTCGCTTGCAAAAAAAACGCATACTTATATTTTAATGCTATTTTAAAAGTTATTGAATTATAATGCTATAGCGACACTGGTATCTTAGGTGTATTTGGTGCTGTAAACATAAATGCTCGTAAAGATGCAGAAAAAAAGTATTTCAACAGTACGTATATGGTCCGGGTACGTGCATGCGAGTACATCCTTAAGACATACGACATTAAGTCTATTTATAGCAATCTAGTCTAATCTAATCATACATATCAAACAAAAATAGCGCGTAATTAAATTATTCTGATTCAAAAACATATTTCACGCTTTCAATAATATTATATAAAAGAAACTCTTGGAGATAGTCGGTTTTGAATAACATTATATTCATTAAATTTTAATATTATTGCCTGAAGTTGAGACAGTACAAATTTTAAAATTTTTTTCCAAGGTACAACACAGATTTCTTGTAATTTCATTTAAAAAACAAAACCAAGCCTCTTGTTATAACGTTATAATATGAATTTTCAAAAAAGAAGACTTATATACTCTACAGAATTCTTGTTACAGTTTTACTGATCTTAAAGCGGGGGCTGTATTACGTAAGGCTGTGTTACAGCAACAATATAATTTAAAAGTTTTTGTAGACATTTTTTGAAGGAACTCAAGGTTGTCACAAAATATTTTATGTTAATATCAGGCATTTTTTTCATATTTAAATAGAATCTTATTTAGATTTTGATAAGACTAACATAACTGAAAGATTTTGATATCATGATGTATGTCCTTGTGGATTTCGGCCATGGTGGTCAGTCTCGACGTAAATCAACCTACGAAGGTTATACAAGTAGTGCACAAGTGTGTGCAAAAACACAGGTGCACTCTCTACTCCTCCACTCTCATAATAAGATGGGAGGGTTATCGAACACGGCTGGAGAGAGTTCAGACCTAGGACCGATGTCTTTGCGTGCTCTCCGAGACACGGGGATTAAAACCAGAACTTCCAAAATCCGAACTGTGTAGAAAAACTCAATAAAATTATTTGGCCCGACCCGTTAATGGAGCCCCAGACCTGTCAATCAGCAGTTGCATACGCTAACTGCTCCAACAACGAGGCAGCTTTGTTATATCGGCTATGAAAACCATTCGCAATATTGACTTGGTCCCATATCATGTAGTTGGAGGCTATAGATGAGAATATTGTAATTTTAAGGAAAAAATAACCAATGGCCTCCTACAAAACTTGTTAGCCTACTCAATGTTGGGATGACGTTATCTACCTCTTATCTTTTGTTTGTCGATGGGTTGTCGACAGGTTTTATCTACTATTAGGATGTTAAGTACAAAATTGTGTACGAATAAAGTACCTGTATTGCATAAATCTGTTATATAGTTAAGTATAAATTGACTTGATAATATTAACAGGTTGGCTAGTTGTAAGAACAAGAAGCGATTCAAATAGCAATGTACTCCACCAATCAATAGTTATTCATCAGTCAATGCATCGCACATATTGCCGTCTGATCCGCAACTTACAGGAGTCTGGACTATGGCCACTGCGTTTTTTTTTTCTATATTAAGAGCCTGCCAAAGTGACTACTCTGTGTGATAGAAAGCATGAATAGAATCCAAGAGTTGTGGTCATCATCCTCATTACAAATGCAGACAATGCAGTATGGTGACCCACACTATGGCGGCCTTGTGAGATGCTTTTTCACACCCCGCTTGGGGACGTAAAAGGCATGACAGTCATCGTGACAGTGTAAGGCTTACACAGTTACCACGCTAGCTGTCACCCCTACATCAATGGGCCTCCGGTCTCACATTCACTAACGAAACACGACAACACGAATACTGGCGCTTTAGGTTGGTCTTCTTTGGGAGGGTAGTACTGCCCCGGTCGAGCCGGCTCTCTCGTGCTAAAATCAGCGTGGTTCTACTACCTCAGACATTGCTGAAAAACATCCTTATGTATTTGTAACTATGTACATTATATGGATATTCATAGACAGACACAGTATGAATGGTCGTGTCTATCTCAACAATATTTATTCTGTGTGGGAATCCAAGGAAGTTACGACTTTGAGTTTGGCTATCAGGATTACTAGCTCCATATAATATAACAATTAAATCAACGTCGAAATGTTAACACATATGCAAAAGTTTATCGATATGTTCAAATTTATCGGGAGTTTCAGTTTATTCGGCCGAGCATCTGTGTCTTCTTTATGTGACTCTGATCACTCCTGCGTGGAATATTCTAATTTTGCGATGAATTCGCGCAATATTTGTTTGACGCTATATATAAGTTGCAGCGGTGAGCAGATCGTATTATCTGCAGTCTCGAAGCCATCGAGTCTTCTGAGCTTCTACAGTTACGAATACTAAAAAACTTTTATACTTTGTAAAAATTTTTACGGTCGTAGTTTCCAAACAGATTAGTCTTTATGCCTTCACTTGTGCAAAATTAAAAAAAAAGTATTAAGAATACGTTCAACTTTAATAGAAGTCTGCGGTAAGTAGTTTGATTTGAATGTCCTCGTAAAATACCCACTAGAATGTAATTGCACAGGTTGCAGTGTTTGAAGTCATAAAATATGGATGTCGTTTTCATATCTGATCTTCGCTCTATGCTCAGTTTCTAGATAAAGTTAAGGTGCGGCGAACAAAAGCTCTGTTGTCTCTGGAAATGCAATATTGTCTCGAGTAACTATTTGAAACGGACCAGAAAGTAACTCTCTGAAATATGACAGTGGCACAATTTAGAAGTCATATCAAAAGGAATTCGTACTATATTAGAAAATAATGCACAACCTGATTTAAAAAGCTGAAAAAAATTGTTATTGTTTAAAAACAGTGCTTCGGTTAACAATTAAAACTAGAGACATGTTATATACGACCGTCTGACTCTCCATTAGACAGCGCCATGATGACCAGACTGCTTATAAACATACCTATTTATTTTTAAGTACATACACATTATATACATAAAGACAAAAAGTTAATCGTGCTCATTATATAATAATTTGTTCTAAGTTTGCCAGGTAGTAGAGCCACGCTGATTTCAGCACGAGCGGGCCGGCTCGACAAGGGCAGTACTACCCCCCTCCCAGAAGACCAACCTAAAGCGCCAGCGTCCGTGTTATAGTATTTCGTTGGTGAGTGTGAGACCGGAGGCCCATTGATGCAGGGGTGACAGTTATCGCGGTAACTGTGTAAGTCTTACACTGTCACGATGGCTGTCATGCCTTTTATGTCTTCAAGTGGGGTGTGAAAAAGCATCTCTCAAGGCCGCCATAGTGTGGGTCACTATACTGCATTGTCTGCACTTGCAATGAGTATGGTGACCACAACTTTTGGATTCTATTCATGCTTTCCATGATTCAGAGTAGAGTCATTTTGGCAGGCTCTTAATATAAAAAAAAGTAAAGTGTGATTTGAAAACCCTGGCAGTACTAACACTAGACTAGTACATCAGCGACTAAAATTATTATAACAATACACTTCGTTTTTTTTTCAAAGACACAAAAATAACTTACATCTTGATTTTCTTTTTTAAAGTCATAAATTCACTGTGTTTAAGAAAAATACAACTAAAACAAAACAAAACTGTAACTGTACTGACACTACACCAACTGTACTGTAAAACTGTTACACAGTAAAAAGTCATTCCAGTTGGTTATACAAAGTATTTTTAAATTAAAACTGTGGTCTCTACGTCACGCCTACGTAGTTTATTTTTCGTATCGATGTAGTATATGTTAAGGACATGATTATCTAGACATCATTTAATTTGCTTGAAAAATTTGTTTGTTTCTCTAAATTTTGATTTCGCAGGGACTGCTTTATATTTGAATAAATCGTATTAATGCTTAGTAGCACGTAAGCTACAACGCCTTCCTGTCATTAAATAAAATCTACGTTAAGAAGACGGGATATTCCTTCACCATTGGATTTTCAAATTTATGAGAAATTTGATAATCTAACGCTAATACTTCAAGTTATTATGTATATTAATTGAGACAGCTTTATGTTTCGTAGATTTCTCGCCTCGTATTTGTCCTCTAATTAATTTTAAAGGTTCTATTTGAGTAAATGATATCTTTATTAAGCGAAATTATTGCTATATAATAATTATAAATAATTATGTAATTGTATTGTTTACTTAGTTTACTCTAAGTCAGAAAGACCCTTTGTTATAACTATATAATATTTGATGACTTGACGATCATGTAAATGTCGAAAATGAAATATTTTAGAGGAATTACTGATTGTTCAGTGGACAATATTTCAATTTTTCTTCAATACGATTATTAATCAGTGGTATATATTTTTCTAGACCCTTAGTTTAGTGGATATGTTGTCGTTGGCTAAAAAACATCGATACAAATGTCTTTAAAAACTTTCAAATTTGTCATATTATCGGAATAAACGGATTTATAATATTATATAAACAGACTTATCAAGGAGTGTAGTGAAGGTCAAACGTTAACATTCATCACTGAAACACACTTGGGAGTTAAGTCAATTATCCTTTGCCTTACAAGTAAAAATATAAAACACAAATACAAAATATATAAATGTATGTTTCAAAACGCATATTGTTTCAATGATACTGTTTGATATTTTGCTATGAAAAGAGTCGCCAGAACTTAAATGCCACATGAATTCATGTACTTACAGGCATACATATACTTGCGTTTTTAATTACCAAAAAGGTAGGCAGTTGCTTATTCAAGTGTTTACGTTTGTCTGACAATAATTGTATCAAGCCAAAACCTCCTTCGTAAGGTAAGGCCTATATCCAGCAGTGGACTATTAAAGGTTGTTGATAACAGAACAAAATGGTCTGGCTTATTACCTCTGGCTTAGATGTCGGGATCGTGAACCGTTAAGCTAGAACTTTTTTTTAATTTATATCATAGCCACGAAATCATCAGTGAAATTATGCTGACATGTTATATGATACTGAATAAGATGTCTATTGAATAGTCACCAATTCATCTAAAATAGCGTTTTTCGACATTTACATGATCGTTAAGTCATGAAATATTATATAGTTATAACAAAGGGTCTTTCTAGCATAGAGTAAATCAAGTAAACAATACAACTACATAATTATTTATAATTATTATATAGTAATAACTTCGTAAAGATATCATCTACTCAAATAGAGCCTTTAAAATTAATTAGAGGACAAATACGAGGCGAGAAACCTACGAAACCGAAAGCTATTTCAATTTATATGTGTAATAACTTGAAGTGTTAGGGTTAGATTATCAAATTTCTCATAAATTTTAAAATCCTATGGCGGAGGTAGATACCGTCTTCTTAACGTAGATTATATTTAACGACAAGAAGACGTTGTAGCTTACGTGCTACGACGTAACGGGTGCTACGATTCTCTTGTGGATCATATCGTCAGCGATGTCAATTTAAAGGTATTGTAATATTAATAATTATCTTCTAATTCATATCCATTTTTATTTTCTTTATTGTAAGCCAGATATCACAGGTCAAATTGTAAACTATTGACAAGACTAGTGATGCGAATCTTCTAACTAGATGTGGCCGGTGACGTTAGCTAATACAATAACACAGCAATAAGTACTAAGATTGGTATCCACCAAGAACATAGGGCCCCAAGTCAACTTCACCTTCAAGTAGTGCACCTATTTATCGAATGAGTCTGGCATACAAAACATTCCAATTAGCGGCAATAGGTGGCTTTATTTCGTGGGATCAATACACTGGCAAAAGTGGACGTTTAATATGGGGAACCCCCGGGGTTTCTCCGAGGAAACAGGCTGACTTTTAAGTACGTAAGTACTTAAATTATAGGCGGCACATTATGGGCGGGTAATTCTTTATTATTTTAACTTCTTAGTCATTGTTCGTTACACAATAACGTTTTGAAAATATTTCATAACAAATTACGAGTAGTATATTTTTGCAGAAGTAAAATGATGCAGAAAAATATGGAACTAAAATAATTTATATTTACCACTTCGCCTACTGCCTCTGGATTATGGTTCATTTTCAACTGACTACAGTACTATTGGATATCTTTGTATTTGTCAATTTGTCTTCTACACAAAAATGTGATTGTCTAACGTCATAATAAACTTGAAAGTCTAAATAATGCCATCATCAAATATGTGCAAACCGCCGAAGCAATTAGCACAAATAACACAGAAATCCGCTTCTGTTTACTGGCTGACTTCTGAGTTTACTATGCAAAGGAAAATGCGAACAGCTCTGCCAGAAATTTAATTTGACTCTTGCAACATTCTCATTAAAAGTACTAAGGTCATTTATGATGCAAGAAATATAGGAAAATAAGTAAAATAGTATCTTATTTATATGGAGTTTAAAACATAATTAAATAAATGGGCTAATACACTTATATATTTATTATTATATATATGAAATTCGACGAGAAATTTATAGTTTAATAGAACAGAAATAAGAGTTGATACTAGAGAATCTTTATATGAATATGTGAAGAAAATACTTGAATCCCGTTATAAACCATTACCTCACACGGAAGCATATTTTAAATATCTCGTGTTACAATAATTTAAAAAATAAATAAAATAAACAATGTTTAACAGTGTCTAAAGTAAGGTAAGAAATCGACTACATAACACTATAGGTGTCTAGTATATCAGGAATCGACAAGCCGTAAGGTGCCCGAGGTACGTCGGTTTACAGAGATTGAATTTCTAAGGTGCATTTGGTTCCCTTGCTACTAGTATCCGAGACGGCGTGCAGTTTTTGGTCGATCCGAGTCCGACATTAGCACCAACCAGTGATATCCGGGTAAATTTCTTCACAGATAAAAAAAAATATCCAATTAAAAAGAAAAGAAAGTTTTCAATATATCTGTTAAAATATTAGTTTCTATATTGTGCCTAATATACTAAGTAACACACTAGTAATAGTTATATAGTCTGTGGTGTAAATTCGCACCTTTTTCAATGTTTGTCTATTCCTTTTTATACTCTGTGGGCATCATTAAAAGACTGTTGTTGTACTATAAAACTTTTCATTAATTTCAAATAAATTCTACATAATCCAATAACTCTAACAGGTTATGGGCCCAGTATAGCCCTGATAATCGAAGTGAAAGTCAGTGAACATAAAATTACAGTGAAAATTGTGAAAATATCGCACGCCGGTAAAACATAACCTCAAAGTGACTGTTGGTTTTACGGATCGAAAACACTGAACATTACAAATATTGTGTCAAAAATGTCGTCAAGCAATCCTCTCGTAATGATCGAAAAGCTTACTGGTCGGGAAAACTATTCCACATGGAGATTTGCAGTCAAAACATATCTCCAACACGAAGACTTGTGGGACTGTGTTGAACCCGCGCCCGGTGACTCTGTCGACTCAAAACGCGACATAAAAGCAAAATCTAAGATCATCTTACTGGTGGACTCTGTAAACTACGTTCACATTCAAGATGCAAAGTCTGCAAAAGAAGTGTGGGACTGCTTGGCAAGTGCATTCGACGACTCGGGGCTAACACGCCGTGTGGGATTACTTAGAGATCTGTGTACAACAAATCTTACTGGATGTCTAAATGTCGAAGAATACGTGAGCAAAATTATGACCACGGCTCACAAGCTCCGGAACATCGGCTTTAAAGTAGATGACGAGTGGCTCGGGACACTGCTACTATCCGGTCTACCCGAAACATACAAGCCGATGATTATGGGTATAGAAAGCTCTGGTATGAAAATAACTGCTGACTCAGTTAAGTCAAAAATTCTACAAGATGTCAAAATATGTGAAAATGACTCATCTGCATTTGCCGCCAACCATAACTACAAGAATAAGGGTAACAAGAAACAACCTAGAAGAGGCCCGCGCTGCTACAACTGTAATAGATATGGCCATTTTTCTGCGGAGTGTAAGTCGAAATCTTCTAAAAAGAATCAAGAGAGTTCAAGTTATGCCGCTGCTTTCATAGCTTCAACACATAGCCTGGAACAAGATCCTTGGTATATAGACTCTGGCGCTTCTGTACATATGACCAAACATAGAAATCTATTACAACAGGAAAAGGAGCCACTTATCAAGACTATAAAGGTAGCAAATGACAAGTTATTATCAGTTCACAGTACTGGTCAGTTGACATTAGATGTGTGTAATGATAAAAATCAGTACAACAAAATTCTGTTCCAAAATGTTTTGTATGTACCTGAACTGGCAACAAATCTACTATCAGTCAGTCAGATTATAAAGAATGGAGGTCAGGTAAAATTCAACAGTAAAGGCTGTTTAATATTTAATAAAAACAATGTTGTTGTTGCAAGGGCAAGCTTAATCAATAATATGTACAGGCTAGATATGAAAAGTGAACATGCATACATATCTGAAGTTGACAAGCAAGACATGTACCTCTGGCATCAACGCATGGGCCATCTGAATTTTGAAAGTCTGGAAAAATTAATAGATAACACTGAAGGTGTACAGTTGTCTAAGAAAAATAAGAATATTACATGTGTCACCTGCCTGCAAGGAAAACAAACTCGCTTACCTTTAAAACAAAGTGAAACCAGCACTACTAAAGTACTTCAGTTGGTACACTCCGACATCTGCGGTCCGATGGAGACTAGCTCGCTGAGTGGTGCAAGATACTTTATGACCCTAATTGATGACTACTCAAAGAAAGTTTTTGTTTATTTTCTACACAAGAAATCTGATGCATTTGAGAAATTTAAAGAATTCAAGAGCCAAGTGGAGAAACAACTAGAATGTAGTATAAAGTGTCTTCGCTCTGACAACGGTCTTGAATATATGAATGCAAATTTCTGTGAGTTCTTAAAAGCTGCCGGAATTGTTCATCAAACCACCACTCCATATACTCCAGAGCAAAATGGAGTTGCAGAACGCATGAACAGGACATTGGTTGAAAAAGCTAAGTGCTTGTTAATTGACGCCAAATTATCTAAAGGATACTGGGCTGAATCTATACACACTGCTGCTTATCTCATCAATAGATCTCCAATTAAGTCACTGAACTTCAAGACACCAGAAGAAATGTGGTCCGGAAGCAAACCAAATATCAGTCACTTAAGAATATTTGGGTGTGAAGCAATGATTCATCTTCCAAAAGAAAAAAGAAGAAAGTGGGACCCAAAAGCACAAAAAGCAATATTTATTGGCTATTGTGATAATACTAAAGGATTCAGATTTATTATTCCTGGCACCAAAACAGTAATCAAAAGTAGAGATGCAGTTTTTCTTGAAACAACTGTAGAGAGAAATTATGTTTCAGAGGTTTTGATACAGGACAGCACAATGTGTCACTCATCATCCGAATCAACTGATGATGACACATTTGAGAGCTCTAATGACACATTACAATCTGCCACTGCTGACTCTGATCAAGATCAAGGTACTGACAGTGACTACTCACCAAACCAAAAGGTTGAAATACCGTCTCACTCCAATATAACACTGAGACCAAGAAATAAAGAATTATTTTCAAAACAAAAAGATGATGAAGGAAAAGGTTACCTGTGCTGTAGTGAAGATATTCCTGTACCGCTGAACTATAGTGAGGCGATCTCATCACCTGATTCCGAAAAATGGAAATGTTCAATAGAAAAGGAACTAGAATCACATAAGCAAAATGGAACTTGGGTATTGGTAGAAAAGCCTAAAGATGCGAAGCCAATTGGATGCAAATGGGTTTTTCGAGTCAAAGATGAACCAACAGGCCCTCGTTATAAAGCTCGTCTGTGTGCAAAAGGGTATGCACAAAAAGAGGGCATTGATTATGATGATACTTTTTCGCCAACAGTCAGGTATGACTCCATTAGAGTTTTATTGTCCATTGCAGCTCAAGAAAAGTTAGAAATAAGTCAATTTGATGTTACTACTGCTTTTCTGTATGGGGAGCTAAAGGAAAACATCCTGACGACAGCACCTGAGGGACTAGACTGCAATCCTAATATGGTATGTAAGCTTGTAAAATCATTATATGGGTTAAAACAGGCACCCAGGTGCTGGAACACTAAATTCAGCTCAGTTCTCAATAAGTTTGGTTTTGAGAAAAGCAGTGCAGATCAGTGTGTTTATATAGGAACAATAAATGGCTTCAAATGTTACCTGTGCCTGTATGTTGATGATGGACTTCTGTTCTGTAAAAGTAAATCTGCAATAATGGAAGCAATTAGTGAGTTGCAAAAGAACTTTGAAATAAAAGTATACTCTGTGCCAACTAACTTTGTTGGGATGCAAATTGAAAAGCACAATAATTTTATTTTTATTCATCAGTCCAAATACATTGATCAGTTGCTAAAGAAATTCAACATACAGGATGCTAACCCTAACTGTATACCTGCTGATCCAAATGTGAAGTTGCAGAAGCCTGAGAATGTACTGAAGAAAGATTATCCTTACCGAGAAGCTGTAGGATCACTTGTACATACAGCAACGGTGAGCAGACCTGATATAATGCTTGCTGTAAACCAGGTGAGTCGATACTTACATTCCCATGATGAACCCCACTGGAACGCTGTAAAGAAAATACTAAAATACCTGAAAGAGACAAAAAGTTATGGATTATGCTATACATCTAACTGTGACAGCACGGATTTAACTGGATACAGCGATTCAGATTTTGCTAATGACTTGGAAAACAGACGCTCAACGACTGGCTATGTTTTTTTAAAAAGTGGAGCAGCTGTCACTTGGTCATCACAACGCCAGCCTACTGTGGCCTTATCCACGACAGAAGCCGAATTCATGGCTGCTTGTGCTGCAACTAAAGAGGCTATGTGGCTTAGACAGTTACTCAGTGATTTAGGTGTATTCAGACAAAAATCCGTGTGCATAAACATTGACAATCAGAGTGCAATAAACGTGATTAAAAACAGTGAATTTCATAAGCGATGTAAACACATAGATATTAAGTATAACTTTATAAAAGAAAAATATTATAATAATATAATCAGTCTGAACTATGTACACACTAATAATCAGTATGCTGATATGTTTACTAAAGCCTTGTCTAAAGACAAATTTATATTCATGAGAAATAGTATTGGAATGTCAAAACTAAATTAATTTGTATGTGTGTTGTATAGTATTAGATAGATTACATTATTTAGAAGTCTAGTAAACTTCTGTTGAACTTTTGTTACTGTATAAAACCGATGAAAGGCTTGAATTTGGTAGGAGTGTTAAAATATTAGTTTCTATATTGTGCCTAATATACTAAGTAACACACTAGTAATAGTTATATAGTCTGTGGTGTAAATTCGCACCTTTTTCAATGTTTGTCTATTCCTTTTTATACTCTGTGGGCATCATTAAAAGACTGTTGTTGTACTATAAAACTTTTCATTAATTTCAAATAAATTCTACATAATCCAATAACTCTAACAGGTTATGGGCCCAGTATAGCCCTGATAATCGAAGTGAAAGTCAGTGAACATAAAATTACAGTGAAAATTGTGAAAATATCGCACGCCGGTAAAACATAACCTCAAAGTGACTGTTGGTTTTACGGATCGAAAACACTGAACATTACAAATATTGTGTCAAAAATGTCGTCAAGCAATCCTCTCGTAATGATCGAAAAGCTTACTGGTCGGGAAAACTATTCCACATGGAGATTTGCAGTCAAAACATATCTCCAACACGAAGACTTGTGGGACTGTGTTGAACCCGCGCCCGGTGACTCTGTCGACTCAAAACGCGACATAAAAGCAAAATCTAAGATCATCTTACTGGTGGACTCTGTAAACTACGTTCACATTCAAGATGCAAAGTCTGCAAAAGAAGTGTGGGACTGCTTGGCAAGTGCATTCGACGACTCGGGGCTAACACGCCGTGTGGGATTACTTAGAGATCTGTGTACAACAAATCTTACTGGATGTCTAAATGTCGAAGAATACGTGAGCAAAATTATGACCACGGCTCACAAGCTCCGGAACATCGGCTTTAAAGTAGATGACGAGTGGCTCGGGACACTGCTACTATCCGGTCTACCCGAAACATACAAGCCGATGATTATGGGTATAGAAAGCTCTGGTATGAAAATAACTGCTGACTCAGTTAAGTCAAAAATTCTACAAGATGTCAAAATATGTGAAAATGACTCATCTGCATTTGCCGCCAACCATAACTACAAGAATAAGGGTAACAAGAAACAACCTAGAAGAGGCCCGCGCTGCTACAACTGTAATAGATATGGCCATTTTTCTGCGGAGTGTAAGTCGAAATCTTCTAAAAAGAATCAAGAGAGTTCAAGTTATGCCGCTGCTTTCATAGCTTCAACACATAGCCTGGAACAAGATCCTTGGTATATAGACTCTGGCGCTTCTGTACATATGACCAAACATAGAAATCTATTACAACAGGAAAAGGAGCCACTTATCAAGACTATAAAGGTAGCAAATGACAAGTTATTATCAGTTCACAGTACTGGTCAGTTGACATTAGATGTGTGTAATGATAAAAATCAGTACAACAAAATTCTGTTCCAAAATGTTTTGTATGTACCTGAACTGGCAACAAATCTACTATCAGTCAGTCAGATTATAAAGAATGGAGGTCAGGTAAAATTCAACAGTAAAGGCTGTTTAATATTTAATAAAAACAATGTTGTTGTTGCAAGGGCAAGCTTAATCAATAATATGTACAGGCTAGATATGAAAAGTGAACATGCATACATATCTGAAGTTGACAAGCAAGACATGTACCTCTGGCATCAACGCATGGGCCATCTGAATTTTGAAAGTCTGGAAAAATTAATAGATAACACTGAAGGTGTACAGTTGTCTAAGAAAAATAAGAATATTACATGTGTCACCTGCCTGCAAGGAAAACAAACTCGCTTACCTTTAAAACAAAGTGAAACCAGCACTACTAAAGTACTTCAGTTGGTACACTCCGACATCTGCGGTCCGATGGAGACTAGCTCGCTGAGTGGTGCAAGATACTTTATGACCCTAATTGATGACTACTCAAAGAAAGTTTTTGTTTATTTTCTACACAAGAAATCTGATGCATTTGAGAAATTTAAAGAATTCAAGAGCCAAGTGGAGAAACAACTAGAATGTAGTATAAAGTGTCTTCGCTCTGACAACGGTCTTGAATATATGAATGCAAATTTCTGTGAGTTCTTAAAAGCTGCCGGAATTGTTCATCAAACCACCACTCCATATACTCCAGAGCAAAATGGAGTTGCAGAACGCATGAACAGGACATTGGTTGAAAAAGCTAAGTGCTTGTTAATTGACGCCAAATTATCTAAAGGATACTGGGCTGAATCTATACACACTGCTGCTTATCTCATCAATAGATCTCCAATTAAGTCACTGAACTTCAAGACACCAGAAGAAATGTGGTCCGGAAGCAAACCAAATATCAGTCACTTAAGAATATTTGGGTGTGAAGCAATGATTCATCTTCCAAAAGAAAAAAGAAGAAAGTGGGACCCAAAAGCACAAAAAGCAATATTTATTGGCTATTGTGATAATACTAAAGGATTCAGATTTATTATTCCTGGCACCAAAACAGTAATCAAAAGTAGAGATGCAGTTTTTCTTGAAACAACTGTAGAGAGAAATTATGTTTCAGAGGTTTTGATACAGGACAGCACAATGTGTCACTCATCATCCGAATCAACTGATGATGACACATTTGAGAGCTCTAATGACACATTACAATCTGCCACTGCTGACTCTGATCAAGATCAAGGTACTGACAGTGACTACTCACCAAACCAAAAGGTTGAAATACCGTCTCACTCCAATATAACACTGAGACCAAGAAATAAAGAATTATTTTCAAAACAAAAAGATGATGAAGGAAAAGGTTACCTGTGCTGTAGTGAAGATATTCCTGTACCGCTGAACTATAGTGAGGCGATCTCATCACCTGATTCCGAAAAATGGAAATGTTCAATAGAAAAGGAACTAGAATCACATAAGCAAAATGGAACTTGGGTATTGGTAGAAAAGCCTAAAGATGCGAAGCCAATTGGATGCAAATGGGTTTTTCGAGTCAAAGATGAACCAACAGGCCCTCGTTATAAAGCTCGTCTGTGTGCAAAAGGGTATGCACAAAAAGAGGGCATTGATTATGATGATACTTTTTCGCCAACAGTCAGGTATGACTCCATTAGAGTTTTATTGTCCATTGCAGCTCAAGAAAAGTTAGAAATAAGTCAATTTGATGTTACTACTGCTTTTCTGTATGGGGAGCTAAAGGAAAACATCCTGACGACAGCACCTGAGGGACTAGACTGCAATCCTAATATGGTATGTAAGCTTGTAAAATCATTATATGGGTTAAAACAGGCACCCAGGTGCTGGAACACTAAATTCAGCTCAGTTCTCAATAAGTTTGGTTTTGAGAAAAGCAGTGCAGATCAGTGTGTTTATATAGGAACAATAAATGGCTTCAAATGTTACCTGTGCCTGTATGTTGATGATGGACTTCTGTTCTGTAAAAGTAAATCTGCAATAATGGAAGCAATTAGTGAGTTGCAAAAGAACTTTGAAATAAAAGTATACTCTGTGCCAACTAACTTTGTTGGGATGCAAATTGAAAAGCACAATAATTTTATTTTTATTCATCAGTCCAAATACATTGATCAGTTGCTAAAGAAATTCAACATACAGGATGCTAACCCTAACTGTATACCTGCTGATCCAAATGTGAAGTTGCAGAAGCCTGAGAATGTACTGAAGAAAGATTATCCTTACCGAGAAGCTGTAGGATCACTTGTACATGCAGCAACGGTGAGCAGACCTGATATAATGCTTGCTGTAAACCAGGTGAGTCGATACTTACATTCCCATGATGAACCCCACTGGAACGCTGTAAAGAAAATACTAAAATACCTGAAAGAGACAAAAAGTTATGGATTATGCTATACATCTAACTGTGACAGCACGGATTTAACTGGATACAGCGATTCAGATTTTGCTAATGACTTGGAAAACAGACGCTCAACGACTGGCTATGTTTTTTTAAAAAGTGGAGCAGCTGTCACTTGGTCATCACAACGCCAGCCTACTGTGGCCTTATCCACGACAGAAGCCGAATTCATGGCTGCTTGTGCTGCAACTAAAGAGGCTATGTGGCTTAGACAGTTACTCAGTGATTTAGGTGTATTCAGACAAAAATCCGTGTGCATAAACATTGACAATCAGAGTGCAATAAACGTGATTAAAAACAGTGAATTTCATAAGCGATGTAAACACATAGATATTAAGTATAACTTTATAAAAGAAAAATATTATAATAATATAATCAGTCTGAACTATGTACACACTAATAATCAGTATGCTGATATGTTTACTAAAGCCTTGTCTAAAGACAAATTTATATTCATGAGAAATAGTATTGGAATGTCAAAACTAAATTAATTTGTATGTGTGTTGTATAGTATTAGATAGATTACATTATTTAGAAGTCTAGTAAACTTCTGTTGAACTTTTGTTACTGTATAAAACCGATGAAAGGCTTGAATTTGGTAGGAGTGTTAAAATATTAGTTTCTATATTGTGCCTAATATACTAAGTAACACACTAGTAATAGTTATATAGTCTGTGGTGTAAATTCGCACCTTTTTCAATGTTTGTCTATTCCTTTTTATACTCTGTGGGCATCATTAAAAGACTGTTGTTGTACTATAAAACTTTTTATTAATTTCAAATAAATTCTACATAATCCAATAACTCTAACAATATCTTTTGATGCTGCATTCTACAAAAAGGATTCAAAACAATTGCTACAGCATACAGCATATTGGAGGTTATAACAGGAAATCAATAAATATTTCGTACATTTATTAACGCCATCTAGCTTCAAACTAAGCAGAGCTTGTACTCGTACTGTGATAACTAGACTGACTGATGGAATACTTACATACCTACTTCTTTTTTTTTGTAAATACATCCATATTATGTATAGAAAACACCCGAACTTCGAAACAAACGTTTGCAGATCATACAAACATTTGTTTTTAGTGGGGTAGAAGATTAGGTATTCAGGTATTTTTACCCAAACCCGTAGCATGTGATACTACAAAACGACTCTTAAAATTGGAGTGTTAACCATAAATATGGGTAAAAATACTGTAAACGGGTATTTAAAATGTCCATACGTTTCTTTGTACATCAAAATTGAATGCAAACAACCTGCTTAATTTAATAAAATCTCTAAAAAGACTACAAATATTTCACGCACGTGTCTCGTTTCTACAATGTGTTACAGAGAGGCTACATTTTAGGATCGTCGGTATATATATGAAGAAATGTAATTGAGTTAGACAAAAACGAAATGTTTTTTCAAGAAAGGAAAATAATCTTAAATGGAAATTGTTCTTGTTACTTTTTTTGGTGTAATTCATCTTTATTAAATTTTGTATTATATTGTATAAACACCTGAGCGACTGAGAAATAGATTTGTTCGTGTTAATAAACAGATTTCATTAAATAACTGAATTGAATTGTGGCAAACCTTAAGTACAAAAGCTAAGCCTGGAAGCTAAATTGTGGTTGTTAAAACTAATATTAATTACTACACACACGTTTCACGTACGCTAGTCTGATTTTAAATTAGGCAGTCTGTGTTTTGGTAACTAGCCTGGTGTTAACTTACTTATAAATTTAAAAACACATGTTACTGTGTTCCTCTTTATTAAATGAAAGTACATATAGATTATATTTTAAAAACATTTTTATATGTACATATAAAATAGGAAAGATAGGAACTCCTACGATAGAAACTTTCTTACTATTCAAGTCATGTTAAGGAGTACTGCTTTCTGTATCAGACTCTTGATCCAGCCCTCTTAAGGTGGCAGTCGGGGCTCTTGGGTAGTCCATGAACAGATATGACTATTATAGTAGTTCACCGTAATGTATCCTAAGTGGAAATAGAACCTACGATTTCTGGTACAGCGCTGTAAGCTCAGAAGTGAATCGCAAGAAGACTATAACATTGAAAATTGTGTTCTGTTAATTTCAAGAGTCACTTCGTAATTAGTTCGCGTTTATACGTCGTGATGAAATCGTAGAAATGATAATTTTAATGTAATTTATTTACTTTTTTATGAAGTGGTCAGTTACAACATGGGATAGTATAGTCAGATCAATAAATATAATGGATTTGGATTAAGTTTGGCACAGCGATTTAGCATAAATAGAACACTTTTCATTCCGAAGAAATTACGTTCCTGTGAACGATGAAGCGAACAAAAGGTAATGTCCAAACACAGTCAATTATATGAAGCTCGTTAAAAACCAATTTCAAATTGTTCATAATTTAGAATAGCACACATTAGCGTAATCATTACGTAATATAAAGTAAATGGCCGTCAGGTTTTCATTGAATACGATTACTAGATATTTGTAACATAAACCAGATGCTATTATTGGAGAATCATTTCTGTATGAAGAGCACTTAAAGATAAATTATAATAAACAGACAATATTATGTGTTTCGTAATCATACGTTTCTCAGAAACGGCTCATCACCATTTTATAAAACAAAATATTGTATAGGACATATTGCGATCTTTGTGTGTGTAGTATATAACTATTGTGTAGATCTCTTAAAAAAGGTACGGTTCTATGTTCTAGTGTTGCCATGTTCATGCAATGTTAATTATTAAACTGAATAAAATAAAACTTTGAAACTTTTTTTTCCAGTTTAGGGTCAGGTAGTTTCCTATATGTAACAAGAATACGATTTTTTTTTCTGAGAATCTATGATGGACTCTTAAAGGCGACGAAAATTATAGGAGATCTTTTGCATGCAATAGTATGGCTGCCTTTCGCGGACAAGGTCTGCTGAAGTTCGCGTTATATAGTTCCCTTGAGACTTATATATAACTAAACATCGTATAGTTTTGGTTAACAATGTTTCATCAAGACTCATGGTGGGGTAGTGTATCACAACCGAAATAGAATCCATAGGACATGCCATTGTCAGCAGCATTCAATAGTCCACTGACTTATACATAAACTTTCCCTTAAAATGGGGGTTTTGGCCTACTATAACACACTGGTCAGACGGGTTACTTTATTATCCTTGATTTTTTTCTGACAAAGGACAACTGCCGTACTAGGAATCCTGTGTCGCGGGGACTGCAAACATACAAGAAACGGACACAAAAAACACTCATACTCAGAACAATAATTTGTGAATCACCCCGTGTGGGACTACATTACAGGTGTAGTCCCCCACGGGGTTCAAACCCACTCAGTGCAGTAGAGAGCGGTGTAACGACGCTTAAACTACAAGGCCATCCGTGCCGTCGTTGTTATAGCATTGCATTACAGTGTCATTGTCTAGCGTAATTTGCTAAGTCTGCTTTTACGTCTCGAATTGGGACGGTGACTCTCTGTACTCGTATTCTTAATCCGTCACTACAAGAAATACAACAAGAAATAGAATGTGTCTAAAATAAAAGGGATCTAGAAAAAGTTGTCATTATACTATCCAGTTTAACATAAAGTTAAAATTTACACTTTGGTACCACATAACCCTCTGAAATAACCGTTACGGTTTAGAATTCTACACTGTAATTTTGTAAAACGACGCTCTACTGAGCGTTCGAATATTGTTAGAACCACTAACAATGCGTGACAATTCTTGGTAAAACCCGTGAGTGGGATATTTTGGGATATGTGCTATTATAAGACAAGTGATTCACACACGGCACATGCAATGTAATCAATATAACTATTTGTATTTCGTCCGGTCTGATTTGTAAATAGTGGAAATTGTTCACGTAGAGAATGGTTATTAAAACTTAGCTGCAACATTTTTCATTGGTGCGTGGCTAATATTAGTCGTAGAGAGATAGATAGTCTAGAACTGTTTATAAAAAAAGTAGCGCCTGATATTACTGTGTTTAATCAAACAATCAATTTTAATTCTTCAGCATGATAATGTTAGCATAGATTTATTTTCGCATACCTTAGTTTTGCTTTTCGAGGTACGGAGTACTTTATGTTTTAAGAATGATAGTTTAACTTTAAGATGTGCTAATTTACTCGGTTACGAGCCTCTTTCAAAATATTATTGCCATACTGTGTGTCAACTTATCCGCGTGGTGACGGATTAAGAATACTACACCCCAATTCATCCCATGGCTGTCGCAAGAGGTAACTAAAGAACAAACTACACAGGATAACATCACTGAAAGAAGAAGGACAACATGAACAAACTCAGTACCAACACGTCTGACCAGTGTGTAAAACCAAAACCTCCTACCTAAGGAAAGGCTTATGTCCTGTAGTGGACTGTTAGAAGGTGTTGATGACTGTAACTAAAATTATTTTCAAACCTTACCTCTCTGTCTATCATAGGCGTTGATGCATTCACTGGTCTGAAACTGGCTCACTAAAGCTGTCTTGCCAACGCCTGGGGCTCCGACCATAGCCACGCGGTGACATGCGACAGGTTTGCGTTCTCCTGTAGACTCTGGCGCGGATAGCGCTGGTGATGACGGTGCGAGGGACCCGGAGCGGGAGCGGCGACGGCGGAACGAGTCACCTCTGTTTACTATTCCTGTTGGAGGAAATTCTTAATTAAATTAAGTTGACTAAGCTGTTGGTGATAAAAAGTATTGTGACAAGTCACAGGTTCGATACCCGTCCGGGCCCAAATGTATCAAATATCGGCCCAATCGTCAAAACTATCCATAACGCATATCGCATGATTCTGTGCCTCGTGGATAGTTGGGGTCATCACACAATTAATTGGGCCCGGACGGGCATCAAACTTGTGACTTGCCACAGTATGATATTGCTGTATAATGAGTGAAGCTATTACTTTAAACATAAGTTAATACTATAATTCACTGCACAGTTGGCCTAGTGGTTTAAGCGATTACCACGCCGCTCTCTACTTCACCGTGTGTTGTGGGTTCAAACCCCAAATGGGACAACATTTTGCGTGGTCCACAAATTGCTGTTCTGAGTCTTGGTGTTCTTTGCGTCCGTTTCTTGTATATATTTGTAAAGTACCCGGCGACACAGGATTTATTCCTAAAGAGGGCGTAGTCTTTTCTAAAAGAAAAAAAACAAAAAACTATCAGCTCGGAATGTGAAAATACACGATTGCTATTGATTATATAATATATTGTTTTTCAGTCATATAGCAATAATAACACTTTTTCTGAAGTACGACATATCTGGTACAGGCGGTAAAGATTAATTAAATCGTCAATCTTGACTAATACTGATTTAAGTGACACGATACACACACTGGGGCTCGTATGCCATCTGTGTCAGGCCGACTCAAAAATATGGTCCTTTCTTCAAAAGGCCAAGACTTAGGTAAGGGACAAGGTACTGGCTTAGTTTTTATTTAATCAATATTCCCAGACCTTAAAAAAGGACTTTATGTTTTGTTTGAGTTTTTCTTCCGAGAGTAAGTCTTAGGAAATGCCAGCGCCTGCTAGCTGTAAAGTCCGACTTAACTTAAAAGATTTACTTTTAGAAATAAATATAATTTATCATTTTATCCTGTAATTGTCCGATTTTGTGTGTCTGTTAATAAACTTTCGTATGTAAATAGAATAAAAATGTTATTAAAACTGTCATGTGGTTTATATTCAGTTCAATATTAAGCCTTTCTTAATACTAGTAGACAACAATGTTCTAACAAACTTCATAATCGACAATCTTGTAAAATGTTCCATTACAGATTATTACGTTTCGTTGTACATTGTATATACTTTGTATTTTTGATTATAAGTGCCGTATTCCTGCTAAAGTTAATGTAATTTATGACTAAGTAGTATAGGGTGGGTAATGAGTTAGTTAACATTTGGAAAAATTGTTTGATATATCGTATTTGATATATTATAAAAATGATAATTTACAAGAAAGCTAATTAGTTGAAATTTATTTTTAAACATTACATCGTCTAAATGACCACCGTTTCGAGGTTTGCACTCTTCTAAACGAGTACCGAAATTTTCGAATACTTGTCGGCAAAGAGACCGTGAGATCACTGACATCTCTTCGCTGATTTTTTTTATTAGTTTTTTTTTATATATTGAACCTACCAAAGTGACTCTATTTTGCCTGATGGAAAGCATGAATAGAATCCAAGAGCGGTGCTCGCCATACTCACCACGAATGACGATAGTGTAATACGGCGACTCACGCTATGGCGGCCTAATGAGATGCTTTTTCACGCCCCGCTTAAAGGACCCAGGGTCGTAGTGGGAGGGAAAGAAAGACGTTGAGACGATAGTTAACGTAATGTGCTTGGTTTATTGATTTAGACACGATTCTTGAAATAATCCGATAAAAAGAAGCCCGCTGAGGATAGATCTGGACTTCTGAGTGGCCATGGAGTGTCACCTCGTTTGGAAATCAACTTTTCCAGAAACATGTCTTTGCCACCGGTAGGGACTCATTGGACATGTGACATGTGGCTCCGTCTTGTTGAAATCATGTGTTACGTTTGTAGCCAGCAAATCCCAGTAGCATCGGTCCCAAGAATTCAAGAATTCCCGTAACATGTTTACAAATGGCGATTGATGACATGCTGACATTGGTGAAGTCTTTGAAGTCAACTTAAGCTCAATCTACACTGAGCTAATAAGTACCTTAGAAGAAAAATTACACATTTCATGTACAAAAAAATAACTACATGCTGGTTTGTGAAGTAGCTGAAGGTTATTACAGTAACTGTTTCATATTTCAAAACGAAATATTCTCAATTAAAACCAAACTGAGTGCCCCAGCTTGCATAAATGGCTGCAGCTTTAAAAGCTGCAGCCATTTATGCAGCGAATACACTAACACGAAGCAATAGTTAACGGTTATTAATTCCAACAATAATAAACAACAGTTTTCAAATAGCGTCAAAATTGTTAGTATTGTTTCTATGCGTGTACATTTGTTCACACACAATAAATTAAATTCAATTGTTACATCTTATGAATTGTAGAATTAACTCTTTACGTAGTTGTTGTGATAGATTCATTTCAATTTATATAATTGTAGTATATTTTATATACATAATAGTAGCGGTAGAGTTCCCACCAAGAACTTAAGGCCCAAGTAATCCTCGTTTGCAAGTGGTACAAATACTGACAGACGGAGGTGGCTCTGGGAAACAAACATCTTGTATAGCGGCAATAGGCCCACCACCTCAATAGGACTGGCGAAAAATGGACCTTTATTATGTGTCTACCTTACCTACCCTTCCAGGGAAAGAGGCGTGATTTTATGTATGTACTTATGGTAGGTCAAAACCTCATTTTTAAGGTTTTCCTTATGTTCAGAAGTGGACTGTAATAAAATTCTAATGATGATAACGAATTGTAACATTTCTGTTTCTGGGAACTACATGACGCGTTAGATTGTACCGAGACAAAGATTATATAACAAAATATTATCCCTATTAAAATACGTATTTATTTGTGTATATATGAATTTAAGTGGATTTAATGTGTGATAAGTTTGTATATGTGTACTTGATGCATTAGAAACCAACTTCACATAAAATGCATCTAGGTACTTCCTACTTTCTTTGCATCACCCAAAAGTTGACTGGTAGGAATGCTTTAGGCATCAAGTGCACCAATATATCTAAAGTGCATGATGTATCCTACTAATACGTGATAATGCGAAAGTTTGTGAGTATGGATGTTTGTTACTCTTTCACGAAAAAAATACTGGACGGATTTGGATGAAACTTTACAGTAATAAAGGTTATGTACGTCTTAATAAAATATAGGCTACAATTTATAATGATTTTATGTAATTTTCGTCGTAATATAACGATACATGTCAATTAAGTCGGAAAAAAAATGTGGCCCCTTTCTTATCTTGGTGTACGCTGCTAAACCATTGAAGTTACACAAAGACGATGTACCGTAGGATTAACTGTATGTTAAAAAAAAAATTAAAATAAATTGTTACGAAACTTAATGCGGCAGACCAAATTCCACGTGAACGAAGCCGCGGGCAAAAGTTAGTAATAAATAAATTTAAAAAAATGACATGGTTATTTATCATTTACATTTATATCTTTAGGTTATATCATCATTATTACATCTCACACAAGATTGAGACTAAAACACTAATCTAAGAACATAGGTTGTTAGAGTATGAGGTTAATAGCTGTTTTTTTACCCCTATAGATACAATTTACGTTAATATATAACTTTAAGTGAGGTTACCTCTTTTATCAATTAGTGAAATAAATAGTGAATACAATATAAAAATAGTGCACGAGTTAAAACCTAATAAGAAAAATGAAATTGTTTACATTTGTAAAACATTTTTCAAAATTATTCTACGAGAGAGAAGCTCAGTTTTGTTAAGCATATTATTATAAGCATAAGCTATTATTATCGTATGTGATGAAGTCGAGCTCATAAATTATGCACGCACTTAAGTGGATACAGCGAATGGTATCTATCGTTCAAGCTTATTTTCATAAATGAAAAACGTGCATCAAATTAAAAATCCTTTTCTTTTTAAGTAGCTTAAAATAATAATAATAATTTTAATAAGAGAGAAAGAGAGAGAGAGAGATTATCGTTCTTGTGATGACGGATTCAGAGCACGAAATGTCCTCATCTCTTCTCATCTCGTGTAAGTCAAACAAATCGTTTAAGGACACATTACGCAGGACAACAGTACTGCAAAAAGGAAGGAATAAACTTGAAACAGACCCAATATTAGAGGTAGTAAAGAGAAGAGTCACTTTGGCGTCGTCGTCTCGTCTGGCCTCGTGGCTCTCGTGAGTCGTCTGGCTAGCATAGAACTGTAAGACAATAACTCAGTTCTATTTAGATACCTTTGTCCAGTAGTAGATTAATAAAAACTGTTGCTGAAATTAATTTGAGCAGCATTACCCGTATTTAGACATTGTTCAAAATTCAAGCATTACGTTAAAAACGACACCCTAATTAACGGACGGTAGACAGGCTAAAAGAGTTAATCCGCGGATATTCAAACCAATGTTTTGGAAATTGAGTTATGGAGTTGTTCGTTCACCTTTATTCCCTGACCTTTGGAGTTAATTTATGTGAATATTATATGTGTACAAATGCATTATTTAATGTAAGACTATTATTACTGTATTACATATTTTAAAGCACGTAAAGCCATCAATCCTGCGCGAGATCGCTCCCCGGTCGTTTTGGATAACCGTCGTGTTGGATTTTGAGACTGAGGAACAGAGAGTGTACCTATGTTTGCACACACACTTGTGCACTTTAAAATCTCATGTGTAATTGGCTGAGCTCCGTTAAGACTGGCTGCCATGACCGAAATCGGTTAGGAGTACATTATCACTATCATTATGATATATTTTTTTGAGAATGTCATCACCATTTTCACCTTTTTTCTTTTTTATATGGGATCGACAAAAAAGGTTTCTTCTTCCATTCACCTTTATTAGGACTGACTCACTTTCAAGCTGTATCTGCTATTGTGCAGTTTTTTGTCTCAAGGTCATGTTAAAATTCTGAATGCCATTTATTAGAGAGGCAACAGGATGTTATACTACATGATGCTTCACCCATCCAAGATTCTTACAGCTATAGAGTTTTAATTTAAAGCTGGGTGGCTTTCATCAACATCTTTTAACAATTCATTGATAGACATAAACCTTTTGTTCGAGAGGAGGTCTTTGCCTTCTATACCACGCTAGCTAGACTGGTTAATATAAAGTTTGTTCAAGTTTTGTCTTCTTTTCATAATTATGTTGTCCTGTGTAATTGTTCCTTTGATCGCCTTTTTCGACATCCGTGAAATCAATAAGGGCTCTGACACTATATTCTTAATCCGTCACTCGGAGATCGGGTTTCTAAATAACATAAGAATATAAAAGTTTGTATAACGGGGCTTTGTTGATCGGTTTTTCCGATCACCGTGTGGCTTGAAGACGGTACTTCACGATAATCACTTTCGAAAATCGCTTGGTGTGGATATACTCTTAGTTTGCAAACACAACTATGTATTCTATGCGTGTTAAAAGGTAATGTGTAGCTCGGCAGCATGTACGATTAAGGTGTGGTAACGACCTCGCCTGGAGTATCCTATATGGCTAGTAGGCGTTAATCCTGTACTTTACATCAGCTCTTTCACGACGTTTCAAAGTTTTAAAAGGCAATTAATGACTAACTTTTACTTCCTTTGTAAAAATTTTTTGCCATATTATTTTGAAAAAGTTTTTTTTCTATCTTAGGAGCCTGCCAAAGTAACTCTACTCTACCTGATGGAAAGCATGAATAGAATCCTAGAGTTGTGGTCACCATACTCATTGCGAATGCTGACAACGCAGTAAGGTGACCCACACTATGGCGGCCTTGTGAGCTGCTTATTCACACCGCGCTTAGGGACATAAAAGGCATTACAATCATTGTGACAGTGTAAGGCTTATACAGTTACCACGATAACTGTCACCCTTGCGTTAGTTTATTTTAACCAAATGGTTTTGTCACTAGAGGTACGAAGACCCTGAGAATAATTGCAGACTTTGTCAACAGTAGGTAATTATACGTCTATTAATTAAAGATTTAACCAGGCGTTTAAACAGGCGTTTCCAAAAGGTAATTGTGCTGTTATTTTTGAATTTTTTCATATAGTCCGTGATCAACATATATTCCACATACTCCTTAGATCGATCCTCATATTCTCGCAGCCTTCTCGTGCCAGCCATCTGCCGCAAACCGTGACCCAACCCGCCCTACGGGCTTCCTATTCCTAAATTGTTCTATGTAGTACAACTTATATTATTATTTATTAAATACGTGCTCAATTAATAACTGCTGTTCGTAAACTAATAATCTCTAATCTATCAACCTGTAAATGCAGTCGAGTCTTTCCAGCACGCAAATACGTTTATCGTCGGTTGCGTGCATTTGGCGCCGTTGTACTGTGTCGGCCACTCGTTTTATGGTTTGACGTCAATAACGTTTAGTAGCTACAATAAAATTGACGTCGCGTCATGAGGCTAAATCTGGCGTTTGTGCACTCATTCGTAAAGGGCCGGGAAAGCATTGGATGAGTGTTAAATGAGGGTGGGTGTTCGGAAAAAAATACTATATTATTTGGGTCCCTTGTGAAAGGATTGGTAAATGTCGTTTGACTTTTTAGGGGTACTGAGAAAAAAGGACCCTTTTAAGATCGTTTTATTGACTGTCTATCTTTCTGTTAACATTAACGTGTCTAGTTCCTTGCAGGTGTAATAGTTAACTAATTTGAACATGTCGTGGTTAAATGAAACTTGCACATAAGAGTTTGCTTCTTTAGGAGTAAAAGAATATTAAGATTCACTTGCGCTTACTAATTTCTTGTTTCATCATTATTATTATAGTAATTTCGTAGGATGTATAAAATGAAATGTTATGAGAACACACGTCGTTTAAGGTCAGCTAAGGTCTC
Source organism: Hypercompe scribonia (assembly GCA_949316085.1). Lineage (NCBI taxonomy): Eukaryota > Metazoa > Arthropoda > Insecta > Lepidoptera > Erebidae > Hypercompe > Hypercompe scribonia. Next base: position 18,753,486 of record OX438983.1, on the reverse strand, counting down.
TAGTACACTCGGTCTAAACGCCAAGCAACTGAATAACCTATGTCCGAATGTATAATACTGCAAGTTTTTTAAATAAATATATAAAAAATAAATCAATCCCCATTTCTTTCTATTGAATCTAGAAAATAAAATGCCGATCATGTCTGAGCTTCTAACACTGTAGTTTTATTGAACAGTAAACTTACTCCATTGTTTATTTTAGATTTTTTCCCATTACAGCTATATAAACTTTTGTTTCCATTGATCTTTTAAAGTTCTAAAAATTCGTAAGCATTTTTTTTATGACTTTAACATAGTGATTCTATTCAATTCAGATGGATCACTGGCTTCAATCAAATGATCTCATCCATAACATCGCACTTAGCAATGAAACTGACACTGCGTAAGTCGTGTCGGTGGGCCGGGTCGGTTGGAGTGGGGTCTGGATGACGTCATAACAACTGCTCCCAGGCACAAAATGGCACACCGTCTGGTTTTTGTCTGTTCGATTTTGATACACCACCGTTTCATAAACCCAGACAGGGTCCCGTAGAGGGTTTACTAACATTAAAAGCAGGGTCCACCGGAGTGATATAATGGTCTTACAGAAAACTGGTGATAAGCAATTGATTCGTGATATTCACTAAATGAATTAGGTCACAAGAGCTCTGACGCTCAAACATTGACATCCTATTTGTGACTGTAAAGTTGAACTGATCTATAAGTGATGGGAGTTACTTACTATCAGGTGATCCCGCTGTTTGTTTGCTGTATGCCATTTAAAAAAAACTTTAAATCATAGTGTCGATAATAGTGCCACCTCCTTATTGACGTGCAATGACGTTGGTTCCCGCTAAACGCCAAGTGTTTACTAACTCTCTGGACAGCTTTTCATTGTTTATGGTAATTTTGAATACTAAATTTTCGCTCTATTTATAGCAGACGCGACTTCTAAATTTTATGCTTGTTTTCATAGTTGCCTAAGAGGTATTGAATATTTTGTTGAATCGTGCTACTGTTGAACTACTTATTTTTAAACGAATATCGATAGACGTCTTAAAATTAAGATTTAAAAACTATAATTAGGACCACTCACATCTCTAGAATAGCCATTTGATCCCAAACTAGGCAGTATCTGTGCTATTTCTGTCTTTGACGATACGTTAGGCCTTTTTTAATTTTTATAATGTGTTTTTTATTACGGCAAGTACTGTAAAGTCGCTTAATTGAGAAAAAAAAACAGGCACTTGGCAATGGCGTTATTTTCGAAATTAATTTTAAATATGGAAACAATGATAAAGTAACATTATTGACAGACATTTTTCATAAAAATAAAGTTCTAAGTGCAGAAAAACACGATACTGAAATGTTGTTGTTGGTGATCTCCAAGAATATCTGTTTCTTCATGTGTTTATCTCTTTATTGATTTTATCTTCAATATCTAGTCGTTACTTTTCAATGTCGTTTGTTGTCCTATGGTAACTACTATTATAAACTGATTATAACAATAGTAGTCTACAAGGTAGTAGAGTTACTCTGATTTCAGCACGAACGGGCTGCCTTGACCGGGGCTTACCCTCTCTCAGAAAACCAACCTAAAGCGACAGCAACCGTGCTGTCGTATTTCGTTGCTAGTGTGAGACCGGAGTTCTTTTAATACAGGGATGACATTTATCGTGGTAATTGTGCAAGCCTTACACTGCCACAATGAGTGTCATGCCTTTTATGTACCCAAACGGGGCGTGAAAAAGCATCTCATTAGGCCGCCATAATATGAGTCACTGCATTGTCTACATTCGCAATGGATAAAGTGACTACAGCTCTTGTATTCCATTCATGGTTTCATTTTCATTGCCATCACGCAGCGTAGTCACTTTGACAGGCTGTTATTAAAAAGGAGTCTTAAATTTAAACTAGAACTTCAAATTATATGAAACAAACTCTACATATATGTATAAGTTAAAACAGAGTAGCTAATTATAATAATATATCATGAAAAAGCGTGGGGCGTTAAATGTAAATTTTTGTAAATATTTTATTTATAGGTATTGGTGAAAGTATTGTAAAATAATGAAAAAAAAACATCCTTTAAACTATGAAACTTGTAAATGGAAGTTTTAAAAAAACACCGTTTTGAATTGCTTTCTACGCGAAAGAAATAAATAGCAGCAGCAAATTTTAAATAATGTACTAATTTTGAGTAAGGAGGAGTAGTTATTACAAATTTATACATTTGTGTATAATTTATCGAAAAAGATGTATAATGTTGCCAAGATATATTTACATATGTATGTTAATTTTTGTTTTGGTAAGAATATCATCTGCCATGGCTTTTTAAAGATGGTTGATCTTGAAAATTGCCGACGTTTTTAAATTTATGAATTGTAATTAGCCTGTTAGAATTGTGTTTCATTGTGTAACGAATTTTTCAATATATTTTAGGCTATTTCGTTATTATCTTTGCTGTTAAATTACCATCTCTGACTAATTCGAGATTTTCTACTGACAATAGCTTCATTTAAATTTGGCTACTAAGAATAACTTGGTATTGTAAAGAATGAAAATTCCAATTTCTCCTTAAAATATATTACAAAAAAAATCTTAATATTTATTTCTTTTTTCTCATCTAATCCACCTTTATCGTACGCGACGCTCATCACCATTGACACTTGTCATTTAGATGACAGATGTCAAAAAGTTTAAGTTTTTTAAATTTAAATTTAAATTTCGCCTAGAATATTTTATTCTAAACACAATAAGCATGCGTTATAAACCTTTCCTACCATTGCGTTACTAGTAAGTATTGTAAAATAATGAAAAATCTCTCTCTTTACTATAAAACTTGTAAAAAGAAAGTTTTAAAAGAACACTTTTTAAAATTGTTTTCTACGTGAAAGGAAACAACCTCAAATAGCAGCGAAAGAGGATATCATTTATACCACTAGGAAATCTTGTATAATATACTAATTTTGAGTAAGGTCCAACAATATTTTAAGCAAATGTTCCCAATTTCCTGTACATAAATCAAATTCCATTTCTTTTCCAAGGGTACAATACTGTTTTATGACTAGTTGATATTCGGGTACGAGGATTTATGTAAATAAAAAATGTTACTATTTGACAGCTTGCGTCTTCGTATTGTTTTTTTCATACCTATTTATTTATTTATTTTATAACTTCATGCACAAATACATGCATCGACAGACGAAATGCTTAAGGTATTTTCTGCCAGTCAACCGATTGGGCGATGTAGAGAAAGATGAGGTAGGTGCACTTAAGGATAAGTAGTAAATGAGAGCGAATTCAACACATAACGACTGTTTTGACCATAAATAAACATCATCATTATCATCATCATCTAAACCAAAAGACGTCCATAGCTGGACATAGGCTACCCTTAAAATTGTCTACAACAGCCAGTCTGATGCCGCTCGCATACAGCGGCTGGTCGCGACTTTGACCAGGTCGTCGGACCACCTTTTTGAGGAGTGCTACCAACGCTGCGTTTCCCAGTACCCGGTCGCCATTCCAGAACTTTATAGCCCCATCGGCCATCGCTTCTGCGTGAAATGTACTCGGTCCACTGCCACTTGAGTTCAGCAATTTTACGGCCAATATCGGTGACTTTGGTTCATCTGCGGATCTCCTCATTCCTGATTCGATTATGAAAAGAAACAACGAGCATTGTCCATATACATAAACATATACATTTCATTATACATACTCATCCATGCATACATAAGCCACAATAACGTATAATAATACTAGGTACGAACTGCGAAGTCGCGAGTTCTGCCAATTCACTCATTGAAAGCTCCTTCACTTTAATTTTAAAAGTGTAACGACTTCTATTGTTGTTTGTGTGTAAATAAGTAATCGAATTTTAAAAAATAGCACTTGACTATTTGATTGACGTATAGTGATCCTGTCGGTTTGAGACTAAGCCACCAAGACATTCTACATCTTAGATAGAAACTCAAGAGGCAAAAGAGCGTTGCTGCGTTTTGAATTGACCTGTACCCATAAGTAGGAAAACGAAGTATAGGCTAGATGACACCTTAGTCAAATTAGTTACTTTTTATCATCTGTCAAAACGAAAATTTTGTACGAAAAATGTACTAAATACAAAATTGTGACGTCACTCTTTTAGACTACTCAATTGAACAATATATTTCAATGTATATTTGATTGAAATTCGTAATAATAACAAAAAGCTATGTTAATTGTATTTTACCAGATGTTTCGCGATATTAGTTTTAATGAAGTGGACATTGGGATTTATTACGATACAGTCATCCACCCAATTTGGACTTTCTGACTAGGTGAAGCTTGAATTGTGTTAACCAAACTGATGATAAATACTGACTGTCTTGGTGGGACAGTGATAGCGTATGCGAATTCTGTACTCGAGTTCTCCCTGACTGACCAAGTGTTTGTGTGATCTGCAAATATTTGTTTGGGAACACGGTTTCTGTTATACAAAAAAAGTATATATATATTTATATCAGTTTTCCAGTACCCACAGTACAAGCTGTGTTGAGTTTGGGACTAAATGGCGTTGTGTATGGTCGAAATATTATATTAATATAATTATACACTTAAATATTTTTGGTACTATACTAACTACACCTAGATACAGAACAAAAGCTCACTAAGCACTTAGGTTAGTTACACTACTTTGATTTATGTGAAGCAGTCTGACCGCTTATGAAATTTTTTTTTTTTATACCATGACGGTGGCAAACAAGCATACGACCCGCCTGATGGTAAGCGGTTACCGCGGCTTATGGACGCCTGCGGCACCAGGGGCATCACGTATACATATATCATCATCATCATATACTTGTCTACTTTTATTTAAAAAGAAGCACAATACACATATTTATTAAACGATAAGAATTTAAGTATTACTAAGCTGTATAATAAGTATTGGTTCATCGGAATTGTGAAACGACCAAAGTATTTTTTTTTTTATAATAAGAGCCTGCCATAATGACTACTCTGCGTGATGAAAAGCATGAATAGAATCCAAGAGTTGTGGTCACCATACTCATTGCAAATGCAGACTCCAGTATGGTGATCCTTGACCCATAGGCTTGTCAGTCAGTCAATTAAGAATAAAATAGTAATATGTAGTTTGTAATTGAGACATATCCTGGTAAATTATGATAGTCATAATTACAAAATAATTTAAATGGTCTTTCGAGCCGATTCATTTTGACCCATTATTGTCCACTGTCATATTTTTAGGATACTAGATTATCAATTTTTTTTCTAAAACTGGCGTTAATTTTTTAAGCCTTTTTTGTAAATAGCAAACATTTTTAAATATTTTTCCGTTAAGAAAAAAAATTTAATAAAAGATACAGTGTTATTATTTATAATTTCAAATTTTATGTATTTCGTAGTCGTTAGTTTAATACAGCTAATTATAACCATATAAATGAAAGTAATTACGTATTTCAAATTATTTAAAATTGTTGGAAAACCTTTACTAAACGTGTAAAATTGCCAATAAATTTGTAATAATATATTTTTTCTTAACAGGATAGGCTGATTCAGACCCTAGAAAAAATAAATTATTGTTTTTTTGCTTCACATTTTATTTTCTTACTGTATTACCAAATATATTATGTGATTTCAACAGAAAATTCTAAATTTTTCGATGGTTGAAAAGTAATGGATTAATGCAACTTTACATTCAAACATTTCATTGCCACCTACATATTCAAAGTGTTATTCGTAAGCAATCTAATTCGTATTAACACACGTTTAGAGAAACTAAAGTATCATGAATGTGTCTTCAAACAGTTTTATTTCCACATAATCGTTGGATAATATACAAAAGAGTATCTGCTTTTTGTCTGTCTGAACCTTTTTTCAGCTAACAAACAAAATTAAAAATATACAACACTACACGTGCAAAATTCACAAGATAAGTAATAAATTTTTATTTTAAGCAGTAGTTTAATATAGAATCGTCTAAGAGTAAACAATATTTTGATATTGAACTTGTTTCAGAAGGAGGCTGTAAAAACTATTTTGTTTTATGGCAAGGTCTTTTATATTTTTAAACTATAGCTGTTTACTATTGCTTTCTTTCAAAAAAGTTAGAATAACCAACGTATGAAATGGTAATTTAACCCTTGTGCCAGTGGTTATTAGTCACGTTTTAGTTTAAAGGGGTTATTATTAAACACATATATATTTGTGTACAATGTTGCCAAGATATACTTATGTATATATTATTTGTTGGTTAAGAATTATATCTGTCATGGTTCTTTAAGGATGGTTGATCATTAAAATTGCTGGCGTTTTTAAATTTATGAATAGGAACTAGCCTATTATAATTATGTTTCATTGTGTAACGAATTTAATAATATACCTAGTCTTGCCATAAATATTGTAATAAAGAAAAAAGAAAATTGTTAACTGCAAATAACATTTATTACTTTTACAGTGTGTCAGTTTAATACATAAATATAAAACAATTAAAAATATAAAAAGCTTATTCGAAGTGGTCTCCATTGGCTGCAATACAGTCCTTTAAACGATGAGGCCAGTTATCAATAGAAGCACGCACTCTTTCCATGGGAAAATTCTTCACTGCCAATCGTATAGATTGTTTTAGGGACTCCAAATTATCATGGCGTTTAGAGCAAGCTGTACTCTCTAAAACTGACCACAAATCATAATCCAGCGGATTAAGATCGGGACTAGACGACGGCCAGTCTTCAGCTCTGATGAAGTCCGAAACGTTCGATTCCAACCAAGACTGCGTGGACCGAGCTTTATGACCCGGCGCCGAGTCTTGCTGGAAGGACCATACTTGGTTATTGAACATGGTGATGTTAAGGGGCTTAACTACCTTCTCAAGAATGGTATCTTGATACACTTGTGCCGATGTTTTGATACCTTTTTCACAAAAATATGGCTCAGTCACTCCTTCATAGCTAACACCCCACCAAACCATCACTGAAGTCGGATAATGTCCACGTTGCACTCTGTCGACTAATTGGGAAGCTTCCTTAGAGCTTTGAGCATAAATACGGTCATTTTGTTTGTTAAAATGTTGCTCAATTGTAAAAATTTTCTCATCCGTAAACAAAATTTTTCTGTGACCTCCCTTTGCGTACCGCTTCAGTAGTTGTTTCGATTTTACCACCCTATTCTTCTTTAAATTATCAGTTAAGAAATGGCCAGTGCGTCTCTTATAGGCTGCAAGTCCTAAGTCATCTTTTAAAATACGCGACATGGTTCTAGGTGCTATCTTCATTTCCCGAGATAAAATCTTTTGCTTTCGGACAGGATTTCTTCGAATTCTTTCCCTTACTGCTTTGACCACCTTTTTCGTACGAACACTACGTGGACGGCCAGATCTTTTTCTGTCACAAACAGAGGAGGTCTCATTGTACCTATTAATAGCCCGGTACACAAACATTTTACTAATACCAAGTGTATGGAGAGTTTTAAAAATTGCATTTGGCTCCATACCTACTTTGTGTAATGCTATCACAGCGATTCGGTTCTCTTTATCACCCCACACCATTTTAATATCGCAAAATATTTTACAATGTATTGGCGCCAAAATGAGAAAACACAATGAACAATCGTATAAAAATGACAGATTCGAAATTCAAATGTAATATTTTTTTATAATTAAGTGTAACAGTATTTATGGCCAGACTAAGTATTTCGTCATTAAATTTGCTGCTAAATTGACTTCTCTAACTAACTTAGCATTTGCTGCCGACAATAGCTCCATTCAAATTCAGCAACTAGGAATAACTTGGTATTATAAAGAACGAAAACGTCAATTTGTCATTAAAATACCTATAGGTATTACGAAGAAATTTTCTTATTAATTAATGGGGTTTTCTAATCCGTCATTAACGTACGCGACGCTCAATACTTTAATAATGTCATATGATTAATTCAAGTATCATTGACACTTGTCATTTAGATGACAGGTGTCAAAAGTTTAGTTTTTTTTATTAAAAGTTTGATGCTTACGGTATATATTTAGTACTTATTCTAAACACAATAGGCACGTGTGGCATTATAAACCTTTTCTACCACTGCATTAGTTTAAAACGAATAAAATGATAATTATGAAATTAACTATTATTGAAAATTATAAGTTGTAAGAAATATGCTAGAAATATATTCGTAGATGACTTGATATTATCATAATTTATCGCAGTTAAGAGTCAATTGAGCCAAAATACTAACGAACGTTAATTGATATATCGAAAGCACATAAATAATGATTATACCTCTTTATAAAGTAATGATTCAATTTATAATGAAAATTTGTGTCACTGCCAAGAGTAGATTGCCAAATATTATGTTATTACCCTATTTATAACATCCCAATTTTATTGTATACCCTTTTTATGTTCATTTAACATTTCATTAATAAGTTTTATTCATTATTTGTCAATATTACTCCAATTATTAGGTCCAATTTATTTAATATAAAAGAGCTATTGCATGTTTTCTTCCAAAGGGTAAAAAATTTTTGACACTTGTCAGCCCGGATACAAAAAGGGGATAGTTATAAGTTTGACTTGACTGAATGGACTGGTTTTGATGCGTTTTTGTTTTTTTATTTTTGTTTTAAAGAGCAACGTTTACACTCGGAATAAATCCTGTGTCGCGGGGGACTTAGGGAGGACAAACACACAAGAAACGGACACAAACAACACCCAGACTCAGAACAACAATTTATGTATCACACAAAGTGTTGTACCATGTGGGATTTGAACCCACAACACTCAGAGCAGTAGAGAGCGACGTGGCGACCGCTTAAACCACTAGGAACACGGTATAGACAAAATTATATTTTATTGTTGACTTAAAGTTATAATTTTCTAAAAATCACTTGTTTCTTAGTTAATGAAGGGATATTACTAACTTACATAACTCGGATTAATTTGAATGTTGGAGTACTGTAATTTGAGTAATATTAGTGATATTTATATAGGGTGGGCCACGAATAAGTTAACTTTTGCAAAAACTGTATAAAAACCATTAGATATATTATAAAAATTGTTTAATTACTAAAAAACTGATTAGTTGGCATTTATTTTTTAAAAATTACATCGTCTAAATGACCACTGTTTCGACGTTTGCACCCTTCCAAGCGAGCACCGAAATTTTCGAAAACTCGTCGACAAAGAGACCACGAGGCCGCCGACATTTCTTCGCTGATTTATTCTTTTAGTTGACGCAGTGTATTCGGCTTACTGATGTAGACAAATAACCCCATAAAAAGAAGTCTACTGGGGACAGATTTGGACTTCTGGGTGGCCATGGAATGTCGCCTGGTCTGGAAATCAGATTTGCCGGAAATATGTCTAAGACCACCGGCGGGGACTCATTGGGTGTGTGACAAGTGGTTTCATCTTACTGAAACCATGTGTTACGATTGTAGCTAGCAAATTCCAGTAATATCGGTCCCGAGAACTCCCGTAACATGTTTGTACGGTATGTTAGATTCAAATGTTAGCGGATTCCTGGCCCACCCTATATTTATAAAGGAGTAATATAACCTCACGAGTTACATCACAATCAGTCGGTAAGATTGTTTGCGTCAATGATGATGATGATCTATTACTAGCCGATTTCGGCCATGGCAGCCAGTTTTAACGGAGCTCAGCCTACTACACAAGAGATATTATAGTGCACAGGTGTATGCACAAACACAGGTGCATTCTCTGTTCCCTAAAAATCAAAATCCGATAGGACAGTCATACAGACAGACAGGACAGACAGAGTCAATAAGATATACAGAAAAAAAAAATGTGTGCGTGTACAAGCGTACACTCGTAAGAAGTGAAACCTCTTTATGGCGTTATTTTTCAAAAAAATAGTTTAAACCCGTCCGAAGTCGATGCAATCGCCACCTGGATTTCAAAAATGTAACTACTCAAAACGGGCCGCAAAATACATTGGAGACATTTACCAATCCCTACTCCGCTGGAGAAAGTATACTTCGAATCACGCGTGGTAGGGATAAGAAAAAGATGGCGCGTAACGAAAAAATGTGACGCGTAACGAAAAAATGTTACACTAAATTTTTTTCCAACCCCGATAAAGAAGTTTCACTTCAAAATGATTCTAAGACGCCTTAACTTTTTTATCTGTGTCTTTAAATCGTTTATTGATTATCTCAGACGTTATATTATTAACTTTTTTTGCTCGATAACAAATCGTTTTACTAATAGTTTGTCAAAACATAAATCTCCCAGGAGATATATTTATTGAAGCTTAGCAGAGATTCTGGTATGTTTCATGTAGGTATAAAAACCAATTGGATATCGGTTCCGATATCCATCGGGAACAATATTTTATTAGACAATAGCTACTTAAAATACCACCAAATAAATACCAGTTAAGACTTTTTTAAGCCTCCTATTGCTGCCATATAAGTAGGTCTATCTACATGAGTTGCCAGACTACAATTCTGTTTTCAAAAAGTTATTAAAAGAACGAGGAAGGAGGCCCTATGTTGCTACATTCACCACTTAACAAAACAGTTTCTTAACACAGGTAATTATATAAATCTTAAACTATAACTTTTCATAAAATTTAATTATATATTTACAGGAATTATTTCTGTATTGCCTGACGTTTTAACCGGGTTAGTGGCTGTGATCACAGGCTGTCTGACTCTTGTCAGCAATAAGACAGCTCCACCAGGGAGTCCAAAGGCGTGTCCTTCATACGTATCGTGAGACTGTTAATTTCCGTAAATACTTAGTCTGGCCATAAATACTGTTACACTTAATTATAAAAAAATATTACATTTGAATTTCGAATCTGTCATTTTTATACGATTGTTCATTGTGTTTTCTCATTTTGGCGCCAATACATTGTAAAATATTTTGCGATATTAAAATGGTGTGGGGTGATAAAGAGAACCGAATCGCTGTGATAGCATTACACAAAGTAGGTATGGAGCCAAATGCAATTTTTAAAACTCTCCATACACTTGGTATTAGTAAAATGTTTGTGTACCGGGCTATTAATAGGTACAATGAGACCTCCTCTGTTTGTGACAGAAAAAGATCTGGCCGTCCACGTAGTGTTCGTACGAAAAAGGTGGTCAAAGCAGTAAGGGAAAGAATTCGAAGAAATCCTGTCCGAAAGCAAAAGATTTTATCTCGGGAAATGAAGATAGCACCTAGAACCATGTCGCGTATTTTAAAAGATGACTTAGGACTTGCAGCCTATAAGAGACGCACTGGCCATTTCTTAACTGATAATTTAAAGAAGAATAGGGTGGTAAAATCGAAACAACTACTGAAGCGGTACGCAAAGGGAGGTCACAGAAAAATTTTGTTTACGGATGAGAAAATTTTTACAATTGAGCAACATTTTAACAAACAAAATGACCGTATTTATGCTCAAAGCTCTAAGGAAGCTTCCCAATTAGTCGACAGAGTGCAACGTGGACATTATCCGACTTCAGTGATGGTTTGGTGGGGTGTTAGCTATGAAGGAGTGACTGAGCCATATTTTTGTGAAAAAGGTATCAAAACATCGGCACAAGTGTATCAAGATACCATTCTTGAGAAGGTAGTTAAGCCCCTTAACATCACCATGTTCAATAACCAAGTATGGTCCTTCCAGCAAGACTCGGCGCCGGGTCATAAAGCTCGGTCCACGCAGTCTTGGTTGGAATCGAACGTTTCGGACTTCATCAGAGCTGAAGACTGGCCGTCGTCTAGTCCCGATCTTAATCCGCTGGATTATGATTTGTGGTCAGTTTTAGAGAGTACAGCTTGCTCTAAACGCCATGATAATTTGGAGTCCCTAAAACAATCTATACGATTGGCAGTGAAGAATTTTCCCATGGAAAGAGTGCGTGCTTCTATTGATAACTGGCCTCATCGTTTAAAGGACTGTATTGCAGCCAATGGAGACCACTTCGAATAAGCTTTTTATATTTTTAATTGTTTTATATTTATGTATTAAACTGACACACTGTAAAAGTAATAAATGTTATTTGCAGTTAACAATTTTCTTTTTTCTTTATTACAATATTTATGGCAAGACTAGGTATAGGCTGTGGTCCGAATTGTGCTCACAGCACTTACGACGTTTAAACTGTTAACGTGTGGTCCGATTAAGTGAGCGCGCCAACGTTCGTTAGCAGTATTAATAATTCGGGCCACTTGTGAGCGTGCTTACGAATTCAAAAAGTTGAACATAACCTGACAGAGTATTTTTTGACATAAACATGAGTGGAGTATGTGGTGTAGCTGATGAAGATGGCAAAATGCTTGTATTTCAAGCATTTGCCGCAATCATAGATTCATAGATTAAAATAAATGGCGCAAAATAACGACAATGCTCACGATGCTAATAATACGACCCTATAAGTACTGTAAGCACTAGGTAGTGACGTCACATGTGACGTCATAGCATCCACAACGCTAACGGTGAGCGTGAAAAGTACGAGTCGGATCGCACGTTGGTACGCTATGAGCGCTGTGAGCGTGATTTGGACCACGGCCATAAAGCAACTATGGTACAACTACTTCAATAATTAAAGGTCTTTAAAGAGATAAATTTGGTGAGATAAAATCCCTAAAATGTATTTCCTTTCCTCAAAGATAACGCCCGCATTAGGAATATATGCTGTGTCGCGGGGAATTTCACAAACACAGAAGAAACGAACACAAAAAACACCCAGGCTCAGAACAACAATTTGTGGATCACACAAAGTGTTGTCCCGTATGGGGTTTTTAATCCACGACATTTAGCGCAGTAGAGAACGGTGTGAGCGACCACTTACGCTATCCGTGCAGCCATAATATTATTACACTACTCAGTACAGTATTCTTAGTACTTACTACAGTATTCGGTTTTAATAGTTGCCTGTATTAAGACTTTTTAATAAAAAATATTAATTCGACACAGGCATAAAGTAATTACTTTCTTTTTTGTTGAATCGACCGGAAGCCCATTGATGCAGGGGTGACAGTTGAAGTGGTAAGCGCGTGCAATACAATGCCACGACGACTGTCATGCTTTTTACGTCCCCAAGCGGGGCGTAAAAAAACATCTTACTAGGTCGCTATAGTGTGGATCACCATACTACATTGTTTGCATTCATAATGACCACGACTCTTGGATTCTATTCATACTTTCCATCAGGTAGAGTAGAGTCACTTTGGTAAGCTTTTAAAAAAAAATAAAAATGAAGAATATGGCTATCAACAGATGAATGGAGACTACCCAAGACCGACATAGTTTGTTTCTTTGGGTAAAGCTTCGTTTAGCAAAGGATGGTAAAAGCTAATGATGGTGGTTTTAAACCATAATGTGTTTCAAGGTGAAAGTTTACAAAGACAAACCGCTCATCCTATTAAATAAATAAATATTTCGGACATCTACATATCTGTTGATGAAAAGTTGTACTTCTGAAAACCAGTTTTTTGCAGAATTTTTGCATATAGAAAATTGATGTCAAAAAAACTGTGGCGGCTTCTACATTATAGCACAAAGAAAAATTTACAACAGCGCCATCTAGCGAAGATACATCGAACTACGAAGTATGAACGAAACGTATGAATGTAATGAACTACGATGCAACTACTAATCCTGTATCGCGATATAGAGATTCAAGTGGCAATTAGCATATATACAACATCCCAACATCAACGGCCGGCCGTGGCCCGCCAGGCAAGATCATCTCGCCTGGTTGGAGGATCCTCCGTTTGTGTCGGAGGGACATTACACCCGTTCCATCCACAAAACAAAAAAATGTATTGTCATGAATTATTTTTGATAAAAAAAAAGAATTGTTATTTCATATAAAAACTTTTATAGGTAAACTTATTTATTTACTAGACGGTATCGAATAGATGAAATATTAATTTAATCACCCTCACCATTTATTGAAATTGAAACTGAAATAAAACTGAAGTTTCAGTTAATAATGGCACAAAATAAAAAAAGGTACCGAGCATGTTCCGGCTTCCGGTTGATTTTCAGATAGCATCCTCCCTGATACAATTTCCGGTTAAAGCAAAGATTCAATTATTTATCGAAACCGGAAGGGTACAGATTGAATGATTTTCTTTAGAGTATATTTAAGTTTGTTAAGTATGAAATGGAATCATCGACATCTTTTAACAGTCCACTGCTGGACATAGACCTCTTAAAATTTTCGACCTACTATACCACCCTGGCTAGACGGGTTGCTCCAAAACAGGTTGGCGCTGCTTCTGTCCTTGGGCGATTTTTGCCTAATTTGGGTGGAGCTGGCGTCGCGACAAGGCGGCTTTACACGGGGTTTTTCTGGCAAAACGTATATAATTAGAACCTTATGTAACCGCTTCTTATATCACCGATATCTATACTGTAATGTAGAGCTAAAGAATTTGTTTGTTTGTTTGGTTAAACACGTTATTTGAAGTATTTGAAAAATTCATTTAGTTTTAGTTATACTATGTATTGAGAAAAGCTATATATCACCACGCTAGGAGACTAAAAATGAAATAAAAATGAAATATAAATGAGAAATGTTGTAATAACGTGATAAAATTATTCCTTTTGAGAGTTTCTATTGTGTACGCTGCGTAAATGGTTGAAGTTTCACAAAGATAATATACGTGTATTATTTTCCTTAAAAAGTTCACGACCTAGGCCGTCATAATGTGCCTAGGCCACCATAGTATGGTTCGCCATACGGAATTATCTATATTCGCAACGAGTATGGCGACTACCACTCTTGGATTCTATTCATGCTTTCGATCATATAGAGTAGTCACTTTGATAGGTCAAAAATAAAAGAAAAACAATTTGTCCATTTTTTAAGGGTGGCTCATTATAACCTTATTTACGACAATATATTAGGTAGTAGAGCCACGCTGATTTCAGCACGAGCGGGCCGGCTCGACCGGGAGAGTACTACCCTCCCACATAAGACCAACCTAAAGCGCCAGCATCCGTACTGTCGTGTTTCGTTGGTGAGTTTTTCTCTGAGACCTGGTCTGTCTTTGAGACCGGATGCCCATCGATGCAGTAGTGAGAGTTATCGTGGTAACTGTGTAAGCCTTACACTGTCACGATGACTGTCATGCCTTTTACGTCCCCAAGCGGGGTGTGAAAAAGCATCTCACAAGGCCGCCATAGTGTGGGTCACCATACTGCACAGTCTACATTTGTAATGAGTATGATCACAACTCTTGGATTCTATTCATGCTTTCCATCAGGCAGAGTAGAGTTACTTTGGCAGGCTCTTAATATAAAAAAAAAACAAATAAATTCTTTCTTTTCTTTAAAAAGACAGCGTCCACACTAGGAATTAATCCTATGTCGCGGGGGACTTTACAAACAGACAAGAAACGGACACAAAACACACTCAAACTCAAAACAACAGTTTGTGGCTCACACAAAGTGTAGTCCCGTGTGGGATTTGAACCCACAACACTCAACGTAGTAGATAGTGGCGCGGTAACTGCTTAAACCACTACGTCATCCGTGTATTCAGTCAAAATAACGAAATTTATAAAATAAATATAACTTATAATCGTAATCTCATAAAATATAGATAGAGGTTAGATTCATAACCGGGTAATAGTAGCAAAGGATAATACGCAAGGAAACACACATACACATACATACACATACACACACATACACATACACACAAAAGACTCACTTTCAGCTACAGACCAACTTTTCTACAAATTTTTCTGTTTTGTTTTTGTTTATTTTTAACCTTGTTTTAATTTTATCTTATATTCTATTTCAACTAAACTTTATAATTTTTTTAAATATTGTGAATTCTCATATTGGTTGCCGCGACACAAGCCACGAGCTTAGTGCGGAAACCGTCGTTAAATTTAACTTGTGATTTCTTTTTAAGTATAAGTATAAATAAATAAATAAAAAAATAAATAAATAAAATAACACTTCTGTTACTACTCTACTATATTACTCTATGCTTTTACATCACCTTTTCAACCAACTTTCAACATTGTTTATCACAAAAGAGTTCTAAAACCTTTTTTAAAAGAAAACTTATCGTAACCTCGTATATCCAGTCAATTCCAAAAAGTCGTAAAACCATTCAAGCTTTCACTGCATTCTCTTGATGCGCCAGATTTTATATATATTTACTAACTTACTTTTTCCTGTCGCCTTCACTAAGACTTATGTGGACAGTAAAACTTTATGGGTCAACCACTTCGACCGTGGTCATAAACGAGCTGAATTAATACCACTTAACCAGTTTTATACCTGTCGTTAGATTGGCTTTATTTTCTCAGAAAATTGTAATGATAAAAGTAATTAGAGGTTTAATGATGGTCACACCGGGACAGGTACGATGGCTAACAAATTGGAATCTTCAAAATTTTTAAACGAAGAATTCCAATTGACACAGGACAGTTTTATTTGAGTTCGAAATTTGAAATATTGGAATCGTTTGTTTTCTTTGTTTTAATGTAAAAAGGAGTTTGAGGTTAAATCAATTCTATCATTAATTGGGTATAGAGTAGTCTAAGAAGTGTTTTTAATTTCCCATTCTAATATAATATTTTGAAGTTTGTAGTAAACAAAGTGATATGTAACATTATTACAATCTAGAAATGTGACATATTCGCGTAACCTCAGAAATTCAGTACCACAACAATGTATATTTATTGCGGGGGTACGTGGGTGGTTTATAGATAGTACGATGGTTTATTTGAGGTTATAGTGTTTCTTCCTTATTACACGTTGTCATTTTGTTATATGGTTACTTTAATTATATAAATACAACTAAGCTATGAAAGGATACCCTTATTAAAGGGCAAGAGAGAGACGTATAGATGATGTAGTTTTATGTTATTTATTTGATTTCATGAATATTTTTAAGACGCTCAAAAGTAGAGGAAAAAAAATGGTCGTACTTTTGTCATATCCTGATTTGTGTATTGTAGTTCCTTGTAAATTATTATATATAAAAATCTTTGATTAAGTTACATACGTATACCGAATAACTTGAGAATTTATTTTACTTAAAGCTTTATTAATTTACTTGACTGGCAATTAGGTTTGACTCGGGGCAATTGAGTGGAAACGAAAAACAAGAAAACTAAGATAATAGAAAAATATAAAATTTATGTTTTTCGCAATCATTTATCAAGCATTCCTCATAAGGCGTTTAATAAGAAAACAAGAAAAAAAAAACAATTTAAAAAGTCATATTGTTAATGTTCTGTTTCTCTGTTCAAATTTCAAAATAGGAATATGCAAATTCTATTCGTGTTATTGAACCGTGCGATGGCTTGATTTTGTTTTTATTGCGTCTGTGACTACAAATTGACGGCAAATGTTTGTAAACGTCTATTTACAAAATGAAATTTTATGAACATTCTCTTACAATTCACGTGGATTGTCCTTTTTATCGGTATCTTAAATGAAAAGGAAAGTGCAAAAGTTTAAATGTAAAATGTAAACTCTTAGTGGTTCAATTGGATAAAGACAAATGAACGAATGAATAATTGGTTACCATACGTACGTTTTTATGAACTATATACAAGATTTTCATAGCTATTATTAAAATAGGGGATATAAAAGGTTGATATTAAATTAACTAATGAAATAAATGATTAAAAACAGGGCAATATTTGCTTCACAACTTGGAATATTATTAACAAAGAGAGTGAAACAAACTCAAACTCTAGGTAGTAGAGCCACACTGATTTCAGCACGAACGGACCGCCTCGACCGGGGCAGTACTACCCTCCCACATAAGACAAACCTTAAGCACCAGCATCTGTGTTGTCGTGTTTCATTGGTGAGTGTGAGACCGGAGGCCCATCGATGTAGGGGTGACAGTTATCGTGGTAACTGTGTAAGCCTTATACTGTCACAATGACTGTCATGCCTTTTCCGTCCTCAAGCGGGATGCGAAAAAGTTTGTCACAAGGTCGCCATAGTGTGGGTCACCATACTGCATTGTCTGCATTTGCAATGAATATGGTGACCACAAGTGTTGGATTCTATTCATGCTTTCCATCAGGTAGAGTATACTCTGGCAGGCTCTTAATTTAGAAAAAAAAAAATAACAGACATTGCAAGTTGTAACAAATGTTAACAATATTGAAAGTTGTCAAATTATAGGTATTTTAAATCTTGATTTTAAAGTGTTTATTAATAGTTCCCAAAATTTTACATGTGTTAGTCTAGTTAACTCTATATTTATATATTATTTTTGATACTAAATTATTTTTGAGGGAAAAAAAACTTCAGAGAGACTTTAATAGTCATTAATTCTATCGTAAATACGCTGTCATCATGATAGTATATTATCTAAATATAACGTCACTGAACTGTCATTTAGCTGTCACTTATCTATAAAGGGTTTTTGTTGAGCTGTCAGCGAAGTGTGTATGAACTGTCATCTCGTTAAATTCGACCCTAACTAATGTTATAAAAGCAAACATGGGATTCAACGTTTTTGTATGGTTTTTATATCTTAATTGCACAGTCGATAAACATAAATTTTTACATAAACATCGCTCAAGGGGAATAGGGCTTCCCTTAACCTTATTCTTCGAATAAATATCGTTTATAATATGTTATTTTCTAATTCGCCTGTTGATCTAGTCTAGTGGTTAGAAACCTTGTTGAGATAAGTTTTTTACTTGAACTTTACTCACCTTGAAAAATAACTCAAGTTAAAGGAAATTTAACAGAAAGAGAAGAGAGAAACTTCTAGCTACTCCACCACGGGTCTATCTCATATCCTATTAAGAAAATGCTGTATAGCCTTGAAAGTTGAACGTATGACTAGGGAATTACTGATTTTTGGTCACGTAGGCTCTGTCTGTCTAAGTTTACGTTCCAATCAAAATCCAATTATCACTTTTGCCCTGAGGATAAAAGAAATAATAACCAAAAGGCTTTTCTAGAATATTCCCGAAGGTATGTGAAGTTATACTTCGCATTCGATCGTGTGTTTATTAAGGTCTTTATATATCTACAATTTCAAAAACAGACCGAACCATAGCTGTCGTACGTAGATGTCGTTTATACTGAAAACTAATAATTTAAGTAAATATGTATCGGACAGATTTTTAGGCCTATGGAACTACTAGCCAACCTATTAACTGGTCAGTTGCGTCAGAGGTCCTGAACTAGATTCCCACCTGCAACAAAATTATATTTTGGACACGATTCACGCCACCTATGTATAGGTACGCTTATGTTATTTATGTATGTATGTTTATATTATGTATATTTACCAATACCTTAACTACTATAACACTCCCAAATTTCTTTTCATGAATAATAATTATTATGGCACGTGTCCAGTTTTCTGACAATCGCTAAAACAGCTGCAACGGGAGAGCGAAACGACCATTTTTACTATTAGGTGATATTGTTTATTCAGTATTGTAAATCCTGTCTGGTTTTCAAATAATTATCTACAGCCGCACGGTACTTAAACTCGTGGTAGGGCTGATCGCCTATAGTATTTTAATTTTATGTACTTGAGCTTTTTTCTATTTTGTGATTATAAATAGTATATTACTAATTGAAAAAAAAAATCCTTTGTGAATGTTGTTCAATAAAAATACATGTTGTGTTTTTTGATTAGTAGATTTAGTAAAAATATAACGCTTGTATGAATTTGACACTGAAAAACATTTGCGCCTTGACAGAGCCATACGAATAGGTTTATTGTTAAAAGTTTATATATTATTATAACAAGGTAATACTAAAATATTATCTTTAGGTGCGTTATTGAAGAATTCATACAATCAAAAACAACAGAGATATAGACTATAATTGCTCTCTTCCATATTAAATACGTACTGGTATTTATTTCAATCAAATATTTACAAATCGCACGCCTACTGCTTAAAAACTATCACACCGTCCATTTGTCACTGCGGTGCATTCATGACTGAATGTATACCAATTGTATACCGAACTCGAAGCAAACATAGAATTTTGATAGGGAATATTACCGTAGTTACACCACCACAAGCATGTCTGTCAATCTATTTAAGGTCACATGAGAACAAAGCAGGTTTTATACCACTGTATAGCGAACATCAATCAGCCTCGCCAATAAATGTTCCACAGAATGAATCCGATATGCAACATCAAAGCTGTATGACGTCATCATCACACTATACATTACTTGTACTGATAACGGAAAAGATGAAAGAATTCGGTGTAGCTACGTAATGTAATGTAAATCGTGTTGTGAGTATTATTTTAAAAATGAAATACCTCAGCGATAGTTTTTTCTATTACGTTGCTACGTGTTTGGATTTTGAAATAAATTTTTCCAGACTGGAGTTCATACTTATTACAGATCAACTGTTCCAACAAACAGCATCTAGTCAATGTTTTCAGATATATTTATGAAAATGTTTAATTGGGTAGATGACTGTATCGTAAATAAATACCAATGTCCACTTCATTAAAACTAATACTGCGAAACATCTCGGAAAATACAATTAACATGGCTTTTTATTATTATTACGAATTTCAATCAAATATACAGTAAAATATATTGTTCAATTGAGTAGTCTAAAACAGTGACGTCAGAATTTGGTATTTAGTACATATTTCATACAAAATTATCGTTTTGACAGATGATAAAAAGTAGCTAATTTGACTAAGGTGTCATTTGGCCTATTGTCTTTGGTTTGCATCGGTTGAGGTTACATTTTGACACAATGTACCTACAACACACTGTAACGACTGCTTTTATTTATTTTTGGCGCCACTTTTGTTCTTTATTCCTCATGACTATCTATAATATGGTGTCTCGAAACGTGACAGGTTAGTATTTTTAATATTTTGTTTTGCCATATTGCCCTGTTTTTCTGGCAACTGTGAAAAAGCGTCTCATTAGGCCGCCATAGCGTGCGTCGCCATATTACACTGTCGTCATTCGCAGTGAGTATGGCGACCAGCGCTCTTGGATTCTATTCATGTTTTCCATCAGGCAGAGCAGAGTCACTTTGGCAAGCTCTTAATATAGAGAAAAAATATATAGATTAACTAGAATGAAGTACCATTAAGTGTCTACTACGAGGAAACGCGATGCGGGGGGTAGAGAGGCAGTCCATGTAGTATTTATAATATTAATACTAATGTGAAAGTAACTCTATCAGTAATGATTCTTGAGGAAGAACATATCGATAATCGGAGTCCCTGGTAAAATCTGTTATAAATACCTATCTGTCAACATTGCTATTTTCTGTCTTGTAAATATTAAGGCTAAATATTATGCGATATAAAACAATGAAGAAAATTTAAGGGCCTGTTTAATTAGATATTGGTTAAAAGTAACTCATTAATGTCTCATTAACTACAAACTTATTTTTCTATTTAAATTATCTGATCTTCTGTAAAGAGTTTTTACAGCTGAGACCGAGCAATTGGTCTGGAAAAGGTTTGATTTTTTTTTATAGTGACCTACTAAAGTGACTCTACTCTGCCTGATGGAAAGCATGAATAGAATCCAAGAGTGGATATGCAATACGTTTGATATATTTTTCTCATTATACCAAACATGAGGACATGAAACTTTTTAATTGAATATTATAGCGTTAGAATACAAACGAACTCGCTTTCTTCAGCTTAGAAGCAGTAAATCGAGTAGGAAACGGACTACGAAATATCAATTGATCAATTAATGGGATTCGAACAGATGAAATTTCACTGATGGACTTACAAACAAGAAGATAGTTAATATTTTAATCGGCAAAGTCTTTTAAAATAGAAACGTGTTTGTTTATTTCTCAATTACACTAGCATGTGAAATTTAGCATATAGATAGATTTTAGTTTAAAATTTTACGGTTCATAAACGTCTATATTTCAAAATTAATAGTACGATTATTCGCTTCTATGACAAACTAAAATTAGTATTGGTAATTTATAATGACACTTTAAACAGTAAGCTAATTAAAAACAAAGGTTGATAAAATTGAGATAGAGAGATAGAGAGAAATCGAGTTAATGAGTTAATATTTTAATGCGCGTGTGGTGACGGATTAAGAATACATAGTGTTACGACCACTATTCATCCCGTGGGTGTCGTAAGAGGCGACTAAAGGAAGAAATTCAAGAAAATATCGTTACAAAGAGAAGGAAAACTTGAAACAAACTCTATTCCAACCCGTCTGGCCACCGTGGTATAGTAGGCCAAAATCTCCTTCTTAAGGAGAGGCCAATGTCCAGCAGTGGACTGTAAAAGGTTATTGAAGATTTTAATGTAATACAAAATAAGGAAAAAATAAATATATAATAGAAAAAAGTAAAACTAATTTTGTGTCTAATTGAAAGACTTCTTTTTTAATTTATAAAAATTTAAATAGTACGTTTCTAAAGTGCTCCAGCATTTAACCTCGATATACGACGTGCTTAAGACTTCTCAATGATCCTAAGCTGGCTGTCGGTATTAATTCTTTTAAGCCTCCGAGAGATTGTACTTCTTATCGGCATTCTACCGATCGCTTCCATCGGAGTTACGTTTAACTTCCATTTTAGTTGCTCAAGTAATTTTTAATTGCTCAAATATTGGGTTTTACACCGACCTCCATAGTTATTACAATGTTACCTGTTGAATTTAGCAATCTGCTCTTATTTTAGTTTTTAAAGGTCTTTATTAGTATTATTCGAAGTCGAAAATTTGATATGTAAGATATGTTTTGAACGTTATTAATTCGGATCGGAGTATATGTCGTACAAGTTGTCTTTTATTTAAAACTAAGTAAATAAAGGTCCTGTTTTTTTATATAAAGAGTTTGCCAAAGTGGCTCTACTCTGCCTGATGGAAAGCATGAATAGAATCCAAGAGTTGTGGTCACCATACTCATTGGGAATGCAGACAATGCAGTTATGGTTAATCACGCTATGGCGGCTCAGTGAGATGCTTTTTCACATAGCATAGCATACGCTTACGCTTGAGGACATAAAAGGCATGATAGTCATCGTGGCAATGTATGGCTCGTAGAATTATCACAGTAACTGTCCCCGTGCATCAAGTGCGTGGTCTCGCACTCGTCAACGAAAAATGATAGCACGGATGCTGTCGCTTTAAGTTGGTCTTCTGTATGAGGGTAGTATTGCCCTGGTCGAGCCAGCCCGTTTGTGTTGAAATCAGTGTAGCTCTATTACCTTCTTTCTTCTTCCTCATATAAAAAAGAATCATAAGCGGAGTACTTTTGCTGTGCAATGATTAGTAATAGAATAAATTTCGCTATGTATTATGTTATTTGACGAATATCGTAGTTATCGTAGTAAGTGTGTGAACATTACACTGCCACGATGACTGTCATGCCTTTTAAGTCCCAAAGTTTCTTACTAGGCCGCCATAGTGTGGGTCACTATACTACATTGTCTGTATTCGCAATGAGTATGGTTACCTCCACCTTTGGATTCTACTCATTCTTTCCATCAAGCAGAGCAGTCACTTTGGCAGGCTCTAAAAATAAAAAAAATAAAAATAGTTATGTATAAGAATGACACATATTATTATATATCATATATATCATAACCAACCAATTTAATATTAAACTATGTATTTCTAATAATTTTCCCATGGAAACCGAACTTGATGTGTATGGTTATGATAACAAAAAAAAGTAAATTGATTGATGTCGGGAAGTTGTCCATACACTAATTCATGCGGATGCTTTCATTCCACGAAGCAGAATAACCTAGTAGATACCTTGTACCTTGGTGTCTTCGTTAGACGGTAAGTCTAAAGTTTCTCTTCGTGATATGTGACGTAACTATACACTTTCATACATATTTGTCATCAGCACCCACAGCCATTATCAGCCCACTGCTGGACGTAGGCCTTTCCTCAGCAAGGACGGTTTGGCCTACTACATCCGGCGGGCCTGACGGGTATGTATAGGGTTTGTTTAAAATTTTCCTTCTATTTACAGTATAAATATAGTATGATTTGGATGAAAATATAATAATTTGAGCCCTGGAAGTGGGTAGTGGGCCTTGTCAAGCGTTGTTGGTGTCGACTCGGCACTTGTCACATACTGATGTTATAATGACTAAGTCAGAAAAAAAAATTACAGAATTCCGTTTTACATTTTAATTTGGTTAAAACAATTTTTCGAATTTCTAAACTATCAGTTATTTAAATAGAACATTGAACGATCTTATCAGTTCCGTTATAACTAACAATAACTGCCAAGTCATTACTGTCTAAGGGAATGGAATGGCGGTCGGACGGCTGTCGGTGTTTATCAAACGGGTGGATCAAAGGTGTCGGAAGCTTTGTCCGTCCTCCATCGTTTCCGACTATGGTGTTCATATTTACCACTAACTGTCTTACAAAATCAATAGAATTTAGTTCATAGAAAGCCCTTGGTATTATAATATTTAAAAAAAAGCAATATGTCATTAAAGGTTTGATAATATATAATATTTCGGATTTCTAACACAATGTTATAATATCTAGTCCCAAACTAAGCAGAGTTTGTACTAAGAATACTAGCCAACTGATATTAATATACATTCGTTTTTTGTTAATATGGGCCAAGAATTTGTTAACATTTCTACGGACCGATGCTACTGGAATTTGCTGGCTATAATCGTAACACATGGTTTCAACAAGATGAAGCCACTTGTCACACATCCAATGAGTCCCTGCCGGTGGTCAAAGACATGTTTCCGGAAAAGCTGATTACCAGACGAGGCCATGACTAACCAGAAGTCCAGATCTATCCCCAACAGACTTCTTTTTATGTGGTTATTTGAAGAATCGTGTCTACGTTAATAAAACAAATACGCTACGTCAAGTAAAACAAAAAATCAGTGAAGAGATGTCGACGATCTCGCGGTCTCTTTGCCGACGAGTATTCGAAAATTTCGGTGCTCGCTTAGAAGAGTGCAAACATCGAAACGGTGGCCGTGTAGACGCTGTTATTTTTACAGACTAAACACTAATTAATTAGCTTTCTTGTAAATAAATAATTTTTATAATATATCAAATAAGAACCATTTCTACGATTTTTTTAAATGTTAACTAATTTGTGGCCCACCCTAACTATAGAAAACACTCAAACTCCGAAACAAATACTTGCAGATCTTACAAACATTTTGTCCCAACCGGGAATGATTGCGCCCTCCGCCGCCGCGTAAGCAGCACTTTTGAGTCGCTCCGCAATCAAAAAATCAGACTAGTGGTAAAAGTGTGACAAGTATAGCAGTGTTATACATCAAAAGTCGTAGAATCGCAAGATCTACATATATATTAGTGAAAACCGCGAAAAAATCGGACAAAAGTTGTGGATTTTTCCTGAACAAAAACTAAGTTTTTAGGTGAAATCGTGATATTCTGTGATTTATCCGCGGAACGAGATCGACGACCTACATTTTTTGAATTGTGGAAAGGAGCGCCTTATGAAGGCCTATTGTTTCGGACCCTTTTCGGATTTTTCCGATAAAAATTGGAAAAGTTACAGAACTTTTTCAAAAAAGGGTGTGGCCGCGGGGTCCCTGATCCGGAGGTTTCCGGAGGTGAAAACTATACACTATATCTTCGAAATCGCGAGCTCTGTACAATAGTAAAAACCCCGAGAAAATCGAGTGGAAATTGTGGATTTTCCTTATACAAAAACTTTTTTGTGGGTATATTTAGTGCAATAAAAGTGAAAAAACTCATAAAACTCCGGGATTTGATCGACGACCCCTGTGTTATTTGCTTTGGGAGGGTGTGTCTCGGGGATACCTATCTCTTGAGACCCCTTTCAGATTTTTCTGGCGGCGTATGAAAAACTTATTCAAGTTTTTCCGAAAACCACTTGGCCACGAGGTCTCTGATCCCGAGTAACCGGGTAGGAGTGAAGTGAGGAGCTGTATGCGGGACCACCTGAGGAGCAGTAAAGCGTTTCAAGAAGCAAAATAAAGCCTCACATCCAATATCTGGGCGAGTATTGGAGGTATATAGTAATCAACCTGGCTTGCAGTTTTGCACTGGCAACTTGCTGCCAGATCCAGATAAAATAGTGGAGGTAATATCAGCGAAACACGTGGCCACGAGGTCACAGATCCCGTGCATTCGAGAGGTGGCAGACTGGGAAATATCGTGCAAGTTGATCTCCTGACCAGGTAACCAGTTAACCAGGTAACCAGGTAACACCTGAAAAAGTTAAGTGGACCAAATATTATTAAACTTTGAAATATAACTTTTGTGGTAACCGTAATTTTATAGTAGATTTATAGTCCTTGTTTTTCTTGTGATTTAAAGTGATAGAACACAAAGTCTAGATAAATTTACAGGGTTTATAAGTGAAATTCGAACTATAAGAAGAAAGAACAAAAAAAAAAAAAAAATTTGTTACAAAAAGTTTGAGAAAAATCTGTTGTCTCGCTAATCGTTTAGCATATAATTTGTTTTATGTAATTGTTATAAGGCCACCTACTTATAAAATTGTATAATATCAGTTCACCTGCCGGCTGCACACGCGGGATATAATTTTATTTATTTAATATATACTTGACTAAAATTGTAGTACTTACGCAGTGTATCGAAACTTTTTATAGATTCACTAGATAATTATTATTCTATACTGACGAAATTTAAACTATAGAATATTCTAAAATTCTACTTTCGTTTATTAAATTTAATTAGATAGGTTTTAGTATCACGCAGTGTACTTAGTTTCTTGACGGGTACATTTATAATTAGACTTGAGTTTACATGTGTACCGAGTTTATTGACTGGATCACTACTACTAGACCTATATAAGTTCTTCAACTTATAATATCTATATTGTATCTCTGACGAAACTTTCCCCGATATGGCTGCAACAGTGCGCACACCAGCCAAAAAGATTATAGATGATAGCCCTCAGACCTCTCCAAGGGATATACGGAAAGATTTATCTTCCCCACGTCAAATGACGCAATTACCTAGTGTAAGACGTAGTATTGGAGAATGGAAAGCTGTAACCAACGATACAAGGCCTTGCACGTCACTTACACACCCGCATTCACCTAAAAGAAAAACTCAGATCTCGGCGTCGGTTACGTCACGAAAGCCGAAGCAGAGGGTGGTGGCCCCTGTAGAACCGCCGCGAAGAATATCAACAGAGGCTTTAAATACCCCACCTGGACCAAAGCGGGACTGCGTGAAATCTACGGATTTTGTTGTTCAGGCTCGCAACTTGTTGTTGAGAGTGAAATCGTACGTGAGTGAGTCTCGCAATCTTAGAGCGGATTTAAAATCGGGCATCATCACGGGCGTGGAAAACCTCTATCAACTCGTAAAGGAAGCAACGTCAGCAGCAGAGAAACCTACTCAGAAAGCTGTAGAAATCGCTCCATCGACACCTGAAATAGAGGAGAGAGGAGCAAATACACACATAAGTGTAGAAAACGATTTCTCACAGGAAGGACATAAAGAGCTAGTCATGCTTCTTAAGTCGCAATGCGAAAAGATCGACAACACCCACAAAGAAATAGAGACACTAAAAGAAATGGTCACAGCCTACCAGTCAAGCCAGACATCAAATACGACGTACGCAAGCATTGTAGCAGCAAAAAATAGGACTTCAGAAAGAGCAGTGCTGTATTCAGTAGTTATAGCATCTGCCGATGATAAGAAAACGGGAGAAGAGGTACTGGAACAAGTACGGAAGGCAGATAACGCAAAAGATGGTCATGTAACTGTAGAAAGGGTGCGCAAAATTAGGGATCGCAGGGTCATAGTAAGCTGCAGAACTGAAGAGGATAGAAGGAGGATTAGGGAGCGATTACAGAGTGCAGCGGGCCACCTAACGGTAGAAGAGATGAGGAACCAAGATCCAATGGTCATATTGAGAGATGTTCTGATTGTCAACGGTGATGATGACGTCATCGCTGCGTTGAGAAATCAGAACGGGGATGTGTTTAAGGGCGTAGACCAAAAAGAGGACTGCATTTCGGTAAAATTCAGAAGAAGAGCCAGAAACCTGCACTGTGCACATGTTGTGCTTAGGCTGTCACCGATTCTCTACAAGAAGATGATGGAACGAGGATTCGCACATATAGATATGCAAAAAGTGAGAGTAGCTGACCAGTCGCCACTAATACAGTGCTCTGCATGTTTAGGATATGGCCACGGACGACGAATTTGCACTGAAAAAGTTCCAAAGTGTAGCCATTGTGGAGGGGCCCACATGCGGGACAAGTGCGCTGACTGGTTGGCAGGAGTAGCACCAGCGTGCTGCAACTGCATATCCGCAAAACTGGACAACATAGAGCACAATGCATTTAGTTCTGAGTGTCCAGTGCGTAGAAAGTGGGAGGCGCTAGCAAGAGCTAAGGTGGCATATTGCTAAGGTGGTTCACAATCGTTCACGAGCGGGCGGCCCTACCAGATGTTACGCAGTCGCCCAAGCTAACCTACAGAGAAAAGAATTAGCCACAGTGGAACTCATGATTGAGGCCAAGAAACGCGGGATCGCGATAGCGTTGATACAGGAGCCATATGTGGGCGGGATAAAAAGGATGAGGGACTACCGTGGAGCGAGAGTCTTTCAGAGTGCTGCAGTAGGAGATGGGACAGTAAAGGCTGCAATAGTCATTTACGACAGCGAACTTGACGTCATCCTGTGTCCGAAACTCACGACCAACAACATAGTTGTAGTGAGGATCAGAACCAGCACCTGGGAAATGGCTACGGTCTCCTTCTACTTTGAACCAGATCAGCCTATAGAACCATATCTAGATCAGTTGAGAACCATCGGCCAGGAACTGGGCTCAAGAAAACTGCTACTAGGAGGAGACAGTAACGCAAAGAGTACCTGGTGGGGCAGCACCTTAGAAGACCACAGGGGAGCCGAGATGAGTAGCACTCTGGAAGAGTCAGGATGGCAGGTATTGAACACCGGTGATACGCCTATATTTGACACCATTAGAGGTGGCAGAGCGTTAACAAGCTTTGTAGACATAACAGCTTATACCGACGATCTCCTAGGACTCATTGACAATTGGAGGGTAGACCAATCGGTTACTAGTTCTGACCATAACACCATTTTATTTTATATAAATCTAGAAAAAAGCAAAGGTCTTAAAGTTCAAAGGGTAACTAGAATCTACAACACTAAAAAGGCAAATTGGGAACATTTTAAAAACAAATTAAAAAAATTCAAATTAGAAAACAATATTAGCATGGAAACAATAAATAATATAGATAGTAAAATTTTATTAGAAAACTTAACTATTAAATACTCTGAATTAATAACCTTAGCTTGTCGAGACAGTATGCCATTAAAACGTAATTCAGAGACAATAACGATCTCATGGTGGAGTTCAGAACTAGAAACCCAAAAGAAAAAAATGGTCACATTTAGACGGAGAATAAAAAACGCTGCATCACACCGTAGAGCGAGAGTCATCGAAGAATACCTGCAACAGAAAGAGATCTACGAGTGCCAAGTCAAGGAAGCCCGTACGAAAAGTTGGAAGGCGTTCTGTGAGAGACAGGACAGAGAAAGCATGTGTGATGGTATCTACCGGATTATCTCAAAGACCACTAGGAGAAGAGAAGACCTAACCCTGAAAACCAAGGATGGTAGCTACTTTAACTCTCAAAAATCAGCGGATTTACTCGCCGAGACCTTTTACCCTGAAGACCTACGGGATACAGATAACGCCGATCATTCCCGGATCAGAGAAATGGCCGAACGAGTAAACGAGTTTTGTCATGGTGAGTATCATGACCCGCCGTTTACTTCGCTCGAGCTAGAGACTGCAATTGGGAGTTTTAACCCAAAGAAAGCCCCTGGAGCGGATGGCTTTACGGCGGACATTTGCAGCAGAGCTATCTTCGAGGATCGAGACGCATTTCTTGCCCTGTTCAACAAGTGTCTAGAAATCTCCCACTTTCCCAACATCTGGAAGGAGGCCACAGTTGTGGTATTAAGAAAACAGGGCAAGGATGACTACACGAATCCCAAGGTTTACAGGCCTATTGGCCTCTTGCCAGTTCTGGGGAAAGTCCTGGAAAAAATGATGGTGGCAAGAATCAAGTGGTATGTTGTACCGCGAATAAGTACTTGCCAATACGGATTTATGCCCCAAAGGAGCACCGTGGATGCCCTCTATACCTTGATATGCCATGTCAAAAGTAAAATAGAGCAGAAAAAGCTGGCTACCCTGGTGTCTCTGGATATTGAGGGCGCCTTCGACAGCGCTTGGTGGCCAGTTATAAGAGTCCGTTTGGCTGAGGAAAAGTGTCCGGTTAACGTCAGGAGGCTGCTTGATAGTTACTTAAGCTGCAGAAAGGTCAAAGTAAGATTCGCCGCTGAGGAAAGTATGCGAAACACCACGAAGGGTTGTGTACAGGGGTCAATCGGCGGTCCAATCCTCTGGAACTTGCTTCTCGACCCACTCCTGCGAGGACTTAGTGAAGCAGGACATTACTGCCAGGCATTCGCGGACGATGTGGTGTTGATCTTCCACGGAAATACAGGCCTAGAAATACAAGAACAGGCAAATGCCGCTCTCGACTGTGTGCAGCAGTGGGGTGTAAGGAATAAATTAAAATTTGCACCACACAAAACCAACGCAATGATCCTAACAAGGAAACTAAAATACGACACCCCACTGTTGACCATGGGGGGGATTGACATCTGCATGTCAAAGGAAATAAAGATCTTAGGGCTCATCATCGACGATCGCTTAAGCTTCAAAGGACATATAACAGCGCAGTGTAGAAAAGCGATCGTAGTTTACAAGCAGCTAGCAAAAGCTGCTAGAGTTAGCTGGGGACTGAATCCTGACATTATTAGGACCATTTATGTCGCGGTAATCGAACCCATAGTAATGTATGCGGCGGCGGTATGGGCGCCTGTAGTTGCAAGGCTTGGAATACAAAAACAGCTGAATATGGTGCAACGAGGGTTCGTACAGAAACTCTGTAAATCGTATCGCACAGTCTCTCTGAACTCGGCGCTGGTGCTGGCTGGGATACTGCCTCTCGATATCCGAATACAAGAAGCAGCCGCTCTCTACGAGGCCAAGAGAGGGTCGTCCCAAACGGTACTAGGAGATAGAGAGACCGATAGTGTGGTTAGATTTGAGGAGATACCTCACCCAGCTGTAGGTGTGGCTTTGGATTTCGTATGCCTGGTAGACCAAAACCTTGTCAACAGGTACAATGTGCAGACGGTGCGTATATTCACCGACGGCAGCAAGCTGGAAGGAAAAGTTGGAGCCGCACTTTCCATATGGAATAGGGAGGCCGAGATCCGGACTCGAAAGTTTTACCTGTCTGCGTACTGCACAGTCTACCAGGCGGAACTCTTGGCCATATGTGAGGCAACAAACGAAATCCTCAAAGGAGCGGAGCAGAGCTATGGAGTGTACAGTGATTCGAGGGCAGCGCTCGAAACACTAGTGAACCATAGCACCCTGCACCCTCTTGCAGTAGAAGCTCGGGAAAACCTGCGGAAAGCCTTCTCAAAAGGCAAAGATGTCTCTTTGTTCTGGGTTAAGGCACATGCAGGCCTACAGGGCAATGAAAGAGCGGACCAACTCGCCAAGGAATCAGCACTGTATTCCAAGAAAAGACCTGATTATGACCGGTGTCCACTATCATTTATTAAAAGAACAATACGCAGCTCATCAATCCTAAAATGGGACGAACGATATAGAGCAGGAAACACCGCGTCCACTACAAAATTATTTTTCCCAAAAGCGTCCGATGCTTACCGTATCATTCGGAAAATTCAGCCGGCAGGTCTGCTCACACAGATCCTCACGGGGCATGGTGGGTTCTGTCAGTATCTGAAGCGGTTTCACTGTAGGGACAGCTCATCCTGCATTTGCGATCCTTCGAAGGAAGAATCAGTTCCTCATTTACTGGTTGAGTGCCCTATATTTGATAGGATTCGCTATGAACTACAGCAAAAAATAGGCTTAGTTATAAAGATATCTAACTTAAAAGAATGCATCAGTACGAAAGAAATCCGCAGTTATTTTATAGATTATTGTATAAATATATGTAAAGTAGTAAATAAGAGAAACAAAGATATATAAATCTTGCTTAGAATATAATTTAAAATATTATGTTACTCAAGCAAAACTAAATTAAGATAGATATAAAATAATAGATTGTAAGCAACAGCTATATATTTAAGATAAGATATTACAGTTATATAAATAGTATAGTACAGTATCATTTCAGCATACAGTAGTCGCATACGTTACCACTGTGCCACCGAGACAGTTAATAAAATAAATTACAACGATTCTGTTGGTGACATGACTTCTAACCCATGAGGTCTCGGGTTCTATTAAATGAAGCGACTCGAATGGACGATCTCTGAACTAGAAGTCACTAATGCTAGAAAACTTGACTAGTTCATTACTTTTTTGTCTCCCGCTTTTAGGATGAAGACGTGAATGTATGTAGTATCACAATTTATTCCTCAAATTTATGAATCCAAGCTTCCAATACACAAGTACTGATTAATGTGCACAATCTCATTGAAAGTAATTGAGTTTAAAAACAACACTTCATTGAAACAATACGTTCTATATAAAAAAGAAAAACGCCATCTCTAGCGGATGTAAGTACATTATTACTGTTGTCAGAGATCGACTCAATACAATTACAAACTATTAAAATCATGCTAAAAGTTGATATCTATAACATTTCTTGACGTAATTTCTGTAACTTTGAAACAAATAATTCCT
Source organism: Hypercompe scribonia (assembly GCA_949316085.1). NCBI lineage: Eukaryota > Metazoa > Arthropoda > Insecta > Lepidoptera > Erebidae > Hypercompe > Hypercompe scribonia. The sequence goes on along the minus strand of OX438983.1, from coordinate 18,720,820 downwards.
CAATTCATACCATTTCATAACAGAATACAACGAAAAAAATATAATATTGATTTTTGCAAAGAACCTTCTTTCCGTGACCTAGTGATTGTTACGTAAATTAATGAAGATTAAAAAAAAATGTAAATATTTTTGGTTATTCTAATAGTAAATTTTAAATACAGAACGGCTGTTTCGTTTTCCGTATCAGATTGCGTGCGTTCGAATTGGTTCGAATATAACAAATGAAAAAATAATGGCCGACATTTTTGTGGAGATTTCAATGTTAAATTTTAACCATTGTGTATTTTTCTGTTACGAGAACTTAATAGAGTGTGACTTTATTTTTAAACTCTGAGTTTACGGTTGAACGAAGAAAGCTCTTAAGCGATATTAGAGGGACTTTACAGAAGGTGGATTTTTCTTTCAACATCTAAGTAGCTCAGAAGCTTGCCGTATAAATACCGAACTGAGTATGTTTATATTTTAAATGGTATATATTTGATAAAGTAAAAGAAAATGCAGTCAGAGTTATTTTAATAGAAATACCGAGAGAATTATTGGTTCTATGAAAATACATCTTACCCGACCTCGATAGTCTTCGGTTTTTACCTCTATGTTATTTTAAGAACCTGCCAAAGTGACTCTACTCTGCCTGATGGAGAGCATGAATAGAATCCACGAGTTGTGGTCACCACACTCATTGCAAATGCAGACAATGCAGTATGGTGACCCACACTATGGCGGCCTAGTAAGATGCTTTTTCACACTCCGTTTGGGGACGTAAAAGGCTTGACAGTCATCGTGGAGGGTGTGGTAACAGAAGCCCCAGAATCCCTTTCCTCTTATTACGAGAAAGAGGGGGGGGGAAGGAGGGATCTATTCTAATGATTGCTACTGGTTGCTGGCCGTACGATTGCATCGTACACCGACCTACTTGTTTCATACATAAGCATTCTAATCATAATAATTTTCTCATAGTTTACATATTATACTCTTACTCATAACATTATAAACGATTTACCATGAAGTCGAGCATACCATTTAACCGACACGAAAAAGTTTTAAAGTAATGTTAGCGTACATCTGGTCCTTCGAGCTGGACTATGACTTCTGTGTTTAGAAGTAACTTATGTTTAACATGTATGTATTTAGAAATATATAAGTTTAATTATTATAGCATAGGTTTTCCTTAATTTGAAGTGAATTCATTATATTATTAGATATAAATATAAAAAAATCACGCTGTCCCCGGAGGGGTATGCAGAGGCATATGAAACGCCGACTTTTCGCCAGTGTTTTGCTTTCTCGTAATACATGACGTACTTATTGTCGCAAATCGGGATGTTTTGTTTACCAGAGCCTCGTCCGTTGGTCAGCAGGTGCTCTACTTGCAGGTGAGGTTGACTTAAGTTCTTGGCGGGAATCCTATGCCACCCATTAGATAAATAAAAATGTTGTTCCCACTAAGTCAAACCAGCTGGTACTGTGAGATATATATCGACTGAATGTTATAGACAAAAAATGTAGCTAAATAAACCTCTTATTGGCAAGCAGTATGATAACTCGTAATATATAAAGGTTATGGTGATGTGGGACAAGTATTACGACTCATCTGAACCTTGATGAAGAGCAGATTTACAGTTAAGGGCTCACTTACGACCTATGGATCGAGATTAGTGTCGTCATATCCTTGATGGAAATTGCTTTGTGGTTTTTTATGGGATTATTAGATTATTATTTGGGTGGGCTAGGCGCCATTTACATGTTATGTGAACATGCATTTTAAACATATAAAATTATTTACCGTCACATCAGCACAGAACCTCAATGAATATAATCTTAAAATTTTATTAACTGAAGCGTTTTACGCTAGTAACACCCATTAAAAAGGGGTTTTTGGAAATATTACTTCTTCAGAAGTGAAATAAGGAATGAACAGTAATATTATATATGCAGTTTCATCATTTTCAAAGTCAGAAATACAAAGTTAAAAATAGTCACGAGAGGGAAATCGGAGGCTCTAGCTAGAGTAAATAATAAATAAATAAATATTTCGGACATTTGACTCACAGCGTCATCTAGTTTCAAACTAAGCAAAGCTTGTGCTATGATATCTAGACTGACTGATATACTTATATGCTTTTTTTTTGTAAATAACTACATATTGTACATAGAAAACACCCAAACTTCGAAACAAATATTTGCAGATCATGGAAACATTTGGTCCGATCCGGGAATCGAACCAGAGAACTCAAGTACAGCAGTCACATTCACTACAACTGCGCCACCGAGGCCGTTATGTGTTATGTTACTTTATATCTTACGATTTATACAGTGTATATCATGATATATTTCACATGTAACTTTTCTATATTAATTTGTATAAGTAGTAGTAGTAGTAGTATTTGTAAAAGTTTAACCACAACTTTTTCCTGCTTATGACTAAAATTTCATCCATATCTGTCAAGCATTTTCTGCGTAAAAGAGTTACAAAGAATTCTAATAGCCGGGGAATGTTAAACTTTGCTCACAATATCCCTTTATTAGAGACGAAGTGGAAATCTTAAGTAGATTTATCACAATCACAACACTTCAATACATGTATATTTTATGTAGATATGTAAAGCAATAGAGCCACGCTGATATCAGCAGGAACGGCTCGTACTAATCTCTCACAGAAGACCAACCTAAAGCGACAGTATTCGTGCTGTCGTGTTTCTTTGGTGAATGCTTATCATGCCTTTTACGTCCCTAAGGCCCATAGCACACGGCGTATTTTATACGCGCAGGCGATGCACAGATGACGCGCTTCCTACGAAATTCGAACGCAACCTTGTAACTTAAGCACACAATGCGGTCGTGAAACGCGCTTCTACTGCGCGTATACGCACTTCTACTGCGCGTATACGAGCTCTAGTCGCTCGTAGCCTTTGCGTTTTGATCAGAGACTCCTCTCTATAGTTGTACAATGGCGTCCGTTGTCCCCCTCTATCTCTACTCCGCTCATTTGTACGTGTGTATACGCGAAGTAGAAGCGCGTATACGCGCTTTATGCGCGCGCTTGTATCATCAATGCAAATGCAACAATAGGCATCTATGGCGCCGATAATGCGCGTTCCTAATACGCGCTTCGCTTGCGCGTATAAAATATGCCGTGTGCTATGGGCTTAAGCGGAGAGTGAAAAAGCATCTCACTAGGCCGCCATAGTGTGGTTCATCATAACTACACTGTTTGCATTCCCAATGACTATGGTGGTTGCAAGTCTTGGATTCTATTTATGCTTACCATTAGTCAGGATAGAGTCACTTTGTCAGGATCTTGAAAGAAAAGGTAATTGGGAACATATTTGTACATATTATTTATTTGTCTCGTTGTTTCTTTACAATATTTCTCTCTTTTTTTAACTGATATAAAGTTAACTGAAATAATGCCTAAGGTAGTAAGTCACCTGTTATAAAACTTTACTTTTTGTATAAAGAACTAATGGTCAAAAAGAAAATGATTATCAAACTTATAAGAATAGGTTTTAGAATCTAAACAACTCAAGGTGATACCTCCAAATGCTCAGTTTCCCATTCCAGTTCGTAAACACTTGCAATTTTACACCAAATTGTTTCTCTTGGCTTTGTGCCAGACCCATAAAGAGCAAGCGTAATGCTAATACCAATAATATTGGTAATAAAACGCGTGGATTTTAAATAAATGCGGTCTAGGTAAGGTTAGATATGGTACTGTGGTTGCAGCAAGACGTGATCGATCTTGTATGAGTTATAGTTTGGAAGATCACTTTACAGGTGAATATTTATATTGTGTAACTAGTTAGCTAATACTTCATCCAGTTATAGCAAGTAAAACAATAGATAACAATAGTAATTATTCCAAAACATCCACACAACGCCATCCAGTTCCAAACTGAACGGAGCTTATATTATGAGTACCAAATAACTCTAATGGTGTGTCAAGGGACACCTGAATGGGACGAAGTTCGTTTTTCTATTATTTATTATGTACAAAAAACCTGTATAAATTTAACAAAACAAAAAAATCGTCGCGACACTACGCTGTTCAAAGCAAAATAGAAAGACGAAACGAAAATAATTGGCTTGCTTTCTATGACAGAGAGAGAGACAGATAGAGAAACATGTGCACGCCGCATGGCTTACTACACTATAGCAAAAAGTGTCGTGACATTTTTTCGTCTGAATTTTTTCCGTCTAGCCTCCTTCGCAACGCGCGATAAGGAACTTCGTTCCAATAATTTCAATTGGTATAGGTATACTACGTTGCCATAACAACCTTTCCATCTATAAAATTTTGCTGCTTGCAAAAAATTATGTAAACAACACAACTTGCAAGACTGCACGGCTGGCCTAGTGGTTTAAGCGATCGCCACGCCGCTCTCTACTGCGTTGAGTGTTGTGGCTTCAAACCCCACATCAGACAACACTTTGTGTGATCCATAAATTGTTGTTTTGAGTCTGGGTGTTCTTTGTGTTCGTTTCTTGTGTGTTTGTAAAGTCCCCTACGACTCAGGATTTATTTTTTTCCAAAAAAAAAGAATTTCGCACAAATAACTCGTCCTTACGAACTTAGCGGGTTTTTTTAGCTATTTTATCTGCGACTGGACTAACAGTAATAACTACTGTACTACGTAATATGATAAAAGTAACATAAATATGTATTAATTACAAATGTGCACTGTCACTTAGACGACATGTTGCAGAAATACGAGGCATCGTCTATAAATTTCCACTGCAGGGTTGAATGGGTGTGATAGACGTTGTGCATGCCACCGCAAGCGTTGGAGATAGTTTGTTATGAGCGTATGTGCGTAGTACAGATGCAGTGGTGTATAATTATACTAACTTCTTTATTGTAAGAATTTATCAGTACATACTTCCTAGTAAAAGCTTACCATCGGAAAAAAAATCAAATGAAGTTATTATTTTTTAAGATGAAACTGCTATAAGTCTTACCTGTGAAGGTAGCAAGCTTCAATATATATAGGTTCGTGTGGAGTAATGCCATAGCCTCACAAAGAACTGGCGTTAAGCAATGTTTTTATTTAATACTGAGTGCGTGATGTTACCAGAGCCCAGATCTCTTCCTAATTTAGCGGAATTTCTAATTTCCTAAACATTAATTCTATATTTTTTTCGTACGGACGCGATGCTGCCAATAAGCTATTTTCAGACTATGCATTATGGTCCTATTTTATCTATTTAACAGTAAATCTAGTAGTTTTTATAATTTGTACGCCTCCGAGTCATAAGGCCGCTAATTGTGACGAGTTTTATGTCCATTTTATAATTAACTGGTGCAGTAAAGCTATTAATTTTTTTCTACATAAGAGTCCTTATATATCATCTGAAAACGGCTTATTGCCAACAACACGTAAGTAAATTGCAACCCTAACTTACGTACGTACGTAAAAAGTACGCAATTGATTGTGATTTTATTTCATTACTTGTTAAATAGCATTTGAGATTATTAGATGCAGTTATATCAGGTAACTCGTTTGCTCTTTTTTCCATAAAAGTAGGAAAACAATCTTCGTCGTGTGGTTGACAAAAATGTTTCTGAATGGCAAGTTTTTCGTTGAATCACGAAAGTACTTCATAAATTATTTTGAAACAAATAAACATACACACATATGAGCTAAAATTACAACTCAAGTTATATTTGTACTAGCGTCTCACTTCTTCGTGTTAAATATCTAAAATTACAGCTAAATCATCAAGTGACCTATTTTATTAGAACCTGGAGTCCTGCCCACCTCGTTGCAGTAAACAAGCGTGTTAAACTGCCCACCGACAACAACATTTTGCGTGACGGTGTGTAAGTTTAATGATCAAATGTTGAGACATATACATATCTATATTTTATCACCAAAAACAACAAACCAAACCAGAGTCTTGTATTTTAGTTTAATTAATAAACATAGAAGACAATATAAGAAGTTTTTAGAATAACTTTGTTCATGTATTTTTTTTAGATTACTTTTCGTTCACATGGTAGCTTTTTCATATAAAAATATCTCATTACTTTTGTAATCCCATTTAAACCCTACGCTAATGAGTTTATAGTCATTACAAAGTTGTTCTATTCCATTTTGTGACGCGCAACGTCTTATAATTTGATGGAACCGGCTGCACGCACCAAAATACATGACTCATGCGGCGTTACCTCGCTCTGAGGCGTTCCATTTAAGGCTTGAAGTGCAAGCGAGAGCGCGGAACGAGCGACAAAGAGGCACAATCGGCCTCCGCCTTCGGCAGCGTTCGACATCTATCTCTCTCCTACTTGAGCAAGCGATGCGTCCGCGTGGACTGCTATACAATAATACATTTACATGTTTTCGTCAAGTATGAAGTGCAGTGATATGACGTTGTCACGTTCAACTATCGTTAGTAAACCGACTTTACAGACAACCGATTTTTTTATTTAAACATGTTGAACATTGGACTGTCACTATGGAATGTTGTATTCTTTGCTAAACTTAGCGGCACACTGCCATGTTCTCAGATAGGTAGAATTTCATAATATTTCTTAAAATATGGTGAAAAATACCCAAAGATTTTTTTGCTATTACAAATATTTTCATCAATAGAACCGTAAATTGAAACGTGACTTACAAGTTATTAGCTTATAAAGATTTCTATTTCAACGTAAATTTAAATCTATTTTAGTAGTAAATAAATTCTGCGGAATCTTCGAAACATAATACGTAGCTGGCAAATTTTAGCAGATTCAATAAATTTAGCCGAATTTATTGGAATAATTTTATAAGAGAAATGTTAAAACAAAGACTGGTTCAAAAAATGTGTTTTTAGATAAAAAATATATCATAACTTTGTGTTATTTTAGCCTACAATTTTTTTTGTTGTATTTTCTCAAAGTTTGGTGTTAGGGGAGGTAACCTGATGGTAACAAATCAAATAAAAAAATAGTGGAGAAGAAGAGAAGATTAGATAGATAAGTGCCCGAAACGCAGCTTCAACTCAATCGGATGTTACCCGTTGAATTCTCCCCATAGACAGAGGAGAGGAAGTTGGACTTCGGTATCTTCTACTACACAGTGAAAAGTAGCGAAATTGAGTCTGTCGTATTAAATACATAATAAAGAAATTTTCATCTACCACTCACTATCTTTTTTTTTCTATCTTAAGAGCCTGCCAAAGAGACTCTACTCTGCCTGATGGAAAGCATCAATAGAATCCAAGAGTTGTGGTCACCATACTTATTGCATACGCTGACAACGAAGTATGGTGACCCACACTATGACGGCCTTGTGAGATGTTTTTTCACACCCCTCTTGGGAAAGTAAAAGGCGTGATAGTCATTGTGACAGTGTAAAGCTTACACAGTTACCACTATAACTGACACCCCTGCATCGATGGGCCTCCGGTCTCACATTCACCAATGAAACACGAGAACACAGATGCTGGCGCTTTAGTTTGGCCTTGTGTGGGAGGATAGTACTATCCTGGTCGAGCCGGCCCCCTCGTGTGGAGAGTTTAATTGTCTTACAACCCCATCGGAATTCAATAAGAATTATAACGAAAAAGCTAGCATTACTGTAAATCCCATTGTTATAAGACCAACGCAATTCAATAACCAAAGAAAATACCAGAGAATTCTAGCTTTTCGATAAGAAACTTATAAATATATATTTTATTTACGTTACATCGATAACGGCTCGGTGTTGCCATAATTTACGTAAAGATTATCCATTTCCCTCTTCTGACTTTACGAGGTAGGAGTCTAGTCGAGAGACAAATTGTTATTTTATTCGTTATCAAGTCAATGATCTTGGTCGTAACATGCTTTGTGAGCTACAACCATTACTTCTGTTCGTGATGTATATTGGATTTTCGTTTCATTTTGTTGAATGCTTGCTTTTGCTTGTGAATTATTTTTGTATTTATAACTGTATTCAAAAACAGAAGGTTGTTCTCAATTCATGTCTCTTTTGTATACCTGCTTGTAAGTGGCTACCACTACCTGCACTACAGGAGGTATAAGTCTCTTGACGTGATTTAAATTACCTCCCCTTAGAATTATGGTTTGTTTGTGGTTGATTGATATCATCGAGTGAGTGACGTTACCGGACGTCACTTACTTGATGATATCAATCAACCTATCGCCATCCACTGCTGAACGAAGGTCTACCCAAGGAACGCCAACCATCCCGGTCTTGGGCAATTCGCATCCATCCGCTGCCAGCCGCCTTCTTCAAGTCATCGGTCCATCGCGCCACAGGGCGCCCTACACTACGTTTACCCAATCGTGGTATTCACTCTAGTACACTTTGGCTCCAGCGATCATCGGGTCGTCTGGAGACATGACCCGCCGACTTTCACTTCAGCATACTGATTCTCCGTGCGATGTCAGTTACTCTAGTTCTCTGGCGAATAACCTACTCGATGATTTACAAGGACAGAATTGGTAATACTGGTCTTTTGTAAAGCTTAATTCGAAGTCTGTACTAGTTATCAGCATATTTGAGAACAATGACTTCCCCATAACGATTGTCATAGATGTTCCTGACGGTTTAAACCACGGGCGTGAAACACCGCCAAACTTCCATACTCCGAACTGTTACTAAGAATTATTTGTAAGAAAAACCCAATAACAATTGAAGCCTGGCCCGGGAACCGAACCAGAGACATTTTGATTAACAGTAGCTTACACTAACCACCAGACCAACGAAACAGTGAAGTATTGTTTTTAATCTTCATTTATTTATTTAGTCTTCGTTATATAACTTTGTAATTATCACATTTATAAAGAATTAAATTTATCGAATATGCAAATCTAGAAAACAAAACACTGAGTTACTCTTTACAAGCTGGCGCTATTGATTAATTTCTTATCCATGGAGTACAAACAAAAACGAAAATAAAAAATTAAATTTAAGAAAATGATGAATAAAATAAGAACATTCTCCTAACTATCCTACCTGGAAACTTTCAATAGATCGCAGTTAATAGCTCATATCAAGTTATAGGTATATTTTCGGTCACGATATTTTTAAACAGAGCACGTGTAGTTTTATCTCAATCAATAGATGTATGAGATCGCTCTCAGTAAACAGCAGTACGCATTAAACTCGACCTTGTAAAAATATATCGTTTGGCAGCTCCGCGGCATAGTACGATCGAGAAAGTAAGCCGCTTATATAAATGCTAACATTATTGCATTATTATCATCTTACTTGTTTTTGAGGTTTATTTATAGCATAGTGGATCGAGGGTCGGAGATCTTTCGCTGTTGACCGTCATGCTTCATGTCAGTTTACTGCGGCCGTAACCTACTGCGAAGACGTCATTTCGCAAAGGGTGACGGTACAAAGGCTGGGCAGGACGATCTCCACTCGGGCCCAATTCAATACACTGGGTGGCAGAGATATGCTTACTAGCACTTCAAGCCCTGAGTGTGACCGCGGGTGGACGTGACAGGTTTTAACCTTCATCTGTTTCAGTGGCCAGCTGCGAGGAAGCAACGTCTGCGTGTGCCGTTAGTCGCCTAAACACAGAATTTACCCAAAGTTGTCCGAATTCTCTTAGCCGCAAGGTGGTACATCGTTGGTCCGATTCCGACACACAACCCCGTAACCCTTGATGGGATTTTCATTTGGCCTTTAGTCTCCTTACCTGATGAAAATCAACGACAGTATAATTAAATTCGGTTTTCTGTGAAAACGTCAGGTCAAGTATATCAAAAGTGGTAGATCCTCATTTTAAAAATGAGTTGTTAATATCTGCTGATTATTATAATATAGAAATAGTTTACTAGAGTTCAAAGGCACTTCACTGAGCCTAAAGTTTTATTGGAACTATGGCAGTTTGCTTTAATTAATACGACTGTATTTATGTGTCTGTAATGGTTGGATTGGTATTTATTCAGCTCTTGTTTTCAAGGGACTTAATCAGTATTATTATCCAAGAAAACTTATTTATCCGTAAGAAAAGCATAAATTCTGTTTAATCGCTGAATCGATTTTCGAGCTGTGTGTATTTTAACTTTGACTTGTTTTGGACTGCAAACAAACTATGAGTATTTGTATAAACTTTAGTCTCTTAACATTAAAACTTTAGTGGTTTAATACCAAAATTTTGATCACAAATCGTATAGAATAATGATTACTATTAAACTACAACTGAAACCCCGAGACAGAATTGTGTGACTACGTCATTGAGTTACGGCTCTATAAAACAAGAGAAATGGCGTATTTTTACCTATAAAATAGAACTGACACATTAATTTCTCGCAAAAGTTTATTGAATACGAAAAAGGTAAAAGATTATAGTCAATACAAATCATAAAAATTCATAGGCAGCTTAGTGTTTTGTAAAACATGAAAAAAAAATCTTTACTTTTGACTGGAAGATCTGACATTAAAAATGAATCAATATTGTAGCAGATATAATCTATGGTGACATTTCTACCATCTGCAGACTTTAACAGTCCACTGGACGTAGGTTTTTACTTACAAAGGAAGTTTCATAAAATAGTTTTTTTTTATATTGAGAACCTGCCAAAGTGACTCTACTCTGCCTGATGTAAAGCATGAATAGAATCCAAGAGTTGTGATCACCATACTTATCGCAAATGCAGACCATGCAGTATGGTGACCCACACTATGGTAGCCTTGTGAGATGCTTCTTCACACCCCGCTTGGGGACGTAAAAGGCATGACAGTCATCGTGACAGTTAGGCTTACACAGTTGTTACGATAACTGTCACCCCTGCATCAATGGGCCTCCGGTCTCACATTCACCAACGAAACACAAGAACACGGATGCTGGCGCTTTAGGTTGGTTTTCTGTGGGAGGGTAGTACTGCCCCGGTCGAGCCGGCTCGCTCGTGTTGAAATCAGCGTGGCTCTACTACCTACCAAAGTAATGTTACTTCATATTTTGCTGTCTTGATATTATGTTGTCCTAGTATTATAAAATACTTTGCTGGACCTCAACCCAAGACCTTGACTGAGGTAAAGTAAAACAGATTTCTGAACAATTTTTTTTATGTCACAATTGAAACTTAGGCAATAAATCCATTTGTCACATGTGGTTTGAGTCGGTCCGATTCGGCGTACCATTTCACAGTTATGGCCCGTGAGATCATAAGTCGTCGTTTTTTCACGTTATAGGAAAAGGAGGGGATCATTAACGTAGTATAGTTCTAGGAGATTTGTCTGTGTTTACTGGGACCCTGACAGCTATACAACAGGTCGTAAATTCGTTCCCCATCCAGGACAAATAATTGTACAATGAGCTCGATGGTTTGTTCTATGTGTGGGTGTAATTTATATATAATATATATGTATTTAGAAGTATATAAGTATGTTTTTCAGCAGTCTAATTTGGAATCAGGCAGCCGTGTGTGACGGTTATAAAAAAAAACGGACGCGTCTCGGGATGCCCGACAGAAGTGATGACTCAAACCAATCTAAGTTGAATTAGATATTTTATAGAATATATTTAATATTGAAATTGTTTGACTTGAGAAAAGTTTTGATTATTACTTAAATTTTTAGTATATTAATAAGCTAATGTAAGGAAAGGTTATTTGGGGAGAAGTGCTTTAAGAACTCAGGAGCCTATAATAATCAGAACTAAAATATTCTATTGGCTTCTGAAATTTAAAAAGAAACATTATTATATCACTTGACAATGAAATTCATGACCAATTCACTTAGTATAAAGTTGTAAAAAATATTATTTCAGTTTTCATATAACTCTAATACTTTTGGAAGATATAATTGTATTGATCAATCTGTCAAAATTAATAATTGATTCAAACTAAAATTTTGACAAGTAAATATACTGTACGAAAACTGCGCGGAGCTCCTTCACTGCAAATAGAAGGAAAACGTGATATCACCTATATATTATGCAATCTCGTCTGGCTAGCGTGGCATAGTAAACCAAAATTTTCTTGCTAAGGAAATGCCTATGTCCAGCAGTGAACTATTAAAGACTATTGATGATGATGATGATAAAATATACTTATCAAAATAAACTATTATTTTCAATTTCCATTTCATTAAACTTCTGACTTCAACCGAGAAATGCTAAGGAATATAGCGAATTTTCTCACAAATAGTTGAAGAAAACTGATTTGATAATTACACGTTCCATATGTTGTAAATACTATTCAATGTTATGGAAATTAAATATTAAATAAGTATTTTGGACATATAACACGCAACGGCATCTAGTTTCAAACTAAGCAGAGCTTGTACTACGATAACTAAACTTACCTGGTATTCATTACCAGCCCACGTGTTTCCCTCCGACTACGATCCCAGGTCTTTTAAGCGGGGCGTGAAAAAGCATCTCGTTAGGCCGCCATAGCGTGGGTCGCCATATTACATTGTCGTCATTCGCGGTGAGTATGGCGACCAACGCTCTTGGATTCTATTCATACTTTCCATCAGGCAGAATAGAGTCACTTTGGTAGGTTGTAAATAAAAAAAAAACTGACTGATAGAATACTTTTACACTTTTTTTTTGTAAATACATACATATTATACATAGAAAACACCCAAACTCCGAAACAAGTGTTTGCAGATCATACAAACATGCAGCTGAGATCTGGAGCACAGCAGCCGCTTTCGTTACCGCTACGCCGTCGAGGCAGTCGAATTGTTTTTATAAAATTTATTCATGGATGTTACAAGTTTGACTAAATACATGTTTACATATTTACTTAAATTTGGCGAACAGTTGGTACCCACAAGCTCGCAGACTAATGAGCAGTGATTAACTTGTCTTACCAAATATTTATCAATCTTACATTTGTTGTTAAATGTAGAGATAATTTGTAAGTGTCTAGTCAAAAACGTGTCCATGTGGTGAAGGATTACGTTTTGGTATTACCCCAGAGCTGATCCACTATAGGGCCCAATGGGACTCAAGCTACAGGATCAGGACAATAGCACTGCAAAGCGAAGGAACACTAGACACAAATTTTATGACACCCTCTCCAGGGTAGTATACTGGGTCGAATCCTCCTTTTCAAGAAGAGATCTAAGTCCACCAGTACTTTAGTAAAGACTGTTGATATGATGGGGGCGATGATTGGGGTCAGCAGAAAAACTGAATAACTTTAAAAAACAAGTGTAATTTTCAGTAATCGCGTATGAAAAGTAACTGTAGTAGCCGTACAGTTTGTTTACTATTCCAATCATTTTCTGTAACAAACTTCCCTCCTTTTTTCTAACTCACCACCATAGGTTGCAGTAGAGCGAGATAAAGGAACTGAAATAACAATAACCTCACACCGCACACGTTAGGCCACACAGGATCCATAGGCTTCAAACACTACAAAATAATTTCATGCGCAAAGCTACGGGAGCACCGTGGTATGTACGCAACGTCGATCTCCACATCGACCTCAGATTGCCGACCATCAAGCAATTCATAAAACAGTGCTCCCTTAGCTACTTTGACTCTGCTCCGACTCACCCCAACCCTCTAGTGGTTGCGGCCGTAAACTACACACCCAGTAAAATCTCAAAACTACGTCGACCCAAACACGCGTTAGGGGAGCTAGATGACGACATTACACTCGCTCAACGCAGAGCGAACACACTTAATACGAACCGTCCGCGTTTTCGTCCTCGTCGGCGGGGGCGGAACACGCGCCGCGTAAACCGTCCACAAAACATGGGAGTAGGCCGCCCCAGCGTATCAGCAACACCCCAAGCCGAGGTTCGTACCCCGCAGGGGGTGCCCTTGGGCAATGTTGCTTAACAAATGGCCGGTTGAGAGCCCTCAGCGCTCACCGTAAATTAATGCGGGTAAAGTTGTAGAGGCCATCTGAGGCCAACAGCTAAAAGTCAAATCAAAAAAAAAAAAAAAAAAAAATAACCTCACACATATCTCACACACCGCCATCTGATCCCAAACTAGGCAGATACTTTGTTATAGTAACCAGACTCCTTATAAACATGCTAATATAATTTTAAATACATGTATATTATAGATAAATTACTCTCAGATGGAAAAAATGGTCGTGCTCATCACATAATATTTTTTTGAGTGGAAGTCGAACCCAAGACCTCTGAATAAGCAGTTAGGCACTAGACCATCAGACCCATCAGCTAAAATTCAGGAATATGTTTTTTTAAATATTTCGAACATTTGACACACAACGTCATCTAGTTTCAAACTAAGCAGTGCTTGCGTTGTGGTAACTAGACTGACTTATAGAATACTTATATACTTTTTTTTTGTAAATACATTCATATTATACATAGCAAACACCCAAACTTCGAAAGAAATATTTGTAGATCATAGAAACATTTGGACCGACCCGATATTCATTACCGCTACGCCATCGAGGCAGTTTTCGATTGTAATAATCGTTTAACAATAACTAATCTAAAATGGTTTACTGCGTATCTAGTTATGAACAAAACAGTTGGTCAACTTTACCTACTGTTATAAATCTATATTTGTCACGAAACAAACAAACTTGCGTGAGAACGTAGAATTCGATTATGGTTTGAACGCCTTTTTTCTTATCTTCCTATCGGACGTTGGAAATAACTGACAGCTTATAAATTACAACCAATCAGATGTCGGAAAATGTTGACACCTGTTTTCAGGTCATTTTTACCGTATTTTTATGCACCTTAATATACTATAAATAATAGCTTCAAATATATAAAAATTGAATATTAGTTTCTTTTATCTTACTTACTTATACAACAATTAAGGAAAAGAGAGACAGACCTGCAACATTATTTGTAAATACCCTGTACATAGACTATGAATACCTATAAATATGTGCATAAACCATCATCAACAGCCTTTTACAGTCCACTGCTGGACATAGACCTCTCCTTAACAAGGAGGTTTTGGCCTACTATACCACGCTGGCCAGACGGGTTGGAATAAGGTTTGTTTCAAGTTTTCCTTCTCTTTGTAATGATGTTGTCTTGCGTATTTGGTTCCCTTAGTCGCCTTTTACGATACCCACGGGATGAATAGGGGTGGTAATACTATATATTCTTAATCCGTCACCACACGGACTCATGTATAAATATAAGTATATAAATGAATACATATGTGCACCTATCAAGAATATATAATATTATTGTAATTTAATTGACTACATAGACGGCGTAGTGGTTAAGCGGTCGCCACGCTACTTTGTGTGATCCATAAATGGTTGTTCTGAGTCTGAGTGTTCTTCATATTCATTTCATTTATGTTTGCTAAGTCCCCTATGGCACAACATATAATCTTTAAAAAAAAAGCTACGTTCAAATAACTATCTTCTGTAACCTGTGATAGAGTAGACGAGTTACTTAATAAATTTTTTTTTATATATTAAGAGCCTGCCAAAGTGACTCTACTCTGCCTGATGGAAAGCATGAATAGAATCCAAGAGTTGTAACCACCATACTCATCGCAAATGCAGACAATGCAGTATGGTGACCCACACTATGGCGGGCTTGTGTGATGCTTCTTCACACCCCGCTTGGGGACATAAAAGACAAGACAGTCATCGTGACAGTATAAGGGTTATACAGTTACCACGAGAACTGTCACCCCTGCATCAATGAGTATCATCATCGTCATAATATTAAGTGACTACTGTCTAGAGTACTCTACTACTCTAATACAATGCCCTCAGGATCTGATACAAACTTCATTGATTCACACACCGTTGATTGTATCAAGCCAGTCTGCCCTTATAAACTTGGACAGGTGTAGAGATCTTCGTTAGATTGTTAACAAGTTGAACGCGTGTTTAGAATCTCAATGATTGAGTTATGATTACTTTATGTTCTGGATGTCGTAATAACAGCTGTTCCCAGATCCCTCCTATATTAGGCACAGAGTGGCACACCGTGTGATTTTAGTCGGTCCGATTCCGACACACCACTCTACGGTAAACCCCGGTGGGGTGACGGCCCGAGGGGGTTTCCACACGATAAAAAAAAACTATTACTTTATGTTGGTTGGTACTGTAAATAAGATTATTATACATATATGTACATTTAACTATATTTATTTAAAAGTGGAAGTATAGTTAGTGTTTGTGTATCACAGCAGTCGCGTACATTTTATCTCCCAGCCTTTTTTTCCTCTTATTAGGTTGCGGTTGGCTTTAATTTGTCTACGATATGGCTGAACTTCGATTTTATATACAAAGTGACAGCTGTCAGACCTCCGCAATCTAAGTACTAAGCGATATGGAAATACTTTAGACTCTTGTTGGACTTTTTAGGACGGAAGAGTCTGGTATTTACAAATGACCTTGATATGGTTGTTTAACTTTGTTAAATGTGTTAACCTACTTGGTGAGCCCTTAGCCACGAGTCCCTTAACAGCACAGACAGTAGTCACGTAAATGTTTATTATGAATTGTCAGACTGCACAGTTGGCCTAGTGGTTTAAGCGGTCGCCACGCCGCTCTCGACTGCTCTGAGTGTCGTGTGTTCAAACTCCGCATGGGACAACACTTTGTGTGATTCATAAATTGTTGTTCTGAGTTTGGATGCTCTTTGTGTCATATGTTTGTAAAGTCCCCCGCGACACATGGTTTATTCTTGGAGCGGACGTTCTCTTTTTCTTTAAAAAAAAAATCAAAGAAAATTAGATTGTCTTTGGATCTAGAGTATTGTCGTTATTTGTCTTAGTTTTCACTTTGTCCTGTATTTTATTAATAAAAATTAGAATATAGCATTTACTGAACGCTATGAATTCAATTTGTCTTCAAAATAAATACGAAGTTTACTGAAGTATTATTTTATTTTGAAGTAATTAATGTATTTTTACTTAAACTGTTTCTAGTATTCGTTGAGCGATAGAAAATAATGATGGCCTTGTTGTTTTCGTTCTCAGTTTAGAAACATAAGTCTTTATTTAATTGATATGTTGTTCACATAAAAAAAAAAATCGGACATTTGACACACAACGTCATCTAGTTTCAAACTAAGCAGAGCTTGTGCTATGATAACTAGACTGACTGATAGAGTACTAATATATTTTTTTGCAGATACATGCATATTATACATAGACCTAAACTTCGAAACAAATATTTACAGATCATACAAACGTTTTGGTCCGACTAATAATAATTACTAAATAATACTAATAATAATAAACCGTACTAATAATTAGTAAAATATTTTAAACTTATCAATTTCTTTTTTTTATGCGTTGCTTTGAAATCTATTTGACGATGTATTTCTTGTGAGAAAAATGTCTATGACCTAACCTTCTTTCTCAAATAATCTTCAAGACACTGGATTAATGCAATTCGCGTACTCAGCTTATTTATTTTTTTAACCTATACTAATGTTATAAAACTGAAGTGTTTGTTTGTTTGTTTGAACGCGCTAATCTCAGGAATTTCTGGTCCAATCAGAAAAAATATTTCAATGTTATACAGCCCAGTTATCGAGAAAGGCTATAAGGAGGCTAACTAAAGGCTATAAGGATATATCATCATGCTACGACTAAAAGGAGCGAAGTATCAATGAAAAATTTCACTAAAACGGGGGAAAATTATTCCTTTTTGGAGCTTCATATAAGGTGTTATAAGATGGTTAGTGTCTACCTCTCCAATGGGCACCTAAGACTGAAGAATCATAAGAGTGTTGCGCCTTTTGAGCCCCCTTCCCCTAGAAATAGAGGCTTCAGGAGTCCGTTTAATTAATTAAATTAATTACATTAGTGAAGCATTAAAAGCCTGCCAATTGACTTTTAATTTACAAGTACTCATACACGTTAAATATAAAGTCGTTTAAACTGCCGGCAAAAAGACAGAGATTCAAATTTCGACTAAATTTCTTTTGTATTTATGCCACGTGATGTTATCTATTTCAAAATAAAATACGTCATCAATCGAACATCCGCACGCCAATTCTCAAAGTTTGTAATAGAAAAATATAACGCAAAAGTGTGATACGGCTTATTGTAAAATTGGCAAGTTCTCAATACGATGTGTGAATGGGAAGGCGGCCCCACGTGAACATCAAACTTGTGTGCTTACGTAACAAGCGTGTTCGCTTCCCTCTTCGGAGTTTCACAATTTTGTCGGGTAACCATGATTTTGTGGGTATTTGTAGACAAACAACTGCATTTAAAAAATAAATTGGTCATGACGTGCCGATAGTGAATTGAAAAAAAAAAATGTGTGCGTGTACTAGCGTACACTCGTAAGAAGTGAAACTTCTTTATGACGTTATTTTTCAAAAAAATAATTTAAGCCCGTCCGAAGTCGATGCAATCGCCAACTGGATTTCAAAAATGTAACTACTCAAAACGGGCCGCAAAATTTATTGGAGACATTTACCAATCCCTACTCCGCTGGAGGAAGTATACTTCGAATCACGCGTGGTAGGGAAAAGAAAAAGATGGCGCGTAACAAAAAAATGTGACGCGTAACGAAAAAAATGTTACACTAAATTTTTTTCCAACCCTGATAAAGAAGTTTCACTTCAATAAATAAATACTTGCATTCCATCTGAAAACTAACGCAGCACAGACACCGTGTAGCGCTTAGCTGAGATGGTGATCCATTTTCGCCCACATTCTTGAATAAATCCTTCTGTGTTATACTATTGTTTGTAGCGTTTTATTCTATGTTTCAGATTAATATTGTTACTGTTAATGCTATGCTTGTTGCTTTGTGTTTTGTGGGCTCTGAATAAATCAATTTCATTCTTCTTTCAGAAAGTATACTTAGAATAAAATCAATTCATAAGTGATGAAATTCTGAGGTAATCGAAAACGCAAACCAAATTGTTTTTTTTTAAGTATTAGAAAACCAGGTTGTACATATATTAGTTTTATAAAAATAACTTTAAAAATACAAATAAATAATAATCAAATATCTATGACTAGCTGACGCTGCGCAATCTCAGCTTCGTCTCCTACTGCCCGTAGCATGATTTTATACAGACATATACATATTTATAGATTCTTCCTTGTCGGTTTAGCGGTTAGCGTATACGACTGCCGATCAAGGTCTCGGCTGCGATTTTCGGGTTGGGTCTTAAAGTGAGTTTTGCCGGTTCATACTTAATAACATATAACCCGGAGTTTGGAAGTTGGTGTCTTAACCCTCACGCCTCGGCGATACGTAAAACCGTCGGTCCTGCGCTTAATTTCTCCCAGGTTATGTCAGATAGGTGTCCCATTGTGGGAGTGAGGGAACAGAGAGTGCACCTATGTCTGTGCACAAACTTGTGCACTATAATATCTCGTGCATGGTTGGCTGGCCTCCGTTAAGATTGGCCGCAGTGGCTGAAATTGGCTAGGAGAACAACAACAACTTATATAATAAGCTTTGCTAACTTTTATGATGTACTTTTGATAACCGTAAAAGTTTCACAGAACAATGTTCGTACCATATAAAGTTATTGAAATTTATTAGTTTTTTTACAGAAGTTTGGTTACCTAGTTTGGGATCAGATGGCCGTGTGTGATATCTGTCAGGTTATTATTAGTGTTATTTGAAAGCATTTTGAAAAAAATAATAACTACTAGGAATTTAATTTAAGTAAATAAACACAATGATTTTGTTTATTTCTTAGATTTTATCAGTTTACCGAAATTAATTTAACACTGAATGGTATAGGTGAGGTAGCTGTTACATATTTTTTATGTTTACACTTATAAACGTGATAATAAGATTGCAATAATTATTTATTAAATACGTCATGATAAGTCAAGCCGTGTCAAACAACGCACGTACAAGCGTTGCCTGACATTTGACCTAATCCATATTATTGTTACTCAGGACTGTCCCCACAAATACACATTTATGCTCATATACAAAATCTAACTTTAGAACTTAGACATTTCTGAAATAGGGTCAAGAATTGCGTCGGCACTGCGATGCCGGTGCGTTCGGCTATTTTCGGAACGACTCGGGTGCGTTCGGCTATTTTGGGTACGGTCGCCGCTTCGGTTGGTGGTTTTAAAAATGGACGGCGCGTATTTTTTGATGTTTAACAAAAATTATGTTGTTTATGTGTTCATAAATAAAAGTAACCAGAAAGAAATATCTTTTTATTTCACATAATGATTGTAATTTATTATGTTATTGACCAGCAATCACGACTTCGTTCCGGCATCCAAAAGATGGCTTCTACCTCAGCGCTGTCTTGTTGAAAAATTGAATATTTATCGTCACATATGTTTTTTAGAAGTTTTATATTTATATTATGAGAATCACAGACTTTATTGTTATAGTGTTATTAGATACAAATGATTTGGCAGCTATGCTAGAGTACACCGGGTCATATGTTTGATTTCGACTTAAAGTATAATGTTATTTTAAAAAATACGTCTATTTTTGTTTATATAACCTAAAGATTCCTTGTGGTGATGGGTTTACCACTCTCTTCATCCCGTGGGTTTCGTAAGAGACGACTAAAGGAGCAAACTACGCTATCATCACTGTAAAGAAAAGGGAAACTTGATACAAATCCTATTTGAATCCGTCAGAGCAGCGTTGTGTAGTCGGCCAAAATCTCCTTTCTAAAGTGAGGTCTATGTCCAGCAGTAGATTGTTAAAGGTTATGGATGAAGTGTGAACCAAAAGTACAACTTTCACTCAATTTGATGTTAGATGGTTCTCTATATGCGTGCCTATTTGTTGTTCGGCAATCTTGAACTCACTCGCGTGGAAGGCAGACGGCAGTAGTTAGTCGAGCGTGGCTAGTACCTAAGATAATCTTGCCCGTGTGTGCGCAGCTTTAGCTTTGAACCATCGGTATACTGGCCATTTGTTTTCTTCTCGCGTCGTTCAGTGACTCATTTGGAATAACGGAAAACTTCTTTGTCCGTCGTTCGAGTAACTGATTGAAGTTGGGGTCCGGCAGCTCACTCCGGCTCAATTGTCGTGTATTCATCCTTCCAAACACTTACATTCAAATAGCACCAAATTTTACAAACGCCGGTCTTTGACAAGGATCATCAGGTAAGTAACTAACTGCCAGAAGTTCTGGTAGACAGCGTGGTTTCGGTACAATACTTACACTTGTTAGTCTATTGGTTAATATTTTCGACTGCCAAAACAGAGATCATTGGTTCGAATACCACTTAGTTTTGTCGTATTTTTTATTGACGAGATACTAATACCACGAATCCCCGTGTAGTTTATTATTCACATTTTTTAAATACATCCAGCAGTGAGAGTTGAGAGTTAAAAAAATAAATATTTCGGACATTTGACATACAACGCCATCTAGTTTCAAACTATACAGAACTTGTACTATGATGACTATAATACAATACAAAGAAAATGCTTGAATTTAAAAACAAATATTTGCAGGTCATACAAACATTTGGTCCAACCCGGGAATTGAACCGGAGATCTCAAGTAAAGCAGTCGTATTTGCTACTACTTTGTCACCGATACAGCTAATTGCCACTGTTTATGTATATGAGTCTAAAGATTTAATCATTTAAGATTCTTCATTTAAGAGATTTAATTCAAACTATAAAAAATTCAAGAAGTTTTCACTTCTCTATAACTTTAGTTCAATAAAAAAAAATAGTTTTTTAAGTGCACTAATATCTATTGTTACAAATCGCCTTAAAAATATTTTATTACAAGTTCTATTATTTAGTAGAGATCTTATAGTCTATGCTAAATATCTGTGTTAGCGTTAAAGGTGGAAGAAAAACAATAGAAACCAATAAAACTGCGTACAGGGAGAGTTCTTAATTTAAAATTTCATTACTTTCTTTCGTAATTTTGACTCTCATTCTTTTTTCAAAGGACGGCTGTCAACTTAACAAAAAAAAACTTTGAACGATTATAACATAGCGAACCATAGACATTGGTAGATAAATTTCAAAAACTTTGAAAAAGAATACCATTTCAAAATATTATTTCGCGCCACGAAAAGTGCTGCCAGTATTTTCAGATAGATGTTCAGTTCATAACGTTGTCATGACGTTAATAGGTATTTAACGTCTCAGTTTACCTTCACAAGACAAATTGGGTACAGTCCGTGATGATAAAATTGTTACACAGAGTTGCATGGTTCTCGTGTTTTATTTTTAGTTTCATTTTGACATTATATTAATAAAATTGCTACTATCTATTTACTTTATTCAAAAAAGTATGCACTATTCTTCATCGGCGGACTTAATGCCTTAGGCATTCTCTAGCAGGCAACCTTCGGGGTATAGAAATGATTTAAAGTAGGCACCGAGGTTAAGTTATTGTCAGTGATCACAATTTTCCATTTATAAATGTATTTATTATTATAATACCTTGTTAATATACTTTGTAAGGTAATAAAGCAAAGCTGATTTCAGCACGAACGGGTCGATTCGACTGGGACAGTACTATCCTCTCACAGAAGACCAACTTAAAGCGACAGTATCCGTGCTGTCGTGTTCCGTTGGTAAGTGCGTGACCGGAGACCCATTGATACGATGACTCTCATGCCTTTTACGTCCCCAAGCGTTCCGTGAAAAAGCATCTTGCTTGGCTGCCATAATGTGGGTCACCATACTGCATTGCCTGCATTGGGAATGAGTATGGTGACTAAAATTCTAAGATTCTATTCATGCTTTCCATCAGGTGGAGTAGAGTCACTTTGCCAGGCTGTCAAAATAAAGAAAATAATATAGAACTGTCATAAACTTACACTTACATTATTGACTGACAAAAATAATAAAATAGAAAGTCTTTGAATAAATAACTGCCATCCATCCAAATTTTCATTCCCATCACTTGGATAATAAATTGACAATCGTTTTACGCTTTTCATATTTTTTGACTTTTGCGTAATAAATCTGTGCAATAAATTGTCACCTAATTACTTCTGGAGCAATTTGACAGGCCTGTTCGGTCTAGTGGCCAGTGAGCATAAAAGTGGTGAGTGAGGTCGTAGATTCGATTCCTACCCGGAGAATTAATTGTGTAACGAGCACAAACACTTATTCTGTGTCTGTACGTAAATATACGTGTGTTTAAGTAATATTTAAGTATATTTTTGCATAACAGACATGGTAACACTGTAAGGGGTTCTATATTATGGTTGTGGCACCCTAAAGATGCAAAAAACTAATTTTCATAGCACTTGGTTAAAGCGTTTTTGTTCGGTTTTTAAACTAGACGACGAAAATTACTCGTGTTTCTTATAGTGTTTTGCTAAAGCTCTATGTTCTAAATTTAAATTATCCGACACAAAAGAATGGCTTTGGTTACTTTGCTATAAAGGTGCCTTTAATCAATTTAGACTTTACTTTCCAACCAGTTATTTTCTGAAAATTTAAAGCACATTCCTTTTTTAAATTATGACGTAGGATATTTATTTTCCTTAATGATAGAATATAAACCTTTTTGCACTCCATTTAGTTTAAAATACGAATCACTGATAATAATGCGCCTAAATGATGATGAAATATAATATACTGTATTTTTATACTTTTATTTTAGTATTTTAAAAATTGTATATGTTCTTTAAACTTAAATGGGACTAAATTGAAAGTATATTCTTCCTAATAAAAAAAATGTGAGCCGTTTATAAATAATGCCGTTCTGAGGTTATGCAAATGAATAATGTAATAATAATAATATAACCTAAAAACTAAAAAGCACGTTTACAAATGTCATCATATGTCAAACTAACTGACAAACAATAATGTCAAACTAACTGACAACAAACATACAGATGGAGCTAATAAAAACAATACGGTTCACCGGAGCTAAATCTTTTATTTGAAATTATTACTTAATGCGTATTCAAAATTCCCCCGCGTAAAGTACGTTCAGCCATCTCAATTATTCTTGCATGTTCGAAATTCAAACAGGTATAGCAAATTTACTCACAAATTTCATCTTGACGAGAGGTGGGGCTGTTCACACTCCATTTCGCTGACAGTTTACAAACTCCGGATCAATGGGTTAGAAATATGGAAGTTCATAGCCAACGAGACAGATAACGAACGGGAATCGCGCATAGTGAAGTGTACCGCAGTGTACATTATTGTGCACAAAGTATAACATTTGTATGGATTAGGAAACACAGATGTGAAAATCTATCTGGTTCATAGTCGTATACTTCATATTTCGTCACATTTTTGAAGATATACTTTCTTTGGCGCTTCAGGTAGAAATGATGAGAGTAAATTATTACGATGCACGCCCACACCGTCACGAAAAACCGACATCATCAAATTAGCTAGTCAACCTTTGTTAGTAATTATGTACAAATAATGTGTGTTTAACTAGACAATGTGTTACGACAATTTTTTTTAAAATTAATTTATACCCTTTTTTCTATTATTAATGTCGTTTTTTCTACAAACATAGGATAACGCGAAAGATAACTGAAACAGCTGGCAGAATCAACCAATACATGATTATCATCTTATACTTGTTATGATATTTATTTATATACATATGTATGTATATAGATTTATATCAACTTAAGTATGTAATTTTAGTTTATAATAAGTTTGTATATGTCTACTCCATTTATTCAACACCTGAAACGCACCTACTTCCTATCTTCTCTGCATCACCCAAAGGTCGACTGGTAGAGAACGCCTTAGGCATTAAGTCTGCCTATGTACATACAGTGCATGATGTATAAATAAAAAATGAATGGTGTCGTGGGACACCAGGTAGGAACGAAGTTCCTTCGGATAATGTGGTATCGACACAATTTGCAAAAAAAATCGTGCTCAATTTTATGTAGGTTTTCTTGATTTTTCTCTTAAATTTTGCTGATTAGTTTTTATTTAAGTACAAGAAAGTATTTAGGAAATTCAGTATTTTAGGAAATAAAATAATAAATTCCTTAAAATAATAAAATAGCACACATGACGCGCTTTCGCGCCTGCGCACGTCTCATTTAACGATTTTATTCCACGCACTTTTTTCCACAGATTTATTCCACGCACTTTTTCCACTTACGGTTTTACTATCACATTTTTTTCAGTTCGGTCCCGCAGCGAAATCCCTATCCCCTCCAAGCCTGCCGTAAGGAACTTCGTTCCAATAAATAAATAAATATCTTTTTTAGAAAGATGTTTATTCTGTTACGCCAAAGAAGTATAACTTCTTACATGTGTATATAAAACACAAACACGTTTTGTTTAGTGGAAATAGTGTTTATTATAATCAATTTGAGTACCTACAATACAATGACCGGGACTTCGTAATAACCTTCACAATTAGCGACTGATGCTTAAAACCCCTTGTTTACAATTTACCAAATATACTATTCCCCACTTGGTAAGTTTATTAATAATTTATCCTGATATTCTCACAGTTAGCATATAAAGACGTTAAGTGAAAATAGATCTGTACGTTTACGTCTTTGTTTGTTAATCGATGTTTTTCATTTGTTTTGTTGCTTCAGCGCAAAAAATATTTTTTTTATTTCCTTCAATATCGATTTGTATTTATCGATATATTTATAATTTCACGCGAGCACTACTTGCTCCATCATATTATAAGTTGTATCTTCTGCTTGTAAATCTTGTTCATTACCTGAAACAAAAATAAAAATCAATTAAATTTTGTTGTCTTATTGTTAATCAATCTTTAGATTGACGCAGGAGTTCAAACTAAAGCGACAGCATCCGTGCTGTCTCGCTGGTTAGTGTGAGACTGGGGGCCTATTGACGCAGGGGTGATAGTTGTCGTGGTAAATATGTACAATGCAATGCTACGATGACTGTCATGTCTTTTACGTCCCCAAGTGAGGCGTAAAAAATCGTAATAGGCTGTCATAGTGTGGGTCACCATACTGCAATGTCAGCATTCGCAATGAATATGGTGACTACAACTTTTGGATTCCATTCATGCTTTTAATCAAGCAGAGTAGAGTCACTTTGGCAGGGTAGTAAAATAAAAAAAATAAAAAAAGTCTTATGAATTTATCTTAATAATTAATGAACAAAACTGGATAGAAAAGATGATAGATCTTCTGTGACAAAACGGCTTTTCATTATCATACTAAACACCACAAAATAATTAATTAACTATTATCGGCAATATCGGTATAATATTAGCGTTCGGCAATTGTTCTATAAAGTAAATTATTTGCCAATTACTTAATGCCGGCAGTCAGTTTGCTGAGCTTCAATAATTTGATAAAGTTCCCTTTCACGTTTAATCAGTCGTGACGTTAAGTTTGATATTAACTGATATCAAATTTTATTTCACTTGATTGATTATGCTTGTGTTGTTAAAACTATGTTGCAATGCAAGTGTATATGTTTTTATATCAGTTATCATCCATAGTACAAGTTCTGCTTAGTTTGGAACTATAAATTGGGCCGAGACTTCGTTAACATTTGCATTTAACATTCCGTGTAAACATGTTAAGAGTGAGTTCTAGGGACCGATGCTACTGGAATTTGCCAGCTACAATCGTAATGCATGGTTACAACAAGGTGGAGCTACATGCCATACATCCAATGAGTCCCTACCGGTGGTCAACGACATGTGTCCGAAAAAACTGATTTCTAGATGAGGCAACATCCATAGCCACCCCTGGATGGTTAGTATAGTCCAAATTTATCCCGAGCAGACTTCTCTTTGTGGAGTTATTTGAAAAATCGTGTTTTCATCAATAAATCAAATACACTACGTCAAGTAAAAGAAAAATCAGTGAAGAGATGTCGGCAATCTCGCGGTCTCTTTGCCGACGAGTATTTGAAAATTTCGGTGTTCGCTTAGAAGAGTGCAAACGTCAAAATGGTGATCATTTAGACGATGTAAGTTTTAAAAAATAAATTCCAACTAATTAGCTTTCTTTCTTATAAATATCAAATGGTTTTTATACCATTTCTTCTAACGTTAACAAATTCGTGGGCCACCCTATACATAGATGACGTCGTGTCAGATGTCCGAAGTTTTTTATTAATAATATAGTTTTAGAACGTATTGAAATGTAGAAACTAAGATATTACATTTTTTAAATACATTTTTCATTTTATATTATAAAATGGATTCTCGGGATGCTTTTTTATTAATATAACTAGCATGTTGTTGAATTGGCATATACTCGTAAATGTC
The DNA here is from genome assembly GCA_949316085.1 of Hypercompe scribonia. NCBI lineage: Eukaryota > Metazoa > Arthropoda > Insecta > Lepidoptera > Erebidae > Hypercompe > Hypercompe scribonia. The sequence goes on along the minus strand of OX438983.1, from coordinate 18,693,810 downwards.
ATGTGATTTAAATAAATTATTTCAATAAAAATTGAAAGTAATAATGAAGAGTAGTTTTAAAATGTATGAAAGAATTCATTTACAATTCACAAACATGTTAACCTGGATAGATATTTCTTTTGGTCTATGTAAGTCGGTTGAATGACTTCTTAGGTTCCTTCTTAGATGAGAAAATACATATATTTTTTTATTAAGAGCCTGCCAAAGGCACTCTGGCCCGCCAAGCATGATCACCTCGCCTGGTCGGCGGATCTTTCCTTTGTGTCAGAGGGACAGGACACTTCGTCCCTCCATAAAAGTAGGTAAGATATCATTACAAAGAGAAAAAAAAACTTGAAACAAACCCTTTTTTTTTTTTTTTTTTTTTTTTTTTTTTAACGTGTGGAAACCCCCTCGGGCCGTCACCCCACCGGGGTTTACGGCGGGGTGGTGTGTCGGAATCGGACCGACTAAAACCACACGGTGTGCCACTCTGCGCTTGAGATAGGAGGGATCCGGGAACCGCTGCTATTACGACATCCAGATCCCTCCTAGCGCCTGCCCGCTACCTCGGGCACCATCTGCGGATAAACTCTCTATTTCAGGCGACGCACGGCACACGCGGACGTCGCCTCCTCGCGGCTGGCCATTGTAGCGGATGGAGGGGAAAACCCGTCCCGTCCACCCGCAGCCACACTCAAGGCGGCATGAGGCGCTGGTATGCGCGCCTCCGCCGCCCGGCTCGCCGGCGGCGACTTGGGTCCGAGTGGATATCGTCCTCCCGGGCCTTCTCCGCCGCCTCCTTCCGCGAAATTACGTCTTCGCAGAAGGTTGCGACCGCGGTAAAACAACTGTCGCTACCGGCCATGGAGCGTATGACGGCCGGTAGCGAGAGATCTCCTCCAATAACTGCAGTGAGGGCCCCACGCTGCGCCGCCCAGGCGGAACAAACCGCTAGCGTGTGTTATTCCAACCCGTCTGGCCAGCGTGGTATAGTAGGCCAAAACCTCCTTACTATGGAGACGGCTATGTCCAGCAGTGGACTGTAAAAGGCTGTTGAAGATAATAATGATGAAAATTACTGTAGCCTGCCTGACGGAGAAGATTAATAGAATTCAAGAGTGGTGGTTATCATACTCATTGTGAATGCAAACAATACAGTATGGTGATCTACACTATGGCAGCCTAATAAGATGCTTTTCGACCCGCTAAATCACGGATCATATTGGATGGGCAACAGCCGCGCTGGTAGTGAGTATTATATAATTAAATATAATTTCATCCATATATAACTATTTCTTTATATACTTATTCGAATTTTTAAATAATAATCGAAGAAACGTCATATTCGTTTTCTTTCATTCAAAAATTTGGTTCTGAAATTGTCAACACATTAACTATACTGTTAACTGCATATAGTCTGAACCACGTGTAGAGCTATAGACGATAAAGAAATAGTTCGTTGCTTAAATTGTCAATAATTCAGTCACGTTCAAAAGTTTTGCCATCAAAAGCCCTGCTTGTGCTAATTTCGCCGTCGGACACGAGATACGAGCTGGTCCAAGTAAAGACACCAGATTTAAGCCAACGTGCGCGCAGTGCAGTTTAAAAACTTTGGCCATCGATGTGGGTCTGAACTGTCGTACATCTTATATATAAAAGAAAGTGGTGTTAGTTACAACCACTTATAACTCATGAACGGCTGAACGGATTTAGCTGAAAATTGGTAGGGAGGTAGCTTAGAACAGGAGACGGACATAGGATGCTTTTATCCCGTTCGATCGCGTTTCAGTCCAAAATATGCTTATTTATTGCCTCTAAGGCGGAACAGAGTTCGCGGGGTAGGCTAGTTTAAACTAAAACTGGAGTAGGTATTTTTAAATACGGAATAGTTAGTAAGGTACTGGTTTTAGTACTACCTATTTAGCGATCAATATTATTTAAATCAAGATAAGTCACATTAGAATTAGACCGTTTAATTTGGGAACAAAAGTTAAATATTGTCATTATACAAGAACAACATCAAAACGCTTACTTGCATAATGTAGTACAACTAGATTACCGGTCATAGGTTGGGATATATTTTACAAGTTCTAATTTCACGGCAACATCATTGCGTAATCTTATGACGTCACACTGCGCCGTTGCTTAGATCACACCTCTACCTGTGGGGTTTACGTAGTGAGCTGTTATTTTCGGTATTCATATCCTATTTATCCTGGTCTACATCATTTACGTTGCTTGAGAGGCCCTTGTGGGACACAATGCAATGTGTTGATGTCAATGCATTTTCTAGATTATGGACTTGCAAATTGTATTTAACCGACTTTCGATTGAAGATTTGGTTGTGGGATTAATCTTACTATTTACAATTCCTCCGATGCATCGGCAACTTTTGACCTTTGACGTAACGCGGTGACGTTTCGATATCCGGTCGTTGGATCCTTCCGGACACATTATGTAGTACACGTTGTAAACTATTACAAAGCTAACGATTTACACTAATATTCTAGTGCAAAAGCTTAGCGCTTAGCACTGAGGCTTTATCGGTGCTTCTGTTCGATGATCAGAAGACATGGAATGTGATCTTTGAGCATACGAGACCGTGATAAAGTCACAAAATTGTTTCAAAAACAGTCTGATGTCTATAAAGACCTCATAGACGAATAGCAACAACGAATTAGATCAGTTCTTTCTATGGGACGAATCAGACCAGTTCTTTCTTTCTGTTCGTGAACGGCCGTCCTGGAGATGGCTTGAGGTAGATCGCTGTGTCGCTGAATTTCATACAGGTCATGGTAACTTTAAAATCAAACTGCACTCATTTAAATTATTCGAGTTACTATTGTGTCGATACCTGACACAACTGTGAACGATCTAGATACGTATAACACCACTTTTCCTTATTTTACTTTTTAAAGCACAATTCCGTTCTAGGAGTAAATCCTGTATCACGGACTTTACAAACATACATGAAACGGTCACAAAGAACTTCCAAATTTAGAACAACTGTTTGTGGAACAGATAAAGTGTCCCATGTTGGATCCAACAACTCTTCGGTGCAGTAGGATGCGGGGAGGCGACCGTTTAAGCCACTGCACCATCCGTGCAGTCAGTCTGCTCATCATATTCCCTGCGAATGTAATTTTTGGTACAATGAACATAATATAAATATCTTACAAATCTCATCTGGGATGGTATATTATGGGGATCTTGTGTCAACTAGGTTAAATTACCGTATGTTTAGGCAATTCTACCACACATGTTTAAGAAATTAATTATAGCGTACTTAGGACCCAAAATATTTTATGTCTGTAGTGCTTTCCTCTTTTCAAACGCGTATGTCTATTTTAATTCATTCTGTCTTTCGTTTTGCTAAGGAGGCACTTGGACTTATTATATTGTCAACACTTCCAGTTTTCTTCAGATGTATTTCATTGCGGGTTCCAAGACAGTTTTATTTTCCTCAGACTTGCCGAATGTCACAACTCTGTGTACAGAAGTTATGGTAGTAGGAATGAGGACGGGATTAGTTTCTACATACCAGTAATACCCCTAATGTTGTTTATATTCGTAGATGTTTATAAATACCTAAAAATACTATTACTCAACTTTACTGGATTAAAAGCCTAATTTCACCTATATCCACACAGAGATTTCTCGAAAGCATCAGTTTAATTAAAATTCGAAAGGCAGCAGTAAGCTCACCGTGCACTTTGCCAAAACGTACCTTCAATATGGCTTCGAAAAGTAATTCTCCTTACCTTGCAATTCCAATTTAGTGAGAAAACATTAAATTTGCCGAAGTCAGTCGCATTAAGAACATTGAGAGGAATGCCGGCTGTATCTCGGTGGAATCTTAATCAATGGAAGAGCAATCTGTTTTAGAAGTATTTGGTAGGGAACATTTCCATGATTAAATAGGATTAGAATAATATAATATCTACCATTTTTTTTATAGCACCTTATCAAAGTGACTCTACTCTGCCTGATGGAAAGCATAAAGAGAACCCAAGAATGGTGGCTACTGTACTCATTGTGAATGAACATTGCAGTTTGGCGGCTTTTTCACGCCCTGCTTAAAGGACCCGATATCGCAGTGGGAGGGAAACACGTGCGCTGGTAACGAGTTTCAGACTAAGAAAGAGCCGAACCATTTACTTTGGCATCGTACGTGTATACAGGCCAGCACGCATTGTCCTGTAGAGGAGGGGAAAAGGTGGGACCAGTTGGAAGAGTTCGTCAGAACACACTCCATGATAATGGCGATAGAGGACTACCATAGGGCGAAGTCTCTATGGCAACATTTTGACTGTACGAATACCGTAATGGTTTAAACGGTCGCCTCCACAGCGTTTTCCGAGAATTGTTCGTTCGATTATTACATTTGACAACATTTTGTATGATTCTCAAATTATTGTTCAAGGTCTGAACGTTTTTTTTTTGGATTCATTTGATTACATTACTAGTGCGAGAGTTACTTTAAAAGAAAAACAATTGTATGGCCACCGTGGTACAGTGGATCAACCTCCTTCCTAAGGAGAGGCATATGTTCAGGGCTGTTAAAGGCTGTTGATGCGATGGATTATGTATGAAATCTTACTTGAAATTTGATTGAGACCCAAATAAATTAAGAATTTCGCCAATCGGTTCATAAATAATCAGATTACAAGCACAAAAAAATCTTTCATAAAAAATATATTCAGCATATAAGAATGTCGTTGTAACAAAGCGGTAAGCCGTCAAATACAAAGCGAGGTACCGACAAAAGATAAATAAATTAGGCCATGATTTGTTATTTTCTTTTTTCTATAATACAGTTTTGTACTTGACTGTATTAAAAATAAACTTTGTTCGTTATTGCTATTAAAAGTCCCTTTATGTCTTTATTTAACATAAAACGTCCCTAAGAAACAAAAATAATAGCGTTTTAACACGCCACGGTTAGTCTATCATGTGGTTACGTACGTTGCTGGCGCAAAATGTGGCAATTTGATTAAATGTTACCGTGGCACAGAGATTGAGTCTCTAGCCTCCAGGTAAGGAATCGCTTTCGTAACACCTAACGATTTGGATATGAACGCTTGTAGTAAAGACTAATTAAAATAAAAATAATAAATAAATATTTCGGAAATTTGATACACAACGCCATCTAGTTTAAAACTAAGCAGAGCTTGTGCTATGATGACTAGACTGACGGATAGAATACTTATATCCTTTTTTATCGTAAATACATACATATTATATACCTACAAACATTTGGTCCGACCCGGGAATTGAACCCGAGACTTCAAGCACAGCAGTCGCATTCATTACCGCTACGCCACCGAGGCAGTTATAGACTGAAAATTTATAGTAAAAATTGATATGTTGCGTACACTGAAGTGACATAGACATATTTATCGCATGTATTTTATCGACTTTAAACATGGTTTCACTGAGTGGAGGCAAGCTTATTGATATCCACTGAACATGTCGAAGGTAACATTAGAATTTATTGAAAGGTAATGAACAGAAAAATTTTGATTTTCGAGAAGAATTTATGAGCGTAAGTTTGAATTGGTTAGGCTCAAATACCTGTGACACAAATTGTAAAGCACACTTAATATGTAAACCACAGAGAATTAAATACAAATAAAAATTAAAAAAAAGATTATAGTTATTATATTTTTTTTTTCTGAGAACCGTGTCTCTTACTACTTCCTAGGCATTCTATTCTATACTTATCATTATTATCAGCCCACAGCTGGACGTAAGCCTATCCCAAGGCACACCACAGAGCCTGGTTTGTTCCTAAACTCATGGATGGGTTTGTTATTCACAAAAAACGGAGGAGAGCCTCAATTCTGCTTATCTATTATTTTAATTTATTGCCACGTATAACTCTTTATAGAGTGACTAGTTTTTAATGAAACATCTATTTTTAAGGAATTTAGCTTGTCTTGTTTCAACTTGAAAAAATAAATACAAAATCCAAACATCTAAAAATCGTGTCGTTATCGCATCGTTAAATGTAAAATTGTACAAACGTAATTAGCATATTATGGAGTCCAAAGGTGTGTTCAATAAACACTGCCTGCATTCCATTAATCTGAAGTTAATGAAGCTCGGTGCTTGACACGCTTTCAGGTCATACATATTGCCAAAATAACGAGAAGGGCTTGTTGCTCTAGTAGCCGAATAGGTTAATATATTGGAAACAGTTATAGCCAGATCGCTCTATTTATAGGTGACATTTCTTAATATATTTAAAGCGCTGGGTGGCACCCAGAGCGAGTTGAACTGTTCGGTCTCGGTTGCCATACGAATCTTTGGTGATCGTCACGGGTATTCGGGTGCCAAAAAAATCTGATAAATCTTTCGACAGAACTTAGAAATTGTCTCGTACTTTGGTTGTGGAGGTCTGATGGCAGTCGCTTTACGTAAAAGGTCGATGTTTAGTTATATTGCAGTAGATTTAAAATTTACTTCAACTTAAGTAAGTTTGTATTGCATGAACAAATACAGATTTTAACACATACCCTTTTTTTTTTTTTAACGTGTGGAAACTCCCACGGGCCGTCACCCTACCGGGGTTTACGGTGTGTCGGAATCGGACCGACTAAAACCACACGATGTGCCACTCTGCGCCTGAGATAGGAGGGATCCGGGAACCGCTGCTATAACTGAAGGAAACTTTGAAATTCGAACAACTTTTTTTTTCTTTTTTTTAAAGACAACTCCCACATTAAGAATATATCTTATGTCGCGGGGGACTTTACAAACATTTACTCGTATAAAACGGACACAAAGAACACCGAGACTCAAAACAACAATTTGTGGATCACACAAAGTGTTATCCCATGTGGGATTTGAATTTACAACATTTGGCGCTGTGGGAAGCGGCGTGGCGACCACTTAAACCATTAGGCCTCATGTGCAGTCAACTAGTAATTCCAAAACAAATTTCAGGGTTGCTATTATATAGCCACTGTTGTGATGTTTTCAAGCGCCGAGAGATAATGACGTCTCATAATAAATGATTGTCTTTTGATCATTTGGTCGTGAGTTCAACGAATTAAACAAAGTTTTGTTCTCCAACTTTGTTCCTCTTAGTAAAACAAATATTTATAACACTCTTTGTGAAACTTTAGGCGAGATATTTTTGAGAGAGACAGAGGTAATAAGGTGAAGATTCTTCTTAGTGTTAGAGCATTAAAACTTCTAGTAAAATTATAGTAAGTTTCTTGTTATTGATGAAAGGCAAAAAGCTCTTGAACTGATTGAGAAAGCTTTCAATAAGTGAACTTTATAATATTAGTCCGTGTGGTGACGGATTAAGAATACCTAGTGTTACCACCCCTATTCATTCCGTGAGTGTCGTAAAAGGCGACTAAGGGAACCAAATATGCAAGACAACATCATTACAAAGAGAAGGAAAACTTGAAACAATTCCTATTCCAACCCGCCTGGCCAGAGTGGGATAGTAGGCCAAAACCTCCTTGCTAAAGAGAGGCCTATGTCCAGCAGTGAACTGTAAAAGGCTGTTGATAATATTAATTTCTTTGAACGATTAAAGTATGGCGTGACTGTTAACTCATTGAATTAGGACTTCTGATGATCCAAAACCGCAAATCTATGTTCGTAATAAGAAGGATGCTTAAAGAATAATAATGTTGATTATCTTCTAGCCGATTTCGACCATGGTGACCAATTTCAATAAAGACCAGCCATGCAGGAAATATTATAGAGGATAAGTCTATATGCTAACACAGGTGCACTCTCTGTTCCCTCACTCTCATAATCACATGTGACGGCTGTACGAGCCCGCCGAGGCATGAGGGTTGAGGCTCCAAACTCCAGACTGTATTAGTCATTTTTTTAATCAGAAAAATTCGATAACATTTTTTTGACCGACTCGGAAACCGAACCCGAGATCGCTAGACCAATGACAGCCGTAAGATGCAAATTCTATTGAGCGTCAGAAAAAAACAAAGTATATTTTTTAATCTTATGGCTCGCTAATGGACTATTAGGCTAGGGTTACGTACCATAAAGACGCAAGAAATACAAACAATCACTGCTAAGATCACTCTACACTATAGTTTCTATAATCATTTGTTCCGTAACAATCGTGATTTGCGACAATAGGCCCGTCTTCAATTATATGGGACGTAATACTGGTGAAAAGTAGATGTTTAATTTTCTTTTTTTTTCTATGTTAAGAGCCTGCCAAAGTGACTCTACTCTGCATGATGGAAAGCATGAATAGAATCCAAGACTTGTGGTCATCATACTCATTGCAAAAGCAGACAATGCAATGTGGTGACCTACACTATGGCGGCCTAGTGAGATGCTTTTTCTCGCCCCGCTTGGGGACGTAAAAGGCATGACAGTCATCGTGGCAGTGTAAGGCTTACACAGTTATCACTATAACTGCCACCCCTGCATCAATGGGCCTCCGGTCTCACACTCACCAACGAAACACGACAGCACGGATACTGGCGCTTTAGGTTGGTCTTCTGTGGGAGGGTAGTACTACCTCGGTCGAACCGGCCCGTTCATGATGAAATCAACGAATAATATGCCTCTGCCTACCCGTCCGTGGAAACAGGCGTGATTTAATTTCAATTTTGATATAGTTTAAATCTTGATTTTCACAATCAGTTCAGGCATCTATCGGGATCTTTACTTTTTCTGAGTTCTTTTCGGAGCCTAGCAACGTTTGCTTAAAACTCTATGGTTGACTGACCAACAAAATTGAATTGTTGAAACAGATGTAAATGTATGGATTACGCATCCATACATACTTTCAGCTATATCTAACATATTTTTCAACAAAGGCCTTTTATGAATAAATAAAAACCGATAAACTATGAAACATCTGGTTAGTAAATATAGCTCAATGTACAAATATGAAACTAAGCAACACTATTGTGTGATCGATATTGTTTGCCGTTAGCAACTTATTATTTGAAAATTATAATTGCCGCTAATATTAAATTTGCGATTCTCAGAGATTAGTTTTTACTCCTCTTAAGAATTAATTAGCGATGTTAACAAACAATTGTGTTGTTTGTTTCTTCGATGATGAAAATAATTTTTAATACTTGTAATAAATCTCAATCCGACAAGGCTGTAAGGTATTAAGGGCAGGTTAATCCTGAAAATTTATGAGCTTTTTTCGAAGTTAAAGCACAAAATAAATGATTGATTAAATAAATAATAGTTAACTATAAAAATTTAAGGATTATATCTGTTTCGGCGTTTGGCTATTTTTTATGTATAACGTGTATTTATTTACAAAAAAAAAGTATATAAGTATTCTATCAATCTGTCTAGTTATTATAGTACAAGCTTTGCTTAGTGCGAAACTAGATGGCGTTGTGTGTTAAATGTCCAAAACACTTATTTATTTATTACTGATTATTAATTTCGTGAAAGAGTCGTTTTTGTTAATCTCATGGTTAGTGATTCTGACTGTTAAGCTAGAGATCGTGGGTTCGATTCCCAACCACGACAAACCTTTGTGTCGTGAACACAATCATTTGCTCTGAGTCTGAGTATAATTTATCTTTAACACGTATGTATTTAGAAATTTATAATAACGTTTATCAGCAGTCTGGTTACTATAACTTTGCCTAGTTTGGGATCAAACGGCCGTGTGTGAGATGTGTGAGGAAATGTGAGAATTTTTTTTTTATTTTTTTTGTTTTATGTTAAACCTACCAAAGTGACTGTATTCCGCCTGATGGAAAGCATGAATAGAATCCAAGAGCAGTGGTCGCCATACTCACTGCGAATGCCGACAGTGCAATATGACGACCCACGCTATGGCGGCCTAATGAGATGCTTTTTCACGCCCCGCTTAAAGGACCTGAGATCGTAGAGGGAGGGAAACACGTGCGCCGGTAATGAATTCCGGGCTTTAACCGTTCTGCACAGGAAGGAAGAGCCGAACCGTTTAGTTCGAGAGCGTATGTCTACCATTCTGAAACGGTGACTTCCAAGGCCAGCATGAGTTGTCCTATAGAGGAACAGAGAGAATGGGATCAGTTGGAAGAGCTCATCAGAACACTCTCCATGATAAAGACGATAGAGGGCTGCCATAGAGGCGACATCTCCTCGCAACTGCAGAGACTCAAGGGATTCAGTGTCTTTCGGGTTTTTGATAATCCAGACTGCTCGCCGCTGTAACCGATCCAAAGCGTCCAGCAAATACTGCGCGGATCCATCGTAAAGATGAGAACAGTACTCCACGCAGGAGCGTACCTGGGTCTTATAAAGAAGACACAAATGCTCAGGCGCAAAGAACCGTCTCACTCTGTTATGTCAATTTTACCAGAAATGGACCAGCCTTAGTGATACCACGTTCTTATAAAAAACCAGTGTTAGATTGTAAAGACCTCTCTCTCTGCTTGTGTTTGCGCACTTATGTTTCCTGTGTCATACTTGCCACTATTCATCACCTACCATTTGCACGTTTATGGATCAAACGAGCAAAAGAAAGTCTTAAAAAGATTAATTAACTTTTATTTTAACTCTTTTAATTGTGGTTTTAGGTTATGTATCAGTTAAGGAAGTAAACACTTAGATACAATATCTTATTGCAACTCAGATTATCGAGAGATTTATGTCTACGAAACAAACAGTAAAATCTCTGTAAGAAGTAATTACAATCAGACTTAAACACCAGCCCATAGAGTAGTTATTAGACTTTCTATACAAACTTTTTTAATGAACTAGTTATATAATGAAATCAGCATCTAATTCATAGTATTTATTCGAGTAATATAAAATACATACACAATTAAAAATACAAATACAATTAATTATTCAAAGGCATGGTATACATTAATTTATTCTGTTGAATTATTCAGACTTGGTCCAACTCTGAATCGTGTTTATTAATATATTATTGGGTTAACAGAACCCAAGCCTAATTATCTGCTTCGTTTGGTTTTAGGGATAGGGTAGAGATCAAAAGAATCTCTGGGTAGAAATGAGTTTTATTGAAATGTATTCGTTCGTTAATAATAAAAATCAAGTAATTACCTAAGATAGTAGAACCATCTCGATTTCAGCACGGGCCGGCTCGACTGGGACTGTATTACCCCCGCACAGAATACCAACTTAAACCGATAGCATCCATGCTGTCGTGTTCAGTTGATGAGTATGGGACTGGAGGCCCATTGATGCACGGCTGACAATCATCGTGCTAAGTGTGTGTGTGTCTCACACTGACGCGATGACTGTCATGCCTTTACTTCCCCAAACGTGAAAAAGCATCTCACTAGACCGGCATAGTGTGGGTCGCTATAGTACATTGTCTGATTTTGCAATGTGTATCGTGAACACAACTCTTGAATTCTATTCATGCTTTCGATCAGGCAGAGTAGTCACTTTGACAGACTCTTCAAATAAAGTAAAAAAATATTAGATAGTACGATTACAGTCATTGTACTGTATAATTGCTGTCTGTGTGGTGACGGATTGAGAATACATAGTGTTACCACCCCTATTCATCCCATGGGTGTCGTAAAATGCGACTAACGGAAAAACCAATTCAGGAAAATATCATTACAAAGAGAAGGAAAACTTGAAACAAACCCTATTCTTACCCGTCTGGCCAGCGTGGTAAACTAGGCCAAAACCTCCTTGCTAAGGAGAGACCTATGTCCAGCAGTGGAGTGTAAAAGGCTGTTGATGATAATTGCTGAGTCTATTGAGTATTTAATTTTAGAGAAAATATCGAAAAACGTTTCATAGAGTTCCTACCGCAAAATCAAATGTAAATGTGTGCATGTACCGCCGTAGCGTCTAAACTACTGAACCGATTTTAACGAATGCGGTATCAATAGATTCGTAATAATGATATATACATGCACATTTTACCAAAAATTTATACGTCGCTATAGTTTTACAAACTTTTTCTTTTAGTAATCGGAATGAATAATGGTCAATATTTTAACGAGATACCACAACCTTACAGAAAGGTGATAAATTAGATTTTATTGAAAACCTTTACATTACGAGTATTCTAGTGAGGGATATTCAAACAGTAGACAGTAGGTAAGATGAAAGTTTCGTAACGACTTACTTTCGACGTACTTCGTAACGCTTACGTCGTTTGAAATTCAACCACAATTGAATTTGACTGCCTCAGTGGCATAGTGGTAGCGTATGTTACTACTGTAATGTGATCCCGGGTTCGATTCTCGGGTCAGACCAATGGTTTGTATGATCTGCAAATATTTATTTCGGAGTTGGTGTGGTTTCCATATGTAATATGTATGCATTTACAAAAAAAAAATATATATATTTTTATATCACTTGTCTAGTACCTATAGTACAAGCTCTGCTTAGTTTGCGTTGTGTTAAACGTCTGAAGTATTTATTTATTTCCTCGAACAATGTCTATCTATCTTTTATCAGTAAATGTAGATGTCATAGTGCAAGTTCTGCTTAGTATAAAACTAGATGGCGTTGTGTGGCGCATGTCGGAAATATAAAGAGAAACGTTAGCGATTACATCCTTTCCAAGTAACGTTTCCATGACAACTAAGAGTTTTGATCATGCGGAATAACTTGTTTATTCTATATGCTGAACACCAATTTACTGCGAAAATTGAGTTTTAGAAAGGTTATGTGTTACGGATAATGTTATACATGCAACATATTTGTAGTTCAACTTGACAGGTTTGGATGAGGTTTTCGGTTGTAAATTGGTTTAATACACAAGAGAATAAACGTGGTCTAACGCAATATTCTTTAGATGAATGATTTCACTATGAATCAATTCAGTCTTAAGACCTTCGGGGACGAAGAGACTAAATTATGAGTAAAAAGCCGCTATGAGTGACAATCGGATACAAATCGGATACGGTCTATGTTTAAGAATCCCGTAGTTTATGCGTTCAAATTTTTAGTACATGGCATGGTCCTTCTGAGTTTAATTTATATTTTTATTTTATGTGATTGACTATGGCGATAATCAGGTCTATTTATTTATATACTTTATTAAGGATAAAAACAGTCTCTTATAGACGTAATTACATAAATGATAATTGCTAGAATATGACCAATTGCTGTTATCCATTAATACAAACAGGTTTGAAAAACATACAAAGAACAAATTACCGCTAGTTATTATTAAAAGGTATATAGTTTTAATAAATACAGCCATAACTGCTTCGCTGGCACAGCGGTAGTGGAGGCGACTGCTGTGCTTCAGGTCTCGGGTTCGATTCCCGGGTCAAATTCGTATGATCTACAAATATTTGTTTCGAAGTTTGGGTGTTTTCTATGTATAACGTGTGTGTATTTACAAAAAAAGTATATGAGTATGCTATCAGTCAGTCTAGTTGTCATAGGATAAGTTCTGCTTAGTTTGAAGCTGATTTGAAGTCTGCTTAGATGACCTTGTGTGTCAAATGTCTGTAATATTTATTTATTTATTATTATTATAACTTAGTTTGCAGAAGGCAAACATGTGTTATCTATCTATTATTGTAAGCGCGAATAGAGCACTGGCCGCTCGATCGAAACTCAACACCAGTTTACAAAATAAAGTATATAAGTATTCTATCAGTCAGTCTAGTTTTCATAGCACAAGCTCTGCTTAGTTTGATGCTAGATGACGTTGTGTGTCAAATGTCTGTAATATTTATTTATTTATTATTATTATAACTTAGTTTGCAGAAGGCAAACATGTGTTATCTATCTATTATTGTAAGCGCGAATAGAGCACTGGCCGCTCGATCGAAACTCAACACCAGTTTACAAAATGAAGTATATAAGTATTCTATCAGTCAGTCTAGTTTTCATAGCACAAGCTCTGCTTAGTTTGATGCTAGATGACGTTGTGTGTCAAATGTCTGTAATATTCATTTATTTATTATTATTATAACTTAGTTTGCAGAAGGCAAACATGTGTTATCTATCTATTATTGTAAGCGCGAATAAAGCACTGGCCGCTCGATCGAAACTCAACACCAGTTTACAAAATGAAGTATATAAGTATTCTATCAGTCAGTCTAGTTTTCATAGCACAAGCTCTGCTTAGTTTGATGCTAGATGACGTTGTGTGTCAAATGTCTGTAATATTTATTTATTTACTTATTATTATTATAACTTAGTCTGCAGAACGTAAATATGTGTTATCTATCTATTATCGTAAACGCGAATTGAGTACTTGCCGCTCGATCGAAACTCAAGACCAGTTTGTAGGTAACATAGTGATAATTGTTTTAGGCTTTCGTTTTGAACATATATGTGATATCTAAAACATTCATGGATAAAATTTTTAATAAAATTTGTACATTTCACATGCGGCTTTTCTGACGTAATAGTTATTTTCTATCTGGCATTTAATGGCTTCTTCCGTATCGTTGGTGAAAAGTATTTTACGATGATCGGTTGAGTAGTAAAAACGTGAGCATAACAAATAAACAAATACAATTTTTTGCATTTATTTTTAATTTGTTAGCGCAAAAAGAATACGTTTATCGATTAATACCTTAACAAACACAGTTTAAAAATGAATAAAAAAAACACACTTTTCAAAGTAGGTTATAAACGAATAAAAAAGAAATATCGGTGAAGCTTGTAAATATGTTTTAACTTTTTAGGACGAGTCTAAGAAGCCACTCTATTTCAAGTGTTGCCAGAAATAACAAAATAATGTATATTTATAATATTCATACTTAGAACAACTATTTAATATATTTTTTTTTGTCTTACGTTGTTGTTCCCACGGAAACCCACCCATCAAAACCGAGCGTAGCTAAGTGGCGTTGCCACCTCAACTTTACCGACCTCCCCACAATTAAATAACGCTCTACGATGGCTCTACCTCATAATATATGCATGAAATCTCACTTGCTTAAGAAAGGTGGACAAACAACAATTTTTAACAATTACATGTAAATAAACACGAACACGGACATTTTGTTAAGAGCATTCCAAATAAGACTATTCTGTCTGATGGGAAGCAAGAATAGAATTCAAGAGTTGTAGTCACTATACTAATCGTGAATGCAGACAATATAATATAGTGACACTCTCTATGGTGGCCCAGTAAAACACCTTTTAAAGTACCACTTCGGGACGTTCAAGACAAGACAGTCATCGTGGCAGTGTACAGTTTACACATTTATTGCGATAACTCTCATCCCTGCATCCATTGGCCTCATATAAAAATAATCTGATGTGATTTGAACTTTCCAGGATTCTGTCGGTGAAAGCTAGTGTTTATATAATAATTACAGTATCACAGAAGCTAAATGTAGAAATGATATTGTGTGAGCTTTCAATGAGAATAGAACATTCATATATATTGTTACGTGTCAGCGTCAAGAAATTTCATTCATGCCGTCTTTCGATATTAAAAAAATACGAACATTATGGAGCCTATTCTTACTAACTTCAAAGGCTCTTTGAGTAATTTGAAATGTATTTTTTTTTTATTCTTTGTAAAGGAGAAAGCTTCAAGCAAATAATATTGTTACAGGAACCTTCGTAACTTTGATAAACGTTTGTCAGAATATTTTATTTTCATATATGCACAATCGATCGCGAATCGATATAACTTTCAGGCATGCTCAAAATAAGATTGTAATGATTTATGAGTTTATATAGAGCAAAACTGACTCGTTACACAAGTGATTAACGGCCTTGACTGCTAAACCAGAAGTTGGTGGGGAATATCTTGCATATAGTGGTGGAATGTGAACGAAACGAGGATGTTAGGTACGGTGTAATGTTATTTGATTTTTCCAATTAGAAAGAAGTGGGAGATGTAATTACACTACCTACAGCAGCGGGTTTGATAGACTATTACATGGCCGCCATAGCGAGGGTCGTCATACTGCCTTGTGTTCATTCGCAATGAGTATGGCGACCACCGCTCTTGGATTCTATTCATGGTTTCCATCAAGTAGAATAGAGCCATTTTTGTAGGTTTCTATAAAAAAAAAACATAAAATTGCTAAAATTGGTGTGTGACGAAGAGCTCAAGTTAGCAAGTGTTACTGAGATTAGTTGAAATATATGGTTTTCATTGTTGTCGTGAACTGGTCCATAACCATGTTTTTTTTTTATATTAATAGCCTGCCAAAGTGACTCTACTCTGCCTGCTGGAAAAACATGAATAGAATCCAAGAGTTGTGGTGTCCATACTCATTGCAAATGCAGACAATGCAGTATGGTAACTCACACTACGGCGGCCTTGTGAGATGATTTTTCACACCCCTCTTGAGGACGTAAAAGGCATGACAGTCATCGTGACAGTGTAAGGTTTACACAGTTACCACGATAACTGTCACCCCTGCATCAATGTTGGTTACAACCAAATAATTGAGTGATGAACACACCTATTTGTTGTGTGTATGGTTCTAATTTATCAATAATATGTATGTATTTATAAATATTTATCAGCAATTTGGTTTAGAGATCATAATAGAGAGTAAATAATAAAAGCTGTCTTTAACTCGAGTGAAGCCTATCTATTCGAATATTGATGTTATTTCATAATAAATTCTAAGTTTTGAAGTTATACTTGTTTTGGCGAGTTTGGGAACGCACACCGTCACGAAACACCGACACCATGAAATTAGTTACACAAAATTTCATTTCAATTATGTACATCATCATCATTAGCCGGAAGACGTCCACTGCTGAACATAGGCCTCCCCCCTAGAACGCCACGCCGTACGACTGGACGCCAACTGCATCCAACGGCTCCCCGCGATTCGGACTATGTCGACGTCTAGTGGGGGGTCTACCTACGCTTCTTCTTTCGGTACGCGGTTGCCACTCGAGAACCTTTCTTTGCCAATTATGTACAAATAATTATTTTATGATGTATTAATACAATTTATTTGACTTGATAATGTGTAATAATAAAACTTTCTTTCAATGTATTAAATACCTTTTTTGCTATAATTAGTGTCGTTTTCTCTACATACATAGGATAAAGCAAAGGATAAAACTTTAAGAAATATTTTTATCTTACACACAGACATTTTTATCGCAGTTTCTAAATGCTCCAGTTTAAACCAACAATGAAGACTTATGTACATCACAGCACCTTTTGTTTCTGCTCTTTTCATTTTGTTGCCAAGAAAGTAATTGCTGAGTTGCCAATCTAACCGTAAATGTATATGTGGAATAAAACCTTAATAATCATAAAAATACTTTGTATATAATTGTATTATAATCATAATAATCGTATTATACTAATATAATACGATTATTAAAATACTTAAGACTGCTAAATAAATAAGTAATAATATGTAAATGATTTTAGTTCTGTAGGAGAAAATATGTACGTAATTTTATAGTCTTGCAAAACTTCGTTTATTTTCATATCAAAGAAACGTTTATTTACTTGGATCACTTAAAGGTATAATAGATTGAAGGTAGGATATAAAACTATATTAGAAAACAACCTCGTTCCGAGTTCATTTTATTGCCAACTGTCAACAAGACGGCGACGTATACAAATAACATTGTAATAAATATAATACAATTCAAATCGGTTTCTCCTATCAGATCTTATCAACTTAGGAACTAAGTTAACTGATACGAATTTTCCTCCCCCCACCACTAACTGCAGAGGGGTAGACCCTCTTAATGAGAGAGAATGGTAAAGTTTGAATCTTCTAACGTATTGTACCTACGTGACCAATGTGTTACAATAGTTGAAAGATGTATTATAGTCCTTTTGTATTTAAGAATATACGATATTATATTGTGTTATGGTCAACTTGAAAATAAAATAGTCACAGTCCACTGCTGGACACAGGTCCCTTTCTTAGGAAGGAGGCTTTGGCCAACTATGCCACACTGACCAAACATATCGGTGAAGGGTTTGTTTTTTTACTTTTTTGAAGTGAAAACTTCTTTAGGCGCGTTGAGCGTTTTGGTAGAGGGTAAAATCCTCGGTTCGCGTCACCGACATGCTAATGATAATAGTATATCTATAGCTATGGAGAATATGATATTATATATTATATATGAAATTTATTATTATTATATATTATATATGATATTATATATTATATATAGCTATATATGAAACATAAAAAATTTCATATAATTTTTGCATATAGTTTTAATTACTCTCAACTTAATAGTTCCGTTTTCACTTCTATCGGTAGTCCCACGACTGCTACTGTTTTTTATTTTAATAGCCTGCCAAAGTGACTCTACTCTGCTTGATGGAAAGCATGAATAGAATCCAAAAGTTGTAGTCACCATACTCATTGCGAATGCGATTACTATGGCGGCCTATTACGATTTTTCGCCTCACTTAAGGACGTAAAAGACATGACAGTCATCGTGGCATTGTATTGTACACACTTACCACGACAACTGTCACCCTTGCATCAATGGGTTTCAATTTTTTTTTCTTTCCAGTGATTTTGTCCTAAGTAGTTCGCCTATATATTAAATATCAATAGTATTTTACTCTGTGTTCTTAGTACGTCACCACACGTAGAGATAATAGATAGAAATAGACATGTTTCAATTCCTATCAAGAACTCTTTTAATATCGCCTTATCTACTAGGGATATGTCTCTAGGGATTCTAAATAAATATATTTGTACAAAAACACACAAGTATAAAAATACTTAGATGTTGTAACTCATTGCAAATAGTTATATGTTGTCGAACCCTAGAGTTGTTTGTTGAGCACGTAATACGCCAGGCCAGGATTTTAAGGTTGATGAAAGTGATGCCAAAAAAGTTACTCTCTAAAAAAACTAGATTTATACTTTTTAAAATTTCGAAATATTTAAGCTGTTTCAACTATTCACATGTGAATTTCATCGTTATAGTTATGATACAAAATTCTATACAAATTACACAAACATTTTATTGTCTTCATTATACATATACCTAGTCTTGCCATAAATATTGTAATAAAGAAAAAAGAAAATTGTTAACTGCAAATAACATTTATTACTTTTACAGTGTGTCAGTTTAATACATAAATATAAAACAATTAAAAATATAAAAAGCTTATTCGAAGTGGTCTCCATTGGCTGCAATACAGTCCTTTAAACGATGAGGCCAGTTATCAATAGAAGCACGCACTCTTTCCATGGGAAAATTCTTCACTGCCAATCGTATAGATTGTTTTAGGGACTCCAAATTATCATGGCGTTTAGAGCAAGCTGTACTCTCTAAAACTGACCACAAATCATAATCCAGCGGATTAAGATCGGGACTAGACGACGGCCAGTCTTCAGCTCTGATGAAGTCCGAAACGTTCGATTCCAACCAAGACTGCGTGGACCGAGCTTTATGACCCGGCGCCGAGTCTTGCTGGAAGGACCATACTTGGTTATTGAACATGGTGATGTTAAGGGGCTTAACTACCTTCTCAAGAATGGTATCTTGATACACTTGTGCCGATGTTTTGATACCTTTTTCACAAAAATATGGCTCAGTCACTCCTTCATAGCTAACACCCCACCAAACCATCACTGAAGTCGGATAATGTCCACGTTGCACTCTGTCGACTAATTGGGAAGCTTCCTTAGAGCTTTGAGCATAAATACGGTCATTTTGTTTGTTAAAATGTTGCTCAATTGTAAAAATTTTCTCATCCGTAAACAAAATTTTTCTGTGACCTCCCTTTGCGTACCGCTTCAGTAGTTGTTTCGATTTTACCACCCTATTCTTCTTTAAATTATCAGTTAAGAAATGGCCAGTGCGTCTCTTATAGGCTGCAAGTCCTAAGTCATCTTTTAAAATACGCGACATGGTTCTAGGTGCTATCTTCATTTCCCGAGATAAAATCTTTTGCTTTCGGACAGGATTTCTTCGAATTCTTTCCCTTACTGCTTTGACCACCTTTTTCGTACGAACACTACGTGGACGGCCAGATCTTTTTCTGTCACAAACAGAGGAGGTCTCATTGTACCTATTAATAGCCCGGTACACAAACATTTTACTAATACCAAGTGTATGGAGAGTTTTAAAAATTGCATTTGGCTCCATACCTACTTTGTGTAATGCTATCACAGCGATTCGGTTCTCTTTATCACCCCACACCATTTTAATATCGCAAAATATTTTACAATGTATTGGCGCCAAAATGAGAAAACACAATGAACAATCGTATAAAAATGACAGATTCGAAATTCAAATGTAATATTTTTTTATAATTAAGTGTAACAGTATTTATGGCCAGACTAAGTAACTTGTTGTTTTTGTTGTTTGTAAAGTCCCCCGCGACACAGGATTTATTCTTATTGCGGGCGTTGTCTTTTTTTTTTAAAAAAAGACTTGTATACAGAAAACAATATCATTCGCCTAGTCTTTTTTTTCTCAGAGTAACAATAGAAGGGTTTTAGAAGCTTTTACCTGAAATTCCTTTCAAGTAAGTGTAAAATAAAGTTACTAAGTTATTTAAAGTATCCTAAAATAGATTAATATTTAGTTTTACGTCGAGGATTTTTTATTGTTTTCCTAATAACCATTTTACCTTCTTATTACACGAGTAGGAAGTCAACTATTAGACAATTCACCTCATCATAAATTTTGGTTACCCGTGGACGCAACTCAAGAGTTGAAGTCAATTGTGGGTCTTTTATGTCTCTCTCAGAAGTATGGAAGTGGAGGTTGAATTTCCAGTAACTTCACTGACTTGGTAAAAAGCCAACGAAAACACTGTTTAACGTAATTTTTCTCTCGGAATAAATCCTGTGTCGCTGGGGACTTTACAACCACAAGAAACGTACACAAAGAACACCCAGACTCAGAACAACAATTTGTGAATCACACAAAGTGTAGTCCCGTGTGGGATTTGAGCCCACAATACTCAGTGCAGTAATGAGTGGTGTGGCGACCGCGCACGTCCGTGCAGTGAATCGTAAATCATCTATGAGCCAGCCATGCTGTTATGATTGATTCTCATGGATGTACTTCGCCCATTGGGGAGAGTGACTGACCGACTAAAACCCCCCCGATATTCCAGATTGTGAATGCCCGAGAGAGCGAGAATCGCAAGACTACATTACTAATCTAGTTAAAGTCGAAGCCGTGAGCTCAAAACTTTAGAAAGGCTAAGATTATCAGCTTATGCGAATCTTTGTTTAGAAAATATACATTAAAACAGTTTATTGCACCATAAAAACGATTAAAGAAAATAACGATCCCATAAAATTTGTATATTACGAAAATCTTAGTGCGTAATTTATTTATCTATGATTACTATTTTATCGACGTTATTACCTTTAAAATGTTTTTCTATTCATTTCATTGGTATTACTATTATAAGCTATTACTTAAATATGGCAGACAGCCATGCGTGAGATTTGTTGAGTTAATATAATTATACTAGTTTGGATAAAGTGGTATAGTAGGCCAAAACCTTCTTGCTAAAGAGAGACTGATGTCCAGCGGTGGGCTATTAATGCAGGGTTAACAGTTGTCGTGGTAAATGTGTGCAATACAATGCAACGATGACTGTCATGTCGTTTAAGTCCCCAATAGGCCGCCATAGTGTGGGTCACTATACTGCATTGTCAGCATTCGCAATGAGTATGGTGACTACAACTTTTGGATTCTATTCATGCTTTCCATCAAGCAGAGTAGAGTCATTTTGGCAGGCTATTAAAGTAAACAAGAATAAAAAAAAAGATGATTATAATACTATATTTTTTAGACTGTGGATAACAAGAAGCTAGGAATATGTGGTCTTACTTCTTTATCCGACTGATCGGACAACTCGAACTTCTTTTCCTATTGGTTCGGTGTAAAAAACGACTATGCTTATCGGCCGATCCGGTCTGTTACTTTTTCTGAGAACTTTAGGTGCATAGGTGGAATTCATGCATAAGGCATTTTCTACCCGTCAAGATGACACAGAGAAAATAGGAAGTAGGTGCGTTCCAGGTGATTTTGGTTTTGCAATAAATGAAGTATACGTATACAATTTTTTTTTCTGTGGTCAAGTGACTAGACGACGTAGATTTTTCTTTTTCATTTCTGAATCGAACCACGATAAGTAAGTTTTTTTTAATAATACGGATATTAATTTCTTACCTAACCATTGATTATTTACGAGTATGCGCTGGAGCAGAGATACAGACATTCGTAAAGAAAGATGAGAAGTTTAAATATCAATCTTTTTACTTAGTAAAAATAGCATTTTTGCCGTTTGAATAACATAAGTCGATACTTCAGTATTTTTCAACGACTGTTATTGTGGTCAAAAGAAGTACGTGTCGTCCGACCAGTTGGTAAAAAGACATAGGAAATGAGTGTCCTTGGAGTTTTTATTCTTTCAGTTAACCCTTGACTAATTCCTAAAATCTGCATACTTCCCCAGTTCAAGTACTTACTACAACTGAGGTAGGATAATAACTCATATACTAAATATACATAACTCTTAAAATTGATTACAAACTGCGAGTAATTCAGAAACGAGGGGTGTTGCTTCCCATTTACATATTTAAATTGTATGTCTACACGTATGCGTTTGAGTGTATACTTATGTGTGCGTGAATGTGTGTATGGGTAGGTAAATACAGGTATCGATGTCGGTTACATTGTTTGAACAAATTTATTTCGCGGTTTTGTGTTGAATGGCTGCGTTCATTATATTTTATAAAT
The DNA here is from genome assembly GCA_949316085.1 of Hypercompe scribonia. Lineage (NCBI taxonomy): Eukaryota > Metazoa > Arthropoda > Insecta > Lepidoptera > Erebidae > Hypercompe > Hypercompe scribonia. The sequence goes on along the minus strand of OX438983.1, from coordinate 18,671,223 downwards.
CCTCAAGTAACGTATTTGTTTCAGGTTATAAATATCACGTCTGTAAGCGTGTGTTGTGTATTTATACTTTATTTAACTGATAATTTGTAAATAAATATATTATTAATTCCTTAACTTTCTGCTGTTAATGGTTGATAATTATTTTCAAATTTGCTTAGGATTAATGGTGTAATAAGCACAAAAAATATGATCAAATTTACGATCTAATTCATCAAATTTAATCCAAAAGTTTCACTTATCTCTGACGAAAGCCTCTTAGCTAGAATTGCATCGATCAATTTTAGAAATGCAATTTGTGGTTCTATTTTATTAAAGAACCGCGTCCACTGCAGTGTAATCGGTATTGTTTAAAAAACAACTTTTTTAACACAAAGTTAATCAATAATACACACGACCTATCTTGATGTAGCCATTGCTGTTAATAAGTGCTTTTAGAGTTTCAGTTTTAATACAAAAAGTTTTGGAGTACAACGGAAGTTATTTGCGATATAATTATTTGAAAAGGTTACGATACCTTCTATTTCCAAATTTCGAATGGGTTACATCGCTCGTGGTCATGGATAGACTGGGTAGACCGGATACGGGTTACGAAGGCATCGCTGAGTTCACACCAGTCTACCCGGACCTCGAGTGGTGTAAACCATTGCTGTTCAGTCTTTAATTTCTTGTAGCTCTAAATAAAAAAAGAAAACCTTATCGAAGTCACGTATGACATCACACAATACATACTTTTTATTTCATTCATTCATTTCATTTCAAAAACTTTCCTCATTCGTATTCCTCAAAAAAGATGACTAATAGCTGAGAGTGGTGGTAATGAGTGACGGAACTCATTTTGGGTAAGATGTTTGTAAGAGTATCAGAGGTAGCATCAATACTTAAGTATTTTTAATCGGTTATTCAGTAATAATTCAGGCATTAAAGCGAAAATAAATGTTTCTTGAGTTTCTTATTGTCATTGGGTATTGGTATGTGTCATTGTTTATAGAATTTACAGGATATATATATATGATAATCGAAGAGTTATCACACGAAGCGGCTTTTAATTGTTGGTGTATTATAGTTTATTTATTTGTATTGTAGACTTAAAACATGTGTTTAGTATTGTTATTCTCTTTATTTCATTTATAAACATATTAATTATATTTTTGAATACGCAAAAACGGAAAACAAAAATTCATATTTACACCGCCACTGTCATCGGGTACAGGGACCAAGACACCCAGTGGCTTGGGCTCCATTGTTAGAAACCTCTTCATTATACAGGCCATGTCAAGGAGGACTGCCTTTTGCATCAGACCCTTGTTCCAGCCTTCTAACGTGAACCTCTTAAGTTGTTGGTCGAGGCTCTTGATTATCAATCCGTGAGCAGATACGACTATTGGAACAATAATCACCGATTCCACATTCCACATATCGATAATCTCGTGAGATAGGTCTTAATATTTAATTTGTATATATTATCAAAATATTTTATTTATATTATCATCATCTCACCCAAAATCCCCTTGAATCATCAAATATTATTATTAATTAACAGAGAGAATAGAGGTTTGTATCCAACAGTGGACTGCGATAACTTGATGATGATGATATTAAATCTTATATTTCGAAAATACTACATTTAAAAAACTATCTTTAATTCACAGTATTTTTAAGGTTTCACAATATGTATCATTAGTAGGTATTAAATTAAAACTTAAATTTCGCTCCCCCTAATAAGTTCGTATAAATCCTCTGTAATATACCTCTAAGAAGGTCAGTGAAAGTAAAAAATAATTATTTTTAAGAACATAAGAGGGGCGAGAAACCCTCAAAACACAAATTATCTTAGCCTTGAATTAGTCTTTTATCCTTGACTTTCGTAAAATACATTCTACATTTTTAATTTTAAAGGAGAGATAATCTAGTTAAATAACCGAAACTTTCTGTGCAAAAGAATCGGGTTACCGGTTTTTGTGACTTGATGGTTATTACCCGTGGCTTTGCTCATATTCGAAATGATTTTTCTGTATTCCGGGAATAGGAGGGTTTTGTGTAATTTTATGATGAGTATTAGATAATTACTGCAGACCACAGATATCTGCAACTTAAGAGATAACAGTTCTTTTTTCCCTTCCCTTTCTCCTCTCGGTTCTAGAGTCAGAGGTCTTTAGTTGGGCTCCGGTAACTTCTCTGACTCGGAAAAAAATATTTCTGTGATTTCGTACTATTACTGCTGTCGAGTCTGAGTATAACTTTTCCATAGTAGCATGCTAGTTACGCAAATGGAATGAGTCTGCTGGTTTATTGGTTAGTGCTAACGTAGAAGTCGTGGGTTCGATTCCCACCCATGACATATTATATTTATGTTTTGAGTACGATCATTTGTTCTGTGTTGGGTATAATTTATCTATAATATGTATGTATTTAGAAATATAAATCTATGTTTATCAGTCTGGTTATCATAGCTCTGCCTATATTGGGATTGAGCTGCCGTGTTTGCGAAATGTGTGTGATGTGCGAAAATTTTATTATTATGCTTTGATAACTTAAGTACTTAGCTAATTGTCATTATATAAATATTACTGTGGCGACTTCCACATACAGCGCAAACAGAAATAAATATACTACAATATAAAAAAATAGACTATTACACCATCTAGCGAAGATACATCGAACTACGGAGTATAATGAACTACGAAGCAACTACTAATCCTGTATTGTGAAATAAAGGTTTTATTAGCTTATTAGCACATTACAACATCCCAACATTAATTGTTGGGCCATGGACTGCCAGGCATGATCACCTCCCCTGGTCGGAGCGACATGACACCCATTCCCTCCACTTTAATTAATATATGAGTACATTTTAAGATTTCAGACAACTCACAGCCAGCCATACTGCATTGTTTGCCTTTGCAAATGAGTATGGTGACCGCAACTCTTGGATTCTATTCATGCTTTCCATTAGGCAGAGTCACTTTGGCAGGTTCTTAATATAGAAAAACAAAAACAATTAGTCCGATACGGGAATTCAATACGATATCTCAGCCCAGCAGTCGCATACACAAAACACTGAGGCAGTCAAATCTAAATTGTAATTCAATTGAAATCAAATCAACAATGAAACAAAACACCGCGACCATAGCTAGCTTACATACAAGTACGGTCCTTTTTCTTATTATTTCAGTAAGTACAATCAGGTTCTAAATTTTGCTCTACAACAATGAATCCGTCACCGTCTAATCCTGTAATATGCGCGTCTTTGTAATGTTAATATCATTTTACTCATTAATGTGTCCCACAAAGTGAGTTCTATTATTAGCAGGCATGACTCCATAAAGTATTATTAAAGACTAGCTTTTACTCGTGGTTGGGGTTGTAAAAAATTACACATAAAAAGCCTTCCAATAGGTACATCTTGATGAGTTTAAAGTTTGACACGACGACACCTTCAATAAAAATGTTGTTTTATCTATTTGTCGTTTATCTAGTTTCTCTTTTCTCAACAATGTTAAACAGTGAAGTGGAACATGGTACAGAAAGTATGAACATCATCACAACCAAAAAACGTCCACTGCTGGACATAGAGCTTCACATTAGCCAGTCCCACGCTGTTCACATCCAACGGCTTCCCGTGACCCTTAGTACCTACTTGACCTCAAAGGACCACCTTGTGCAGGGTCTGCCAACGTTGCGTTTACTTTAACTTTATGGCCCCATCGCTCACAGTTTCTGCGTGCAAGGTGCCCTGCCTACTAATAATATATAATAAAAAAATGTGTGTGTCAGCTTCGACGCACGACTGGAGTTTACTCCTTAAGAACGACTGTCAAAACAGACGCAAAAAAGCTTATTTAACTGAAATAAACTGAAAAAAGATTGATACCGTATGAAAGGGTACATTAACATATTAATGAAAATAACATATAGATATAGTCGCTTTGCAGCATACTCTATACACATCTTAATACACTCACAACCAGTGCAGCTGCACCAAGACCAGTGCAGCTGCACCATAAACGTAACGAGGTCATTCGTTCAGTAGATTTTACTCCTTACATTTTTCTCATATGGGGCGCCTTATATCAAAAAACCGATTCTTAAGGAGTAAACTCCAATAACAAGTACGTGATGAAATTTCAGAGGAAAGGTTGGCACAAACTTTAACTTTGAATGAAAACCGATTACTTATCCGTTTAGTGATGGATTAAGTACAATCCTATGAGTGCCGTAAAATGTGACTAAGTGACCAAGCTACACAGGACAATATCACTGCAAAGAGAAGCAAAATTTGAAACAAACGCTACACCAGCCCGTTCGGCTAGCCGTCTATAGTAGACCAAAACTTCTCATCTCAGCAGAGGCCTATGTCCAGCGGTGAACTATTATAGGCTGTTGATGACGATTTGTCTGTTTTGTGATCGAAGAGAAGAAAAGGACAGTTGTTTTACACTAAATTTCTCTACAATTTCAAGTAATGGTCTCGTTATTTTACAAATTTATTACGACAGTCAATACTTATGACATAAGGGTTGGGACAGTACATTATTAATTAAAGTAATGAATGTGTACTAGTAGGTATTATAATATCATTAGTATGCGAAGTCAAAGGCCTAATAAAAAGGTCAATGTCACTTAGTCACCTTAATAAAGTAACATGAATTGATAGAGATAAATGTATATGCGAATGTTACGAACAACTTTATTTTTGAATATGTGTATGTGTGTATGTGAGCTAAAGTGTAATTCATTTAGAAAATGTTATGGCGATTCCACATTATAGCACAAACAAAAATATATAACAGCGCCATCTAGCGAACTTCCATTGAACTACGTAGTATGATGAACTGCTAAACAACTACTAATACTGTATCGCGAAATAGAAATTCACGTGGCAATTAGTATATATACAACATCCCAACATCAACCGTTAGGCCGTGGCCCACCAGGCATGATCACCTCGCCTGGTCGGAGGATCCTCCGAAGGAACCCCTTTGTGTCGGAGGGACATGATACCCGTCCCTCCACAATGTATATAAGTGTGTTTATCAGCAGTCGGGTTACTAAAGTTACAGGCTGTATATTGCAAGGTGTGAACCAGGTGAACTACAGAGCAAAGAATAAAGGTAGAAATGCAATGTAAGCGTGGGAAGCGATCCGAAACTTTGAGCGCGATCGCTCATACTAGCCGGCACTACTGTACATTTCTGAAAACAGTCGCACTTGAATCATTATGATCTAATCTAAAAAATTATCATACATTGCGTATTAAATTTAAGTACTAACTACATTGTTACCATGAGAGCACGTAATGAACTGCATTTCCTGCGAGAATATTTTAAAAGTTTTTGTACAAAAATATTTGGTAAGTCACTGTTTACAAGAACACAAATGTGCAAATGAAACGCTACCCTATTTAAAAGACATAAGGTTGTATTTAGTATAATTGTATGGTTTTATGTTCCTTAATATCTTTCGACGAAGTAGCATGGACTTCATAATATGTGTGTATACTATTAATTGTTTATGTGAGCGTCTAAGCGACAAAGGTTCTTGTGTGTGTTAATGTTTATTTCTGTGTTTTATGATGTGATCTGTTTATTTATTACCCTTTATGCCATACAAAAGACTTCAGGCTGACAACAAGCCAGTAATCAATAGCAATGCATTCTGACAATTCACCTGAATATTATGTCTTTTACATTAATTCCTTATTAAATGTTACTTCTAAACTTTCTCTCTTAAACTCAAAATATAAAACTTTAAATATATTCTAACAGGAATTCTACTTAAATGCGTAGATGAAATCCGTAATCTAAACTTAAAAAAAACCTATAAAATCATATACATCATATTACCAATAAAGTCAATAAAATGCTAGGTTTCCTTCTAAGATCATGTTTTCAATATATGATCATAAAAACGATTAAAATACTTTATAATAATCGCGTTAGAAGGTTGGATCGAGGGTCTGATGCAAAAGGCGGTCGTCCTTGACACGGCCCGTTTAGTGAGGAGGTTCCTGTCTTTGGCGCCCTAACCACCGGTGTTTTGGCCCCTGTACCCGATGTCGGTGATCTACTATTTTTTATATTTTTAAACATGTATTTTTGTATTGCTTTTGTATGTATTTAAAAATGTAATCAATGTGTATATATAAATGAAATAAAGAAAGTAATAACAATAATAATAAATATTTATTCTCAATAAGTTCCAGCAAACATATACAAGAAAGTTGTCAACAAAATATGAAACAGAATGTATTTGGTAAACCTATAGTAAGATCTACCTTATTTTATGGGCATCAGGGTACAGCAAATATCTATAACGTTTGACAATTGTTAGTTCAACAGTTCACTTTATTGCTCATGCGTTCGCAGTATTCTCGAATATTGTTCCCAAACTTGAAATCCCCAGTATGCTGTTCACATAAACAGATTGGAAACAGTACAGCACAAATTCAGTACCCATCTGCAATATAAGTACACTATATATGACGATATCTACGAGGCCAGATGCGCGAAACAAACCTACACGAAAAGAGGAAAATGGCAGACGTTATTCTTGTTTGTTTATCTACTAAATACACTATATCTAAGAGCCCCTATTTGGTAGCCTTAAATCTCCTATCCATTATATGTAACACGAAGTACTACCAACTATAGAAAAGAGTAATTTTGCGTAAGATCTGGTAATTGCGTTAACAAGTTGTGTGACTTGCCTAAATTAGACTTGTTTAATAGTTACCCATCTGTCTTTAAATGTGTATTCTAGCCAGTATTTTCGATTGGTTCTCTGACTGTTAGACTTCTGACTGCTCTGTAAGAGTAATCGATGAACTGTTTCTCTTATTTTTGTTACTTATTTTTATTTATGTCTTAAAATGAAACACTGAATGTGAAAAATATATTAAAAAGATAATATGTGCCTATAAAATTTGAGGGTTGACTTCGATTTCTTTAAGATACCGTCGACCCTAACATGCTGAACATGGAACTACTTCAAGAGTATGGCCTTCAGAATACAAAAAGAAATTTCAAAATCGGTCCACAACTGACGAAGTAATCCGTGAACATACATAGAAAAAATACACACAGTGTAACACAGAACTCCTTTTTGAAGTCGGTAAAAAATTTGTTAACGATTTATAGCAATTTCATTAGAAGCTAATTAGCTATAAGCTAATCTTTATTTTCCAATTAAAATAAAATAATATAAGAAAGCTTAACTTAAGATAGAAAACGGTGGCAATAGAAAAATAAATTTTAACGTGAAACTCTTCCCGGGAAAAACAAGAAATAACAAACGCGATTGAAGTCACGGCAGACGACACTCAGTATTTTCAAATTAAAACTCTAAAATACAAAAAATAAAGCACAAAATTCTACATTAAATAAATTGTCACAGGGTCACAGGCCTTTTAGGTACACTTTGTATCATTATTTATGATGTATAAAAATATGTATAACGTACATTGTCAGATAACAAAGTATTTGAGCAAAAGTACCTCGGGTTTAATGAAGATTAAGTTGAGCTTTGACTTGGTATTTCGAATGGCATTTGTTTGATGAGGTTACGACTTTCACGTGGTTTTACGTGTATATTGTTGATGTGTAGAATAATTACTCCGTTATTTTAGTAAGCTGTTCATGTTTTATCTTTTATTTAACTTTTAATTGCAATTTTATGTGTTATAGATTATATGGATAATAAATTTTCTATATTAATTAATTTTTATTTGGTCTCTTTTTGTTTTTAAAAAGTCAACCCTCTTATTAGAAAAAAATCCTGTCTCGTGACGGACTTTGCAAACATGTATGAAATAGACACAAAAACACCCAGACACAGAATAATAATTTATGGATCACACAAAGTCAATACTTTGTGTGATCCATAAATTGTGGGACAAATACCATGCGGGTTTTAAACCCTCAACACTCTGCACAGTAGACAGCAGGGAGGAGCTGGCTTAAACCACTACGCCACTTGTGCAATTAATTGCACAATATAACTTGAATAAGTACATATTGGTGTATGTATAGACTAATATATAACACATATGATTGAAAAATAGCTCTCTCCACTTTGCCTGCATATAAATATGAAATATCCTTTGTTTTTAATCGGTTCTTCCAAAGTTACTCTGCTCAGCTTGATGAAATCATGAATAGAATCTACGAGTGGTAGTCACCATACTCGTTTCGTATGCAGACAATGCAGGATTGTAACTCAGATTATGGTGGCCTAAGAAGATGCTTTTCCACACCCCGCCTGGGGTTCAAAAGTCACGACAGATATGATACATGACATTCTAAATGTCAAGGGATTTTTACGCCATTTTGATTTCAAAAAGAAAACAAAGAACTTTTATCACGTATTAACTTAGTTATAACATTATTTGCTATATCATCAACAATCAAATATATGAACAATATTAAATCAACATAAAATGTCTATGGCCCTGTTAGTGAAGGGGGATTCTGTTTATATGTAACCCAGTGTAAAAAGAAATGAGAACCCAGGGAAAAGCTTTCATTAAATATATTATTAAAGTAATACACCCAACATTACAGTGTACACCCTTTCAACGTGAAAAAGAAAAGAAAAATATAACATATTAATAAAGTAAGTGTCAAGTTAAGTGACATTATAATGTTAATCGAACCGTTGACGTAGGCGGCGTAGCCTTCGTAGGGTCTGTATCGTAGAGGCTTGTAGCCTGTCACGCTACGTCATTCGAGAACTGATTTCTTTTGTTTTTGTATTTCTATATACAGATATGGTGTTGGCATTTGTTAGAAGAAGAGTTACATTATATACAGAGTGTAATTTTAATGAATCGTTTGTAAATAAAAACAAAACAATTCTATTTCAAACAAGGAAAGGTGTCAATCGTCGTAAATGTCCATTAAGACATAAATTACATAAACTGAAATTTACTGAAAAATCTTTCAATTGTAAGTCACTTAAAAACACACAACACTTATGTATTTTATTCAATAGTGGAAGAGTTACGGCGTTGTATATTTTGGCCATCTGAATCGGATTAATACTACCGTTTCACAGAAACAGTTTTTAGACTTAAGCTTTCTTTTTTAAAGACAACTCTCGCATTAGGAATATATCCTCAATCGTGAGAGACTTTACAAACAAACATGAAAAGAATACAAAGAACATGGGACATTCAGGTTCAGAACGACCAAATATGGATCAAGTGTTGTCCCATGTGGTGTTTGATCCCACAACACAGTGCAGTAGAAAGTAGTGAGTTGACGTCTTTAATCACTACGCCATCTGTTTAGTTGAAAGTAATTCTTTCTTTTGTTTTTATCAAGTGCGTGCTACAGGAGGCCCTACTCCCACTTGTCTAAATCTAAAAGTGCTTTCAAAAGTAAAAAACGAATGTATAGGCTGTGGTAGTCGCTTACTCTACCTATTTGCTCCTTAATTTTTTCCGTTTTTGGGGTTGTACTTCTTTTGGCACGTTAGGGAAAAATGACGAGAGGAAATTTTTACCATGCGCACACACACCGTCACAAAAAACCGACATCAATAAATTGGATGGTCACCATTTTATTATTTAACTAGAAAATGTGTTAGAATAAAACTTTCTTCTTTGTTATTATTAGTGTCGTTTTCTTTACAAACACAGAATAGCGCGAAGGATAAAAATTTAAGAAAGGTTTTTACCTTGCTACGCCAAAGGAGTATAATTCCTTACGCGCGTACTTCCTGTTGGAAAACATGAACAGAATACAAGACCATACTGTACACCATACCATATTATTTCTAGTTAATATATTTACTGTAAGTTGTGAAAACTTACAGTAAATATATTAACTAGACTACAAAATAACGTGTCCCATTATCTCTGTATCGTCGTCGTTTTCGTCCCGCTGTCTCGGTAATAAATAACGTTATCGCCTATTAAGTATGTGTCAACAACTGGTTATCGTTAATGCACTGTTTTATTTGTAGTGATGAAATTCATCGACCTGCTATATGACATCGTAAACAGTAACATGTGTTATTGCGATAGCATTAGCAATAGCAGCATATTGCTAAATTATTAATTAACGTTCATAACGTAGCTTTTTGACTGTTAACGTGTTGAAGTTTTAGGTAAAATTTTCTTGAGAGTAACAGTCTTTATCAGTTATGGCTTTGTTCGGTTGGAAGATGATTTTTATATTTGGAAATTATATGTTATGTGAATGTTAGATAAAAATGGCGATATCACTACCAATATTGTCAGTCCAGTGTGATGCCTGACGCCGTAATGGCACGTTTGCTCTTTGATATTGAACCTTATTCAAATCCACTACTAGCTAGACATCTCCGAGTTCTACTTGTTGTAAGTTGTAAGGGTATAAAGTAAATAAAAACTGGTCGTTCGATAACTTCATGTGTTAAGAAAACTAATAGTTTTGACAAGGGCGGTAGTTTGTGTTGCCAACTGAGGGACTGAAAAATATTTAAAAAGTTCCACATATTTTATCGCAACCTTTTTCATTAATTGTTAAATATACGTTAGTTATTCCTATTAAACACTTAGTTTATATTTATTTATTTATTTATTTATACTTTCTGCAAATAAGGTACATTGCATAAGGATGCGGACTTAATACCGTAGGCATTTTCTTCCAGTCAACCTTTTGGTGATGCAGAGATGCGTGTAGCAGGTGTAAAATTAGATCTAGTAGTGTTGATTTTTAATATGTATATAAAATTTTATGTTGTGTATAAAAATGATATGTGCTTTTTTTATTTAGGTATTCTATTTGTCAACCAGTTGTATTTTGTTTGATACTAAGCGTGGTATCGTTGGACTGGGTGTGTGACACTAGTAGGGATTTAAATAAAACCACTGTGCACTGTACTATGCGTTCGTAAGACTCCACGGTTAATTGGCTGACGCCTTGTACTACACTACAGGTTTGTTCTCCTACAGTTTTGTTCTCGTCATACAAAATGCTTGGAAGCCTTATAACACTACCGCGTGTAACACAACGATAGCGCGATCTAAGTTTATAACAGCTCCCTCTAGGGAACGTGATGGTAACTAATACTTTGTTTTCGACTTTGATCGCACTATACTGTTATTGGTCTCGAACAATTTATTATACAATCATTAAAAAAGACTAGCGTTTTCTAAAAAAAAGAAAAGAATAAGAAAATACATTTTGAATAATTTCTAAAAGAATCTTACTGCAAAGTTCTCGTGTAAATAAAGCTTAAATCTACAAATACCAATAAATCTAGAAAAGCCGCAATGTAAATCATAATGTCCCTAAGGTGTTACAGAGTGTCTACTGTTCTAACTTTGAAAGTGTCAGATATTTAATAAAAAGGTCAAACCCCCGAGGTGCACCCTTGTTCGTTCTTCAAAAGGCTTTAGAAGGATCACTGAGAATCGCTACACCTTTGATATTAAATAACTTTTAAAATCAAATACAATATTCCCAGAGAAGAAGTTGAATTTGAATCACTTATAACTTAAAAAAGATTGGCAATAATTCAATGTTTGCAACTCATCAATATCGAAGTGTATACTCTATTTTAATGGCAACCCAAAGGATTAAAGAGCAGAAAGAGAAGAGAATAATGATAATGATTATTAATGATTTATGACTTAAGTTTATTGGAGTCGGTGCTTCACTTTTAAGGGAAAGTATAAATTGTAACGGCAATTAAGTTAATAGTACTTATTCCTTTCCAATTTAATGATAATTAAAAAACCACCCCGTTAGTACCACAGATTGACTTGCCACTTGAATTATTTTTAATTACATATCACTATCACCATTTTTAATATTTTTTTAATGCGTAAGAAGAGGAATTTATTTTTATAACTTTTTAATAATTAAGTTTCAGTTCACTTCTTCGCGCAATAAAAACTCAGACTCTCTGACAGGCAATCTACGTAAAAAATATACGTGGTTGAGTTTATAATAAATATCCTGCGATATTTCGACGCTAAGCCCGGTCCGCGCCACAGATGAGACCTAGCATTACAACGCGAATTCGAACACACAGTTTGCTGCATAGATTTTTCAAAATAACTTTGTTTTGCCAGAATTCAGACACTGACACTACACACATTAAATGATCATTATAAAATTTTCTATCACGTATTGTCAGATTTATGACACATAAGGTGTATTTTATTTAGAAAAGTAAGTGCTGTTGCTACGAGAAAAAGCGCTCACGTCTTTTGTTTATGTAATGAAAGATAAATTTGTTTCAAAACATCCAATTTGTCTGACTATAGTATTTAGTCTCAGTTATGGAAGGCAATTATATATTAACATAGCACATGTGTCTTTGTTTATTTTATTTATTTATTTACTCTATTCGTACACAAAATAAACTATAACAAAAGAAAATCACAGAAAGAAATAGTAAAAAATACAAAAAGAGAGTACCTTTTGTCCATAAGCACAACAAAAGGGAATTATGTAAAAGAAATACAACTTACTATATGCAGAAATATAAGACTAAATAAAAAACTAAATATAATGCAAGCAAATTACAATGTTACAAAGTTCACACACCATACAACGTTTAGTCAATCAAAATAGAAATAGATCTTTATGTATTCATACTCGTATTTAACTGTCTTCAACAGTTCACAGCTGGACAAAGGCCTCTCCTAGAGAGGGAATTTTCTCCCTTAGTCGACACTTACGACACCCACGGGATGAATAGGTGTAATGACAATCTATATTCTGAATCTCTCATTGTGCAGTAATTATATACATATTACAAATATCTATATCAGAGAAGTAGATACTTGAACACAAGCTATTAAAAACAAATATAATACCTTTAAACGATTAAGTTTTGTATGTATATACATAATCTGAATCTCGAAAACTGCTCCAAGGATTTTCATGAAACTTAGTATGCAGTGGGTTTCGCGGGCAATAAATCGATCTAGTTAGATTTCATTATTAGAAAACGTTGTTATATCTGTGTTTTCAAGCAATGAAAAACTCCTATAATGTCATCAGAATACGAAGGTAAATGTTGTTTTACCGACACAGCAACACCAAAGCCAATTACTTCAATAAATGACGTTGTCTAATAGGCCTATTTTGACACTTATCTATGTGACAAAATTAAGGATGGGAACAAAAGCAGTTGGTAAATTTCGAATCGACTATCTGGTTGAATGATCAAAAAAAATACCGAAGAAAGTCTAACTAAAGTTTTTGTGGTTTCCAGCACATGTGTTAAATTGCTAATTTGGATATAAAAGTACAAATGTATATTTACGTAAACAAAACACTGAGTAATCAATGTAAATTAGATATATTATACAAATATCACGTCACTATATCTGACCGCACCCCTTAGAGTGTCTGAAACCGTAGTATGGTAATGTGAAAAAATATTTTCATCGGTTACCCCATCCATGTGCATTGTCATCTCTGAACAATGAAGACCATTTCAGTAATGGCAACAAAATTTTTCATTCAATCCCTCTTCACCAGGCCTGTAAAGTCGTAAAATCTTTCAACTGGACGACATTATGAAAAGATACATTATGGTAAGAGAGAGAATAAAGATGTTCCCTGTATAAATTTAATCTAGATATTGTAATGTTGTTAGTTTAGTATTCTTTGTGTCCGTTTCTTGTATGTTTGTAAACTCCCTCGCGACACAGGAATAATTTCTAGTGCGGGCGTTATCTTTTTAAAAGAAAGAAGAAAGAATGTACTGTACTACAATGAGATGAAACCTTTGGGTATGGTAGTTAGCGATCAAGCAAATAAATCTGTGATAAACACGATCATTTACGTTATACCACGGTGTAATTTTTCTATAATACGTATGTAAGTATATTTATCAACAGCCTTAGTAGAGGTGATTTTTAATGGTATTGTCTGTCAGTGTATGCCAAAACCTCCTTTCTAAGCAGAAGCTTACGTGCAGTAATAGACTGTTAATAGCTCTTGATAACGATGATATTAAAATTAAAAGTTCTACAAGAACTTTTTGACTTTCTTAAAGTCTATAACTTACGAACTAAGCGAGATTATGCTACGTAGTAGAGCCGCTGATTTCAGCACGAGCGGGCCGGCTCGACCGAGGCAGTGTTACCCTCCCACAGAAGACCAACCTAAAGCGCCAGCATCCGTGTTGTCATGTTGCGTTGGTGAGTGCGAGACCGGAGGCCCATCGGTGCAGGGGTGACAGTTATCGTGGTTACTGTGTAAGCCTTACACTGTCACGATGACTGTTATGCCTTTTACGTCCCCAAGCGGGGTGTGAAAATGCATCTCACTAGGCCGCTATAGTGTGGGTCACCATAATGCATTGTCTGCATTTGTAATAAGTACAGTGACCACAACTCTTAGATTCTATTCATGCTTTCCATCAGGCAGAGTAGAGTCACTTTGGCAGGCTCTTAAAATAGAAAAAAAAAATTAAAGTTCTTTGAGTGTGATTAACAAATCTTTGAGTTGTTTTTAGTATGAACTTGGCATTTGGTCAACGATTCTTTAAAGAAAACTGCTTTCGTACTAAAATACATATGTCCCAAGTCATGGGGGACTTTATACACATGTAGAGCACAAATTCAACATACTTAGCGCCGTAGACAGAGGCGAAGTGCTCGATTAAACAGTTACGCCATTCGAGCAGTCGCAGTCGTGTTGTGATCTCAAATTTTTTTAATATTAACACAGCAAAAAGTTATTTTGACAGAGCTAATTTTAAATTAAATTACATTGGAAAGGCAACAAATCTGTAAATATTTGTTTTGAAACACTCCTCGTATTACGAAAGTTTTTAACACACAAGTAGGGTTTCCGCCAAATGATTTCAACGTGAAAATGTTGAAGTAGTTTGGTACAAATTATTGAACATACAATTTATTAACTCACGAAATATTGTTACAACCTCGTCGGCTAAATTTGGTTAACACCACTTAATATCTCAAACGAGACCGAAGTTTAGAGCGGTAGAGATTTCAACAATGCTCAAGTGTACGGGTATTGTTTACGTAACATACATTCATAAAACAGTATTTAGTTTATTTATACTTAGACTGATAAAAGAAACAATGTGGAAAGTGAAAAAAATAGTTCGAAACTTATGATTCAATGCAATTAATTTTTTTCTCTTTTCACACTTTTTTGGAAAAAATTGATGGCACTCGCTCCAAATAAAATATCGAAGTTAATTTTAAGAAAATAAGTTTAAAAAAAGGGTTATAGACGAAAAAAAATACTAGAATTGAGACGATCCCTAGTAATAAAATACTTGAATATAAGAAACAACAACAGGCAAATTATTTTTATAACTGCCACGGTGGCGTAAGGTAGTGAATACGACTGCTATGCTTGAAGTCTCGGGTTCGACTCCCGTTCGATATACAAATATTTTGGGGTTTGGGTGTTTCCTATAATGTGTGTGTATTTACAAAAAAGAAGTATATAAGTATTCTATCAGTAAGTCTAGTTATCATTGCACAAGCTCTGTTTAGTTTGAAACTAGATGAAGTTGTGTCAAATATCTGAAAAAAATATTTATTTATTATTATTATTACTTTCTTTACAAAGTAGTATTTAACAACGTGTCTATATTTTAGTTAATCAAGACACAGATATCTTTCATCTTTAAAAATAAATTATTTGGACATCGAAAAAGAAAACGGAGCAAAAAAAGTTCTAAATTTAAAAATCATAAATCAACTTCACTTTTGTAATCAAATCGGGGCAATAGTTGAAAACCTACGTTGCTGACGTCACTGAAGGCATATAAAATTGTCGTTCTATCATTGCGTATAATGGTGTCTTTCCAACAATGTCACCGTAACTACGACCTAGCTAAAAAAGTGTGTTTCTAGGCACTATTTTTAATTAAAGCGTGTTACCATGTTACAACCTAACCTATACCTTACCTTAACCAATATAATAGTAGCTAAACTTGACCAAAAACAGAAAGCTATAGGAGTCTTTTTAGACATAGCAAAGGCATTCGACACGATTTCGATCTTTATTCTATGCGAAAAACTTGAAAAAATTGGAATCAGAGGTACTCAACTATCCCTATTCAAAAGTTATCTTGATAATCGAAGGCAGTATGTTAGAATCGATGATTACTGTAGCGATGAGCTTCCAGTTGAGAATGGAGTCCCACAGGGCAGTATCCTTGGACCTACGTTATTTTTAGTATATATTAATGACCTCTGTCAACTAAAGCTACACAATACCAATATATTTACGTATGCTGATGATACTGCCCTTATATCCTACGGGGACACTTGGGAGTCAACGTTCGAGAGTGCTCAGATCAGTCTTAACTCAGTAACTCATTGGTTGGCTGGGAATCGGCTCACTCTCAATACTGTTAAAACCAATTATCTTACATTCTCATTAACCGCTTTAGGCAGGCCTTCCTTATCTTTTCACTCTCTCATTGCTCACTCCTGTAATGCCTTGGCCCACCCGCTGTGTGAATGCCCTGTTCTGTCTCGAATCAATTGTGTTAAATACCTTGGAGTGCAAATAGACGATCTTCTGTCCTTTCACTCGCACATTGACATGCTAACTTCCAGGTTGCGTAAACTTATATACGTATTCAAAGCTCTCAGCAATGTGGTCGACACTCAGGTTCTCAAACTCACCTATTTAGCCCTTTGCCAATCAGTCACACAGTATTGCATCGTTGTGTGGGGGGGAACTCACAAAACACATCTCCTGAAACTGGAGCGCGCTCAAAGAGCGGTACTAAAAGTAGGCTGGAGACTCCCGTACCGATTTCCTACTACTGAACTTTACAAGACGTGTAATGTGCTATCGGTGCGAAGATTGTTTATTTTAAACCTCATTCTTACAACCCACGCAAATATATCCTATGATTATTCGAAATTTGACAGCGTTCGTCGGAAATACAATGTTTGCCCCTCGATCTCAGTCAGAACTAGTCTCTCTCATAGATGTTTTTACTTCCTGGGGAGTTATGTATATAATAAACTAAACAAAATTTTAAACTTCTACTCAATGTCTAAATATGAGTGTAGGAGGAAAGTCACTGATTGGTTGTGTGAATTAGACTACGATGGTGTTGAAAGTATAATTGTTGCAATAGATGGACGGTAGGTATGGATTGCTTGTGATTATTTTGCGTCACTCATAACGTATAACACACACACACATACACACATGCACTCACATACACATACACACACACGTACACACACATACACACACACACACACGCATGCACGAACACATGCACACGTACTCACACATACCACTAAAGCTTATAAACTATCTCTCTTTTGATTCTTATAGCACTGTATGATAATTGTAGCTACGTGGATACCTCTACTTTGTTCAGAGACGAGGACTGGAGATCTGTCACACAGGTTTCGAACCTAGCTCAGACTCCAGCTCTCAACAAGGTTCTGTTAACGTTGTATTTAAGCATATAAGAATATCATTGTACCTTTTTGAGAGAAATAAATCATATTTATTATTATTATTATTATTATTATTAAGTGTTGCCATTAACACTGCATTAATGAAGCTAAATGTACGTAAATATAAATTACAGGCGAGGTGTGTGGTTAGCGGTACCGAATCAATTAAAGTGTCATGTAAGCACCAAATACATGGACAATGTTTGAGGTCAATTTTAAGCTTCATTATCGAAAACCATATTGAAAACGTTTTGTCAGTACACTAGTAAAATATTTAAGATTGTGGTACTGATAAACACTAAATAATTTTTCGCTTTTTTTTATTTTAAATTAAAAATAACCCCCTTCGAAAAATCTGATGTCATAACCCCGATACTATTGCCGTATTTCAGGTTTTTATCCACGTTCGCTGGTTAAAGAGGTTCTTCTACAAAACATTGTCGATTTAGTTAGTATATTGCCAATCTGGATTTCGAAGTCTACCTGCTCCAGCTCGTCTACTGAAAAGGGTCTTTGAAATTTCTTTAGTCACTCGCTCATCTTATCAAAGCGCTGGCTTAGGCTAAGATGACATATTTGTGTTAAATAGTAACGCTAATCAAATATTATAGAGATAGTTACACGAAAGTTCCAAGTACACGGCAGCGAAATATTTTCGAACTTTGATCGTCTGGTGTCAGAAAAATTGATAAGCAAGAAGATCAACTATGAACTCTACCTCAAAACAACCCTAAATTTAAACCTCAATCATGTAGGTATTTTTTTCATAACACCACAAAGACGATACTTAAATCATCTGACAAAGATACAAGGACCCAATAGATGGACGCAGCCTCCACTCCTATTTTACTCGTTTAAAATGCCTACAAGTTCTCGAATCTGTTAATTTCTTTTCCCTTGTATGTTTTCGTCGATTGTGAAGCAAGATTAATGATTCTCTTGTCCTGGTTCCATTTTAATTAGAAAAAAAAATCATCTGTTTGGTTAGAAACAATTTTTTTGTAATACAACCATGACACACTCGATTTAGTGGCAGAATTCGTCTGGTATGGTTGAAAAACGTTTATTTTTCAAAAATGCGTAGCTCTAGTGTTGCAATATGAGATTACTTTTTTATCTTTTAATATTTTTGTATATAAATATACTGAATTTTACTGAACAAAAATTAATTTCTGTTACACACTTCCGTCCCTTATTGATATTCCTATCACTCGGAGAGCACGTAATGCCGTTGGTTTGTCGTCTGATCTCTCCTGGTCGTGTCGAATAGATGTCGCATCAGACTGTGTGAGTGAGGGAACAGAGAGCGCACCTGTGTTTATACACACACTTGTGCACTATAACATCTGCGTAGTTGACTGGACTCCGTTGAGACTGGCCGTCGTGGCTGACAGTACAACAACAACAACAGTACAACAACAACAGCATATTGCTCTATTATCGCCTCAGTGGTGCAGTGATAGCGCATGCAACTGCTGTGCTTGAGATCTCAGGTTCAATTCCCGGGTTAAACCACATGTTTTCATGATATGTAAATATTAACAAAAAAGTATATATGTATTTACAAATTGTAAATATATATTTTGAAATACAAGCTGCTTTGATTGGGACTAAACGAGAATTAAATTCAGGCTCAGAGCAATTCAAAAACCTGTACAAAACATACAGATGTATAACAAAGAAAACAGTAAATACCTTCAGTATTACAATGTGTTACAAAATACTGGTCTAGTATCGCACGTGTCCAGATTAAACTCGTACTAAAATTATTTAATGTACACAGGAAATGTATTTTGGAACTGTTTTCACACCTTTTGTAATTGTGTGTGTGTGTACAAATGCACTTATTTACACTGAAAATAGGCATTTACGTACACAGTAATGCAATCTTATGTATTGATTTCGTAGGAAATTCATGGAACTTTCGTAGCAATACAATACAGATTAAAATAACGTGAAAGAAGAAACAATGTCAATTAACAAAAAAATACTCTTGAAGAGTTGGTCTTCTCATTTCTCACATATCCATACATATAATAAAATTGAAGTGTTTATCTGTGGTTTAAAAAAAACTGTTATCTTAAGTGCTTATAGCTGTTGACACGATACTAATGTTACTCGATACCTAGGATGTATGATCCGTAGCGATAACCGGATAGAAACTAAGATTGCTACACGAATTGCAAGAGCTGCTGCTGCTATTCAATCATTGGGTTTGGAACTCACATGATCTACAGCTGAAGACTAAGATGGCTGTTTACAAAGCTTTTTTCTTGCCGATTATGCTATACGCATCGGGAACGTAAGTTCTCTACAAAAAAGACATTAAACGACTATACAGCTTCCACATGAAATGTCCAAGAGCAATTCTCCACATTAAATGGCGGGATCGTGTTGCGAACTCTGAAGTGTTGCAGCGGTCAGATATGGCAGGCATGGAAACCATTCTAACTAAAGGACAATTGCGATGGTGCGGACATTTGGTCCGTATGAAAAATCATTAGCTACCTAAAGCAGTACTTTACACAGAGTTCTAGCAGGGCAGGCATAGGGTTGGTGGACAATGTTTGTGGTACAAAGATGACCTCAAAAGACATTAAGTTAACTATGGCATACCGGTAAAGGATTGGGAGAGGCTATCACTACATCGATCCGAGTGGAGACGGCGAATCAAGAGCGGAGCTGGCAAGTATGAGCAACAGCGTCTAAAAGAGCTTGATGTGAGAAGGCACTCGCGAAAGACCCAGCCGAGGCCTGTCTACGACTACACGCGCAATGAAAGCGGTCAACTCTGTTGCGTTACCTATAGCCGCACATTCAGGACGAAATTTGGTTTTGCCAGTCACATCCGTGCACACGCCTGGAGAATGCCATAGGGTCGCCGTCGGCGGATACGTCGAGCAGGACATTAGTAAAACATGAACTTCCTTTTTAAAATTCTTATCTGTCTGTTTATGTGGGTTAATCTCTGGAAATACTGATTTGATTTTATTACATTTTCACTAAGTCATAGAGGAGGTTACTGGGCAATACATAGGTTTTAGATGGGGGATTTTCCACGGAATTGGAATTTATGCAGCAAAAATCACGTGTCGAAGTAAAAATTTCAAAATTCAAATCTTACGTGAAAGTAGTCGCAGCCACGGTTATTACATTAATCAAATAAGAAACTGTATTAAGTCATCATTATAGGTCAATGATAATAAATAAAATCTACTTGTACAAATAGTTATTTTATTATTGCTTGATAGAAATAATGATGATCAGTTTATAACGTGATAACATTCACAATTGATACGCTTTGCAAAATGGAATTTTAGATATAATATTTTGGCATAAATCATTCAGCATACCCAATTATTTTCTCAAGTTTCTGTTGGCAGGCATTGGCGTCACATCTTAGCGAGTCCTGCTAAATAATATATGAAACTCACACATTGACCATTTAGGTTTCATTTTGAAATGATTTATAGTCTGTGAATGTGAAAACAGCGACCAGAAAAACTGCCTTATTCATGATCATATATAATTTGTATTTATTTGTATGTGTGTCAAGATACACATACATATGTATGTGTGTGTCAAGACACACATACAAATACGCATCACATTACCTCAACTTTCATGGTCCAGTGCTTGACATAGGCATAAGGCTGTATAATAATTTAATTTACAGGTATTTGCATCAATAACTTTGTTATAAAATGACTCCTATATCCCTCAATGAATTACAAAACACTTTATAAAATAATACCATGTAAGCTAGTTGTTCGACTTAGTTTCCATCTTGTGCTATATAAAATAAATAAATAAATATTTCGGACATTTGACACACAACGTCATCTAGTTTCAAACTAAGCAGGGCTTATGCTATGATAACCAGACTGAGTGATAGAATAGTTATATACTGTTTTCTTTTTGTAAATACATACGTATTATGCATAGAAAACACTCAAACTTCGAAACAAATATTTGCCGATCAAACAAACATTTGGTCCAACCCAGGAATCGAACCCGAGACCTCAAGCACAGCAGTCGCAATCACTACCGCTACGTCACCGTTAAAAATGCAACCGAGTATAAATACTTAAATAATTTATATCTTGGATAAAACGCTCTATATTTACATTAGAATCCTTAGTTACCGATATTTTTAGCAGGTAATTGAAGTTGCATCTAATGTGAAGAGTTACCTGGAACAAAATACCGAAAGTTATAATTTGGTAGATAAAAATACAACAATAGTTGTATATTTTCTAGACCGCCATAGCGTAGGTCTAGGCCGTCATAGCGTGGATCTAGGGCGCTATAACGTGGGTCTAGGCCGCCATAGTGTGGGTCGCCATACTACATTGTCTTTATTCGCAGTGAGTATGGCGACCACCGCTATTGAATTCTATTTGTTTTTCATCAGGCAGAGTAGAGTCACTTTGGTAGGCTTCTATGAAAAAAAACTAGTGAAAAGAATCAACAAATGCATGAAAGTAAAAACATTGGTTCTGTCTTTGTCATGATGGCAACATTATAATTAAAATAACTAGTTTTAGACAAAGTATTCAAAAGAACTAATATAGCTAATGAATCGATTTAGATTTTTATTCAGAAGGGAATAGTTTCAATCGATGATCGCATTTAAATTTAATTAAAAAAATCTATACTTTAGGTGAAAATCATTAAGTAAGGAGGTAAGCAAGGTAGAAAAAAGTTTATACGTTTTTTTTTAGGTTGATAGGTTTTAGAAGTATCTTGTTGACCTTTGCAATGCAAATAGGTCAGGATTGGAAGCTTCCTCTCGTCAGCCATCAATTCGAGAGGGTGGCGCTACAGCCGATTTGGTTGACAGACTTCTGATTAATGTTGAAAGCAATATACGTGTGTAAATATATGTATTTACGAATTAAGAACGCTTAGTTATCTAATGTAACAGCTTTGTGACAAAACTGAAAAGTATTCTTTATCAGATATGATATTATTAAGTATTCTTTATTGATTCAGGGTAGACAGTTATCGTGGTAACTGTGTAAGCCTTACACTGTCACGATGACTGTCATGCCTTTTACGTCCCCAAGCGGGGTGTGAAAAAGTATCTCACAAGGCCGCTATAATGTGGGTCACCATACCGCACCGTCTGCATTTGCAATGAGTATGGTGACCACAACTCTTGGATTTTATTCATGCTTTCCATCAGGCAGAGTAAAGTCACTTTCACAAGCTCTTAATATATATGGTATGCGGTTACACATAACTGTAATACGTAGACTATCGGTAATCTTAAATAATTATTCATCCTAAATCATAACCGCATCTGATAAACAAAAGCTACAGTTTTAAAAATGAAGTAGGACTTTTGTCCTACTTCATTTTTGAGATATTTACCTGTTTTCTATAGAGAATAAAAAGAGGGAATAGTGGTATGTGGTGAGCGAAGTCTGAAATCTCAGAATAGATAGCAACAGATAGCCAACTTCGACTACATGCAATAGGCGGTTGCAGTGACTGCGCGGAGTGACATTTTCTACATAAACTAACTACTTTATCACCTGCTCACATTATGTCATCAATACGTCCCACTCCTACATGTTGTACACCTTCATTTGTTAAATAGAGATATCGAAAATAGTTGGTTTAAAACTCCTTACTTAAAAGCAAGAAACCGTGTTGACAAACTCAAATTGTGTCAAACTGCAAATTTATTTATTTATACTTTCTGCAAATGAAGTACATTGCATAAGGCGGACTTAATGCCGTAGGCATTTTCTTCCAGTCGACCTTTGGGTGATGCAGAGATGCGTGTAGCAGGTGTAACAATAGATTTAGTAGTGTTGATTTCTAATTTGCGTATAAAATTTTATGTAATACATAATGATATAAATACATATATACATACATATACACATATAAAAGGGAACACATACCTATATATATATACACACACAAATACATACATATTCATACAATGATGAATAGGCAAGTAATCATTCTGATGACTCCGCAAATTCAGTTTTCTCGAAATAAAAAACTAATCCTTATCTTCCTAGCCTTCATTATTTCATTATTATTTGTGGTCAGCTACTAGTTCCACCGATTTTACCTGAATAATAGTTTTTTCACGGAACGACTGGCATCGGACCTCCGTATTAGTGCCGGAGGGTGAACTGAATTCGGAGGTTGAACTAGTCGTCAGTATATTGCCGGCGGACGTAATTACAGCTGATCCCGGATCCCTCCTATCTCAGGCACAGAGTGGCACATCATGTGGTATTTGTCGGTCTGATTTCAACACACTACCAAGCCGTAAACCCCGGTGAAGGCCCGAGGGAATTTCAACTCGTTTTTTAAAAAAATGTTGTCAGTATGTTTGAGTGGACTGACTTCTCAATGACGATTGCTATACACATTCATGACAATCAGGACCGATGGCTTAACGAGGATTAAAAAATCAAGTTCACACAAAAATGGGCGCGCTTTCACTTTTGTAAATTACTGAACTAAATATTAACTGTGCCCTGCGGTTAATGACATATATTTCAATTTCTTTCTCATCCCGGTGTCGGCTACTTCCGTACCAAATATTATCAAAATTGGTCTAGGTGTTTCTGTGTAATAAAGTAAGAAACATAAATACTCACAAAACTTTACTTTTATATTATTAGAGTGATGTTTTACCATTTAACTGTTCAAACATAGACCCGAACTATCGTAATTCCCAAAAACTATTATGATTTATTCAACTGTAAAATAAAGTCTTTGGATAACTTAATAGAATGGATAATTCTGTGAAGCCTCTCATCAGGTCGAACTCAATAGCGAAGTGGTCCGGTCTCGAAGTTAAGTGACCCCTGAAATGTCATTGCCCCTATTTATACATGTATGTACGTTCTTGTTAAACAGACTGTATGTTATATACAAGGTGTTGTTGTGGTTTTGCTTTATGAAAATGCTTGTGAAGTGTGTTCCGGTAGATACTGGACATTTATGGCTTAGATCAAAAGATTAACTAGATTTCTAATATAATAGCTTCACACTACGTAAGCTGTTATGTAAATTTAAGATTTAAGCGGTCGCCACACCGTTTTTTACTGCGCTGAGTGTTGTGGGCTCAAACCCCACATGAGAAAACACTTTGTGTGATTGTTGCTCTGAGTCTGAATGTTCTTTGTGTTGATTTTATGTATGTTTGTAAAGCCCTACACGACACAATATATGTTTCTAATGTGGGTGTTGCCTTTTTTAAGAGAAAATGTAATATTTCATTTTGGAAGAACGTAATCTTTTAAAACGGACATTACTCGTACTTGCTTAAAAGGAGGCTCTAATTACGACTCATGTTAAGGACATCGACCACGTTACGTGTTATTTGGCCTAGATATGGACAATTTTATTCTTCATTGACCTACACCCAAGTACCTTACTTACCCTACATATGAAGTGTAGTAACAAGTCATTTATATAATAAAATAAGTTGAAACAGAAAACCAAACACCTCCACAGCACGAGCGAGCTCGTAAAGTGAATTGACAGGTGACGTGGCAGGAAACATAGGTTGACATTAATCAAGAAAAAAATACCTAACACGAGCGGTCATTTTTTTTGTTTTACAAACAGTAGAATTTTTTACATTTCTTATGAAAAAAAAGAATTTTAGAGAAAGGTACGTCAATGTATTTTTGTAGTTTTTGGAAACATTTTTATAAGTTGTTTCGTTTTCCCTCTAAAATTAATTTCTCTGCTGCACCTCTACGAATAACAGTATTACCGTAAATCAAATATATATCTTATAAAATCATTTTTAATACGTGTTATTTTCAAACTACCACCACCAAATGTGACCATAGTTTATTAAATATTTAAAAGTAACTATTTATAATTTATATCATTCACAAATCGGCAAAACTGTGTACTATAAAAATGTTATTATTGATATTACTTTAGATTAATCTATATGCTTAGTGACTAGTTAATGAATCTAAGTATTAAGCTAGAGGTCTTAATGAATTAGTTTTGCGAAAAAAAAACAATTCCTTAACAAAAGTTTTTTGTGAGGGTAGTATCACTCTGGTTAATCCGGCCAGATCTGCTAAAGTGTTCTTCTACGATAACATAACAAAAGTAACCAAACACATGTCTATTGAATATCAAAGAGATATTCAATATAAATCCTTTACAAAAGTTTTTATAAAAGAAGTTTTTGAACAAAGTATATTCAAAAAGTTTATCTTTGTACTTCAAACAACAAACGTGTCAACGTTGTTTGGAACATGTTCCAATATTAACATCGTTGTTATTGTTCTGATGTTCCTGGTACACTTAAAACGAGATGATTTCGTGAAATAGATTGAGGTTTATAATTATAATACTGCTTAAAGGCAGATGTTAAATCTAATTATTAAAATGTGACATTCACATCATTTATTGTTTAACATTATTAAAAAAATACTTTATTTACAATATAAATAATCGATTACAAAACTAACAGGCCAGACAATACGACATTAATTATTACCACGTAACCATTGTGACGTGTTGAAGTTTAATAAAAGTTGGTATGACTTGACATTAGATACCACATTGTTTCAGCTCTTAATAACCGTAGAAGTAGCCATTTATGAAAAAAAATAACTGTTTATATCCCCTTTCTGAATGGAATCTAGGTTTGTACAGAAAGGTTAAGGCCCTGTATTATGTGGGACGGTTTTCATCCCATGCAAATATACGGGTCTTATTATGCTGGAGTGAGATTTGGATTATTTAAATGGATAGTAACAAGATTATATCATACGAAAGGAAATGAAAATTTAGACAATTTATCCCGCCCTTCTATCCCTTTGTAATGTGAGTATCAAATGTAAAATGGTTATAATAATATCGAAAAAGTTATACCATCAGTTGTGATGTCTATGTGAAGTGTTTAGTGTTCTAACGTAAAGGGTAGGTTTATTAGTTCAGAGATTTGTCAAGTGTCTAGTGAGATCAGGTTGTCCCTGTGGTGACGTATTAGGAAAACATAGTGTTACCACTCCTATTCATCCCGTGGTTGTCGTAAAAGGCGACTGAGGGACCAAGAATACAAGACAACATCATTACAAAGAGGAGGAAAAGTTGAAACAGACCCTATTCCAATCCGTCTGGCCAGCGTGGAAGAGTAGGCCAAAACCTCTTTGCTAAGGAGAGGCCTGTGTTCAGCAGTGGACTGTCAAAGGCTGTTGATATTGATGTCTAGTCAGGTAAAGTTTACCACGACAAAAATGGAACTTTTTAGAGTCCAAAGCAATTCAATGTTAAAGTGGAGCGTTTTGGACTTGAGAAGAATTGTAAACCTACGAATCACTCGGAGTCAATTGTACAATGAAAAATCGGTATAAATAAACATTAAACCCGTACTAAAACTTACATCATAACATAGTTGACCCTAAATTATGATCTACTAACTATAAAATATGTAATTTTTGACAACACGTAGGTATAAAAATTAATTTAACATTAGCCGTGCGACCTCAAACAGTAAGTTATCTTAATTTTAGGAGATAAAATGTCAAATGTGCTACTCGACCCTTCGGAAACTATTTAATAAGAAGACTATTCTAATAAAAGTTTCAATAATGTTGATTTTTGCTTGACATTTGTAATTGGAATGAAACTTCATTTATTTGACTGCCACGGTAGTGCCGTGGTAGCGTATGCGACTGCTGTGCTTGATTCCAGGGTCGGATCAAACGTTTGTACGATCTGCAAATTTTTATTTCGAAATTTAGGTGCTTTCTGCGTATAATATATATGTATTTACAAAAAAAAAAGTATATGTGTTTATATCAGTTGTCTAATACCCATGGTACGGTTTGAGCCTAGATGGCGTTGTGTGTCAGATATCTGAAATATTTATTGTTTATTTTATTTTGTTTATTTATTTGGTTTTGGCAAGCCTAATACTTTTAGCCAATTGACAATTGTTAAAGAGTAATTATAGGTTATAGTCGCGATAAGATTTGATTGAAGTTAAAAGCAATTTCACGTGTTTACAGTCACTAACTATTGCGTGTAGCTTCGGTGATAAAAGTCATTATCATCATCAACAGCCTTTAACAGTCCACTGCTGGACATAGGCCTCTCCTTAGCAAGGAGGTTCTCCTTCTCTTTGCAATGATGTTGTCCTGTATAGTTTGTTCACTTAGTCGCCTCTTACGACACCCGTGGTCTGAAGAGTGGTGCTGACAATTTGTGTTCTTAATGCGTCCTCATAACATATACACGCTGGTAAAAGTAATGTAAACAAACTCTCAAGTACACATTTGTTTCCAATAAAATTTATCCTGTTGCTATAGCAGTATTCTTTTTAAATTATATTCAATATTCGTGAATATAGACGTTAGGGCACTCCTACTATTAACTAAGTAGTATGGATATAGCATAATTTTTAAGTTCACAATAATTATTTTAAGTATTATAAAATACTAAGAAGGCTATTTCAGACGCATAGGGTTCCAAGACTATAAAATCTCAAGTCAACTTCAACTGCAGGTGGTAGGTGGTCTCAATCTGCTTATCGATAGACGAGGCTCTGACAAACAAAACATTCTGATTAGCGGCAATAGGCTCACTACCTTATTGTGGGACCAAAATACTTTCAAAAAGTGGACTTAATATGCTTCTACCTACAGCTTCGGGAAAGCAGACGCGATTTGATGTGTGTATGTACATATATTTATATTAATAAATAAGTACTTACTCATAATAGAATATTTGTACTAAAACACTGCAAACAATAGTGACTGCTACGACGTCATTTATCTTAATAAACTCAAAAACTGCCCATCAAAATATCTTTCTAAATAAATAAATATTTCGGATATTTGACACATAACGTCATCTAGTTTCAAAGCAAGCAGAGCTTGTGCTATAATAACTGGACTGACTGATGGAATACGTATACCCTTTTTTTTTGTAACTACATGTATATTATACATAGAAAACACACAAACTTCGAAACAAATATTTGCAGACCATACAAACATTTGGTCCAACCCGTGAATCGAACCTAAGACCTCAATCATACCAGTCGCATTCACTGCCGCTGCGCCACCGAGGCAGTTAAAATATACAAAAACGTACTTTCTTTCATGATAATGTGTTTGCGTTGTTCATAAAAATTCGAGTTTAGTATTTGGGACAAAAGCGGTCCGAAAAGATTAATATATAAACTCTTTTGTTTAATATCAAACCGCCCGATGGGAACAATGAATCATTCTCACCAAGCTTTCAAGTGGCAGTCGTTATACTAGAGTTGAATGGAAACCGTTGATGGAAACAAATAACTATTGTCATAATTTATCACGTTTCTTCTATATTTTTGAATTCCTTTAATTATTGTACCCGTACGGTTACCGAGTAGTAGACTGCACAGTTACCATAAGCGCCACGCCGCTCTCTATGGCGCTGAGTGTTGTGGGTTCAAGCTCCACATGAGACAACACAAATTGTTGCTCTGTGTCTGGGTGTTCTTTGTGTCCATTTCTTGTATGTTTGCAAAATCACCCGCGACACAGAATTTATTCCTAGTGCGGGCGTTGTTTTTTTTTAAAGAAAAAGAAAGTAAGTGACCAAAGCTGCCCTTGGACTCTTGCATCTTACAGACTCAAGTGGAACGAGGGATGTTCGTCCTCCTGTTATCTCACTCACATTGCAAAAAGTAACGAAAGAATAGCTCAGCAACAGTTTTATGTGAGGTTCTGGTATCACTTTGGTCTAATGGAGCCTTGTGTCGAAGCGTGGGTCTCTCTTCACTAAAGTTGTCACCAGAATTACAGGTTGTCATGAGCAGCGGTTGTTAGTTCACGCCTGCTGATGCATCTGTCAATCCAGCCCAGCAATTAACATAATACATAAAAACACGCATGTTATCCCGGAAGGGTAGTCAGCGGTATATTAAACGCCCACTTTTCCCGAGCCTTTTGCCGCTCATCGAAATGTTTTGTTTATTAGAACCTTGTCGGTCGATGAATAGGAGCACCACTTGCAGATGAGGTTGACTTCTCGGTAGAAACTCTCTATCATTAAATCGAGAAAACACTGTTTCGGCAAAGATTACTAACTAATAAACTACACTACCCATTAGTAGTATCCATTAGTATTATCCGGTAACCTTAGAATCAATAGTTATTCATTATCAATTACATTGTTTCTACTAAAATGGCTGAACCTAAACATATGATACAAATATCCCAATTATATTTAACGACATCAATGTTTTACTGTAACCAATAGCCACAAATTTCCAGGCTCCTCTTAAAGTAAGTACCTCCTGTGCCCAAAAGGGACGAGACCCTTCGCTCGAGTGATTAACTACCCTTCGTGTGTGTTCAATTTTGTTATTCTGGGAAGGTTAATTTTATTGTTGAAAACCATAGCGAGGTTCCCCTTATGAAATAGTTATCTACACTAACATTATAATGGGTAAAAATGTATTTATTTCATCACTACAATTCTACATTATCCCAGATAAACATAGGTTTTAGAATATTTTCGAAAAAATTATGTATCCCTATGAAAAACTCGATAAAGTAACCCAAGACGAAAAAAAGCCAAAAAGTCTACTGACAATTAAGCAAAGTGAGGTGCAATAGTTTTATAGAAGACATCAATATCGACCAAAAATTCGATTATACCATATATCTAACTATTAAAGTCGATCGTCACAATTCATGTTAAAATATACAACAGTAACACCGGTATAAACTAAGCGACATTACAAATCACTTCGTATTCAAGGCTGTATTAGTACCCGTAAATTACTTTTTAAATTACTCAAATCAAGCATACCATACAAAAGTACTGACTACTACAGAGAATAGACATGTAAAAATTTTGCTAATGGATCCTATGTATTTAAATGAGTGTAACATCAGGCCTATATTCCTCACGTGGTAGGCAAAATATCAAAGAGTGTACGTAATGATGATGAATCTAGCTTTGTCCATGGCTGAAGTACCTAAACATGTAATTAAAATTGATCGAAACCTGGAGATTTGCGACAGACTCTTTCCGTTATTAATAGAAGTACGCAAGCAGAGAGCTCATTAAAGCATGCCTAAAATCGTCTCTCTAATAGTCTTTGACTGAAAATTTAAAATTGCGAACAATTATGAGAGTTCATCTTCATGGAATCACAGATAGTGATTACCCACAACAATTGTTGAAACTTGGGGAAGAAATTTCTCCCATTCAAAATTTAAGCAGAAATTGGGACAATCTACTGGTTGAGTTTCTAAGCCAAATAGTTCATAATTTCGAATTGTTATACCCTGACAGCGAAAATTTGCATGAAAAGAAATTTTATATAATTATCTTAACTACTCTTTTGTTAAGCCCCGACACAAAAAGAGGAGTGTTATCAGTTTACTGTATCTGCTCAATGGATGGTTTTGATTGTTTGTTTTGTCAAAAGTAGACTTGATCGAGTGTTCTAAGCATGAAAAATGTATATCAAACTTTGTAATTATATTTTTTTACCATAAACACCTACACGTACATCTACACGTGTGAAGTCGGGGAGCCGCTAGTCTAAAGTTAGAATTAACAAATTTTGGCAATTTTTTTTTATATAATTTTAAACTCAATATAGTGCTGTTGGAGAGATTTTGTTACTAAACAATGGCTTAAAATTTCCACATCGACATTTTAAACATCGTTAGAAAGATTACTCTACGTGTGATGAAAATTTGACTGGCTTTTTGGGCCTGTTAGTACTTAGGTTAACGGTCCAGTTTAACCACATATTATGAGTTCCATTCAGAGTGGGAATAGAACACGCGAATAGAGACACGTTCATTTGTTTTGTGTCTGGGTGTAACATATCCACTGCTATCTACCTATATAATATACCGAAATTATAAAATTGTGTAAGTAATTTCTGTATATATCTTGTATATATATTCTAAGATTCAGGTTATATGTACATATATATGTGTATAATCTAAAACTCGGCAACAGCTCCAACGATTATCATAAAATTTAGCATGCCGGGAGTTTGAGGGGCGATAAATCGATCTAATTAGGTTTAATTCTTAGAAAACGTCGTTTCATCTGTGTTTATTCCAAAACACGATTTATCAAAGAAAATACCGAGCTAAATAGATCGGTTGCCAGATACTATATAGAAAAGACAAATATTAAGAGACATAAGAAGAATAATATATGTAAATTAATTTGCCGTTTAATTGTCGTGGAAACAAAACACGTGTTTGAGGATCACATTACGAGAGCTAAAGGTTGCGCATTAAGGCTTTGGTGTCTGTAATCCCTCGTAAGTAGGGTCTTAACAGCGATAGTTCAGTTTGACTTTCCGGTCAATCACAATTTCAGGAGTTCACCTTTGAATATTTACAAAACGTAAGCATCCAATAATTTTGTAGATGTTACTTCCTTTTAAAATATTTTGAAAAAGATAAAAGAGATTAGCAATTCGCTTATATTTTTGTGTTACCTCAGAATTGCGTCATTATTATGAATCTAATTGAAAAATATTATGAGTGAATAATTAAGGAATGAACAATACGACACGTACTCAAGCCGAGCCGACTGTTTCATACAGTCGGCTCGGCTTCAGCACGTGTCGTATTCTCCATAGAAGGGACACTTTGGCCTACTATAACACGCTGACCAGACGGATTGATATAGGGTTTGTTTCAAGTTTTCCTTGTGTGCGCAGTGAAGTTGTCTTGGGTTGTTTATTCCCTTAGTCACCTCTTACGACTCCCACGGGATAAATAAGGGGAAAATTCTCCTTCGTTGCTCCTCCCATACATCTGAGTTTGTTGGCTTATCTTTCTTTATGCAGTCCGTTCTTCTCTGGAATGAGCTTCCCCTCGAAGTCAGGATGGCTACCAACGCTTTTTCTTTTAAGAAAAAAGTGAAGCAGTATTTACTGAAACAGCTGGTAGAATCAACCAATACATGATTATCATCTTATACTTGTTATGATATTTATTTGTGTATGTATGTATGTATATAGATTTACATCAACTTTAGTATGTATATGTATGTATTTATGTATTTGTATTAATTTTAGTATATGAAAGTTTGTAAATGTCTACTTCTTCTATTTAACACCTGAAACGCACCTACTTCCTATTTTCTCTGCATCACCCAAAGGTTGACTGGTAGAGAATGCCTTAGGCATTAAGTCCACCTATGTACATAAAGTGCATGATGTATAAATAAATAAATAAATAAATAGGTGTTATGAATACTGTACTCTTAATCCATCATCACACATTTGTACAAATATAAGTTATATCACGGCTAATTACATGTATCTATATCATAAATAAATCTATTATTATTATAGGTTCAGCAAAGTTAATAAACGGTTAAAATTGCGGTGAAGTTTCAATTTTAAATATAGGTATTACGTAATGTTATTTTAAGGGATACTAAGTGACATAGCCACAATAACTTACTTTGATTAATTGTCGGTTACGGTGTAAAAGCCATGATTCAGTTAAATAAAAATAATGTTAAACAAGGATCAGAAAATATACAGACTCTTAGTTGACTGCCTCGGTAACGATGTTGTAGTGTATGTGACTGGTGTTCTTGAGATCTTGGATTCGAATACCGGGCTGGGTCTGCAAATATTTATTTCAAAACTTTGGTGTTTTCTATGTATAATATGTATGTACTTTTCAAAAAAAAGTATAGAAGTAATCTAGCTGTCATAATACCAGCTATCTTACTTTGAAGCCAGGTGGTCTTTTGTGTCGGATGTCCCAAATATTCATCGTTATTATTTATTGATACTACCAGATGCCTAACCGTCTCTCTTTCTAATTTTAAAGCTGCTTTGGTAGCTTTCTACCAGATGCTAACTGAGTACTAGTTGGACGTACGACTGCCTCGCTAGTTTAGTACGCCTTGGGTTCGATTTCTAACGCAGTCCAAAAAGATTTATTTCGTCTCTGATTATAGAAATGCCTATTAACAGGCGGGAGTTTGGAACTTGGATCTTAACACCGAGCCTTGGGGAGCACGTAACGGCGTCGGTCCTGCGTCTGGGCTCTCTCTGGCGGTGTCGGATAGCCTCTCATAGCATTGTGAGAGTAAGGGAAGAAAGAGTGCACCTAGGTTTTCACACACATTTGTGTATTATAATATCCTCTACGTCATCATCACTATCATCATCATCATCTCTTCTGGCATAATTAAACCTTAACTGTTCCTCCACCATATCACGCCATTTCTTACAGCGTCATTTTACTTCAACTTAATTAAAACAACATTAAAGTTTGAGAGGTATAATTGGAGGTTCGAGTGTACTCTTCCAAAAGACAATTAAAAGTTCCCTCAATATTGAGGCGTGTTACGACACTGAGAGTTCAAAGTTTCATGTAAATCTGTAGAGATCTTAAAAAGAGAATATTATAGCGCCCTTAAAAGGAATACTACAGAAATTTAAAGTTTAAATTAATTGTAATAAAGTTTATTGTATTTAAATAACAATGTAACAGTATAAAATATTTTGATATTTATGAAGACATTCGATCAACTTCGTGCTATTAATACAATACTTTTTCAAACGCTAGGATATCTATCGCAATGGCTGCATCACTACGTGTAACATTATGGGTGATTACATACTTGTTTCAAATGTAAAAGAAGTCACGAGGTTCTAATAAAGAGGTAGCTCGCATTGTACCGTAAGAAACAAGGATTGGGCCCGAAACTAGTCGCGAATCCCTGGAATAAATAATAATAATAGTAAAAAATATTTCGGACATTTGACACACAAAGTCACCTAGTTTTAAACTAAGCAGAGCTTGTGCTATGATAACTAGACTGATTGATAGAATACTTATATACTTTTTTTGTAAATACATACATATTATACAAAGAAAATACCCAAACTTCGAAACAAATATTTACAGATTATACAAACATTTGGTAAGACCCGGGAATCGAATCCGAGACCTCAAGCACAGCAGTCGAATTTACTACCGCTGCGCCACCAATGCAAATGATAAATTATACGTCCAATATATTAAAGTATAGAAATTACAAATGATTACAGAAGGTCTAAAACTCCGTACCCCATCTACTTTTTGACCTACTATTAAAAATAAGAAATGACAGAGCACAACAGCTTTCTGTTTGAATTAGATTTTTTAATTGATGCACAAAATTGCCGGTAAGCTTAATCGATTAGAGCACCATTAACGTATTTGTTCCTTATCAGCCCTTGACGAGAATACCACAACGTACATGTGATAAAGAGATATGCCAATGAAAGTGACGTCATGGTGACCTCTTATCAGACCAGAGGTGGCGCAATGGCGAAATTGATTATTTTGTTATTTGTGTCAAGCTAGAGTTTGTTGGTACCTTTTTTTTCTTTGTTGTCAGGATGGAAAATCGGCTCCTTGGCAGGAGCCAGGAGTGTGTGGTGTTTCCACTAAAAACTACCCCGGCGGCCGGTCTCAGGCGTCCTTCTCTGAAGGGGACCGGGAGCATATTATTTCAGGTCCCCCCCCCCCAGAACCAACGCCGCGCCTAGAGTTTGTTGGTACCTTATTGTGTATACGTACTCGTATGTGAGCGTCATAAGGACCTATTGTGACCTCAAAGATAAGAAGTTAGTATGAATAAAAGTTATATAATGTTTTGCCTATTAAAATGTAAATAAAATACAATTGCATAGCAATACTGGAGCGTGTGTGAATTGTTGGTATCCCAAAGTGTCTCTAATTACAAAAGTATACTTATCTGCTATGATTATTAAAATCATCATCATCATCAACAGTCTTTTACAGTCCACTGCTGGACATGGCCTCTTCTTAGCAAGGAGGTATTGGCCTACTATATCATGCTAGCCAGACGGGTTGAAATAGGGTTTGTTTCAATTTTTCCTTCTCTTTGTAATGATGTTGTCTTGCATACTTTGTTCCCTTAGTCGCCTTTTACGACACCCGCGGAATGAGTAGGGGTGGTAACACTATGTATTCTTAATCCGTCACCACACGGACAATAAAGATATTGTATATCTTTCTTGTATTTTTGAATTCATTATTGGAATTTCCATATACAAATAAATATACAACAACAACATACCAAAAGTAAATGGTATTTTAAAATTCTTAATGTAAGTGACTACCGCCCACCGTCCATGAACTCTTACAACTCAAAAAATTAAAATGCGTTGCAACATTTGAGTGTCAAGAGTTCGAAGTGGGCTAAGTTTGGGTCTCAAAAAACCTCATTGTGGGTGGCTTTTCACATCGATCTAGACGGCCCATACTCACGAAAGCATGGCTCTTCCTCTTCGAAAAAATACATGTATTAGTCATACAAAAAAAAATTATCTTACAATTTAACATTAAGGAAACAAATTATCAGAATTAATTTAAATGTATCCAAAACATACTGCAATGCGACGAAACTACAATTATTGGATACAGACTCGTTTGTTTCTTCGCCAAACAAACTTTCAGTATAGCCAATGCTTACAGTTCAAACAGCGGTAGTTTTGAAGGAAACGCCGAATAAACACAAGCCTGTATTCTGAAACAATGGAACAGAAATATCCGACATAAATAAGGGTTTTGCTTGCGTGTGCGTTCATATTACTTTTGAAGTCAACCCAAACAATCGTCCGATGCTGTAAGTTGTATTTCTATCTGTTAGTAAAGTACTTTTGACTACGGTGATACTTTGTAGGCC
Source organism: Hypercompe scribonia (assembly GCA_949316085.1). Taxonomy (NCBI): domain Eukaryota; kingdom Metazoa; phylum Arthropoda; class Insecta; order Lepidoptera; family Erebidae; genus Hypercompe; species Hypercompe scribonia. Next base: position 18,635,099 of record OX438983.1, on the reverse strand, counting down.
TGGTGATTATCAAATAATCATCAACAGCTTTAAACAGTCCACTACTGGACAAGTTTCTCCTTCGAATAAGAAGTTATGGCCTACCATACCACGCTTGCCAGGCGGGTTGGAATGGATCTCTCCTCTTCCAGAAGCTGAGTGGTACGCCGTGTAGTTTTAGTAGCTTCGATTCTGAAACACCACCCCACCATGTGGTGGGTATGTACCCTAGTGACGTGACGGCCCGTTGAGGTATTCACACGTAAAAAAAAAGGTTTTTCAAGTTTTCCTGCTTTTTGCAGTAATATTGTCTAGCGTAGTTTGTACCCTTCGTCACTTTCTACAACACCCACGGGATGAAAAGGGGTGGTAACACTGTATTCTTAATCTGTAACTACACGTCATCATCATAATCCACAGCCTTTTGTAGTCCACTGCTGGACATAGGCCTCCCTTAGCAAGGAGGTTTTAGCCTACTATACCACGCTGGCCAGACGGGTTGGAATAGGGTTTGTTTCAAGTTTTCCTTCTCTTTATAATGATGTCTTGCATACTTTGTTCCATTAGTTACGACACCCACCGGACAAATAGGAGTGGTAACACTATGTATTCTTAATCCGTCACCACATGGACAACTGTACCTACACGGATGATAATAATATTTGCTAATGTTTTTTTCTATTTCTTTTACAACCAGATCGAGTTCAAAAGCCTTGTATATATCTGGTCAAAGAACTTTTTGCAATGATCGTAGCATTTCCAATGTATAAATAAGAAAAATATTGTTGGTGTTCGCAGCATAATCAAAAGGCATATAAAATAGTGATGTACTAATACTTAGAACAAACTTGTGACGCAAATGTCTAGATTTCAGAATTATAAGTTCAATTTCAAACCAAAATGTTTAGTTCTACAACGAAATCCCAAGCCGTGTACTAAATCTGAACTAGAGAAAATTCCAAACTCAAGTCAAACATTAACTTTGTTATAAGCAATATACTGTTGTAGATTTTATGACGAAAGTCTCGGGATTAAGTTATTTCTGTACGTAGTAATATTTTTGACCTCATGCATACACTTTTGCTTTGTTATGGCATTAAAATGTCAGATAAGATAAATACAATTTTATCATTTAGAGATTATGTGGACATTATCATCAGAACTAATAATGTTGTGTAAATTTAAGCATGGATGGTTGTCATGAACGTCCATGACAATCGCTATTTGGAAGTCAGTCCCCTCAAAAATACTGACAAATAGTTTAACCATCGATCACAGTTCGCTCTCAGGGCTGGAAAAACAGACATTCTGATAAAATCGACTGAACCAGTTGACTCCAAATAATCTTGGTATTAATTAAGGCTAGGAAGATGTAGTATCTTCCTAGCCTTAAAGCATGAAAAAGCATGAATAATAGTGAAAGTAAAAGAAATTCAAAACAATGTTGAGCATTAAACATTACCTACCGCTAGATACTGTTTTCTACCTACAAACACATTCTGATAGTTTTAAAACGTTCTCGGAAATTGTAGCGATGATTCAAATTGATACTGACATCGAAACACCTCAACAAACGCAATTTATCTTCCTATTTGAAGCTTTTATAACATTGGAAAATTTTCTTCTTGCGTCAGTGACCGGTGAAGACAGATTTATATCAAATTTACGTCATTTTTTATATTTCTAATATATTGGACATACGCGCAACTTCGTAGTAGATTTTGATACAATATTCTATTCAAGAATTGAAGAGTTTTTTTGTAACTTCTAATTCAAAACCAAAAACTTGGCCACCATAGCGTGGGTCGCCGTATTGTATTCTCTATATTCACAATGGGTATGGCGACTCTTGGATTTTATTCATGCTTTTAGTTAGGCAGAGTAGAGTCACTCTTTTTTTATGGAAGCCTACCATAGTGACTCTACATTACCTGATGGAAAGCATGAATAGAATCCAAGAGTTGTGATCACCATACTCATTGCGAATGCCAACAATGCTATATGGTGACCCACACTATGGCGACCTAGTAAGATGCTTTTTCACGCCTCGCTTGGGGACGTAAAAAGCGTGACAGGCACTAAAAAGTGACTTTGGTAGGCCCAAAACAAAAAAAAACTTTAACATTTCAAGTAACTTCGAGTTTGTCTCACTCATAAAATAGATGTATAGCATGTTTATTTGAACATTAGTTGGAAATAATGTACATATTTAGAATAACTTACGAACGGAAAAATAATTTTGACATTTAAAATAAGACCAGTAACAATTGTGAAACTAAACATTTAAATATCAAATCAAACCAACCTTTCGCCGTCCACTGCTGAACGAAGATCTCCCAAGGAGCAACAACAACCTTTTCTATAAAACCTTTGCGCATATTTTCAAACCTACAATTTATTGTTTTATCAGACAATAGAAAACAAAGGGTGAAAATGGGGGAGAAATATTAAGTGCTCGTAATATGGCAGCATTGGTGATAAGTAGAGCGTTAAGTACTTCAATACGGCCATTATAAAGGCATCAACTGCAAACAAAAAGCAATTGAAATGATTGAGGTACGAATACACTAAGAGCACAGATTTAAAAATATTTAATTTGTACAATTTTTATCGTAAGACACGGAGCAAGCAGACGGGTCACCCGAAGATGGTAAGTGTGTACCGTTGCTTAGCGACACCTGCCAAATTCGTTGCAACTCTTTGAGTAAAATCAAGTCAGAGTGTAGGTTCATGGTCCTATGTATGCGCTTCCTTAGTACAATCACATTATATGATCTACAGAACGACCTCTGCTGATATGGAATTGCAAGTTGCCTTACAAAAGTTCTGCTGAAAGAGAAGCTATCTATCTGAAAACCTTATAAGACGTGTGTTTATCCGTGAAAAACCAATCTGTTTGGGTCTAATATAAATATATATTTTCTGAAAGTAATTGTGTTCACAACGTAATGTTCATCAAAAACGGGTAAAATGAAATCTTAATTCATTCCTATCTCAGTGTTTTGTTTAAACTTACATTATACGAATGACAACATTCAATTAGGGCGCCTGTGTGTTTTAGAAATATTATCAAAACAGTAGTAAATTATGTTTTCTTTTGGTGGAATTTTTGACTATGTATTGTGTTGTTAATTTCAACTTTGATGATAATGATGATGATGTACCCTTAGCCGAATTTTGCCGCGGTGGCGTCTCAAAGGAGGCCAGATAACTACGCTGGAGATATTACAGTGAACAAGTCTGTACGCTAACATAAGTACACTCTCTGTTCCCTCACTCTCACAATCCGATGGGACGGCTATCCGATAAGATCAGGCGCAGTTCTGACGGCTTTACGTGTTCTTCAAGGCACGGGGGTTAAAACTTCAACTTTCAAACTCTGGGCTGTTATTAACTATTTTCGTAGCCAGAAAAACTCATCAACAATTTTAGACCCGACCCGGGAATCGAACCCGAGACCTCGTGATCGACAGCTGCATACCCTAACCACAAAATCGTCGAGACAGTTTAAACTTTTCTTTTTTTTTTTCGTAGTTAAAGTACACGGAAGTTTTAACTTTATACTGTTAGAGTACAAATAGAAGTGTCAGTTCTTAATGCTACTGTAATTGATAAAAAGTTTTTGTGTATATGTAATGGAAGTGGATATACATCTATAAACATATTTTAAAGAATGAAAAAATAAATAAATAATTAACTATTATATTTTTACCCTTGGTCTGAACTCTTGGTCTAGGTTGGTCGACGTCCACCCAAATATTTCTTATTACATATTTTAACTGCCTCGGTGGCGCAGCGGTAGTGAATGCGACTGCTGTGTTTGATGTATCGGGTTAGATTCCCAAGTCGGACTAAATGTTTGTATGATCTGCAAATATTTATTTCGAAGTTTGGATGTTTTCTGTGTATAATATGTATGTATTTACAAAAAAAAAGTATACAAGTATTCTATCAGTCAGTCTAGTTATCATAGCACAAGCTCTGTTTAGTTTGAAACTAGATGACATTGTGTGTATTGACATTGTTGTGTGTTGTCCGGAATATTACGAACACAATTATTTGTTCTGTGTTTGAGTGTAATTTATCTATAATACGTATATATTTAGAAACGTATAAGTATGTTTATCGGCAGTGTGATTACCGTAGCACAGGCTTTGCCTAGCGTGGGATCAGACGGCTGTGTGTGAGATATGTGAGTTCTAATTCTATCGTATAAAGATCGTATGAAATATTTCAAAGGTTGTCTGTGAGAGAGCGTCGTTAGCGAATGAAAAATAAATTAATAAATAAACAAATATCATAATATTTTTGTCGTTTTGATGAAAGAACCCTTAAAGGTTAATAGCGATTTGATTGTACTGTAGTTTTTTAATCTGATTTAATTGCGGGTCGTGTCGGGCACAGACACGTTCAATTAAGCAGGAGACAAGCGCCAAATTGCTATCTACATTAGGTTATGTAAATAGTTTTTTTTTTGTTCTGTGGTTTCTCACATATTTTATACTCTTTAACTATGGATTAAGTACCTATTATTCAATATTATTTCTTCGGATCTTTGTTCTTTGACCACGTAAATATTACAATTATGTATAATTTTACAATGATTTATTAAGAAGTTTAGGTATGGAATTTATCGATGTTTGATTATTAGAATTCCTTAACATTTAAACCAAGACGGAACATTTAAAGAAATGAGACAAGGCAGTTATTAATATTGTTTGACATGTGGTTCTTGAAGTGAGTAAACTTGTCAATTACGTCAAAGGGACTCGATTATCCAGAACCAACAGTTGTTCGATGTTTTTGTTTATGTCAACAGTCTGCACTAATATAGCTTCATCTGATTGAGGATGAGAAGGCCGTATGGTTTAAATTCAATGCCATATTTAATACAAAAAAAAATAAATTTAATGCTGGCAGTCTACACTGCAGAATTTAGACTTTACATATACCCCAGCAAAGAGTTCTTCTATAACACAAAATCGGCGAGTTTGGTTATTACGCCGTTTTTGATAATCCCTTCAGTACAAAATCCGATAAATCCTCAGTTACAGAAACTCGTTTTATAATAAATCCCTGATTTATATTTTTACATACGAAAATAACTCGAATGCAAGGTACTCACACACTAATCCTTTTTGAAAATATGATTTATAGCGTTTATAAGGCGTGTCTTTGTTCGACTATAAAGCCTTAAATACACGGCTCGGAAACATGAGCGTGGGTATATTATAAGTCATTTTTAAATATAATATATTAGATTTCGGGAACATGCAAACACAAGTAGATACTTGTGTTTGCATGGATGTATAAGATCTGACTACATGAGTGTCCTAAGTATTATTGTTTGTGCCGGTTTGGCCAGCGGAATGACGTCACATTACATCAACAGCGTTTAACAGTTTACTGCTTGACATAGGTTGGTCAAAACCTCGTATTGAGGCGCTGGCTTTGCGGGTGACCCTGGACAAGACGGAGACCTTTTAGTTCCATGGGCCCCGTCGTGGTCCAGCCAGTGGCGCCTCCATCATAGTCAATTCGGTCCTCGTATCGATTTAGGCCCAGATGAAGTATCTGGACCTGATCCTCGAAGGCAGGTGGCTCTTCGACGATCACTTACGACAGTTTTCTCCAAAGGTGGTCGGCGCTGCTTCTGCCCTTGGGCGACTTTTGCCTAATTTGGGTGGAGCCAGCGTCGCGACGAGACGGCTATACATGGGGGTTGTCCGATCAATGGCCCTGTATGGTGCACCAGAGTCAAGAGTTTCTAATTACAAGCTATGCTGTTGCCTTTACAATGTATAAAAAAACATTACAGGTTCAGTAGGAAAACTATTACAACTTAGTTAGGTCAAAGGATAAGGCAAAAGTCGTTCAATTTATAAAAAGATTGATAACTATTATAAATAAATAAATAAATATTTGGGACATTCTACGCACAACATCATCTAGTTTCAAACTAAGCAGAGCTTATGCTATGAAAACAAAATAAAAAAAATTCTACTACGCTATGGCGTGTGGTTTTCTATGGAAAACCCGTGTTAAGCAATCATTTCCGACCCGACCCGATAGCGATTGAACGAGGTTGCTAGACTCCAAGTCCCCAGTCCCAATAATCATGGGAGGAGGCTACATAGGCGGCAACACACTAATGACTCTCGAGTAATAGGTGACCAAAATAATCACTAACCACCTGGTGATCCGTCTAAAAACCACATACTCTTGGCTCCTGAATATTAATGATGTGGATTCGGTGATCATTGTTCAGATAGTTGTATCTGCTCACAGACTGATAGCCAAAACTCTCGACTCTCAAGAGGTTCACGTTAGAAGGCTGGATCAAGAGTCTCATGTAGAAAGTAGTCCTCTTTGACACGAGCCCTGTACTGGAGAAATTTGTGTCTTTGGAGTCTAATCCCTCGGTTTCTTGTTTGAAGTCCGTTTACTACTTTTTATATGTTTAAATATGTATTTTGTTTTTCTCTTTTAAAGAATCGTACTCAAAATCTCAAGCACAGCAGTCGCATACGCTACTACTGCGCTACCAAGGCAGCCAAACCTCCCAAGGGGTGGGAAATTTTAAGAAAGTTTCCACCAGGTCAATAAAAAAAAGTTGACTTTTGGTCCTCTATGGCATCAAAAATATTTTTTGTATTCAAAATTACTAGTTATATTTTTGAGAAGTACTTTTGGCAGTTTGTTTTCTCATAAATTATTTTGAAAGTCTGCCTTGTACTGGCTTGTGTGCTTAACATGACAGGTTTGATTAATGGCTACGCTTATTCCGAGATTGTAAGAAAATACAAACATTATAAATTTTACAGGCCAACGACCGTACAAATATCCTTGTCAGCATTTTGACTGCCTCGATGGCGTAGTGGTAGCGAAAGTGACTGCTGAACTTGAGGTCTCGGTTTCGAATCCCGGGTCGGACCAAATGTTTGTATGATCTGCAAATACGAGTATTTGTTTCGGAATTTGGGTGTTTTCTATGTATAATATGTATGTATTTACAAAAAAAAAAGTATGTTAGTATTCCATCAGTCAGTCTAGGTATCATAGCACAAGCTCTGCTTAGTTTGAAACTAGATGACGTTGTGTGTTGAATGTCTGAAATATTTGTTTATTTATTTATTTTAAGGTCTATTTTAATATTATTAATAGTTTGATAATTAGTATAGCAATAAATTTGAATAACTAGTATATTTGATATTAGACAGTTGTAGATAACGTATTTGGTCGTTCGAGTCGAATTGGAAGGAATGAGGCGAAACTCAACTGTTAATAAAGAGTTTATTTGTGTAAATAAGAAACTTTCGCCAACTTTTAAAGCAGTTCAGTTCTCAGTAACAGAATTTTTATTTTTTTAGGTATATTAAACTAATAGACATACAATAAAATCTACTTAGAATGTTATTGACTAGTTAGAATCACATAAGATTAGTAAATATCCTGTCTATTTACCGTAAAATTCAGTGTGTTTTTTTAATTCTATACTTTATAAGTATTAAAACTTAAAATCTAAAATTAGAATCAATTTTGTACCCGCGTTATCCTCTAGAAACTAATGTTCCTTCGTGTTACTACTTACTAAGACATGAGTTCACCCTCGAACCCTCCCATACATTTAGAATAGACATATTCTATCTTAGTAGTGATACAAAATTAATGACAACCCCTTCTTAGTAAGTTAATATTTAAGACACTTAAATCTTGATTCCTTTAATATTCATGAAAAGGTTTACTTTAAAGTTAAACTTGATTTATTTAAAAGTTTATAATTCAATAAATTACTGACGTCACTCGACACAAGGAGATTACTTTAAATCAATTAATACAAGTTCTTGTCTGGGCTTTCGAACCGGTGTTCGTTTTTTGTCTCAGGAATGACGCCTTTTCAACGAGTATTATTCTCTTATCAAGAGGATAAAAGAAAAGAATAATGTCCCTTGTCGATGGTCGGGTTATACAGGTACGAATGAAATAAAGTCGTGCTTAATACATATAGTAATATAAAACATTCTGAGCATCAACAAATGCAGTCTTACCAATGTGTGATTAAGTCCATGATCCTTGTAAATTACACAGTAACAAAATATTCATGAAAACCAAATCAACCTCACTTCACGGTTAAGCTACGCATTGAGGATGGATGATAGAAGACCACCAACACTCTCGAAAAGAATTTATAGAGCAAATGTATGTGAAAGTGTTGGAAGAGGTCGTCAATAGTGAACAATTACTGACCATATTGGTGATGTTCTGAAGAAGGGTCATGTAAAAGTACCAGGAACCGATGAGCACGCATGCAGCGATTTATGAATGTGGACGAAGCGTAAGAGATGTGTCAGGACCGTAGTAAGTGCAGATCAATTGTCTCCGCCTACCGCTCTGGAAATTAGGTGTGACTTTTTGGATGTCAACCGTAACAAACTTCGTAATACAGTTTAAATAGGTTTTAACAGTCCATTGCTGGACATAAACCTCCATTTAGAAGAAAATTTTAGCTTATTATACTACATTAACACAGATGCTAAAACTGAATAAATAAATACAGTATCTTATAGCAATAACCAAAGAGCAATTTAAAATTAAATTTCGATGTGCATTAACACTAGCCCAATGACATTTCAAAATTCAAAAGGCTTTTAAATCGAAACAATTTAATATTGAATTCAATTTAAAACGGCAAAAGCTCAAAAGGGACCCGAATTGAGGATTGAGAGCCAATTACTTTGACAAAATAGGGGCAATTCTACGCTTATTATTGGTTTTTAATTGTACCAATTCGTGGACGATTGCAAATTACGATTTTACTCGAATAGTGACAGACGAGTTTAATCGAACTTATAATAAGGAATCGAATCAAGTACAAAATGTAGTTCTAGAAAGTGGTTTTAGTAATATTGTAAATTTAAGATGATGCAATGGTTGGTGTCGCCGTCTCGTTATTAGCACGCGGACTCTTGACCGCTAGGCAACATTAAAAAACATGAAAAAATTAACTAATAAAGAACTAATTCTACTGTTTTACTCTCTGTAGAATAATTAACCTTTAAAAAATGATGGAGAGGGTTCAAACACAACTCCATAATATCGACCGAAACCCACTTCACCCTGTGACCTTGACATTTGCACAAATAGGCCAACCTGACCGGAGTTATACCATGGCCTCGTAGAAAACCGGATTTAAACAATTTTCTTGTAACTTTTTATCGAGTAAGTGATGACTTCAGAGTAACAGAACGGCAACGGCAACGGTATGTTAACTGCCTTGATAGTCCAGTGTTTAGTGTGACTGCTAATCGAGAGGTCTTAGGTTCGATTTCCAAATCAAGCTAAGGAGTATTAGGGTCTTAATCTCCGGTTCTATGCCTGATCTCTTCGTTGTTGCGGATAGCCGTCCGATCGGATTGTGAGAGTGAGAGAACAGAGAGTGTACCTGTGTTTGCGCGATAATATTGCCTGCATAGTTGACTGGTGTGCATTGAGACTAGCTGCCATGGCTGCAATCGGCTAGGAGTACGTCAGCATCATCATATTATATTGTGTATTTGATATATTATTTAGTTTGTTTGTTCTGATACAAATTTTGACCAAAAGGCGAACTGTTTTCGTGGCTACACGTGCTCTCACACAAACTATTATACATATTAGAACTAATACATATTGGACGTAAAACTCAATATATATATACTTATTAGATGACCATCATTTTAGATATATTACCTAGCCCCGAATTTCTGAATAGTTTTAAAGTACAATTAGAATAATTGATATGACATTTTCTTTTTCTTTTAAAAAGACAACGTCTGTTTTAGAAATAAAACCTGTGTTGCGGAGGCCTTTACAAACATACAAGAAACAGACACAAAGAACACCCAGACTCACAACAATAATGTGTGGATCATACAAAGTGTTATCCTATATGGGGTTTGAATCCACAACACTCAGTGAGCGTGGCGTGGCGACTGCTTAAACCACTAGGCCAACCGTGCAGTCAATCAATGTGTACATATTATATGTACATATATACGTTATTATCTTGGGCAGTAGATCGTTCTGCGGTAGTGCGTTTGAAGAGATGAGTTCACTGACCTGATTCCTCCCTTACACTCAGCAGTTTAATTTGAACGAAATCGGGTAAGAATGTCTTTGAGATATATTTAGATGTCATACCAAAAGCATTTTCAGTAGTTTTAGAATTGTTTTACAAGTCCTCAATTCAGTGAGTGAATATTTATGGTTGTTTTGTAATTTTTTCTTTTAATCGGTTGTCAGATCCTGCACTAATCTTGTACTGTGGAAAGTGGTCTGATACACATACTTATACTCTATTAAGATTATATATTTTATAAGCAAATTAAAGACAACAATACTAAAATACCAGACACCGAACAAATTAAGGTTCTTCAGACGATTGTAAGGATGTTTGGAAAGTGGTTCCAAGATCTCTGCACTTTTATTCAAGATTACTAACTACTGTTTAATTGCAGTTTCCGTTTAATGATCTTTATTTCCCAATTAAGACAATTGTCACTAACATGAGAACAATATCAAATAAATGACAAAATTTACATTCAATGCGACTGGTGACTCACACTATGACAGCCAGTGAGATGCTTTTCCACAGCCCGCTTGGGGACGCTAACAACATAACAGTCGTCGTGGCAGTGTAAGGGTCACACCCTTACCATGATAACTGTGACCCCTGTCTCACTGGGCCCCCGGTTTCGCACTGATCAACGAAACACGATAGCACGGATGCTGTCGCTTTAGGTTGGTCTTCTGTGAGAGGGCAGTACTGCCTCGGTAGAGCCGGTCCGTTCCTGCTGAAATCAGCGTAGCTCTACCACCTTTGAAATTATTATACTTAGAATTTACTTGTAATTTTTTTGCTTAGATATGTATTGTTAAACAAATTTTATGTACTTACGTAAGCAAAAGTTAATTAATTCCAAATCCCTAAACAAAATTTTGAAAGAAAACTTTCAAATGTGATAAATGTTACACTGACCTTTACAGTCATTCCTAACATTGGGTTTATCTACGACAGTAAAAAGGTCACTGAACTCCAGTTATTGTAGTAACATTGAAAGCTGTCTTTACGACAGTGACGTGACTATAGGGCCTTTATGTAACAGTTCGCGTGCGAGTTTTAGAATCTATAGTTGTCTCTGCCATGGTTTGCTGTGGCACATTGTGGAAACAGTGATGAAGAACGAGGAACTCGACTGATGCAAAAAATTTGAGTTTTTGAAGCATACACAAATCGATGAAATATTTCAGATATCTGTACACAACACCATATAGTGTTCAAAATTCAAAATCAAACTAAGCAAAGCTTGTATTATGCGTGCTACAACTGATATAAATACATATTTTCTTTGTAAACACATGCATATTGCGCATAGAAAATACACTAACTCCGAAATAAATATTTGCCCACTGCTTCACCGAGGCAGTCAAATACTAAAGTGCCATACCGAAAATCAGTGTAAAGGGCACTTAGTTCTGGGGTAAAGGGCATTCAAAGTACTTTTCTAAAAATTAAACCTTAGCTCGGTTTCAGTTTTAGAAAACGTTTTTTATTTCTTGATCGATTTATCGCTCCCAAAACCCCCTGCATACTAAATTTCATGAATATCGTTGGAGCCATTTCCAAGATTTAGATATATATATATATACAAGAATTGCTCGTTAAAAGGCATTTAAATGCATTAGATTCCATATAATTACACACATGTCTGTCTATATCAACAACATGACACTATTTGGCATGCGCTACTTGTCTACGTGTCACAAAAACATAATTTACCTCGTTTTGTAACGTTTATTTTTGATGTCTTGTTCGATAACTGTCTAACACCAAGATAATTTTTGAATTCCAATCTGTTCCTGAGGTTTCTGACTTCACGTTCAACCAAATAATTAAACTGCTCGGCTTAATAATATTAGTGTAGATAAGCATCGCAATTAAACGATAACAATTATGTTATTGGATCATCGTATCGGTGACATGTTGCCACTAGAAATAGATTCTGTCTCACGAACATGTGTTGAACAAGCTCACGTGTGGCGACACCACCCACGGCTACAGAATACATCTCACTTAAGACGTGTAATCACCTGATATCTCTATCGCCATTTTCTTTATACTTCTATTTTTGCAAACTTCAAAGACTTGCTCGCAACTCCGCCCGCATGTTAGTCGGCATTCACAGTAAAAATGTTATGCGCTGATAATCTAGCTTTTCATTGGTGAAAGTATTATTAAAATCGGTTTAGGTGTTTATAATATTGATGATGATGTTATTCAAACTTTGCTCATTTTGATTGCTTTGCTATTATATCAAAAAGACGGTTAATGTAAGTGACAAAAGCGACTTAGTTTTTACACTTAAATAAGAATAGAATCTGGCAGAGCCAGGCATATTATAATAATAGACAGAACAAACGATCTAGTTCATCACAAAAAGCTTAGCTTCAATTGAAATGCTAGATTCTATCAGAAGGTTTCTTATTACAGTACTTGACACAGATAAGATCACATTATTTTGCAGCTTTTATTTGCCTTTATGACCGAGGCATTGAAGCAAACAGGAAATAGCGTTAGCTCAGAAATAAAACTTAAAGAGCAAATAAGAGGTACTATCGCAAAACTAGCCTGCCTGGGGGCTTGCTGTCTCTGTTAAGCTAAAACGAACTGAAGTATTTGGAGGCAAACTTCCATCAATGTTTCAATAAGTATAGTAAGTCCTTTTGCGTACTATTTTGTGCAAGTATGAATGGGAGTGCTCTAAGATCAAAAAAGGGATTTTAAACTGTGAAAAATATAATGAACTATACTCTTAATGTCATGAGGACTTCTCACCCAGTCTACTTCCAAGCGACGTGGCAATATGATGCGGTGGGTGCACAGATATAATATTGAATTTAATAAAGTTCGTAATAGTTATATACATATGTAAATAGAAGATGAATCTACACTAGACATAACCATTTAACATTTATTTACTATTATATATATCAATATATACACAATATATTTAAAAATACACGTACATGACTTAAATATTACATGGTAGTATGACAACAATTGTTCATTCTTCTTCTAGCTTTTGTAGATGAGAAATGGACAATTGTTGAAATAATAGTTCTAGTCATCAATTAACATCCACAGGCTTTAACACTGCTGGACACATAGACCTCTCTTTGGAAATGAGGTTTCCGCCTGCTATACCACGTTGGCTAGATATGTTGGTATAGGGTTAGTTTCAAGTTTTCCTTCTCTTTGTAGCGTGCGTAGTTGCAGTAGTCTCTTACATTACCCAGGACATGAATAGGGGTGGTGCTACTCCGTACTCTTAATCCGTCACCACACGGAATATACTACAAACTTACGGAAATGGGCCGAAAGAGGTGGAAAGAGGTGTAATAAAACCCAGTATTTGGCCGCCATTTTGTACCACTTGCGTAATAGAGGGTTAGTCTGTCGGGATATTCGGGTATCCGGACTCGATGTCATTCGGGTACTTTAGGAATTAGTAAAATATTTTGTAAGAAAAAACAGGTAAAGGGGAAGGTATTGGTAGAAAAGGTTGATGATAAATCTGATTGCGTACCCATAGTCATAAGGTAATTGTTCCAAGGAATTTCGAGTGACAAAATATTGAAATTTACGGCTGTTAAAAAGTGAATATACGAACAAAATACACACAACATTTTTAACCCATAAAAATTGGCAACCTTTATATTTACAATCGAACCATTACTTGAAACAGCATATCCATTTGTACCAGTTGGCAGTTGACATACTGCGACATGCATGAGGAGAAAGCACTCACAAAAATAAACCTGTATTTATTTTTAAAATGTTATTGTCAAAAATTATTTTTTGAAAAAATTACATCGTCAGAGTTGCACATGTACCAATACCTATTGACTATACCAAATCGCTGATGCATCTATGATGTCAATCGATGTCGCAATCTGTAATTATTGCAACATTTTGTAAGAACGATCATTCTATATTCCTACTTAGAAGTAGAATCATTGTTCAGTAGGTTTAATTTTGTAATTAAATTTTATTTAATTAAATAATTAACGTAATTAATACGTATCTGATTACATACGTTTAAGCGTAGGTTTAAGTGACTATCACTACAATTAGGCTTCTGGAAGATTCACAAATTACCGTCGTTTAAGATACGCATACGGTTTTTTCTTAAAGGTTTGAAGGATGTAAGGTCATCGTGAAAATGTTGGATGTTCGGAGCCTAAAGTGCTTTAAAAAATGTACTTTAGTGGAGTGGTAGTCATCCAAAGACTTTATTGTGTTAACTACGCAATAAACTGCGTCCGATGTCACTTGGAACAGCTCATCCGTTCACTTCCAATAAAACATACTATGTGATGATAATGTTATGAATAAAAAAACTCTTTTTGTTTCAAAACTACCACGCCCGCTCTAGGAATAAATTCTATATCGCGGGGGACTTTACAAACATACAAGAAACGGACACAAAGAACAACCAGGCTCAGAACAACAATTTGCGGTTCACACAAAGTCTAGTCCCGTGTGAGGTTTGACCCCACAACACTCAGCGCAGTAGAGAACGGCTTGGCGACCGGTCAACCGTGCAGTCGACCATCAAATAAGTTTTCTATAATATAATTTCATAAGAAAGTAATCAAGTCAAAACCTACTGTATTTAAATATTCTCAAAGTATCATGTATTTTGAAAATCCCCCACTTTCATGTTACTGATGTAAGTACATTTCCATACCTTAAAAGATTCAGAGCAAACGTAATACACTTAGATGAACGAGCTTTCAGGTAAAATCAGAGAGATTTGCCATGTGTAGACAGATTTTTGGGCGTAACGCCTCTCTGTTTGAATTTAGAACATTTACATATTAAATAAGACATTATGTGATCTTGGAACTGTGTGAATTTAGATAAAAAGGTTGGCAAAAGAAGTTTCTCTACTCACGGTCTCATTTACTTTTTTTTTGACAACATCTATTTTAAAAAAAAGAAAAATCACAGTAATCTTGTGAAGTTGTGGCAAATTGAAGATAAAAAATATACTTCAAATCTTCAATACCCGTATTAAGATCAAGTCAAAACTGCATTCAAGAGTCTTCACGAATGTTCAAAAAATATTTCATTTGGTTGCGAAATTTATAAATCAAACTTTCCTCAAGCAGCGTAGAACCATTCTAAGACCATGGACGGTATAGTGCCGATAAAATTAATGTTTGTATATTTTTTACTTCCTTATGATTAAATGGTTAGATTGACAGCATGACATTGATCCCTTTTTGATTAGTGTGCCCTCGAGGAGAAGGCGTCGAAGCCTTGACTTTTTCAAATAAACGTAATGTGACATTGAGTATATGCTTATACAGTCATTGTAAAATTGGGCACTTATTTATCATGTGTTTTATGCTTATATTTTTCTTTTTATTGTTTTGTTTCTAATCTGCTTGCTTACAATATCTTAGATTACTCCAAAAACTAGAAGTGAAAACTTTTAATTGGCTGTCACCACTGACTGACTGACTGACTGACGTGACTGATTCGTTTTAATGTTTTTTTCGGTTTTTCTAGTTATAAGTTCTGCATGTAACTAATAAATAAATTAATAAAAATAAATAAATAAATTTTAATAGGATTCGATATGAAGGTTGCTACATTCTTGGAAAAATTATAGCTATATTTTATTCATAAAATTTAGCATTTCCCGTGGGCTGAGCAAGGTATAAACTGTGAGTCACTACAAGATGCATTTCTAAGGATCAAAGAATTTAAAAAAAAAAAATAATTGCCGAATTTTTCTACTGCGTACAACGAATATTTTTAACAAAGAAGGGACTAAACAATAATAATGGACGGCAATTGGGCACATAGTTAATTAACAAAACGACATTCTGCCCTGAATAAAGGAATTTCACAACTTAAGAGTCCACGGGAGTCTTCGCTGGCCTCTAATTATTACGACCTCAAGTGTTTGAGATGTACAAAGATAATTAACCTCAAATTTCGCAACTTAAGGGTCTCTATCCACCGATACTCATAGCTTAAATAATAATAACGTGTTAACGTGTTATTATAAAGGCTCTGTTAGTGTAATGTTATTAGCATTTTTAATTAAGACTGCCGGGCAAATAAAACTACCCACCTCTAAAAGCAATTTTCAAATTGATAAATAATAAGAAAAAAAAGACTGCCAAAATATCGGTTAAAATATGATTAACGAAAATGCAACCATTACTTTTATAAGCGAATGTTTTACTTAATTTTATTAATTATGCATAGATTCCCACCCAGAAATTAGGGCGTCAAGTCAATCACATCTGCCAGTGGCGTACCTACTGATCAACGGATGAGACTCTGGCAAACAAAAAATCCTGATTAGTGGCAATAACCTCGCCACCTATTACGTGGGACCAAAACACTGGCGAAAAGTGGGCGTTTCATATGCTACTGCCTTCCTCTTCATAAAAACGGGCGTGATTTTATGTATATATTTGTGTATTTTATTTATTTTGCTATATTTATTTATCACAGTGCAGTGGGCACAGATCTTAGTTTTTAAGTGAATGTCTAAACTTGGCATACAATTACCGATTAATGGATGTTTGATGTCCCTAAATTAGTTATTAATAAGCTAACAGGATAAGTTAATCGTGCTTGGCGCAAGTGATACACAAATCTGTTATTTAGATATTATTATATATGTATAACCTAAACAGATAGACACTCGTAAATTTTATAATCCATAAACGCAATTTTTAAATATGACATTTCATATTTAAATTTAAAAAACGAACTCAATATAAAACATCCGAAAAAGTACTTTTAAAAGTATTGTTAATATTACTACAACAACTCTATGAATCAAAGTATTTTAAATGAAAATGTCAATAAATTCAATAAATATATTTTATGTAAAAAAATTAATTCGATATTTAAATAATTAAAAACAACCAAAAAGAAAGACATGCTTGCACCTATAGTAAATCTAACCTTAAAGGTATGACAGTTCTGACAGACTGAAACGAAGATGTCAGAGAAATCGATCACTACAAACATTCGATTCTCGATATAATTTCTTTAAATTATTTACATATCGATTACCGTTTTACTGATTGACTGTACTAGATTTATTTGCTGTTATTGTTATGTACGACATACTAGGGTAGACAGATATTACTTCATCATATTGTTGAAATAAAACGGAATCCTCACTCGGTGAAAACCTCTATGGTTAACAAAAGAAAAAAAAAAATTCTAAATTTTAAAGTAGTTTCGTGTTAAAAAGTGTGAAACGTCACACGATACTTGTTAGATTAGATGAACTATAATTAAAAAGTAATATAAAATAATATTTAAAGGGTTTTTATCAAGATTAATAAAGCCTTAGCTTGGCAGACAATATAGCTCAATACCTAGAAACAATAAAAAGGGAAAAAGACGACTACGTCTGTTTGTTAATGGAACTGTGTAGCAGTGTAAACGTTTGTATTTTACTCAAAAAAATAGCCCTAAGCCACTAAAATGTTTGTTTCGATACGTCTGCGGGACTTCTCTCGTGGAACAGAGTATATAAGATTTTTAATGGCATAGACACGAGAAAAACTTCTAAGTTTGGAAGCCATGCCATTATAAATCAGTGAAGAGGCGGACTTATAATTTACATGGATATATATTGGTTTAGTGGTTAGTGATCCTAAGTCATCTAAGACAGGTCGTAGGTCTGATGCTCACCAAGTACAAATAATTACGTGATAAATACCATTTTTTTGTGTTTCTGTCTAGTTTGTCCATAAAACGTATGTGTTTACTAATATCGTGTCGAAACACAAAAGGATACAGCACTGTAACACCAGAAACAAAAAAAATATAGGATGGAATTGATACCAGCTATTTACTAAGCATAAAACGAAAAGGAAAAATGTATTTATTAATTCAAATGGCAACTCTCTTTAGTGCAATCTAATCAAGCGTCAAAATAACAAACAAAACATAATTTCGTATATCACGGGTCTTCCCCGAGCATCCCATTTAGATAATATTGTTAAGATCATAATCCTCTAAAAGGGGTTCCTGAAAGGATGGAGCCACAATTAATATATTAAAACACATGGAATACCCTTCAGATTCTGCTAGCTATTTGTTTAGGACGCGTATGAATGAAGACCAAGCGTCAGGAACTACAATATTAACGTTGACTAAATCATTTTAACGTTATAGTATGCAAAACAAGAGGGAAGAAATAATTGGTTATTAAGTATTTATATATTTTTTTCTATATTAAGAGCCTGCCAAAGTGACTCTACTCTGCCTGACGGAAAGCATGAATAGAATCCAAGAATTGTGGCCACCATACTCATGATAAATGCAGGCAATGCAGTGTAGTGACCCACACTATGGCGGTCTTGTGAGATATTTTTTCACACCCCGCTTGGGGACGTAAAAGGCAGTCACGTAAAAGTCATCGTGGCACTGTAAGGCTCACACAGGATCACGATAACTGTCACCCCTACATCAATGGGCCACCGGTCTCGCACTCACCAACGAAACACAACAGCACGGATGCTCGCGCTTTAGGTTAGTCTTCTATGGGAAGATAGTACTACCCCGATCGAGCCGGCCCGTTCGTGCTGAAATCAGTGTGGCTTTACTACGTAATAAGATAATGCAGAAAAGAAAGTTTTATGTACAGAATCTGATTTATATGTGACAAAATGAATAGACTATATAATAAACCATATTCTCAACAAGAATGGGAGTAAGCAGCGAACTGATGAGTGACAAAGAAGAATGTAGAAGAAAGCAAATTGCGATAATTCTAAATAAATTTGGTAAAGCTCATAATATACAATAATTTCTTTACTTTCGTAGTGAATATTATAATATTAATAATATTGAATGTTTTGTACATTTGACACACAACGTCACCTAGTCCCAAACTAAGCAAAGCTATTGGTACTACACAACTAATATATATATTAACTAATATATATTTCTTAAATACATTCACATTATACATAGAAAACACCCAAACTCCGAGACAAACATTTGCAGATCATACAAACATTTGATCCGACCCGTTAATCGAACCCAGGACCTCAAGCACAGCAGTCGCATATGCTACCACTACACCACCGAGGCAGTCAAATATAATATATATAATAGATTTCTTTCTTTAAGTTCTTTTTCTGTACATTTTACGTATGCTGTAGACCAACGGTGGGCAACCGCCGGCCCGCGGGCCGGATGCGGCTCGCGATATGATTTGATGCGGCTCGCCGAGACATTCACGGAATCAAGTGAGCGAGCCAAGCCGTGCTATCTATCGCAAAAAACTATGAACACAACAACACCACTTTAAAATGTACCTACTACTTTTAAACGCGGCCCGCGAACGTATTTGCACACTAAAGTTTGGCCCGCGACATGTGAAAGGTTGCCCATACCTACTGTAGACACATGTATTTGGATAGAGTTTGTTTTTGTTAATTAAATAAAGTGAGTGTTTGTATTTGCAACGTGTCTTGTATTTTTCCTTTTCAAATGTTAAATATGCTAAATTCAGATCACTATCTAGACGTATAATGTAACTATCTCTTAATGTTTCCTTTAGCATTCAATGGCAGCAATCTGTACACATACGTTTCAGATACAAATAAAAATAAGTACGAGTTTACCAGTTTTTTTTTGAATAGATGCTGTTTCACGGGGGACTTTACAAACATACAAAAAACGGACACAAAGAACACCTAGACACAGAATAACAATTTGTGGATCACACAAAGTGTTGTCCCATGTAGAATTTAAACCCACAGCACTCAGCAAAGTAGACAGCGGCGTAGCGACCGCTTAAACCGCTAGGTCAATCGGGCTGTCAAATCCGGGTACATACATAACAGGGATTCCTGAAAATACTTGCCATTATTGTGGAGGACATCAGATCTTTCGTAGTGTATATTCAAGATATTCTCAATGACAAGTCAACGTGCTAAATTTCATACCAAAACCAACCGAGTCCTTTGTAGCAAAAGATATATTATAACAAAAGATTACGTATTAGAGCGATTTTTAATATCCAGACTTAAGCTTAAATATTTTGTAAAAAGAATGCAAACATCTCATAAAAGTTTCCTCAGCCGCGTTTGTATGCGACTGTACTTCTTTAGTTGTTTAGATTTTTAACTTTACCTTGAAGGGAATAGAGTTGAATTTAGATTACTAGTTTCGGCAGCTCGATGCTCTGTAATAATGTTATTGATGATGAAATACTCCTAACAACATGGGACAGCCGTAGTAGATACAATACGAATAAATGTGTCGCATATTTTTTTTTATTTATGAGAAGTACGGTATACTGGATGAATAAAAAGAAATTTACCAACAGTAACACGAGTGTTACAAATTTGTGGGAAATAATGTGGTCGGCGCTTAATGTACAGATAGCACATCAAGTTTAATCTACTTTATTAATTAATTTTATCTGTAAAATATTTATAGTTTTTATCGTGCTTTAGACCTCGGGTTCGATTCTCGGGTTGGACCATATGTTTGTATTTATGCATAATGTGTATGTTTTTACAAAAAAAGAATATAAAAGTATTTTATCAATCAGTCTAGTTATCATAGTATAAGCTCTGTTTAGTCTGAAACTTGATGACGTTGTGTATCAAATGTCCGAAATATTTATTTATTTATGTGATTGTAAGATTTGTCTTTGGATTAGTCTGTCTTTTGAATGTTATCTTTCAGTATGCTTTTCCTGTATTCGTCTATCTTCGCTAAATTTCCTCTGATATTGTATTAAATATTATATTATACAGATATAAAGTATCCATATTTGTCTATAAACTTATTTTAAAGATTTTTTCTAAGCCTACTTTTTGCAACTATCAAAGAATTGTGAACCATATTGTGTAATCAAAATAAGATCTGCTTAAAAATTCAATCAATTGACTATTACAGAAAATATACAGGTTATTAATGTTTTATTATTGAAAATAAACTTCTACTAAAAACATAAAACTTTAATAGAACAGAATAAAAACACAACATCGCAGTCAAAGTGTCTAATTAGTTAAACTGTTGTAAACTAAACACATCTGTAAACAAACAAAGGCTCACCGCAGGCTGATGGCACCCGTGCTGACGGCAAGCGTAATTCGACTATCAACTAGGCCGCTGTTTGCCAATTTAATGAAAGCCTCCAAATATTTGTAACAGCTATAGTTCCACTGGTGTTTGCTTACTCTTTGTTTTGCGAATTGAAATAACACTGTGTTAGAGTTGCTATTTTATGGGATCCTTTGGACGTTTTAGACCGTATTTAATGCCTGTTACTCTAGTCTTAGTTAGACCCTAACTGTTACCCTAGAGGTCATGGGTGCGCTCGTGTAATGTCTGTACACTATACACTAATCATCTCATCGTTTCTGCTTAGTTTACTTTACTAATTAATGTCACTCCTACATAGAACTAAGGATCATTCAGCAGTCAGGATCAGCCCTAACCCAACCAGGTCCATCATGACTTAAATCTCATATACTTATTCTCGATACGTACCATTAAACCTCTTTGCTAAGGAGTGGCCTATGTCCAGCAGTGGACTGATAAAGATGATGAACATTGAACTCATTACTTACTAGTTGAATCATTTCATGACTCCAACACTTACCTGAAACAAGGCCAAAGAATACTTATTAGTTAAATACTTGAAATTAATACTTACATAAAAATACTTAAAAAAAACACAAAAAGCGTTCTGCTTTTTTTACCAACGCTACATCATAACCAAAATGCTAACAGAAAATGTATTAATGGAATATTATAGGTAGATGATTATAATAACATCTCTATTGAAGGTTACACAAAATGATCGCAATTACACAATGTTACATAATAAATACAGCCTGGCAGAAAACAATTTCTATATAATTGTATCCAGATCAACTGAAAAGCATTTTACTACAATGAATAACGTGTACAGACAGTAAAAATGCTTATTTCTTTAATATTCAATTACATTGTATAGAGTGGGGCAAAAATTCTTTAACATTTGAATCTAACATCCCGCGCAAATATGTTACGGGAGTTATTGGGACAGATGCTACTGGCATTTACTGCCTACACTTGTAACACATGATTTCAACAAGATAGAGCTGCCGGTGGTCAAAGACATGTTTCCGGCAAACTTAATTTCCAGACGAGACGACATTCCATGGCTACCCAGAAGTCCAGATCTATCGCCAGCAGACTTCTTTTTATGAGGTTATTTGAAGAATGTCTACATCAATAAACCAAATGCACTACGTCTACTAAAATCAGTGAAGTTGGCGACCTCGCGGTCTCTTTGCCGACGAGTATTCGAAAATTTCGGTGTTCGCTTAGAAGATTGCAAACTCTGAAACGGTGGTTATTTAGACGACGTAAATTTTAACAGATAAATGCCATCTAATTAACTTTCTTGTAAATAATTTTTTTACAATCGTTCATTTTCAATTCAATCGAATAGTTTTCATACAATTTTTTCAAGTTTTACTAATTCGTGGTTCACCGTTACCGAAGTTATAATACAACTATGTGTTGATAGATTAAGAATACAGAATGTTAACCCTCCCCTATTCTTGCTTTAGGTATCGTAAGAGGCGACTAAGGGAACGAAATATGCAAAGCAACATCACGACAAAGGCAAGGAAAACTTGAAACAAACCCAATACCAACTCGTCTGGCCAGCGTGGTATAGTAGGCCAAAACCTCCTTGCTAAGGAGAGGCCTATGGCCAGCAGTGGACTGTAAAAGGCTGTTGATGATGATGATGATGATGATGATAATGCTACTATTTTAGTAATCCTATTCTTTAGTCAAATGGATACAGTTCTACCCTTTTGACATAGTTTTAAATTTATAACATATTATTGCGTAAAATGAGTTGAGAGACACATATTTTTCTTCCCGTATTAATAATATACTTCTTGGCTAGTCTCAATGGCTAACTAAGCAGGGAATATTATAGTGCACAAGTGTATGCGCAAACATAGGTGCACTTTGTGTTCCCTTACTCTCACGTTCTTCTGGGACGGTTATCCAATACGACTGGGGAGAGATCAGGCTAAAAACTGATACCTTTACGTATTCTCCAAGGCATGGGAGTTAAGACCTCTACTTCCAAATTCTGGGTTGTTACTAAGTATGTCCGTAACCAGAAACTCAACAACACTTTTTGACCCGACCCGGGAATCGAACCCAAGACTTCCTGATCGTGTGATCGTCCTGGCAGTGGCATACACTAACCGCTAGACCAACGAGGCAGTTAAACACAGATTATGAAGTGTAATTTAACAATATTCATCAGAGTTTAATATACGAAACATTGGTTACAGCTTCCTGAATGACGTCACAAACTCAATTCTCACACAATAAGAGAAGAACTAACAGTTTAATCACAAAACCGTTTCGCCAAAGGCGCACAAACGCACCCCTCACCAACACACGCGCACGACATACGGTAACCATGATTTCAAAGTCAAAAGCGGACCGTACTAATATTTGATGGATATTTCCGAATATTTATTGAGGGTCGTGAATAAAACATTTGTTATAAAGTTGTTGACTTATTCCTTTTCTATTTAGATAGCGGTCCCAATTGGAATCCGCACCGTGTACCCAAGATTGGGTTAATGCTATTGGCTGTTATTGGTTTTCTGGAATAGTGTTAGTATAAGTTATGCTACAGATTGTATGAGATGATCCTTTGTAATGGAGAGTATGTTAATTTTATGACTCAAAATTAAGGTTTTTCTTTTTACCTAAACACCTTGTAGAATGAATTTTACAATAATTGACCTCTTTTGACCTTAATTGGACTTGCTTTGAATAACCATACCATATTTTTTTTTGTTATTGTGTTGAATTGAACTTTCTATTTTGAGTAATGTATACCTTGATAATCTTTCTATTATGGTCTGTCTGACTATCTATGTAATGTAATCTATCTATCGGAAGCTATTATGGCCTATGTGGTGACAAACTAATAATATAGAGTGTCACTATCCCTATTCAATCGACTGAGAGGGCAAATTACGCATGGCAACAGCACAGCAAAAAGTCAAGGCAAGAAACCCTATACCAAAACGTCTAGCTAGCGCAGTATAGTAGACCAAAACCTAGCCAAGATGAAAAAGGGAGCAAATTACGTACAGCAGCAGCACTGCCACGAGGAGAAACCTTGAAATAAACCCTACACCAACCTGTTTGGCCAGCGTTGTATAGTAGGTCAAAATTTCCTTTCTAAGGAGAGTCCTAGGTCCAGCAGTCGACTAATTAAAGTTTTTGTTGATGATGATGATGCAACGTGAATTACGTATACCTCTAGGACGATAATTTGTAACAAGCTTACATCCTTCAAAATCGTGTAAGAGTTAGAAAATAGATTTTGTATCTGTCTTCTGTTTGTCCAACAAACGTGGTCACCACATTGTGGGCAGTAGCAATTGTCGGTGGCTATTCCCAACACGTAATATTTATCCATGGTGTCGAGACTTTTATTTGACTTCGCCAATTTAGCTGCAGTAGCAGCCGTGAGTTTTTTCTGAATACGAACAAGGCGGTCGATACGAGTTCTATGCGGAATTGAAGATTTACGATCTTCAGAATATGTTATGGAAACCACTTAAGGTGTTTCCCTAATATTCAACCAAAAAACCTCCATTCTAAGGAGAGGCCTATGGAATAGGGCCTAGCAAGGGACTGTTAAAGGCTGTTGACGTGATATAATATGATTTAAATAACAATCGAAAAAGTTTTACATTCAGTATAGTTACTATGTAACTATTAGATTATTTTTGGTCTGGTAACCAGACTGCTGATAAATTTGCCCTGGATGGGAATCAAATCTACCTAATATTAAGGAGAACTACAGCCACTAAAATAGCTACAAAGCAAGCATAAAAAATTTTCACCAGCTTGAAGAGTTTTCTTGCAAACCAAAAATAAATTTGAGTTTCTTCTTTGACTCCACCTAAACTTATAACAGTCTAGGCTGCCTTAGTGTGGTAGTTACCATACTCATTGCGAATTCAAAGAATGCAATATGGTGACCACCACTTTTGATTTCTACCCGTACCTTCCAGGTGAAGTAGTCGCTTTTCACAAACTCTCTAATAATCAATATTAAAGCTCGTATTACGTATCTTATATAGCAGCAAGATACAGGCAGGGTCTTTCGGAAAAAGGATTTCTTAAGGTTTTAATACTAATCAGGGGTCTTCAAAACTCACATATTTCTGCAATTAAGCATATTTCTAATTATTTAAAAATAACAAACCAACACGAAAATCAAACTTACCATTCCAAAGTTGATATTCATCCAGTAATAAAAACAGCCTTCATTATTGCTATATTGCTACATCAATCCTGTCACGATAGAGTGGTTCACCTGGTCACAGCAACTGATCTCGTTTGGATTGCCACTCGATTATCTTAAAATTGCGGTATAATTCACTTCAAAACAATATTAAAACTGCCAGAATATAATTGTGTAGTTTATAAAAGTCTATTTTTTAAATTGAGTAGAATAGTTACGGCTTATTGGAAGGTTCTGTAAATAGAGGGGATTATTATCCATCTCACTTTCACATTTGTAATACTAATGATGATATACGCCTAGCTGATTTGAAGTGTGCACAAGTGTATGCGCAAACACAGGTGCCCTCTCTGATCTTTCACTCTCACAATCCGATGCGATGCAAGAAATTTATCTATTTATTTATATTTATATAATAACAAGACAACTCCCGCACTGTACCACAAGGGACTATACCAACATACAGGAAACGAATAAAAATAACACCCAGACTCAGAACAACAGTTTGTGGATCACACAAAATGTCCTATGGAAAACGGAATGGTGTGCAAGCCAGATCATATTAAATCTATACCATAGACAGCAATTATTTATCTATTCATAGATTTACTATCATTTTGCAAACAAAATTCCAAAAGCTATCGATATTTCGGATTGACATTAATAATATTTAAAGGACAAAATACTTTCTTTTCAATTGGGTTCTCTATACATAAAATCAACTTTCTAACATTTATCAAAATAATTTGTATTCCAATCTGTCCCAGCAATCCTGAAGGCATAGCCCTAAGCAAATCTATCTATTTTTCTTCCATCTGCTCCCCAAACCAGGGTAATCAATGATAGTTACTTTGATAAATATCCCAGAGTGAGCTTACAACTTTGTTGTTATTTTATTATGTGTTGTATGACAATACCTTCAGGTGTATCTACAGACCTATTAGGATAAGTATATACCAAACAACACTGTGGTATCACAATGTACAGTTCATCAATCCATAACTAGATGTATCATATGGTTATTTCACCATCTCTTTGTAGAAGCAAGTGTGGGCACTCAAACCAGTCAAAAACTACCTTCGCCATGGCTCTTCAGTGAAACTGTGACTCGAAATAATGGTTAGACGAAATCGTGGTACATTGATGATATGGAGTTAATGGTAATGATTTCTGTTAATTGAGTCTGTGTGTGTGGTAGCAGAGTGAATAGTAATAAATATATGTGGTATCCACCACTTATTAGCATCAGGTAATAAGATAGAATATAGTCTTATGAAGCACGATTTTCGGTGAACCCCACTTTACCCCACGTAATAGATTAAGTAGCGACAAAATGAAATTGAACTTTTAGAATCATTTGTATAAGTGGCAAGTATTTCTAAAATTAATCGTCAAAAACATAATTATTCCCGTCTCATCTCAAAATACCCACAAAGATGCTTAGAACAAGTCATTACTACCGATCGTTTGGAATAAAGGGATTTTAGCAGAGAGGGATTTGACTGCAAAATATTGCCGACACCGTATTTAATGGAACATTTTACTGATAACGTGGAATGCGGATGTAAGGTAACAAGGTTTACTTATCTCCTTTGATAGAAGTGATCTTAGCTTTGTGATTTAACAATTGTTTACTATAACCATCTAAGAGCAAATGTAGACAATCTTTATAATGTCGATTGTATTCAGTGGTAATTGGTTTGTTAGACTACCTATGTAGGACAGGTAGGTACCTGTGGAGGAATAGGGTGGACCATGAGTTAGTTAATATTTGATTAGTAGGTTTGTTAGACTACCTATGTACCTACCTGTGGAGGAATAGGGTGGACCATGAGTTAGTTAATATTTGATTTTTTTAAAAAAACTGTTTGATATGTTATACAAATTGTTTATTTACAAAAAAGCTAATTAGTTATAATTTATTTTTTTAAAATACATTGTCTAAATGGCCACCGTTTCGACGTTTGCACTCTTCTAAGCGAGCACCGAAATTTTTTAATTTTCTTCGCTGATTTTTCTTTTAGTTGACGTAGTTTACTTAGTTTATTAATGTAGACACGATTCTTCAAATAACTCCGTAACAAGAAGTCTGCTGTGAATAGATCTACACTTTTGAGTGATCATGGAATGTCGTCTCGTATGAAAATCAGCTTATCCGGACTCTTGCCTTTGACCACCGGCAGGGATTCATTCGATGTGTGACAAATGGCTCTATCTTCTTGAAATCATGATTACAATTGTAGCCAGAAAATTCCAGCAGCATCGGTCCCAAAAACTCCCATAACATGTTTGTGTGGGATGTTAGATACAAATGTTAACGAATTCTTGGCCCACCCTATATATAAAGTTCAGATATGAGCTGAGTCGACCTGATTGATGTCATGACGTTACATGAAATCGATAATTCGCAGTTCTTTATAGCTTTTCACCAAGTGGGATACATCTCGAAAGTATATCTTTAAGAAATATATCAGCTATGCTCTGAATACCATTCTTTACAAAGCGGAGAAGTATCAAGCCACTGCCACGACAGTATCTGAAAGCTTAACCAATTAATTAAGGCCAACAGGCCTACTTTCAATTCAAAAGTTGACGGAAATCCTCATAAAACATAGTTGAGAAAAACCGTAAATTTTTGGAAAAATATGGAACGTCAGTCACAAAGTTTTTAATCACAAAAAACTTGTTAAACACGGCTCCAAAGTTACGATTAAAAACATGGAATATTGTAAACGAGAAATTCTTTGCAGTCATACAACTTATTAGCACAATATTATCCTACGGCCCCGGGTTTACAAGAAAAGAAAACCGAGCTGTGTGTGTTTTATTTAACTATATGATTCTTTTAAGATTGCCATTCAGTTGACTTCTGTACGAAGTTATAATGAGTTTGGTAAGTGTTCTCTTTTGACGATAAAGAACTTTCATAAATATATGGAAGTATAAAATTGCTTTTGTGCAGGCGTATATTAACACAAAATAATGACGTCATATTAATATTTTGTTTCATTTGACAAAAATATTTTGACAATAGGTGAATAATTGGTAAATGGCCTTGGAAGTCACCGTTTAAGAATGGTAGAAATACGCTCCCGAACTAAACGGTTCAGTTCAACAACAAATCAGTTAAAAACTGGAATTTATTAGTGCACGTTTTTTAACTTCCACTACGACCCCGGGTCCTTTAAGCGGGGCGTGAAGAAATATCTCACTAGGCCGCGATAGCGTGGGTCGACTGCATTGTCTGCATTCGTAATGAGTATGGCGGCTACCACTCTTGGATTTTATATATGCTTTTCATCAGGCAGCGTAGAGTCGCTTTGGTAGACTTCTGGTGTAGTTGTGAGTTTATCATTTGGCTGTGTAGCTATCCCAGTATTCATGTAGATATATTTATTAACGGTCCTTGTCCCCGTAATGACGGATTAAAAATACGGAAGGTCACCACCTTTATTCATCTCAAGGATTGCTTGCGTGGCATAATAGTCCAAAACTACCTTTCTAAGAAGAAATCTGGGTCCAGTGGTGGACCACTAAAAGCTGGACAAAAAATCTGGTGCCGTAGTACAGGTTCTACTTAGTTTGGGATCGAACGAACATGTTTGAGAGGTATGGAGGTATGTGTATGTGTGACTTGTACAGAAATCGAAATTGAAATATATGTGATGACTTTTTTAAATTCGTAAGTCATAATTAAAGTACTATTATATAAACGTATGCCAATACATTGTCAAGGTTACTCTGTACGTCAGCCACTCCAAAAGTGACTTCATTAAATGAGTCACTGTACCGTAAAGTGGAGAAACGAGGCGCCGTCTAAATGTTTATATTTTGTGGTTGGCGTTTACTGCATTCTGCATTTGTGACGTTTAATAATTCAAATTGAGAAATCGGTTCAGAAATGTTTAATAAAAAAGACTTCTTCTTAATAAATATTTTTGAATCAAAATGGATCGTTCTCTCTCACATGCCGAATACTGTAAGTTGTACACAAGGATCGGACGAACACACCGAGTATGACACTCGGGAAAGTCCCGGCAAGGTAAGGTTAACTACTATCATAGAACAATTACTATTGGAGTAGTTTTTTTTTATTTTATTTATTTAGCTCACCAACAATTGTATTCACTGGTTAAAAGACATTTTATAAAAGTATGAAATAGCATAGTATTACAATTACTTATAGGTAAGCACCACGTGCACTGTAAACAAAAAAATTGTGTATGCTTATGCTAAAAATACAATACAAACTTTGGTGAGAATAGATAAGAAGCAAATAAAGTACTTTTTATTTAATATTTTGTATGGTATTGTGGAGTTTGGTAAGTGAGTCAGTGTGTATATCGACCAGGGAGCTGCAACCGTTAAGCAGCTTGCAAAGTCGTGGAATGGTAGAGTTAGTTTTAAATATAAGAAGTCCATATCCATAAACTAAGAAATCTGTCCAAATAATAGTGGTAACATTTTTCATTTGCTTGCTGCAGTCTCCCGTAAGTTAAATACATAACTTAATTCTTTTTTTAATTGTGTATATGTTTCGCTGGACCTCCTTATAAATAAATAATATCAATAGTAGATTTCAGTAATAGTCCCTCTCTTTCGTGAGTAATATACACAATTAACAAAAACAAATTATTTATTTCACGTGTGTGTTTCAGGGATACTCTATTAGTAGAACACTCTATTAGTAGTCTATATACGATGATGTTTCCCTAACAATAGAGTGGCAGAATGTCTCTCATGGCACAACAGTATAGGTCCAGATATATCTTTTGTATTGAAGAATACTTCACCCACGTGTCCTTATCCACAAATACTCACCAACAAAGTTTTAGTTTCCAAGATGAAGAACTGAATTGTGAGTAGATTAATTAACTTCCAACTCTCAACCTTAAGATCATTTGTAATTAATAGTGTCAATCACTGTCTTAATTAAACAAGGGATACTACACAACAGTTAATTGTTCTCAAACACATTTCAACAAAATAATTGTAACAACACTCAAATCGTGACTACAAGAGAAAGAAACTGTTTAATTTGTCAGTTCAGCTTAAATTAAATAAATACAGAAATCTAAATAAACAATTTCACATTAAGTAGTATCAAAATGTATTTATGTATTGAAAGCTGTGGCTGATTCGGGTTCTTAACCATCTTCACAAAACACAAAGGAACGGATTCTAATCTACATATCTGCAAATGCAGCGTAAATATAAGTGGACTCCTGTACGGTATTCGGTACTTGAATAAATATTTGAATATAATTTCGAAATAAACGTCCGAAAATGTCTAAATATATTAAAAATATGTTTCAATTTCATGTTTTTTGAACTTAAAATAATATAAACAGTGGATATCACAAGGGCAGTAGAAGCGTAAATAATTGCAATTTTGCCGAATATAAATTGAGTTACTACCCTTACATGTACCCTCAGTGGAAAGGTTCTTCATAATTCATTCATTTTTAGACCTAGTATTGCAAGTAACCCTTTCATCTCCAACATACAGTTTCTTTCTAACTTTTTTTTACATTGAGCTTGCTTACTTACAATGCTGTCTGGTGACTTCAACATACAACGGCAACAAAGACATACTACACCGTCATCTACCGAAGTTCTCACGTCGATTATTATACACAACATCCCAACATCAACCGTTGGGCTGCAGCCCGCCAGGCATGATCACCTCGCCTGGTTGGAGGATCCTTCTTATCTGTCGGAGGGAGACGACAGCAGTTCTTACACAGTGACCCACACTGTGACAACCTACTAAGATGCTTTTTTTACACCCCACTTAAAGGACCTGGAATCATAATCGGAGAAAACACGTGTGCTGGTAGTGATTGCCAGGTTTTGTCTGTTTGGCACAGGACAAAACAGTAGAAACATTTAGCTTTAGAATGTATGTCTACCATCCTAAATCGGTGGTAGTAGTTAGATTGCACGGCTTTAGCCAATCGACAGAACTTACGACTACCCATAGGATAGGTGACGAGATATTGACCAATCCACGCAATGCGATAGGCATCCGCATTAATGTAAGTGTTTTTTTAATTTTCTAATGAATTTGTTATACACTACCTTTCGGTGTTTGCCTGGTCCATGCGCGATAGCCCGAATGCTTATATGCAACAACGTGGATACATTTATGATGGAAACAGGGACGAGTATTAGTGCTAGCGACTTCGAAGAGGGTGAGAAAGAAAGAAAGGGAAATAGGGACATAAAAACCATGACAGTTTTCGTGCTAATGTTAAATTAAGACTCAAAATACTGTATCGGCATGCAAGGGTGAAGCAAGACGGTGACTAAATCATCAAACGGAACGGCTCCCGTACCCTCATGAAAGTGGTCGTTGGGTCCAACTGTCCGGTCCGTAAACCGGCACCGCGAGCCACTACGTGGATAATGCGGGACCTGCCGGGGTAGCCTCCCAGGGTGATTAACCATGGTTAGGCCTCTACGTCGCGAGCGGCCTGTGGCACCACCGTTTGCCGTGTATCCCTGACCAATAGTTTGATCAATGCCATCCTCATAATATCTCCACAAGCATGCCACTGCTCACAAAGATACTACGATGACTATTACCTCTGTATCATTGGGTCTCCGGTCTCAGACTTGTCAACGAAAAGCGACAACATAAATTTTGTCACTTTAGATTAGTCTTCTGTGAGAGGATAGTACCGCACCGGTCGAACCAGCCCATTCGTGCTGAAATCAGCGTGGCCCTACCTACCTATAATTAAATTTCGATATTTGTAGATATATTACCCTTCGATTGCATCAGAAACTAATAGTTGGAGACCAGTTTGCAAAACAGTATTATTTTCTTTATTAAAAACCTAGTTCCAATAAAATATATGTATGTATAGCGTAGAAACACACGTTTGCGGAATTAACACAATACGAGTATAAAAAAGTACTCAACCATAGATTAACAAACTATGTTTTAAACACTCCAACATGATCGACGTTCACACCAAACAAAATAAACAAATATTTTAACAAACGAGTGTTCTCGTAGTCTGTTTGCAATAAAAACAAGGGTTGAAAAAAACACAGTTTAACAGAATTAAATGAAACAACGAATAGTGAATAAAAAATGAAATGTGTTTCGAACTGTGAACGAACTTTACGATTGGGGTTGACAGTTTAAACGGTATTCAGTGACGTAGGTCGACTCCCAAGTACATTTTTAACCTTTTTAATCGTTTCTCAAATGAAAATTTGACAAATTTATAAATTATATCACTGTCAACGGCAGACTTCTAAAAAGTTAACATTTTAAAAATTATCGCTTGGGAGAATTTATCGTGTTTAAATGAACATATATGTAATTAAATTAATTCATTATCAATACATGTAAAAAACGTTAAAATTTCTCTCTGTTATTTAACAAAAAGCTGTGTTTTATCAAGTGCTTATAGTTCTTTACACGACACTAAAACATAAGCTTTTTAAATTTTTGTGTGTCTGTCCGTTTGTTTGTCCGGGCTCATCTTTGAAACCGCTAAACTGTTTTTAACGAAACTGTCACTAAAAGATAAAGTCAGTCAAATTCGACGCAAACAAATTATATTAGTAATATATTTACATGATCGTGATGATACTTATCTCTTTTTTTAGGGTCAGAGTGGAAAATTCCTTTAAATTCGGAGCTGCAGGACGCTGAGACCAGGAGAATGTGATATTTTATGATTGATAATGATGACGAATAGTATTACAGTATCCGGAGAATTACAGGCACACACGAAAATTTTATAACATTCATTTTTGTTGCTTATTTGGTTAAAAATTAGTATAGACGGGAAAGCATAGCCTAAATTGAAAGTATAAACCAAAACGTTTTTAATTTTACGATCAATTTTCAATAATATGCACAAGTATGTTATCAATATACATATATATATATATATATATATATCCAGTGTAGAACAGGCTTAATATAATGTAATAAATATTCTGACAGAAAAATATAATAACATTTAATCCAGATACGAACGCGAACACGCCACTAAGAAAAATAACCTATCAAACATAATATACGTATATTATCAAAAACATAATCGAAATTGTCAATTTCATTTGACGTAATCATGACACATGTCAATAGATTCCAAAAACATATTTATCCCTGTCATTACTTGATGAATTTTTTTTTGACCATAAATTTGTAATCGTACTCGTAATATTATTTTATTTGCTCATGTGTAGCCGTATCAGGTTCCGACAGTATTATTAAAAAAAAGAAATGTCTTACATTTGTCTCAAAACGGTCATGTTGAGTTTTGAAAAAGTCTGTTATATCGAGGAATGCAT
Source organism: Hypercompe scribonia (assembly GCA_949316085.1). Taxonomy (NCBI): domain Eukaryota; kingdom Metazoa; phylum Arthropoda; class Insecta; order Lepidoptera; family Erebidae; genus Hypercompe; species Hypercompe scribonia. The sequence continues at coordinate 18,601,401 of OX438983.1, read as the reverse complement.
AAATATTTATAATGTGTGTATGTTATGATGATGCTAAAATCAATAACCAATTTTCGACACATACTTTCGATAAAAACTTTTTGATGACACGGTAAAAAAACGGGGTTGCTTCAAATGAATCAAGTGTTTTTGTGTAAATTACTACTACCTACAGATTGGAAATGAAACTTTATTGATTTATTCAATAAAAAAATACATTGTCTTTTATAAGATACAAAAATATGATAAAGTCATATTGCCAACTAAATCGGTAATACTATGACTTGGAGAAATACACATAACGCAATTTACAACTCACAACCGACTCAACGACTTTTATTATAATACCACAAAGTCATAAAAATTTACAAACTCAAGCACAGATCACTCAAGCTTATACTTTAACTGCAACCAACAATAAACCATGTCATCATGACGTTTTGAAACGTAGTATTAAAATAAATTAGTATAATATATTTTCCCTTAAAGTCACAAGTTTAATTTCATTTTGCTTTAATTTTCTCGGTCAACCATATTTAAATTGTTGGCTTCAATCTTGCAAGCAAACCGTAAGAACTTATATTTTAGAAGTAATAGAAAATGGCATTGCAAAAGGAAATATGTCGGAAATGAAAACGACTGACATGCGACATTCAATTGTCATACCACATGTAGCAGAAACGTGTATCCATTGCCTTATATGACTTGCCACAGCATAAAATTATAGGAGTGGGCAAATTTAGGACATAGCCTATTTAAAACTAATGTTAAAGGGAAAATAAAGTTGATGGATTTTCGCATTTCAATTTCTCAGCTCTTCATATTGTTTTCTTATTAACATTTCATTGTCCGTCTGTTTGTTAGGTTAACTTACATATTACGGTAAATAAGATACAACCTTAACATTTAGGCAGTTGATTTTTTTCAGTGTATTATTAATATTCTATATTCAAAGTTAATAACCAAAGGACGATCTTTATATAATGTGATTTTTTCGGTCTTTATATTTTGCACTAAGAAATTTGTTCGGAACTCATTTTTTTTTAGAATCTGTATAAAAATGACAAAACCAAGAAAGATATCGAGAAAGAAAACTGTTCTTTGCCCGGAGGGGTAGACAGAGGCATATTAAACACCCACTTTTCATCAGTGCTTTAGTCCCACGCAATAAGTGGCGAGTCTATCGCCGCTAATCGGAATGCTTTGTTTGCCAGAACCCCGTCTGTCGATCACCAGGTGCGTCATTTGCAGGTAAGGTTGTCTTTAGTGGCAACCCTATGCACCTTTGCAATCTACTTAAAGTATAATATTAATTAATTTGTAAAACTTACAAGTACAAGCAATAGTTGACGTAGTAACTATATTTGCTAATTTGTTTTCCACAAGTGTAATTTATCTATAACTAGCCGTATCCTACGCGCGTTGCTACGCCACTAACAAAAACAAATTTGAAGGAAAGACATAAAAACAAAAAAAAATATCCATACCAACCTAGAAACCTTTTTTTTAATAGCCCACCAAAGTGACTCTCCTCTGCTTGATAGCAAGCATGAATAGAATCAAAAAATTGTAGTCACCATATTCATTGCGAATGCTGACAATGCAGTATAGTGACCCACACTATGGCGGCCTATTACGATAGATGTGGGCTCAAGCACAACAAGTTTAGAATTTTATAAAAGACATACAGACAGACAGATATACATTCATTTTTATACATGTAGATGTATTTAGAAATATATAAGTGAGTTTATCAGCAGTTTCGTTACCATAGTATAAGCTCTGTTTAGTTTAGCACCAGATAGCATTATGTGAAATGAGTAGGGATATATATACGTAGGTATTAGCTTATTCTGTATTATACAATGTATACCTTCGTCATTATCAACAGTCTTCAACAGTTTATTGCTGCACATAGACCTCTCCTTCGAAAGAAAGTTGCAGCCGTAAAAATATATAAAAGTCGTGAACCAGCTATCATTTGTATAACAGAATCTTCAATCATATTTTTCAATAACAGACTGTTTGTATCATAATTTAATTCTAGAAAACATCTGTTTAGTCTACTGCCAATCGGAAATAAGAATAAATAACATTTTTAATGAAAAATTATTGAAGAATTTGTCTATGGCATAGTATTTTAGAATTAGTCTAAACAATTTGCTAAATATTTTCGAGACTATCTGAAGAATTAAAACAATAGCTGAGGTTTTGTTTGCCTGATTTATTATGGTAAAGCTGGTGAGCAAAGCAGTGCTTTAGAAATAGACAGATTAAGATGTAGCCAATATTATAACTTTTTTTTTTGTTTTGGCGCCAATTTCTTCACCAGCCATACGTGTATGCAATGTCTAACATGAATCTCACTATTGTAGTGGATAATAATTTGTATAAAGTTGTTAAATTAGTGAAATATTGTAAATTATAAATAGTTTGTATCATTTATTAGATAATACATTATAATTATTAACATTTTACGTAGCCTTCTTAATATTACAAATATCAAAGTCTGTGATGCTGGACGTTTGAATGCTCACCCTTTCACGTAAAAATCACTGAACGAATTAAGATGAAACTTTACAGTAACTCACATAGACTAAGATTTTTTTGTGAGCAAATAATTCCATAGACTAAAATGTTACTGTAAACCTTTTTTCTGATATAAATAAATATAAAAAAAAAACATAATAGCAGTTTGACTCAGCCAGACGATTAGATGTTAGTTTGACAATCCATCCCTTTATATTTCTATATACTATAGTATATCGTATTCCTATACTCGTATTCTTTACTACTTATAACTAGAATTTTCTAAGAATCTTTGCCTTTTACCTTGTTTATAAAGGCATCCGTTTATCACGAGAATGGTTTGATTTTGCTATCTCAATAAAAATAAAGGTTCCAGCTCTCATTCACTTACGATGATCGATAAAATTTTATCGCTCTGTGCGAAAGGAGATTTCTGCGGTTTCTTAATTCCGTACACCTTTGGTTTGCGTTCGCTCGCATTAAATACATGCGTAGATCTGGTATGGTCTGGAATATGGATCTCATTTATATGCAAAGTTTTACTATCGTGTGAGTATATATGTAAATATGTGTAGGTACATACGTAAATGTCTTACAACAAACAAACACATTTTACCATTTTTACTATTTGTTATGCTTAAGAAATAGTGAAGTAAGAAATACTGTTTAGAGCTATTATTTGTGGATAATATTAATTTATTTATTTACACTTTATGCACTTTGTACATCGGTGGACTTAATGCCCAAGGTATACTCTTCCAGTCAACCTTAGGTTGGTATAGAAATATTGTAAGGGAGGTTCACAGAGGTTATATTGACAATTAAACTATACAATACATGAGTACATATATATACATGAACATGATATACATATATATACATACAATACATATGTAATAATATCTAGACGTTAAAATACTTTCCTCTTTATGGTATGACCAATCTTTGTTGAAAGTATTTATATCTTTCTTTCAACCATGTCATCATTATCAACAGCCTTTAACATTTCACTGCTAGACGTAGGCCTCTCCTCAGGAGGTGTTGGTCTGCTGTACCACACTGAAAAGACGCTTGCTATAAGATTTATTTCAAGTTTTCGTTCTCTTTGCAATGATATTCTGTCGTATGACATATGACTGCACGGATGGCATGGTGGCTTAAGTGGTTGCTACACCGCTCTCTATTGCGCCGAGTGTTGTGGGTTACAACCTAACACGGGACTACACTTTGTGTTATTGTATTATTGATCTGTCTGGGTGTTTTTGTGTCCGTTTCTTGAATGTTTATAAAGTCTCCCGCGACACCAGATACATTCATAATGAGAGTAACGTCTTTCTAAAAAATAAATAAATATAAATTTCGTTGTCTTAGTCACCTTTTACGATACCTGTTTGAATAATAGGTATTATAATAGAAGTAGATACAATATATAGTCTAATACCATCGATATATCGAGCTACAGAGTGACAATATCTTGCATACAATTTCATAACATCAATTCCTGAGATGCGATCGATCACGGCACGGGCCCCTCACCTAGACGGATGATCCTCCTTTTCTATTAGGGGGACACAACACCCGTTCTTATACAGTTATATTCAGCTGGCTCACGATACAAACTTCAGTTAGGTTATGTACGGTTAGGATTCAGGGGATGCCATATTAAAATGTAAAATTTCTTAGTTTCCAGATTGATGCTGAACACAATCAGAAGAATAATTGAATTTAAGAGTTCAAATACTAGTTAAAATCGTAAAGAAAATCATAACTAGTGTTTTTAGTTTGACTGCCCAACTTTTGATATTAGATTGTGTATTTTTTTAGGCACCATAACGAGTTTATTTTGAATTAATATTGAACTAGAATTTTCAGTCGACGTTTCACTGTGGCACAATGTGGTTGCGTTTATGACGAATAAGAAATAAAAGTGTCCCGAAAAGCAAAGAAAAAACATTTTTTTTAAGAGCCTGCCTAAGTAACTCTCCTCTGTCTGATGAAAGCATGAATAGAATCCATGAGTTGTGGTCACCATACTCATTGCGAATGCAAATAATACGATATGGTGACGGCGGCCTAGTAACTTCAGGCTTCGTTTGGTTACGTAAAAGGTATGACAGTAATCGTGGCATTATATGGCACACATACCACGACAACTATCACCCCTGCGTCAATAGGCCCCCAGTCTCACACGAACCAACGAGACAGCACGGATGCTGTCGCTTTAGTTTGATCTTCTGTGGGAGGGTAGTACTGTCCCGGTCGAGCCGACCCGTTCCTGCTGAAATCATCGTGGCTTCTACCTATAAATCTTTGAGGAAGTTTGTTATAATTAAATTTTGTCCAGCAGCGGACTGTTAAAGACTGTTGATGGTACTAAATAATAAACAAACAACTTCATTATAATCTCCTAGGCTTTATTATTCCCAAGATTACATGAGGTTAGCTACTCGCATCGGACCTCCGCAATCATGAGGTTGAACTGAATTTGAAGATTGAACTAGTTGCCAGTACATTTGAGGGTGTTGACTTTTCAATAATGATTGCCATAGATGTTTATGATAACCGAGATCGATAAGTTACGTGCTCTCCGAGGTAGGGGCGTGAATCACCACCAACTTCCATACGCCGTGCTGTTGCTAACCTAGGAATTCAACCCGTGGTCCGGATGTCGTAATAACAGCTGTTCCCGGATTCCCATTATCTCAGGCGGAGAGTGGCACACCGTGTGGTTTTAGTCGGGTCCGATTCCGACACACCACTTCGCCGTAAACCCCGGTGGGATGACGGTTCGAGGCGGTTTCCACACATTAAAAAAAAACGGAATGGAATCCAAGACCTCTAAATTGGCAGTCGCATACACTAACCCCTAAACCCAGACTGTATATAAACCAACTTAACGTTTGTAAATATAGAGATATATGTAACGTGTGTACATAAAGTCTCACCACTAGCTCTCACGTGAACCCCTTCAATTCAGCTAAAGTGTATGTATTGAGGTTGATTTCGTGTTGAAATTGTGCTCAACTCCTTGATCAGCAACTTGATACCTAAACCATAATGCTTAAAAGGTCGAGTTTGTAACACAATGTATGTTCTTCCCTATAAGACATTTAAAGGTTGTGTATTAGGTAAGCATGGGCTCTGTTTTATGATTATGTGTTTGTTTTTACCCGACTATATCAGAAGTGGGGTTTACTTTGCAGGAGTGTGTATGTAGACATGTATTCTTGGCCATCTATTCTTTAATTTTATAGCACTTTCTGTAGCCTAAAGGCTTAAGGAATTAAGGGACTTGAGATGTCGTTAGAATCGTTTAGTTGAGAAAGTCACTAGATGTATGAAAATTACAGATATGACTTGTAAATTTTAAGTTAAATTAGATTTTTATGTTGATTAACTTCTTTATGGATTTTCTTTAATACTACTCGTATTTAAAAAGGTTAAGATCTCGTATTAAATTGATTACAGCGCTGCGTTCTAAATAAAAGTGGGTGATGAAGTGAATAAGTAAGTAGTTTTGTTATGAGATCATGTTTTGCCGTTAAATATTTGCAACAACCAATCTGTCTGGCCAGCGTGATACAGTAGGTCAACACCTTCTTTTCAAGGAGAGGCCTATGTCTAGCAGAGGACCTTTACAGGTTGTTGATGTGTGATGTGCAATTTGCATCAAAAACAAATACCTTCTTACATGCAATTTAATTCAATGTGAAAATACATTTAATTAAATCGTCTGTAGGCAATACACAAGCAAAATTAAATTAAATTAAATTAGTGAATGCTGGCCTTAAAAGTGCCCGAGTGAAGAGTCGTTTCATTATTCAATTATCAAATGGATTCTCTTATAACAGTAAGTCGTGGAACCCTAACTGTTGCTCTTTAACATCCTAGGGGACCCTCCAAGCTGCGTCGTAATAGAAATGTGTAAGTATAGGCTATAAATTCAGACCTATTGGCCTTCCTTGACGGCTAGAGAAAATGTTTGCACCTCATTTGAAGACATCAGATATTTCAAATTCGTTTTAAATTGAATTCAGAATTTTATGTAAAACGTATAACCCTATGTGTATAAATAGTTGACACCCCGTGTCGTGATACCACAGATTCATAGAAAACAGTACTTAGCTTCGAAAGAGAGCGCGGGTTTGAGGCAAGGGCTCAAATGGTTGAATGTGTGGATCACCATGATGCTTTGTCTACGTTCGCACTGAATATGGTAACTATCACTCTTGTATTCTAGTCACATTTCCCGTCAGGCAGAGTAATCACTTAAGTAAGCTCCATATTTAAAAAAAAAACGGACTCTGATGACTCTTGAGTTAAAAGTAACGTCCCACAAAGTAAGCTATTTACTTATTTGCCATAAACCAAAAAACACAGATCGAAAAAACGATACGTCCATAGTCATTACGATAGCTCCCTCATCCTTGCAAATTTCCTTATTCCTCCCTTGAGGAGTTGGTGTCAGATACACAGCCGGTTATTAAAAAACAAGTTAAAATCCTTTAGTATGTAACATATTATCGACCTCAAATGAAATAGGGTAGAGATTAAGAACAACAATGGATATACCAAAGTTTGAAAGTGATCGATTAATTTAGAACTTGAGAGCAATCTTCGATCATATAGAAATTAATTTTGAAGTTAATTTAAGAGAACACACTCAAAACTTTTAGACGGGCTTCTTGATTTCTGGATCATATAAGACGTTATCCCATATGAGAATCGTACTCACAGTACTCTGCACAATTAAAATGCGACGTAACTGTCTAAAACACAAGGTCATACATGCAGTATTATTAAAACTTTTGAATCAAAAAGTAGGGAAACCCCATATTTTTCCGTATCTTCTTTTTGTTTTGTTTTTTTATATTAAGAGCCTGCCAAAGTAACTCTACTCTACCTGATGGAAAGCATGAATAGAATCCAAGAGTGGTGGTCAACATACTCATTGCAAATGCAGACAATGCAGTACGGTGACCCACACTATGGCAGCCTTGTGAGATGCTTTTTCACACCCCGCTTGGGGACGTAAAAGGCATGACAGTCATCGTGACAGAGTTAGGCTTACACAGTTACCAAGACAACACAAATGCTGGCGTTTTAGGTTGGTCTTCTGTGGGAGGGTAGTACTGCCTCGGTTGAGCCGGCCCGCTCGTGCTGAAGTCAGCGTGGTTCTACTACCTAATAAATCTATCTATCTATTTATCTTGTCATGTTTCTGAGACAGTGTCTCTGCATAAATTATTTCGGATCTTTCTTTTATATAAGGCACTTATTTACAAAAGCCATTGAATTCTGAACCTTATCCCTTTTAAGTATACACATCAGATATGTCAGCATTGTTACAAAACGTCTCTATTGAAGTTTGGAGGAATTCGTATTGCCCAATTCCATTATTTAGTTCAATTGACATTAAACAGCCGACCGCTTACATTGGTTGAACATGACTATCTTTAAAAGAGGTAGTGGTTTGTGAAATTTCTGGTGACGAGGTAGGGTTCTACTTAATTTAAAGGTAAGTACAGCTTCAATGGTTGTTTATTGGGTCTATTTGAAATGTCTATTTGAAGTGGTGCAATTTGGTGTATCGTTTTTGTTAGTACTAGGGATGTAACCTATTTCATTAACAAGTAGTTTGTGGACCAGGTCAAGTAAAAAACCTGCCAGTACTCGGATTGTAGTAGATATTAATAAGTCGTTTTTTATAGTACATGGACAAATAAACTGACGAGTTACCCAATAGCAGGTAATCACTATTGGGTAACTCTTCAACCAATGATTTAAATATCACCATACTAAATGTTTACGTGAATTGACGCACTCATGATTGGTATTAAGTAGGTAGGTAATGTGTCTATGACCTGCCTCGTTAGTCTAGTGGTTAACATATATGACTGTAGATCAAGAGGTCTTGGGATCGATTCCTGGGACTGGCTAAAAAAGTGTTACTGAGTTTTTCTGATTATAGAAATATTTAATAACAGCCCGGCATTCGGCAGTTCGAGTCTTAACCTACCTGCCTCGGAGACAAAGTAAAGCTGTCGGGCGTGATCTCTCATTGGTCGCGTTGGATGGGTGTTCCTTTGGATTGTAAGAGTGAGAAAACCGAGAGTACCCCTGTGTTTACGCATACTTATACACTTTAATATCTCCTGCGGTTGGTGTTGGTTGAGACTGGCTGTCATGGCCGAAATCAGCTTAGAATACGTTATCATCAATGTGTTTATTTTCTATGTTTATACCACTAATACACGAAGTTTCGATCAGCTTGCACTACTCATGATTAGGGGCAGGCAAGCAGTCAGAGTAAATTTTGGAACAAATATTGTATTGTATTGTACCAACGAAACACGACAGCACGGATGCTGTCGCTTTAGGTTGGTCTTCTACGAGAGGGTAGTACTGACCCGGACGAGCCGGCCAGTTCATGCTGAAATCAGCGTGGCTCTAAAACCTGGTAAATATATGGTTTATAATCGTTGTGATTTAAAACTCGATATAACGAAAATGGGTCATGATAAGGAAATAAACACAAATGTTTAAGATAGAGTCGGCGAGAGAATGAGATAGAACATAGCACACAATATTTTATATTCTAACTCGTATTTGTGCGATGCTTCGAGGTGTGCCCACTCTCGTTTGCTAAACATTGTCCATATGTATTGTATACGTCTTGTGTAGTGGGATAGTGGGTGCATCTATATTGTACTAAGCTTGCTGGTACATTGTGTTCTATGGTTATATGTTATGTAAACGCACTTTTCAGAAGTTTCACTTCTACCGTGTATGAATTGCCCACAAATACCCTTATTTTTCTTTATTTTACTTTTATAACTATTCACATTATAACCTTTCATTAAGATATTTTTTGTAGCAACGTTTTTATTGTCGATATATGTGAATCTTTTGTTCCCTATAATGTAACATAAATTTTGCTTATATAGGATTATTTATTTATTATGAAAACATCTTCTCCCAATTGAATTTATACTTACAAAAATATCTGACATTATTGCTTGTTGATTTACTTTTTTAGTGCCCTTTTGTGGATGATTATATTTCGCACAATAAACATTGCCATTGTACCAAACATACACAAGGACGGGGATTGTAAAGGAAAGTAGTCCCATAAAAACACCACAAAAAAATTAACATCACATCAACAGACTTTAACAGTCCACTGTTGGACATAGGCCTCTCTCTCTCTCTCTCTCTCTCTCTCTCTCTCTCTCTCTCTCTCTCTACTATATCACGTTGTCCGTGTGGTGATGAATTCAGAATGCATAGTGTTACCACCCCTATTCATCCCGTGGATATCGTAAAAGGCAATTAAGGGAACGAAATATACAAGACAACATCGTTACAAAGAGAAGGAAAACTTGAAACAAATCCTATTCCAACCCGTCTGGCTAGCGTGATGTAGTAAGCCAAAATATACCCAGCAATGAAATGTAAAGTGATGATGATGATACCACGCTGGCAAGATGGGTTATTATAGGATTTGTTTCAAGTTTTCCTTCACTTTGCATTGATGTTGTCTTGCGTAGCTTGCTTCCTTAGTAGCCTCTTACGACACCAATGGAAGGAGCAGTAGTGGTGACATTCTGTTATCTTTAATCCATCACGACATGGAGACACAATAATTATTATTTTGTGATAATCACCATCATCAAGAGTTTTCAATAGTCTACTACTAGGTATGGTTCCTTGGAGAGGTTGTGGGCTACTACACCACGCTGACCAGACGGTATAGGGCTTACGTCACGTTTTCCTACCTTACTCTTGACAGTCTTAAGGGTCTGACTGTTATAATACCCAAGGGATAAATAGGGATAGTATCACTTGGTATTCTTAATCCGTCACTACACAAATTAAATCAACCTATCGCCGTCCACTGGTAAACGAAGGTCTCCCCCAAGGAGCATCAAAATTAAATAGGGTGGAAGTTAAGGATATTACAATGAATAATTTATGAACATGTCAGAAGTTTGGAGGTGATCATATTAATTTTAAAAGTTGAGAACAATATTCGATCATTTTGTGTACATATATTAGATTTGAAGTTTTAGAAGGATTTAAAAAGAGGACTTTGGGACTGACTTGTTGAGTGATTAATGATCCTGACCTCTAGTTGGGAGCTCAATTTCTAACGCAACAATCCGGTCTTAGACTACGCGGAAAATCAAATGAGATTAAATTCTCTATTCTCTCACAGCTTATTTTTGACGGAGCCTTAAAATGAACTTAAAAATGAACTGCAAAGTTTGTCACAGTTAAAATGAAATAAAAAATGGGTAGAGAAGAAAGTCAGGTGTACTTTACACTTCACTTTACCCTCTGTTTGCAAATAAATAAATATTTCGGACATTTGTCACACAACGCCATCTAGTTTCAAACTAAGCAGAGCTTGTGCTATGATAGCTAGACTGACTGATAGAATACTTGTATACTTTATTTTTGTAAATACATACATATTATACATAGAAAACATCCAAACTTCGAAATAAATATTTGCAGATCACACAAACATTTGGTCCAATCCGGGAATCAAACCCGAGACCGCAAGCACAGCAGTCGCATTCACTGTTGCTGCGCCATCGAGGTAGTTAGTATTAATGAAATTTATTATATAATTTCAATTGTCTCATATTGACAAACAACTTAGTTTTCCAGGCACTATACGTGACATCGTTTGTCACGTATCATTGTAAAAATACTCAAAAATAATTCAAATCAAATCATTGGAACGAGAGATTTGCGGTCGGCACTTATTTACCCAAGGGTATCTTACGAGCTAAAATCCAATTTGCAGTTGGTTTGGTTTATAAACCTCAGACCATTACATTCCACCTTTTAAGTGACAGTGACATCAAAGTTAATTAAAATAGAAATAAAAAAAAGATATATTATTTCATTTGCAGGCTACATCTCATTTAAATCTTCTTTCTAAATATAAAAGTATGTCACTGTAATAAATATATAAATTTTGATGAGTTGGACAAAATGTTGAATATTTGAGACAAGTTTGTTTAGAAAGCCTTATTCTGAAAAACAGTTCTTTTAATGAGGTGAAGAGCTAACGAACGGAGACGCGTAGGCAATAGTTGCCTTATCGACCTTTGATTGTGCTCAGACTGGAATGAGTTTTCAGTAATCTCTCTGACTTGAAAAGCCGTGGTACTACTTTTGCTGAACCAATCCATATGTATTATTCTTATATTATTATTATAATTAATATTAAACCTGTCAATAGTTCGGTAGGCGGGTCTATTGTTGAATTATAAAATAAAAAACAAACTGTGTAGTTTAGAAGACTTCCCGTGTGACAACAGAACGTTAAGGCGTTTGTCCCGGTTGCCATGTGATAATGTGCCATCTTTGGATATCGGTAAGAGTCCTACAGAGTTTTGATATCGCCAAATACTTGGGTTGTAGAGGTCTGATGGCAGTTCCTCCACATAAAAAAACGAACTATTTGAAAAAAGAATTCGGAGGGTATGAAAAACGTATGATTGAGAAACGAATGAAATAGTAGATAAGACGTACGCTATCCAATTCGAGACTTTTATTAAAGAACCGTTAGAAAGTTCAACCTTTTTCACTTGTGAAACCATATGTGTCAAACTCGAGACGTTTAGACACTAGCAGTTATGAAAGAGTCACAAGAAGGATAAGTTTATAATGTTCACTTATTTTCTAACTTAGTTATACTCAAAGTTAAATTCTTCTCTTTTGTAAGCTTGTTTCTTTAAAATTACTTTTTACGTTATTACAACACAAAAGAGACACATTGATTTAACGTTTAATTTGACAGCTGTAAAGCAGAAAACAAAACTACGCTATACAAACTGTTTTCATATTATTTTTAATTGTAAAAACCTTTTTACAGTTTTACGAACTGGACATAGAGTTCAATTAAAAAAAGATAAAAATAATAACGCGTTCTAATTTTAAAAACGTTTCATAAAAGAGACTTGGAATTCCTTTTTTTCTAGTAATGGCTACATTTGACAATTTCAATTTGTAAAGGCTTATATTTTATGAAAACGTGAACTGAATATCTACTACCATGTTTGGACAGGAAAGATAATCCATTTTATGTGACTACGTACCTTTAATGAATGGCTTTCACGTGATTGAATACGAAGCATAAATAATAAATTGTGTGTACCATCATATTTTATATATTTCGTTAAGTCGATAAACGGATTGTAGATATTCATGTTTTTTTATATGCGTAAGTATTTTTAATGCTATCAGTTGCTAGAATATGGATTATTTAGTAATATTCTGCATCTCTGAACAAATACTAAGACGTAAGTGGGATGTTTAATGTGCCTCTGTCTTTCCTTTTGGAGACAAAAACGTAAGTATAAATTTACATACATATAATTTTTTTGAACTACCACAATTTTTACACATACATATAGTTATGAAGTACAGCAAGAATTCTTGGTTTTTTAAATTATTTAAAAAGGTTAGAAGGTTTCGAAGTATTGTAACCTTTCTAAATAATTTAATAAAACCTTCTTGGAATAAATCTACTTCTCATTTATAATATAGTTTCTCATATATAATATTTTGTGATATTTTTAGTTAGATTAGATGTATAATAAAAACCTCGACCATAACTAAATGTAACAAATAATTAACCTTATAATATTCACACAATTTTAACTATAGTCGTATAAGAAACAGAGTGTAATTGCCCGTATAATAGTAACGAAGCTAATTTTAAAGAATGAACTGAGCTTAGAATTATCTTTATCTTCACAATGTAGCGCAAGGTATGTAGCGCAAGGCAGTTTTGAAGATAGAGGTAGAAAATGTACCTGACGGAAAGTACATGAACTATCTACTAACAAATTTAAATAATTAGTCGACTAAATTTAGGACGATGTACAGAGAGTTATCAGAACGGTACGTATTCTAACTTTGTGGCTCCGACAAGGGAAATGACTTGTCCAAAACGCTTGTACTTCGCTCATCAAATTCCATCCCATAATTTTCCCTTTATCCTACATAATTGGATGATGAACTTTAGCGATTTTGGGAGCGATCATAAATTAAATTAAAATATTTCGAAGAGGTTCTGAATTTGATTGGGAGTTATTGGTCTGACGTAATTCGGTATTCAGAATTCATCAGTTTGGACAATTAAATGGAAAGTTAGTTTAATTATGAGGTGTTCAGAAGCATTACGGCTATTGTTTTGTATTCACCGCAATTTACAATTTACAAATTATACGTTTGTTAAAGGACAAAGTAGCTGAGTTAGGCAAACTTCCTCTGCACCCCATCTGAGACAAGTTCTTGTTGTAAGCCACTAGTTACTTCTTTCCAAAGGAAAGGTTTTAATTACCATTGATACAAGGATTTCATGTACAGTGCGTATAGAATAATGATTTTCTTAGAGAATTCTAACTTTACGACTTGTGACTTTGACCAGCTGAAAGCAAGGTGAGAAAAAGGTATTAGAGAAAATCCCTTTCTTCTATTGCCTTCTCAAATTTTGTTTCACTTTTTAACACAGTTCTCACAAGTATCATATGTTAGTGGAAGTCGGGTTACATGCTAACGCCTTGCTCCCTCAACAATGACTGGCTGGAGAGCCTCCACGGCAACAAAACCAGCACGTGGAACCTCCAACCAGGAGGACCAACGAACCATCGTGGCTTGATGAGCGGCCTCACGCCACTCGCGTACTTCTTCGGGAAACTGATACAAACCATGTACCAGCCTGTCTGGTCAGCGTGATATAGTAAGCCTAAACTTCGTTTCTAAGGAAAGGCCTATGTCCAGCAGTGGACTATTAAAGGTGTGATCAACCGTTGATGTGATGATGTGATAATTATGGCCAATAAATGAGATTTAAAACCGTTTCAAGCTTTTGTATAAGTAAATTAATTATGTTTGAAATTCATTTTATAGGTATCAGGAGACTTTTAGTATTTAATAATATTATTTATAAAGTGTTAATTGAGATTTCAGTACGATTAGAACGTTTTATTTTTCACTTTAGAGTCAAGCAATATCATCATTTCCGATTCTATTCCCAAATTTTGTCGAGGGTCGCTATACGTTACATTGTAGAGGGTTTTAGCATGTTACTTTTCTGGATGACCGCCTGTTGGACGCTCACTCTTTTCCGGAGTAATCATTTTGTAACGACTGACGTAAGAAAGTGAATTTAAGTAAGAAAAGCGAGTAAAGCAAGTGGTCCAGGGTAAGGGATATTACAAGTCTTGGATATATCGTCAGATTTTCATGATAGACTACAGATACCCGGGTGATTAGTTTTTATCATTTTGATTTATTTTCCCGTTCATTGACCGATATAACTTAAAGTGTAATTATATAGAGATTTATACTGTAAAAGGCATCTAGTTATAATGGACTTCGATATTTTTATATAGACATTTCTGCGATTTTTGATTTCATAAAATCTTTTGAGTGTTCCATTAGGGTCATCCTCTTAAGGTTTCCATTAAGAACTTACTGCCAAAAGTCAACCTTACCTGCAAGTGTTATAACTGCTGATCGACGGACGAGGCTCTGGCAAGTAAAACATCCCGATTAGCAGCAATAGCTGCACCGAAAAATAGGCGTTTCGTATATAAAAATATGCCTCTGCCTATCCATTCGGAAAAACAGGCGTGATTTTACACATGCCTATAAAATCTTTTTTATTTCACCTTAGCTTTCTGCACTCCTTAACAATAAATATTTCAAGTATGATACGCTTCCAAGTACCAGTTTCAAAATAGGTATAAACACGTTTCTTCACGTATGAACATCTTGATACTTAAAACGATAACACAAAACGCGATAGCTATTTATTAAAAATTAAGACTACAAAATATAAATCTGAACATATAAATCTTTATTTCAGCAATCTAACACCACTCTGATTAATTAGCCTTGTAAGCCAGACCCTCGTCTGAAGACCACAAAGGAATTTCATCTACAAAAATTACTTTCTGAGGTTCAACAGGTGTACTACAATAACTTTTGTTCTACTCACCTACGTAAAGTACGAACGTAGAAACATTTCCTTTTTTACTTAAGAAATGAGCTCACAATGTGCCCCGCAAGTCCAATTAACTTGAAGGTCTTATTTTTTTTTCTTTTTCGTATGAAATTATTTTGGGAATTCGTGTTGTCACTCATTCGGTCATTGTCATATTTCAGGTCATTAATTTTACTGTCCGAAATTATATTCTTATAAATTAATTTGAAAATCGATTTTTGCTCATGGAGTGCCCAAATAAGAGTGCTGTGGGTTTTCGATCGTTTTATTACTGAGATCCTATGAGCATTTTCCAGCTTCACTATCAAACACTGGTTACTTTAAGACTAAAGTACACATCACGAGTTAAAAAGAGCGAAAATTCGATAAAATTACGTCGTTTTAATATGGACCCTCTATCTATCTATTTAGGAACAAAATCTACGTCAAGACGAATTATACGAGACCAAACTCGATGGAGTTGTGCCATTTCATTATAGCGTTCCTCTGTGTACCTGCCAGCTTCATCAGTAGATCAGGTTCATGTCATCATAATATTGTATAGTCACACGATATGTTTGCAAAATTACAGCTTAATCACTGGAAGATATCTGCTTAAAAATTGAGTTGTAAGATGCTACCACATTATAATAATTAAATATAATTAATTGTGCGAACATAAATCCTTAAAACGACGAAGGCTACCGACAAAAGTGAAAACTTAAAACTATATTTTAAAATTTCAAACTGATTGCGGTTTTAACAATTAAAATTTTATACTTTTTGATTTAAAATTAATCTGATTATCACATTTATCAGCACTCCAATCATGTATAATAATTATAGTTTCCTAAACACAGCACAAAATATTAATAAAATTAATGAAAATAAACACACTGATACAACCGGATACATACGATGTGTAGTACATAAGCCGTGCGTGTGTACTTAGCATGTAGCTGACGCAATCCCATGGGATTTTCCCCTACTAAACGCGACTATAAAAGTTTTTACCTCAAAGATGCATAGGTGTATGTCAGTCGTGATGTGTCATGGTATAAGTAACTACCGTCAACCGAATACAGTTGCAACTCAAAAGTCAGAAGTGAGAAGTGAGAGTCCGGTGTTCCGGCCAGAATTAGGACTTGGGTCACTTTACACTGGGTTAGGAAAGATATGCAAAACTGAAGTTTGGATTAGGAACCTACAATATAATTAGACATCTAGGTCGTCTTAGTGTTTTAATTTAAATATTTACAATTAGTCTTAATTGTTGTACTTCACGTAACGCTTTCACATCATGCGGTTTCTTTGGTAATTTGTTGGATTCTAAGTTGCAAAGATCAACACCGTCGAAAATACGCAACTCAACGCAAGTTTTTTCTTTTACACATCGCAGTTTTGTTTAGGGTAGTGCCCTGTGGACTTTTTCTGAGCTTATTCACGTCAGATCACCGCGGTGACCGCATTTGATGTTGTGATTAGTGAAATGCTTAGAGCCTAGTATGTGTCTGTTTCACATTAACTCGGTCGTCACGGTGAGTGTGTTCAGTTCTACAATTGATGAAAATTTCGGTGTAGGTCAATCGAAAAGATGAACGCAGTCCCCGTGGCAATTGATTAGACGTGATATAAAGTCACACCAGACCCTCAGGAGCGTACGTAACTACCCAACTGAAGATTAGCAGTAGCATTCTCCGTTTAACACACACATAGCTTTCAATTGCCTGATACGATAACGACAACTAACCCCTCTATATCATTTGCTTTTAGTTATGCCCCTGTATCTATTAAATCAAGGGGCATGTAATACATAAGCTTGAACACAATCTCCATTGATCCCTTCGACCACGATTTCAGTAACCAAAACGCTACATCTCAATATAATTTTCGAGTGTATACTTAATTTCAATATGTGCTTGTAACTATTACAATTATTATTGCGTTAGCAGGAGTAACATTTGAAGGTTGTCGTTTTCCAGAAGTTGCTGCCTCTCGGCGACTTATAAGACATTGTTCAATTTACTACCTACGATTATTTTCACAAAAAATTAAATAATAAAAAAATAAATGAAAATAAACCGACTTCAAAAAACAAAACAAAAACTATAGATTAACGTTCATTAGTGATTAATTTCATTATTATTAATATTTAGTAATCAGAGTAGATCATGTGCTATGTGTAAATAATCGACTGTAGTTGTCTCAAAACAATCAAAATAGGTTTGCCTATTACAATATATAACTTATGTGGGCGGATAAACGTAACTAATCAAATATCTATTGGGTTTGGCACCGACTTCAAACAGACTTTAGGTGCCTAGCATACATTATTATACTACTATATTTAAACTAATAGATAATTAGGTATAGACAAGAACTGTTCTAAATTTAAACCAGTTTTTTTTCTTTTTTTCATATTTTAAAGTAGAGAGCTATCGTTTCATGCTTTTTGAAGTCGGTTTATTTTTTTTAATTAGTTGCAAAATATAGTATCTATTTAAAATACAACAAACAAAGATATACCAATGGAATTAGAATAAAGTAGATCGACTAGTATAAGTATGTGCCAACTGTTACTAAAACTGTTTTAAAAAGGTCAAAATAGCTGCGAGCCACTTAGAAACTTACTACTATCTCTTCTGAAACAATGGAATGGCTCTCAGTTTACTGGACAAAATTTTTTAAAAGAATTTACTTGTAATACTGTGTTGGGATGTACCAATAAAAGTTAAATGATAATCTCTATAACGTGGCTATTTTGCCCTATACAACTGCCCTTCTCTCTAGGGGAGAAAGGTAAGTAAATATAGTAAGCTACATCCTCTTACCTAAAGGGAGGCCTATGTCCAATAGTGAACTTTAAAAAGCTGTACTTGATCCTCTTTTCTATTACGAGTGAATTATGAATTATTTAATAAAAGTCATGTGAAAGATTTTTAATGTTCATAATATTATTTCTTATATTATAAGACTTCAGCAGGTCATATGCAAACTTTTTAACGAACCTAAGGACTTCAAACTCGTGACCACGGTCAATAGAATCTAGTGTAAAGTAGTAAAAAACGTGAGGCAATTTATAGGTATGTTCTATTTATTACGTGAATCTGTTCATTCTCATCTACCTACGTATATAAATTTAAGAAGAAAGTTCTAGATTCGGTTTTGTTTTAATTTATTACCTTAGAATTGCATTATTCCTGAAGCGATTAGAAAAATATCGCTATTAGTCTAGAACATTAAGTAAGCTTATATGTAACTCGATATTATGAAATGATAGTTCAACAAGCAAATTCATTTTGGTATTATATCTATACAGTATACATTTTGTAAATCTGATTTAAATCAAAAATCATTAATGTAGGGTGGGCCAAGAGTTCATTAACATCTGAATTGAACATCCTGCGCAAACATGTTAGGGGAGTTCTTGTAGCCGATGCTACTGGAATTTGCTGGCTACAATCGTTTCAACAAGATAGAACCACTTGTCACACATCCAATGAGTCCCTGCCGGTGATCAAAGACTTCTTTCCGGAAAGGCCGATTTCCAGACAAGGCGACATTCCATGACCACCCAGAAGTTCAGATCTATCCCCAGCAGACTTCTTCTATTTATTATTTGAAGAATCGTGTCTACATCAATAAACCAAATACACTACATCAACTAAAAAAAATCAGTGAGGAGATGTCGGCGATCTCGCGGATTCTTTACCGACGAGTATTCGAAAATTTCGGCGCTCGCTTAGGAGAGTGTAAACGTTGAAACGGCGATAAATTTAGACAATATAATTTTTAAAAAATAAACTCCTACTAATTAACTTTCTTATAAATAAATAAGTTTTATAATACATCATATGGTTTTTTTTATAGGATTGTTTCGAACGTTAACTAATTCGTAACCCACCCTATATATGAAAAGGTCCTTGATTTTTGATACGCTTCTATTAGCTTCACCTATGTTTATATGTTTATTTGTAACTGTTTTTTGTAAGCATGCTTTTTAGTTTTTTAAAACTATATTTATTACCAATGTTGTATTATTATTTATTTATTAGAGGTGCAAAATTTTGTGATAAGTTATCCAACATTAACTTAATTTGTTCAATATTATTTTCATTGTATGTTAAATTAACGGTCTTAATGAAAAGATATGTAGGACTGCCAAATTTTTAGGTATTACATGCCTTTCAATATTATGTTTTAAACTAATCATCAGTAGTCTTTGTTGCCTTATTTGACGAGGATGATAACCGGACACTGTCTCCGGTGATATCTATTCAATATGCATTATGTTAAACAACCGCGACGCTCCATTGTTTACGGAAAAGCGCCACTTTGTTAAATAAGATTTATTGCAATACGAAGGCTCTTGTTATAACCTAACCGTGATCACTTTGACGTACACTGACATTAAGGCTGAGTTTGATTCACTCGGAGAGCTACCGGATACCCTTTGTCGTCCGATGAAGATTGCGCCTCGGTTCGTGTTGTGTCGTATTCAAAAGTACAACTCGGTCCGTAACGTAGTTTAGCGTGTTCACGTCATGCGTTCACGATTTATTTTTACCTCAAAAGTAAACTCAATCGTTCTTGTATCTTGATTTATAGTGGCCTCATAAACGTTGCCCAAAATGATTCACGATGACACAAAAATATATTTATGAACACTTTCAACCCATTTCTCCCCCAAAAACAGAGGCACCGAACTAAATGTTCTTCCGCATCAGGTTTTATACGTAATTTCTCCAACTGTGCACTTAAAAACTCGTCGCAAAAAGACATAGCAGGCCGACTGCCAACTTTTCCGTTTCGAAGTCGAATTAAAAAAAGACGTTACACTAACTTTCGAGTAAATATAGCCATGGGTGAACGAACGTGGCGTCTAGCACTGACCTCCTTTCTGTGTGATGTTGAACGTGCGGAGCCTGTAGGAGTCCTCATCAGGTTCCTCGGCTTCTTGTTGGTGTGTGTTGCGCGGGACGTCTAGGAAAGCATTAGACCGACGAGGCTGATTGTGCTGGCCGGGAGGTGGCCGACGTCGCGCTGAAGCCTGCCGACGCACTTGTGGTGGAGTCTCCGCCTCGGCAAGGCGAGGTTCAGAACTATACCGAGCTCTGGTCTCCCTATCCAACTGCTGTTGCTGTTGTTGACGGCGGTGTCGCACTGATCGTCCGCCGGTTATCCGGGCGGATTGCGAACGCGCGGCAGGTCGGCGCCGAGGTGCCGGCGTGGTCTCCATGGGAGCCGCGAGGGCTTCCATACTCGCGGAAGCGGGAGCGCATATCGATTGCGAGCGCTTCGTACGTCCGTCCGTAGCCATAGTCGCGACGTTACTGAAGCTCTGAGTGGCCGCCCGCCCCGCGTGTCTGGGCGGGCGGTTACTTGTTGCATTGTGGATTACGGTTTTAATGCTTTTAAATGGTACTAATTTGCGTGGTGTTCTTTTATTAATTGTAGTTTAATCTTTTGTAATGCATGTGGTATTAATGAAGTTGGTTTTCCTGTATGTGGTTGTGTGCTAAACACGCTTTCACTTTATTCAAACTTTATTCAGTGAATAGGCAACTTTGCAGTTCAGTGAGCTGTGCTCGTTGGGCCACTAAAGTAGCCTATATTTATAGATTTGAAACTGTGCGTTATAGTTTTCTTTACATTTAAAATAAAATGAATTATCGGTCATAGAATTTACAACGTTGTAAAATCGATTGAAATTCATTAATATAGTGATTTGAATTGCGCTAGAATCGTCTGGTTAGTGTTGTATTGTTTATTTTAGACTTATCAAACGCAATTTACGTTATCTACCTGTAAAAAAAATTACACATGAAGGAGTATTGTGTCTGAAGACGTAATGTACCTACATTGCGTCTTCAGAAAAGGATGAATCTCTCGCACATTCTAAGATTCATCCTTCACACCCGTAAAGGATGAAATCTTAGAATCTGCTGTATAATATTCCAGGATTAATCATTCACGTATTGAATTAGTAACATTAGCACAAGTTATTTTGAGAGTACAGTGGTTAAACTTAGAAAAATTTTACAAGATTATGGCGAAGCCAAAAGTATAGGTAAGAATTTTGGTAGTCTATGTATGTTCTACTAATTTAAAACTACTTAACCAATGTTAATCAATGAGGTATCAATAGATTCAGTATAATGGCGCAGTGATAAAGACAATATATTTTAATCTTATCAAAATTTTATATGACGAAATATAAACTGTATATTCTAACCTCAAAAAAAATTAAAGTGTGTTGGGTATCAAAAGAAAGGTCTTGACGAGCACATTAGTCGTATCATGTTTGACTCCAAATCTATGGCCTTTCACTCTTTCTTAGGATACGACGATGTAGATATTGCACTAGTGTATATGGTCGATCTGATAACGTAAAAGTGTCATAAAAATTAAGTTAAAAACTATAATTCTACTACGTGAAAAGGTGTTTTCACTTGTTTTGATGAAATTCATAAATACATAGGTACAGAAATAGTCAAGATAGAGCCGTAAATTATATTCTTGAATTTTTTAGACCCATTTTTTTATGTTATTTGTTTTTTTTTTTACGAAGTAGTTGTGCAATTTTTTAAATTTTATTTTATAATCTATATATTAATACGTAATGCAAAAACTTCCTACACCCTTTTACGAAAATTGCGAGGACGCAGGAGCATATTTGGCACACTTATCGTTTATGTGTAGGAGAAGTGCAGAACGCTAATATTTTTTAATAATAATGCATAAAAAGTACATTAAATCAATAAATAAAACATTACACAAACCAGCATGCATTTGACACATGCATACACAAGTATTTGTACACGTATACATACTCTGTGGTCAAATTGTCTCTTTTGTTTATTATAGACATTGTTGAGTGTCAAACAGTTTTATTTGACGAATCCTACGTGAAATACTGAGTGCTTATACAAATTTATGTAATATATACATATATATAAGTTGTGTAGCAGTAAGATACATTTAAATGTACACGGACTTTCATTATATGCATAAAGAAAGTTCTGTAGCAGCAATTTGCAATGACAACATTCAGGTACAAAAAAAATATAATTTGCTATTGCTGGTTTAAAGCAATTATTAATAGTTGTAGTATGTAGTTTACGATTTCAGTAATTGTGTATACTTCAGGATAAATAAGTGGTTTTGAGAGATACGTACATTTAAATGTGCTCTAAATGTCATTACAAATGTGTTTTTAAGTTATGATTGTGGATTAATGGATTTAGAGTGCAGGTGAAACAAGTGAGGTGAGTGCAGGTGCAATGCGAAAGATTTTAAATCTGAAGTGACTTTAGGCGACCGAACTGCATTCACTTCATGTTGTCACAAGGGTAAAGCAATGTTACCACCCTTAAGTCAAAATGAATATTTTAAATCATTGTACTCATTGACTTACTTCAAATGAACCTTCAATAAAAAGTAAATCAAAAAATTATTTAGAATAAATTAGGAAATATAATTCATGTTTTGCTATTAGTCCAAGAGCCCGTGAGTGCCAGACCTTCGTCATTTTATAAAAGCTGAAAGTTCTTCTATGTGTGTCCCTAGTACAAGTAAGAATGATCCCCAAACATGAAGCTGAGGCAGCGGTGGCTTTGGCAGATAACAGGCAACAAAGGTGTGTAAAATTCCATCTCAAATTCGTCATGATATAAAACTTGATTTTTTTATATTTGATTCATAATAATATCAAAACTCACGTTGCTCATTGCCAGACAGTTAGTATAGTTCCAACCTTCTGCCGGACACCCCTAAACTATTATAATTTATAATTATACTTACGTTATATTATAAAACCTAAGTTTTATATATAATTTTTTGGGAGCCTATTAAACTATGTTTACATAGTAGCCGGACAGTTTCGAAGGTTCTATCATCTTGCCAGACGCATTCAAAGTGAGCAATAATCGGGAGAGCAAGGAGCGTATACAGTAACTAAAGGTTATATTATAAAACCTAAGTTTCATATATAATATTTTGGGAGCCTATTAAACTATGTTTACATAGTAGCCGGACAGTTTCGAAGGTTCTATCATCTTGCCAGACGCATTCAAAGTGAGCAATAATCGGGAGAGCAAGGAGCGTATACAGTAACTAAAGGTTATATTATAAAACCTAAGTTTCATATATAATATTTTGGGAGCCTATTAAACTATGTTTACATAGTAGCCGGACAGTTTCGAAGGTTCTATCATCTTGCCAGACGCATTCAAAGTGAGCAATAATCGGGAGAGCAAGGAGTGTATACAGTAACTAAAGGTTATATTATAAAACCTAAGTTTCTTATATAATTTTTTGGGAGCCTATTAAACTATGTTTACATAGTAGCCGGACAGTTTCGAAGGTTCTATCATCTTGCCAGACGCATTCAAAGGCTGCGGTCCGAATGGTGCTCACAGCACTTACGACGTTTAAACTGCTAACGTGTGGACCGATTTAGTGAGCGCGCGATAACGATGAAAATGATGAAAATATTTAGATTTAATTAAAATAAATTAATTTCTCTGTAAATTTTTTATCTTAAAAAAAAAATGTCCTTTGGTATAATAAACACTAAAATTTGATTTACTTTGTTTCATAATTTTAGGCTTTATAATTTTAATAGCATTGACAACAATAAACTTCTTAAAAATGAAAAATAATATCAATCAAATTATTAGATTTTCGACATGATTGACATTGTATGAGAAAAATTTTACTCAGTATTATTTTAAATATTTGTTATTGAAATTGTAAAAATTAATTAATGAAATTTCTGGATTAAGAAAAAAATAAACTGCACAATTTGAAATTAATAACAATAGATGCGCAGTGAAGGGCCGCAATAGACCAAGCGCTCTGTTTCATTCGCACTAGTTACTGTATACGCTTCTTGCTCTCCCGATTACTGCTGACTTTGAATGCGTCTGACAAGATGATAGAACCTTCGAAACTGTCCGGCTACTATATAAATATAGTTTAATAGGCTCCCAAAAAATTATATATGAAACTTAGGTTTTATAATATAACGTATAGTTACTATATACGCTCCTTGCTCTTTCGATTATTGTTCACTTTGAATGCGTCTGGCAAGATGATAGAACCTTCGAAACTGTCCGGCTACTATATAAACATAGTTTAATAGGCTCCCAAAAAATTATATATAAAATTTAGGTTTTATAATATAACGTTTAGTTACTGTATTCGCTCCTTGCTCTCCCGATTATTGCTCACTTTGAATGCGTCTGGCAAGATGATAGAACCTTCAAAACTGTCTGGCTACTATATAAACATAGTTTAATAGGCTCCCAAAAAATTATATATAAAATTTAGGTTTTATAATATAACGTTTAGTTACTGTATTCGCTCCTTGCTCTCCCGATTATTGCTCACTTTGAATGCGTCTGGCAAGATGATAGAACCTTCGAAACTGTCCGGCTACTATGTAAACATAGTTTAATAGGCTCCCAAAAAATTATATATGAAACTTAGGTTTTATAATATAACCTTTAGTTACTGTATTCGCTCCTTGATCTCCCGATTATTGCTCACTTTGAATGCGTCTGGCAAGATGATAGAACCTTCAAAACTGTCTGGCTGCTATGTAAACATAGTTTAATAGGCTCCCAAAAAATTATATATAAAACTTAGGTTTTATAATATAACGTAAGTATAATTATAAATTATAATAGTTTAGGGGTGTCCGGCAGAGGGTTGGAACCATACTAACTGTCTGGCAATGAGCAACGCGAGTTTTGATATTATTATGAATCAAATATAAAAAAATCAAGTTTTATATCATGACGAATTTGAGATGGAATTTTACACACCTTTGTTGCCTGTTATCTGCCAAAGCCACCGCTGCCTCAGCTTCATGTTTGGGGATCATTCTTACCTGTACTAGGGACACACATAGAAGAACTTTCAGCTTTTATAAAATGACGAAGGTCTGGCACTCACGGGCTCTTGCTCTATATGGTTAGCTCAGAAGCCAAAGTTGCTGAGGTAGGTACAACTGGAGTGTATTATTTCAAAATATATGATGTTTTTTATCACAGATCAGGCCCAATGACTGCTGCATATGGTCGCTCACCATGTTATGCACACTTATATTTTTATGATGTTGACACTGCTATTAATTATAGATTACAAGAACGTATTAGTCAAACATGTAACATAATGCGTGAAATTTTACTGGAATTGGACAAAACAGTCCAAAAAATTGGTGTTTTATTAAATCGGCCAGTTTTTACACATGGGCAATTATATGTCGCAGCAAGTAGAGTTCGTTCATTCGCTGGTTTAAGGTTTTATATATCCGAATATAATGGCCAAGGACATTTAGCAAACGATGAAAGAGTTTTTACAAAAAACATTGTTTTCAGAGAAGTTTTAAATCATTAATTATATTATTACAATATGCGATAAAAAATGTTTTTTTGTTTTGCATCCTCTTATAGCATGTTTTGTTTTAATAAACATTTTTAAATAGGTATTCTTTATTTTACTTCTTTTTAATTTCATATAATTTGTTCAAAAAAGAAATTGGCAAATAACAGTCTTGGTCAAATCTGTGTAGTTTAGTTTTGGACAGTAGAACATTAATAATGTTTGAATACTATATTTTAATAATGTATATTAAGTTACCTACAATTTAAATTTATTATGGTCGAATTTCGACCAATGGGCGACCACTAGTATTATTAAATTTACGATTAAAGTATATCAAAATAATTTCTATTGTACTTGTTAACTTTATTATATATATATGTATATATATAAAAGACGATTGGCATATATCAAGTACATATGTATGTTTGTATGAGCAGAACTAATGAAATTGACTCAAGTAGGAACAAAATTCTATCGAATACTTCAATTCAAAATACATGTGTTCTGAATCACAGTAGCATTATTTTTATTTTATCCGCAGATCAGTATGTACAAGTCCCACTTTAATCACGCGTTATTGCCATAATCTATCACTATATATATATATATACTATATATATATATATATATATATATATGTATATATACATTTTTATAGCTTTGACAAATAATTTGTTATAGTAAATTAATTTAAAAAAAGATATTAATTTAAAATCACTACCTATTCTTACACCTATTAAATAAACCCAAAAAAAATTGTAAAAATCTGTTAAACAGTTTCAACACTGTGGCACAAACACTGTGACACAAGATTTCTATGTATTGTATTCATGTGTACAAAAATATTATTTTTAGATGACTATCTAACATACTAAGTTCTATTTCTTGGCATAAAATGTACACTCCTGATAAAAAAAAATAATAATTACTCGTAAGGAATGCCCTGATGCCACCCCTCTATTTTACAACCCTCTGTCACTTAAAACAAAGTGACATCTTTTCCAGGGAGACGTGAAAATTGTTTTTAATTGCTTTTATTATTGCCACTTCTGACATACTTTTAATTGCTCGCTTGCCTTTAATTTTTGCCTACTCCTAATTTTCATGTCGAAATTAAACTTACTATATATGTACGAGTATATTTGTAGTTTTGATGATAACACACATGATGATAACAGTGTTTGATGGTAGATAGTAGAGCCACGTTGACTTGAGCACGAACTGGTCGACTCGACCAAAACAGTACTAACCTCTCACAGAAGACCAACCTAAAGCGACTGCATCTGTGCAGTCGTCTTTTGTAGGTGAACGTGAGGGCGGAGATCCATTGATGCAGAGGTGATAACTATCGAGGTAAATGTTCTGACATGAAGAAACATCTCACTAGCTCGCCATATCGTGGGTCACCAAACTACATTGTCTGCATTCGCAATGTGTATGGTGACCACAACTTTTAAATTTTATATATTCGTGCTTTAAAGCAGTCGGAATAGTCTCTTTTGCAGTCTTTAAATAAAAAAACGCGGCTTCGCTCTCTTGATTCCTGTCTTAATGGGTGGTCACATGCTTTTCAGCTTCCATTACTTTGAAATATAAAGCTCCAGTGGCTTAGATTCTGCGTTGATGAATCAGTCAACGATGACAAGTAAATGTGTGTGAAAAGACGATATTTGGAACTCCTTGATTTTAGTCTATCGAACTCCTGAAGATGATACAGGTGGATAATTTGTGACTGCTGTGCTTGAGGTCCCGTTTCCGATGCCCGAGTCGGAAATGTTTGTATGATCTGCAAACAAATTTTCGAAGTTTGGGTGTTTTCTATGTACCTAGTTATCATAGCTAAGCTCTGCTTAGTTTGAAACTAGATGATGTTCTGTGTCAAATGTCCGAAATTAATAATAAGCTTTTTAAATTTCAATTTAATTTTCTTTCTTCTTTCTTTAAAAAGACAACGCCCGCACTAGGAATAAATCCTGTGTTGCGGGGGACTTTACGAACATACAAGAAACGGACACAAAGAACACCCAGACTCGGAACAACAATTTATGGATCACACAAAGTGTTGTCCCATGTGGGATTTGAACCCACAACACTCAGGTCAGTAGAGAGCGGCGTGGCGACCGCGTAAACCACTAGGCCAACCGTGCAGTCTGAATTAGTTCTGAAACCGTGTAGTTTTACGTCAAATGTATTTACTTCTTAACTTCTTAACACCCATCGAGTTAAGATAAACAAAAAAAAATTAGTTTTCAAAGCTGAATCATGACTTAATTCAAAACCATATTCGTGTGTACACAAACAAAACATAAAAAAACTGATGCAGTTAAAACTCACAGAGAATTCCACGATATTTTATACCCCAGTATTTTTGAGCTGTATTTGATTGTATGAATTTCTAAAGCCACAAATTGAATGTAGATTCGAATAAAACTAGTACAGAATTTGAAGAATTAGTCTTAATGGGTGCAGTGGTGAGGGTAGACCGTATACAGCATGATTCTAAATAAAAGGGCAACATTATTGTCCGTGTGGTAACGGATTAAGAAAATATAGTGTTACCACCCCTGTTCATCCCGTGGGTGTCGTAAAAGGCGACTAAGGGAATATTATATTCAGGAAAATATCACTACAAAGAGAAGGAAAACTTTAAAAAAAAACTCGATTCCAACCCGTCTGGCCAGCGTGGTATAGTAGGCCAAAACCTCCTTCCTAAGGAGAGGCCTATGTCCAGCAGTGGACTGTAAAAGGCTGTTGATTGTTATTTGTTCGTTGCCGTTCACCCTTTCCATATTCTGTTCTATGATAGTCTTTTCGGTTCTTCTGTGGTAAAAAGAGTATTTGAATGAAGAGTTTAGGCCTCGGATCATCGACAATTGTTGTAAGTAGCTTACGAAAAATACGGTAAGCAGATTTGTGCAGCATTTTTTGGTAAAAATACCCAAGCAATTGTTTTTCTTTGTTTTTATTAGTATATTTTTATTAACAGAGTAGTAGAATCTTATAGATGTCCTTCGCCCATAAGAGCGAAGGAGTCTGTCAGATTCTTACTGAATTTTTTTTTTTAATGGTGTATGTCACTGTACAAGGAGTATTGTATTGATCCGTGTTATACTAAAACCAAAGTATGTCAAGTAAATCTTATTTTTTTCAACAAATTCTTTTGAAATTTTTTAGATTCATTATTTTTTAATGTATAGATGTAGTCTCGTGTTGGGTAGTGTGTTAGAACTTCTGTTAATTTGTAATGTTGCGTCTTCTGCGGGCAGACGGAACAGTGTTGCTTTATCTTTCCCGTCCTGGCGCTTTCTATGAGGATATCAGGAGAAAGGGAAAAATGAATAAAACCAAGGCCGAAAGTGAGAGACGACCTGCAGAACTGACTGCCATGATGGCTGACTAGCCCAAACTGGACACCAACGTGTACAGTGCCGTGTCGTCAGGATAGTCATCACAGTGATAGCGCCGTCACGTAAGCTCCCCGCCGATCCGATACTGGTACTTATCGAAGCATCCGTGTCCGGAAAGCCCCTGCGATTTTTCCCTTTTTGCCACTCTCGTATTCTTAACATTAATATAAAAATATAAAACTGATTTCTTATATTTATATATGAAAATGAAACAAAGGCAGAAGAAAATATATATAATTAACTATGGATTATTATGAAATAATATAAATAAATTATTAGAATGACAAAACGTCACTCTCAAAACCTAGTAAAGCTCTGAGGAGCGAAAAATTAAAATTTACGAGAACTTACGAGTTTCAGAGGCTGCCATTCAAAACAATACTTGACTTAAAGCTTTATATAATACCAGGTACTTTGTAACCGCACAAGCAAAATCCCCGCGGCATTTTAGAACAGTAGATTTTACCCGCAATAAGATTAGGGCCAAGTTTGAGAATTTCTTTATTTGATCAACAAAATGGAGATATTTATACACATCTATTGAAACTTAAAACTAAACTTATAAACACTTAAATATATTAAAAAAATAATTACAATGTTAATGGCGAAGTAGACCTACACCGATTTCAGCATAAACGAGTCAGCTCGACCGGGGCAGTACTACAGTCTCACAGAAGACCAACATAAAATGATAGCATCCATGCTGTCGTGTTTCATTGATGTGTGTGAGATTGAAGGCCCATCAATGCAGACGTGACAGTTATTGTGGTAAGTGTAAAAAACGAGACTGCCACAACAACTGTCATGCCTTTTTCGTCCCCAAGCGGGCGTGGAAAACATCTCACTGGGCCACCATAATGTGGGTCACCATACGACATTGTCTGTATTCGCAATGAGTATGGTGACCATACCATACAACCATTAAAAAGTAACTTTTCATTACTTAGGCTTTACTACGTGAATTAAATGGTGTATTTTAATATATCTAATTAATATTATTTTATTTCTATATGAAGAGCCTGCCAAAGTGACTCTACTCTGCCTGATGGAAAGCATGAATAGAATCCAAGAATTGTGGGCACTATACGCATTGCAAATGCAGACAATGCAGTGTGGTGACCCACACTTTGACGGCCTTGTGAGATGCTTTCTCACACCCCACTTGGGGACATAAAAGGCATGACAGTCGTCGTGACAGTGTAAGGCTTACACAGTTACTACGATAACTGTCATCCCTGCATCAATAGGCCTCTGGTCTCACACTCACCAACGGAACACAACAAAACAAATGCTGGTGCTTTAGGTTGGTCTTCTGTGGGAGGGTATACTGCCCCGGTCGAGCCGGCCCGCTCGTGCTGAAATCAGCATGGCTCTACTACCTACTTACCGACAATTACGTACATTATAATATAGATAAACTATAGAATAACAAAAACCGGTTATCAGATAGTTGTCCAGTATTCGAATTTAATGATCTAGTATCCGTTACCCAGTCACATACCAATTTGAGAGTTTAATTTAGGATCTAAATACTTAAGATAACTCCGATAGTAATAATACTATCTGCGTGTTCAATTATTACAAAATAAATAGTTATTGAAGATTAATAAACATGAACATGTTACGTTGAAATATCCGATCGAAACCTGTCTGATAAACATACCTGTCTAATTATTAATTGTCCATTTTATGCAAGGTTTTATTTTTAAGAATTGGGATTGACGACTTGAGATTGATTAGATGAACTTTTCAAATTTAGATTTTAATGTATCTGATTTTAAATAAAACCGGTAGGTTTATGATTAGTGGTGGTGTTGATGAGTTCGATTATTAATGCGTATTTTTCGGTTTTTCTTTCAATAAATTCTTAATAACAGCTTGGAGTATAAAATTTTGACGGTGTTTAATACCCGTGCCTCGGAGAGTACGTTAAACTATCTGCCCCATTGGTCATGAACATCTACCATATGGCAATGGAAATCAGTGCCTTCAAACATACTGACAATTAACTAAATTTACGAATTCAATTCGCCCTCAAGGTTGCGGAGGTCGGATACTAGCCTCTCCGTGGACAAACTGATATTTAAGTAATACCAGTCCAACTAATAGCCGACCCCTAATAATTTTGGTAATAATAAAGCTAGGAAGTTGAGGAAAGTAATGGTAAGTTTATGATAAATTTAAAGTGCTTTTTCTGTATATTTTTAAATATATCCACTCTCTTTTTTCCGTAATTACGACTTAAATAGCGACAACTTACATACTTATTATTTTTGTTACTATTATTCTCTTTATTCATTTATATATATACATTTTTAAAAACATACAAAAGCAATACAAAAATACATATTTAAAAATATAAAAAAAAGTAGACCACCGACATTGAGTACAGGAACCAAGACACCGGTGGTTAAGGCTCCAAAGGTCGAACCTCCTCACTATACGGGCCGTGTCAAGGAGGACTGCCTTCTTCAGATCCTTGATCCAACCTTCTAACGTGAGCCTCTTAAGGAGTTGATTATTATTATTATTTTTATTTTAATAGCCTGCCAAAGTGACTCTACTCTGCTTGATGGAAAGCATGAACAGAATCCAAAAGTTGTAGTAACACTCATTGCGAATGCTGACAATGCAGTATGGTGACTGACACTATGGCGGCCTATTACGATTTTACGCCTCACTTGGGGATGTAAAAGACATGACAGTCATCGTAGTATTGAAAACTTCACTATAACTAAGCTTAACTTAACTTGAAACTCTTACAGAACTTCAAGCGCTAAAAAAATACTAATAATATTAATATACATACAGACACAATGAGAATCATGTACTCCTTACCGATTTCAGCCATAGCAGTCAATCTCAATGGAGACCAAGTACCTACACAGGATATAATATAGTACACAGGTCTGTGCGCAAACATTGGTCCACTCTCCGTTCCCTCACTGGGGGGAGATCATCCACAGAACAAGCAGCTTTATCAGCTCTCAGAGTTTTTAGAGCTGAGGTGAAGACCCCAACTTACAAATCTCGGGCTGTTTAAGCATTTCTATAATGAGAAAACCTCAATAACACTTTTAAGGCCCGAACTAGGAATCGAAAACGAGACTATCGACATTCACATGCGATGGATCAATGAGACTACTTACCAGTGAAATTCAATTATATTACGATTTACGCTAAAATACCTGATGTAATTTTAGTAAAGCTTAGACGCTACTAACAAACAGTTAATCTTGTATAGAATGCATCCACTTTTACATACGTTAATTGTCCCTGTTACTAACAGCGTCTGTCTGGTCGAAATTCCTTTGTACCAGACAGATACTGTGAAATTGGACTTAACGAGATTCTAGGCAGCTGCCCAGTTTTGTAAGTCCTACGTAACTATCTGTGAGTTATATTGTCCAATTACAAAGGTACTGCGCACTTGAGGTAAAAGGAATTTGCTGTGTTCTCTTTTCTTTTTATTGCCGATAAATAAATAATTGAAATAAATTATTAGGATTGGACATGTAGAATCGATAGGGTTCGAGATATCAAAATTTTCCCATCTTCAGTGTAAATGTGTGTGTGTAATGGTTTCATCAACAGCCTTTTCGAAAGGAGATTTTGACCCTCTATACCACACTGGACACACAAGTTGGTATAGAGTTTGTAACAAGTTTTCCTTTCTCCTTGCAATTATGTAGTCTTGTGTAGCGTACTGTCTCTTACGATACCTATGGGATGGATAAGGGTACATTCCGTACTCTTACTCGCCTTAACTTACGTCACTAAAAGTTATGTATGGGTTGTATGCATTACATACCTTTGATAATGCCATTAAGGCGAAACCGTTCACATCAATTCAAATTAAATAGTGAAACAAGTACAAGTGAATTGGTCTTAATAATGTGTTTTGATAAGTCCCGCCAAGTGCCAACAATTGAGGTTATAAATAATTCGAAATACGCCCTTGCACTTGAATTTATTCGAATTTCCGTATTACTTGGCTTATTTCTTACGCTTTCACGAATGCACACATCAATCTGTTTTGATAAATATTTACGAGTATATCTAAAACTTTCCTATATTCCATCAAATTGATAGCTCATTACTGAAGCCCAAAAATATGATTTTAACGTGTAGAAGAGAATCAGGTATACATTTATGACGTCACTTACGAGGGACGTCAATTCTATCCATTAAAAGGTCGAAATAACTGCGAGTTACTTGACTATTACTTATAGTTTTAAAAGAATAGAATGCTTTCTAGTTCGATGAATAAAAAGACTGTAGAAACTTACTACACTGTGTTGGGTTTTTCTGTGCGAAATTACCCACGGCTACCACCGAAAGGTGGTTATGTCGACCTCGAATCGACCAAAAAACACACACCGTCCCTGGTACCAATAGTCGGGAAACCAGATGCACCCTGTTAAGCAAATCCCACTTTATACTATACTATCACCCCCTAAATATTGAGGTAGGACTATCCATTTGTAGAAGTAGATTTTTAATGTTCTACGTATGTAATATTTTAAAAGTATTATAAGTCTATATAAGCCGGACATTTTTTACACTTCATTTATTAGGATCGGATTAGTAATTTAGGCGCTACGGGGGAACATACATACATAGACTCCCAAAATCAGTATCTTTTTTTTTTTTATACCACGACCGTGGCAAACAAGCATACGGCCCGCCTAATGGTAAGCGGTTACCGCAGCCTATGGACGCCTGCGGCACCAGGGGCATCACGTGCGCGTTGCCAACCCTTTAAAAACCTATTTACCCCCTTCTTGAAGAACCCCATACTGTAGTTCCCAGGGAAAGGGGATTGTTCGCGGGAGAAAATTTCTCTGGAACCAAACTGTGCGCAAGCATTTAGGTTCCAATGTATGTGGATCCTTCCTTTTGGTTTCACCATGGTAGAGTAAAACTACTGTAGGTGACAGTTTGGTTGTGTAGATTTTCTCTTCAACCAGATCTTATGAAAAGAAAATATCAGTTTGTCACAAAAAATAATGAACGAACTACTTTACCCATTGATTGATGCAAGGGTGATAGTTGTGGTAAGTGTGTGCAATACAATACTACGATGACTGTCATGCCTTTTACGTCCCCAAGTGAGGCGAAAAAATCGTAATAGGCCGCCATAGTGTGGGTCACCATACTGCATTGTCAGCATTCCCAATGAGTATGGTGACTACAACTTTTGGATTCTATTCATGCTTTCCATCAAACAAAGTAGAGTCACTTGACAGGCTATTAAAATAAAAAACTTATACACTATAATAATAGAAGTTCTTACAATAGACAGATTGTTAAACTTAAGCCTAAAGATAGAATGTGTTTCAAGCTTTTTGTTTACCAGTTATACAATATTATATATTTATGTTTTGACACAAACTTTACATAATTTCACACTTTCTACGTCTCAGCCGCTATGGGTGTTCCGCAGGGCTCGATTCTCGGCCCATTTTTGTTTTTCGTTTACGTAAATGACCTATCCAATCTGATATAAGATAATAATAATAATAAACTAGCAACACCAAAAGCAGTGGGCATTTCTCATACGCATTTTAAAAATACATAATATATTACTACAAACTTATCAAATTCATCATCAAAAAGTATAAAGTATCAAGAAAAACAAAAATGAACATGTATACAAGAAATTATTTGAATAAAACTACAATCAAAATGTATTTTCAATAAAAATATCTGTTACCAAAGACATGACGTTTAAACGTCATGTCAATACAATTATTTTCAAGAAATTGCCAATATGCTTACAAGAGCTAGAAAAAAAGCACAATTAACATCTTCGGACTCGTCGCTCCGCTCCGCCTTGCCATCCCCGGCAGCAATAATGGAAGTTCCGGCTGCTGCAGAGGCGTCGAGCTCTAGTTCCAGCGACGAGTTTTTCTCTCTGCCGACGTCACCAACACCTGTACGTCGACAGGGGAGGACCCGGCCACCGAACAGCTTGGGATCACGAGGACCACTGACCTCAAACAGGGTCCCCGCTACCGGTGGTGATGTGCGCCGCATGAAGTGGACAAGTTTCATGAACGAGAATGTCATGCGGGCATATTTTCGGGCTATAGAGTTGGGTACGAATTTTACTGCGTACCGTGTTAAACTAGTCTCTTTGTTTCAGGAACTTGAACCAGCCGTTAACGTATCAGCACAAAGATTGTCGGATCAAGTACGAGCTATACAGCGCTGTCACCTGCTGGATGATGCAGTACTTGAGAGGATACGCTCTGACATACGGAGAAACCTTACTATTCCTTCTTCGTCACGCACTATAGTAGCCAACAGCACACCTCTGTTGGCATTATCAAATGAAGATATTGATGAACTAGTGGAGAGTGAAGTTCTTTCCGTAAGTACCCAATATAACGATAAGATAAGGAGCGCTTTGGAGGATGCGATTCAAAAATACCGATTCGTAAATGATAATAGTAGACCACGGTTATGCCGTTTGCCCATTCATAAACGTAATTTAGCGCTTGTGGGTGCCCTGGATTCGTTACTATCAGACTACTTTGATAATAGCGAAGATCTTAGTGATACACATTCCATTCTGTACTGTGCAGCTATTGCAGTTTGTCGAGTAGCTGGTGTTAAATTTATTGAACGCGTAAGTGTTACTCGCAACAAAAATGTTTTACCAGCTTGGCAGTATAGAATCGAACGTCGTATTGCTGAGACTAGGACACTCATCGCTAAATTAACTTGTTTCCAAAGTGGTAATACACGGCCGAGAGTCATGCGCTTTGTGAAACAGGCATTCTTGGGAACTACCATTAGTCCTCAACAATACATGTCCTGTGTCACTGAGCGCATAGACTTTCTAAAGCAGAAAGTTTATGCATGGGCAAATAGGATAAGACGTTATAGAAAACGAGTCGATCGGTATAATCAGAATCGAATGTTCCAAAGGAATGAGAAATGAGTTTACCGGAAATGGGAGGAACCGAATTCATGTGTGAGTGATGGGCATTTTCCAGATGAAAATACCACAAATTCATTTTGGCGTAAGATCTGGTCAGTGCCTGTCACTCATACAGAGGGTGATTGGTTGGAGGATGTCAAACGTTCGTGTGAGTCTATAATAGCTATGGAACCCATTGTTATTAATAAAGATGATGTAAGTTGTGCAGTCCGTTCATTACCGAATTGGAAATCACCTGGTCCTGACGGACTGCACAACTTTTGGCTTAAGTGGTTTCGAAGCTCACATGCGTGTTTGGCATCACAATTCCAAGCAGCTTTGGATTCCGGTTCATTACCACAATTTTTAACCACCGGTGTAACCC
Organism: Hypercompe scribonia; assembly: GCA_949316085.1. NCBI lineage: Eukaryota > Metazoa > Arthropoda > Insecta > Lepidoptera > Erebidae > Hypercompe > Hypercompe scribonia. The sequence continues at coordinate 18,564,769 of OX438983.1, read as the reverse complement.
ATTTACTCTATAAATCTGGTGGTGCCATGGATCCCAAAAATTTTAGACCTATAACATGTTTACCAACTACATATAAACTTCTAAGATCTATTTTGAGACTCAAAATTACTACACACATAAATAATAATTCGGTACTCTCTATTTCTCAAAATGGATGTAGAAGTGGGGCCCGTGGCAACAAAGAGCTCCTTATTATAGACAGGACCATTAGCCAACAGGTACGTCGTAATCGTAAGAGTCTGGCGACATGTTGGATAGATTATAAGAAGGCTTATGATTCAGTTCCACATACATGGCTTTTGAAAGTGCTAGAGTTGTATAAAATTGATGCAACTCTGTGCACTTTTTTAAGGTCATGTATGAGTCAATGGAAAACAACACTTCGCTATCCAGGATGTCCGCAGACTGCGATAAATGACATACTTATAAAGATCGAGCGAGGTATAATTCAAGGTGACAGTCTGAGTCCCTTGTGGTTTTATCTAGCTTTGAACCCTCTCAGCACTCTGTTAGAGGGTTCAGGGTTAGGCTATCGGTTGCAGAAAGATGATCAAGTTATATCTCACCTTCTTTATATGGATGATTTGAAGTTACTCGCCTCCACAAAATTACAATTGATGGCGTTATTAAGGGTCACTGAAAACTTTAGTAATTCTATCAAAATTTGGTGTAGACAAGTGTGCAGTCATGTATGTAAAGAAGGGCATGATTGTAGAATCTGAAGGAATGGAACTTTCAGATTCAACAAAACTCAGATCTCTGTCTGCCACCGAAACCTACAAGTATCTAGGTTTTTCACAGTCCTTGGGAATACCAGAATCTGGCGTGAAACAAATGTTACAGGAACGCTTCTTTGGTCGCCTAAAAAAAGTACTTAAAAGTCTTTTATCAGGCGGTAACAAGGTGCGTGCCTATAACAGTTGGGTCATGCCGGTTCTGATGTATTCCTTTGGTGTACTTAGATGGACTCAGACCGAATTGGATGCCCTTGACAGGAGAGTCCGTACATTGCTGACTGCATTCCGCATGCACCACCCACGTTCATCGGTTATGAGATTGTATATTCCGCGAAAATTTGGAGGTCGTGGTCTATTAAATATTAAGACTCTACACAATCGCGAGATATACAATCTCAGAGAATATTTTCTACAGACTAATGTGGGAATGTATCGCAATGTAGTTGCAGTGGATACTGGTTTTACCCCGCTCGCTCTGGCTAAAGAGAATTGGCGCAAACCTGTAGTACTTAGTACTACTGATCGCAAGGAAGTATGGAAGGGTAAAGAACTTCATGGCCGATTTTATCGGGCCCTACACGGGTCTGATATAGACTTTAAAGCGTCGACGTCTTGGCTACGGTATGGTGATCTCTTAGGAGAAACCGAAGGTTTTGTTTGTGCAATTATGGACGAAGTTATCATGACGAATAACTACCGGAAATATATCCTGAAAGATAGTACGGTTGACATCTGTCGGGCGTGCCACCGTCCTGGAGAATCTATTAGGCATATTATTTCTGATTGTTCTCGTCTTGCTAATGGTGAGTATTTGCACAGGCACAACCAAGTAGCCAGGATCGTACATCAACAACTTGCCCTTAAATACCAACTTGTCAATTTTGAAGTGCCTTACTACAGGTATGTGCCCGACCCAGTTCTCGAGAACGGTCGTGCTATATTATATTGGGATCGATCTATTATCACAGATAGGACTATTGTTGCCAATAAGCCTGATATTGTGGTCATAGATCGATTAGAGCGCCGCGCAATGATAGTCGATATCGCCGTTCCTCATGACGAGAATCTCGTGAAAGTTGAAAAAGAAAAACAATTGAAGTATTTGGATCTGTCTCACGAGATTGCCGATATGTGGAATGTAGATTCGGTGATCATTGTTCCGATAATCATATCTGTTCACGGATTGATAGCCAAGAGCCTCGACCAACACCTTAAGAGGCTCACGTTAGAAGGTTGGATTAAGGGTCTGATGCAGAAGGCAGTCCTCCTTGACACGGCCCGTATTGTGAGGAGGTTCCTGTCTCTGGAGCCCTAACCACCGGTATCTTGGTCCCTGTACCCGATGTCGGTGGTCTACTATTTTTTATATTTTTAAATATGTATTTTTATTTTTTATATATTTAAAAATGTATTGAATATGTGTTTAAATGAAATAAAGAGAATAATAATAATTATTTATTTCTTACCACAATTACAATACACATTGCATTTAGAAATATATACATTATCTTTTTTTATGATATTGTGGAAGACTGGTGCCTAAGCTAAGCTCGAGGCTTGTGTTTCAGGACACCAGGTCTCCCCCCCCTGAGTATAGTTACCTTTATTTTACACAAATGGGGCCTGTGAAATTCAATGATCACCACAATTTGGTCATTTGACACATAATGTCATCTAGTTTCAAACCAAACGGAGCTCGCAACATGATAACTAGACAGACTGATAGCAAATCTATAATTCTTTTTTTTTCTCTTGTACTATTTTTTTTTAAATACATGCATATTACACGTAAAAACATAATAGATTAGATAATCTAGATAAGCTATTTGTGGATAACGCTTCTTTTTTATTTAAACTTAAGTGACAACAATTAGTTACTGATGATGTGAATGACGCTCTTTCTAATGCCGTAAACTAGTTTAATGATAATGATTTACTTTTAAACGAGAAAAAAACTAAATGTGTGAAATTTTTTACTAATAATATCACACAGTTAAAAAGTAATTTTCTTTCAAATTGAAAAGAGTTGAATCTTGTGGACACCATTAAGTTTCTAAGTATCACTCTAGACTATTGTATCTATCTCTATTTAGAGTTGCAGTGTGGCCCACACATTGATGGACCGTCGTATAGACTCGGCTATGCAGTATGCACGGCTTATAACATTCGTCAATAAGCCGATGTAGAAACACCTTAATATACATTAGATTAGATTAAATTAGATTAGATTGTATTTGAGTTATTTTCGTGGTGTGATGTCATATGACATTTTGTGGTGAGTGAATGCTGCTGACATTCAAATTATCTTTGGTTATTATATACCAAATATGTATTTTAATAAATAAATTATAATTGAATTACAATAAATTTAATAAAAAACAAATATGTATTTATTACCTTCTGATAGTTTTGAGTGTTGCCACTATACTATCGCGCTTTGGGTCGTTAATTTTGACTAATATCGGTTGTGGTTCACAGCGCCATCTGTATGGACAGCTTGATTCAAAACTCGTACATGCATTAACATGTTAACTTACATTTCACAAACTTTCTTAAGTTTGTATATTCGTGTGTTTACGTGTAGTAGTAGTGAAACTTAGTAAGGGATATAAGACATCTTACACGACAGCCAAACACGATATTTTTACTTTGAAAGTTCACAGCACAGTCTTTCAATTTGGTCATCCTCTTTCTAAGGTTTTTCAGATAAAAACCTGTTTGTACTACAAATCTTCATCCTTCAAGTATTGTTTGTCCTTTAAACCAAACATAAATCGTCATACGTTCTTTAAATAAAACGAACCTCGAGAAAAACTTCGTCATTTCGTCATTTTAACTGAGATCATATTCACAAAGGATAGATTTCAAATGTTAAAAATGTGAATGCCTCGGTGGTACAGCGGTAGCGAATGTGACTGCTATATTCGAGGTCTCAGGGTTGATTTTCGGGTCGATCAAATACTTGAATGATCTGCAATATTCTATCAGTCAGTCTACTTATCATACATGCTCTGCTTAGTTTGAAACTAGATGGCGTTGTGCGTCAAATGTTTGAAATATTTATTTATTGTTATCATATTTATTTATTGTACACTAGCTATTGCGATTTCGCTTGTATGATAGTACTAACTTTAAAAATAATGAACTTCGACGTAAGGCCTTCTGAGGGGTGATTTTTCCAAAAAACTTTAATAAGTTTCTAGACGAAAACTAACACTAAACGTTTCTAGATCCATTTATTTAAGCTCTGCGTTAATAAATTAGTCAGTCAGTCAGGGCAAGTAAAACATACTTTTAAAATGAATTTATTTAACATATTGTAAGACTAATGTCAATTTATCTGTCACATTACTGTAGATTTCGGTTTAACAAGTCTTGGATAGAGACATATATGTCAGGTATACATATATTTATCAGCAACTTATATCTTTTGTTGTTTTTTTTTTAAACAAGACAACGCCCGCACTAGGAATCCTGTGTCGCGGGGGACTTTACAAATTGTGGGATTTGGACCCATAACACTCAGCGCAGTAGTTAACGGCGTGGCAACCGCTTACGCCACTAGATCAACAGTGCAATCTGATAATTATAACTATCTGAAACTTTATCAGGAACTGGTGAAACTGTCCGCAGGTTTTATTTTATTTGGTAGATATAAGACGATTTGTTGTTTATTTTAATACAACAAATCGTCAACAGTCCACTACTGAACATAAGCCTCTCTTTCAAAAGATTTTGGCCTACTATACCACACTGGCCAGACGGGATGGAATGGGGTGTACTCGGGTTTTTCTTTTCATTGCAATGATGTTGTTCTGCGTAAGACCTGCCTTTTAAGACACCCATGGGATGAATAGAGGAGATGCCACTCTGTATTCTTAATTCATCATCACACGGATAATAGAGAGACAGAGAGAGAATAGAGTTATATATAACTGTCGCTAATACAACAATTCTATACAAATAATATACTCAATTATTCTGTTCGTTATCCTACACAAATTAATCAAGGCGTGCGTGTTCTGTTAATGGAATGTGAGGCATTCGTATTTGCCATTGATTTGTCTAGTTATGTTGTATACACTACACGAATGGAACCAAAGCTCTGGATATTTAACCGACTACAGAAAAAGTTGTATTTGTTACCTCAGAACTCCGTGGTCCCCAAAAAGTCATTTGAATAATTATAATATTGTTATGTAATATAATTTTGTTTGTTGTTTTTCTCTGGCTGATAAAATTCATAACGAGGTTATTCGACAGAGAACTGGAGTACACACGAAGAATGAGTATGCTGAAGTGGAAGTGGGGCGGCCATGTCTCCAGACGAACTGATGGTCACTGGAGCCGATGGACGGCGATAGGTTGATTTGATAATTTTATTAGAATTCCCATTCACATTTGAAGAAAAAACACAATCAAGTGAAGGTAACAAAAACTTAAATGAAGAATTAACACCCTTACAGTCTAGTGCTGGACATAGATCTCTCCTTAGCAAGGAAGTTTTGACCTACCCACGCTGGCCAGACGGATTAGATAAGATTTGTTTCAAGTTTTCCTGGATTGAAGAAAACATATTTTTTTTCTAACAATTCAACTTGATGTGAGCACGTTGAAATAGAAGACACTTCATTAAATATCATTTATTTTAAAATATATGTAATTTTACAATACCCTTTTATATTCTACGAAAAAATTAACAAATCTTACTTATAAAGGTCGATGTCTGTACATTAAAGACACTGGTTAAATGAAAGTGGTCTTAACAGACCTCAAAACAACGGTTTTTTGAATTTTCGTCTGTATATGTTTGTGCACGCTGATCTCAGAAGTTTGAAGAAACCAATTTGGATGTGACTTATGTGGTAAGTTAATATTGTAACACATTATTAAATTTTTGTTGTTTGTTTCAATCGATTGACTAATAAAAAGCTAAATAAGTATATAGTATAAATCTTAAAATACCGTAAACTTAAATGGATTTTTTTTTCTACGTTTCATCGAGTGTTTTTGCGTTGTAATTTACAATTTAACACCCAAAAATTAAATTACCAACTGTGTACGCCTATATCAGCTCATATAACTGTAATATATTGATTATTTTATCACTTTGGTAACCTAAATTTATATTATCACCGTGACCGTCATTCCGCTCAAGTGGGCACGATGGCAACCAATAAAAATACATTTATTGGAAAAAAAATGTAATTTATGCGGTTCCTGATATCGCAAACTTGAAATGCGTCTGTCCATCATATTTTTATTATTCTGTCAGATACCTTAATACATTGGTACACTGATGTACCAGTACACTAATACACTGGTACATTACAAAATGACACAATAACTGTCTCGTTGTGAATTTGTGATGAAAATTTTTTTATTTTCTTCACATCAACTGCTTCTTGTAATAATATGTCCTCATACATCTCACACACGGCCGTCGAATACCAAACTAAGCAAGGCCTGTAACTATTGTACACATTCCTAAATACATATATTATATATAATTTACTCCCAGACACAAAACATGTTCTTGTTCATCACCAAAAAATTATGATGGGTGAGAAACGAACCCACGACTTCTGGCTAAGCTATCAGGATCACAAACCACTCAACAGGTCCGTCAACAATCTTTTTAAAGTTAACAGAATGTTGACCTATTTCCTTACAGAGATAAAGTTGCCGAAAGTTTTATTAAAAACGCCCTTAGTAAATATTCTCTTTAAAACTTTGCCTTTTGTGGAATGCTTATACGTGGTAATATTTAATGCAAGAAGAGTTTCTAGATCACCTTTTTATTCTGAAGTAGATCTCTTACTCACCAAAATAGTTGATAAATAAATGTCAAAAGAGTTCGAGAAAAAAATCACAACATGCATAAAACATAGTCAGTTACTAAGAAAAATCTATTTTGATAAATGTTACATTTTTTTTATTCACTGTCGTACTGGTACGTGTACGACCGGATATCCGTTTGTCAAACGAATCCGAGAAACAGTTATAAAAAATATATTATAAACATTTATTAAATATGACAGCGTCCTGTTTCTTTAAGATGATAAATTTGGAGTAATATTACTTCGTTCAAATAATCTCATTATTAATATTGTAAACGCAAAAGTTTGTGAGAATGGATGGATGTTCGTCACTAAATCTTGCCCGAATGACTGAAGGGATTTAGATGAAATTTGGCACAGAAATAGATAATAAACCCTGGAATAGCACATATGCTATTTTTAAAGTTCCTTAAGAGGTTTACGAGGTCCGAACTTTAAGAGGTCTCCTTAATTAGATTGTGATGACAAAGCTTAATTACTTAGGACATTAATTTACGACAATACTATTGTTGTTACCATCGAGCAAAATTCGTGTTGTCTCTCTCTGTTTTTAATGTACTTTAAAAACATTTACATTTTAAACTATGAACTATCGTTGGACCTCAAAAATTTAAAGAATGGAGGAAACAAAATAGCAATATCACGCTATTGTTTAAACTAATTACACACATTATTGTTTTAAATGTAATATCTCGTGTTTAGATTGAAAATTTGTATCTATTCTTCGACAAGTAAACTACATATATTGCTTATATTTCACACAATGCGGGTACTACAACATAGCAGCTACCAGAGAGTCACTTTTCACTATAATACACTTTTTTTTTAAATACAACACCCGCATTATGAATAAATCCTGTGGCGCGGAGGACTTTACAAACATACAAGAAACGGACACAAAGAACACCCTGGCTCAGAACAATAGAACAAAAATTTGAGGATCACACAAAGTGTTGTCCCGTGTGGGAATTGAACCCACAACACTCAGCGAAGTGGAGAGCGATGTGGCGATCGCTTAAACCACTAGGTCAACCGTGCAGTTATAATTCTTAATCATCAACAGCTTTTTACAATCCACTGCTGGACATAGGCCTCTCCTTAGGGAGGTTCTGGCTTTCTATACCACGCTGGCCAGACGGGTTGGAATAGGGTTTGTTCCAAGTTTTCCTTCTCTTTGTAATGATGTTGTCTTGTCTACTTTGTTTCCTTAGTCGCCTTTTACGACACCCACGGGATGAATAGGGGTGATAACACTATGTATTCTTAATCCGTCACCACACGGACAAATTCTTAATCACTATACTTTAATTGATTAACTGTGACACTCTTAATTGAAAAATTGCACACATTATCAGCAAACAAAAATCAGAGTGTATTCTACTCGTAATACGACACAATAGTATAATGCGATTTTTAGTCATTTTATATTTGTCACTACCTGGGTGGTTTAAAATTTTTGGTCAGCGACATCTATCGTACAATTTGTAATAGTTTAAATAACAAGCTGTTCGGTAGATGTCGCTTCTCAGTTTCCATTTAGATATTATTAAACAATTTTCATTTGGAATATTTTTTAAATTAAAATATATAAAACATAAATTTATCATGTAGTTATAGTACTAGATGTTTTTCAGCCATTAACACAACAACTATATCTCAAGTCTAGCTTTGAATATCTATTTACTTACATAATTTAGTAAGTATTATTTAAGTTCCACGCGTGTGTTGAACAGTGGAGTAGAAACAGGAGGATAAAATATACAGTCTTTTTGGTTATCTAGAATAAATGTCAACTCTTATTTTATATCTAATCTAGCAATTTTACATCCCACTAGACTTATAGTTTTAGCCACACTACTTTTGGCGGTCCTCTAAAATTAATTCAAGTGTCAAAATAAATAGTAACCACTAAAATTCATAACAATAAATAAATAATTGAGAACTGATATCTAGATGACACTAGACTAACTACGTCAGCTATATGCAAAGTAAAACAATTACTGCGACACCGTCGCAAGCAAAGGCTAGACCTGCTCACAATTTTGACATATTTTAATTATATGTAGACTTGTAAATGATTTTATAAGCGCAACCATGGGCGCCTAGGGGGGGGTGCAAGAGGGTGTACTTCCATCCCCCTCTGCACATATTTTTAACTCATTTCATAAGAAAAATATCTAGTACAATTCTGTTTATTTTATATTAGTTTACAATATAGATGGATGTTGATAAACGCCCTGGAAAAAATTGACAAAATAAAATGATTTACACTCAAATCCCGATTAAAAATCGTAATCTTATGACTGTATAAACATATAATATTATTAAAAAGTTTTTGAAACGTACCACATAATAGGCTCACTTACAACGCCACTTGTGGGCGTATCTGATTGAAACGTCTTACATGGAATTCTACTTGGCTTTAACTTGTGAAAGTTAAGTGTAAATTTTTCCATCAAATTCAAATCAAATTTAATACATATCTCTTAACAATATAATTTAACCTGATTACATTTAGCTTCATCCTCATTATTTCTAATGATGATCTACTTTATCTTTCCCGTAACAGATGTCACTTATCTTTTTAAATACGCGATATCAAAATTTACCGTGAACCTTTTTAAACGTGTTTAACGAAGTTTTAATTGTCTTATACAATATCATACCCTAATTTTTGTAGGTCCAGCATTGACGGCTAAAAGACGTGGTGCTGGACTATATAATGTTGTTGTAAAGTAAAAAGACAGAGGAAGTGTAATTTAAGTACAAATTGAAGTAACAATACACACTGCACCGCGAAGATTTGAATGTCTGACAGCGACGATAATGGTCCATCATCACATCACGTCATCACACATCAACAGCCTTTGATAGTCTTCAGCTGGACATAGACTTCTCCTAAGAGGAGGCTCTAGCCTACGATACTATACTGGCCAGACGGGTTGATATAGGATCTGTATCAAGTTGGGGTGCTGGGCTAGAAGACCTCCACGTGGTGCACCCTGATAACGTTGGTGACGGCGTTGTTTCTTCCTTTGCTATTTGGAGGTGGGCGTCACTGCCAACGGCTAATATTTTAGCCCAAAAAGGATGCCTTACTTCTTGGGCCATTTGGTCGAGTCTTGGTCAAAAATCACCCTTTCTCAGATCGAAGTTCCTCCGTTTTCAGCGGTGGAAAAAGTAGGACGGGCTCGGTGTGTACTTACACTGCCACCGAGCAGGCATCAGGAGACGTTATCTCTTTGCTACCGCCCACATATCGTAGTCTTGAAAGGAATGACGCCGCGCTCTCGTTTGGGCACAAATTTACGCTAGCCAAGGTATTGGGGGATCTCTGCCCGGGTCGGCCTCCGCATTCTTCCCCACTCGTGGGTTTTGTTTAGAGAAAACTTAAAAACTAAAGAAAATACGAAGGAAGAACAAAAGGAGGACAATAAAATAGAAAATAATGAAGAAATTTTGACTGAGACGCCTATCACAGAACGTTTTCCAGAAGTCAATCTAACTTCTGGGAACCTAAGAAAATTAGAACGCCTGTGTTCCAGGTCCGTTGTACCGTCGGATGATAACTCCAGTACGACGACCAGCACACTGGAGCAGATGTACATGGAGCTCCACGATAGTCGCAAACTTGGACGTTTCATAGACGACGATAGCGATGCGTCTTGAATCATCTGATATTATTATATACACAATATTAATTTTATATTTATGTATATAGGTATGGATTAAGTTTAAATTAGTTGAAACAGATTTGTTTTAAGACATAAACAATAACCCATGTGACACTAAATTTGTTCAGTGCAAGCCCGTGGATGTGGTAGTGTTGCAGCGGGTTAGTGGGATGTTGTGCACTCGCGAGGAACTTTACAAACATACAAGAAACGGACACAAAGTACACCAAGACTCTGAACAACAGAACAACACTTTGAGGATCACACAAAGTGTTGTCCCATGTGGGAATTTAAACCAAAACATTCAGCAAAGCGGAGAGCGGCGTGGCAACCGCATAAACCAGTAGTCCAATCGTGCAATCATATTTCTTAACCACTGTACTTTAACTGATTAGTTGTGACACTGTTAATTAAAAATTGTACTCTTTATCAGCAAACAAAAATCATAAGTGTGTATTCTAATCGTAATAAATAGTATAATACGATTTTTAGTCATTTTATATTTTTGCCACCACACGGGTAGTTTAACATTTTTGGGCAGCGACATCTATCGTACAATTTATAATAATTTATATAAGAAGCTGTTCGGTAGATGTCGTTTCTCAGTTTCAATTTAGATACCATTATACAATTGTCAATTGGAACATTTACGAATATAAATATATTAAATATATGAATAATATTTATCATTTAGTATATCTCACGTCAAGCTTTGAATATCTACTTACTTACATAATTTACTAAATATTATTTAAGTTCCACACATGTGTTGAACAGTGGAGTAGAGACAGGAGGGTAAAGTACACACTCTTTTTGGTTATCTATATATATAAAAGAAAATGGTGTTAATTACACCACTTATAACTCGAGATCGGCTGAACGGATTTAGCTGAAAATTGGTGGGGAGGTAGCTTAGAACCAGGAGACGGACATAGGATACTTTTATCCCATTCGACCGCATTTCAATCCATAATCAAAAATCTGCTTATTTATTGCCTCTAAGGCGAAATAGAGTTCGCGGGGTAAGCTAGTGTAGAATAAATTTAACTCTTATTTTATATCCAATCTAGTAATTTTATCGTTTGCTAGACTTATAGTTTTAGCCACACTACTTTTGGCGGTCCTCTAAAATTTATTAAAGTGTAAATATGTAAATCAATAGTGACCATTACAATTAATAACAATAAATTAATAATTGAGAACTGACATCTAGATGACATTAGACTAACTACGTCAGCTATATGCAAAGCGACACAATAACTGTGACACCGTCGCAAACAGAGACTAAACCCACTCACAATTTCGACACGTTTTAATTGTCTGTAAACTTGTAAATGATTTTATAAGCGCAACCATGGGCGCCCTGGAGGGAGTGCAAGAGGGTGCACTTGCACCCCCCTCTGCACATATTTTTAACTTATTTCATAAAAAAATATCTAGTACAATTCTGTATATTTTATGTTTTAGTTAACAATATGGATGGATGTTGATAAGCCCCCTTGAAAAAAATTGACAAAAAAGAATGATTTACACTCAAATCCCGATTAAAAATCGTAATCTTATGACTGTATAAACATATAATATTATTATAAAGTTTTTGAAACGTACCACATAATACGCTCACTTACAACGCCACCTGTGGGAGTATCTGATTGAAACGTCTTACATGTAACTCTACTTGGCTTTAACTTGCTAAAGTTAAGTGTAAATTCATCCATCAAATTCAAATCGAATTTAATACATATCTCTTAACAATATAATTTAACCTGATTACATTTAGCTTTATCCTCATTATTTCTAATGATGATCTAGTTTATCTTTCGCGTAACAGATGTCACTTATCTTTTTAAATACGCGATATCAAAATTTACCGTGAACCTTTTTAAATGTGTTTAACGAAATTTTAATTGTCTTATACAATATCAAACTCTAATTTTTGTAGGTCCAGCATTGACCACCAAAAGACGTGGTGCTGGACTATATAATGTTGTTGTAAAGTAAAAAGACAGAGGAAGTGTAATTTATGTACAAATTGAAGTAACAATACACACTGCACCGCGAAGATTTGAATGTCTGACAACGACAATAATGGTCCATCATCACATCACATCATTACACATAAACAGCCTTTGAGTCTTCAGCTGGACATGGACTTCTCCTAAGAGGAGGCTCTGGCCTACGATACTATACTGGCCAGACGGGTTGATATAGGATCTGTATCAAGTTGGATTGCTGGGCTAGGAGACCTCCATTTGGTCGAGGCTTTGTCAAGAATCACCCTTTCTCAGGTCGAAGTTCCTCCGTTTCCAGCGGTGGAAAAAATAGGACGTGCTCGGTGTGTAATTACACTGCCACCGAGCAGGCATCAGGAGACATTGTCTCTTTGCTACTGCCCACATATCGTAGTCCTGAAAGGAATGACGCGGCGCTCTCGTTTGGGCACAAATTTACGCTAGCCAAGGTATTGGGGGATCTCTGCCCGGGTCGACCTCCACATTCTTCCCCACTCGTGGGTTTTGTTTAGAGAAAACTTGAAAACTAAAGAAAATACGAAAGAAAGAAAAAAAGGAGGACAATAAAATAGAAAAGAATAAAGAAATTTTGACTGAGACGCCTATCACAGAACTGTTTCCAGAAGTCAGCCTAACTTCTGGGAACCTAAGAAAATCAGAACGCCTGTGTTCCAATTTAATATTTATGAATACAGGTATAGATTAAGTTTAAATTATTTAAAACACATTTGTTTTAAGACGTAAACAATAACCCATGTGACACTAAATTTGTTCAGTGTAAGTCCGTGGAGGTGGCAGTATTTCAGCGGTCGTGGTGCCGTCTGAGTACCTACGTCATTCAATTTTTCGTCGTTCTACCAACCAGAAGTCAGTGTTCGATTTAAATTTAAGATATTATAATATATATGAACATTTTTATAAAATACTTTTTTGGTGATATTATACTCGTATAGGTCCCATTATCACCCAAATTGCAGACCTACCTGTCGATTTACGGACTTTCGTGAATGTCTGCCCGTTGTTCAATCGACTTATTGTCTATTAGAATTACTGATTAATGTACTAAACTAAGTAACAAAATTAATGAAACAAATTAAATGTTTATTGGTTATTACTCAGAGAAGAATATCCAATAATAAAGAAAATTGGAAGCAGGAAATTTATTACGCTAAGCCTAAATTAATTAGGAATAAGAAGGTTTAAGAAGGCTTACTGCCTCGATGGCGTAACCTGAATGCGACTGCTGTTGTTGAGGTCTCGGGTCGGACCAAATGTTTGTATGATCTGCAAATTTTTGTTTCGAAGTTTGGGTGTTTTCTGTGTATAATATGTACGTATTTACAACAAAAAAAGAATATAATTATTCCTTCAGTCAGTCCAGTTATCATAGTACAAGCTCTGCTTAGTTTGAAACTAGATGGGTTGTGTTAAATGTCCGAAATGTTTATTTATATTTGACATAAATGTAATAATAATAACAATTTTATATTTGTGAATACAGGTATAGATTAAGTTTAAATTATTTAAAACACATTTGTTTTAAGACGTAAATAATAACCCATGTGACACTAAATTTGTTCAGTGTAAGTCCGTGGAGGTGGCAGTATTTCAGCGGTCGTGGTGCCGTCTGAGTACCTACGTCATTTATATTAGTGACATCAGGTTTCGCTTTGATCTACTTAAAAAAGGTAATTTGGTTTTTTATAGTATAGGACGAAAGCCGACTGAATGGTCACTTGATTTCAATGACTTTCAATTTCAATGACGGCTAAAAGACGTGGTGCTGGACTATATAATGTTGTTGTAAAGTAAAAAGACAGAGGAAGTGTAATTTAAGTGCAAATTGAAGTAACAATACACACTGCACCGCGAAGATTTGAATGTCTGACAACGACGATAATGGTCCACCATCACATCACATAATCACACATAAACAGCCTTTGATAGTCTTCAGCTGGACATAGACTTCTCCTAAGTGGAGGCTCTGGCATACGATACTATACTGGCCAGACGGGTTGATATATACCATGATATATGCCGCATAAACCAGTAGGCCAATCGTGCAGTCATATTTCTTAATCACTGTACTTTAATTGATTAGTTGTGATACTGTTAATTAAAAAATTGTACTCCATATCAGCAAACAAAAATCACAAGAGTGTATTCTAATCGTAACAAATAGTATAATACGATTTTTAGTCATTTTATATTTTTACCACCACACGGGTAGCTTAACATTTTTGGGCAGCGACATCTATCGTACAATTTGTAATAATTTATATAACAAGCTGTTCGGTAGATGTCGTTTCTCAGTTTCAATTTAGATACCATTATACAATTGTTATTTGGAACATTTACGAATATAAATATAGTAAATACATGAATAATATTTATCATTTAGTATAGTAATAGATGTTATTCAGCCGTTAACACAACAACTATATCTCACGTCAAGCTTTGAATATCTACGTACTTACATAATTTACTAAATATTATTTAAGTTCCACACGTGTGTTGAACAGTGGAGAAGAAACAGCAGGGTAAAGTACACACTCTTTTTGGTTATCTATATGTTTAAAAGAAAGTGGTGTTAATTACACCACTTATAACTCGAGATCGGCTGAACGGATTTAGCTGAAAATTGGTGGGGAGGTAGCTTAGAACCAGGAGACGGACATAGGATACTTTTATCCCATTCGACCGCGTTTCAGTCCATAATCAAAAATCCGCTTATTTATCTCTAAGGCGGATTAAAGTACGCGGGATAAGCTAATGTAGAATAAATTTAACTCTTATTTTATATCCAACCTAGTAATTTTATAGTCTGCCAGACTTATAGTTTTAGCCACACTACCTTTGGCGGTCCTCTAAAATTTATTAAAGTGTAAATATGTAAATCAATAGTGACCATTACAATTAATAACAATAAATTCATAATTGAGAACGGACATCTAGATGACTTTAGACTAACTACGTCAGCTACATGCAAAGCGACACAATAACTGTGACACCGTCGCAACCAGAGACTAAACCCACTCACAATTTCGACACGTTTTAATTATCTGTAGACTTGTAAATGATTTTATAAGCGCAACCATGGGCGCCAAGGGGGGTGCAAGAGGGTGCACTTGCACCCCCCTCTGCACATATTTTTAACTTATTTCATAAAAAAATATCTAGTACAATTCTGTATATTTTATGTTTTAGTTAACAATATGGATGGATGTTGATAAGCCCCCTTGAAAAAACTTGACAAAAAAGAATGATTTACACTCAAATCCCGATTAAAAATCGTAATCTTATGACTGTATAAACATATAATATTATTAAAAAGTTTTTGAAACGTACCACATAATACCCTCACTTACAACGCCACCTGTGGGCGTATCTGATTGAAACGTCTTACATGTCACTCTACTTGGCTTTAACTTGCTAAAGTTAAGTGTAAATTCATCCATCAAATTCAAATCAAATTGAATACATACCTCTTAACAATATAATTTAACCTGATTACATTTAGCTTCATCCTCATTATTTCTAATGATGATCTAGTTTATCTTTCGCGTAACAGATGTCACTTATCTTTTTAAATACGCGATATCAAAATTTACCGTGAACCTTTTTAAACGTGTTTAACGAAGTTTTAATTGTCTTATACAATATCATACCCTAATTTTTGTAGGTCCAGCATTGACGGCTAAAAGACGTGGTGCTGGACTATATAATGTTGTTGTAAAGTAAAAAGACAGAGGAAGTGTAATTTAAGTACAAATTGAAGTAACAATACACACTGCACCGCGAAGATTTGAATGTCTCACAGCGACGATAATGGTCCATCATCACATCACATCATCACACATCAACAGCCTTTGATAGTCTTCAGCTGGACATAGACTTCTCCTAAGAGGAGGCTCTAGCCTACGATACTATACTGGCCAGACGGGTTGATATAGGATCTGTATCAATTTATTGCGCAGATATGTGATGCGGCCATGCCCCGCATCCGAGGTTGCCGGCCTCCACGGAAGGAGGTTTACTGGTGGTCCCATGAGTTGGCGGACCTCCGTGCGGCCTGTACTCGTGCCCGGAGGTCCTACACCCGTAGTCGGCGGCGACACCGCGAAGAAGGCGGGGGGGACCAGCTTCATGAGGAGTACCGAGAGGCGCGGAAAACTCTGAAGCTGGCCATCAGCCGCGCCAAAGAAAGTAAGAGAAAGGAAATGCTGGAGGGTCTCGATCGTGACCCCTGGGGTCGCCCTTATCGTGCGGCGCGACAAAAGCTCCGCACGTCGGGCCCCCCCCTTACAGAGACCCTCCAGCCCAGCTTCCTGCGGGAAGTGGTCGAGGGCCTTTTCCCGCAGCGGGTGGAGCATACACCCCCGTCGATGGCCTTCATGGTCGGAGACGACGGGGAGAACGAGGGCAATGTTCCGCCCGTCAGGGAATCGGAGGTAGGGGCGGTTGTTCTACGGATCCGCTCTAAGAACACCGCCCCTGGGCCAGACGGGATACCTGCCCGAGCACTGGCCCAAGCCCTCGAGCACATGTCGGACCGCCTCAGGGAGGTCCTGGACTCTAGCTTGGCGTCCGGACGCTTCCCTGAGTGCTGGAAAAGCGGGAAGCTGGTCTTGTTAAGGAAGCCGGGACAGCCTGCCGATTCGGTGGCGGCCTATAGGCCCATCGTGTCGCTGGACGAGGTGGGTAAACTTTTTGAGAGGATACTTTCTGCTCGCATCGTCCGGCACCTCCGCGAGGTGGGCCCCGATCTGTCGGACGCCCAATTTGGTTTTCGGGCGGGGCGTTCGACGGTCGATGCCGTGCTGCGCCTGAGGGCCGTTACCGAAGAGGCGGTGAGCTATGGCGGCGTGCTGTTGGCGGTGTCGTTGGACATCGCCAACGCATTTAATAGTCTGCCATTTAGCTGCATCAGGGAAGCACTCCACTACCACGGTGTGCCAGAGTACCTGAGGCGGCTTGTGGCAGACTATCTTGAGGAGCGTACCGTCGTGTACGAGGACCGAGATGGTATTCTAAGGCGGCGGCCCATGTCGTGCGGTGTTCCACAGGGGTCCGTCCTCGGACCACTCCTGTGGAATATGGGATACGACTGGGCCCTTCGAGGTCGTCTTCCCCCCGGGCTGGGCGTAATTTGTTACGCCGATGACACATTGGTCACGGCCCGGGGGGTGAACTTTCAAGACGCGGCGCGCCTGGCCACCGTGGGAGTCTCTTCGGTGGTCGGGCGCATTGAGGCGCTGGGTTTACGGGTGGCCCTAGACAAAACGGAAGCCCTTTTGTTTCATGGGCCCCGTCGTGGTCCACCCCCCGGCGCCTCCATCGTAGTCAATTCGGTCCTCGTACCGATTAAGGCCCAGATGAAGTATCTGGGCCTGATCCTCGACGGTAGGTGGCTCTTCGACGAGCACTTCCGACAGCTTACTCCAAAGCTGGTCGGCGCTGCTTCTGCTCTTGGGCGACTTTTGCCCAATTTGGGTGGAGCCAGCGTCGCGACGAGACGGCTATACACGGGGGTTGTTCGGTCAATGGCACTATATGGTGCACCGGTGTGGGCGGCGGCTCTGACCGCCCAGAATAGGGCTCGCCTCTGGCGCCCTCAGAGGATATTGGCGGTTAGAGCCATACGCGGTTACCGCACCGTATCGACGGAGGCGGCGTGCGCCTTGGCCGGAACTCCCCCGTGGGATTTGGAGGCGGAAGTGCTCGCCGAAGTTTATCGGCGGACGGCTGACTTCCGGGCGGGTGGCGGCATTCGGCCCCCGCCCGAGGAGATACGCGAGTGGCGTGAGGCCGCTCGTCGAGCCACGATGGCTCATTGGTCGTTGCGGTTGGAGACTCCATGTGCTGGCTTTGCCGCCGTGGAGGCTCTCCAGCCGGTCATCGCCGAGTGGGCAGGGCGGCAGCACGGGACCCTTTCCTTCCGACTGACGCAGGTCCTTTCCGGGCATGGTTGCTTCGGGAAGTATCTGCACTCGGTCGCCAGGAGGGAATTGAGTCCCGCCTGTTACCACTGCGACTGCAGTGAGGACTCGGCTCAGCACACGCTAGCGGTTTGTTCCGTCTGGGCGGCACAGCGTGGGGTCCTCACTGCAGTTATTGGTGGAGATCTCTCGCTACCGGCCGTCATACGCTCCATGGCCGGTAGCGACAGTTGTTTTACCGCGGTCGCAACCTTCTGCGAAGACGTAATTTCGCGGAAGGAGGCGGCGGAGAAGGCCCGGGAGGACGATATCCACTCGGACCCAATTCGCCGCCGGCGAGCCGGGCGGCGGAGGCGCGCATACCAGCGCCTCATGCCGCCTTGAGTGTGGCCGCGGGTAGACGGGACGGGTTTTCCCCTCCACCCGCTATAATGGCCAGCCGCGAGGAGGCGACGTCCGCGTGTGCCGTACGTCGCCTAAAATAGAGAGTCTACCCATAAATGGTGCCCGCAGTTTCGGGCAGGCGCTAGGAGGGATCTGGATGTCGTAATAGCAGCGGTTCCCGGATCCCTTCTATCTCAGGCGCAGAGTGGCACACCGTGTGGTTTTAGTCGGTCCGATTCCGACACACCACCCCGCCGTAAACCCCGGTGGGGTGACGGCCCGAGGGGGTTTCCACAGGTTAAAAAAAGAAAAAAAAAGGATCCGTATCAAGTTGGGGTGCTGGGCTAGAAGACCTCCACGTGGTGCACCCTGATAACGTTGGTGACGGCGTTGTTTCTTCCTTTGCTATTTGGAGGTGGGCGTCACTGCCAACGACTAATATTTTAGCCCAAAAAGGATGCCTTACTTCTTGGGCCATTTGGTCGAGTCTTGGTCAAAAATCACCCTTTGTCAGATCGAAGTTCCTCCGTTTTCAGCGGTGGAAAAAGTAGGACGGGCTCGGTGTGTACTTACACTGCCACCGAGCAGGCATCAGGAGACGTTATCTCTTTGCTACCGCCCACATATCGTAGTCTTGAAAGGAATGACGCCGCGCTCTCGTTTGGGCACAAATTTACGCTAGCCAAGGTATTGGGGGATCTCTGCCCGGGTCGGCCTCCGCATTCTTCCCCACTCGTGGGTTTTGTTTAGAGAAAACTTAAAAACTAAAGAAAATACGAAGGAAGAACAAAAGGAGGACAATAAAATAGAAAAGAGTGAAGAAATTTTGACTGAGACGCCTATCACAGAACGGTTTCCAGAAGTCAATCTAACTTCTGGGAACCTAAGAAAATTAGAACGCCTGTGTTCCAGGTCCGTCGTACCGTCGGATGATAACTCCAGTACGACGACCAGCACACTGGAGCAGATGTACATGGAGCTCCACGATAGTCGCAAACTTGGACGTTTCATAGACGAAGATAGCGATGCGTCTTGAATCATCTGATATTATTATATACACAATATTAATTTTATATTTATGTATATAGGTATGGATTAAGTTTAAATTAGTTGAAACAGATTTGTTTTAAGACGTAAACAATAACCCATGTGACACTAAATTTGTTCAGTGCAAGCCCGTAGATGTGGTAGTGTTGCAGCGGGTTAGTGGGATGTTGTGCACACGCGAGGAACTTTACAAACCTACAAGAAACGTACAGAAAGTACACCAAGACTCTGAACAACAGAACAACACTTTGAGGATCACACAAAGTGTTGTCCCATGTGGGAATTTAAACCAAAACATTCAGCAAAGCGGAGAGCGGCGTGGCAACCGCATAAACCAGTAGTCCAATCGTGCAGTCATATTTCTTAACCACTGTACTTTAACTGATTAGTTGTGACACTGTTAATTAAAAATTGTACTCTTTATCAGCAAACAAAAATCACAAGTGTGTATTCTAATCGTATTAAATAGTATAATACGATTTTTAGTCATTTTGTATTTTTACCACCACACGGGTAGTTTAACATCTTTGGGCAGCGACATCTATCCTACAATTTACAATAATTTATATAAGAAGCTGTTCGGTAGATGTCGTCTCTCAGTTTCAATTTAGATACCATTATACAATTGTCATTTGGAACACTTACGAATATAAATGTATTAAATATCCGCTTGCTTGCCCGTGTGGACTAGTAGTCCACAAAAAAAAAGCATACATTGCCCGTGGTGACTAGGAGTCCACATCGAATTTCACTCTAAAATGCCCGTGTAGACTAGTAGTCAACAAAAAAAAAAGCATACATTGCCCGTGGTGACTAGGAGTCCACATGTCTCCTGCCACAGAAAAATGTAAATATACCCTATTTTTATTGAAATAGAGCTTAGTTTGTATTATTTTTTCGATTCTATGATATATTGTCTATCGTATTAATCCCAGTCGAGTTCGATTGTGTTCGGTTCGGTTGTTTGTGTACGATATGCCATGTTAAGTTTGACATAAATTACACCGCGCGGCGGCAGATAATGGCATGGATTCAGAGGCCTGTAAAATAATAAATATATATGGACGAGTGTATGTTTTTATTTCTTATCATATTATCTACTATCTAAATAACATAATTAAACATTAAAAACTATAGGTCATCGCTTTAATTTTTCAGGTATGAGCTTTTAAGTGCAACACGAGCTTAAAAAGCCGTTATCTCAATTTCAACACAATATAACTCGACACCAGAGATATAATCTGATAACTTAAAGATAACATTGTATAGCTAGTTTCATAGTAAACTAAAAAAATACAACACTTGACAACCTTTCAAAACAAAATGAGTCACAAGAACAGATTATGTGTAATACGAACCGCGCGCCGATAGCTTAAACAACGGTGGGGCACTTCATGGGTGTTAAGTATTTATTGACGGACATTTTGAGGTGTCATTGCGCGGGGAGCCCGAGCATTTGACGGGGTGCGCGTTTTCGAGCGGGGCAAGCGAGCGGATATATGAATAATATTTATCATTTAGTATAGTAATAGATGTTATTCAGCCGTTAACACAACAACTATATCTCACGTCAAGCTTTGAATATCTACTTACTTACATAATTTACTAAATATTTATTTATGTTCCACACGTGTGTTGAACAGTGGAGTAGAGACAGGAGGGTAAAGTACACACTCTTTTTGGTTATCTATATATATAAAAGAAAGTGGTGTTAATTACACCACTTATAACTCGAGATCGGCTGAATGGATTTAGCTGAAAATTGATGGGGAGGTAGCTTAGAACCAGGAGACGGGCATAGGATACTTTTATCCCATTCGACCGCGTTTCAGTCCATAATCAAAAATCTGCTTATTTATTGCCTCTAAGGCGGAATAGAGTTCGCGGGGTAAGCTAGTGTAGAATAAATTTAACTCTTATTTTATATCCAATCTAGTAATTTTATAGTCTGCCAGACTTATAGTTTTAGCCACACTACTTTTGGCGGTCCTCTAAAATTTATTAAATCAATAGTGCATAGGTATATGCAAAGCGACACAATTACTGTGACACCGTCGCAACCAGAGACTAAACCCACTCACAATTTCGACACGTTTTAATTATCTGTAGACTTGTAAATGATTTTATAAGCGCAACCATATGCGCCCCCCCGGAGGGGTCAAGAGGATGCACTTGCACTCCCCTCTGCACATGTTTTAACTTATTTCATAAGAAAAATATCTAGTACAATTCTGTATATTTTTTATTAGTTAACAATATGGATGGATGTTGATAAACCCCCTTGAAAAAAATTGACAAAAAAGAATGATTTACACTCTAATCCCGATTAAAAATCGTAATCTTATGACTGTATAAACATATAATATTATAAAAAGTTTTTGAAACGTACCACATAATACCCTCACTTACAACGCCACCTGTGGGCGTATCTAATTGAAACGTCTTACATGTAACTCTACTTGGCTTTAACTTGCTAAAGTTAAGTGTAAGTTCTTCCATCAAATTCAAATCAAATTTAATACATATCTCTTAACAATATAATTTAACCTGATTACATTTAGCTTCATCCTCATTATTTTTAATGATGATCTAGTTTATCTTTCTCGTAACAGATGTCACTTATCTTTTTAAATACGCGATATCAAAATTTACCGTGAACCTTTTTAAAAGTGTTTAACGAAGTTTTAATTGTCTTAAACAATATCCTACTCTAATTTTTGTAGGTCCAGCATTGACCACCAAAAGACGTGGTGCTGGACTATATAATGTTGTTGTAAAGTAAAAAGACAGAGGAAGTGTAATTTATGTACAAATTGAAGTAATAATACACACTGCACCGCGAAGATTTGAATGTCTGACAACGACGATAATGGTCCATCATCACATCACATCATTACACATAAACAGCCTTTGATAGTCTTCAGCTGGACATAGACTTCTCCTAAGAGGAGGCTCTGGCCTACGATACTATACTAGCCAGACGGGTTGATATAGGATCTGTATCAAGTTGGATTGCTGGGCTAGGAGACCTCCATTTGGTCGAGGCTTGGTCAAGAATCACTCTTTCTCAGGTCGAAGTTCCTCCGTTTCCAGCGGTGGAAAAAATAGGACGGGCTCGGTGTGTAATTACACTGCCACCGAGCAGGCATCAGGAGACATTGTCTCTTTGCTACTGCCCACATATCGTAGTCCTGAAAGGAATGACGCGGCGCTCTCGTTTGGGCACAAATTTACGCTAGCCAAGGTATTGGGGGATCTCTGCCCGGGTCGACCTCCATATTCTTCCCCACTCGTGGGTTTTGTTTAGAGAAAACTTGAAAACTAAGGAAAATACGAAAGAAAGAAAAAAAGGAGGACAATAAAATAGAAAAGAATGAAGAAATTTTGACTGAGACGCCTATCACAGAACTGTTTCCAGAAGTCAGCCTAACTTCTGGGAACCTAAGAAAATCAGAACGCCTGTGTTCCAGGTCCGTCGTGCCGTCGGATGATAACTCCAGTACGACGACCAGCACACTGGAGCAGATATACATGGAACTCCGCGATAGTCGCAAACGTGGACGCTTCATGGACGAAGAAAGCAACGTGTCTTAGGAACCGATCGTCTTATATTATTATATACACAATATTAATTTAATATTTATGAATACAGGTATAGATTAAGTTTAAATTATTTAAAACACATTTGTTTTAAGACGTAAACAATAACCCATGTGACACTAAATTTGTTCAGTGTAAGTCCGTGGAGGTGGCAGTATTTCAGCGGTCGTGGTGCCGTCTGAGTACCTACGTCATTCAATTTTTCGTCGTTCTACCAACCAGAAGTCAGTGTTCGATTTAAATTTAAGATATTATAATATATATGAACATTTTTATAAAATACTTTTTTGGTGATATTATACTCGTATAGGTCCCATTATCACCCAAATTGCAGACGTACCTGTCGATCTGCGGACTTTCGTGAATATCTGCCCCGTTGTTCAATCGACTTATTGTCTATTAGAATTACTGATTAATGTACTAAACTAAGTAACAAAATTAATGAAACAAATTCAATGTTTATTGGTTATTACTCAGAGAAGAATATCCAATAATAAAGAAAATTGGAAGCAGGAAATTTATTACACTAAGCCTAAATTAATTAGGAATAAGAAGGTTTAAGAAGGCTTACTGCCTCGATGGCGTAACCTGAATGCGACTGCTGTTGTTGAGGTCTCGGGTCGGACCAAATGTTTGTATGATCTGCAAATATTTGTTTCGAAGTTTGGGTGTTTTCTGTGTATAATATGTACGTATTTACAACAAAAAAAGAACATAATTATTCCTTCAGTCAGTCTAGTTATCATAGTACAAGCTCTCCTTAGTTTGAAACTAGATGATGTTGTGTGTTAAATGTCCAAAATATTTATTTATTTTTGACATAAATGTAATAATAAGAACCATTAACATTTATATTAGTTACATCAGGTTTCGCTTTGATCTACTTAAAAAAGGTAATTTGGTTTTTTATAGTATAGGACGAAAGCCGACTGAATGGTCACTTGATTTCAATGACCATCGTCGGCCATGGACACCGATAATTCAAACTATTATATAAATACAGGCTACAGAACCACAGCGACCGATTATACATTCCTGATGCTGGAGTTCCCTGTTTAAAAGAAACAAAACATAATTCTATTATACATTATATATATTTTCATATTAAATAATATTTACAAAGACAAATTTTATAAAAACAATTTTAACAAAATCGTTTTTTATTCAACTACCCACACGTTGATAGACACATCGAGACGTAGTACTTTGCATTAATGTTGGTGGAAATATAAAAGCAAAAGTGGTAGTGTGTTTACAACAATTGAAGCTGGTCGCTTAAGTAGATTACAAGTGAAAGCTACAAGCGATAATAACAACACTTGTTTATTAATACCATCATCATCATCATCATCATCATCAACAGCCTTTAACAGTCCGCTGCTGGACATAGGTCTCTCCTTAGCAAGGAGGTTTTGGCCTACTAAGCCACGCTAGCCAGACGGGTTGGAATATGGTTTGTTTCAAGTTTTCTTTCTCTTTGTAATGATGTTGTCTTGCATACTTTGTTCCCTTGGTCGTCTTTTACGACACTCACGGGATGAATAGGGGTGGTAACACTACATATTCTTAATCCATCACCACACGGAGGATGGTTTATTAGTATATTGGCTGTATTTTCATTAAATATTTTGTTGTCATAGTTTCCCTTTTACTCGGGACTGGACTTCAGAAATTATTGCGCATTAGTCGCATACGCTATTTAACAAAACTTCACAATGAAGTAGTAAGTGTCCAGCAGTAAATTTTGATATCGTTGTTTTATTTCATTATATCTGACATCTAGTGTGAGATAGAGGAACTAAAGTTTATTCAAGGAAGATCAACTTCCCAATAACAGATGTCAGTTTTGTCTTCAAATTCAAAATATAACAATTTGCAGTTACATCCCTTTCTGTTGCGTATGTTTAAAAAATTGTAGTAAACGTATTAATATCATTCTTTCGAAGTTATTTGGAATCACAGACAATGAAAGATAAGCAGAAAAAAAAAATGAACATAACTGTTGTTACCGTACATGAAATATACTACTTAAGAAAAACTACCTCTGTATTTCAAAATCACAGACAAATTCCAGAGCTGAAAGAACATACCATAATCTCTTGTTTTAAGCTGTTAATTAAAAATCTATGTTTAAAATATTGGCTTACACATGGCTTAAACCGTGACCACGAGCAATACGATTGAGACGGCGGCAAGTAAGTGTCTGCACGATTGGCCTTGTGCCGCCCACGCCACTCTCTACTGGGCTGAGTGCTGTAAGTTCAAACCTCACATGGTATAACACTTTGTGTGATCCATAAATTGTTGTTCTGGAGTATTCTTTGTATACGTTTCTTGTACGTTTGTAAAGTCTCGACGACACAGAATTTACTCAGAAAGCGGGTGTTGTACTTTAAAAAAAAATGTCTTAAGACAAAGACTATCGGATGCGAGAAGCCCATAATCGATCAGTATCAGGCAATAGGAGAGGCATATGTCTAGGCTGTGGATTGTGATATACTGATAATGATGATGTAACATTGTCGGAGTGCGGGTACTTCAAATAAATACCTTTGTCATAGTTATGATGTAATGGGTAAAAAATTATGTACCCTGTGTATTAATAGGGACCACCCGTTCCTCCATCGTTCGAGGGCCAACACACGGAGGATCCTCCGACTAGGCGAGGTGATCATATCTGACGGGCCAGACTTGATAGTTGAAGTTGGGATGTTGTACACATGCCAATCGCAGCGAGAATTTCCTTATCGCGATACAGGATTAGTAGTTGCTTCGTAGTTCATTACTCTGTAGTTTGATGTGTCTTCGATAGATGGCGCTGCAGTATGTCTTTTGTTTACACTATTTGTAAGTCGCCACATGCTTATGTTGTATTTGATTTTTTTTTAAATAAACCTTTCACATCACAACAGATAACAATTATGTGAATTTAAATAAAAAAAAAATATTTTAAGAAATAATGAACTTATAATTGCGCTCTGAAACAAAGAAATTTAAAAGGTTCTTGTAAACACATTAATATCATTCTTGTGAAGTTATTTTGTAATCACAGACAATGAAAGATAAGCAGAAAAAAATAAAATGAACATAACGTTTGTTACCTTCCATGAAATATAATAAAATGAGCTTAAGAAAAAATGTCACTGTATTTCAAAATCACAGACAAATACCAGAGCTAATAGAACATACCATTATCTCTTATTTTAAGGTGTTAATTAAAAATCTATGTTTAAAATATTAGTTTACACATGGCTTAAACCGTGACTACGAGCAATACGGTTGAGACGGCGGAAAGTAAATGTCTGCACTCATTATTTCTAATGATAATCTAGTTTATCTTTCCCGTAACAGATGTCACTTATCTTTTTAAATACGCGATATCAAAATTTACCGTGAACCTTTTTAAACGTGTTTAACGAAGTTTTAATTGTCTTAAACAATATCATACCCTAATTTTTGTAGGTCCAGCATTGACGGCTAAAAGACGTGGTGCTGGACTATATAATGTTGTTGTAAAGTAAAAAGACAGAGGAAGTGTAATTTAAGTACAAATTGAAGTAACAATACACACTGCACCGCGAAGATTTGAATGTCTGACAACGACGATAATGGTCCACCATCACATCACATCATCACACATAAACAGCCTTTGATAGTCTTCAGCTGGACATAGACTTCTCCTAAGAGGAGGCTCTGGCCTACGATACTATACTGGCCAGACGGGTTGATATATACCATGATATATGCCGCATAAACCAGTAGGCCAATCGTGCAGTCATATTTCTTAATCACTGTACTTTAATTGATTAGTTGTGATACTGTTAATTAAAAAATTGTACTCCATATCAGCAAACAAAAATCACAAGAGTGTATTCTAATCGTAACAAATAGTATAATACGATTTTCAGTCATTTTATATTTTTACCACCACACGGGTAGTTTAACATTTTTGGGCAGCGACATCTATCGTACAATTTGTAATAATTTATATAACAAGCTGTTCGGTAGATGTCGTTTCTCAGTTTCAATTTAGATACCATTATACAATTGTCATTTGGAACATTTACGAATATAAATATATTAAATATATGAATAATATTTATCATTTAGTATATCTCACGTCAAGCTTTGAATATCTACTTACTTACATAATTTACTAAATATTATTTAAGTTCCACACATGTGTTGAACAGTGGAGTAGAGACAGGAGGGTAAAGTACACACTCTTTTTGGTTATCTATATATATAAAAGAAAATGGTGTTAATTACACCACTTATAACTCGAGATCGGCTGAATGGATTTAGCTGAAAATTGGTGGGGAGGTAGCTTAGAACCAGGAGACGGACATAGGATACTTTTATCCCATTCGACCGCATTTCAATCCATAATCAAAAATCTGCTTATTTATTGCCTCTAAGGCGAAATAGAGTTCGCGGGGTAAGCTAGTGTAGAATAAATTTAACTCTTATTTTATATCCAATCTAGTAATTTTATCGTCTGCTAGACTTATAGTTTTAGCCACACTACTTTTGGCGGTCCTCTAAAATTTATTAAAGTGTAAATATGTAAATCAATAGTGACCATTACAATTAATAACAATAAATTAATAATTGAGAACTGACATCTAGATGACATTAGACTAACTACGTCAGCTATATGCAAAGCGACACAATTACTGTGACACCGTCGCAACCAGAGACTAAACCCACTCACAATTTCGAGACGTTTTAATTATCTGTAGACTTGTAAATGATTTTATAAGCGCAACCATGGGCGCTCGGGGGTGGGGGGTGGAGGGGGGGGTGTGGTTCAAGAGGATGCACTTGCACTCCCCTCTGCACATATTTTAACTTATTTCATAAGAAAAATATCTAGTACAATTCTGTATATTTTATATTAGTTAACAATATGGATGGATGTTGATAAGCCCCCTTGAAAAAAATTGACAAAAAAGAATGATTTACACTCAAATCCCGATTAAAAATCGTAATCTTATGACTGTATAAACATATAATATTATTATAAAGTTTTTGAAACGTACCACATAATACGCTCACTTACAACGCCACCTATGGGCGTATCTGATTGAAACGTCTTACATGGAATTCTACTTGGCTTTAACTTGTTAAAGTTAAGTGTAAATTCATACATCAAATTCAAATCAAATTTAATACATATCTCTTAACAATATAATTTAACCTGATTACAATTAGCTTCATCCTCATTATTTCTAATGATGATCTAGTTTATCTTTTCCGTAACAGATGTCACTTATCTTTTTAAATACGCGATATCAAAATTTACCGTGAACCTTTTTAAACGTGTTTAACGAAGTTTTAATTGTTTTAAACACTATCATACTCTAATTTTTGTAGGTCCAGCATTGACGGCTAAAAGACGTGGTGCTGGACTATATAATGTTGTTGTAAGGTAAAAAGACAGAGGAAGTGTAATTTAAGTACAAATTAAAGTAACAATACACACTGCACCGCGAAGATTTGAATGTCTGACAACGACGATAATGGTCCATCATCACATCACATCATTACACATAAACAGCCTTTGATAGTCTTCAGCTGGACATAGACTTCTCCTAAGAGGAGGCTCTGGCCTACGATACTATACTAGCCAGACGGGTTGATATAGGATCTGTATCAAGTTGGATTGCTGGGCTAGGAGACCTCCATTTGGTCGAGGCTTGGTCAAGAATCACCCTTTCTCAGGTCGAAGTTCCTCCGTTTCCAGCGGTGGAAAAAATAGGACGGGCTCGGTGTGTAATTACACTGCCACCGAGCAGGCATCAGGAGACATTGTCTCTTTGCTACTGCCCACATATCGTAGTTCTGAAAGGAATGACGCGGCGCTCTCGTTTGGGCACAAATTTACGCTAGCCAAGGTATTGGGGGATCTCTGCCCGGGTCGACCTCCACATTCTTCCCCACTCGTGGGTTTTGTTTAGAGAAAACTTGAAAACTAAAGAAAATACAAAAGAAAGAAAAAAAGGAGGACAATAAAATAGAAAAGAATGAAGAAATTTTGACTGAGACGCCTGTCACAGAACTGTTTCCAGAAGTCAGCCTAACTTCTGGGAACCTAAGAAAATCAGAAAGCCTGTGTTCCAGGTCCGTCGTGCCGTCGGATGATAACTCCAGTACGACGACCAGCACACTGGAGCAGATATACATGGAACTCCGCGATAGTCGCAAACGTGGACGCTTCATGGACGAAGAAAGCAACGTGTCTTAGGAACCGATCGTCTTATATTATTATATACACAATATTAATTTAATATTTATGAATACAGGTATAGATTAAGTTTAAATTATTTAAAACACATTTGTTTTAAGACGTAAACAATAACCCATGTGACACTAAATTTGTTCAGTGTAAGTCCGTGGAGGTGGCAGTATTTCAGCGGTCGTGGTGCCGTCTGAGTACCTACGTCATTCAATTTTTCGTCGTTCTACCAACCAGAAGTCAGTGTTCGATTTAAATTTAAGATATTATAATATATATGAACATTTTTATAAAATACTTTTTTGGTGATATTATACTCGTATAGGTCCCATTATCACCCAAATTGCAGACGTACCTGTCGATCTGCGGACTTTCGTGAATATCTGCCCCGTTGTTCAATCGAATTATTGTCTATTAGAATTACTGATTAATGTACTAAACTAAGTAACAAAATTAATGAAACAAATTCAATGTTTATTGGTTATTACTCAGAGAAGAATATCCAATAATAAAGAAAATTGGAAGCAGGAAATTTATTACACTAAGCCTAAATTAATTAGGAATAAGAAGGTTTAAGAAGGCTTACTGCCTCGATTGCGTAACCTGAATGCGACTGCTGTTGTTGAGGTCTCGGGTCGGACCAAATGTTTGTATGATCTGCAAATATTTGTTTCGAAGTTTGGGTGTTTTCTGTGTATAATGTGTACGTATTTACAACAAAAAAAGAATATAATTATTCCTTCAGTCAGTCCAATTATCATAGTACAAGCTCTACTTAGCTTGAAACTAGATGGGGTTGTGTGTTAAATGTCCGAAATATTTATTTATATTTGACATAAATGTAATAATAAGAACCATTAACATTTACATTAGTTACATCAGGTTTCGTCTTTAATCTGCTTAAAAATGGCATTTTGGTTTTTAAGGTATAGGACGAAAGCCGACTGAATGGTCACTAGATTTCAATGATCATCGTCGGCCATGGAGACCGATAATTCAAACTATTATATAAATACAGGTTACAGAGCCACAGCGACCAATTGTACATTCCTGATGCTGGAGTTCTCTGTTTAAAAGAAACAAAAGATAATTCTATTATACATTATATATATTTTCATATTAAATAATATTTACAGAGACAAATTTCGTAAAAACAATTTTAACAAAATCGTTTTTTATTCAGCTACCCACGTGTTGATAGATACATCGAGACGTAGTACTTTGCATCAATGTTGGTGAAAATATTAAAGCAAAAGCAGTAGTGTATTTACAACAATTGAAGATGGACCCTTAAGTAGATTACGAGTGAAAGCTACAAGCGATAATAACAACACTTGTTTATTAATACCATCATCATCATCATCATCAACAGCCTTTAACAGTCCGCTACTGGACATAGGTTAGCAAGGAGGTTTTGGCCTACTATGCCACGCTAGCCAGACGGGTTGGAATAGGATTTGTTTCAAGTTTTCCTTCTCTTTGTAATGATGTTGTCTTGCATACTTTGTTCCCTTGGTCGCCTTTTACGACACCCACTTGATGAACAGGGATGATAACACTACGTATTCTTAATCCATCACCACACGGACGATGGTTTATTAGTATATTGGCTGTATATTCATTAAAATATTTTATTGTCATAGTTTCCCTTTTACTCGGGACTGGACTTCAGAAATTATTGCACATTAGTTGCATAGACTAATTAACAAAACTTCACAACCCAGTAGTAAGTTTCCAGCAGTAAATTTTGATATCGTTGTTTTATTTCATTGTTGATGTATCTGACATCTAGTGTGAGATAGAGGAACTAAAGTTTGTTCAAGGAAAATCAACTTCCCAATAACAGATGTCAGTTTTGTCTTCAAATTCAAAATATAACAATTTGCAGTTACATCCCTTTCCGTTGCGTATGTTTAAAAGATTCTTGTAAACAAATTAATATCATTCTTTCGGAGTTATTTTGTAATCACAGACAATGAGAGATGAGCAGAAAAAAATTAAATGAACATAACTTTAGTTCCCGTACATGAAATATAAGAAAAAATACCTCTGTATTTCAAAATCACAGACAAATAAGACTGCTGATAGAACATACCATAATCTCTTGTTTTAAGGTGTTAATAAAAATCTATGTTTAAAATATTGGCTTACACATGGCTTAAACCGTGACCACGAGCAATACGATTGAGACGGCGGCAAGTAAGTGTCTGCACGATTGGCCTTGTGCCGCCCACGCCACTCTCTACTGGGCTGAGTGCTGTAAGTTCAAACCTCACATGGTATAACACTTTGTGTGATCCATAAATTGTTGTTCTGGAGTAGTCTTTGTGTACGTTTCTTGTACGTTTGTAAAGTCCCGACGACACAGGATTTACTCAGAAAGCGGGTGTTGTACTTTAAAAAAAAATGTCTTAAGACAAAGACTATCGGATGCGAGAAGCCCATAATTGATCAGTATCGGGCAATAGGAGAGGCATATGTCTAGGCTGTGGATTGTGATATACTGATAATGATGATGTAACATTGTCGGAGTGCGGGTACATCAAATAAATACATTTGTCATAGTTATCATGTAATGGGTAAAAAATGATGTACCCTGTGTAATAATAGGGACCACCCGTTCCTCCATCCTTCGAGGGCCGACACACACAAAGGACCCTCCGACTAGGCGAGGTGATCATGTCTGACGGACCAGACTTGATAGTTGAAGTTGGGATGTTGTGCACATGCCAATCGCAGCGAGAATTGCCTTATCGCGATACAGGATTAGTAGTTGCTCCGTAGCTCATTGCTCTGTAGTTTGATGTGTCTTCGATAGATGGCGCTGCAGTATGTCTTTTGTTTAGACTATTTGTAAGTCGCTACATGCTTATGTTGTATTTGATTTTCTTTTTAACATAATTGTTTCTCATCACAACTGATAGCAATTATCTGAATTTAAAAAAAAATATTTTAATAAGTAATGAACTTATACTTAGTTGCGCTCTGAAACAAAGAAATTTAAAGCGTTTATTGGTGTCTCGAACAATAGACATGTGTGATGTCATGGCACAGGTGTAATGTTGACAATAGAGTAGACAGTAGTAGTACAGTGACACCTTTGTCAAATTAGTTACTTTATCATCTGTCAAAATGATAATTTTGTAAGAAAAATGTACTAAATAGAAACTTGTGACGTCACTGTTTTAGACTACCCAATCGGACAATATAATTAATTAATTATATTTCCCTTGATATTTTTATATTTATAGGTACCTATATAATACATTTACGATACAGATAATTTATGGTTGAACAAAAATACCACGACATATTTTTTTATTGTGTGGCAACCCCCTCGGGCCGTCACCCCACCGGAATTTACGGTGGGTGGTGTGTCGGAATCGGACCGACTAAAACCACCCGGTGTGCCACTCTACGCCTGATATAGGAGGGATCCGGGAACGACTACTATTACGACATCCAGAGAACAAAAATGCCACGATAACACAGTGGTATTATATTTGCGTTATTTTTGTACCTTGTACATGAGCTAGTCTTAGAAGTGTTACAATACAACAACACTTATATGCTCTTGGTTCCTAAAGCAGTTGATCCATCGAGCGAAACATATCAGTGTTAAATTGAATACAGACTATCATTGTTTACAAAAAAACATTTTTGATTCAATAGATCTCTCTCAGTCTCTTAATTTAAGAGCCAAGTCCTTATCGGTCGAACAATTGCTCCTCTTCTCTGTCCTCTGCGATCTGTTTAACCTCTTGATAAGCCACGACTCCCACTTTCTCTTTCACTTGCTGCATGTATGTTAACCTAGGCCATCCTCGTTCTAGTATTATTCCGAAGAAGTTGTATCTTATCAAGTGATCAGTCATTTTGTGCCTGATTGAATAGATTAATAGATAAATTCCTTGTAATTAAGGATTATATAACTCTTTAATTAAATATAAACAAAGAAAATATAGAAAAAACTGCTTTTTAGATTTTCTATTACTTTATCCATACTTCTATTTAAAAACGCAGTAGTGATAGTAATAATTTAGATACAACGATTCCACGTGATCCTTTGAGTAGTTCACTGATGAAAGCATGGCAAACAAACTCTGTTTACCATCATATTGATCCCGTGACAACGTTTATTTGTTGCTTTTATCATCGATAGATGGCGCCGGATAAATGACGTCGTTCCTAAATTGCACTCGAGAGATCTTTTGTTTGTTTCTCAAATAGAATTAACTTTAATTACAAATTGACAATCCAAGTGATTATTTTCAACGGTTACTACGGTTGAAAATAATTAATTGGAATGTCAACTGTATAGTGAAATAAATACACGGTGTTATGAGTGTGATTACGGACACATGTTTAGACTTTTGCTATTGGTACATGGAAGCTTGGCCGTGTGTTACATTCATTATCGAAGAAATCGATCCTATGTAATATTCCAATTACGAATATAAGTTTGTTTGTTTTATTCGTGCCTTCTTAGGTAAAAATACACTATCATTACGTACTTATGTAAAGCTATAGACACTTTGCGATGAAAACTAGTATGATTTTTTTTTGTCTACCCACTGTATGTTTTGAATACGTATCTAAACTAAACTAGCACGACTAAATAGCTCCTCACTGTTAGGTGCAGCACTATTTTGAAGAATAATAATGCTGTGACCGAGAGGGTCCCTAATTGTTATCTCTTTATAAACATACCTACCATCTTTGAACGTAACCTTTGAATTCGCCAAATGTTGAAACCGATCAGATTAATTAACGTTAAGTAAATAGTGGAATAAATATACAAGTGAATTTGATTTAAAAAATCCTATTAATATTATAAATGCGAATTTTTGTGAGGATGTTTGTTACACTATCACGAAAAAAACTACTGGACGGATTTGGATGAAACTTTACAATAATATAGATTATACATCGGAATAACATACAGGTTACAATTCTTAATGATTTTATATAATTTTGGTCGTAATATAACGATACATACCAATTAAGTCGGAAAAAAAATCTGGTTACTGAGAGTTATCCTGGCGTACGCTGTCTAAACCATTGCAGAGAAAGATGATGTACTCCAAGGTCAGACCAAATGTTTCAACAATCTGCAAATATTTGTTTCAGAATTTGAATTTTTTCTATGTGACATGTGTGTTTACAAAGAAAAAGATGAATAAGCATTCTATCACTCTAGTTGTAACTGAACAAAATAAATATGTCCGAAATATTTATCACTTTTTAATTTTATAACGAAATGCAAAACATTTGAATTTAATTTGAATTAGAATCACACTTGCACTGCCTATAATGTCTTAATTACAAGATTATCAGTCCAACACCGCGCCTTATAGCCGCCAATGCTGGACCTACAAAAATTATTGATATCACCAAAATGGTGTTGATCGATAAGCGTAAATAAACAACTTGTACTAAGCCTATTAAGAAGGTTAATGGTAAATATTGATATCGCGTATTTAATTACAATAGTGACATCTGTTACGCGAAAGATAAACCACTTGCCTTAGAGACAATGTGGGTGTTTCAACACTGCATGATGCGCATACACTCAACCTATAACATAGTGTTCAGCGTCCTCGTTGAGAAGCTGCAACACTGTAACCGTACTAAAATATTTCTTAGAAAGTTTTACTCCACAAGGTTTGTGTCTTATTCTGAATATTTGATCCATACAAATATTATTTATATATTTTTTTTTTTTGAAGTGAAAACTTCTTTAGGCGCGTTGAGCGTTTTGGTAGAGGGTAAAATCCTCGGTTCGCGTCACCGACATGCTAATAATAATAGTATATCTATAGCTATGGAGAATATGATATTATATATTATATATGAAATTTATTATTATTATATATTATATATGATATTATATATTATATATAACTATATATGAAACATAAAAAATTTCATATAATTTTTGCATATAGTTTTAATTACTCTCAACTTAATAGTACCGTTTTCACTTCTATCGGCAGTCCCACGACTGCTATTTTTTTTCTGTATTAAGAGCCTGCCAAAATGCCTCTAATCTGCCTTATGAAAGCATGAATAGAATCCAAGAGTTGGTCACTGGTCACCATACTTATTGCAAATGCAGATAATGCAATATGGCGGCCCACACTATGGCGGCCTTGTGAGATGCTTTTTCACACCCCGCTTGAAGATGTAAAAGGCATGACAGTCATCGTGACAGTGTAAAGCTTACACAGTGACAACAATAACTGTCACCTCTTATATTGATCTGATATTGTTGCATGTTTGTTTGCTTTATAATTACATTTCGGTATATAATCCTGTTGATATGTTCATTTAAAATGTTCACATAAATTTTGTCTGTTTACAGTAAAATTTAATAAGATAGCCTAGAAAGCATTTGATTGCTTTTGTTTAAATAATTGTTTAAGTATGACATTGTATTGTATGTATTGTATGCTCTCTTGTAAATCTGTAATATGGTGTACAAACAGTTTTCAATTCATCGTCTATTTAATTAATATGTATCGTGATGTGTCAACAATACTAATAAAATTGAATGTTATTAAATTAAAGACATAAACAAATGTGCAATATGCTTAAAATTTTACACAACATAATGTGTTCAACTGCAAATAGTTTCTTATTAAATTTAAAGAGAGTACTGACATCTGTTATCAACTAGATGAACTACATCAGTAACATTCAATGAGTAAAACAACAATGTAACACTGGCACGACCAGGTACTTTACAGAACCGTGACAAAATGAAACCTAACTTAACTATACATTGCTACAAATGTTTATACTTACGTAGGTACCATATTCAACGTGTTTGAAGCGATATAACAAGAAGATTTGCAGATCATAATGATGGAACATTGATAAAGAAATACCGGTGAAGTCTTTCTTGAATAAACTGTAGTTCGTCTATTTCACACTAGATGTCAGATTTAATGAAAAAGAAACAACGACAAAAAACGACAAAAACTACTTATATTTACAGTTTACACTGACGAGAAACTTAATTTTTAAACTGGAGTTAATTAATTTTTGATGTCCAGTCTCGAGTTTTGAAAAACTGTGACTATAAAATATTTGATTAAATAAACCACAAATACAGAAATAAATGAGTGTTGTAATTACCTTAACAAGATCCTCGGACCATAATAATCACAACACACACACACACAAACACTCACACTTAGACAGGCCTGTTGGTGCAGTGGTTAGCAGATCTGGTTAATCCGCCCGAGGTCTTGCGTTCGATTCCCACCCAGGACAAATATTTGTGTAATGAAAACGATTATTTGTTCTCTGTCTGGGTGTAATTTAACTAAAATATGTACTCGTATGTATTTAGTAGTGGTTAAATATGTTTATCAACAGTCTGGTTGCCATAGCATAGGTGCTGCCTAACTTGGAATCAGTCAGCCGTGTGTGAGATGTGCGAGGTTATTCAGATTCCTGCTTAAAATTTTGAAGAACATAATGTGTTCAACTGCAAATAGTTATTCGTTGAATATGAATAGAGGACTGACATCTTTAACCGAGTAGATGAACTAAAGTAGAAGTGAAGTAACATTCAATGAATCAATTCAACAACATAACGCCTGCACGACCAGGGACTTTACAGAACCGTGACAGGTTGAAACCAAACATAAACATGAAGTGATACAAATGTAAATACTTACGTAGGTACCATAATCAATGTGTTAGAAGTGATGTAACAACTAGATTTTCAGACCATAATGATCGAATATTGATAAAGAGATACCGATTGTCTTTCTTGAATAAACTTTGGTTCCTCAGTCTCGCACTAGATGTCAGGTGACAAAAAATAAAATCACGATGTCAACAATTACTGTTGGATATTATATTCATAGTTTACACTGAAGAAAAATTGAATGTTTAAATAGCTACCTGAATAATTTTTGAGGTCCAGTCCCGAGTTTCGGGTAACTGTGACTTTGAAATATTTGTTTAAATAAACCGCGAATACACAAATAAATGAGTTTTGTAATTAGTTGCGACGTGCAGTTAAAACAGTTGTTACATTTAATAACAGAATATAAAAATGTGATTTTGTTAATTTGTTATGCTTGCCTTCTGATCTTCTGAACCATCATGTTGTAAACTACTATTACTATATACGAGTATGTCGACGATAATTACAACACGTGTTTATTTGTACATTCGTTAAGTATTCATTAAAATGTTTCACAATAACAGTTTCTCGATACTCGAGACTAGAATTAAAATATTAGAGAAGAAAGACACAAGACCTTAATATTTATAAATATACTTTTCATGTTCTACACTGTGAATGTAGTAATGAAGTAAATGTAGTAACTGTAAAAACAGTAAATTTTAATATTCCGTTTATTAATAGAAGTTTTGACATCTCGTGCCAGGTAGAAGAACTAAATTGAATTCCAGAAGAATATCATTTTAATTGGAATATCAGTTTTCAATATTAAATAGTTTTATTTAGATCAATCTAAAGTGACAGTACCTGTGCTGTCATGGTTCGTTGGTGCGAAAACTTCGACAGTTTCTGTGTTATATTTGTAGTTTGTGTACGAGGTACAATCATAGCAGTGTTACAATGATGGCTGCGAGCTTCTGATTCCTAAAGTAGTTGATCCATCCAGCAATAGATGTCACTATGCAGGCAACTATGACCTACGAAAATATTAGAAGAAGACTGCATGTCTAGGAGTACAACAACAACAACAAGATTTTCGGATCAAAACACTAATGTTGATAAAGTTATACCACTGAAGGTTCGGGGAAGCCCTTCTTAAACAGACCTTAGTTCCGCTGTTTTGCACTAGATGTCAGATTTGATGCCGAAAATCACGATAATAATATTGATAGTGTAGACTATGGTTATACGTTTAACTATGTATACTTGCATAACGTGATTTTTAAGATCCAGTCCCGTGTCTCGTTTAGCTGAGACTGTAAATTAATTTAAGTGAAATACTCGTACGACGAGTAGACGTCCATGTTAAAACATATTCTTACGTCAGCCAAGAAAACATGACAATATACCTAGCAATAATAATACGACAGTACCTGAATTTTACAGTGAATGACACATACACTAATACACCCCTCTTATTATCCCACCCCCAATTTATTAAATTCTAATCTTGGCAATTGAAATTGGTACTAAATTTTTATTCGCCTCACATTTAATTTAGTTCCTCCACCATGCACTACATGTCAGATGTTTTATATAAAATCACGATGTCTAAATTTCCTGTTTTACACTTTATATTTAAAGTGTATATCACACAGACAATTGCAGAAAAACAACGCGAAAGCAAAGGTGCTTTCATACTGTTTTGCTGCAATCATAGAAAAACGTTTAAACCCACTTAGGTGCCATGATTAATCCATGTGTTTGATCTACTAGCGAGGTTTTGCAGCCTCAACAAGATTCCCGAATGTCTGCTTATATAATAACCGTTTACGGTGGACTATGTTTTGATAAGTTTGTTTTAGACTTTTACTCACATTTCGACTGTATAAGTACATAAAGTACAGCTAAATATAACTCCTTCAAGAACAATTTCAAAATGTTATGTGGTGTCTCAAGAACTTTCTTTAAATTGTTCATCAGCTCTCAAATATACCAAACAAAACTACTAAAGAAACACAACGACATTATTTTTTGCGTTTAATATGTAGTTTGTGTACGAGGTACTTCCATGGTAGTGTTACAATAACGGCCGCGCGATTCTGATTCCTAACGTAGTTGGTCGATCACGCAATAGATGTCACTGTTCAGTTTAAATACAGGCTATCATTGTTTACACCTGAACATTTTTATTATATAGACGACTAAGACCTATGAAGATATAAGAAAACTTCTTATAGTTGGCATAATTTTTGGAGGTCCAGCAGTCCATGCTGTGCCTTGATAATATATAAGTCACATGAGAAATGGACACCACCCATGGGTATGTTGTATATCTCGGGTAAAAAGTAGATCGTAGTAGTAAATTCACTGATATCTTCTACGGCTGAATTTTTTTTTATTGATTTAGCAGTTTAAGCATGAAAGCGTAACAATGTATTACAACAACATGTCGTTTTTAAAAATGTGTGCAAAATAAAATAGTTTAATAGATTTTTTTGAAATGCTAATATTGACATCGTAAACCTAGATCTACATACATATACGTTAATAAAATTCAAACAGAGACACAACCAGGGTCTTAAACAGAATCGTAACAAGTAAACAACCATACGTTGATACAAATATTGTTAGAACAACAAGATTTTCGGATCAAAACACTCCTATTTATCTACGGTCTTGACTGTGTCTTGCCCCCCTGGTTTGTTGTTTATTATTATGTAGGTACCACAATTAATGTGGACTATTAAAAACGGTTGATATGATAATGATGATGATGATGAGATATTACAATTCAATGTTCCGATAAAGTGTTGTCGATGAAATATGTTTGAGACTTCACTGTTAATCTGGAGATCATGGCTTCGCTCCTCACCCTGGATAACATTGTCTGATGAACCTATCATTTCTTATCTCTTTAAAGATGAAGTCGTGTGTTCAGCTATACAATTAGCAATGTTTGTTAATGTAATTAATTAAGACACTAAACTATATTGTAACGTAATTCTTAACATTGAAAGAGACGAGGAAGTTTATTTTGGCTGGGTACTTTTGTAAGCGTTATTTTCATCGAGGATGGTTCAATATTCAATACTTTTTAATTGTACCAACTCTTACTTTGACTCCATCAATGCCGTACACTGCTCTGAAAGAATTAGACGAGACATAAAAGACTTAAAATTCATATTCAAATTCCTTTAGAAATTCTATGTTCAAAGTACATACGCCTTTACTGTATTACAGTGAACGTTAGTTGTTCAATACTTCACTGTGAGATCGAAAATAAACTTTAGACACGAGAGATTGACACAAAGTTATAGAGGCTCAAACTATTGTGTTTTAATTAGTTTTACCGACATCAATAAAATCACACCCACCTTTGTGTCTAGCATAAAACTTTTTAAATAATAAACAAATATATGAACATACTATTTTAAATTCAATAGTAATCTGATTAAACACCCAATCGTGACACGCCAAGTGATAAATAAAAAGTTGACTACCAAATCAGCTAATAATTACTACAGCAAGCGAACTACTGACAACCTTACACCAAGACTGATGAATAAGATACCATTGGAAATAAGGAATTAAATAAATGTACGCAACTTAAAATGAACAGTCAAAAACATACATTTTACATACCTACATAAACTTTAGCAAACAGTAATCTAAGATAAACCTATAAATACATATAATATGATAAATGTATAAATAAACACGATATTTGTATGTAACCTACCTATTACATGACTAACGTATAGTTAAGAAAATAAAAATAGATAAGAAAGTACAAAACCAAAAAGTCCTAGTAACCAATCACCTGTAAATACCAAACGAACTCCTAACAGTAGGAAAACAAATAAAACTTTCACTTAACGTAAACAACAATACTCGGTCGAACGCTAGAACGGTTTTCACGCCTACCTACATTTTTTTTTTCTATGACGAAATTCCCCCGGATACCACCTACTAGTGGTTATGTCGGACTCGAACCGACCAAAAACCGCACGCCGTCTCAGGTACCAGTAGTCGGGGAATCAGGAGTACCCTAGAAAATTGCAGTTGACCCTTTTTCTGCCCCAAAAGAGAGTGTGCTCCGTAGCACGTACCGCTGCCATCCTGGTTTGCTTCAACTAGGGTGACGGATGGCCTTACCTGTCACCCCCAGACCTACGCTTACGGAGGACGGAGATCGTTCTGCGTTTTTAGGCATCCGAGCCGTCTGTGATACCGAACCCGTTCCCGAGCCTGGCGGACCGCGAGAGTTCTAAACCTCTCCCGGTGCCGCTCCGACGTCTGCTGCGTCAGCCGATATGAGAGGGTCCCGTGTTTCCTCTCAAACCAATCCTCCATAACGGGTCTTACCACCGCAATGACAGCGTGCCCGACGCCTACCTACCCTGCACCTATTATTTCTTGTAGTGCTACCTGCGAATTGTTATAGTTTGGAATAATTAAATGCTTATGTAGTGCATATGGATACATTAAACGAAACAGAGCAGAATGAGGAAAGTACACTCGTACCCAAGTTAAACCAAGAGGGGTTTTATGGGTATTTCATGTTTTTATTGTATACTGTTTTTCCTTTTTAAAATAAATAAAAAGAAAAGATTCGGATATTTACCACACAACGCCATCTAGTCCCAATCTAAGCAGAGCTTGTACTATGGCTACTAGAGTAGTGATAAAAACTCATAATATATGTATATATATTATGTATTGTCAGATAGGCGAAGAAGTGTAAATTTACTCAGGCTGCAGCAAAACTTTCATTCGTGCTAAACCTTTGAAATTATGTACCTATCATAATGTTTCTAGTACTATTTGTAGAAAAACATAGTCACATACAAAAAGTACGAAATCATTTTTTAGTCTGGACTGTTTTAAACGCGCATATCACTCTCAAAGTGTTGTTGAAAATCAGCGCTGTATCGTTACCGGTACAGTGTCATACTGAGCATCATCTATTTTTAATGGACACCGCGACGCAACTGCACAGCAAATGTTCTGTTTCTATTTATTTTATATTATGTGTAAAAATATATGGAGAATTAAGAATTATTTTAATTTATAATATTATATTGTTTTCAATAGCATTTTGACGATGACTACGTTTAATACTAAACTGAACCCTTTTAATGCATATCTTAAGTTGTAACGGGAACGTATAAAAGTGTCGTCTCCGTAAAAGTGCTCTTCGAAACATAATTTCACGTTCTTGTGAGACTATTAAAGATTGTGAAAAACGATTGTTGGCCATGAAGGCATATATGGAATTACGACTACGTCAAGAAACTCTTGAACAGCATAATTCTAGACTCGGTAAGATCCAAGAGCGTCTTGCGAATGAGTCTTTTGAGCAGGGAGCTAATAGACTTGGTCTAATTAATGAGCGTCTAGCAAACGAGTCTGCTAAGCAGAAAGTTCATAGAATTAGTCTCATTAAGGAGCGTTTAGCTAAGGAGTCTGCTGAGCAGAAGGCTCATAGATTAGAAGTGATACGAAACCGTACAGAAACCGAGTCTGCTCAGGAACGTGAGAACCGGCTAGCAGCAGCGCATCAGACTTCATAAAGACTTCGTTCAATGACTGAGCGTAATTTTATAACCACCATAAACCAGCATACTGAAGCATGGTACTTCAGTATAATAATTTCTTACAGACTGTAAACACTTAACACTGTTTCTTACAGTCTGTAAGAAATTATTATATTCAAAACGACAGATGTCATTAGACACAGTACGTTTTGATTTCCTTCCGGAGGAGCTAACACAAAACTTGGGCAAAATTATCACGTGTTTACGTTGCTCGACCGCCATAAAAAAAGAAAAGTTCCTTCTCAGGCGTACTGGAACAATATGGAAGTCATGTCTTTACCTCCTGAACTGAACGACTTGACAGACATAGAACAAAGAATTTTGTCAAGAGTTTTTATAAAAAATTGTTAAGCTACAAAATCGATTCAGTCAGAGTTGGTGCCCAAAAATGGACAAATAATTCTGTATGTAGCAAATAATTCTGTAAGCAGGTATTGTGTTTCTTATTGATATACGTGAAAATTTACCAAATCACAGGCAGTTTCAAGTCGACATACCAAAAAATAGACATCGGGATAGGTGAAAGAAGATAAAAAATCCTCATAAAGTTAAAAGCAATGAGCCTAACTGAATCAAATTTTTTAGGTTCAGAAAGCTCGGCGAAATCGGTGTACATACATAAAAAAAAAATTACCGGCTGAATTGTGAACCACCTTCTTTTTTTTGAAATCGGTTAATAACTTAAAATAATATTTAATTGTACTTAGGTGGTTCGCAGTAAACCCTCGAGTTGGTTGCGATACACGAGCCAATGGACGATGTTGAGTTGATCTCGCCAAGAATGTGTGTAATTTCAGACTTTGGGAGGGACTTTGGAATTTATGTGGGTACTTAAAGAGCAATAATATAATAGTTTGGTTAACATTTTGATCGAAGTTATTACCATAAAGTTTCAAATGATTTATGAAGACATTGTCGGGGCCGCCACCCTTTAGCACGATCACGACTCTCTTATCTATGAGTCTTTCAAGAACTATTACAAGATGTTATGTATGTTGTGTCTCAAGAACTTTCTTTAAATTGTTCATCAGCTGTCAGATATACCATACTAAACTAGTAAAGAAACACAACGACATTATTTTTTGCGTTTAATATATAGTTTGTGTACGAGGTACTGTCATGGTAGTGTTACGATAACGGCTGCGAGCTTCTGATTCCTAACGTAGTTGATCCATCTAGCAATAGATGTCACTGTTCAATTTAAATACAGCCTGTATTGTTGTATCATTGTTTACACATGAAAATTTTCATTGTATAGATAACTAAGACCTATGAAGATAACTTACTTGTAGATGAAAGAATTTTTGGTCCAGTCAGGTCCAGTAGTCCATGCTGTGCCTTGAAAATGTACAAATCACATAAGAAACGGACACCGCCCGTGGGTATGTTGTATATCTCGGGCAAAAAGTAGATCGTAGTAGTAAATTCACCGATGTCTTCTAATGCTGAAATTTTTTTTATTGATTTAGCAGTTTAAGCATGAAAGCGTAAGAATATGTTACAACAACATGTCGTTTTTAAAAATGTGATCAAAATAAAATAGTTTAATAGAATTTTTTGCGATTCTAATATTGACATCGTAAACCTGAATCTACGTACATATACGTTAATAAGATTCAAATAAGATTCAAGAGGGATA
The DNA here is from genome assembly GCA_949316085.1 of Hypercompe scribonia. Lineage (NCBI taxonomy): Eukaryota > Metazoa > Arthropoda > Insecta > Lepidoptera > Erebidae > Hypercompe > Hypercompe scribonia. The sequence continues at coordinate 18,520,417 of OX438983.1, read as the reverse complement.
CAACCAGGGTCTTAAACAGAACCGTAACAAATAAATAACCATACGTTGAAACAAATATTGTTAGAACAACAAGATTTTCGGATCAAAACACTCTATTTATCTACGGTCTTGACTATGTGTCTTGTCCCCTGGTTTGTTGCTTATTATTATGTAGGTACCATAATTAATGTGGGCTACTGAAGGCTGTTGAAATGATGATGAAAAGATATTATAATTCAACTTTCCGATAAAGTGTTTCAATTCAACTGTAGCACCTTTATTTACATAAAATGGAACAATTAAGTAAACTGATTTCAATTTTATTTAAATAATAATTACTTTACATTTAAAAGTCCAATTATTTTAGTGTAATGGTCGCGTTTAAATTTAGATAGTCATTCAAAAATAGCACCATCGAGCGTAATATTAATGATTCAGTACATTATTCATTAAACTTAAAATGTGACTGTTTATCGCGCTCTGTAATAATGTTGGCCTTACTTCATAGATGTCACTGTTCTAAAAAATATTTTGTCCAAATATAGGAATTTACTCGACGCACGACCGGAGTAAACTTCAGTCGTGCGTCGGAGATAACACAGACAATTTTTTTTTTAGAGTATATTGTGTAAAACTGAGTTTTATATCGCGATGCATGTATTCGTAAGTAGTTCTCTGTATTTTTTGTGTTACCTAACTCCTAAACAAAAGGACAATTTCAATTTGTTCGTTTTATTTATTTTGAGTACATCACGCGATGTCTGTCTATTGTGAACCGATTTGAATAACCTTTATGGTTTAGACATCTTACCAGCTCGATGGTTATCCAACGACTAACCCAGCTCCTGATTCAATAATCAAAACGCTGTTTAAACCCCACCACTCTCAATCCTTTCACCGGAAGTTGTCACAAAAGAGTAACGAGGTCGAGTAGTGTTGCCATTTAAGAAAAATAGAATTACCCTCAACAAAGTTATTATAGGTCCGACCCGGGAATCGAATCCGAGACCACGTAGCAAAGTCGCATACACTATCACAACAATACCTTACGAACCATTATTTCTTATACATTTGTTGTTGTCTAATACAAAATGGATTCTCTTTGTGCTAAAAGAAAAAGATCGTAAATTACACAAGTTTAGAATGTGAACTTTGTGCAGCACTATTACAATTCAATTTATCGAGACCTGTCTTGAATGAGTGATATTTAAAATATGATTATAGCTAAATCCATATAAATGATGCAGAAGGAATACACACTAATACACAGAAGTTTACAGAACTACTCAAAGCCGACAAACTCTTCGAAACACCAGGCTTTCAGGGGTGGCGGTAAGAACTTTCCATCGGGTGACACATCTGTTCGTTAACCCACTGAAAGATTAAAAAATTAAAAAATTGCACTAATCAACACTTTGTTCTGAGTGAGAATCAAACCCACGACTTCTGGTAACATTCGAGATCACTAACTACTAGACCAAGACGCCTGGTAATTGTACCTCTATCTTCTGTAGCTTACATCCTCGTGAGCATACCATAAACAAATCTGTTCTGCCTCGCAACATCTACAAGAAATATATCGTTGTTTAGCTCGTTCTGAAATCTTCTCAGCCGTTAACAAATATTATAAGAGGACGTGGGTAGGTAGTAAAGTGACAATATATAAAGTTAGAGGCGGTCTGTATTCATCCAATATCAATTCTGCTGGTGCCAACGTGACCCCGGAGTAAATATAAGTAGTTTTAAAAAATGAAGAAAGGCATGAACCCTTTAAATTGTTGCCCGGTCCGTAGAATGAGCAGGGGTAGGAATTTGTTGAAATGCGATTTTCAAGGTAAGTTGAGTTTTTTCTTCACCACATCACATGATCCACATCCTTGTTTCTTTAAGGCAATCCGGTTTTCTCTGTGTCTGAATTTTTTTAATTCTCCTAGAGCATTCTTCAAATTTTGATAGGAATTGAAGTTAAAAGTGCGTATTAGCTGTGGCATGGGCTTGTCAATCACAGAGGCGCAGAGAGGACCATAAACAGCTACCCAGTTTCTATATCACCTTTATACGTCACATTCAGATCCGTAGACCTTAATAAATGACTCTTCAGATACAGCGAGCCTTTAAGCTAGGACAATGTATTTAAAGAAATTTGTAGGTACCCTCAGCTTTTACCTTTGGTTCACTTTAATCTCCTCATAAAAAATAAGTTAATTTAAATAATGTTTTATATCATTACGTTTGCCCATTGCTCCGCTCGCGTGTATGTCGGCTATTGCGGTGAGAAGTTACCAATATTACTCACCGACAATGTAGCTGGCCATTGGTGAAATGATTTTGCAAGCTAAATCACATAAATAGTTTTTCATGGTCCACTGCTGGACATAGGCCTCTCCTAAGAAAGGAGATTTTAGCTCCCGTACAAGGCTGGCAAGGCGGGTTGGTATAGTTTGTATCAAGTTTTCTTTCTTGCAGTGATGTTATTCTGCATAATTTACTCCTTTAGCCGCCTCTTACGACACCCACGAGATGAACAGGAGGCGACACCACACAGATTTTTAAATCGGTTTACTGTTTTCGACGTGAGAACCTAACAAACAACCTCACATTCGCGTTTATAATATTACTTACGATATGTCAAATAAGCTGACGACAAAGTTAATTAGCTGCAGATCTCAGTACGATAATTATTTTGTATATGTTTCAGTTAAGTAGAGCAGTGGTGTAGGTACATTTTGATTTATAGATTTCTAAAAGTCAGCTACCCACACAAAGCTCAATTTGTGAACCATTAATATTACGTATGACACACCTGTAATGATGTTTGTGTCCGTTTTGAGTTATTGTGTATTAATTGTGCTTTTCAAAACTTTATTATAATGTTTTAGGTTCCTTAATATTATAAAACAATGACGTTAAACTTTTCTTATAATATTAATTGTGATGTGTGTCTACCCACATTTTCAGAAAAGTAAAAATCTTATTTATTTTGTTTTTCTCAATAATAGAATATATATTTGTTAGCTTATTGTTTCTAAACAAATCAATTAATGTTTGCCCAAGGTTTTAAATTATTAATTGTATTTCATTGTAGGAGCAGTTTTAAATTGTGACATTTTGTTTTACAACCTTTCGTAACCGTGCAGTAAATAATTCTAACATATCTATCAACAGCCTCTTGCAGTCTACTGCTGGACATATACCTCTCCTTAGCCAGGAGGTGTCGGCCTACTATACCACGCTGGCCACACAGGTTGAAACAGGATTTAAGTTTTCCTTCTCTTTGTAGTGATATTTTCCTGAATAGTTTGCTCGCTTAATCGCCTCTTACGCACCCACGGGATGAATAGGGGTGGTAATACTATGTTTTCTTAATCCGTCACCACACGGACTAGACATACAGTATATAATTGCGCCCAGTTTATTTGTGTACAATTTACGTATTTTGTGTATTAACTGAGATATTCAAAATTAACTTAAAGATATTAACTTCAAACTACCTACATTGATATATTTTGTAAAGAACTATTTTCATTTCATAATGTTCACGTTTCTATGTACCTAGTTTTGATATGAAAATAGTTCTTAAATTATGAATTCTAAGATGAGAAAAAGAAGCCAAAGTTGTTTAGACAAGTTGATTGTAGACAGAAGACTATTTGCAGCAAGCTGTGGCTGCTACTTCATACGCATGAAGTTAAGATATTCAAGTATTTTGTTTTACTTTTTGGACTGCCATAAATATTTTAAGACTATATTCAGCCAAATCGATCCAGCCATTGCCAAATTTTAGTGAGACTAACTAACAACAATTTATTAAACATTAACTGCCTCGCTGACGCCACGGGACAACTTATCCACGTCGCACCAAGGCTTCCTGGACCGGGACAGATGGTACCAACCCTGATGTTGTTTTCTCCAGAATCGCAACGCGGACATAGGCCTGGCGATCTTTATACCATCCGTAGCTGAAAATATATTCCTCAGCTTTTCGGCAAAGGTATTCATTCGCTGTCTTTGAACCTTGAGCCCCAGGGAACTCTAGAACTCGAGCTCCCGGTTGGGCGAGGTGCAACTTGACTCCTACAGTCCCGAATTGATTGATGAGATTATCCCGGGTCTTTTTGAATACAGCTGCATAGGATAAATCGCCGTTTGCCGCCTCTGGTGATACAGTGATCATCACAGCTGCAGTCTTTGGCGTCTGTAGTTTACGTGGCTTCTTCTGGGTGGCCACTACCACCGATGGCGACTGCGGGGTAGAGGCTACTTTTTGGGTAGCCTTCTAACCTCGTTTTTGGGGCTTCTTGACCGACCCGACTACCTGCCACCCATCGTTTGAGGGAGCAGAAGTAGAGGGGCCAGATATAGGTGTCGAAGTGGGAGGCAGACGGAATTCAGCCCTCGTCTTTGCCGTAATCTTTCGGCTAGTCTTAGATACAACCGTCTTTGCCACAGCCGCATTCGCCGCCACTTTTGCTGCTCTAGCTGTCTTCGCAGCAGCCACAGGAGTAGGTGTAAGTATTACCGCCGCATACGATACACGCCCACCCGTAACGGGAAGCGGAGCCGACGGCGACGTCTTCGATCGGTTGATCTTCGCCCCATCCGCTGCGGCCAAACCACTGGGGCTGGAGGTAGCCGCGCCTCAAGGCTCGCTAGAAGTCCGTCCAACAGATGCCCCACTACGTCTAGTATTTGACGCAGATGAGCATCAAAGACGTCTTCAAAACCGTGATAGGGGGCAGACTCTGAAACTCGGCCCTGTCGTTCAGGGTCTTCTGTCTGCGCCCGAAAGTGAGCAAATTGAGTACTCAGCTCAGCCACCTGCTCCGTCAGGCGATCGTTAGCCGCCTGCAGGCGAGCTACGTCTCCAATGAGGGTAGTAACTACCCCTGCAATGGCGGAGAAGGAGTCCTTACGGGCCCTAATAAATGGACCCTTAAGTTTAGTAGACTTCGTGGCCTCCTTGTTTATGATGGCCACAGCTACAGCTACAGATTCGCCCTCTACTTTGACGCGCCTGTAGGCGGCCGCCTTAGAGAACAAGAACACGGAGCCTGAAGGAACCGAAACTGGAGTGCGTGACCTCGCTCTGCAGCTACTAGCCACTTCGGGAGGCAGCCACTCTTGAGAAGTTTCTCCTTCTTCTTCTGTGGAGCATCCGTGTTGCCGGTTATCGCGAATTTCCACCTCCATTCCAGCGCCTCAGTTGTTGCACTAGAGTCACCTCTCTCCGTCGCTAAAGCGGATTTCGAACGCAACCTATCCGATCTTCTTCGACTCCCTGAAGTAAGATTAGCTTCTGAGAGCGAGATAGGCGTCACACGTTACTTCTCACTAGTCGAGAAGTCGTCCGTCTTCCTAGGTTTTCTCTTCTGATTCTTCTCCTTCTTTTCTTCATCTTTTGTATTAGAAATTTTTGTTATCATATCCATAATTATTCCCACGTGTGGGGAGAACTAGAAGTCGACCCGGGTAGAGATCCCCCAATACCCGGGCAACCGTAAATTTGTGCCCAACCGAGGGGCCCGCAGATGCCTCGGCTGGGAGTGCGCTTGCGACTGAACTACCCATCAGCCATGTATCCCCTGGTCACGCAGCACCGGAACACAGGATCCAGGGTAATTTATTATAGAGGTTTTCTTCCTCGTAGTCCGGGCGACTAAGCCCCCGGTCGGAGTCGCGAGACGTAATTACGACACTCTTTTCGGCAGGCACTTTTTCGGTGGCAGGGAGACAAGCTCTAATGACTGCTCGGTGGCAGTGTGAGTAAACACCGAGCCCGTCACACCTTTTCCACAGCTGATAGCGGAAGCACTCCAACCCTAGAAAGGTCCCATCTTTGTGATTTTTTGTTTTTAAACGAGGTTTTCCTCCTCATTGCTCTGAAGAACGAAGAGCTAACAGAAGATCCGACAGACACGCTCGCTCTGTTGAACCAAACCTCAAGCGAATGGCCTCCTCTAAAGTGCTAGAAAATTTGCCGCTGGCAGTGATGAACAGCGTCATCGCTAACGTTACCAGGTTGCACCATGTGGAGGTTTCTAGCTAAGCAACCCTCTTTTTTTTTTTTTTTTTAACGTGTGGAAACCCCCTCGGGCCGTCATCCCACCGGGGTTTACGGCAGGGTGGTGTGTCGGAATCGGACCGACTAAAACCACACGGTGTGCCACTCTGCGCCTGAGATAGGAGGGATCCGGGAACCGCTGCTATTACGACATCTAGATCCCTCCTAGCGCCTGCCCGCTACCTCGGGCACCATCTGCGGATAAACTCTTTGAAGGAAATGTACTTTTAGACTCATTAAGTAACCTAAAGCTTGGAATGCTTTTAACATTCTTTTGACAATTTGTTTGTAGTTAGGGTCTCTGTTATTGCTTAATTTTTTTTCTATAACCTTGTTAAAGGCAATCCACCCTTCTCTTTGAGGATCCGTCATGGTTGCAATGGACTGTGGATCAGCCATAAGTCTTCGAACATCTGGTGCAACGATAACACCTTCCTTCAACTTTGCCTCCGATAGACCTGGAAACTTTGATACTAAGTATTTGAAGCAATTTCCATCTCTTGGAAGTGACTTTACAAATTGCTTCATCAATCTCAGCTTTATGTGAAGCCGTGGTAGAAGAACTTTATGACGAGATACCAAAGTTTCATGCAGGACGTTCTTTTCGCCAACCTTAAGCTCCCTTATTGGCCAACACTTTTTGGTCCAATGATTTGCTCTGTCTATGGGTTAGTAGATTGATACAAAAACCAAGGAAGTTTGGTAAGCCGAGATTGTTGTCCAAGCAACATGCCCAATATTTTGAAATCACCGCACACTTGCCAGCCGTGGTCTTTATATTTTAATTTGCAAAGAACCAATTCCAAGTTCTTGTAGATTTCCTTAAGATGTACAGAATGACCGACAGGAATAAAAGCATAGAAACTGTCATTGTACAGCAAAATTGCTTTAAGGCTTCTTTTTGAAGAATCTTTGAAAATACGCCAACGTGCTGGGTCGTATAAGATCTTAAATATTTCCATCAAACCTTCAATATGTTTTTGTTGTTTCATGTTTGTTTGTTAATTTAGTTCACTCGTGACGTTCTTTATTTAGAAAGTAATGATAGATATTATTTGTATTCATTTTTAAAGAAATCAAAATAAAATTGTAACTATTTATTTACGACTTCAAACTAGCCCAAAGAGCCCTTCTCTATAATAAAACTTTGCGTTTTGCTAGATAACCTGACGTTCTGATATTTTTTGAGTATTTTTTTTGTATTCAGAATACTTTAATATATATAAATCAGTTGAAAACATCCAGACAACTTTTTTGTTGCAGACCTGTGTAATTAGTATTGACTATAGTAGTAATTACCTGTTGTAATAATACTTGTTAAATTCTAATCGGGTGGAGAGTGTCTTCTGTGGACACGTAAAAAGTTCAGACGTGCCGTATATATATATATAAAAATGGTAAATCTATCCGTGTGTGGGATTTGTCTGAGGGAGGACGTTGGTCATGAACTGCAGCCGATCGGTGACACTCTTCTGCAGGTGGTTTATGAATATTTAACTGCAACACCGGTAAGTGATCTTATATTTGAACAAACACCGTCATCTCTTACTCTTTTTTTTTAATTTATGTATAATTCTTTTACATTTTTCTTTGAGGGTCCCTAGACTTAGAGGTAAGTGACCCTGTTTTCTAAGTCGGAAGTCGTGGGTTAGATTCACAATCGTGTGTGTGATGAGCATTATTTCATTTTTGGTGAAAATTGCTTAACTGAATTTTTGAATTTTTGTTTATTTTTTTAATAATATGTAAGAAACAAATAATTATGATTATTATTCTCTTTATTACTATTGGTTTAAATATAATAGAAAGAACAAATACATATTTCAAAATTTCAAGTACAGAGAACAAGAAATTGGTAATTAGGAAGACAAGAACCACCTCTCTTTACATTATTATTAGGATCAGACAGCCGTGACAGCCGAGTTCAGAACTGTGAAGATATTATGTCTATACCACGTTAACTTGTTGCTCGTGCCCATTCCTTAAATCGTTCCCTTTGAGATGTCTTGTCAGAGAGCGTGAACGGGAGTGAGGGTAGCTCACTCCCGTTCACGCTCTCTGACATTTTCGGACATCTCTCCAATAATTTGGCATGTACTTCAAGATTTATTTGATCAGTAGGTCCTAAGGTTTCTTGATCCGATCGAAGTATATTATCTTTCGTAGATAATCGCCTTAACTTTACAATCGTTTCTTAAAGTCATTGTAACATATTTAAGGCAACATCTCGAACGTTTGGGATGTTACAGCTATAGATACCCATAAGTATTGAAATAATATTAATAAGCTTTATGGTGCGTTACACAGGGGCATACTGAAGCAAATGTGATGGTCAACAAAATTGCAGGTTATAAAACTATTTTTGTTTAACAGCTCGGGACTAGAGCAGATGGAGTCTGTGACATCTGCCGTCAAGAACTTCACCAGTGCTTAGAACTCTGGCTGGACTGCAAATGGAATGAAGCTATCTACACTTTAATATTTAACGATTATGTGGTGAGTGTAAGATTGTAAAACTACTAATTTTTCATCATCATCATCATCATCAACAGCCTTTACTCTCCTTTCCTCAACAAGGAGGTTTTGGACTACTATACTACGCTGGCCAGACGGGTTGGAAAAGGGTTTGTTCTAAGTTTTTCTTCTCTTTGTAATGATGTTGTCTTGCATACTTTCTTTCCTTAGTTGCCTTTTACGACACCCACGGGATGAATAAGGGTGGTAACACTATGTATTCTTAATCTGTCACCACACGGACGACTAATTATTATTCTACTAAAATTCAAGCAAACCCACTATAATTTTCTAAGAATACTGTCATTTGTCGGTGTCGTATGTTGCCATATGTACACATTCAACTGAATCATCGACAACAAGTTCTTAATTGTTTTTTATTGTAATCTGGTAGAAGGTGGGGTGACTGTAACAGTTGTAAACTATCCTAATGTAAATCTAAACAGAGTAGCTGAAGGTAAAACTTTCCGTATTTCTAAATTCACTTCCTCGTTATACTAAAGAGTTATGGTTAAATAGCCGCCTGAAATCAAGATTTTTTCCTATAATCTAAGGATGAGGTTGTCTTGTATCATTATTGAGTTTGCGTGAACATTTCATGATGAAAACTTCACGGTGGCCTTAGCGGGGACAGCATATGACTCAAAACCTCCATTACTCACTCAAACTTTCAAAATACCTATGTAACAACGTGGTGAAATAATTAAAACCATTTATAATTGTTCAACAGGCCCAAATATTCGACGAAAACAATAATCTCGTTAAGATGCCGCTGTGTCGAGTATGCTCGCAAGAAGATGGACTAATGGAGGCCATTGTGGACAGGAGTCAACAATTAATATACCATTATTTAACTTTACAGCCGGTAAATAACTTATTTAAACACGTGTCATCTTTTTACCCTTACAGCAAATGTATTTATTGTTGGTACAAAATGTTGACTTCCATGCAGCTCTATCATTTTTTATCTTTCTACTTACTCTCTTTGTACCTTTTTCAGGCACATCATACCTCTCTTCTCCGTAACCATCGTCTCTCCTCATCCCATCTCCATACCGCAGTAAACTGTTGACGTTGACCCTTCCTTGACTATTTTTCTTTAAGATGTCTTGTTTATACCCACCCCTTACTTGCTCTCTCAGTTTTAATACAATCGATTCAACATTTTGCCGTGTATTTGTAAGAAATCTGATATTAAGACCATTCAAAGTTTTAAAAGTATTACTTCTACAATTTTATCCTCTATTAAAAAAATCTCTCTCTCTCTCTCTGCACTACAGGTCTGCTGTAATTTAATTTTTTGTTTATTGGTTGGATAGTTCCACATCGATCACAATATTGTGTGTCACTAAAAATCAACAGTATCACAGGTACAAAGCTCATTTTTAATTAACAGTTCGAAACCTTTGACGTCAGACCTGACAAAGTCTGTGGCTGCTGTAATGAGAGACTCTGGGCCTGCTACAAAATCTGGGTTCTCTGCCTCCGGCGTGAAATAATTTACAGTAGTGTGGTGAGTGTAAGATTAGTAAACCATAATGAATACACATTTGTGTGACGTGACACATTGTGTTACTATTGAGTAAACAGCTTTAAATGAAGTCCGGATATTCTAAATATATCTTTCTAAAAACAGATATTTATTGAATCTGTTCACAAAAACAAAAACTGTCAAAGATACACTATAAACGTACAACCACTTTAAGGTCCCTTGTTTTTCTTGCTGTTAATTGATAAATTGAACATAAAATAGTCACATACTGATTCGGTACAGTCAACCAAATGATTGACACAAGTTTGAGACGTATTTTATTTGTTTCCAGCCAGCCCAATTACGAGGGGTCGGAAGTTAGCAGGTTTTTGGTGACGTACACAAGAGAATTGAGGACTCTAAAGGCATAGCAATATCTTCGAACGTATCGCCACCGAACCAAGCAAAGCAAGCAAACAACAAGAGGTCTACAATCACATCTAGGGAGGTGCAAACCTCCGTAATGCCTGTACCTGACAATCATACCTGTAATGCATTACATACTGTTAAATAGGACTGCAAATGACATTGAAAACTAAATGTTTGTTATCATAATTAATGAACTTTTATTTAGGATGCCATACTTTTTTAATCAGAAGTGTGTGTCCACAGACATTAAAAATATAGGGACCAGATACATCGGGAGCGCACACTCTAGTGAGGTTGCACTGCGATGGATTATGATTATATTTTTAGCATACAACACAACACAACAACAACAAGATACCTACTTAAAACTTACTTAAGACAAAATCTATTTTGTCTTAAGTAAGCTTTTTGTTAATAATGACTGCCAAATTAAAATCTGTTGTCAATTTTTACGATATCAATTATTCTCCTTTCATAGTTCATTTTTCTCGTTTATATAATGATACTGTACCTAAATGTGTTTTGAATTTTTTGTAAAGTTACCGTATTTAGCAATCGCGACAGCATCCAAATTATCTTCATATAATTTGATTGTTACACTTAACAAGTTTTTAATAAAAAGTATATCTGTCACTGCCTCTGACGTAGTAACATATTCTGCAAAAGTTTAACATTTGGTATTCTATACTCAGTTTATGTTTCTTCAAAAAAATTAAGTTTCCAAACAATCTAATTATAAAACCTGATGTAGATTTACCATCAACATTGTCTTCTGCATAGTCAGAATCTACCATACAATCTAATACTTCTGTGTCTACGTTATCATAGTATGTTACTGTATTTATTATTATCATTCAGTCATTGTATTATAATCATTACTGTAATCAATATCTATACCAATATAGCTTTTAACTTTTCTCAAATCTTTCATTGCAAACCCTTTCATTAGTTTTTAATTCGATTTCATTTTTATCTTTACAACAATTTTGAAGGTCATCAACAAATACTAGTACATATATTGGATCTTTGTTTGCCTTGTTGACACATAAACAGTAATCATAGTTACTTATGAAGAAAAATTAACTTTTAATTTATCGAAACAATCATACCGTACTCTAGGACTCTCTTTGAGACTATAGAGTGCCTTTTGCAATTTGTAAACCTTTCGGTTGACTTATATAAACTTCAGACTTTACATACCATTAACAATTTAAAAAGGTTGTCTCGAGATCCATTTGTTCGATGAATAAATTATTTTTACAACTGTATGACAATAAAATTTTCATTGTTTACATTTTGCCTACAGGTCAATAAACATTTTCATTGAATTCCTTTTGCTGAAAACCTCTTACAACTAATCTTGCTTTAAAGATATTATTCCTTTTTTTTCTAAAAATCCACTTAACATCTATAACCTTTTCATCATGTGGCCTTTCAACAATTTGTCAAGTATTCTTTTTATTTAGGCTAGTTATTTCTGAGTCCATTGCTATTTGCCATTGTTTGCAATTATGAGAGTTCATCGCTTCCTCACAAGTGTTTGGCATATTTGCATCAGTATAGTTTACATATAAAAAAGATGTAAAACTGATGATGTCAAATTAGTCTCACCTAAGTCTTTATCAATAAGTTTTGTCACTTTAGCAAATAGTTTTTAATATGTCATCAAATAAGTTTGAACTAAGTCAATTTTTACATCATTATCATTTTGTTTTTGATCATAAAATTTTTCTAGACATATTAATTGAGTATTTTCTTTGACTACCTGTACATGCCTAGCATGAATTATTTTGTTATTAATTAAAACTCTATAGCTGTTTTCATTATAACCCACCAAAACGCCTAGTCGGGCTTTATCTTCCCACTTACTTTTTCTCAAAACTTTAGGATCCCTGACCAAAATTCTACTTCTATAAATTTTTAAGTGCTCTACATTTGGTTTGAATCCAAAAAATATCTCATTAGGGGTTTCGTTTTCTACTATATTCGCAATAGTTCTGTTTTTATATATGCTGCTGTTTTTGTTACTTCTGACTAATACCTTCTATGAATTTTAGCTTTCCTCATTAACACCTACGTATATCCATAACTATATTATATTTTTCTGCTACCCCATTCACCTGTCATCAATAAACGTCAAGAAATATTTTGCACCACCATAGCCAGTTATGTTATATGGACCATTCAAATCAGTGTGAATCAATTTTAAAATTTCAGTAGTTACCATTCTATTATTTTCAAAAGGTATATTAGCCATTTTACTTTTAATACAGTTAGACACATTTCATTTCTGTGCTTTCCATCTTGTCTTTCGTTTTTGTACTGGACGGGGAACTACGGGAAACCTTCTTCGTTTAATGACGTGTTTGGAGCCTGCGGGGGATGCTGGGCTACAGGTGGACGTGACTTACTTTAATTTCCAGAAAGCTTTTGACGTGGTTGATAATGATATCCTTTTAACACGTTTGGCTGCAGTGGGCTGCACACCACATATGTTGGCGTTCTTCGTAAGCTATTTACGCCCGTGGGTATGTCAGTATGTAGATTGTGGGGGATACCTCTCCGAACCATACCTTACGAGATCTGATGATAGTTAAGGAAGTAATTTGGGGCTTCTGCTATTTGTTTGAATGATTAATAGTTAGCTTTAATTAGTTACTAACGCCACACCATTACTTTCTACAGATGACTTAAAATTGGTTATAACAATTTTGTAAAATGTAGGTCATAATATGCTGCAAGAGGACATAGAGTGATGGAGACGGAGTCTTGTAAATAAAATTTATTCTAATATATCTACATACACAGCCCAGACATCCTGTGAGAGATTAAACTGTGCGCAACGAGAGAGTATACATTACGATGTCGGCGTCCATGCCTATCGGAGGTAACGCGCGCTCGCAACAACTTGATGCAGCACATCCAGCCCACGCAAACACTTCATGTGGTTGCGAAACGAGTGGATTTATTTTCGTGTTCCTTCAATGAATCCTCAAAGTCTACTTTATTGCGTTTTACGTAATAATTCTAAATAGAAACATTATGATTATTTAAATGGATTTCTTTGAAATCTTTTTTTTTATATTGTATAAGTTGTGTTGTGTTGTATGGGCATATTTAATTTTGGTTCTAGTTTCTTTTTTTGTACTGTTTTTTTGTATTCTCAAGAGTGTGTTGTGTTGATTATCTGGTGTTACTACTATTGTATTAAACCTGTAATTTCTTTTTGAATTATAATAAGCGTTTAATAAATAATTATCACTTGTCGATAGATATATATCGATAAAGGTATGTAAAACCTGTACTATTTCTTAAAAAAATAACTACGTTAAAAAACTGACTTCTAAACTAAAAAGTAAAAAATAATAAAGCTTTAATATTAATTATATACTACCTTTTATTTGTATGTGCTATTTACCTATAGGTTGGAAGTCGGTGCCAAGCCTTAACCCTACAATGCATAATTTTTCATTTTTGTCTCAAAAAAATGTATGTGGTTCTATTTATGGTCTAGACATATGAAATGATAGTAAAAACAATTAAAATCCATCTAATTAGTAGATATTTATCTTTTTAATTCTGTTCCACATATGGTACACTATGCATTTACACTAGTATTTGGCTCTTACATAGGAACAATGAACAAAATCAAATATTTTGTTTTACATTTAAAGTAGGTCTTTCGACTGATGAAATTTGTAAAAACAATTGTTGTCTTTATTAAAGCACAACTCAACACGACACTTTTCGCAAAATATATATGTTTTCTCTTTGCACTGGGGATACTTGCAGCGTTGTCTATTCTCCTTGCAGATAGGAAAGTGATCATATTTATCAAGCCTTACATCTCGCGGGGGAAGAATTGCTGCATTCGTTTTTTTCTTCTTCTCAATCATGTCATCTGTTGCAGAAGACGGTCTTCCTCTTTTTCTTTGTAACGATGGAAATTTTTACAATTGTAGGACAATCTACTTTAATGTATTTTTTTGTTTCTTGCAATACCGGCTAACCTTGTTGATAGGCTGTTTTTCAACAAAAGATGATGATAAAACTACGGGTTTGTTATTATACCACATTGCTGTGCCAACTTCTGTTCCATCTACATCAGCTACTCACTCTTCTGAATCGCCTCGTTCTGTTTTCGTATCCTTCAAATCTTTCAGAGACGGGATATTCAAACTTTTGCCTAGTCGGCCTTTGTTGACCGTCCCGAGTGACTCGATACCTTGTTTAGAAAGTAAAAAAATTAGTTCGGCTGATGTGTAGTAGTTATCAAAGAATATTTTATACTCTTGGTATCTCGGTATAGTTCGTGCTAGGCAAATTGCTATATTTCCACATGCGCCCAAGTCAGGCTCCATAGCATGCCTCAGCTCAGAATTATTTTCCATTCCCGAGTATATCTCGAAGTCGTATGCCATACCCTTATCGTCGCACAACACGAAGAGCTTATATCCCCATTTGTGGGGTTTGTTTGGCAGATATTGGCGTAGGAAATTAGTAGTCCACGGATAATGTCTGCCTCTTAGGTATACCTACCTAAACCTAGAAAAAATGCCAGAATATATTCTGGCATTTTTTCTTCAGAGTTTCTAGTATTGAACTTATTTTGTGGAGGCGGTCATGATCTGCACGACCTGAGGGTACGTGTAAGGAGTTGTCATTGAAGTATAAGAAATGCCTTATCTTCTCGAAATGATTTACGGTTATGGTCTGTCTTACTAGAGGTAAACCTAACTCAGACTCCCAGTACATCCGTATATTAGGCAATGGAGCAATGCTCATCAGTAAACATATACCTACAAATTTTTTTAATTAATTTGCGGTGATTTGGATGGGTTTAGATATGTCTTTTTGTATGCTGAATTTATGCATTTCTTCAACGATGTGGTTGAGCAGGTCATCATCAAAAAAATATAAAAATATTGCAATGGAGTATCTAATTCTGTAATGGGTGGTTCTAAATTTATATTTCCGGAAAATGGAGGATGGTTGGGCTGTAAAGATTTCTTTTTCCAAATTAAATTTCTTTTCCTTCTTTGATTGGTAGTTACATTGTTTGAAATTCGATTCCTGCTAACTGGGAGAGTGAAAGAACTTCTACTTTGACATGATGACTTGCCTGTCTTTTGCCTGCCTGTTGAAGTACTGGCTTGAGGATCTGTTGGTTCTTCATTAGCGTTTTCAGCAGGCATTGTATGTGTATTAGTAGAGGAAGATGGTGCATACCTGGTAGGCGAAATATCATTTTCGTACTCACTAACATTTTCATTTAATCGGTCCAAGTTTCCTCTTATCCTCGCCATGTTATCATCACTTTCCGCTTCCGAAAAGTCCTGATCACCTTCACTTTATGATGATATTTCTGAATACTGCTCAGTTATCGTGTCAGACAACTTTCTCTTTGCCATAATCTGTAACAAAATCCAATCGAAACAAAATGTTACATATGAACTAATGCATGGTGTACCATATCTGGGACATTAGAATAAATCGATATTTAGTATAATAGTAATATTTAAGAAAAAAACTTACCTTCAATGAAAACATACTATTTCCAATCTAAATATATTTTTCTCTACTTCCGAATCTTTAAAATACTATTTTTTTTATAATTTTCAATTTAAGTAAACAACGAGTTCGCGCCGACCGTCCAAATTGTGCACGATTCACAATATCAGTCACTAGCAAACACCATCAAGTGACTCTTGCTATTACTAAACCGTCGCTAGGTGTGTAAAGACTCATCTGCCAGTCGACAAATGTCGCTAGGAGTCTTTTAACGAAAACCAGGCGTAATTATTTTAGTTGTACCAGATATGGAACAGTATGCGATGTAGGGTTAAGACACGCGCGGGCAGACATCGTTGACGGACATCTTGAACTCATAAAAATTTAAATGCATATTAGCTCCATTGATAATTTTAGATTTAAAAGTTAAGCTACAAAATCGATTCAGTCAGAGTTGGTGCTGTGGACAAATAATTCTGTATGTGCAAGACGCCGTTGAAGTGGCGGAGCAATTACCGTTACTTAAAGGTAAAACTCAAGCAGGTATTGTGTTTCTTATTGATATACGTGAAAATTAACCAAGTTACAGGCAGTTTCAAGTCGACATACCAACAAATAGACGTCGGAAAAGGTGAATGCAGATACAAAAATCTTCATAAAATAAAAACTAATGGACCTACCTCAATCAAATTTTTATTGGACCAATCCGAAACTATTCTGCATCAAACAAAAAACGAATTACATAAATCGGTTCAGAAACCTCGGCGAAATCTATTTATATACATAACAAAAAAAATACCGGCTAAATTAAGAACCTCCTCCTTTTTTTTTGAAGTCGGTTAATAACTTAAAATAATATTTAACTGTATTTAGGTGGTTCGCAGTAAACCCTTGAGTTGATTACGGTACACGAGCTAGTGAACGATGTTGAGTTGATCTCGCCAAGAATATGTTTAATTTTCAGGCACTTTGAGGTTTTGGGAGGGTAATTTATGTGAATACTTAGAAGCACGATCTCGACTCTCTTATCTATGAGTCAAGTAGAGTACAACATGTTATGTATGTTGTGTCTCAAGAACTTTCTTTAAATGGTTCATCAGCTGTCAGATATACCAAACAAAACTAATAAAGAAACACAACGACATTATTTTTTGTGTTTAATATGTAGTTTGTGTACGAGGTACAATCATGGTAGTGTTACAATAACGGCAGCGTGCTTCTGATTTCTAAAGTATTTGATCTATCCAGCAATAGATGTCACTGTTCAGTTTAAATACAGGCTATCATTGTTTACACATGAACATTTTTATTGTATAGACAAGACCTATGAAGACATAAATGATTGTTTAGTGTTAGTACATGTAATTTTTTGAGGTCCAGCAGTCCATGCTGTGACTTGAAAATATACAAATCACAAAAGAAACAGACACCATCCGTGGGTATGTTGTATATCTAGGGCAAAAAGTAGATCATAGTAGTAAATTCGCTGATATCTTCTATTGCTGAAAAAAAATTTTAATTGGTTTAGCTGTTTGTTCATGAAAGCGTAACAATGTATTACAACAACATGTTGTTTTTAAAAACAAACGAAAATATTATTTGTAAACTAAAAGGAAAAAAAAAATTTTTATATTTTATTGTTTTGCTGTTCTGTCTGTCTTAGAAGGTCTGTGATTCCAAAACTAATTTTAAAACAATTTTATTGTTATTTAAATTATTTAAAAATGTATACAAAATAAAATAGCTTAACTGCAATAAGTTATATCGTAATGGAAACTTCTGGAATTCTTAACCTGGGTGATATCGTAAACCTGAATCTATGTTAATAAGACTCAAACAGAGACACAGCTGAAGACTTAAACGATACCGAAACAAATAAATAACAACTACATGTTGATACAAATATTGTTAGAACAACAAGACTTTTGGACCAAAACACTCTAATGTTGATAAAGTTATACCACTTAAGGTTAAGTCCTTCTTAAACACACCTCAGTTCCGCTGTCTTGCACTAGATGATGTGATTAATATTTACCACTCGACGTATTTAAAGTCTAGACTATGGAGACATATTTATGTATACACATATATATATATGTATTGTGATTGTGAGGTTCTGCAACCTTAACAAGATCCTCGGACCATAATAATCACAACACACACACATACACACAATTAGACAGGCCTATTGTTCTAGTGGTTAGTGGCACTGGGTGCTCCACCAGAGGTCGTAGGTTCGATTCCCACCAAGGACAAATATTTGTATAATGAGCATGATTATGTATTCTATGTCTGGATGTAATTTATCTAAAATATGTAGGTATTTCGAAATAGTTCTTCTCTTGTGGTTCTTCTCGTAGACCCCTTTGGGAGGAGTCTCGGGGTGACTTTACCAGGTCTACGGCCTATCGAAGTGGTCGTCCGCGCCGCCTGCGACTAAAGGCGGGTCACTTGGTTGGGCCCTTGGGCCTGTTGGTATATCCGGGTGTCAGTCCCTGTGACCAGTGTTAGCTGCGCCTCGCTCTGTGTTCTCTCCTGTGCTTAGCGAGGTCGAGTTCCAGGGGATGGAGACCCCGAGGAGCGCCCGTCAGTCAGCACCAGGCAGGATGTTAGGGTGTTGGGGATAGTCCGGTAGGAATTGCTGCGGAGACAGTAGGGCGCGAGCTCGCGCAGGTGGCGGGCTTGCGAGCCATTGGCACGCACGAATAGGTTTGAACTCAGGCGTCTCACGAAGTCATCCAGGCTCTCTATGCGCAGATCCCTGGAGATCGTCCTGTTCCGCACTGTTTGATACCAAGCGTGGTATCGTTGGACTGGGTGTGTGACACTAGTAGGGATTCAAATAAAACCACTGTGCACTGTACTATGGGTTCGTAGGACTCCACGGTTTAATTGGCTGTCGCCTTGTACTAAACAACACGTTTTGTTCTCCTACAATTTTGTTCTCGTCATACAAATTGTTTGTAGGCCTTATAAACTAACACGACCAAAACAACGATAGCGCGATCTAAGTTTGTAACAGCTCCTTCTAGGGAACGTAACGTAAACTAATATTTTGGTTTCGACTTTGATCGCACTATGCTGTTATTGGTCTCGAGCACGCACAAAGCGAGGGGCGTTGACAAGGGTGCGTAGTGTGAGCGACTGCTGCGCACGCAGACGACGGCGGTTTGTCTCGGAAACAAGCGCAAACCAGGCCGGGGCACCATAAGTAAGTCGCGTGCGGATGTACGCCTTGTACACACCGAGCTTCGCACGGAGTGGCAGTCGGGACGATAGTACGGGCCACAAAAGGGAACGCGCAGCACGAACCTGGGCAATGATGTTGTTGACGTGAGGCTTCATGGAGAGGCTGCGGTCGATGGTCACGCCGAGGTATTTCACCGTCGCGGACCACTCGACGTTCTCCCCCATAAGCTTCAGCTGTGGTAGGGTCACACTTCCTATGGAGATCGCCTGAGTCTTCGCCACGTTGACCGTCAGTCTCCAGTCCTTCAGCCAATTGGGAAGTGCATCTAGAGTGCTCTGCATCTTGGTAGCAGCGTTGGCGCCATTTTTCGACGTCATGATATAAGCCGCGTCGTCGGCATACAGCGTAAGCTTCACGCCGTCGGTGACGGGAATGTCATCTGTGTACCAAGAGTAGCACACTGGAGATAAGCAACTTCCCTGTGGTACACCGGCACAGATGACCCGCTCTGTGGACAGGGCGCTTTCAACCGCCACTTGAAAACGTCTGTCTTGCAGGAAGGTGGCCACAATCTTAACTATTCGACGAGGAGTAGTAGATGTGGACAGCTTGTACAGCAGGCCAGCGTGCCAGACGCGATCGAACGCCTTCTCCATATCGAGAAAGACTGCAACGACCCGCTCGCGCTTGTTACGCGCAACCGCGATGTCGTGCAGTACCCTCGCGAGCTGGTGTGTCGTGGAGTGTCCGGCACGAAATCCGAACTGTTCGTCGCGTGGCTGAAGGTGTAGCGTCATGTGCAGCAGTAGCAGCTTCTCGAACAACTTCGACGTTGTCGAGAGGAGCGTGATGGGACGATAGCTTCCCGGGAAGAGGATATTCTTCCCCGGCTTGGGCAGCATAATGACTCTGCCAAGTCGCCATGCGGTTGGAAAGTGGCCGGTGCGAAGGATGCTGTTGAAGAGGCGCGTCAGCGTAGCGATCGCTCGCGGAGGTAGGTGACGCAAGGCTTCATTGGTCACGCAGTCGGGGCCGGGTGCTTTACGGAGAGGTGTTCGGCGAATCATCCGCTGGATTTGACCAGGGGAGAAGATAATGGAGTCCTCGATCGGGGTTATCGGCTGCTCAAAGTATAGTTGGAGCTTCCTCTCAACCTCTGCTATGTGCTGCACATTGTGGGCAGGATTTGGGCGGAACTGCGATTCCAGGAACTCGGCAAATATTTCCGCTCGGTCCTCGGCACGGTAACGTGGGGTTCCGTCACCAGCCAGCAGGGGCCTAATCGGAGCAGGTTTCCGGAAAGCTGGCGGCACAGGCGGTGTATGCCTGACCAGTCTTCACTAGCTCGCTCGATGGTGCGGTGCCAGGACTCTGCTGCGCTCGTTGCTAGTGCGGCAGAGATCTCCGCAGCCAGAGTATTGAGCTGGGACTTCATGGTTGGGCATCGGGAGCGCTGCCATTGCTGGCGCAGTTTCCTCTTCCTCTCGATCATCGTCAAGATGTAGGCGGGGAGCTGGAAGGGCTTCCTTACGGCGGTGGCGTCAAGTTTCGACACTCGAAGTGCGGTCTGTAAGGCCACATTGAGATCCGTTGTAAGTTTGTCGACTTCATTGGGTGTCTCCACTGGAAAGGAGGGTGAGTGCTCTGCCATGTAGCCGGCGAAAGCCCGCCAGTCTTGGCGCGATCGAGAGGGTGATTGGAACACTTCCGGGATGTTATCCAAAGTCAAACACACCGGCTGGTGGTCTGAGATGAGGTGGTCGTCCAGGACGTCAAGATATACAGCCGCATCAATGCCGCGGATGACTGCTAAATCTATGACGTCCGGTGTGTGGGCTACGCAGTACGGGTAATGGGTTGGAACCTCCGGTCCTAGCACCTGGTACTCGTGTCGGTCTGCATCATCTAGAAGGCGGCGGCCTTCCGGGCATGTGACGTTGGAATTCCACGCCGTGTGTTTCGCATTGAAGTCACCGGCGATTATAGTGGGCAGCGGGGACTCCAGCAAGGTGTGCATGTCAGCCACTGCGAGGCGTTGCCCCGGTGGCCTGTAGAACGCGAACACACGGGTGGGCTGGCTGCTCGAAATAGTTGAATATGTTTATGAACAGTCTGGTTGCCATAGCATAGGTGCTGCCTAACTTGGAATCAGTCAGCCGTGTGTGAGATGTGCGAGGTTATTGAGATTCCTGCTTAAAATTTTGCAGAACATAAAGTGTTCAACTGCAAATAGTTATTCGTTGAATATGAATAGAGGACTGACATCTGTTACCGAGTAGATAAACTACATGTGTAACATTCAATGAATCAATTCAACAACATAACACCTGCACGACCAGGAACTTTACAGAACCGTGACAGGTTGAAACCAAACATAACCATGAAGTGATACAAATGTAAATACTTACGTAGGTACCATAGTCAAAGTGTATGCAGTGATGTAACAACAAGATTTTCAGACCACAATGATCGAATATTGATAAAGAGATACCGATTGTCTTTCTTAAATAAACTTTGGTTCCTCAGTCTCGCACTAGATGTCAGGTGACAAAAAATAAAATCACGTTGTCAAAAATTACTGTTGGATATTATATTCATAGTTTACACTGAAGAAACATTTAACGGTTGACATCCTTAAAGTTTTTAATTTTTGAGGTCCAGTCCCGAGTTTCGGGTAACTGTGACTGTGTATATTTGTTTAAATAAACCACGAATACACAAATAAATGGGTTTTGTAATTAGTTGCGACGTGCAGTTACAACAGTTGTTACATTTATTAACAGAATATGAAAATGTGATTTTGTTGATGTATTATGCTTGCCTTCAGATCTACTGAACCATCATTTTGTAAACTACTATTACTATATACGAGTATGTCGACAATAATTACAACACGTGTTTATTTGTACATTCGTTAAGTATTCATTAAAATGTTTCACAATAACAGTTTCTCGATACTCGAGGCTAGAATTAAAAAATTAGAGAAAAAAGACACAAGACCTTAATATTTATCCATGTACTTTTCGTGTTCTACGCTGTAAATGTAGTAATATAGTAAATATAGTAACTGTAAATGCAGTAAATTTTGATATCTTGTTTATTAATAGAAGCTCTGACATCTCGTGCAAGGTAGCGGAACTAAATTAAATTCAAGAGGAATATCATTTTAACTGGAATATCAGTTGTCAACATTAATTTCTTTTATTTAGATCAAACCTGTGCTGTCGTGTTTCGTTGGTGAGTGCGAGACTGGAGACCCATTGATGCAGGGGTGACAGTTGTGCTAAGTGTTTGCAATACAATGCCACGATGTCTGTCATGTCGTGGCGTGAAAAAGCATCTTACTAGGCCGCCATAGGGTGGGTCACTATACTGCATGGTATGCATTCGCAGTGAGTATAGTTACCACAACTCTTGGTTTATGTTCATGCCTTCCATCAGGCAGACCAGAGTCACTTTGGCAGGTTCTTAAAATAAAAAAAGAACTTTTACATATATCATTCACGAAGAAAGAAGGAGATGGAGGGAAAAAAGGATCATAAATAATCTAAGTGATCTAGCTAAATAAATGAAATTTACAAATAAATGAAATATACATAAAATAATTTCAGATAAAGTTGCACTTTTAGATTATATTTGTTGGTAGTTTAGTATACTGTTGTCACAAAAGTAGTTTACTAACTATAACATTTGCCGGTGATTTCGCCCACGCGTATGTTAATTAAAGCCTTAACAATAGTGTCTATTTCGTTTAACTTTCCTAAAACAAAGAGTATCTCGAAGCAAAATTTCGTTAAAATCAGTTTAGTGGTTATTATAGTGTAGAAGTCTGGTTAAGCGAGGTCGTGTGGTTTCGGCTGTTGAGTTTATCGAATTGTGAATTAGAGATTGAGCTGTAGTAGTGTGTATTCATTGTTGTGTTTTGTATCAGTAAACATATGGGGGCGTGCTACACGAAGTTTCATTTTTATAGGTCTTGAACGCACCCTGCTCAAAACTATAAATATTTAGTAATAGTAATTGTTGATATTTTGAGTTTTGTTCAAACATCTGCCATCTAGTGCATGGCAGAGGAACTAAAGTTTATTCGAGAGGAACTTGTCCTCTTATTCTATCGCATTTTGTGTGCTCTCGATGTAATGAGTTAAGAAGCATACTAAAGATTAACAAACAAATACATACGTCAGTGTCCTATTTAAATTCACGATGTAACTATTCACAGATAAACATTTGTATTTAATAGACTTTAATCCATCTTCACGTTGCCTTTCAAGTTGCCTTAAACCCAATATCCGAAGTCCAGCACTGGTTGTTGTGACTAAATTACTTATCTACTTATCTACGTTCTTGACTATGTGTCTTTCTCCCAGGTTTGTTGTTTGTTATTATGTAGGTACCACAATTAATGGGGACTATTACTAGGCTGTTGATATGATGATGATGATGATGATGAGGTGTTACAATTCAACGTTCCGATAAAGTGTCTTCCATAAAATATGTTTGAGACTTCACTGTAAGTCTGCAGATCATGACTTCGATACTCATCTAGGACAATATCGTCTGATAAGCCCATCGTTTGTTGTAGCGGGTTTTTGTGGAGAACCTTATAGTTGAGATGATGATGATGATGACGATTATATAAATATACTATTTAAATTCAATTGTAATAGGATACTATTGGAAACAAGAAATAAAATAAATGTAAACTTAAAACGAATAGTCAAAAACATCGACATACCTACTTAAACTTTAGCAAACAGTGATCTAATATAAACCTATATTCATATATTTATCATAAATTTCTAAATTAACATAATATTTATACGTAACCTACCTATTACATGACTAACGTATAGCTAAGAGACCCAGACCGCTAAGGCCCGCGAGTATGATCTCCACTCGGGCCCAATTCTCCGCCGGCGAACCGGGCGGCGAACCGCCTTGAATGTGGCCGCGGTTGGACGGGACGATTTTCCCCTCCATCCGCTTCAATAGGCCAGCCGCAAAGAAGCGACGTCCGCGTGTGCCGTACGTGCCTAAAACTGAGAGTTTACCCATAGATGGTGCCCGCGGTAGCGGATAGGCGCTAGGAGAGATCTCGATGTAGTAATAGCAGCTGTTCCCGGTTCCCGCCTATATCAGGCGCAGATTAGCACACTGTGTGGTTTTAGTCGGTCCGATTCCGACACACCACCCCACCGCAAGCCCCGGTGGGGTGCCGGCCCGAGAGTGTTTCCACACGTTAAAAAAAAAAGAATGGCAGTGTTACAATAACGGCTGCGAGCTTCTGATTCCTAACTTAGTTGATCCATCCAGTAATAGATGGCACTGTTCAGTTTAAATATAGGCTATTATTTTTTACCCATGAACATTTTTATCGTATAGACGAGACCTATGAAGATATAAAAAGACTGCTTGACGGTTCAATTTGTTGAGAATAAAAATTGAGAAAATATACAAATCACATAAGAAACAGGCACCACCCGTGGGTATGTTGTATATCTAGGGCAAAAAGTATTTCGCAGTAGTAAATTCACTGATATCTTCCATTGCTGAAAGTTTTTTTAAATTTTATAACAAACGAAAATTATTATTTGCTAAACTAAAATAATAACAAAAATAATATTTGCATTTTTTTTTTGCTGTTCTGTCTATCTTAGAAGGTCTGTGATTCCAAAATTAATTTTTGAACTATTTTGTTGCTATCAAAATGATTTGAAAAATGTACATAGAATAAAATAGTTTAACTTCAATAACTTATATCATAATTAAAATGTCTGATGTTCTACTATTGACATCGTAAACCTGAATCTACATACATATACGTTAATAAGATTCAAACAGAGACACAACCAGGGTCTTAAACAGAATCGTAACAAATAAATAACCATACGTTGATACAAATATTGTTAGAACAACAAGATTTTCAGATCAAAACACTCTAATGTTGATAAAGTTATACTACTTAAGGTTAAGTCCTTCTTAAACACACCTCAGTTCCGCTGTCTTGCACTAGATGATGTGATTAATATTTACCGCTTGACGCATTTAAAGTCTAGACTGTAGAGACATATTTTAGTTGCAGTTTAAGTATGGTGCTGTGTCAATGTGTTTGAACTGATTGTGAGGTTCTGCAACTTTAACAAGATCCTCGGACCATTATAATCACAACACACACATACACACAATTAGACAGGCCTGTTGGTCTATTGGTTAATGACCCTGGTTAATATGCTAGAGGTTGTGGGTTCGATTTCCACCCAGGACAAATATTTGTGTAATGAGGATGATTAGGTATTCTGTGTCTGGGTGTAATTTATCTAAAATATGTAGGTATTTAGAAATGGTTAAATATGTCTATCAACAGTCTGGCTCTCATAGCATAGTTGCTGCCTAACTTGGAATCAGACAGCCATGTGTGAGATGTGTGACGTTATTATTTAATTGAAATTGGTTATTAATGTTCGAAATTGAGATTCCTGGTGAAATCTAATTCTTCTCGAATTTAATTTAGTACCTCTGACTTGCACTAGATGTCAGATGTTCTATTTAAAATCACGATATCAAAATTTACTGCTTTACACTTTATATTTAAAGACAATTCACACAGACAATTGCAGAAAAACAGCACGAGAGCAACAATGCTTTCATCATCATAATAAATAAATGATACACAATATCTGGTTGCTCTTATTTTTCAATAAAACACTACACTACATAAACATCTACTTACATACATATTCATTTTACTTGGAGTGCATAGTGTAGGCTGCATCCTACAGAGACAAAATAAATAATTTAGCGGTCTGAACCATCTCAATTTTTTTTTTTACTATTTTTCCAATTATACCTATACCATGAGACACCACATACGATTTTTTAAATAAAAAATCAGGCATTTAAGGGTTAAAATGTGCAGTTTAGTATTTAACGTAGTCATAGTCAAAAAGCTATTGAAAGCAATACAGTATTATAAATTAAAATTATAATAATTCTTAATTCTCCATATTTGTTTACACATAATATAAAGTAAATAGAAACAGAACATTTGCTGTGCAGTTGCGTCGCGGTGTCCATTAAAAATAGATGATACTCAGCATGACACTGTACCGCTAACGATACAGCGCTGATTTTCAGCAACACTTTGAGAGTGATATGTGCGTCTAAAACAGTCCAGACTAAAAAATGATTTCGTTCTTTTTGTATGTTACTATATTTTTTTACAAATAGTACCAGAAACATTATGATACGTACACAATTTACTAACAAACTTATCCAAAGATAGTCGACCGTAAAAGGTTATCATATGAGCAGATATCTGAGAATCTTGTTGAGCCTGCAGAACCTCGCTAGTAGATCAAACACATGGATTGATCATGGCAGCTAAGTGGGTTTAAACGTTTTTCTATTATTGCAGTAAGACAGCTAGAGGGCACCGTTGCTCTCGTGCTGTTTTTCTGCAATTGTCTGTGTGAATTGTCTTTTAATATAAAGTATAAAGCAGTAAATTTTGATATCGTGATTTTAAATAGAACATCTGACATCTAGCGCAAGTCAGAGGTACTAAATTAAATTCGAGGAGTATTAGATTTCAGTAGGAATCTCAATATCGAACATTAATAACCAATTCCAATTAAGTAATAACCTCACACATCTCACACACGTCTGTCTGATTCCAAGTTAGGCAGCAACTATGCTATGAGAACCAGACGGTTGATAAACATATTTAACCATTTCTAAATACATACATAGTTTAGATGAATTATACCCAGACACAGAACAAAAAATCATGCTCATTACACAAATATTTGTCCTGGGTGGGAATCTAACCGACGCCCTCTGGTGGAGCAGCCAGGGCCACTAACCACTAGACCAACAGGCTTGTCTTATGAGCCTTTTTCCTGGGAAGATTAAAAAAAGATCCGCTAGGGGCAGCACCGGTGGGGGGTACATATGTTTTGAATTCTCTATTGACAACAACGTTAAATATCTAGAATTATTATGGAATTAACGGAAGATGATGTACCTGGGGCGAAATTTAAATTTGCAAAAGTGCAAGATCATCTTGTCCGAGACTTAAAACGATGGTTGGCATGTCGTGGCTTAACCGTGTCTGGTAATAAAAATGTCCTAGTTGAAAGGTTAGTTGGTTTATAAATGTTATCGTATATGTCATTGTGTTGTATAAATTCATTTAATTTTAAATAAATTTTGTTGTTGTTTTTTTTTCTTTATCTATTTAAGAATTGAAGAATGCATTGCGAATGGTACTGATAAAAAAATTTTCATTGGAATTGATGGTGGTAAATGTTTAGCGGAAAAACAGCAACGCATGAAATTATCCAATCCAACTCTACCAAATTCAACATCCTGCACTTTTCCTATTACAAACTGGGCAAATTTTCCATCCCAAGCTATCCCTCGTTCTTTTGGCTATGCTATCATGTATAATTATATCACTACCGGTCCTATTGATACTTTAGATTTGAATGCAACTTTATCAGACGATGATGAACAACTTCCAAATTGTGGAAACTCGAAAGCACTTCAAAGAGGAAGACAATATTGTCTGAGTGACTTTGTGTTAAATCTGGAAGATAATGCTAATGATTTGGTATATTACTTAAGAGCAGATGTACAATCTTCTTTTCGAGTCACTGTAAAGTATAAAATAAGTATAGCTTTGGATAAGAATAGTAGCAAAATTATAGATGCTCAGTGTCAGTGTCCAGCATCTTCTTCAAAGAACTGTTCTCATATTGTTGCTTTACTTTATAAACTTGAGGATTATACTGTACGTTATGGTTATGATGCACTCACATGTATAAGTAATGTATTACTCACTCATAAGTATGTTTTTTAATTTTTTCAACTATTAAATCCGCTCTTCGTGATAAGTGAATCCACTCCAAACATTTTTTTTTGTCAACTTGTGGTTTTATAAAAGGCACGAATTTAACACCATCCTGCTTGTAACGACTATCAGATGTACAATTGGGTAGATGACTGTATCGTAAATAAATACCAATGTCCACTTCATTAAAACTAATATCGCGAAACATTTAGGAAAATACAAATAACATATCTTTTTATTATTATTACGAATTTCAATCAAAAATACAGTGAAATATATTGTTCAATTGAGTAGTCTAAAACAGTGACGTCACAATTTGGTATTTAGTACATTTTCCATACAAAATTGTCGTTTTGACAGATGATAAAAAGTAACTGATTTGACTAAGGTGTCATCTAGCCTATTAGCAAACGCACAATGTTTAGTAGGCATGATAAATTTTGTTTTTTAATTTTTTTAACCACAATATTTATTTATTCTTATAGTAATAAAACGTACGTTTAACGTTGTTGTCAATAGAGAATTCAAAACATATGTACCCCCCACCGGTGCTGCCCCTAGCGGATCTTTTTTTAATCTTCCCAGGAAAAAGGCTCATTCACCCTCAGATCCTTTCGTAAAGCAGGCTATATTTTCATTGATCTATGTAAACAAAACAGCATGTGCAGTTAACTAAGTAAAAAATATTATTATATGTATTTTATCACTTTTTTAATATCCTTACCTATAAATAAACTCCACAACTATTATATTATTTACTTTTCATTATATTTCTTTAATTTTTCAAGATAATAAGTTGATAAAAAAAAATATATCAGTGCATTGCAAAACCAAATAGATACTTCGTTGTTCACATGAGTGTAGTCCGTCGTCACAGAATAAGCGCACCAAAGGGACTGTGTTTAAATCGTCCGAAAATTATAGTGATTTTAATCTTTTTTTTTCTCTTGCTGGTTTACATTTTGTATGTGTTATTTTATGTATTGGTATTGTAATATCTAGGAGAAACGTTTATAAAAATAAAAAAATAGATGTATATTCCCTATTCTCCACACACAATATAAAGTACATAATTATGAACATATAATATTTGCTGGGCACTTGCTTGCTTACTCAGCATAACTGTGTACCTATAATATGTGTATCTAAAACAGTCCAGACTAAAAAAAGATTTCGATACTTTTTTTATGTTACTATATTTTTTTACAAATAGTACCAGAAACATTATGATAAGTACATAATTTCAAAGGTGTATTACAAATGAAAGTTACGCCGCTGCCTGTGTAAATTTACACTTATTCACCTATCTAACAATACATTGTACCACGTTATCTGTTGGAGAATGTGACAAAGAGTTTAGCGGAAATAAGTAATTTTTCTATCAGTGCGGAAAAACAAGATGAAAACACCGTTGCTCTCGTGTTGTTTTTCTGCAATTGTTTGTGTGAATTGTCTTTAAATATAAAGTGTAAGGCAGTAAATTTTGATATCGTGATTTTAAATAGAACATCTGACATCTAGTGCAAGTCAGAGGTACTAAATTAAATTCGAGGAGAATTAGATTTCAGCAGGAATCTCAATTTCGAACATTAATAACCAATTCCAATTTAATAAAATCCTCATACATCTCATACACACCATTCAATTTTAATCGATAATTTGGGCATGAGACGGGTCGCCGCAAAATTCGTACCAAATTTGCTCACGCATCGCTGCTTGTACGTAACTTCTTGGCCAAAAGCAACACACTAATGATACTGCAGCCACCGTATTCCCCAGATCTGGCTCCCTGTTATTTTTCTTGGTCCCGAAACTAAAGACGCCCATGAAACGACGACGCTACGCCGCTATTGACGAGATAAAGACGGCATCGAAGGGGGAGCTGAACAAGATACAAAAACAGTAGCAGTCATGGGACTGCCGATAGAAGTGAAAACGGAACTATTAAGTTGAGAGTAATTAAAACTATATGCAAAAATTATATGAAATTTTTTATGTTTCATATATAGCTATATTTAATATATAATATCATATATAATATATAATATCATATTCTCCATAGCTATAGATATACTATTATCATTAGCATGTCGGTGACGCGAACCGAGGATTTTACCCTCTACCAAAACGCTCAACGCGCCTAAAAAAGTTTTCACTTCAAAAACTTAAAATAATTTGAACCTTTATGTTAATAACTTCGATCAAAATGTTAACTAAACTATTACATTATTTCTCTTTAACTTCCCACACAAATTACCATTCCAAAATTATTAGAAACAATTCATTTTATATTACTATAAATTATAAATATAACCATTCTTAATTCTACATATATTTATACTTATAATATAAAGCAAATAGAAAAATTTGATGTGCAGTTGTATCGGTACGCTACGGTGTACATTAACAATACTACCCTATGATATCCCACGAGGAACCGTAACGATACGGTTCTAATTTTCAGCAACACTTGGAGAGTAATATGTGCGTCTAAAACAGTCCAGACTAGAAAAAAATTTCGTACTTTTTATACGATACTGCATTTTTATCACAAACTATACCAGAAACATTACGATAGGTACACGATTGCCAAGGTTTAGATGTTTAGAAAAACAAACTTATCTATATGATAGTCTTCCTTAAAAGTTATAACATAAGTATTACATAAAATAATATTTAAAAGGACGAGCTGAAATATCGAGATTTCTGTTATAAAATCTGACATCCGGGAATCTTGTTGAGGCTGCAGAACCTCGCTAGTGGATCAAACACATGGATTGATCATGGCACCTAAGTGGGTATAAACGTTTTTCTATCATGTCAGTAAAACAACACAAGACCACCGTTGCTCCCGTGTAGTTTTACTGCAATTGTCTGTGTGATATACACTTTAAATATAAAGTGCAAAACAGTAAATTTAGACATCGTGATTTTAGATAGAACGTCTGACATCTAGTGCAAGGTGAAGGAACTAAATTAAATGCGAGGTGAATTAAAATTTAGTACCAATTTCAATTTCCGACATTAGAATGTAATGAAAATGAGGGTTGAAGAGAATGATTGCTAGATATATTGTCATGTTTTTTTAACAGACATCGATTAGTTTCAGCAAGAACATGTTTTAATATTGACGTCCACTCGTCGTACGAGTATTTTCACTTAAATTAATTTACAGTCTCAGCTACCCGAGACACGGAGACTGGATTTCAAAAATCACGTGATCCAAGTATTCATAGTCAAACGTATGACCATAGTCTACACTCTAACTATGTCCGGCGATAAATATTATTATCGTAATTTTTGACATAAAATCTGACATCTAGTGCAAAGCAACCGAACTAAGGTGTGTTTAAGAAGGGCTTAACCTTAAGTGATATAACTTTATCAACATTGGAGTGTTATGATCCAAAAATATTGCTGTTCTAATAATACTTTGTATCAACATGTAGTTGTTATTTATTTGTTACGGTTCCCTTTAAGTCTTCAGCTGAGTCTCTGTTTTAATCTTATGAACATAGATTCAGGTTTACTATGTCACCCTAGTTAAGAATTCCAGAAGTTTCAATTACAATAGAACTTTTTCAGTTAAACTATTTTATACTGTACACATTTTTTTAATCATTTCGATTGCAATAATATTGTTTTAAAACTAATTTTGTAATCACAGACACTAAGACAAAACGAAGAGCAATAAAATCAGATATATTATCTTTGTGACCATTTTGTCCATTTATTTTCAAAAACAACACGTTGTTATACCACGTTGTAAGCTTTCACGTTTAGGCGTGGGGGAATGGAAGATATTAGCGAATACCGTAAACTTCTTACCAAGATATCCAACATACGCGTGGGCGGAGCCGCGTATAAAGCTAGTACCTAATAATGTGTTATGGGTAGTGATCATTACGCTGAAATTATATTTTTTAAATCAGATAATTATGATATTAAAGTTTATCAGGACCCAAAAGTAGATTTTATGCTATTTGTCATGAATTTGCATATTTTAGTCACAGCATGAACTGCTGGACCTCAAAAAATTAGTACTCCTAGACAGACAGTCGTCTTCTAATATCTTTGTAGATCATAGTTGCCCATACAATAAAAACGTTCATGTGTAAACAATGACAGCCTGTATTTAAACTGAACAGTGACATCTATTGCTGGATGGATCAACTACATTAGGAATCAGAAGCTCGCAGCCGTTATTATAACACTGCCACGATTGTACCTTGTACACAAGCTACAAGTATAACATAAAAACTGTCGTAGTTTTGTTCAACATATTTGATAGCTGGTGAGTAATTTAAATTTAAGCAAAGTTCTTGAGGCACAACAAAACGTCTTATATTTGTTCCTGAACGGCTGACAAATAAATATGTCACATTAAACGTGTGCCATAAAGTCGTAACTACATCACTATTGTGTAGTGACGGATTAAGAGTACGACATTACCCCTGATCATCCCGTGGAGATCGTAAGAGAGCTAAGGGAGTAACTATGCAGAACAACAGCAAAAAAGGAGAAAAACTTTACAAAAGCCCTATACAAACCCTTCTGATCATACTATATACTAGATCAAACCTCCTGTGTAAGGAAAGGCCTATGTCTAGCAGTGGACCATTAAAGGTTGTTGATGAAGCCCTTGTCAGGACTATGAAACCATAAAGGATATTCATATTGGTTCACAATAGACAGACACCGCGTGATGTGCTTAAAATAAATAAAACGAACCAATTGAAATTGTACTCTTGTTTAGGAGTTAGGTAACACTAAAAATACAGAGAGCTACTTACGAGTATGTGCATCGCGATATAAAACTTAGATAACTAACTCATGTAAAGAGCAGTTTCTTCTTTGTGATATCGAAACTGACACTACCGACAAACACTTGTCTCAACACAATTTTAAGCATCTATTCTGGTGTGATGTATATGACGTATATGATGATATAAACGTGTAATAACTCAAGCTATTTAGTCACGGCACTCTCACTGCCAGACTACAGAAATTGATCGTTATCGTCTAATATACAGACTTTCAAGGGTCAGTTTAATATAAATGTTTCTCTGCAGAAAGTGATATCAAGAATTTAACCAGAAAAGCGACATCTAATAGATATTAGAGAGACGAGACAAATGATAAACGTTGATGACAGCGCGGGCAACTTGAGATTAATCCGTGACGCGGTGAAAATATTGCAATTCGTTGTTAGAATAATGAATTACTAAAAAGAATTTCGACCACAGTTCAAAATTTCAAGATGACATAACTCATCTAAAGAGAAAAACTTTGAACTGAGAATGGAGTGAAAGTTGTTGTCGAAAAACGTATAATGTATGTATTTAGAAATGGTTAAACATGTTTATGAACAGTCTGGTTCTCATAGCATAGTTGCTACCTAACTTGGAATCAGACAGCCGTGTGTGAGATGTGTGAGGTTATTGAGATTCCTGCTTAAACTTTTCAGAACATAAAGTGTTGAACTTCAAATAGTTATTTGTTGAATTTGATTAGAGGACTGACATCTGTTACCGAGTGGATAAACTACATGTGTAACATTCAATGAAGCAGATCAACAACGTAGCACAGGCATGACCAGGGACTTTTCAGAACCGTGACAAGATGAAACCAAACATAACCATAAAGTGATACAAATGTAAATACTTACGTAGGTACCATAGTCTATGTGTTAGTAGCAATATAACAACAAGATTTGCCGACCATAATGATCGAATATTGATAAAGAGATGCCGGTCGTCGTTCTTGAATAAACTGTAGTTCCTCTATTGCACACTAGATGTAAGATTTCTCTAAAAAAAAACGATTTCAAAAATTATTGTGGGGTATTATAGTATGGTGATACATCAATGTGATTGAAGTGGTTGTGAGGATCTGCAACTTTAACAAGATCCTCGGACCATAATAATTACAACACACACACACAAACACTCACAATAAGGCAAGCCTGTTGGTCTAGTGGTTAATGGCCCTGGTTCGCTAGAGCTCGTGGGTTCGATTCCCACCCAGGACAAATATTTGTGTAATGAGCATGATTATGTATTCTATGTCTGGGTGTAATTTATCTAAAATATGTAGGTATTTAGAAATGGTTAAATATGTTTATGAACAGTCTGGTTTTCATAGGATAGGTGCTGCCTAACTTGGAATCAGACAGTCGTGTGTGAGATGTGTGACGTTATTATTAAATTGGAATTGGTTATTAATGTACGAAATTGAGATTCCTGCTGAAACAATTATGTCCTCGAATTTAATTTAGTACCTCTGACTTGCGCTAGATGTCAGATGTTCTATTTAAAATCACGATATCAAAATTTACTGCTTTGCACTTTATATTGAAAGACAATTCACATAGATGATTGCAGAAAAATAACACGAGAGCAACGGGGCTTTCATGTCATTTCTCTGTTATGATAGAAAAACGTTTAAACCCACTTAGGTGCCATGATCAATCCATGTGTTTTATCTACTAGCGAGGTTCTGCAGCCTCAACGAGATTCCCGGATATCTGCTTATATGATAACCTTTTACGTTGGACCATGTTTGGATAAGTTTGTTTTAAACTTTTACTCACATTTCGACTGTAAACGTACGTAAAGTACAGTTAAACATCCAGGTTCCATCTTAAAAACCAAAAAGCTAAAAATATCTAGGTCAGCCACACTCGACCTTTTTTTTACTAGTCTCAAAAAACGTTTCGCTCATGAGATCCCGGGCTACAAGCGTGAAATTAGGTCATAAATAAAACATAAATCAAAGGTAACGGTGTATTTACTTTATTGATGAGAAGAAAATTGAAAAAACTATATTTTTATGCGATATTTGATACTGCGAACACTTTTTCACAATTTTATCAAGATCTGGCTTCTTGCTGCATGCTACTCTTATTACATCATCCAGAAGAGAATCTGTGAGTTTATTTCTGTATGCATTCTTTGTATATTTCATTTTAGAAAAAGAAGCTTCGCACACATACGTAGACCCAAAGAATGTTAGTAAGATTTGAGCACATCTTTGTATGTTTTTATATTTTTGGGGAACAATGCTTCAAAACTCGACATATTCTCTGTTTTCCCTTTTTTCTTTAAACACGACTTCTGGGTTGGTGTCGTTTTTAAAATCAATAAATTAATCAAACAACTCCGCGTACTTACTACTTAAAACTGAAGCCAACGCTGTGATAATAGTTGTTTCTAAATACCATGGATTTTTTATAAGCAACAAACATTTTTTTATTTTTCTTAGATCTTGGAACCTTTTTGAAATTCGTTTATCAGAGCAGTTACAAAATTTGAAATTATAGTGCAGTTTTCTTT
Source organism: Hypercompe scribonia (assembly GCA_949316085.1). NCBI lineage: Eukaryota > Metazoa > Arthropoda > Insecta > Lepidoptera > Erebidae > Hypercompe > Hypercompe scribonia. Next base: position 18,485,074 of record OX438983.1, on the reverse strand, counting down.
CGAAATGTTGATACCATCTTCTGTAGTTTTAATAACAGTTGGAAAATTGTGCAGCTGTTTGTTCTGGATTTTTGTATGATAAATACTTACCTTTTCCTCAAATGCAAACACTTTATTTGCCATATTAGAAACTATGTTATCTTCATTTCATACTATGGCATGACTTTAGCGAACAGTACAACCTGTGACGTGGAAAATATATGTACTAACATGCTTTATCCAAGTAATAAGTCTCTAAATTTAATGCTTCAAAACATTCGAAGTATTCGCTGTAACATTACATACTTTGAAACATTATTACACGACTCAAACACTCGTTTTGACTTACTTGTTTTGACCGAATGTTGGATGCAGAATAATGATTTTATACCACAGTTGGATGGCTATAACCACGCATATACCACTGATAATAAGACACAGAATGAGGGTAGTATATTACAACTCAAAGCATAAGTATAACATAACAGAACTGCTACTGGCGGATGCTAATTGTTTAATGGTAATAGTAAGTAATACAACCGTTATTCTCGCTATGTATCGTCGTCCCGGTAGAAGAGACATATCAAATTTTTTGGAATCGCTAAATAATATACTCATTAAATTAGCATCATTTAAGAACATAATTTTAACCGGGGACATAAACTTGGATATTGCAGTTTCGTCGAAGGATAGCAGATCGGAAAACTATCTAAATCTTCTAGCCTCACATGGTATGTTACCTGCACATAATATACCTACTCATACACATACTTGTCTTGATCATGTCATCCTTAGGACCAATTTGCCTGCGAAATGTTACATTGCACATACTACCATAACTGATCACTTTAGTATGATACTTAGCCTTGATATGCTACCTAGCACTGTAAAACCTACTAGGGTAAAAAAGGGAGTGGATTATACCTCTCTTGATAAGTGCCTCTCTAAAATGGATCTGGACCCGATACTATCAATAACGGATGTTGCTGAAACTGTTGGCTTTCTTATCTCTACCTTAAATAGTAAACTACATAGCTGCACAAAAATTATACCTACTCCTAGACGCCAACATATCCTAAAACCTTCGCAGTATCAACAAAGGGTATGTTAAGATGCATAAGAAACAGATATAATTTATACATGAAAGCAAAAAAAAATCCGAATAATGAAATCCATCGAGTAACCTACAGTCGCTATCGTAATTTCTGCAATTCACTAATAAAAAACGCTAAAAGAGAATATGAAAAGAGGGAAATGAACAACGCTAAGCACAACACCAAAAAGCTTTGGCAAGTTATTAAAAACATCACTCATACAAATAAAACTCAAACATCAGCATGCGCTTTAATAACTAACAACAACTCTGTGGCATCAGCCAATTCGGTAAACGAATACTTTGTTAATATTGGCAAGATCTTAGCTGCGAATCTTACGATATCAAATGCCGCAGTGTCTTCTACAGGCACATATAACCCTACCCAGCCACAATCATTTGTCCTCTCCCCAACAGACGTAGCTGAAATTGATCTAATCATGAGTAAACTTAGAAACGATTGTGTTGTTGGCCTGGACGGTATTTCTAACAATTTAATTAAAAGGTATAGAAGTATTCTTGCTGAACCGCTCGCGTACATTTGCAATTTGGCATTTACATCGGGTATCTTCCCAAGATCATTCAAACAGGCTGTTGTTCACCCAATCCATAAGAGTGGCGACGTGGGTTGTATCGACAACTATAGACCAATATCTATCTTGCCTGCTTTGTCGAAGATAATTGAAAAAACCGTCAACAATAGACTTGTTAATTATCTAGAAAACAAAAAACTAATATCTGAATCACAATTCAGTTTCCGGAGAAACAACAACTGATGACGCAGTTCACGATCTAACAAACACCATAATCACCAGTATGGACGAAAAAAAAAAGTAATGGCGATATTTCTTGACTTGGCCAAGGCATTTGACACGGTCTCTGTTTCACTTCTTCTTGATAAACTGGAGCGATTGGGTGTACGAGGTGCGCAGCTGCAATTCTTTGCAAGCTACCTTAAAGATCGAACTCAATGTGTACAGCTAGATGGCGTACGGGGCGATGATCTTCCCATCAACACAGGTGTACCACAAGGCAGTATTCTCAGCCCAACCTTGTTTCTTATCTTTATTAACGACCTTTGTCAGCTAAACTTGGCAAATGGGAGGGTCATCACCTTTGCAGACGATACTGCACTGGTTTTCCGAGGTGATTCCTGGGATGAGACGTATCGATGTGCACAGAGTGGTATGGACCGGGTCACTAAGTGGTTAAACGCCAATCTTCTCTCATTGAATGTCGATAAATCTAAATACATAGCATTTAACCTAAAAAATAACAAACTGCACAGAGATCCTATTCCTATTTTAGTCCATTCCTGTTTAGACAAAAACATTCTGCTTCGACAATGTACCTGTAAGAAGTTGCAATCGGTTGATTCTGTCAAATATCTTGGGATTATCTTAGATAAAAACTTAAATTTTCAGGCTCACATAGATCTATTGACATCTAGGATTAGGAAACTGATTTACATATTTAGAAACCTACGACATGTCTCAGACAACAAAGTCCTGAGAATTACTTACCTCACTTTATGCCAATCCATGATAACTTACTGTATATCATCCAGCGGGGGTGCCGCCAAAACTACCTTGTTAAAATTAGAACGAGCCCAAAGAGCAGTCTTAAAAGTGGCCCTATGCCTGCCATTCTTACATCGTACAGCCGATCTATACGCGAAGCTTGATGTACTTACAGTTCGACAGCTATTTATTCTTCGTATAGTTGTTAAGTCACACGCACATTCTAAATACGACCCACTAATTAACGCTACCAAACGCCGTAAACACAAAATCTACCAGACTGAAACAACATATAAAACAGCCTCGTCACATAGATTCTACTGTTTTCTAGGTCCATACTTATACAACAATATCAACTGTCTCCTTTCTATATACTCCTTCAACAAATTTAAGTTACAAGAAAAATTAACGTCATGGCTAAAAAAATTATCTTACAGCGATACTGAAAACCTAATTGTATCATTAACATAATAAATGTAATTAAAAATTAATTTTACACAGGGGTAACAACTGGATCTTCACAAGAACTTACACTAATACACACTTCCACACACACACACACACACACACGCACACGCACGCGCACGCGCGCACGCACGCACGCACACACGCACACACGCACACACACACACACACACACACACACACACACACACACACACACACACATATTCATAGAAAGACACATATGTATATTTATGTATGTGCAACAATCTCACTTACACAAATACTCATATACAGAAGCTTACTGCATTCTCTCAAACACGTATTCGCAAAACAGTTACTGTATGGCTAACTCTAAATAAATTAAAATATGTATATGGTATTTCCCAATCTCATTGTAAATTGTTACTAAGATTCACCCAGGAGGTGGGAGCCTGGTGATCTGTGACACAGGGTTTTCCTACTACAGACACCACTCTCTCACAAAGGAATAAGAATGACTTAACTAGTATTGTACCTATCCGATAAATTGTACTTACCTTTGTAAATGAGATAAACAAATAAACAAATTATTATTATTATTATTATATTATTATCCTGCCTGCTGCTGCTCGAGTGACGGATGGCCTCACCTATCACCCCCAGATTTGCGCTTATGGAGGACACAGATCGTTCTGCGATCTCCAGCGCCCGAGCCGTCTGTGATACCGGACACGTTCCCGGGCCTAGCGGACCGGGAGACTTCTAAGCCTCTCTCGGTCCCGCTCCGACATCTCCTTTGCTAGCATAACTTGCTCGCAAAAGTATAACTTGCTCGGAAAAGCATAACTTGTACGCGAACCACCCGTGGGTATGTTGTATATCTAGGGCAAAAAGTAGATCGTGGTAGTAAATTCACTCATATCTTCTATTGCTGAAAAAAAGTTTAATTGGTTTAGCTGTTTATTCATGAAAGCGTAACAATGAATTACAACCACATGAATTTTAAAAAAACTCAAAAGTATTTTTAAAATGAAACGAAAATTATTATTTGGAAGCTAAAATAATAAAACAAAAATGTATTTTTATTGTTTTGCTGTTCTATCTGTATTAGAAGGTTTGTGGTTCCAAAACTAATTTTAAAACAATTTTATTGCTATCAAAATGATGTAAAAACTGTCTACAAAATAAACTTGTTTAACTGCAATAAGTTATATCGTAATTGAAGTTCTTAATCTGGGTGACATCGTAAGCCTGAATCTATGTTAATAAGTTTCAAACAGAGACACAGCTGAAGACTCAAACGGAACCGAAACAAATAAATAACCATACGTTGATACAAATATTGTTAGAACAGGGGTGCTGGGCTAGAAAACCTCCACGTGGTGCACCCTGGTAACGTTGGCGACGGCACTATTCCTTCCTGTGCCATTTGGAAGAGAACATCACCGCCAACGGCTAATATTCTAGCACGAAGAAGAGGACACCATTGTCTTCGGTCATTCGGTTGAGGCTTGGTCCAACAGAGCGGGCATTTTTGTCGATTCCTCTGTTGGCTCTTCGCTCTTCGGAGCAATGCGGAGAAAAATCTTTCTCGGTCGGAGTTCCTCCGCTTTCAGCGGTGGAAAAGAAGGACGGGCTCGGTGTGTACTTACACTGCCACCGAGCAGGCATCAGGAGACGTCGTCTCCCTGCCACCGTCGGCATATCGTAGTCCCGAAAGTAGTGTTGTGGTTATGTCTCGCGACTTTTATCGGGGACGAGGGTCTTGGCTTAACCGCCCGGAGTGCGAGGAAGAAAACCTCTATAAAAAATTACCCCGAATCCCGTGTTCTGGTGCGTGGCCAGGGGATGCATGGCTGATGGGCAGTTCAGTCGTAAGCGCACTCCCAGCCGAGGCACCTGCGGACCCCTCGGTTGGGCATAAATATACGCTTGCCCGGGTATTGGGGATCTCTGCCCGGGTCGACCTCTGTTCTCCCCATCTCGTGGGTTCAAAAATGGAATCAAATTTAATTAAACCAAAAACTGTTAAAGAAAGAAAGAAGGAGATTAATAATAGGAGGGATATAAATGCAAAAGCAAAGGATTTCTCTTCCAATGAAGAGGAAACACTAGTTGGGATGCCTATCTCGGTGGGGCTCCCAGAAGTCATTATGGCTGCTGGGAGCCGTAGAACATCGGAACGATTACGTTCCAGATCCGCCGCGGGCGGTAACTCCAGTGCGAGGGAGGACGCACTGGAACTTATGGAAACGGAGCGATGCGACAGCCGAAAACGCGGACGCTCCAGGGACGAGGAGAGCGACACATCCCAGGAGATGTTGCCTCCTAAGGTTCCAAGCAGTCGCAGAGGGAGGCCACGAACCCCGGTCTCGGCCCTGTCAGGCTCCGTCTTCTGCAAGGCGGAAGCCTATAGACGAGTCAGGGCAGACGGCGAAACACTGGCAGAAGAGGAGATTGCAGATCTCCTGCTGAAAATTAAGGAGCCGATGGTGGGGGATTCAGTTCCCCAAACACCATCATCCATGCAGGAGAGAGCTAACGCGGCGGTGGCCATTATTCACAAAGTGGCCACCAAATCGAGTAACCTTAAGGGCTCTTTTGTGAAAGCCCTTAAGGACTCCTCTTCCGCTATTGTGGGGGTCGTGGATACCCTCATCGGCGACGTGGCTCGTCTCCAGGCGGCCAACGATCGCCTGACGGGGCAAGTGGCTGAGCTCAGCGCTCAGTTCGCCCAATTCCGGGCGCATCGTCCGGCTGTAGATCCGGTCCCGTCCCCGTCTCAGCCTACTTCCTCTTCCAACCTCGGTGTTATTCCTGACGCCCATCTGCGCCAAATTACGGATGTGGTATGGCGCATGATGGACGGACGTCTGGCTGGCCTGGAGGCGAGACTGCCACCGGCCCCCGTTGTCCGGTCGCCACTTGCGGCGCATAAGCCGAAAGCCGCATTGGCACCGTCAGCGCTGCCCGTTGTGGGCGGTCGCGTGACCTATGCCGCGGCGGCGTCGGTGTCTGCTGCTGCCACAACAACTCCGGGGGCACGACGGGCAGTGAAGATAGCGACCAAGACGCCTGCACCAAGGTTGGGGCCAAAAACAGCGGCAAAGGCTGGAGCGGAGTTCCCTCCGCTCCCCACTCCAATCGCTGTACCTAGCACCTCCACATGTGCTCCCTCAACATCTATCCCTTCCAACGATGGTTGGCAGGTAGTCGGGGGGGCTAAGAAATCCCGAAAGCGGGGTAAGAAGGCTGCACAAACAGCAGCCTCTACCCCGCAGGCACCATCGGTTGCGGTGGCTACCGCAAAAAAGCCGCGCAAACTGCGGGTGCCTAAAAGCGCGGCTGTGGTGGTCACCGTAACACCGGAGGCAGCTAGTGGCGGACTGTCCTATGCGGCCATATTTAAAAAGGCCCGGGATAGTTTCGCCACTGATTTCGGGACTGAAGGGGTCAGGTTGCGCCTTGCCCAAACGGGAGCTCGAGTCCTGGAGTTCCCCGGGGCTGAAGGCGCAAAGACGGCGGACAGGTTCGCCGACAAACTGAGGGGAATCTTTGCAGCCACGGATGGTGTAAAGATCGCCAGGCCTACCAAGTGCGCAGAGTTGCGCATTTCGGGCCTGGATGACTCTGTGACGACCGAAGATGTCCGCGTTGCAATTAGCGAGAAGACGGGCTGCAACGCGGACAGCATCAGGGTCGGCACCATCCGCCCCGGTCTGGGAGGACTTGGCGCTGTGTGGATCAGCTGTCCCGTGGCGTCGGCCAAAATTTTGGGCGATGCTGGCAAGATCCTCATTGGTTTCGTGAACGCTAGGATTACAGTCCTGGCGCCGAGACCAATGAGGTGTTTTAAGTGTCTGTCATCGGGACACACACGCGCCAAGTGTGTTAGCTGTTTTGACTGCAGCGGACTATGCTTCCGCTGTGGTCGACCGGGGCACAAGGCGGCCGAATGCTCTGCCGCCCCTCACTGCCCGGTATGTGCGGCGGGTAACAAGCCCGTCAATCACCAGATTGGGCAGGGAGGCTGCAAACCCAGCATTGCCCGCAATTCTCGGCAAGTGTCAGGGGCTAGCCAGTCGACCCAGGCTGCTTCTGACATCGTTCGTGCGTCGATATCGTCGCCCATGGAGGAGGTTGTAGAGACGGTCAAGTAATGGACCAAGTCTCCAACCTCCTTGTCCAGACGAACCTGAACCACTGTGCCGCAGCGCAGGACCTTTTCCTGCAAACCATGGCACAGTGGTCGATCGGTGTTGCCGTAGCCGCGGAGCCCTATTACGTTCCTCCCCGCCCAAATTGGTTGGGTGATCGGGACGGCTCCGTGGCAGTCGTTGCCTCCACGGCGGCTCATTCCCCACCCTTGTCGCTAAAAGACAAGGGCACTGGATATGTTGCTGCTGAGTGGGGGGGGATCACCATATATGGTGTCTACTTCTCCCCCAACCGGAGTGTGAGCGACTTCGAGGTTTTCCTTAACAACTTGGAAACCTCGATACGGCGACTAACGTCTGGGCACGTTCTGGTGCTGGGGGACTTCAACGCAAAATCCATTGCGTGGGGTTCCCCCAGGACGGACGCTAGGGGCGAGGCCGTAGAGGAGTGGGCGGCCTCGGTGGGCCTCTGTTTATTAAACAGAGGCTCCACCAACACGTGCGTGCGACAGCAGGGGGGGTCAATAGTGGACCTTTCTTTCGCTACCCCTGCCCTCGCCGCACGAGTAAGGAACTGGCGCGTCTTGGAAGAGGTTGAGACGCTCTCGGATCACCTGTACATCCGATTCGAGCTCTCCCGGACCCAGGACCCCAGTAGGGGTCACGCGGCGCGGCGTTCTTCTCGTTTTCCGCGGTGGGCTGTAGCCAAACTAAATAGGGACCTACTAGAGGAGGCGGCCGTCATCTATTCTTGGCTGTCTCCACAGGCCCCGGCCGAGGAGGTTGACATGGGAGCTGGTCGCTTCCGCGATGCGATTACGCAGATCTGCGATGCGGCCATGCCCCGCATCCGAGGTTGTCGGCCTCCACGGAGGGGGGTTTACTGGTGGTCCCAGGAGCTGGCGGACCTCCGTGCGGCCTGTACACGTGCCCGGAGGTCCTACACCCGTAGTCGGCGGCGACACCGCGAAGAAGGCGAGGGGGACCAGCTTCACGAGGAGTACCGAGAGGCGCGGAAAACTCTGAAGCTGGCCATTAGCCGCGCCAAAGAAGTGAAGAGGAAGGAGATGCTGGAGAGTCTCGATCGTGACCCCTGGGGTCGCCCTTATCGTGCGGCGCGACAAAAGCTCCGCACGTCGGCCCCCCCCCCTTACAGAGACCCTCCAGCCCAGCTTCCTGCAAGAAGTGGTCGAGGGGCTTTTCCCGCAGCGGGTGGAACACACACCCCCGTCGATGGCCTCCTTGGTCAGAGACGACGGGGGATGGAACGAGGATAATGTTCCGCCCGTCAGAGAATCGGAGATAGGGGCGGTTGTTCTACGGATCCGCTCTAAGAACACCGCCCCTGGGCCAGATGGGATACCTGCCCGAGTGTTGGCGCGAACCCTCGACCACATGTCGAATCGCCTTGGGGAAGTCCTAAACGCCAGCTTGGCGTCCGGGCGCTTTCCTGAGGGCTGGAAAAGCGGGAAGCTGGTCCTACTACGTAAGCCGGGACGGTCGACCAATTCGGTCGCGGCCTATAGGCCCATCGTGTTGCTGGACGAGGCGGGGAAATTGTTTGAGAGGATACTCTCTGCCCGCATCGTCCGGCACCTCTGTGAAGTGGGCCCCGATCTGTCGGACGCCCAATACGGGTTTCGAGCCGGACGTTCGACAGTCGATGCTGTGTTGCGCCTGAGGGCCGTGACTGAAGAGGCGGTGAGCTGTGGCGGCGTGCTGTTGGCGGTGTCGTTGGACATCGCCAACGCATTTAATAGTCTGCCATTTAGCTGCATCAGGGAAGCACTCCATTACCACGGGGTGCCCGAGTACCTGAGGCGGCTTGTGGCAGACTATCTACAGGAGCGTACCGTCATGTACGAGGACCGAGACGGTGTTCTGAGGCGGAGGCTCATGTCGTGCGGTGTTCCACAGGGGTCTGTCCTCGGACCACTCCTGTGGAATATGGGATATGATTGGGCCCTTCGAGGTCGTCTTCCCCCCGGGCTAGGCGTAATTTGTTACGCAGATGACACATTGGTCACGGCTCGGGGAATGAACTTTGCAGAGGCGGCGCGCCTGGCCACCACGGGTGTCTCTCTGGTGGTCGGGCGTATTGAGGCGCTGGGTTTGCGGGTGGCCCTGGACAAGACGGAGGCCCTTTTGTTCCATGGGCCCCGTCGTGGTCCGCCCTCCGGCGCCTCCATCGTAGTCAATTCGGTCCTCGTACCGGTTCAGGCCCAGATGAAGTATCTGGGCCTGATCCTTGACGGCAGGTGGCTCTTCGACGAGCACTTCCGACAGCTTTCTCCAAAGCTGGTCGGCGCTGCTTCTGCCCTTGGGCGACTTTTGCCCAATTTGGGTGGAGCCAGCGTCGCGACGAGACGGCTATACACGGGGGTTGTCCGGTCAATGGCGCTGTATGGTGCACCAGTGTGGGCGGCGGCTCTGACCGCCCAGAATAGGACTCGCCTCTGGCGTCCTCAGAGGATATTGGCGGTTAGAGCCATACGCGGTTACCGCACTATATCGACGGAGGCGGCGTGCGCCTTAGCCGGAACTCCCCCGTGGGATTTGGAGGCAGAAGTGCTCGCCGAAGTTTATCGGCGAACGGCAGACTTCCGGGTGAGTAGCGGCATCCGGCCCCCGCCCGAAGAGATACGCGAGTGGCGAGAGGCCGCTCGTCAAGCCACGATGGCTCGTTGGTCGTCCCGGCTGGAGGCTCCACGTGCTGGCTTTGCCACCGTGGAGGCTCTCCAGCCGGTCATCGCCGAGTGGGTGGGGCGACAGCACGGGAACCTTTCCTTCCGACTGACGCAGATCCTTTCCGGGCACGGTTGCTTCGGGAAGTATCTGCACTCGGTCGCCAGGAGGGAATTGAGTCCCGCCTGTCACCACTGCGACTGCAGTGAGGACTCGGCTCAGCACACGCTGGCGGTTTGTTCCGCCTGGGCGGCGCAGCGTGGGGTCCTCACTGCAGTTATTGGAGGAGATCTCTCGCTACCGGCCGTCATACGCTCCATGGTCGGTAGCGACAGTTGTTTTACCGCGGTCGCAACCTTCTGCGAAGACGTAATTTCGCGGAAGGAGACGGCGGAGAGGGCCCGGGAGGACGACCTCCACTCGGACCCAATCCGCCGCCGGCGAACCGGGCGGCGGAGGCGCGCGTACCAGCGCCTCATGCCGCCTTGAGTGTGGCTGCGGGTGGACGGGACGGGTTTTCCCCTCCATCCGCTATAGTGGCCAACCGCGAGGAGGTGACGTCCGCGTGTGCCGTACGTCGCCTAAATGGAGAGGTTATCCGCAGAAGGTGCCCGCGCTAGCGGGCAGGCGCCAGGAGGGATCTAGATGTCGTAATAACAGCTGTTCCCGGATCCCTCCTATGTCAGGCGCAGAGTGGCACACCGTGTGGTTTTAGTCGGTCCGATTCCGACACACCGCCCCGCCGTAAACCCCGGTGGGGTGACGGCCCGAGGGGGTTTCCACACGTTAAAAAAAAAAAAAAAAAAAAAAAAAAAAAAAAAAAAAAAAAAAAAAATTGTTAGAACAACACGATTTTCGGATCAAAACACTCTAATGTTGATAAAGTTATACCACTTAAGGTTAAGTCCTTCTTAAACACACCTCAATCCCGCTGTCTTGCACTAGATGATGTGATTAATATTTACCGCTCGACGTATTTAAAGTCTTGACTATGGAGACATTTATGTATGTACATACATATATATGTATGGTAATATGTCAATGTGTTTGAACTGATTGTGAGGTTCTGTAACCTTAACAAGATCCTCGGACCATAATAATCACAACACACACATACAGACAATTAGACAGGCCTGTTGGTCTAGTGGTTAGTGACCCTGGGTGCTCCACCAGAGGCCGTGGGTTTGATTCCCACCCAGGATAAATATTTGTGTAATGATCATGATTATGTATTCTGTGTCTGGATGTAATTTATCTAAAATATGTACATATGTATTTAGAAATGGTTAAATATGTTTATCAACTGTCTGGTTCTCATAGCATAGTTGCTGCCTAACTTGGAATCAGGTTGCCGTGTGTGAGATGTGTGACGTTATTATTAAATTGGAATTGATTATTAATGTTCGAAATTGAGATTCCTGCTGAAATCTAACTCTCCTCGAATTTAATTTAGTGCCTGTGACTTGCACTAGATGTCAGATGTTGTATTTAAAATCACAATATCAAAATTTATTGTTTTACACTTTATATTTAAAGACAATCCACACAGGCAATTGCAGAAAAACAACACGAGAGCAACGGTGCTTTCATCTTGTTTTGCCGCAATGATAGAAAAACTACTTACTTCCACTAAACTCTTTGTCAGATTCTCCAACAGATAACTTGGTACAATGTATTGTTAGATAGGCGATAAAGCGCAAATTCACACAGGCAGCGGCGTAACTTTCATTCGTATCACACCTTTGAAATTGTGTACCTATCATAATGTTTCTGGTACTACCTATTTGTAAAAAAATATACTAACATACAAAAGAACGAAATCTTTTTTTAGTCTGGACTGTTTTAGACGCACATATCACTCTCAGTGTTGCTGAAAATCAGCGCTATATCGTTAGCGGTACAGTGTCATACTGAGTAACATCTATTTTTAATGGACACCGCGACGCAACTGCCCAGCAAATATTATATGTTCATATGTACTTTATATTGTGTGTAATAATATATGGAGAATAGGGAATATACATCTATATTTTTATTTGTAAAAACGTTTCTCCTAGATATTACAATACCAAAAAGTAAAATAACACATACAAAGTATAAACCAACAAGCTAAAAAAAAAAGATTACAATCACTTTAATTTTCGGACGATTTAACATAGTCCCTTTGGTGCGCTTATTCTGTGACGACGGACTACACTCATTCGAACAACGAAGTATGTATTTGGTTTTGCAATGCACTGATATATTTTTTTTATCAACTTATTATCCTGAAAAATTAAAGAAATATAATGAAAAGTAAATAATATAATAGTTGTGGAGTTTATTTATAGGTAAGGATATTAAAAAAGTGATAAAATACAAATAATAATATTTTTCACTTAGTTAACTGCACATACTGTTTTGTTTACATAGATCAACGAAAATATAGTCTGCTTTACGAAAGGATCTGAGGTTGAATTGACGTCAAACTTTGTTCCACCAATAGCGTTGTGTTTTGGAATTTTCGGTGGAATTTAAAGCAACCATTTGATTATCAAATTTCACTAATAAATTGAAATAAATTACAAAAGTAATAACATACATATGTTTTTTTAGTAGGAATGTTTACCAATAAAAATATTTTGTCTATTTGAAGTTTTGTGCATTTACCTACATACATGAACAAATATTTACAGTTGGCAATTGTAGGCACTTTGCGGCACGACGGATCGATGATTTGAAGAAAGTCAGCGGGGGGATGTGGGTTGTCTAAAGCTATGACCCATATTAAGAATTGTTATACTTTTAATTTACATATATTAGTATGTTTTGTTTTTAACACCATTTTAACAATGACTATGTTTAACATTAAACTGTACTCAAATCTTCAATAGAATACAATAGTATTAAATGCTGTACAATAATATATTGGTTGTGTTACAATATCTTTCATTCTTACATCTAACACTCGACAGATCAGCTATATTTGTTACATTCAGATCGACTAAGGCGTTGCTACCGCAATTCTCATAAATATGACAAAAATTATGACTTCTTTTATCAATAATTTTTCATCGACTGTCTCAATGGCGTAGCGACACGGATTCGATTTTCGGGTCGGACCAAATGTTTGTATGATCTGCAAATATTTGTTTCGGAGTTTGAGTGTTTTCTATGTATATATTTACAAAAAAAAGTATATAAGTATTCTATCAGTCAGTCTAGTTATCTTTATCAAGCTCTGCTTAATTTGAAACTAGATGACGTTACGTCTTTAATGTCTGAAATATTTGTTTATTTACTTATTTTTATCTTCTTTCTTCCTCTTTTCCATGAGAGTTAGGCACATTTTCGCAATTTCCACATAAAACTGACCATATGTCAGATTTTGCTTAAATTTTTCTCATTCTGTACACTTCTAATTACATATGAACTTAAGTCAAATAAAGATCACAATCTTTAATGTATACTAACTTGTAACTCGTAGTATATTGACAGTCAACTAAATTTTAAATCATGTCATCATGATGTTATGTTGTGTCTCAAGAACTTTCTTTAATTTGTTCATCAGCTGTCAGATATACTGAACAAAACTACTATAGATATACAACGACATTGATTTGTGTTATATTTATAGCTTGTGTTCGAGTTACAATCATGCCAGTGTTACAGCAGCGGTTGCGTGCTTCTGATTTCTAAAGTAGTTGATCCATCCAGCAATAGATGTCACTGTTCAGTTTAAAAATAGGCTATCAATGTTTACACATGAACCATTTTATTGTATGGGATTTTTTTTTTTTTTTTTTTTTTAACGTGTGGAAACCCCCTCGGGCCGTCACCCCACCGGGGTTTACGGCGGGGTGGTGTGTCGGAATCGGACCGACTAAAACCACACGGTGTGCCACTCTGCGCCTGAGATAGGAGGGATCCGGGAACCGCTGCTATTACGACATCCAGATCCCTCCTAGCGCCTGCCCGAAACTGCGGGCACCATCTATGGGTAAACTCTCTATTTTAGGCGACGTACGGCACACGCAGACGTCGCCTCCTCGCGGCTGGCCATTATAGCGGGTGGAGGGGAAAACCCGTCCCGTCCGCCCGCGGCCACACTCAAGGCGGCATGAGGCGCTGGTATGCGCGCCACCGCCGCCCGGTTCGCCGGCGGCGAATTGGGTCCGAGTGGATATCGTCCTCCCGGGCCTTCTCCGCCGCCTCCTTCCGCGAAATTACGTCTTCGCAGAAGGTTGCGACCGCGGTAAAACAACTGTCGCTACCGGCCATGGAGCGTATGACGGCCGGTAGCGAGAGATCTCCTCCAATAACTGCAGTGAGGACTCCACGCTGCGCCGCCCAGGTGGAACAAACCGCTAGCGTGTGCTGAGCCGAATCCTCACTGCATTCGCAGTGGTAACAGGCGGGACTCAATTCCCTCCTGGCGACCGAGTGCAGATACTTCCCGAAGCAACCATGCCCGGAAAGGACCTGCGTCAGTCGGAAGGAAAGGGTCCCGTGCTGCCGCCCTGCCCACTCGGCGATGACCGGCTGGAGAGCCTCCACGAGGGCGAAGCCAGCACGTGGAGTCTCCAACCGGAACGACCAACGAGCCATCGTGGCTCGACGAGCGGCCTCACGCCACTCGCGTATCTCTTCGGGCGGGGGCCGTATGCCGCTACCCGCCCGGAAGTCAGTCGTCCGCCGATAAACTTCGGCGAGCACTTCCGCCTCCAAATCCCACGGGGGAGTTCCGGCCAAGGCGCACGCCGCCTCCGTCGATACGGTGCGGTAGCCGCGTATGGCTCTAACCGCCAATATCCTCTGAGGGCGCCAGAGGCGAGCCCTATTCTGGGCGGTCAGAGCCGCCGCCCACACCGGTGCACCATATAGCGCCATTGACCGAACAACCCCCGTGTATAGCCGTCTCGTCGCGACGCTGGCTCCACCCAAATTGGGCAAAAGTCGCCCAAGAGCAGAGGCAGCGCCGACCAGCTTTGGAGTAAGCTGTCGGAAGTGCTCGTCGAAGAGCCACCTGCCGTCGAGGATCAGGCCCAGATACTTCATCTGGGCCTTAATCGGTACGAGGACCGAATTGACTACGATGGAGGCGCCGGGGGGTGGACCACGACGGGGCCCATGAAACAAAAGGGCTTCTGTTTTGTCTAGGGCCACCCGTAAACCCAGCGCCTCAATGCGCCCGACCACCGAAGAGACTCCCACGGTGGCCAGGCGCGCCGCCTCTTAAAAGTTCACCCCCCGGGCCGTGACCAATGTGTCATCGGCGTAACAAATTACGCCCAGCCCGGGCGGAAGACGACCTCGAAGGGCCCAGTCGTATCCCATATTCCACAGGAGTGGTCCGAGGACGGACCCCTGCGGAACACCGCACGACATGGGCCGCCGCCTTAGAATACCATCTCGGTCCTCGTACACGACGGTACGCTCCTCAAGATAGTCTGCCACAAGCCGCCTCAGGTACTCTGGCACCCCGTGGTAGTGGAGTGCTTCCCTGATGCAGCTAAATGGCAGACTATTAAATGCGTTGGCGATGTCCAACGACACCGCCAACAGCACGCCGCCACAGCTGACCGCCTCTTCGGTAACGGCCTTCAGGCGCAGCACGGCATCGACCGTCGAACGCCCCGCCCGAAAACCAAATTGGGCGTCCGACAGATCGGGGCCCACCTCGCAGAGGTGCCGGACGATGCGAGCAGAGAGTATCCTCTCAAAAAGTTTACCCGCCTCGTCCAGCAACACGATGGGCCTATAGGCCGCCACCGAATCGACAGGCCGTCCCGGCTTCCTTAACAGGACCAGCTTCCCGCTTTTCCAGCACTCAGGGAAGCGTCCGGACGCCAAGCTAGAGCCCAGGACTTCCCTGAGGCGGTCCGACATGTGCTCGAGGGCTCGGGCCAGTGCTCGGGCAGGTATCCCGTCTGGCCCAGGGGCGGTGTTCTTAGAGCGGATCCGTAGAACAACCGCCCCTACCTCCGATTCCCTGACGGGCGGAACATTGCCCTCGTTCTCCCCGTCGTCTCCGACCATTAAGGCCATCGACGGGGGTGTATGCTCCACCCGCTGCGGGAAAAGGCCCTCGACCACTTCCCGCAGGAAGCTGGGCTGGAGGGTCTCTGTAAGGGGGGGGCCCGACGTGCGGAGCTTTTGTCGCGCCGCACGATAAGGGCGACCCCAGGGGTCACGATCGAGACCCTCCAGCATTTCCTTTCTCTTAATTTCTTTGGCGCGGCTGATGGCCAGTTTCAGAGTTTGCCGCGCCTCTCGGTACTCCTCATGAAGCTGGTCCCCCCCGCCTTCTTCGCGGTGTCGCCGCCGACTACGGGTGTAGGACCTCCGGGCACGAGTACAGGCCGCACGGAGGTCCGCCAACTCTTGGGACCACCAGTAAACCTCCTTCCGTGGAGGCCGGCAACCTCGGATGCGGGGCATGGCCGCATCACATATCTGCGCAATGGCATCGCAGAAGCGACCAGCCCCCATGTCGACATCCTCGGTCGGGGCTTGCGGAGACAGCCAAGAGTGAACGATGGCTGCCTCCTCCAGTAGGTCCCTATTTAATTTGGCTAAAGCCCACCGCGGAAAGCAAGAAGAACGCCGCGCCACGTGACCCCTACTGGGGTCCTGGGTCCGGGAGAGCTCAAATCGGATGTAGAGGTGATCCGAGAGCGTCTCAACCTCTTCCAGGACGCGCCAGTTCCTTACTCGTGCGGCGAGGGCAGGGGTAGCGAACGAAAGGTCCACTATCGACCCTCCCTGCTGTCGCACGCACGTGTTGGTGGAGCCCCTGTTTAGTAAACAGAGGCCCACCGAGGCCGCCCACTCCTCTACGGCCTCGCCCCTAGCGTCCGTCCTGGAGGAACCCCACGCAATGGATTTTGCGTTGAAGTCCCCCAGCACTAAGACGTGCCCAGACGTTAGACGCCGCATCGAGGTTTCCAAGTTGTTAAGGAAAACCTCGAAGTCGCTCAAACTCCGGTTGGGGGAGAAGTAAACACCATATACGGTGATCCCCCCCCACTCGGCAGCAACATATCCAGTACCCTTGTCCCTTAGCGACAAGGGCGGGGAATGAGCCGCCGTGGAGCCGACGACTGCCACGGAACCATCCCGGTCACCCAACCAGTTTGGACGGGGAGGAACGTAATAGGGTTCCGCGGCTACGGCAACACCGATCGACCACTGTGCCATGGTTTGCAGGAAAAGGTCCTGCGCCGCAGCACAGTGGTTCAGGTTCGTCTGGACTAGGAGGTTGGAGACTTGGGCCATTACTCGACCGTCTCTACAACCTCCTCCATGGGCGACGATGTCGAAGCAGAAACGACGTCAGAGGCAGCCTGGGTCGACTGGCTAGCCGCCGACGCTTGCCGAGAATTACGGGCAGGCTTGCAGCCTCCCTGCCCAATCAGGTGATTGGCGGGCTTGTTACCCGCCGCACACGCCGGGCAGTGAGGGGCGGCAGAGCACTCTGCCGCCTTGTGCCCCGGTCGACCGCAGCGGAAACATAACCCGCTGCAGTCGAAACAACTGACGCACTTGGCGCGTGTGTGCCCCGATGCTAGGCATTTGTAACACCTCATCGGTCTCGCCGCCAGGACTGTGATCCTAGCGCTCACGAAACCGATGAGCAGCCTGCCGGCGTCGCCTAACATTTTGGCCGACGCTACGGGACAGCTGACCCACACTGCGCCAAGCCCTCCTGGACCGGGGCGGATGGTGCCGACCCTAATGTTGTCCGCGTTGCAACCCGTCTTCTCTCTTACTGCAACGCGGACATCCTCGGTCGTTATGGAGTCGTCCAGGCCCGAAATGCGCAACTCTGCGCACTTAGTAGGCCTGGCGATCTTAACACCATCCGTGGCCGCAAACATGCCCCGCAATTTCTCGGCAAACGTGTCTGCTGTCTTGGCACCTTCGGCTCCAGGGAACTCGAGAACTCGAGCTCCCGTCTGAGCTAGGCGCAACCTGACACCTACCGTCCCGATTTCATTGGCGAGACCAGCCCGGGCCCTCTGAAAAATGGCAGCGTAAGACAGTCCGCCTTTAGCCGCCTCCGGTGAAACGGTGACCACCACCGCCGCAGTTTTGGGTACTTGAAGCTTGCGCGGCTTCTTCGTGGCGGTGACTACCACTGATGGCGACTGCGGGGCAGAGGCTGCCTTTTGAGCAGCCTTTTTACCCCGCTTTCGGGACTTCTTTGTGCCCCCGACTACCTGCCAACCATCCGTGGAAGGGGCAGATATGGAGGGAGCAGACGTGGAGGTGCCAGGTACAGCGGCTGGAGTGGGGAGCGGAGGAAATTCCGCTCTAGACTTGGCCGCCGTTTTGGGCCCTGACCTCTGTGCACCCGTCTTAGCTACTACTTTAGCCGCCTGTAGTGTCCTCGGCGCGGCCGCAGAAACAGCAGACACCGACGCCGCAGGAACAGCAGACACCGACACCGCAGGAACAGCAGACACCGACGCCGTCGCCGTCGCCGCATAGGACACACGACCGCCTACAACGGGAAGCGCCGATGTGGCCTTTGGTCTATGTGCCGCGAGCGGCGGTCGGACGACAGGGGCTGGAGGTAGTCTCGCCTCCAAACCAGCGAGACGTCCGTCCATCATGCGCCACACTGCGTCTGTGATTTGGCGCAGGTGGGCATCAGCGATGGTACCGGGATTGACAAGGTCAAGCGACTGAGACGGGCTTTCTCGCTCAGGGCGATCTGCCCGAAATTGGGCAAACTGCGCGCTCAGCTCAGCCACCTCCCGTGTGAGATGGTCGTTGGCCGCTTGGAGACGAGCCACGTCCCCAATAAGGGTCTCAACGACCCCCGCAACTGCAGAAGAGGAGTCCTTAAGGGCCTTTACAAAAGCACCCTTAAGGTTACTCGACTTGGTGGCTACCTTGTGGATGATAGCCACCGCTGCTTTCGCTCTCTCTTGCATGGACGATGGCGTTTGGGAAACAGAATCCCCTGCCATCGGCTACTTGATCTTAAGCAAGAGATCTGCGATCTCCTCCTCTGCAAGTGCTTCGCCGTCCGCCCTAACCCGCCTATAGGCTTCCGCCTTACAGAAGACGGAGCCTGACGGGATCGAGACCGAAGTTCGCGACCTTCCTCTACGGTTGCTGGCGACTTTAGGAGGCAACATCTCCTGGGACGTGTCGCTCTCCTCGTCCCTGGAGCGCCCGCGTTTTCGGGAGTCGCACAGCTCCGTTTCCATCGGGTTACCTCCCGTGCCATCCGACGAACATGTCGATCTGGAACGCAATCGTTCCGATGTTCTGCGGCTCCCAGCAGTCATAATGACTTCTGGGAGCCTCATCGACATAGGCGTCCCAACCGATGCGTCCTTTAAATTGGACGAGAAGTCGTCCAATCTTACGCTTTTTTCCTTCTTCGCCTTTTTCTCCTTCTCTCCTTCTATATTTATTTTTACGTTTTTAGTTTGAGATTCCATGTTAGACCCACGAGTGGGGGAGAACTACAGGTCGACCCGGGCAGAGATCCCCCAATACCCGGGCAAGCGTACATTTATGCCCAACCGAGGGGTCCGCAGGTGCCCCGGCTGGGGGTGCGCTTACGACTGAACAACCCATCAGCCATGCATCCCCTGGTCACGCACCAGAACACGGGATTCGGGGTAATTTTTTATAGAGGTTTTCTTCCTCGCAGTCCGGGCGGCTAAGCCAAGACCCTCGCCCCCGCTTGGAGTCGCAAGACTCCAACTCGGGACTACGATATGTCGACGGCGGCAGGGAGACTACGTCTCCTGATGCCTACTCGGTGGCAGTGTGAGTGCACACCGAGCCCGTCCTACCTTTTCCACCGCTGAGCGGAGGAACTCCGACCCTAGCAAGGGTCCCACCAACGTGATTTTTTACCGAGGTTTTCCTCCTCAATGCTCCGAAGAGCGAAGAACCAACAGAGGATCCGACAGACACGCCCGCTCTGTTGGACCATCTCTCGGCTGAATTGCCGAAGAAAATGGCTTCCTCTTCGTGCTAGAATATTAGCCGCTGGCAGTGATGAAAACACTATCGCCAACGTTTCCAGGGTGCACCACGTGGAGGTTTTCTAGCCCAGCACCCCTTTATTGTATGGGCTACTATGACCTCCGAAGATATTGGAAACTTAGTTTTACTAATTTTTGAGGTCCAGCAGCGCATGCTGTGACTATGATATGCAAATCACGTAACACATACTATGAAATCTACTTTAGTGGTCCAGGTAAATTTTAATATCGTCATTATCTGATTTGACAGTACTTAGGTGGTTCGCAGTAAATCTTCGAGTTGGTTGCAGTACGCGAGCTGGTGAAAGATGTTGAGTTGATCTCGCCAAGAATGTGAGTATATAATTTTCAGGCATTTTGAGATTTTGGGAGTGTAATTTATGTGGGTATTTAAAGAGAAATAATATAATAATTTGATTAACATTTTGATCGAAGTTATTAATATAAAGTGTCAAATAATTCTAATTTCTTTAGTGATGCTATTGTCGGGGGTTTGTAATTGAAATGTCTGAGATGCTAATATTGACATCGTTAATCTGAGTCTACATACATATACGTTAATAAGATTCAAACAGAGACACAACCAGGGTCTTAAAAAGAACCGTAACAAATAAATAACCATACGTTGATACAAATATTGTTAGAACAACAAGATTTTCAGATCAAAACACTCTATTTATCTACGGTCTTGACTATGTGTCTTGTCTCCTGGTTTGTTGTTTATTATTATGTAGGCACCATAATTAATGTGGACTATTAAAAGCTGTTGATATGATGATGATAATGATGTGATATTACAATTCAACTTGCCGGTAAAGTGTTTTCCATGAAATATGTTTGAGATTTCATTGTAAGTCTGGTGATCATGGCTTCGATCCTCACCCTGGATAACATTGTCTGATGAACCTATCATTTCTTATCTCTTTAAAGATGAAGTCGTGTGTTCAGCTATACAGTTAGCAATGTTTGTTAGTGTTATTAATTAAGACATTAAACTATATTATAACGTAATTCTTAACATTGAAAGAGACGAGGAAGTTTATTTTGGCTGGGTACTTTTGTAAGCGTTATTTTCATTGAGGATGGTTTAATATTCAATACTTTGTATCAACTCTTATCTTGACTCCATCAATGCTGTACACTGCTCTGAAAGAATAAGACGAGACATACAAGACTTAAAATTCATATTCAAATTCGTTTGGCAATTCTATGTTCAAAGTACATATTACTCTACTGCATTACAGTCAACGTTAGTTTTTTAATATTTCACTGTGAGATCGAAAATAAACTTTAGACACGAGAGATTGACACAAAGTTATAGAGGCTCAAACTATTGTGTTTTAATTAGTTTTACCGACATCAATAAAATCACACACACCTTTGTGTCTAGCATAAAACCTTTTAAATAATAAACAAATATATAAACATACTATTATAAATTCAATAGTAATCTGATTAAACACCCAATCGTGACACGCCAAGTGATAAATAAAAAGTTGACTTCCAAAACAGCTAATAATTACTACAGCAAGCGAACTACTGACAACCTTACACCAAGACTGATGAATAAGATACCATTGGAAACAAAGAATGAAATAAATGTACTCAACTTAAAATGAACAGTCAAAAACATTTACATACCTACATAAACTTTGGCAAACAGGAATCTAACAAAAATTTACACATTTATACATTTATATATATATAATATTTTTAATTTATAAATAAACACATATTTATGTATAACCCACCCACATGACTAACGTATAGCTTAGAGAAGAAAAGAAATAGATAAAAGTACAAAAACAAAAATAAAGAAATGTCCTCGTAACCAATCAAAGTGCAAATACTAAACGAACTCATAACAGTAGGAAGACAAATAAAATGTTCACCAAACGTAAACAACAACACTCGGTCAAACGCTAGAAAGGTTTACACGCCTACCTACCCTGCACCTATTATTTCTTGTAGTGCTACCTGCGAATTGTTATAGTTCGGCATAATTACCTGTTTATGTAATGCATGTGGATACATTAAACGAAACAGAGCAGAATGAAGAATGTACATTCGCACCCAAGTTAAACCAATAGAGGTTTTATGGGTGTTTCATGTTTTTATTGTACACTGTTTTTCTTTTTCAAATAAAGAAAAAAGAAGATTCAGATATTTGCAACACATCGCCATCTAGTCCCAAACTAAGCAGAGCTTGTACTATGGCTACTAGAGTAGTGATAAAACAGATTACATATGTATATATATATATATATATATATATATATATATAGTTTGTGTACGCGGTACAATCATACCAGTGTTACAATAATGGCAGCATGCTTCTGATTTCTGAAGTAGTTGATCCAACTAGCAATAGATGTCACTGTTCAATTTAAATACAGGGTATCATTGTTTACACATGAACATTTTTATTGTACAGACAAGACCTATGAAGACCTAAATGATTGTTTAGTGATAGTACATGTAATTATTTGAGGTCCAGCAGTCCATGCTGTGACTTGAAAATATACAAATCATAAAAGAAACAGACACCATCCGTGGGTATGTTGTATATCTAGGGCAAAAAGTAGATCGTAGTAGTAAATTCGCTGATATCTTCTATTGCTAAAAAAAAATTTTAATTGGTTATCTGTTTGTTCATGAAAGTGTAACAATGTATAACAACAACATGTTGTTTTTAAAAACAAACGAAAATATTATTTGTAAACTAAAATGATTTTTGTATTTTATTGTTTTGCTGTTCTGTCTGTCTCAGAAGGTCTGTGATTCCAAAACTAACTTTAAAACAATTTTATTGTTATCAAAATTATTTAAAAATGTATACAAAATAAAATAGTTTAACTGCAATAAGTTATATCGTAATTGAAACTTATGGAATTCTTAACCTGGGTGACATCGTAAACCTGAATCTATGTTAATAACATTCAAACAGAAACATAGTTGAAGACTTAAACGGAACTGAAACAAATAAATAACAACTACATGTTGATACAAATATTGTTAGAACAACAAGAGTTTCGGATCAAAACACTCTAATGTTGATAAAGTTATACCACTTAAGGTTAAGTCCTTCTTAAACACACCTCAGTTCCGCTGTCTTGCACTAGATGATGTCATTAATATTTACCTCTCGACGGATTTAAAGTCTAGACTATGGAGACATATTTTAGTTGCAGTTTGAGTATGGTAGGTATGTCAATGTGATTGAACTGATTGTGAGGTTCTGCAACTTTAACAAGATCCTTGGATCATAATAATCACAACACACACACATACACACAATTAGACAGGCCTATTGGTCTAGTGGTTAGTGGCACTGGGTGCTCCACCAGAGGTCGTGGGTTTGATTCCCACCCAGGGCAAATATTTGTGTAATGGGCATGATTATTTGTTCTCTGTCTGGGTATAATTTATCTAAAATATGTATGTTAGGGTGTCCCTTAAATTTCAAGTTCGATATTTTTTTACGCATACCTTCTTAAAAGTTTCGTAATAACCCTATATTGTCTAGAAAAAAATATTAGTTCGATATATAAACGATAAGCCGTGCCGACTTGCTATTTAAACTTGTCGATACAAGTTGCTTAAGTACTGCCCAGTGACCTGTTACGACATGTTTTATTTGCCATTTCGTACGTGATTTTTGAGACTATTAGTGCTTCATTGTTTAGTGCGTAAACATGTCGGTGGAATTACGGAGTGATAAACAAAATATTTTTCTTATCGGATTGACTAGCTACCAAATAAATGGTGCAAAATTACCATCTAATCGACAAGTTCTCTCAGTCCTATTTTACAATATTCGTGAGGTTAAATTGACTGTTAGTGAAAGTGCAAATCTTGTGATTAGGGAGTGCATCATATATTGGGAAAAAGCAAGAATTCCAACAAGGACATTTTCTAACTGCGTGAAGAAACTTATTGATTTATATCATGTTTGGAGAGAGTTGCAAAAAAATTGTAAGAAAACTCAGATTACGTTTAAGAGTCGTGAGAACAATTTTATAATTAATCTTGATAATTTGTTTGATATTGCACATGCTGATGCTTTTGAGAGAATGAAAATAGAGGAAGATAAATTATTTTTAATGAAACAGAGAGAGCCAGGTCGACCAGGATGCTTAGGTGGTGTAGATAAAAAATTGGCGGAAAAAGAACAAAGATCTAGACAACGACGATTGGAAGAAGAGGAAAGGATTGTAAGACAAAGAGAATCACTAGCTGTTGCATCTACTTCCACCACAAATAACTTAGACAGTGTAGAAGATTCAGACGAAGAACAGATCTTGAATTCTGAACTCAGCTTGCCGGACGTTCCCTGCCATGAACAAAGTTCAAAAAGAGGTAGAAAGAATCTTATAACACCTAAACTAGTTGCAACTTTAGATCGATGCCAGTTAAGCATTAGAGATACCGTTTACATTCTTAATGCGGTGGTAGAAGCGCTTGGTCTGAGCAGCGATGATTTCTGTATTAACAAATCCTCGATTCAGCGAATTCGTACTGAAACTAGAAAATCAAGGGCAGAAGCAATAAAATCTAACTTCCAAAACAATGTACCCGACATAGTCACAGTCCATTGGGATGGAAAACTATTACCGGGGTTGGATGTACGGAGTTCAAAAGAAGAACGCTTGCCAGTTATAGCTTCATTTGACGATAGAGAGCAGCTTCTTGCAGTGCCGAAACTAGAAAGTTCTTCTGGAAAACATCAAGCGAAGGCTGTATCAGCAGCTCTCTTTGACTGGAACCTTTATGATAAAGTACAAATAATGTGCTGCGACACAACAGCTTCCAATATGGGCCATTTCAATGGAGCTTGTGCTATTTTGGAGCAAACTTTAGGAAGAGAATTGTTGCTTTTCGCCTGTCGTCATCATGTTTATGAATTGGTCCTAAAAGCTGTCTTTGAAACCAAGATTAAGCAAATTACTAGTAGCCCAGATATTCTGATGTTCAAAAAGTTCCAAGAAAATTGGGAAAACATTGATTGTACTAAAATTGAACCATCTCTTAATTTCGTAAAAGCACGGGTTGCCGAGACAGACATTCAAGCGTTGTTACTATTTTATAAGGCAGAATTAGATAAAGGTTTTGTAAGAGATGATTACCGCGAATTGGTCGAACTGTGCGTAATATTTTTAGGAGGAGACACAGAGGAAAAATTAAAACTAAGGCCCCCCGGAGCTATACATCAGGCACGCTGGATGGCGAGAGCGATCTATTCTTTAAAAATATGTTTACTTCAGTTACAATGCAGAGTAACTGCGAAGGACAAAAAGGCTCTACAAGATGTTTGCTTATTTCTCGTAATATTGTATGTTAAACCTTGGCTCGAATGTACAGTGGCGACCAAAGCACCTAATCAAGATTTGCGCTTCTTGAAGATGTTAAAAGAGTATGAAAAAGTTGACGTAACAATTTCTAAAGCTTCTATAAGCAAGTTCAGCCATCACTTGTGGTATTTATGTGAAGAGACAGTCATTCTATCACTATTTGATGATGAAGTTGACAACCAAACTAAGAAGAAGATGATTGCCAACTTCAACAGGGACAAAATCTCGGATTTTAGCAAACGCTATGACCCGTCGAAGGAAGAACTGACTCAAAAGTTGTTTGGTAAGTTAAATTGACTTTTTGTTGGATTTCAATTTCAATGTCCAATACTTATTTATTTTCAAAATTGTTGTTGATTTTATTTGTTATTTAACTTATTTTTCTTTTTTTTTAGACAAAGCACTGGATGATTTCGTATCGGAAAAGAGCAAACAATTTTTATCACGACTGCAGATCGACGACAGTTTTCTAAAGGAAGATGTATCTTCTTGGAATAACAATGCTGCTTTTCTGGAGGCTAAAAGAAGAATAAGTTATTTGAGAGTTGTAAATGATACTGCTGAAAGGGCTGTTAAATTAATGCAAGATTTTAACGGACTTATCACGGCTGAAGAAGAACAAAAACAGTTCTTGCTGCGCTGTGTCCAGGAACATCTAAAATTGTATCCAGACTGTAAAAAAACTACTCTAAAAAGAAGTTACCCTGAATGATTCTTATTTCTTTATGTTTTTAATTAAAGATTAATGTTCATCTAATTTATTATTTAATTTTATTCACTTAATTCATTGCATTTATAGTGAAATTATACCAGACTGAAATTTTAGGACAAAACACGTTTTTTACTAAACTTTGAAGCTCGGTCGGCACTGGTTGCAATTATGCTAGATTGATAAAATTTTATATTTAAGCATCTTATAGCATTAGTAAAAATTATAGAGGGTATGCATTTCGAAATTCGAAAAAAAAATTTTTTTTGTCATATAAGTGACACCCTAATGTATGTATTTAGAAATGGTTAAATATGTTTATGAACAGTCTGGTTCTCATAGCATAGTTGCTGCCTAACTTGGAATCAGACAGCCGTGTGTGAGATGTGTGAGGTTTTTGAGATTCCTGCTTAAACTTTTGCAGAACATAAAGTGTTAAACTTCAAATAGTTATTTGTTGAATATGAATAGAGCACTGACATCTGTTACAGAGTGGATACACTACATGTGTAACATTCAATGAAGCAGATCAACAACGTAGCACAGGCATGACCAGGGACTTTTCAGAACCGTGACAAGATGAAACCAAACATAACCATAAAGTGATACAAATGTAAATACTTACGTAGGTACCATAGTCTATGTGTTAGTAGCAATATAACAACAAGATTTGCCGACCATAATGATCGAATATTGATAAAGAGATGCCGGTCGTCGTTCTTGAATAAACTGTAGTTCCTCTATTGCACACTAGATGTAAGATTTCTCTAAAAAAAAACGATTTCAAAAATTATTGTGGGGTATTATAGTATGGTGATACATCAATGTGATTGAAGTGGTTGTGAGGATCTGCAACTTTAACAAGATCCTCGGACCATAATAATTACAACACACACACACAAACACTCACAATAAGGCAAGCCTGTTGGTCTAGTGGTTAATGGCCCTGGTTCGCTAGAGCTCGTGGGTTCGATTCCCACCCAGGACAAATATTTGTGTAATGAGCATGATTATGTATTCTATGTCTGGGTGTAATTTATCTAAAATATGTAGGTATTTAGAAATGGTTAAATATGTTTATGAACAGTCTGGTTTTCATAGGATAGGTGCTGCCTAACTTGGAATCAGACAGTCGTGTGTGAGATGTGTGACGTTATTATTAAATTGGAATTGGTTATTAATGTACGAAATTGAGATTCCTGCTGAAACAATTATGTCCTGGAATTTAATTTAGTACCTCTGACTTGCGCTAGATGTCAGATGTTCTATTTAAAATCACGATATCAAAATTTACTGCTTTGCACTTTATATTGAAAGACAATTCACATAGATGATTGCAGAAAAATAACACGAGAGCAACGGGGCTTTCATGTCATTTCTCTGTTATGATAGAAAAACGTTTAAACCCACTTAGGTGCCATGATCAATCCATGTGTTTGATCTACTAGCGAGGTTCTGCAGCCTCAACGAGATTCCCGGATATCTGCTTATATGATAACCTTTTACGTTGGACCATGTTTGGATAAGTTTATTTGAAACTTTTACTCACATTTCGACTGTAAACGTACGTAAAGTACAGTTAAACATCCAGGTTCCATCTTAAAAACCAAAAAGCTAAAAATATCTTTTTTTTTTTTTTTTTTTTACCTGTGGAAACCCCCTCGGGCCGTCACCCCACCGGGGTTTACGGCGGGGTGGTGTGTCGGAATCGGACCGACTAAAACCACACGGTGTGCCACTCTGCGCCTGACATAGGAGGGATCCGGAAACAGCTGTTATTACGACATCCAGATCCCTCCTAGCGCCTGCCCGCTCATGCGGGCACCATCTGCGGATAAACTCTCCTTTTAGGCGACGTACGGCACACGCGGACGTCGCCTCCTCGCGGCTGGCCACTATAGCGGATGGAGGGGAAATCCCGTCTCGTCCACCCGCGGCCACACTCAAGGCGGCATGAGGCGCTGGTATGCGCGCCTCCGCCGCCCGGCTCGCCGGCGGCGAATTGGGTCCGAGTGGATATTGTCCTCCCGGGCCTTCTCCGCCGCCTCCTTCCGCGAAATTACGTCTTCGCAGAAGGTTGCGACCGCGGTAAAACAACTGTCGCTACCGACCATGGAGCGTATTACGGCCGGTAGCGAGAGATCTCCTCCAATAACTGCAGTGAGGACCCCACGCTGCGCCGCCCAGGCGGAACAAACCGCTAGCGTGTGCTGAGCCGAGTCCTCACTGCAGTCGCAGTGGTGACAGGCGGGACTCAATTCCCTCCTGGCGACCGAGTGCAGATACTTCCCGAAGCAACCGTGCCCGGAAAGGACCTGCGTCAGTCGGAAGGAAAGGGTCCCGTGCTGCCGCCCCGCCCACTCGGCGATGACCGGCTGGAGAGCCTCCACGAGTGCAACGCCAGCACGTGGAGTCTCCAACCGGGACGACCAACGAGCCATAATGGCTCGACGAGCGGCCTCACGCCACTCGCGTACCTCTTCGGGCGGGGGCCGTATGCCGCTACCCACCCGGAAGTCAGCCGTCCGCCGATAAACTTCGGCGAGCACTTCCGCCTCCAAATTCCACGGGGCAGTTCCGGCCAAGGCACACGCCGCCTCCGTCGATACGGTGCGGTAACCGCGTATGGCTCTAACCGCCAATATCCTCTGAGGGCGCCAGAGGCGAGCCCTATTCTGGGCGGTCAGAGCCGCCGCCCACACCGGTGCACCATACAGCGCCATTGACCGGACAACCCCCGTGTATAGCCGTCTCGTCGCGACGCTGGCTCCACCCAAATTCGGCAAAAGTCGCCCAAGGGCAGAAGCAGCGCCGACCAGCTTTGGAGAAAGCTGTCGGAAGTGCTCGTCGAAGAGCCACCTGCCGTCGAGGATCAGGCCCAGATATTTCATCTGGGCCTGAACCGGTACGAGGACCGAATTGACTACGATGGAGGCGCCGGGGGGTGGACCACGACGGGGCCCATGAAACAAAAGGGCTTCTGTTTTGTCTAGGGCCACCCGTAAACCCAGCGCCTCAATGCGCCCGACCACCGAAGAGACTCCCACGGTGGCCAGGCGCGCCGCCTCTTGAAAGTTCACCCCCCGGGCCGTGACCAATGTGTCATCGGCGTAACAAATTACGCCCAGCCCGGGCGGAAGACGACCTCGAAGGGCCCAGTCGTATCCCATATTCCACAGGAGTGGTCCGAGGACAGACCCCTGTGGAACACCGCACGACATGGGCCGCCGCCTCAGAATGCCGTCTCGGTACTCGTACATGACGGTACGCTCCTCAAGATAGTCTGCCACAAGCCGCCTCAGGTACTCTGGCACCCCGTGGTAGTGGAGTGCTTCCCTGATGCAGCTAAATGGCAGACTATTAAATGCGTTGGCGATGTCCAACGACACCGCCAACAGCACGCCGCCACAGCTCACCGCCTCTTCAGTCACGGCCCTCAGGCGCAACACAGCATCGACTGTCGAACGCCCGGCTCGAAACCCGTATTGGGCGTCCGACAGATCGGGGCCCACCTCGCAGAGGTGCCGGACGATGCGGGCAGAGAGTATCCTCTCAAACAATTTACCCGCCTCGTCCAGCAACACGATGGGCCTATAGGCCGCGACCGAATCGGCCGGCCGTCCCGGCTTCCGTAGTAGGACCAGCTTCCCGCTCTTCCAACCCTCAGGAAAGCGCCCGGACGCCAAGCTGGCGTTTAGGACTTCCCCGAGGCGATCCGACATGTGGTCGAGGGTGCGCGCCAGCACTCGGGCAGGTACCCCATCTGGCCCAGGGGCGGTGTTCTTAGAGCGAATCCGTAGAACAACCGCCCCTATCTCCGATTCCCTGACGGGCGGAACATTATCCTCGTTCCGTACCCCGTCGTCTTCGACCATGAAGGCCATCGACGGGGGTGTGTGCTCCGCCCGCTGCGGGAAAAGACCCTCGACCACTTCGCGCAGGAAGCTGGGCTGGAGTGTCTCTGTAAGGGGGGGGGCCCGACGTGCGGAGCTTTTGTCGCACCGCACGATAAGGGTGACCCCAGGGGTCACGATCGAGACCCTCCAGCATCTCCTTCCTCTTCACTTCTTTGGCGCGGCTAATGGCCAGCTTCAGAGTTTTCCGCGCCTCTCGGTACTCCTCATGAAGCTGGTCCCCCTCGCCGTCTACGCGGTGTCGCCGCCGACTACGGGTGTAGGACCTCCGGGCACGAGTACAGGCCGCGCGGAGGTCCGCCAACTCCTGGGACCACCAGTAAACCTCCTTCCGTGGAGGCCGACAACCTCGGATGCGGGGCATGGCCGCATCGCAGATCTGCGTAATCGCATCGCGGAAACGACCAGCCCCCATGTCGACCTCCTCGGTCGGAGCCTGCGGAGACAGCCAGGAGTAAATAATGGCTGCCTCCTCTAGTAGGTCCCTATTCAGTTTGGCTACAGCCCACAAGCTAAAAATATCTAGGTCAGCCACACTCAACCTTTTTTTTACTAGGCCCAAAAAACGTTTCGCTCATGAGATCCCGGGTTACAAGCGTGAAATTAGGTCATAAATAAAACATAAATCAAAGGTAACGGTGTATTTACTTTTTTGATGAGAAGAAAATTGATAAAACTATATTTTAATGCGATATTTGATACTGCGAACACTTTTTCACAATTTTATCAAGATCTGGCTTCTTGCTGCATGCTACTCTTATTACATCATCCAGAAGAGAATCTGTGAGTTTATTTCTGTATGCATTCTTTGTATATTTCATTTTAGAAAAAGAAGCTTCGCACACATACGTAGACCCAAAGAATGTTAGTAAGATTTGAGCACATCTTTGTATGTTTTTATATTTTTGGGGAACAATGCTTCAAAACTCGACATATTCTCTGTTTTCCCTTTTTTCTTTAAACACGACTTCTGGGTTGGTGTCGTTTTTAAAATCAACAAATTATCAAACAACTCCGCGTACTTACTACTTAAAACTGAAGCCAACGCTGTGATAATAGTTGTTTCTAAATACCATGGATTTTTTATAAGCAACAAACATTTTTTTATTTTTCTTAGATCTTGGAACCTTTTTGAAATTCGTTTATCAGAGCAGTTACAAAATTTGAAATTATAGTGCAGTTTTCTTTCGAAATGTTGATACCATCTTCTGTAGTTTTAATAACAGCTGGAAAATTGTGCAGCTGTTTGTTCTGGATTTTTGTATGATAAATACTTACCTTTTCCTCAAATGCAAACACTTTATTTGCCATATTAGAAACTATGTTATCTTCACTTCATACTATGGCATGACTTTAGCGAACAGTACAACCTGTGACGTGGAAAATATATGTACTAACATGCTTTATCCAAGTAATAAGTCTCTAAATTTAATGCTTCAAAACATTCGAAGTATTCGCTGTAACATTACATACTTTGAAACATTATTACACGACTCAAACACTCGTTTTGACTTACTTGTTTTGACCGAATGTTGGATGCAGAATAATGATTTTATACCACAGTTGGATGGCTATAACCACGCATCTACCACTGATAATAAGACACAGAATGAGGGTAGTATATTACAACTCAAAGCATAAGTATAACATAACAGAACCGCTACTGGCGGATGCTAATTGTTTAATGGTAACAGTAAGTAATACAACCGTTATTCTCGCTATATATCGTCGTCCCGGTATAAGAGACATATCAAATTTTTTGGAATCGTTAAATAATATACTCATTAAATTAGCATCATTTAAGAACATAATTTTAACCGGGTACATAAACTTGGATATTGCAGTTTCGTCGAAGGATAGCAGATCGAGCGCACATGGTATGTTACCTGCACATAATATACCTACTCATACACATACTTGTCTTGATCATGTCATCCTTAAGACCAATTTGCCTGTGAAATGTTACGTTGCACATACTACTATAACTGATCACTCTAGTGTCATACTTAGCCTTGATATGCTACCTAGCACTCTAAAACCCACTAGGGTAAAAAAGGGAGTAGATTATACCTCTCTTGACAAGTGCCTCTCTAAAATGGATCTGGACCCGATACTATCGATGACGGATGTTGATGAAGCTGTTGACTTTCTTATCTCTACCTTAAATAGTAAACTATGTAGCTGCACAAAAATTATTACTACTCCTACCCAACATATCCTAAAACCATGGATTACAAAGGGTACGTTAAGATGCATAAGAAACAGAAATAATTTAAACATGAAAGCAAAAAAAAATCCGAATAATGAAATCCATCAAGTAACCTACAGTCGCTATCGTAATTTCTGCAATTCACTAATAAAAAACGCTAAAAGAGAATATGAAAAGAGAGAAATGGACAACGCTAAGCACAACACCAAAAAGCTTTGGCAAGTTATTAAAAACATCACTCATACAAATAAAACTCAAACATCAGCATGCGCTTTAATAACTAACAACAACTCTGTGGCATCAGCCAATTCGGTTAACGAATACTTTGTTAATATTGGCAAGATCTTAGCTGCGAATCTTACGATATCAAATTCCGCAGTGTCTTCTACAGGCACATACGAGGGGGCGTTTTTAAGTTCGCGAAATGGAGGGTATTGAGTAATAATAAAAACACAAAATTATTTTTCTTTTTCTATATATTCCCCTGCAACACGAATACATTTTTCAGATCTCTCAATTAGTTTTTTTATTCCCTCGTAAAAAAAAGTTTTATCTTTGTCTGAAAAATACGCCGAAACCGCCTCCTTAACCTCCTCATCAGTTGAAAATTTCTTACCACGTAATTCTTTTTTCATTTTTGGAAAGAGATAATAATCACTCGGAGCCAAATCTGGACTGTAGGGTGGGTGATTCAAAATATCGAAGCCCACCTTATGCAGGGCAGCCAGTGCGACTCGGCTCTTGTGAACGGGAGCATTGTCATGCAATAGCAGGACACCTTTCGTTAATTTTCCCCGTCTTTTTTCTTTGATGGCTTCTTTTAACTGTTCTAAGATTGAAGCGTAGTATTCCCCCGTTATAGAAATGCCTTTATCTTTATAATCTATCAATAATATTCCTTCTGAGTCCCAAAAAATCGTTGCCATGAGTTTCCCAGCCGACTGTGAAACCTTAAATTTCTTGGGTGGTGCTGTGCCCTTTTTGTGCCACTGCATGGAGTCTTGTTTGGACTCGGGTTCATAACGATGAACCCAAGTTTCATCCCCAGTAACAATTTAATTCAATACGCCATCCTTGTCTTCATTGCAGAGGTCCAAAAACGCACGTGAACATTCCACGCGCTGTTGTTTTTGCAATGGCGTGAGCATTCTCGGCACCCACCGTGCGCTAACCTTAGTCATGCCAAGATGATCGTGTAGAATTTTAAAAATTGTTGTATCCGATACTCCAACCATTTCTGCGAGTTGTTTCTTTTTTAGTCGAGCATCTTCCAATACAATTTTTTCTACTTTTGCAATAACTTCTGGCGTAGTCACCTCAACGGAGCGCCCCGGCCTCGGGTCGTCTTCAAGTGATTCCCTGCCTTGTTTAAATAAACTATGCCACTTGTAGACCATTGTTTTTCCTGGGCAAGAATCCCCGTAAACCGATGACATCTCATTGAGTATGGTTTGAACAGACTTTCCTTGCTTAGTAAGGAACTTTATCACCGCACGGAATTCAATTTTCTCCATTTTTTTCACTTCGTTCCCGATTAAAATACTTGGTCAACGATAGTTTAATAACTAATGATCCAATCACAACAAATTTTACTATGCAGACTAATTATGAGTCACTGAATACGGTAGGCATCAAAAGAGCGCGTTTACCCGCCTTTTTCACTGTCATTCCGCGAACTTAAAAACTTACCCTCGTATAACCCTACCCAGCCACAATCATTTGTCCTCTCTCCAACAGACGTAGCTGAAATTGATCTAATCATGAGTAAACTTAGAAACGATTGTGTTGTTGGCCTGGACGGTATTTCTAACAATTTAAATAAAAGGTATAGAAGTATTCTTGCTGAACCGCTCGCGTACATTTGCAATTTGGCATTTACATCGGGTATCTTCCCAAGATCATTCAAACAGGCTGTTGTTCACCCAATCCATAAGAGTGGCGACGTGGGTTGTATCGACAACTATAGACCAATATCTATCTTGACTGCTTTGTCGAAGATAATTGAAAAAACCGTCAACAATAGACTTGTTAATTATTTTATTTATTTATTTATTTATTTACACTTTATGCACTTTGTACAGCGGCGGACTTAATGCCCAAGGCATTCTCTTCCAGTCAACCTTAAGGTGGTATAGAAATATTGTAAGGGAGGTGCACAGCGGTTATATTGAATTCAATTCAGTTCAATTAAGATATATAATACATGAGTTGACATACATACATGAACACATACAATACATACGTTATAAATACACATATAAATATACACATACATACATAAATATACACATACACACATTTAGATTATATTCGTACACTATGACAACTTGACTGTAAGCTGAGCCAACTATCGATAAGACGATTCTTCAATCTCGTTAAGAAGGAGATTATGTACATTCTTTTTGAATGTAGAACGGTTTGTGGACATCCTGACTTCGAGCGGGAGCGCATTCCAGAGTAGTACAGCCTGAACAAAGAACGAAGAGTTCACGAAATCAGAGTTGTGAGAGGGACATAAGAGAAGCAGATTATTTTCTGAGCGAAGGTTTCTGTCGTGATTAGAGGATAGATAACGGAGGTACGGAGTCAAATATGTAGGTGAAAACGGTGAGTTGAGAAATGAGAATAGGGCAGTTAGTGCTCGCAGATTGCGGCGCTGGCGAATAGGTAACCATTTTAATTGGGAACGTAAAGCAGACACATGATCATACTTTCGAAGATTAAAAATGTATCGAATGCAGCTATTGAGAAGTCGGTCTAGTTTGTTAAGAAGGTCTGCATTCAGGTCGTAATAACACACATCACCATAGTCGATTATTGGGATTATTAAGGACTGCATGAGAGTAATTTTGGTATTATAAGGCAGAAAGTTCTTCAGACGATATAATGTTCGCAAATTTCTCGTTACTTTCTGGCTGACATGAGTAACTTGAGCTCGCCAATCAAGGGTAGAGTCGATGAGTAAGCCCAGATCTTTGACCACGGGGCTGAACGGTACGACTGATCCGTTAAAGATGATTGGTGAGATTGAGGCAGTATCGAGTCTGCTCATAATGCGTTTGCTGCCCACTATGATCGCCTGACACTTGGTTGGGTTAACCGTCAATCCGAAATTCGTCGACCACGAGTTTATGATCTCCAAGTCTCTGTTGACCATGTTAACAGCTTGTGTTATATCTTCCACCCTTGACTGTGTATACACTTGCAGATCGTCGGCGTATAGGTGATACGCACTCTGAAGTGGTTGAGTAATGAGATTAATAAAAATTGAGAATAAGAGAGGAGATAGAATGCCGCCTTGAGGGACGCCAGCGAGGAGATCGCACCAGCTCGATGTCGAGTCAGCAACGTGAACACTCTGTTGTCGCCCCTGAAGATAAGTGGAGAACCATTCCAGTGCCCCAGAGGAAACCATGAGATATTTGAGGATAGATAAAAGGATTTCATGACTGACGGTATTAAGGGCATTGGAAAAGTCAACTAGTACAAGTACTGTGACTTTGGTGTCCTCCATGCCCTTCCTAATATCACCAGTCACTTTAAAGAGAGCAGTAACTGTGCTGTGACCAACCCTAAAGCCAGATTGTAGAGGGCTTAATAGGTGGTTTCTGTGAACAAATTGGGAAAGTTGCTTATGAACACAGGCCTCGAGTACTTTGGACAGAAAGGGAAGAATAGAAATAGGACGGAAGTGTTCAGGGAGAGAAGGATTATTGTTTTTTGGAAGAGGAATGATGTAAGCCTTTCGCCATAGAGAGGGAAAGGTGCCGGAGTCGAGAGAGAAATTGATGATGTGAGTGATTGCTAAGAGGATACAGTCCAGGATGGTAACAATCATGCGACGACTTATGCCATCGCATCCTACAGCATTAGAATGGATAGATAGGATAATTTTTTTGATATCCTCAGGAGGCACCGGAGAAAATTCGAATGAGTCAGTGGTAGGACTGGTAAGACCAGATATGTAGTTCAGTGTTTGACACTTAGTTTGAAGATCCATCATAGTTGCAGATGAGAAATGAAGATTTAAATCATTCAAACTAATTGTATTACTGAAAGTGTGCTGTTGTTTTTTACCAATACCTAAGGTATTAAGAAATTTCCAGATACTGGAAGAAGAAGAAGACTCTATGTTTTGAAGAATATGTCGGCGTTTAGCGTTGTGTATCACCTGGTTGCACCGATTCCTAGCAGCCTTATATTGGTTCCATTTGTCTTCGCAACGATTTTGTTTGAACCGACGAAATGACTGATCCCGTCGCCTCATAGCTGTTCGGGCCTCCTCCGTCATCCAAGGCGCCGGTACCCGTTTTACCTTTACAGACTTGATTGGAGCATGGAGGTCGTATAGTTTGACGATGGTGTCATTGAAAATAGACACTTTGTTGTCTACGTCAGTAGCAGCTGCCATGTTCGTCCAATCTATCCTCACAGCATCTGCATGTAATTTTTCAACATCCATGCGTCGGAAACTGCGAGTCTACACGACTTTAGGTGGTGATTTGGATGGTTTCAGGATATAGGAGAGGAAAATCAAGTCGTGATGGGAAAAACCAGGGGCTGGCAGTTGACCGTGGGAAGAGACAAGGTGTGGGGAAGAGGTGAGGATTAGATCAAGCCAGGTGTCCTGATAGTCTATGTTGTGATGAGTGGCTTGAAGGGGCAGGACGTGGAGGCTGGTTGCTTGTGTGATGTGAAGGAGGCTGCGTGTGCGACTTGAGTTTGAGGCTAGGATATCAGTGTTAAAATCTCCCATGATGATGTGATGAGAATATTCCGACCCTAAAGATTCCAGAACTGTTTCCAGACTGGAAAAGTAGTTAACAGTTGGAGGGCAATAAACTACACCTAGAATGACATTAGCTCCCTTGACACAAACCTGTAGGAAAATATATTCCGCAGTGGTGGTGAGATGAGAAGTAGAAGAGGCGACTATTTTATAGGGTAAGAAGCTGCGAAGGTAAATGGCAACACCGCCACCTCTTTTATCCAAACGATCATTTCGGATAAGGACAAATCCAGGGAGAGCGTATGAGGTAGAGGGTAAGTGGGGTTTGAGCCAGGTCTCCGAAATCAGGATGGCATGAATATTATCATCAGAGAAGGTCTCAGCTAAATCATCGTAATGACTGGGGACACTTTGTGCGTTTATGTGACAAACATTAAAATAAGGACGAGATTGAGTGTGAAATATGTGCCGCAATTGCTCACCCAGCGTCTCAGTCATGGAACTGAAACTAACGTAGTCTGAAGAATCCTCAGCAGAAAAGAATACATCAGATCCATTATCACTCATAAGTACTAATATCCAAATATATATCTATAAAAAAAAATTATAAAGAAAACCTATAAAATATCTATACCACCCGCCAGCAGGTACACAAACAAAATTAATGTTGTATTTCCAAGAATAACTTTGTAACATTAAAACAATGCAATGAATAATTAACGTAATAGAATAAGACAGAGAAAAGAGTAAAAACAAAAACACACAAAAGAAAAATGAATATGAATTAATAAAAACAAAAGGAATAAGAAAAAACTGAACTCGGACACACTTTCATCGTTGTGGTTGAATTAATATCTATTGAACGCACTCCAACGAAGAAAATAAAACGTAATCTTGATAGATGTCAGTAGTAACAGTTGTAACAAATTATGATAAAAAGTAAACAAAATTTAAAGGTGCAATCAATGTATAAGCAAGTAAATTAGGAAATAAAACTAAAACAAAAGAAAATTAAATACAAAAGACTAAATTAGTGACATCTAAACATTGCGAAAAACGGAACGCACCGCTACCAATGACAAACAAGAACAGTGAGGCGTCAATTTGACAGTTACAATATATGTCACAAACATAAACATTTTTCATGTGTATGTAAAAATTATTTACTAAAACTTGAAGGTGCAGAGCAAAAATTGAGCTAGCAGCCATTATGAAAATATACAAACACAACAATAACAAAAAGGATATATTGTACACGCAAAAGACTAAAGGATTCCAGAAGAACTAGCGTTTTCGTGAACTCTTACTGTTGATGCTCAAACTCGAATTATTGGAGTCACCTCTGCTTGTTGATAATGTCTTTGGAAACTTGACTAGTAGAGGCTTTAGCTCATCAGTGGATGTTATTTTATATCTGCTATTATCGCCTGCCTTAACAACAATAGTGCCATCCTGTGTCCAGCAAGACGACATGCCGAAATGTTGTCGAGCCGTAATGAAAACACTTTGGCGTATTTTAGTAAGAAATTCTCTCACCGAGAAGCCAGAACCCTTTAACGCTGTTTTGGACTTCCAGACTGCATGTCTAGCCTCAACGGTAGTAAACCTCACCAGTAGTGGCCGACGATGTTCCTTGGAGGGTGTTCCAATGCGATAGCAGTGCCTTATGTTGAGCCGTGAGATGTCCTGAAGACCCATCCTTTTCGTAACCTCGAGCACGGTTGCACAGCAGTCCTCCTTGATGGCCTCGGGCACTCCAAGAAACAAAAGTGACTTGTGGCGATGCCGAGTCTCCATAGCATCGACCATCTTAACGCACTCACTAATCTGGTTTCGAAGAAGTCCCATCATGGAAAATATCAGTTCCCGAGAAGTTTTAAACTCTTCCGACACCCGAGCAACCGTCTCCTTGCTGTTTCCGCCAGAATGCAGCTGTGCCTCCAGCTGTGCCATCCTCCTGGAAAAGCTGTCCTCCAAATTGTTCTGGGCCTCTTTTATATCAGACAATTGAGACATAGTTGCAATGGATAGTTTAATTGTTCTTGTGAGTTGTAACTTTGTACACTTGACACTTAACACTTTGTTGTGCTGGCAGGTGATTAAAATACTTGTTTTAGTTCATGTAATCACTGTGATAACTGTAAGTACAATCACTCTAAACTTAACTGAACTTTTGTAACAGTATAATTAAAGAAATGTTCATTATATTAATTAAATTATTTAAGAGCTCTTTTCTGTGTGTGTTAACTGTTTTAGCACCTACCCGCAAAAAAAAAAAGCATTATCTAGAAAACAAAAAACTAATATCTGAATCACAATTCGGTTTCCGGAGACATAACAACTGATGACGCAGTTCACGATCTAACAAACACCATAATCACCAGTATGGACGAAAAAAAAAAGTAATGGCGATATTTCTTGACTTGGCCAAGGCATTTGACACGGTCTCTGTTTCACTTCTTCTTGATAAACTGGAGCGATTGGGTGTACGAGGTGCGCAGCTGCAATTCTTTGCAAGCTACCTTAAAGATCGAACTCAATGTGTACAGCTAGATGGCGTACGGGGCGATGATCTTCCCATCAACACAGGTGTACCACAAGGCAGTATTCTCGGCTCAACCTTGTTTCTTATCTTTATTAACGACCTTTGTCAGCTAAACTTGGCAAATGGGAGGGTCATCACCTTTGCAGACGATACTGCACTGGTTTTCCGAGGTGATTCCTGGGATGAGACGTATCGATGTGCACAGAGTGGTATGGACCGGGTCACTAAGTGGTTAAACGCCAATCTTCTCTCATTGAATGTCGATAAATCTAAATACATAGCATTTAACCTAAAAAATAACAAACTGCACAGAGATCCTATTCCTATTTTAGTCCATTCCTGTTTAGACAAAAACATTCTGCTTCGACAATGTACCTGTAAGAAGTTGCAATCGGTTGATTCTGTCAAATATCTTGGGATTATCTTAGATAAAAACTTAAATTTTCAGGCTCACATAGATCTATTGACATCTAGGATTAGGAAACTGATTTACATATTTAGAAACCTACGACATGTCTCAGACAACAAAGTCCTGAGAATTACTTACCTCACTTTATGCCAATCCATGATAACTTACTGTATATCATCCTGCGGGGGTGCCGCCAAAACTACCTTGTTAAAATTAGAACGAGCCCAAAGAGCAGTCTTATGTCTGTGACACTGTCTGTCTCTACCAAACGCCGTAAACACAAAATCTACCAGACTGAAACAACATATAAAACAGCCTCGTCACATAGATTCTACTGTTTTCTAGGTCCATACTTATACAACAATATCAACTGTCTCCTTTCTATATACTCCTTCAACAAATTTAAGTTACAAGAAAAATTAACGTCATGGCTAAAAAAATTATCTTACAGCGATACTGAAAACCTAATTGTATCATTAACATAATAAATGTAATTAAAAATTAATTTTACACAGGGGTAACAACTGGATCTTCACAAGAACTTACACTAATACACACTTCCAAACACACACACACACACACACACACACACACACACACACATATTCATAGAAAGACACATATGTATATTTATGTATGTGCAACAATCTCACTTACACAAATACTCATATACAGAAGCTTACTCCATTCTCTCAAACACGTATTCGCAAAACAGTTACTGTATGCCTAACTCTAAATAAATTAAAATATGTATATGGTATTTCCCAATCTCATTGTAAATTGTTACTAAGATTCACCCAGGAGGTGGGAGCCTGGTGATCTGTGACACAGGGTTTTCCTACTACAGACATCACTCTCTCACAAAGGAATAAGAATGACTTAACTAGTATTGTACCTATCCGATAAATTGTACTTACCTTTGTAAATGAGATAAACAAATATACAAATTATTATTATTATTATATTATTATCCTGCCTGCTGCTGCTCGAGTGACGGATGGCCTCACCTATCACCCCCAGATTTGCGCTTATGGACGACACAGATCGTTCTGCGATCTCCAGCGCCCGAGCCGTCTGTGATACCGGACACGTTCCCGGGCCTAGCGGACCGGGAGACTTCTAAGCCTCTCTCGGTCCCGCTCCGACATCTCCTTTGCTAGCATAACTTGCTCGCAAAAGTATAACTTGCTCGCAAAAGCATAACTTGCACGCGAACCACCCGTGGGTATGTTGTATATCTAGGGCAAAAAGTAGATCCTGACAGTAAATTCGCTCATATCTTCTATTGCTGAAAAAAAGTTTAATTGGTTTAGCTGTTTATTCATGAATTACAACCACATGAATTTTAAAAAAACTCAAAAGTATTTTTAAAATGAAACGAAAATTATTATTTGGAAGCTAAAATAATAAAACAAAAATGTATTTTTATTGTTTTGCTGTTCTATCTGTATTAGAAGGTTTGTGGTTCCAAAACTAATTTTAAAACAATTTTATTGCTATCAAAATGATGTAAAAACTGTCTACAAAATAAACTTGTTTAACTGCAATAAGTTTTATCGTAATTGAAGTTCTTAATCTGGGTGACATCGTAAGCCTGAATCTATGTTAATAAGTTTCAAACAGAGACACAGCTGAAGACTCAAACGGAACCGAAACAAATAAATAACCATACGTTGATACAAATATTGTTAGAACAACAAGATTTTCGGATCAAAACACTCTAATGTTGATAAAGTTATACCACTTAAGGTTAAGTCCTTCTTAAACACACCTCAATCCCGCTGTCTTGCACTAGATGATGTGATTAATATTTACCGCTCGACGTATTTAAAGTCTTGACTATGGAGACATTTATGTATGTACATACATATATATGTATGGTAATATGTCAATGTGTTTGAACTGATTGTGAGGTTCTGTAACCTTAACAAGATCCTCGGACCATAATAATCACAACACACACATACAGACAATTAGACAGGCCTGTTGGTCTAGTGGTTAGTGACCCTGGGTGCTCCACCAGAGGCCGTGGGTTTGATTCCCACCCAGGATAAATATTTGTGTAATGATCATGATTATGTATTCTGTGTCTGGATGTAATTTATCTAAAATATGTACATATGTATTTAGAAATGGTTAAATATGTTTATCAACTGTCTGGTTCTCATAGCATAGTTGCTGCCTAACTTGGAATCAGGTTGCCGTGTGTGAGATGTGTGACGTTATTATTAAATTGGAATTGATTATTAATGTTCGAAATTGAGATTCCTGCCGAAATCTAATTCTCCTCGAATTTAATTTAGTACCTCTGACTTGCACTAGATGTCAGATGTTGTATTTAAGATCACGCTATCAAAATTTACTGCTTTACACTTTATATTTAAAGACAATTCACATAGACGATTGCAGAAAAACAACAAGTGAGCAACGGTGCTTTCATCTTGTTTTTCTGCAATGATAGAAAAACTACTTACTTCCGCTAAACTCTTTGTTAGATTCTCCAACAGATAACGTGGTACAATGTAGTGTTAGATAGACGAAAAAGTTGAAAATTTACACAGGCAGCGGCGTAACTTTCATTCGTATTACATCTTTGAAATTGTGTACCTATCATAATGTTTCTGGTACTACCTATTTGTAAAAAAATATAGTAACATACAAAAGTACGAAATCTTTTTTTAGTCTGGACTGTTTAAGACGCACATATCACTCTCAAAGTGTTGCTGAAAATCAGCGCTGTATCGTTAGCGATACAGTGTCATGCTGAGTAACATCTATTTTTAATGGACACCGCGAAGCAACTGCCCAGCAAATATTATATGTGCATATGTACTTTATATTGTGTGTAATAATATATGGAGAATAGGGAATATACATCTATATTTTTATTTGTAAAAACGTTTCTCCTAGATATTACAATACCAAAAAGTAAAATAACACATACAAAGTATAAACCAACAAGCTTAAAAAAAAAAGATTACAGTCACTTTAATTTTCAGACGATTTAACATAGTCCCTTTGGTGCGCTTATTCTGTGACGACGGACTACACTCATGTGAACAACGAAGTATGTATTTGGTTTTGCAATGCACTGATATATTTTTTTATCAACTTATTATCCTGAAAAATTAAAGAAATATAATGAAAAGTAAATAATATAATAGTTGTGGAGTTTATTTATAGGTAAGGATATTAAAAAAGTGATAAAATACAAATAATAATATTTTTCACTTAGTTAACTGCACATACTGTTTTGTTTACATAGATCAACGAAAATATAGTCTGCTTTACGAAAGGATCTGAGGTTGAATTGACGTCAAACTTTGTTCCACCAATAGCGTTGTGTTTTGGAATTTTCGGTGGAATTTAAAGCAACCATTTGATTATCAAATTTCACTAATAAATTGAAATAAATTACAAAAGTAATAACATACATATGTTTTTTTAGTAGGAATGTTTACCAATAAAAATATTTTGTCTATTTGAAGTTTTGTGCATTTACCTACATACATG
Organism: Hypercompe scribonia; assembly: GCA_949316085.1. Taxonomy (NCBI): domain Eukaryota; kingdom Metazoa; phylum Arthropoda; class Insecta; order Lepidoptera; family Erebidae; genus Hypercompe; species Hypercompe scribonia. The sequence continues at coordinate 18,441,843 of OX438983.1, read as the reverse complement.
AACAAATATTTACAGTTGGCAATTGTAGGCACTTTGCGGCACGACGGATCGATGATTTGAAGAAAGTCAGCGGGGGGATGTGGGTTGTCTAAAGCTATGACCCATATTAAGAATTGTTATACTTTTAATTTACATATATTAGTATGTTTTGTTTTTAACACCATTTTAACAATGACTATGTTTAACATTAAACTGTACTCAAATCTTCAATAGAATACAATAGTATTAAATGCTGTACAATAATATATTGGTTGTGTTACAATATCTTTCATTCTTACATCTAACACTCGACAGATCAGCTATATTTGTTACATTCAGATCGACTAAGGCGTTGCTACCGCAATTCTCATAAATATGACAAAAATTATGACTTCTTTTATCAATAATTTTTCATCGACTGTCTCAATGGCGTAGCGACACGGATTCGATTTTCGGGTCGGACCAAATGTTTGTATGATCTGCAAATATTTGTTTCGGAGTTTGAGTGTTTTCTATGTATATATTTACAAAAAAAAAGTATATAAGTATTCTATCAGTCAGTCTAGTTATCGTTATACAAGCTCTGCTTAATTTGAAACTAGATGACGTTACGTCTTTAATGTCCGAAATATTTGTTTATTTACTTATTTTTATCTTCTTTCTTCCTCTTTTCCATGAGAGTTAAGCACATTTTCGCAATTTCCACATAAAACTGACCATATGTCAGATTTTGCTTAAATTTTTCTCATTCTGTACACTTCTAATTACATATGAACTTAAGTCAAATAAAGATCACAATCTTTAATGTATACTAACTTGTAACTCGTAGTATATTGACAGTCAACTAAATTTTAAATCATGTCATCATGATGTTATGTTGTGTCTCAAGAACTTTCTTTAATTTGTTCATCAGCTGTCAGATATACTGAACAAAACTACTATAGATATACAACGACATTGATTTGTGTTATATTTATAGCTTGTGTTCGAGTTACAATCATGCCAGTGTTACAGCAGCGGTTGCGTGCTTCTGATTTCTAAAGTAGTTGATCCACCCAGCAATAGATGTCACTGTTCAGTTTAAAAATAGGCTATCATTGTTTACACATGAACCTTTTTATTGTATGGGCTACAATGACCTCCGAAGATATTGGAAACTTAGTTTTACTAATTTTTGAGGTCCAGCAGCGCATGCTGTGACTATGATATGCAAATCACGTAACACATACTATGAAATCTACTTTAGTGGTCCAGGTAAATTTTAATATCGTCATTATCTGATTTGACAGTACTTAGGTGGTTCGCAGTAAATCTTCGAGTTGGTTGCAGTACGCGAGCTGGTGAAAGATGTTGAGTTGATCTCGCCAAGAATGTGAGTATATAATTTTCAGGCATTTTGAGATTTTGGGAGTGTAATTTATGTGGGTATTTAAAGAGAAATAATATAATAATTTGATTAACATTTTGATCGAAGTTATTAATATAAAGTGTCAAATAATTCTAATTTCTTTAGTGATGCTATTGTCGGGGGTTTGTAATTGAAATGTCTGAGATGCTAATATTGACATCGTTAATCTGAGTCTACATACATATACGTTAATAAGATTCAAACAGAGACACAACCAGGGTCTTAAACAGAACCGTAACAAATAAATAACCATACGTTGATACAAATATTGTTAGAACAACAAGATTTTCAGATCAAAACACTCTATTTATCTACGGTCTTGACTATGTGTCTTGTCTCCTGGTTTGTTGTTTATTATTATGTAGGCACCATAATTAATGTGGACTATTAAAAGCTGTTGATATGATGATGATAATGATGTGATATTACAATTCAACTTGCCGGTAAAGTGTTTTCCATGAAATATGTTTGAGATTTCATTGTAAGTCTGGTGATCATGGCTTCGATCCTCACCCTGGATAACATTGTCTGATGAACCTATCATTTCTTATCTCTTTAAAGATGAAGTCGTGTGTTCAGCTATACAGTTAGCAATGTTTGTTAGTGTTATTAATTAAGACACTAAACTATATTATAACGTAATTCTTAACATTGAAAGAGACGAGGAAGTTTATTTTGGCTGGGTACTTTTGTAAGCGTTATTTTCATTGAGGATGGTTCAATATTCAATACTTTGTACCAACTCTTATCTTGACTCCATCAATGCTGTACACTGCTCTGAAAGAATAAGACGAGACATACAAGACTTAAAATTCATATTCAAATTCGTTTGGCAATTCTATGTTCAAAGTACATATTACTCTACTGCATTACTGTCAACGTTAGTTTTTTAATACTTCACTGTGAGATCGAAAATAAACTTTAGACACGAGAGATTGACACAAAATTATAGAGGCTCAAACTATTGTGTTTTAATTAGTTTTACCGCCATCAATAAAATCACACCCACCTTTGTGTCTAGCATAAAACCTTTTAAATAATAAACAAATATATAAACATACTATTTTAAATTCAATAGTAATCTGATTAAACACCCAATCGTGACACGCCAAGTGATAAATAAAAAGTTGACTTCCAAAACAGCTAATAATTACTACAGCAAGCGAACTACTGACAACCTTACACCAAGACTGATGAATAAGATACCATTGGAAACAAAGAATGAAATAAATGTACTCAACTTAAAATGAACAGTCAAAAACATTTACATACCTACATAAACTTTGGCAAACAGGAATCTAACAAAAACTTACACATTTATACATTTATATGTATATAATATTGTAAATTTATAAATAAACACATTATATTTATGTATAACCCACCCACATAACTAACGTATAGCTTAGAGAAGAAAAGAAATAGATAAAAGTATAAAAACAAAAATAAAGAAATGTCCTCGTAACCAATCAAAGTGCAAATACTAAATGAACTCGTAACAGTAGGAAGACAAATAAAATGTTCACCAAACGTAAACAACAACACTCGGTCGAACGCTGGAAAGGTTTACACGCCTACCTACCTTGCACCTATTATTTCTTGTAGTGCTACCTGCGAATTGTTATAGTTCGACATTATGTAGTGCATGTGGATACATTAAACGAAACAGAGCAGAATGAGGAATGTACATTCGCACCCAACTTAAACCAATAGAGGTTTTACGGGTGTTTCATGTTTTTATTGTATACTGTTTTTCTTTTTCAAATAAACAAAAAAAGAGATTCAGATATTTGCCACACATCGCCATCTAGTCCCAAACTAAGCAGAGCTTGTACTATGGCTACTAGAGTAGTGATAAAACACATAACATACGTATGTATATATATATATATATATATATATAGTTTGTGTACGAGGTGCAATCATACCAGTGTTACAATAACGGCAGTATTCTTTTGATTTATAAAGTAGTTGATCCAACTAGCAATAGATGTCACTGTTCAATTTCAATACAGAGTATCATTGTTTACACATGAACATTATTATTGTATAGACAAGACCTATGAAGACAAATGATTGTTTAGTGATAGTACATGTAATTTTTTGAGGTCCAGCAGTCCATGCTGTGACTTGAAAATATACAAATCACAAAAGAAACAAACACCATCCGTGGGTATGTTGTATATCTAGGGCAAAAAGTAGATCGTAGTAGTAAATTCCCTGATATCTTCTATTGCTGAAAAAAATTTTTAATTGGTTTAGCTGTTTGTTCATGAAAACGTAACAATGTATAAAAACAACTTGTTGTTTTTAAAAACAAACGAAAATATTATTTGTAAACTAAAATGAAAAAAAAATATTTTTGTATTTTATTCTGAGACAGAACATGTCTGTCTCAGAAGGTCTGTGATTTCAAAACTAATTTTAAAACAATTTTATTGTTATCAAAATGATTTAAAAATGTATACAAAATAAAATAGCTTAACTGCAATAAGTTATATCGTAATAGAAACTTCTGGAATTCTTAACCTGGGTGACATCGTAAACCTGAATCTATGTTAATAACATTCAAACAGAGACACAGCTGAAGACTTAAACGGAACCGAAACAAATAAATAACAACTACATGTTGATACAAAATATTGTTAGAACACCAAGATTTTTGGATCAAAACACTCTAATATAAAGTTATACCACTTAAGGTTAAGTCCTTCTTAAACACTTTTGAGACTAAAGCACTCTTTGAGCACCTGCAGGTGACGACTGACAAAGTTCTTGAGCGGTACCCTCGTGCTGAGTTGGTGATTTTAGGGGATTTTAATGCCCACCACTGTGAGTGGCTAAATTCTCGATCCACCGACTTTGCAGGCAGGTCTACTCACGAATTTGCTCTGGCCCATGGCCTCTCACAACTGGTACATTCTCCAACAAGAATACCTGATATTGAGAGCCATGCACACTCTTTGCTGGACCTTCTGCTGACGACGCGTCCGGACGACTACACTATTGCAGTGGACGCACCTCTCGGCTCGTCCGACCACTGCCTCGTCCGGACCGAAGTCCCATGCCCTCGGCATATTCCACCTCGCCCAGCCAATTTGCGCCACATGTGGCAATATAAATCAGCAGACTGGGATGGATTGCGTGAATTCTACGCATCGTACCCGTGGAGACAGCTTTGCTTCACGCCAGAAGATCCTGATTCCTGCGCAGCCGCTGTCACTGAGACGATCCTGGTGGGTATGGAGTATTTTATTCCCAACCCATCAGTAGCTGCGGGGGAAAAAAAGCGACCGTGGTTTAACCGGCTTTGCAAGGAAGCCAGGCTAGTCAAGCAGGCCGCCTATAGGGCTTGGACCACGGCCCGTACCAATAAGGATCCGAACATCTCTGATGTGAGACGCAAACTAAATGCTGCCTCGAGGTCCAGCAAAAAGACAATTGCCAGAGCCAAATTCGATGTCATCGGCAGGATTGGTGAGCGACTTACGAGCTATCCCTCTGGGAGTCGTGCGTTTTGGTCTCTTGTTAAGGCTGCCGAGGGAAATTTTTGCCAGTCGTCTTTACCACCATTGCGAAATGCCGATGGTAACTTGGCCCATAGTGCTAAAGAGAAAGCCGACCTACTTGGGCAACTCTTTGCCGCGAACTCGACTATGAACGAGGATGGAAGTGCGGTACCGCCTATTAACCCGCCGTGCCAACACACTTTGCCGGAAATACACATTTCGCAAAGAGAAGTGCGGCGGGAACTAAACTGTCTAGACGTTCATAAGTCGAGTGGGCCAGACGGCATACCTGCAGTGGTGCTCAAAAAGTGTGCCCCTGAGTTGTGCCCTGTACTAACGCGACTTTTCGCGATTTCCTACCGCAAAAGGCAAGTGCCGTCTTCGTGGAAGACTGCCCATGTGCATCCAGTGCCAAAAAAGGGTGATAGATCGGACCCATCGAATTACAGGCCTATAGCTATAACCTCCCTTCTCTCTAAGGTGATGGAGCGTGTAATCAACACACGGCTCCTCAGTTACCTGGAAGAGCACGATTTGATCAGCGACCGCCAGTACGGTTTCCGCCGCGGTCGCTCGACTGGTGATCTTCTAGTGTATCTCACTCACCGGTGGGCTTCAGCCATTGAGAGTCAAGGTGAGGCCTTGGCAGTTGGCCTGGATATAGCAAAGGCGTTCGATCGGGTCTGGCACAGGGGCCTTCTATCGAAGTTACCGTCCTACGGCCTGCCCGAGGGTGGAGCACCGAAGTACCAGCTTGAGCCTTTCGATTCAGTCCAGAGACGTGCTGTGAGAATAGTCGACGATCCTGATCTCACGGACGGTATCGAGCCACTAAGTCTTAGGAGAGACTTTGCCTCCCTGTGTGTACTCTACCGTCTCTACAATGGGTTGTGTTCAGAAGAATTGTTTGATATGATGCCCACAGCCACATTCTACCATCGCACCGCTCGCCATCGTCAGGGAGCTCATCCACATACATTGGAACCTAAATGGTCGCGCACAGTGCGGTTTCAGAGAAATTTTCTCCCGCGAACAATCCCGTTATGGAATGAGCTCCCTGCCACGGTTTTCCCTGGGAACTACAGCATGGGGTTCTTCAAGAAGGGGGTTAATAGGTTTTTGAAGGGTCGGCAACGCGCACGTGATGCCCCTGGTGTCGCAGGCGTCCATAGGCTGCGGTAGCCGCTTACCATCAGGCGGGCCGTATGCTTGTTTGCCACCGTCGTGGTATAAAAAAAAAAAAAAAAAAAAAAAAAACACACCTCAGTTCCGCTGTCTTGCACTAGATGATGTGATTAATATTTACCACTCGACGTATTTAAAGTCTAGACTATGGAGACATATTTATGTATACACATATATATATATGTATTGTGATTGTGAGGTTCTGCAACCTTAACAAGATCCTTGGACCACAATAATCACAACACACACACATACACACAATTAGACAGGCCTATTGTTCTAGTGGTTAGTGGCACTGGGTGCTCCACCAGGAGTCGTGGGTTCGATTCCCACCAAGGACAAATATTTGTATAATGAGCATGATTATGTATTCTATGTCTGGATGTAATTTATCTAAAATATGTAGGTATTTCGAAATAGTTGAATATGTTTATGAACAGTCTGGTTGCCATAGCATAGGTGCTGCCTAACTTGGAATCAGTCAGCCACGTGTGAGATGTGCGAGGTTATTGAGATTCTTGCTTAAAATTTTGCAGAACATAAAGTGTTCAACTGCAAATAGTTATTCGTTGAATATGAATAGAGGACTGACATCTGTTACCGAGTAGATAAACTACATGTGTAACATTCAATGAATCAATTCAACAACATAACACCTGCACGACCAGGGACTTTACAGAACCGTGACAGGTTGAAACCAAGCATAACCATGAAGTGATACAAATGTAAATACTTACGTAGGTACCATAGTCAATGTGTTAGAAGTGATGTAACAACAAGATTTTCAGATCATAATGATCGAATATTGATAACGAGATACCGGTTGTCTTTCTGGAATAAACTTTGGTTCCTCAGTCTCGACCTAGATGTCAGGTGACAAAAAATAAAATCACGATGTCAAAAATTACTGTTGGATATTATATTCATAGTTTACACTGAAGAAACATTTAACGGTTGACATCCTTAAAGTTATTAATTTTTGAGGTCCAGTCCCGAATTTCGGGTAACTGTGACTATGAAATATTTGTTTAAATAAACCGCGAATACACAAATAAATGGGTTTTGTAATTAGTTGCAACGTGCAGTTACAACAGTTACATTTATTTACAGAATATGAAAATGTGATTTTGTTGATGTGTTATGCTTGCCTTCTGATCTACTGAACCATCATGTTGTAAACTACTATTATTATGTATGTGGACGATAATTACAACACGTGTTTATTTGTACATTCGTTAAGTATTCATTAAAATGTTTCACAATAACAGTTTCTTGATACTCGTGCCTAGAATTAAAAAATTAAAGGAAAAAGACACAAGACCCTAATATTTATCCATATACTTTTCGTGTTCTACACTGTAAATGTAGTAATGTAGTAAATATAGTAACTGTAAATGCAGTAAATTTTGATATCTTGTTTATTAATAGAAGCTCTGACATCTCGTGCAAGGTAGGGGAACTAAATTAAATTCAAGAGGAATATCATTTTAACTGGAATATCAGTTGTCAACATTAATTTCTTTTATTTAGGTCAAACCTGTGCTGTCGTGTTTCGTTGGTGAGTGCGAGACTGGAGACCCATTGATGCAGGGGTGACAGTTGTTCTAAGTGTGTGCAATACAATGCCACGATGTCTGTCATGTCGTGGCGTGAAAAAGCATCTTACTAGGCCGTCATAGGGTGGGTCACTCTACTGCATGGTATGCATTCGCAGTGAGTATAGTGACCACAACTCTTGGTTTATGTTCATGCCTTCTATGAGGCAGACCAGAGTCACTTTGGCAGGTTCTTAAAATAAAAAAAGAACTTTTGCATATATCATTCACGAAGAAAGAAGGAGATGGAGGGAAAAAAGGATCATAAATAATCTAAGTGATCTAGCTTAATAAATGAAATTTACAAATAAATGAAATATACATAAAATAATTTCAGATAAAGTTGCACTTTTAGATTATATTTGTTGGTAGTTTAGTATACCGTTGTCACAAAGGTAGTTTACTAACTATAACATTTGCCGGCGGTTTCGCCCACGCGTATGTTAATTAGAGCTTTAATAATAATGTCTATTTCGTTTGACTTTCCCTAAAAAATACGAAGTATCTCGATGCAAAGTTTTATTAAAATCAGTTTAGTGGTTATTATAGTGTAGAAGTCTGGTTAAGCGTGGTCGTGTGGTTTTGGCTGTTGAGTTAATCGAATTGTGAATTAGAGATTGAGCTATTGGGGATGGCATGCCTACGGCGTTGTTTTTCGTGGTAGTATGTATTCATTGTTGTGTTTTGTATTAGTAAATATATGGGGGCGTGGTACTCGAAGTTTCATTTTTCTAGGTCTTGAACGCACCCTGCTCAAAACTATAAATATTTAGTAATAGTAATTGTTGATATTTTGAGTTTTGTTCAAACATCTGCCATCTAGTGCATGGCAGAGGAACTAAAGTTTATTCGAGAGGAACTTGTCCTCTTATTCTATCGCATTTTGTGTGCTCTCGATGTAATGAGTTAAGAAGCATACTAAAGATTAACAAACAAATACATACGCCAGTGTCCTATTTTAATTCACGATGTAACTATTCACAGATAAACATTTGTATTTAATAGACTTTAATCCATCTTCACAAGGTTCAAGTTGCCTTAAACCCAATTTCTGAAGTCCAGCACTGGTTGTTGTGACTAAATTACTTATCTATTTATCTACGTTCTTGACTATGTGTCTTTCTCCCAGGTTTGTTGTTTGTTACTATGTAGGTACCACAATTAATGGGGACTATTACTAGGCTGTTGATATGATGATGATGATGATGATGAGGTGTTACAATTCAACGTTCCGATAAAGTGTCTTCCATAAAATATGTTTGAGACTTCACTGTAAGTCTGCAGATCATGGTTTCGATACTCATCTAGGACAATATCGTCTGATAAGCCCATCGTTTGTTGTAGCGGGTTTTTGTGGAGAACCTTGGGGGAGGTTTACGTCCAGCAGTGGACGTCTTATAGTTGAGATGATGATGATGACGATTATATAAATATACTATTTAAATTCAATTGTAATAGGATACCATTGGAAACAAGAGATAAAATAAATGTAAACTTAAAACGAATAGTCAAAAACATCGACATACCTACTTAAACTTTAGCAAACAGTTATCTAATATAAACCTATTTTCGTATATTTATTATAAATTTCTAAATTAACATAATATTTATACGTAACCTACCTATTACATGACTAACGTATAGCTAAGAGACCCGGACCGCTAAGGCCCGCGAGTATGATCTCCACTCGGGCCCAATTCGCCGCCGGCGAACCGGGCGGCGCCTCATACCGCCTTGAATGTGGCCGCGGTTGGACGGGACGATTTTACCCTCCATCCGCTTCAATAGGCCAGCCGCGAGGAAGCGATGTCCGCGTATGCCGTACGTGCCTAAAACTGAGAGTTTACCCATAGATGGTGCCCGCGGTAGCGGGTAGGCGCTAGGAGAGATCTCGATGTAGTAATAGCAGCTGTTCCCGGTTCCCGCCTATATCAGGCGCAGATTAGCACACCGTGTGGTTTTAGTCGGTCCGATTCCGACACACCACCCCACCGCAAGCCCCGGTGGGGTGCCGGCCCAAGAGGGTTTCCACACGTTAAAAAAAAAAGAATGGCAGTGTTACAATAACGGCTGCGAGCTTCTGATTTCTAACTTAGTTGATCCATCCAGTAATAGATGGCACTGTTCAGTTTAAGTACAGGCTATTATTTTTTACCCATGAACATTTTTATCGTATAGACCAGACCTATGAAGATATAAAAAGACTGCTTGACGGTTCAATTTGTTGAGAATAAAAATTGAGAAAATATACAAATCACATAAGAAACAGGCACCACCCGTGAGTATGTTGTATATCTCGTGTAAAAAGTAGATCGTAGTAGTAAATTAGCTGATATCTTCCATTGCTGAAAGTTTTTTAAATTTTATAACAATCGAAAATTATTATTTGCTGAACTAAAATAATAACAAAAATAATATTTGCATTTTTTTTGCTGTTCTGTCTATCTTAGAAGGTCTGTGATTCCAAAATTAATTTTTGAACTATTTTGTTGCTATCAAAATGATTTTTAAAATGTACAGAGAATAAAATAGTTTTACTTCAATAACTTATATCATAATTGAAATGTCTGAGATTCTAATATTGACATCGTAAACCTGAATCTACATACATATACGTTAATAAGATTCAAAGAGGGACACAACCAGGGTCTTGAACAGAACCGTAACAAATAAATAACCATACGTTGATACAAATATTGTTAGAACAACAAGATTTTCGAATCAAAACACTCTAATGTTGATAAAGTTATACCACTTAAGGTTAAGTCCTTCTTAAACACACCTCAGTTCCGCTGTCTTGCACTAGATGATGTGATTAATATTTACCGCTCGACGTATTTAAAGTCTAGACTATGAAGACATATTTTAGTTGCAGTTTAAGTATGGTACTGTGTCAATGTGTTTGAACTGATTGTGAGGTTCTGCAACTTTAACAAGATCCTCGGACCATAATAATCACAACACACACATACACACAATTAGACAGGCCTGTTGGTCTATTGGTTAATGACCCTGGTTAATATGCTAGAGGTTGTGGGTTCGATTCCCACCCAGGACAAATATTTGTGTAATGAGGATGATTAGGTATTCTGTGTCTGGGTGTAATTTATCTAAAATATGTAGGTATTTAGAAATGGTTAAATATGTTTATCAACAGTCTGGCTCTCATAGCATAGTTGCTGCCTAACTTGGAATCAGACAGCCATGTGTGAGATGTGTGACGTTATTATTTAATTGAAATTGGTTATTAATGTTCGAAATTGAGATTCCTGCTGAAATCTAATTATCCTCGAATTTAATTTAGTACCTCTGACTTGCACTAGATGTCAGATGTTTTATTTATAATCACGATATCAAAATTTACTGCTTTACACTTTATATTTAAAGACAATTCACACAGACAATTGCAGAAAAACAGCACGAGAGCAACAATGCTTTCATCATCATAATAAATAAATGATACACAATATCTGGTTGCTCTTATTTTTCAATAAAACACTACCTTACATAAACATCTACTTACATACATATTCATTTTACTTGGAGTGCATAGTGTAGGCTGCATCCTACAGAGACAAAATAAATAATTTAGCGGTCTGAACCATCTCAATTTTTTTTTTACTATTTTTCCAGTTATACCTATACCATGAGACACCACATACGATTTCTTAAAATAAAAAATAAAAAATCATGCATTTAAGGGTTAAAATGTGCAGTTTAGTATTTAACGTAGTCATAGTCAAAAAGCTATTAAAAGCAATACAGTATTATAAATTAAAATTATAATAATTCTTAATTCTCCATATATGTTTGTTTACACATAATATAAAGTAAATAGAAACAGAACATTTGCTGTGCAGTTGCGTCGCGGTGTCCATTAAAATAGATGTTACTCAGTATGACACTGTACCGCTAACGATTCAGCGCTGATTTTCAGCAACACTTTGAGAGTGATATGTGCGTCTAAAACAGTCCAGACTAAAAAATGATTTCGTTCTTTTTGTATGTTACTATATTTTTTTACAAATAGTACCAGAAACATTATGATACGTACATAATTTACAAACAAACTTATCCAAAGATAGTCGACCGTAAAAGGTTATCATATGAGCAGATATCTGAGAATCTTGTTGAGCCTGCAGAACCTCGCTAATAGATCAAACACATGGATTGATCATGGCAGCTAAGTGGGTTGAAACGTTTTTCTATTATTGCAGTAAGACAGCTAGAGGGCACCGTTGCTCTCGTGCTGTTTTTCTGCAATTGTCTGTGTGAATTGTCTTTTAATATAAAGTGTAAAGCAGTAAATTTTGATATTGTGATTTTAAATACAACATCTGACATCTAGCGCAAGTCAGAGGTACTAAATTAAATTCGAGGAGAATTATATTTCAGCAGGAATCTCAATTTCGAACATTAATAACTAATTCCAATTAAATAATAACGTCACACATGTCACACACGGCTGTCTGATTCCAAGTTAGGCAGCAACTATGCTATGGGAACCAGACTGTTCATAAACATATTTAACCATTTCTAAATACAGACATAGTTTAGATGAATTACACCCAGACACAACAAAAAAACATGCTCATTACATAAATATTTATCCTGGGTGGGAATCGAACCCACGCCCTCTGGTGGAGCAGCCAGGGCCACTAACCACTAGACCAACAGGCCTGTCTTATTGCGAGTGGTTGTGTGTATGTTATAATTATTATGGTCCGAGGATATCGTTAAAGTTGCAGAACCTCACAATCAGTTCAAACACATTAGCATATTACTCACACTCAAACTTTGGTTAAAATAAAACATATAGTATAGTACAAAACTTTGGTTTCTCCTTCCAGTAGACAAAATAAAAATATAAAAGCAAAAGTAGTAACGTGTTTACAACATGATGGTTCAGTAGATCAGAAGGCAAGCATAACAAATCAACAAAATCACATTTTTGTATTCTGTTATTAAATGTAACAACTGTTATAACTGCACGTCGCAACTAATTACAACATCCATTTATTTGTGTATTTACGGTTCATTTCAACAAGTATTTTATAGTCACAGTTTTCAAAACTCGGGTCTGGACCTCTAAAATTAAGAAACTCCTGTTTAAAAATTAAGTTTTTCGTCAGTGTAAACTATGACTATAATATCCCACTGTAATTTTTGTCAATGTTGTTTTTTTTATGAAATCTGACATCTAGTGCGAAACAGAGGAACTACAATTTATTCAAGACAGACTCAACCGGAATCTTATCAATGTTCCATCATTATGATCTGTAAATCTTCTTGTTATATCGCTTCTAACACATTGAATATGGTACCTACATAAGTATTAACATTTGTATCAATTTATAGTTATGTTAGGTTTCATTTTGTCACGGTTCTGTAAAGTACCTGGTCGTGCCAGTGTTACGTTGTTGTTTTACTTCATTGAATGTTCCTGATGTAGTTTTAGTACTCGATAACAGATGTCAGTGCTCTCTTCATATTCAAAAAGTAACTAGTTGCAGTTTGCAGTCATAGTGCGGATCACCATACTGCGTTGTCTGCATTTGCAATAAGTATGTTGATCACAACTCTAGGATTCTATTCATGCTTTCATAAGGCAGAGTAGAGTCACTTTGGCAGGTTTTTATTATAGAAAAAAAAATATATAAATAATATTTGTATGGATCAAATATTCAGAATAAGACACAAACCTTGTGGAGTAAAACTTTTAAGAAATATTTTAGTACCGTTACAGTGTTGCAGCTTCTCAACGAGGGCACTGAACACTATGTTATAGGTTAAGTGTATGCGCATCATGCAGTGTTGAAACACTCACATTGTCTCTAAGGCAAGTGGTTTATCTTTCGCGTAACAGTGTCACTATTGGAATTAAATACAAGATATCAATATTTACCATTAACCTTCTTAATAGGATTAGTACAAGTTGTTTTTTTACGATTATCGATCAATATTGGCGGCTATACGACGCGGTGTTGGACTAATAGTCTTGTAATCAAGACATTGTAGGGAGTGCAAGTGTGATTCTAATTCAAATTAAATCCAAATGTTTTGCATGCCGTAATAAAATAAAAAATAAATAAATATTTCGGAAATTGAGCACACAAGTAGTTCAAAGTAGTAGCTTTTCTATCTAGTTTCAAACTAAGCAGAGTTTGTTCAGTGATAACTAGAGTAATAGAATGCTTATACATCTTTTACTTTGTAAACAAACATTTCACATAGAAAACACTCAAATTCTGAAACAAATATTTGCAGATCATTGAAACATTTGGTCCGACCTGGAAATCGAATCCTACGGTACATTATCTTTCTCTTCAACGGTTTAGACAGCGTACGCCAAGATAACTCTCAGTGACCAGATTTTTTTCCGATTTAATTGACATGTATCGTTATATTACGACCAAAATTATATAAAATCATTACAAATTGTAACCTATATGTTATTCCGATGTAAAACCTATATTACTGAAAAGTTTCATCCAAATCCGTCCAGTAGTTTTTCGTGAAAGAGTAACAAACATCCTCACAAACGTTCACATTTATAATATTAGTAGGATTTTTTTAAATCAAACTCACTTGTACATTTATTTCACTATTTAATAATAATAAATAATAATAAAGCCTTTTATTCGGATATTAGTTTTACAATTCTGTTTCCTTACACTACTACACTGCTATTTATATTATTTAATTAAACTTATTCACATATTTCGTGCTTCTTTAGTTTTTGTAGGTCCGTTTGCCAGTTGGCAAAGGCCTCCTCCAACCTGCTCCATTCTGGCCTCTCTCTGGCCACTCTACTCTATGTTATGCCCGCAACATGTCTGATATCGTCATCCCATCTTTTTTGCTGTCTACCTCTTTTTCTTTTACCTAGTTTTCATCGTTTTTAAGTGTAAGTACATTGAGGGCTGCAACGTAAATTTTTGATTGTCTGTGTTTGTTTTCGCACTTTTTATTTTCCTCTTTTGTTGGAGGGTTTTGGTCTTCATCCCCCACGAGGACCAGTCGGCTTGGGGGAGATTCTGTTATTTCTTTTGGTTTGGTTTTCGTAATTTGGTTGGTTAATCCGTTTGTCGGTTGTTGATTGCTATTGTTTTTTATGTGTGAGGGTTTCAGTGAGAGAGTTTGATCGGGTTCTCATTAAATCTAAGACGTTATTCTTGGTCATTTTGATAGAATTCATGGTTTGTTGTTTTTGAGGATTAGTGGTTGGCGTCGACCGTGGTGAAATAGATAGCTCTCTTTTCCTCTTGTCGGTGTTGGGTCCCTTGACTACTAGTTTATCATATTTCAAAAAAGCAGCATTTCCCTTTTTCTTCTCCTCTAGTAGCTGTGGTATCAAAGCCTTTCTCTTTTCAATAACTTCCTTTGAATAGTCTTCCGATATATAAATTCCCTTTAGATTCTTTTTATTCTGCATAATTTGGTCTTTTTTCCACCCGTTTATAATAGACAGTAGCACAGGTCTAGGTTTGTTTTCAACTCTATTTTTTCCTAGGCGGAATACTCTGTTCATTTCATTTTCTTCCACCAATAGCTTTAAATCTCTTTTAAAGGTCTCCTTAACGATGTGTATCAGCTCAAATGTTGTTTTTTCGCTCTCTTCTAATCCATAAATAACTATGTTGTTAGTTCTCTTTTCTTTTTTTAAATATTCAATCTCGTTCCCCAGGTTACAAATTTTTTGTTTCATTTTTTCGTTTTCTTCTATCATAGGAGTTAGTTTTTCCTCCATTCGATCCATAATATTCTTAGTAAGAGATTCTTTCAGTTCCTTTGTCTGTTTTTGCATTTCCATCCTCGTTTTATCGAACAATAATTGAAATTGTTCATCCATGTTGTCAAATGGAATGTGTAAAACGGAACGTAAATTTGAGTTGGTAGAAAATATTTATTAACAATGGCAGCACTCACGTTGTCAATGTCAACCTCGCCAGCTGATAGTTAACGTAATGTCTACTTAATTATTGTGAATGTACTATTGAGCTTCAGTTTTGATGGTTTGATCTTGGAGTATCCCAGGATTAATTCTTCTTTGTCTTCCAGTGTTGTTTCACTGTTGTTTGTAGCACTGCAGTTTCCAAAGTGTTCGTGTAACTATTTTTATTCAGAGATTTATTGGCGTCGAATAGCACAGACCTGTTGACACTTCCACAACCGGAAACGGACTCTATTTCACTATTTACTTAACATTAATTAATCTGATCAGTTTCAACGTTTGGCGAGTTCAAAGGTTACGTTCAAAGATGGTAAGTATGCTTATAAAGAGATAACAATAGGGACCCTCTCGGGCACAGCACTATTATTCTCCAAATAGTGCTGCACCTAATAGTGAGGAGCTATTTAGTCGTGCTAGTTTAGTCTGTATACGTATTCAAAACATACAGTGGGTAGACATAAAAAAATCATACTAGTTTTTACCGCAAGCTTTCTATAGCTTTACATAAGTACGTAATGATAGTGTATATTTACCTAAGAAGGCACGAATAAAACAAACAAACTTATATTCGTAATTGAAATATTACAATACATTGATTTGTTCAGCAATGTACATAATACGCGGCTAACATTCTGGGTACTAATGGGAAAAGTTCAATTAAGGTGTCAGTAATCACACCCGAACCACATCGCGTATACGTTTCACTATACAGTTGACATGTACTACTAACAACAGTTACTATTTTTAATATAAGTAGTAATTTTTTTTTGATATGACGATTAGCTGTTGGCCTCGGATGGCCTCTACAACTTTACCCGGATTAATTTACGGTGAGCGCTGAGGGCTCTCAGCCGGTCATTTGTTAAGCAACATTACCCAAGGGCACCCCCTGTGGGGTACGAACCTCGGCTTGGGGTGTTGCTGATACGTTGGGGCGACCTACTCCCATGTTTTGTGGACGGTTTACGCGGCGCGTGTTCCGCCCCCGACGACGGGGACGAAAACGCGGACGGTTCCTATTCGATTGCCTAGCTGTGTTCGCTCTACATTGAGCGAGTGTAATGTCGTCGTCTTGTTCCCCTAACGCGTGTTTGGGTCGACGTAGTTTTGAGATCCTACTGGGTGTGTAGTTTACGGCCGCAACCACTAGAGGGTTGGGGTGAGTCGGAGCAGAGTCAAAGTAGCTAAGGGAGCACTGTTTTATGAATTGCTTGATGGTCGGCAATCTGAGGTCGATGTGAAGATCGACGTTGCGTACATACCACGGTGCTCCTGTAGCTTTACGCATGAAATTGTTCTGTAATGTTTGAAGCCTATGGATCCTGTGTGGCCTAACGTGTGCGAATACTACGCTACCGTACGTCATTATAGGACGAACGCATGCCGTGTATAATCTAATTTTGTTTTTTAAATCTAACTTCGAACGCGGTATACTCAAATTAATTTTATTTGAGTAACAAACAAAAGATCTCTCGAGTGCAATTTACGTAACGACGTCATTTATCCGGCGCCATCTATCGATGATAAAAGCAATATTATGGTAAACAGAGTTTGTTTGCCATGCTTTCATCAGTAAACTACTCAAAGGATCACGTGGAATCGTTGTATCTAAATGATTAGTATTACTATTGCGTTTTTAAATAGAAGTATGGATAAAGTAATAGAAAATCTAAAAAGCAGTTTTTTCTATATTTTCTTTGTTTATGTTTAATTAAAGAGTTATATAATCCTTAATTATAAGGAGTTTATCTATCAATCTATTCAGTCAGACATAAAATGACTGACCACTTGATAAGACACAACTTCTCCGGAATAATACCGGAACGAGGACGGCCTAGATTAATATACATGCAGCAAGTGAAAGAGAAAGTGGGAGTCGTGGCTTATCAAGAGGTTAAACAGACTGTAGAGGACAGAGAAGAGGGGCAATTGTTCGACCG
This sequence comes from Hypercompe scribonia, assembly GCA_949316085.1. Classification (NCBI taxonomy): domain Eukaryota; kingdom Metazoa; phylum Arthropoda; class Insecta; order Lepidoptera; family Erebidae; genus Hypercompe; species Hypercompe scribonia. The sequence continues at coordinate 18,424,273 of OX438983.1, read as the reverse complement.
ATAAGGACTTGGCTCTTAAATTAAGAGACTATGAGAGATCTATTGAACCAAACATGTTTTTTTTGTAAACAATGATAGTCTGTATTCAATTTAACACTGATATGTTTCGCTCGATGGATCAACTGCTTTAGGAACCAAGAGCATATAAGTGTTGTTGTATTGTAACACTTCTAAGACTAGCTCATGTACAAGGTACAAAAATAACGCAAATACATGTTTCTGTGTTATCGTGGCATTTTTGTACTCTGGATGTCCTAATAGCAGCTGTGCCCGGATCCCTCCTATACCAGGCACATCGTGTGGTTTTAGTCGGTCCGATTCTGACACACCACCCACCGTAAATTCCGGTGGGATGACGGCCCGAGGGGGTTGCCACACAATAAAAAAAACTATGTCGTGGTATTTTTTTTCAACCATAAATTATCTTTATCGTAAATATTTTGTTTACATATAAATATACAAACATCGCAAAATATCACGGGTAATATAATTAACATTGCTTTTTAATTCTATTACAAATTTAAACCAAATATACATTAAAATATACTGTCCAATTGAGTAGTCTAAAACAGTGACGTCACAAGTTTCTATTTAGTACATTTTTCATACATTATCGTTTTGACAGATGATAAAGTAACTAATTTGACAAAGGTGTCACTGTACTACTACTGTCTACTTTATTGTTAATATCACACCTGTGCCATGAAATCACACATGTCTATTGTTCGAGAGACAAATAAACGCTTTAAATTTCTTTGTTTCAGAGCGCAATTGTAAGTTCATTACTTCTTAAATTTCTTTGTTTCAGAGCGCAATTACATTTAAGTTCATGACTTCTTAAAATATTTTTTTTTATTTAAATTCACATAATTGTTATCTGTTGTGATGAGAAAGGTTTATTTAAAAAAAAAAATCAAATACAACATAAGCATGTGGCGACTTACAAATAGTCTAGACAAAAGACATGCTGCAGCGCCATCTATCGAAGACACATCAAACTACAGAGTAATGAACTACGGAGCAACTACTAATCCTGTATCGCGATAAGGAAATTCTCGCTGCGATTGGCATGTGCACAACATGCCAACTTCAACTATCAAGTCTGGTCCGTCAGACTTGATCACCTCGCCTAGTCGGAGGATCCTTCCTGTGTGTTGGCCCTCGAAGGATGGAGGAACGGGTGGTCCCTATTATTACACAGGGTACATCATTTTTTACCCATTACATCATAACTATGACAAATGTATTTATTTGAAGTACCCGCACTCCGACAATGTTACATCATCATTATCAGTATATTACAATCCACAGCCTAGACATATGCCTCTCCTATTGCCGGACACTGATCGATTTTGGGCTTCTCGCTTTCGATAGGCTTTGTTTTAAGACATTTTTTTAAAGTACAACACCCACATTCGGAGTAAGTCCTGTGTCGTCGGGACTCTACAAACGTTCAAGAAACGGACACAAAGAACACGCCAGAACAACAATTTATGGATCACACAAAGTGTTGTCCCATGTGAGGTTTAAACTCATAGAACTCAGCCCAGTAGAGAGTGGCGTGGGCAGCACTAGGCCAACCGTGCAGACATTTATTTCGTAGTCACGATTTAAGCCATGTGTAAGCTAATATAATATTTTAAACATAGATTTTTAATTAACACCTTAAAACAAGAGATGATGGTATGTTTTATTAGCTCTGGTATTTGTCTGTGATTTTGAAATACAGAGATATTTTTTCTTAAGTAGTATATTTCTATGTACGGTAACAAAAGACATGTTCATTTTTTTTTCTGCTCATCTTTCATTGTCTGTGATTACAAAATAACTTATGAAAGAATGGTATTAATGTGTTTACAAGAATCTTTTAAACCTACGCAACAGAAAGGGATGCAGTTGCCAATGGTTATATATTGAATTTGAAGACAAAACTGACATCTGTTATTGGGAAGTTGATTTTCCTTGAATAAACTTTAGTTCCTCTATCTCACACTACATGTCAGATATAATGAAATAAAACAACGATGTCAAAATTTACTGCTGGACACTTACTACTGGATTGTGAAGTTTTGTTAAATAGTGTATGCAACTAATGTGCAATATTTTCTTAAGTCCAGTCCCGAGTAAAAGAGAAACTATAACAATAAAATATTTTAATGAATATACAGCCAATATACTAATAAACCATCGTCCGTGTGGTAATGGATTAAGAATACGTATTGTTACCATCCCTATTCATCAAGTGGGTGTCGTAAAAGGCGACCAAGGGAACAAAGTATGCAAGACAACATCATTACAAAGAGAAGGAAAACTTGAAACAAATCCTATTCCAACCCGTCTGGCTAGCGTGGCATAGTAGGCCAAAACCTCCTTGCTAAGGAGAGACCTATGTCCAGTAGCGGACTGTTAAAGGCTGTTGATGATGATGATGATGATGGTATTAGTAAACAAGTGTTGTTATTATCGCTTGTAGCTTTCACTCGTAATCTACTTAAGGGACCATCTTCAATTGTTGTAAATACACTATTGCTTTTGCTTTAATATTTCCACCAACATTAATGCAAAGTACTACGTCTCGATGTGTCTATCAACGCGTGGGTAGTTGAATAAAAAACGATTTTGTTAAAATTGTTTTTACGATATTTGTCTCTGTAAATATTATTTAATATGAAAATATATATAATGTATAATAGAATTATGTTTTGTTTCTTTTAAACAGAGAACTTCAGCATCAGGAATATACAATTGGTCGCTGTGGCTCTGTAACCTGTATTTATATAATAGTTTGAATTATCGGTGCCCATGGCCGACGATGGTCATTGAAATCAAGTGACCATTCAGTCGGCTTTCGTCCTATACTATAAAAAACCAAAATGCCAATTTAAGCAGATTAAAGACAAACCTGATGTAACTAATATAAATGTTAATGGTTCTTATTATTACACTTATGTCAAATATAAATAAATATTTCGGACATTTAACACACAACCCCATCTAGTTTAAAACTAACTATGATAACTGGACTGACTGAAGGAATAATTATATTCTTTTTTTGTTGTAAATACGTACATATTATACACAGAAAACACCCAAATTTCGAAATAAATATTTGCAGATCATACAAACATTTGGTCCGACCCGAGACCTCAACAACAGCAGTCGCATTCAGGTTACGCAATCGAGGCAGTAAGCCTTCTTAAACCTTCTTATTCCTAATTAATTTAGGCTTAGTGTAATAAATTTCCTGCTTCCAATTTTCTTTATTATTGGATATTCTTCTCTGAGTAATAACCAATAAACATTTAATTTGTTTCATTAATTTTGTTACTTAGTTTAGTACGTTAATCAGTAATTCTAATAGACAATAAGTCGGTTGAACAACGGGGCAGGCATTCACGAATGCCCGCAAATCGACAGGTAGGTCTACAATTTGGGTGATAATGGGAGCTGTACGAGTATAATATCACCAAAAAAGTGTTTTATAAAAATATTTATACGTATTATAATATCTTAAATTTAAATTAAACACTGACTTCTAGTTGGTAGAACGACGAAAAATTGAATGACGTAGGTACCACGACCGCTGCAATACTGCCACCTCCACGGACTTACACTGAACAAATTTAGTGTCACATGGGTTATTGTGAACGTCTTAAAACAAATGTGTTTCAAATAATTTAAACTTAATCTATACCTGTATTCATAAATATAAAATTAATATTGTGTATATAATAATATAAGACGATCGGCTCCTAAGAAGTGCCGCTTTCTTCGTCCATGAAGCTGCCGCGTTTGCGACTATCGCGGAGCTCCATGTACATCTGCTCCAGTGTGCTGGTCGTCGTACTGAAGTTATCATCCGACAGTACCACGGACCTGGAACACAGGCGTTCTGATCTTCTTAGGCTTCCAGAAGTTAAATTGACTACTGGAAGCCGTTTTGTGATAGGTGTCCTAGTCAAAATTTCTTCACTCTTTTCTATTTTACTATCCTCCTTCTTTTCTTTCTTCGCATTTTCTTTAGTTTTCAAGTTTTCTCTAAACATAACCCACGAGTGGGGCAGAATGTAAAGGTCGACTCGAACTGAGAACCCCCAATACCTTGGCTAGCGTAAATTTGTGCCCAAACGAGAGCGCCGCGTCATTCCTTTCAGGACTACGATGTGTGGGCGGTAGCAAAGAGACAACGTCTCCTGATGCCTGCTCAGTGGCAGTGTAAGTACACACCGAGCCCGTCCTACTTTTTCCACCGCTGAAAACGGAGGAACTTCGACCTGAGAAAGGGTGATTTTTGGCCAAGCCTCGACCAAATGGCCCAAGAAGTAAGGCATCCTCTTTGTGCTGGAATATTAGCCGTTGACAGCGACGCCCACCTCCAAATAGCAAAGGAAGAAACAACGCCGTCATCAGCGTTATCAGGGTGCACCACGTGGAGGTCTTCTAGCCCAGCACCCCAACTTGATACAGATCCTATATCAACCCGTCTGGCCAGTATAGTATCGTAGGCCAGAGCCTCCTCTTAGGAGAGGTCTATGTCCAGCTGAAGACTATCAAAGGCTGTTGATGTGTGATGATGTGATGTGATGATGGACCATTATCGTCGCTGTCAGACATTCAAATTTTCGCGGTGCAGTGTGTATTGTTACTTCAATTTGTTCTTAAATTACACTTTCTCTGTCTTTCTACTTTACATTATATAGTCCAGCACCACGTCTTTTGCCGTCAATGCTGGACCTACAAAAATTAGAGTCTGATATTGAATAAGCCAATTAAAACTTCGATAAACACGTTTAAAAAGGTTCACGGTAAATTTTGATATCGCGTATTTAAAAAGATAAGTGACATCTGTTACGGGAAAGATAAACTAGATCATCATTGGAAATAATGAGGATGAAGCTAATTATAATCAGGTTAAATTATATTGTTAAGAGGTAATGTATTATATTAAATTTGATTTGAATTTGATGGAAGAACTTACCCTTAACCTTAACAAGTTAAAGCCAAGAAGAATTACATGTAAGACGTTTCAATTAGATACGCCCACAGGTGGCATTGTAAGTGAGCGTATTATGTGGTACGTTTCAAAAAGTTTTCAATAACTTTAAATGTTTATACAGTCATAAGATTACGATTTTTAATCGGTTTTGAGTGTAAAACATTTTATTTTGTCAAGGTGGTGTATCTACATCCTTACATATTGTCAACCAATATAAAATATTCAAAATTGTACTAGATATTTTTTTTTAGAAAATAAGTTAACAATATGTGCAGTTGGTGCAAGTGCATCCCTTGCACCCACTCCTGGCGTCTATGGTTGTCGCTTATGAAATCATTTACAAGTCTATAGATAATTAAAATGTGTTGAAATTGTGAGTGGGTTTAGTCTGTGGTTGCCACGGTGTTGCAGTAACTGTGGTAGTTAGTCTGATGTCATCTAGATGTCAATTCTCAATTATTTATTTATTGTTATGAATTGTAATGATTATTATTTATTTTGACACTTAAATTAATTTTGGAGGACCACCAAAAGTAGTGTGTCTAAAACTGTAAGTCCAGCGGGCTTTAAATTACTAGACTACATATAAAATAAGAGTTGAAATTTATTCTAAATAACCGAAAAGAGTGGGTACTTTATCCTTCTGTCTCCACTCCACTGTTCAACACACGTATGAAACTTAAATAATATTTTGTAGATTAGGTAAGTAAATAGGTATTCAAAGCTTGACATGAGATATAATTGTTGTGTTAACGGCTGAAAACATCTATTATTATACTATATGATAAATTTATATTTATTATATATTTACATTTATGAATGTCCCAAATGACAATTGTATAATAAATAATACCTAAATTGAAACTGAGAAACGACATCTATCGAACAGCTTGTTATATAAACTATTACCAATTGTACGATAGATGTCACTGCCCAAAAATATTAAACTACCCAGGTAGTGATTTAATGTAAAACTAGTTGAGCCGGTGAACTTTGTACCGTCTAACAGTCAATGAATATCGTGTTACCTTTTAGCCGAACTAATTTAGGCTTTGATGAACGTAATACAATGATACAAAATAATATTAATATAGATTGAGATATAAAAGTATTTTATTATGATGAATGATGATGAATACATACAGAATGAGAATAAAAATTAAAAAAATTATAATAGTTGAGTACTTCAAACACATGTCCGAAAAAAATGATTGAAAACTATATTGTGCAAATTTGGAGGAGATGAAATCAAACCGCTCGATTTGTCAACAGGAACACGGCCATTACCGATAGTCAGCAATTGCTTCGAGAAATCATCAGCAGATAGATCGTTCAACAATGCAACTCTCATATTTACAGACAGTTGAAGTTTCTTTACATAACGCCACAGATTTGATGCTTTGAGGCAAACGTTTATTTCGTCGGCAGCAGTAGATCTTGGAATGACTGGCAGTCTTTGTCGGAAATCGCCAGATAATAAAATCGTTGCACCACCAAAACATCTCGAGTCATTGCGCAGATCTTTTAATGTTCGGTCTAGTGCTTCCAGTGCGCGTTTGTGCGCCATTGTGCATTCGTCCCATATGGTGATTTTTGATGCTACTAAAACTTTGGACATTGCGGAGCATTTCGAAATGTTACAAGTCGGTTGTTCGATAGTTTGAAGGTTTAATGGCAATTTTAACGCTGAGTGAGCCATACGGCATCCGTCTAACAATGTGGCCGCTATTCCAGAAGAAGCAATTCCTAGGATTCAACAGTGGTACATTCGTTTGAACTGATTGGATTAATTTATGTGGATCATATCCACGTTCACATTCCAATTCTCTATTAAATGCGTCATTCATTCCGCGATCTGGCACTAGCATTCATAACCTTATTAACAAACTGCCGCACATGAGGTAACATATATCTTCGATCAAGAGGTTATGCATCTCCTCATTCGCCTCAAGATCGGGATTTCTTGAGCTGACACGAATTCGATGTAAAGTGTCTTCTGACATGCTATCTTTGTATTTGTTCAACAGGTCACGTGGGTTCGATGGGAAGCGTGTCGAAATGGTGATAGCAGAAATAATTGCTTCAGCGGTTGTCGTGTCCCAATAAGTATCGTTTTCAAGCAAAGTCAGCTTTTGACATGCTGCACGAAATGTGAGGCACACTATACTATTAACAGTTCGTGGTGATTCAAATGATGTTGGCCCTCGAACATGTACCAGCAACAACCGCAAATAGAAACATTTATCATTCTCCGGATGAACTGTGTAGATACGACCAAGGGCATCAGTAGACCGCATATCTGGATGACCAGGAACTGCATCGCCTTGCTTTCGACGTTGAAATTATAATAGCGTATAGGATAAATAGCGTTCCAAGTGTATTAACGTGGCATTTCCGAGTAGAGCAACGTTTATGCGAACGGATCGCTTTAACAAATTAGAAAGAAACTGGTCAGTGTTGTGGCTGGAGGTGTTTCGGCACGTTGAGCAGCATTCGACGCTGTGAAATGTACTCTCTGACCGTTCTCTAGATGCACCCCTAAATCCCCAAATGTACAACAGTGGGATGACGTTCGTGAATAGGGAATGAGAATATACGCCAAATTGCTTCATTGCAGTTCATATATCTACCAACTTTATAGCGCGTGATTTCATCGTTGATATTTGATGTTTCGATACCAAAAACCGCCATGTCGCTCCCCTTCGTGACATATTTGCAAATGTATTTAATTGACTTGACCGAGTTGTAATACTCAACATTACAATGTGCCTTGAATGTTTTGGAAAGAAGTGGCGAATATGAAACAATCCAACTGTTGTCAACTACGAAATCGTTTCCTTTCACTTTAGTTGTGATAGTTCTACCATTATCATCGAGCGATCGACGCCGATACAATGGAGAACCATCGTTGCCTGTAATGATCTCTGCCATAAATTTTCGTGGATACCGTTTGGAACACTTGCCGTCGACCATGTACCGTGATTGGCGGTTGATAGTGCCACACGGTCCATGAATCACATTCGTGATTACAACATCATGTAGGTCTGGATCGGTTTCAGGAGCAGGAATCTCCGCACATATGATGTCATCTATTTGATCTGGCCGAATTCTTTCGACTAACCAAATTAGAATGTGAGCATGCGGTAGGCCTCGTTTTTGCCATTCGACTGAATACATCCAGCATCGAGTAATCCCGAAGACGTGTTCCTTAACAATGTAATTCATTAGTGACCGAAGTTTTTGCTTGAAAACACGTGCGATGATGTCGTGTCGATCACTTGATGTTTGCCCGGGAAGCAGCAATTGAATAATGTCTATCCATTTCGTAAATATTATGAATATATAAGGCCGACCATAATGACGAACATATGTCCTTGTATTATATCTTGCGCATATTCATGCATATGACGCGGGCTACCTGTGTATGTCGCCGGTAAAATAGCCAATCGACCAAAATTTTCTAAATCTTCTGTGCTAATTGCATCGCGTAAATGAATGAACTCTTCCGAACGCACTTTAGCTTGATTCAACCGAATGAAAGTCAGGCGCTCCGTTTCGATTTTAACATACATGTCAATGCAATATTGTTGAAGCAGTCGACGAAATCGCAACAAATAATTGTCAGAATTTTCACGAATCATCAAACGATACGCGTAATAATTCATCGAACTAACCTTCTTGGTAGTTTCCTCACCTGAAACAAATACAGTAAAAATTTTATTTTACACTCGCGATGTTCTGTTGCCTAATTGCATTACGGCTCCGCTGGGAAAGATTAGATCTTCTATGACACGGCATTGTTATTAATAGTAATACTGAATATACACTCGCACAAAACCACATGAAATAACCAAATATAATAACATTGCCTGGCCTGAACTTTCGAGACATAGACAACATAGACCAATAATAAAACATGATATGAAATATGATAGACAATAGCTTATCAAGAAAAGTCATAGACAACCTATAAAAAGATATTTAGACTTTTGTTAACGTGTAGAATAAATCTTAGGTATTTTTTTCGGCAATATAAAATTAAATAATTAATAAATAATTTACACAAATTAATGTCTAAAACAAACAAATATAACAGTACCTGAACTGTTTTTTTTTTTTTACTTCTGTAGTGGAATAGGCGTTTGTCCTCTATCTCACCTGATGGAAAGTGCAGATGAAGACGAAGGTGGTACACGCCCATCCAAATGATACCTGTTCACTCTACTCTTAAAGGCTCCAGAGTTCATGTCATCAGGAAAAATAGATCTAGGCAGGTCGTTCCAAGTCTTGGCGACTCTCGCCAAAAAAGAGCTGTCAAACCGTTTAGTTCGACTTTTGGGTATGTCAACAACGTGTGGTTGAAATTTTTGCCTGCGCCTAGTAGTCCGATAAAGGAACGGAGATGGCTCAATCAGTTCGAAGAGAGCCTTCGAGCACTCTCCCAAGTATATCCTATAAAAAACCGACAAGCCGGCAACGACGACGATGCTCAAGGGTGTGCAGTCTGCTAATTGAGAGCTTTTCGTTATTAATTAACCTACGGGCTCTTCGGTCAACTGAGTCCAAACCTTCCAGGTGATATTTGGCTGCACCCTCCAAGAGGTGGCTACAGTACTCCATGCAGGATCGAACTTGGGCTGTGTAAAGATTAAGCAGCTGTTCAGAGCTAAAGTACCGCCGAACCGTTGAAAGAATTGACAATTTCTTTGACGCCGCTTGTACCATAGACTCTTTGGATTTGTTGGCCAAAGTTGAGGTTAGAGGTGATGGTAATACCTAGAAGCCCTAGATGGTTAGTAATCGGTAAGGACACACTTTCGAAAGTGGGTGTTAGATCGAAGGTTCTCTTTTTCGCGGAGAAAAGACACGCCTGTGTTTTGGAAGGGTTGAACTGGACGAGATTGGCGTCACCCCAATCGGACACCCACTGTAATGTCACGTTCACCCGTTCAATCATGCACTCTCTCAAGGACCGTATTTTCTCTGGACTAGCTCGCGGGTTGGACATGTACCTCTCAATTACGGTGCTGTCATCGGCGTAGCTAATAATACCGGGTGTTAAAAGATCGTTTATGTGCAGCAGAAACAAGGTTGCAGAGAGAACAGATCCCTGAGGTACACTAGCATTGATTGCCATTAGATCGGAAGAGCAGCCATCCAAGACAACTCGAATCGACCGTTCCCTCAGGAAGTCACGTAACCAGTCGCAGAGCTCAGTAGGTATGCTGTATGCTGGAAGCTTACTAAGTAGTGCCGGCTATTGCTTCACCGTGACCCTCCAAGGCCTCGCTCCAAAGGTGGGTGGCATATATTAGCATATCTCCGGTCGAGCGTCCCCTGCGAAAACCATATTGGTTATCGCTGAGGAGCTCGTTTGCTTCAAGATATGTCAGGAGACGATTATTTAAGATACGCTCCATAACCTTACAGATTATAGAGGTGATCGCGATAGGTCTGTAATTGGCTGGGTCTGCACGGCTTCCTTTTTTGGGTATAGGCTGAACATTAGCAAGCTTCCAGGATCTCGGCACTTTGCCAGTTTCCAAAGAGAGTTGGAACAGACGAGTCAGAACCGGAGACAATTCAGTACCACTGCTGGAATGTTATCGGGACCGCTGGCCTTATTAACGTCCAGGTTCAGCAAACATTTGAGTACCTCTTTTTGGTGGATTTTTACGACGCTCCTTTTGGGGCCAAACGGAGGTAACTGAGGTGGACAGCTGCCGTTGCTGTCTAGACGAGAATACTCTGCGAAGAGATTGGCAAATAAATTTGCCTTGTCCTCAGCGCTGTGGGCCAGGGATCCGTCGGGTTTGTGCAGAGGGGGCAGTGAAGAGCGACAGAAGTTTTTCTCGACAGATTTGGCGAGGCTCCAGAAAGCTTTGCTTCCTGAGGGAAAGGAAGCTAACTTTTCACCTATACGGCCAATGTGATCAAAACGAGCTTTTCTTATCGCTATTTTACAGTTTATAGCAGCTGCGTTGTATATTTTCTTCTTAGCCTGGAGATCCAAGGTCCCGCTTTTACGAGCGTCAACCCAAGATAAGTAGGCTTCACGCTTACGCTTTTCAGCTAAGAGGCATTCAGCATTAAACCGCGGGCGAGCTTTGGTCTCAAGGGATACTTCAGCGATCAATGAAACGGGCATATTGCTCAAACTTATTCAAGTGACAGAGGATAATTACAACGAGACCTGGCAAATGTTTATAAGCAGATATCATGACAAAAGGTTTATTGTGTCCTCCATATTAAAATGTACATTTTATCAAAGAGAAAACGAAATCCGCGAGAATGATTTGCCTACATTTGTAACACTACAATAATTTCTGAAGAGGAAATTTCTTACATTAGAATTATTCATGTCTACTTCGTCGAAAGAGAGGTCCATTCGTTCCTACCATGTTACCACCACATCTGAAAGAAATTATCCCATGTGTTAGGATAACCATTAGCCCTGTTATTGCAAAGATTTTGTAAAAATATGTTCAGGAAGCAGAACGCAAAATATGTTCGTTTACGCGTTGCGTCCAAGATCATCGTAAAGAAAGCCTGTAGCAGCGAAACAAAAGCCATAACGGTCAATAATATAGCCAAACCACCCAGATCCAACGTATCGTTTGGTTTGGCAACCGTGCTGACACCTGGGAAATCACTATTAAAAGAGAAGGAGAAGAGGACGTCTCTCTCACAGCCATTCGGAGACGATAAAATGGCTGGGGACGATGATATCAACCATGTAACCACGAAGGGTGGTATGAATTTAGCAGAAGTAACCCAGAGGATGCTTGATTCGATAGAAATGTTTGGCACACAAACCCGGTACCAATATAAATTGATTTTTTTTAAGTAGTTGAATATATTATTAAAATTGAACTACGTATTTATTTAAGTTATTGACATTAAAAGAAAAAAATAAAAGCTATTGTCACTGTTTTGAAGTACACCACCCTTACAAACACCGATAAAAGTATATTCTTGAGATCCTAGAACTAAAAAGACTAATATCTTCGCAGGAGGTTGCGATCGCGCTAAAACAGCTACCGTTTCCGGCCATGAAGCATATGACGGCCGGTAGCCAGAGACTTTTTCCAATAACTGCAGTGAGGGCCCCACTGCGGTTACAGAGGTGGAACTCAGTTCCCTCCTAGCGACCGAACACAGACACTTCCCGAAGCAACAAGCCATCGTGGTTTGATTAGCGGCCTCACGTCACTCATATACCTTTTCGTGCGGGCACCATGTGCCGCTACCCGCACATAAGTCAGAGGTCCACCGATAAACTTTGGTGAGCACTGCCGCCTACGCCTAAATCGCACGGCGCAGTTTCAGCCAAGGCACACACCACCTCAGTCGACACTGATGGCCGTCTCAACTTCGTTAATAAGACCAGTTACCCGCTTTTATCCACGTTCGCTAAGCTGGAGTGCAGAACCTCCCAGAGGCGGTTCAACATGTGGCTGAGGGCTCATGCCAGTACTCGAGTATGTATCCCGTTTAACCCAAGGGCGGATTACTCGGAGTAGATTCATAGAAAAACTGCCTTTACCCCCAATAGTTTTAGCAACCTTGAAATAGACGCCTGAAATTAACATAGGCCTAGACTACAAGCAACGTCCTTTGTTGTAGTTTTTACCTGCCTCCTTTTGATTAAATACGACACTGTTATAGACAAGGGACTTGTTATTACGATAACAATAGCAGTAGATACTAAACCTTGAAAGACAATAGCATTATTGTGAAGTCGCATATTCCGCTCGAATTTACTAAGTTGTATAGATATAAAATGGTTACCTGTAAGAGTTACCTGTACAACAAATCGGTACAGTTAATGTTAAGTACTCTTTATTGCACGTCGTAACTAGGTAACATAAAATGTAGAAAACAAAAAAGTAACAGCGGTGCAATGGGTGACCTCATCACAGTCTGCGGTCTCTTCCAGGTAACTCTTAGATGGACTATACTATGTAGATTGTGGTGTATGTTAAGGTTATTTAATTTAATAACTTTATAAAATACATAAAAATAACGTACATAATTATTTATTTATTTATTATCATAATCCATTAATTAATCCACTATTATTACAGATTTCATCGAGTACAATAGCACAGAATTAAAACTAACAATACGTAAATAAAACAACATAAAAATGGTACAAAAACAAAAAATAAATTTATAACATACACACCAACGCTAATCAATATAACACAATAAACAGTACAAAAAAAAGAAACTACAAATCATAGTTAAATATACACAGATAACACAACACAACTAATACAATGTAAAAAGAAATATCAAGGAAATCTATTTAACTAATCATAATGTTTCTATCCAGAATTATTACTTAAAACGCTATAAGTGATCTTTGGAGATTCGTTCAGGGAATACCAAAATAAATCCGCACAGTTCGCCACCACATGAAGCGTACGCAGTACGTGTGTGAGCGGATCGTGCTGCAGCAGGTTGGTGCGCGCGCGTGTTACCTCTGACAGGCATGGACGTCTACGCCATGATGTGTACTTTCTCGGTGCGCACAGTTTAATCTCTCACTAGATGTCTGGGCTGTGTATGTAACCACGAAGCACTTTAAACATATATGTACAGGGTTAACGTTACCTTTCTCCTCACTTCTAGTTTGCAGTATCCTACCATGCCCAAAACAAACGATATGGGATACAACTATGCAATACCTGGGTACACAACAAAAAGTTCACGATTAAAAATCTTAAAAAAATGTTTTGTATACGTTCTAGTATTAATTTATATTCACTTTCGGATGAAGATCAGATGCTAGAATTATATTCCAGGTAGGTTTTGACTAATGCCTCGTATAACGCTCTCAAAGCTGCGGTATTTGTTAAATGGCTTGTCTGTATCAAAACGAAATCAGATTAAGATATGCTTTTTTACATACATCATAAATGTCATTATTGAACTTTAAGTCTATGCTCAAACGATTGCCCAAGTCCCTGATCTCATTTATCTGCCCGAGACCATGCCGCCGCCCCCGCCGTTCAGCCCTGCGGATTCCTGATCATATACTGAATGACATTAAAATCAAATTGTTGGCCATCGGTATTGGATACAGGTACCCAGATGTCGGTGGTTAAGTATCCAGAAATATAAACCTCAAATGTGCCTTATTGAGAAATTCTGCTCTCTAGATCAGGCCCTTAACCCACCCACTTAGTGCGAGTAAGAATTGACACCTGCGGTATTTAAGAATCAATACCTCTGAACCTTTCAGAAAGGAGTGTACCCGCTGTGCACCTATATAATATAATAGTGGTTATCAGGGAAGGGCTCAAAGGACAGTAAGACTTCAGGCGATCTGTCTGCTCGTTTGGAAGGCAAATAATGAAAAGTAAAAACTGGAGTTTTATTTAATTTTTTATTAATTTCTTTGGTTCACAAACATTTGAATTCACAAATACAATGACATGAGGTACATTCAACAGACTTATGACGTTGTTTAACAATTTCTTACAGGTAGGCACACATACGTATAATCATATTATTGCTCATCACACCGTGAGATATAACAACAAACCAGTGACTAGTTTGTGCTGTATTCTAAATAGCTACATATATGGTTAAGTGTGGTTCACATTCGTAAATATAAAACACTTCAATTTAACACATTTATGATTTGAACACACGTTTGTGTAACACAGCGTACTATCTGGTATGGTAGTGTTGTTGAAACTTTGAGAGATAAGATGGCTGCCAAAGATAAGATGGAGAAAATTCACATGTAGGATTTACCCGAGTCTGTCCAAAAAATTATTTTTATGTCAATGTAAAAGTTATATTGCTTTTGTTTAATTGACTACCTGACACCTTCGAACCTTACTGCTCTGTGGTATAAATGTGAAATCTAAGCTAATATAAAGGACATAGTTATTGGAGGGAATGCCAATAAGCGTCTGGTGGGGTGAGACCACACATAACCACAAAGACTTCACTGTTCGGGACCCTAGAAGAGTAGAACCTGCAGGTATTAAATAGGGGTAATCAAACAGAGCATCTGACTGCAGCTGTGAACAGCTCGAGACCTGCTACAATATACAGCAGCGCTGCCTTCAAAGTGAACCGCGGATGGACGTAGTAAACAGGTAAGTGCAAGTGTTACACATAGATCAAAATAAACAACTTCATTGAATATTCATTAGATGAACACACTTTTGTGTAACACAGCGTATCATCTGTGACGGTGATGTTGTTTTAACTATAAGACAAGATGCTTGCCAATTGCCTAAGTATAATGTTTTAAAATGAACCTCCGATGCCGACTACGTTGACGCCGAATGTTAACATGAAGAAACTGTTAACGTGCAGGATTCACCTGAGGGATGTTATAGTCTGTCTATATTTCTTTAATGTCTATGCAAAATAACAAGATTGTTTCTATTTAATTAACCACCTAAGAGCCTCTAAACTCAGAGCTCTAAGGAATTAAAGTAGAATCCAAGCGATTACGAAACACAAAGCTCCATGAAATTGCTCAATTAAATATAATATGTAAAGTTGTTGTAAATTAGATAACCATCTACAGCCAACCAGGTGCACTGTGAAAAGCGGCCTTGGCAATAGCTTTTGATCTCACATGCGACATGTGAGTCACACACCAAATGGTCCACGAAGCTTGATTGGGACTTTCCGAGTGTGTGTTTCTCGCTTTCCCTTTATACTTATAATTACGTAGACAATGTTATTTTTAGCTTACGGGGGAGCCCTGGTACCCATAATACAAGTTAAATCTTATCATGGGTGCCAGAGTTCAACTTGCATTTGTGCCCTGAATGTTTGCTGTTTATTGTAAGTAAAATTGTATGTATTTTTTTTTTTGTTTTATTCAAAATCAGTGTCAAAACTTTGAGTACGTGGGTCACTGCTCTAGATCCCGGTGTACAGGAGTCATAATGGACCTGTAGGAAGATCGTTTTCTTGAGCAAATTTTATTCATTTCACAAGTTACTGTTTATCTAACTGAACGTTTAACAATTAACTTTAAACTTTGTATTGTGGTACTCTTACTTTACCCAAACAAAACATGGAACAAATTGGGAACTATATCCTTTTCCAGTTCATAAATGTCGCGGTACTGAAATCAACAATAAAAAAAGAAAATAAACAACAAGTTTGAGACCATCCTTTTGTGAAGTGGGCTAAAAATGTGTTTCTCACAAATGTAATCCTTAACAGGACCTGTAGGAAGATCGTTTTCTTGAGCAGGTTTTAATTATTCCCAACAAGAGACTGATCACCTGACAACATATTTAAGAATCAAGTGTTCGTGAGAGGAAATTCTCCTACTCCGATCACTAGGTGGAGCTATACTCGTTGTATTCTATATAACTGGCCTACCATATGATTGGGCTTCGTAATTTGTATTTTATAGAAAATAATTAAAAAATTACATGCACGATACTTCGTTTGACGAACAATTTATTTGTTAAATTTCATGTAAACTTTTATGCTTTGTGACGTCCTTAACCCGACTCTGTTTTAGCTGACGACTACAAACTACCGTCCTTTCCCGTTCCAAATTTTAAGACGTAGAAAGATAAGCGAAATAAGATTTTCATAAAAAGTTACTTCATCCCTCGCAGACTTCTTTAATTTGAAGCTATCGCCAAATTAATTCTTACTGACGTGTTCAGACACATACCACCGATCAAATGTTTTGTAGTTAATACCGTATTTGTCGCTTGCAGGCCACCAGAGCGATTTATGCGTGAGGTGGCTCGACGTACAGTTGCTAGACTTCAAACACCTGCAACACACAATTGTTTTACTGTCAATAATTTATAGACCCTGGAGTCTTCTTACAAATCTAATGTTGATAATTGAAACGATAGATTAAAGTACATAAATTTTTGCATTGCTAAGAGACAATATTTAAATTACATTTCTAAATTCGACACAACGACAAACAATTTGACATTTTGACAAATAATTAAAAGTACCTAAATCTTTATTATTTATTTTTCTCCATTTTGCATAGGACGTTTTAAAACTAAACCTTTTTTATTTAGTTATATGTTTATTGAATCTCACCTTCAAAAAAAGTTCCAGTCTTCCTAGTGACGGTTCTCCTTTCAATACCAGTTTAACACAACATTTCTTCGTAAGGACGACTTTCTCTTAGATACAACTATACACAGTCGTGTGCCTCAGCAGCAGAAAAACTATCCAGCAATCTGGAACATATCTGAAAGAAAGAAATAAAATTTTGATTGAAAAACAAATGAAAGTAATGGAGACCTAAACAGGATCAGCATCTAATTTTATTTTAATCATAAAATGAATCAGATAGTTAAAGAGAAATACTCTCTTCAAAGCCTTAGAGACTATAAAAGACAGGAAAAGTTATTCAACCTGGGTAATATAATAAAAGACTATTCTTTCTAACGCTTAGCACGAAGTATGCTTTGAAATTTGTTTCTAAACGAATTGGTGGACTGACATCTGTTATATTTGACAACTAACTGTAACAGAATTAATAGCTCAAAATTCAAAATGTTAAAAATAGTAACGAACTGCATGTCTTCCTTCCTGCAAAATACTAGTATAAATTTTAGTGCACCTACGTTTGTATGATCTGTAAATATTTGTTTCGAAGTTTGGGTGGTGGTTTTTGTGTATAATATGTATGTATTTACAAAAAAAAAAGAATATAAGTATTGTATCAGTCGGTCTAGTTATCATAGCACAAGCTCTCCTTAGTTTGAAACTAGATGACATTGTGTGTCAAATGTCCTAAATGTTTATTTATTTAGGTACCTTTTAAATATAGTTTCACAGAAAATATTCCCAACTTTATGTTTACTGTTACTGATTGAAAACTACATAACTAATTAGTCAACTCTTGTTAACTTACTTTGTTTGAAATCTTTAAATTGTAAACATGTAATTAGATGTAAAGATTTAGAACAAATTACTTAATATTCACAACAAAGTGTTCTGTGTTTAAAAACTGTATGTACCTGGTAATATAATATAATAAAAATAGAACTAAGACACATTACACCAAGTAAAAGCTTTGTGAAAACATTAAATAACTCCAAATTATATATAATAGTATACAAATATGTGTTTTAGCATTGAAAAGCAAATTTTTCTCTAAAATGTGGGTACTCATCAAAATAAAATTTACAAGCAGAAGTTAAATATTTTTGTTTCTCTCTCTTGTAAATACAAATAATACACAATTACTTAAAACAAATATAGTATTATAGGCGTGTTCTATGTCTGATGAGTGTTTCACCGTAACCAACATAACTTTAAATATTGCAAGTTAAGTAACTTAATGGATAATTTAAATTAACCACAACAGAGTACTGTGATGGATCCTAATATGAAGTTTAGGGCAACAGAAGGCTTTGGAGTTGTTGGTAGTAACCTGGCTTTTAAAATTTTTTTTTAAATAAAGCCGTTAAATCTTACTTTACTAAAAGAAATACATACAAATTATGAAACTAAACTGCTACAAGTTTATCACCTGTTACGTACAGATATGAAGGGCTGTTTAAATAAATTAATATTCCTTAAGTAAAGATTTAAGGTTCCAGTTGTCTCTAAACATTTCTGTAGCTAGTTGCTTCAACGTTAACATAAGAAAATAAAGTACACTGGGCTGAAGGCTCACGGTATCTTTGAGAGTTGTAAAAGATGGAGCTATGGACCTACATAGTAGGTATGGTGGTGGGAACTGTAGATACCCGCTTGTGGTCCTGTGTCTCTGTTACTATCAGACGAACGCCACAGCCAATCAACGTCAGGCCATATTGCAGCACCGTCAGATCATATTCAAATTTTAAGAATAGGTACTGTAAAAAATATTAATTTTTTTATCACAAACAAACAAAACAGGATTGCTTCACAAAAACATGTACATAATACATAAGTAATATGCAAATTAAATAAAATTAAACTTACGTAAAAAAGCTATTTTGATAAATTCATGTCCCTTCCACTCCTCAGGCTGCACATGTTGTACAAAGGCGGCGCTACAATCTAAGGGGGTTCGTGACTTTCTTCTTCCTCACAACTTGTTGCTTTACTGTTATGCTCCATTGCCACCAGCAGAACAAGCTTCAGACAAATTATAAGCGCCTTTTACATAACATTGCTTTACTACCTACCCACTGCCCGTCATATTGCTATAGTCTTTATTAACGCCTGTGAAACTTTCTATTTCCGCTTTGGAACTCTGTGTTTTAACCTCGACGCAAAGAGGGGTGTTATAAGTTTGAATGCTATATCTGTCTGTGGAATCATAGCTCTTAAACGGATGGATGGATTTAGATCCCATTTTCTTTAGATAAAATCACTAGCTTTTGCCCGCGGTTTCACTCGCATGGAATTTGGTCTGCCACGTTAAGTTTCGTAACAGATCATTTTAATTTTTTTTCTTTTTAACATACGAACAATCCTACGGTACATCATCTTTGTGTAACTTCAATGGTTTAGGCAGGGTACGCCTAGATCCACCCGGCGCCTCTATCGTAGTCAATTCGGTCCTCGTACCGGTTCAGGCCCAGATGAAATATCTGGGCCTGATCCTCGACGGCAGGTGGCTCTTCGACGAGTACTTCCGACTACTTTCTCCAAAGCTGGTCGGCGCTGCTTCTGCCCTTGGGCGACTTTTGCCGAATTCGGGTGGAGCCAGCGTCGCGACGAGACGGCTATACACGGGGGTTGTCCGGTCAATGGCGCTGTATGGTGCACCGGTGTGGGCGGCGGCTCTGACCGCCCAGAATAGGGCTCGCCTCTGGCGCCCTCAGAGGATATTGGCGGTTAGAGCCATACGCGGTTACCGCACCGTATCGACGGAGGCGGCGTGCGCCTTGGCCGGAACTCCCCCGTGGGATTTGGAGGCAGAAGTGTTCACCGAAGTTTATCGGCGGACGGCTGACTTCCGGGCGGGTAGCGGCATACGGCCCCGTCCCGAAGAGGTACGCGAGTGGCGTGAGGCCGCTCGTCGAGCCACAATGGCTCGTTGGTCGTCCCGGTTGGAGACTCCACGTGCTGGCTTTGCCCTCGTGGAGGCTCTCCAGCCGGTCATCGCCGAGTGGGCAGGGCGGCAACACGGGACCCTTTCCTTCCGACTGACGCAGGTCCTTCCCGGGCACGGTTGCTTCGGGAAGTATCTGCACTCGGTAGCCAGGAGGGAATTGAGTCCCGCCTGTCACCACTGCGACTGCAGTGAGGACTCGGCTCGGCACACGCTAGCGGTTTGTTCCGCCTGGGCGGCGCAGCGTGGGGTCCTCACTGCAGTTATTGGAGGAGATCTCTCGCTACCGGCCGTCATACGCTCCATGGCCGGTAGCGACAGTTGTTTTACCGTGGTCACAACCTTCTGCGAAGACGTAATTTCGCGGAAGGAGGCGGCGGAGAAGGCCCGAGAGGACGATCTCCACTCGGACCCAATTCGCCGCCGGCGAGCCGGGCGGCGAAGGCGCGCATACCAGTGCCTCCTGCCGCCTTGAGTGTGGCCGCGGGTGGATGGAACGAGTTTTCCCCTCCATCCGCTATAGTGGCCAGCCGCGAGGAGGTGACGTGCACGTGTGCCGTACGTCGCCTAAATAGAGAGTTTATCCGCAGATGGTGCCCGCTTTAGCGGGCAGGCGCTAGGAGGGATCTGGATGTCGTAATAGCAGTGTGGTTTTAGTCGGTCCGATTCCGACACACCGCCTCGCCGTAAACCCCGGTGGGGTGACGGCCCGAGGGGGTTTCCACACGTAAAAAAAAAAAAAAGAAAGGGTACGTCTAGATAACTCTTAGAGGCCAGATTATTTTCGTACTTATTGACATGTATCGTTACACTACGACCCAATTTACATAAAATAATTACAAATTGTGGCCTATATATTATTCAAATGTATAACCTATATTAATGTTAACTTTTATTCAAATCCGTCCAGTAGTTTTTTCGTGAAAGAGTAACAAACATCCATAGTTACAAACTTTCGCATTTATAAAATTAGTAGGGTTATTTATAGTGATGCTTGTTAGCTATTCATGATAAAAATCACATCAGCCAATCCGCGGATATCACCATGTTAACATTTTCGTAAGAAGCATCTTAACACAAATCATACTACGTATGTACGTATAAGCATTGTTTTTGATTTTATTGTAAATCTAATAATGACCGACAATTAGCAGAAGATATCTACATTACTCTAAGAATAAAGTCGTGTTTGTGGTCATTATATTTTATTTTTTAAACACATTTAATATAATTTGAGTTAAAAAAACACAGGTTTAAAAAGTGAACTTCGTACAGCACTATTAAGGTTCAATTTATCGAGATCTGTAAATGTGTTATATTTAAAACACATGATTATGACTAAATACATATAAATATTGCAGAAAAATTACATCCTTATACACAGAAGTTCACAGAACTCCTACTCAAAAGCCACCAACTGTTTCAAACTCCGGACTTTCATGGGCGGCGGTAATTACTTTACATTATGCTCATTAGCCTATTGAATGATGAAAAAAAATAAATAACCAAACTAATTAAAACTTTGTTATGAATGAGAATCAAACTCACAATTTCTGGTAACATTCGGGATCACTAAATACTGGAGTCAAGAGGCCTGTTAAATTGTATATCCATCTTTTGTAACTTTCATCGTCGTGAGCATACCATTGTAGTGACTTGCCTTAACATTATGTGTCTACCTATATATTTATATATATAATATATTATTTATTTAAATTAAATGTTAAGTATACAAACTGTCTTTATTAGTAGATATTATTTTGTTGACAACGGCCGGCGTAGTTATGGTCTATTGTCCATCGACCGGCTACGTCACGCGAGCCGGATGCGTGTGGGCGAGACGGTGATATCTCACTGTTGCGCTTGCGCACACGCACCGCGCCAGCGCGAGATTTGAGGACGGACAGTGCCTTCCTGGTCCTACCGCCGATAATTCGCCGCGCGCTGATCGTTACTTCCTTATTAATTTTACGTTCTCTCGATCTGTCGTTTCTATCACTCCTTCTTTTCCAAACTGAACTTGTGTAGTGTGTAATCCTTTTCAATAAACTTTCATTCTGTTTCTTGTGCACCTTGGACTATTTAATTCTTACTCCATCTTCATTCTTGCAACATCAACCCCACACAATACTCTACACCATAAACAAATCTGTTCTGTCTCGCTACATCTATAAGAAATATATCGTTGTTCAGCTCGTTCCGGAATATTCTCAGCCGTTACCAAATATTATAAGAGGACGTGGGTAGGTAGTAAAGTGATAATATATAAAGTTCGAGGCGGTCTGTATTCGTTCAATATCCGTTCTGCTGGTGTCAACGCGACCCCGGAGTAAATAAAAGAAGTTTTAAAAATGTAGAAAGAAATAAACCTTTAAATTGTTGCCCGGTCCGTAGTGGGCAGGGCTAGGAATTTGTTGAAACATGATTTTCCAGGTAAGTTGATTTTTTTTCACCACAATTTCTGTTTCTCTAAGACAATCCGGTTTTCTCTGTGTCTGATATTTTTTTAATTCTCCTACAGCATTCTTCAAATTTTGATACGAATTGAAGTTTAAACTGCATATTGGCTATGGCATGGGCTTGTCAATCACCTGGATGTCGTAATAGCAGCGGTTCCCGGATCCCTCCTATCTCAGGCGCAGAGTAGCACACTGTGTGGTAGTTTAGTCGGTCCGATTCCGACACACCACCCCGCCGTAAACCCCGGTGGGGTGACGGCCCGAGGGGGTTTCTGCACGTTAAAAGAAAAAAAAAATGGGCTTGTCAACCGCAGAGGCGCAGAGAAGACCATAAACAGGTACCCAGTTTCTATCACCTTTATACGTCACATTCAGATCCGTAGACCTCGATAAATAACTCTTCAGATACAGCGAGCCTTTAACCTAGGACAATGTATTTAAAGAAATTTGTAGGTACCCTCAGCTTTTACCATTGGTTCACTTTAATCTCCTCATAAAAATAAGTTAATTTAAATAATGTTTTATATCATTACGTTTGCCCATTGCTCCGCTCGCGTGTATGTCGGCTATTGCGGTGAGAAGTAACCAATATTACTCACTGATAATGTAGCTGTCCATTGGTGAAATGATTTTTCAAGAAAAATCACATAAATAGCTTTTAATGGTCCACTGCTGGACATAGGCCTCGCCTTAGAAAGGAGATTTTAGCTCCCGCACAAGGCTGGCAAGGCGGGTTGGTATAGTTTGTATCAAGTTCTCATTCTCTTTGCAGTGATGTTATTCTGCGTAATTAACTCCTTTAGCCGCCTCTTACGACACCCATCGGGTGAACAGGAGGTGACACTATATACTCTATTCTTAATCCATCACCACACAGATTTTTAAATCGGTTTACTGTTTTGGAAGAGAGAACCTAACATACAAACTCACATACGCGTTTATAATATTAGTTACGATATGTCAAACAAGCTGACGACAAAGTTAATTAGCAGCCAATCTCAGTATGATAATTATTTTGAATATGTTTCAGTTAAGTAGTGTAGTAGGTATATTTTTATTTATAGATTTCTAAAAGTCAGGTACCCACTAAATGCCCAATTTGTGAACCATTAATATTACGTATGACACACCTGTAATGATATATTTGTGTCCGTTTTAAGTTATTGTATATTAACTGTGCTTTACAAAGCTTTATCATAATGTTTTAGGTTCCTTAATATTATAAAACAATGACGTTAAACTTTTCTTATAATATTAATTGTGATGTGTGTCTACCCACATTTTCAGAAAAGTAAAATTCTAATTTATTTTGTGTTTTTACCAATAATAGAATATATATTTGTTAGCATATTGTTTCTAAACGAATTAATTGACGTTTGCCCAAGGTTTTATTAATTATATTTCATTGTAGGAGCAGTTTTAAATTAGACATTTAGTTTTACACCCTTTCGTAATCGTGCAGTAAATAATTCTATCATATCTAGCAACAGCCTTTTACAGTCCACTGCTGGACATATACCTTTCCTTAGCAAGGAGGTTTAGACCTACTATACCACGCTGGCCAGACAGGTTGGAATGGGGTTTGTTTTAAGTTTTCCTTCCCTTTGTAGTGATATTTGCCGGAATAGTTTGTTCCCTTAGTCGCCTCTTACGCACTCGCGCGATGAATAAGGGTAGTAACACTATATATTTTTAATCCGTTACCACACGAACAAGACAAACAGTATATAATGGCGTCCAGCTAATTTGTGTACAATTTAAACATTTTATCTATTAACTGAGATATTCATAATTAGCTTAAATATATCGACTTCAAACTACCTCCATTAATATATTTTGTAAGGCACTATTTTCATTTCTTAATTTTCACCCTTATATGAGGTTTCGATATAAAAATAGTTTAAAACTGTTGTAGTTCTAAGATGAGAAACAAAAGAGAATCAAAGTTTTTAGACAAGTTGGTGAGCAATAGATTATTTGCAACAGGCCGCGTCCACTACTTTATACACGTGATGTTAGGGTATTCCCCTTTTTTATTGTTTTGTTTTCACATCATTTAAACTTTGCCTGGACTGCCACAAACTCTTGAGTTTTAGTGAGACGTGACACAACAATCTGTTTTCAAGTATGAGATACCAATTTTAATTATAATTTATATAAAAATATTGTTTCAATTTAACGTACATAACAGAATAACAGTAAATAACAGAATTGAATTCGTAAATTTAAGGACACATGAATGTAACAACTTTTATATATGTATTATATTTTAATAGTTTATAATGTGTTTTTTAATTTTAACTTTTATATTTTGAATAATCCGACAGACCTATTGGTTTAGTGGTTAGTGACCTCGACTGCTAAGGCGAAGGTTGTGGGTTCAATTCCCACTCAGGACAAATAATTGTGTTGAGCATGATGGTTAGTTCTGTCTCTATATATATATAATCTCTTGATATATATAATCATACATACATATGTAACACATGTAATACATATAACATATGTAAGAATGATTATCAGCAGTCTGGATTCAGTCCAGATTCCCAATCGGGCATAATCTGTATTGTGTTATCACAGTACAGCCGTGTGTAAGATTTGTGGTGTTATAATTATTACTTTATTTTTTAACTAAAAAAATACATTTTAACTTCAAATATTATATATATTTTTTATTTTATTTATGTTATAATTTAATATTGATATATTTTCGTAGTAGGACAAGTAGCATTGTTGGTTTTAGAGATGCAAAAATTGTTCCATTTTCGGGGTAAATTTTATTATTTCTAAATACCCACACTTAGTTATGGCTGTTAATGGTAAAAAAAACAATTGTAATCTTTGATAATACAATAGGAACTACCTCAATGGTCTAGCGGTAAGCGTTTCCAACTGCCGATCAAGAGGTCTCAGGTTCAATTACCGCTTCGGGCCCACGTTTTACTGGGTTTTCTCTTACAAGAAATTTCTAATTATAGTCGAAATGACTAATAATATGAAAGTTGGTGGTGTTTCGCCGTTACATAAAAGGGCACGTTCAGCAGTCAATCCCGGTTGATATAAACATCTATGGCAATCGTTATTGGGAAGTCGGTACCTCAAATATACTAACAAACGTGTGGGAATCGGACCAACTAAAATCACACGGTGTGCCACTCTGCGCCTGCAATAATAGGAATCCGGGAACTACTGTGGTATTCAGATCACATCTGTTGCATTAGTAGCCGATCCCTAATAATGTTGGAAATTATATAGGGTAGGAAAAAGATAATACAATGAAGCTGGTCAACTCAATTCCAAGTTCGATATGTTGTAACGCTGTAATGTCTATAAGGGTTACGTATAATTTCATTTCTGCGTCGTTTAGTTTGTTTCAGCTTTTTTGTAGTAAACGGGAGCTGTGAATGAGAACTGTGTTCATTTCTGTGTCGGGTTTTATTATTAGAGGGTTTGCTCTTGTTCACTTTAGTTTTTAGCTTGTTGTGTAAAATTCAATCGCGCAGAGAGTCAACATAAGCTTAAACACAGGTACTCTCTAGTTGTCAGATGAATGTTTTATGTAAGGCTTTCATGTTTCCAAGTAGTTTATTTACATCTAATTTGTGTTTTTAATTGAAACGTAGAAGTTTATTTAGCTAAAAGACCGTTGACAAATGACTGAAATTAAATTTTACGTCATAAATTAAATGTGACAGATGTCAGTTCGTTTCGAAATAATTTTGAAAGACACACTTCAAGCTTAGCGAGAGATATTTGACTTTTATTGGATTATCTATGTTTTGATAAGATTTTATTTTATAGAATGGTTTTTATACATAGGCACTAGGGTGTCCCTTATATGACAAAAAAAAATTTTTTTTCGAATTTCGAAATGCATACCCTCTATAATTTTTACTAATGCTATAAGATACTTAAATATAAAACTTTATCAATCTAGCATAATTGCAACCAGTGCCGACCGAGCTTCAAAGTTTATTAAAAAACGTGTTTTGTCCTAAAATTTCAGTCTGCTATAATTTCACTATAAATGCAATGAATTAAGTGAATAAAATTAAATAATAAATTAGATGAACATTAATCTTTAATTAAAAATATAAAGAAATATGAATCATTCAGGGTAACTTCTTTTTAGAGTAGTTTTTTTACAGTCTGGATACAATTTTAGATGTTCCTGGACACAGCGCAGCAAGAACTGTTTTTGTTCTTCTTCAGCCGTGATAACTCCGTTAAAATCTTGCATTAATTTAACAGCCCTTTCAGCAGTATCATTTACAACTTGCAAATAACTTATTCTTCTTTTAGCCTCCAGAAAAGCAGCATTGTTATTCCAAGAAGATACATCTTCCTTTAGAAAACTGTCGTCGATCTACAGTCGTGATAAAAATTGTTTGCTCTTTTCCGATACGAAATCATTCAGTGCTTTGTCTAAAAAAAAAAGAAAAATAAGTTAAATAACAAATAAAAATCAACAACAATTTTGAAAATAAATAAATAAGTATTGGACATTGAAATTGAAATCCAACAAAAAGTCAATTTAACTTACCAAACAACTTTTGAGTCAGTTCTTTCTTCGACAGGTCATAGCGTTTGCTAAAATCCGAGATTTTGTCCCTGTTGAAGTTGACAATCATCTTCTTCTTAGTTTGGTTGTCAACTTCATCATCAAATAGTGATAGAATGACTGTCTCTTCACATAAATACCACAAGTGATGGCTGAACTTGCTTATAGAAGCTTTAGAAATTGTTGCGTCAACTTTTTCATACTCTTTTAACATCTTCAAGAAGCGCAAATCTTGATTAGGTGCTTTGGTCGCCACTGTACATTCGAGCCAAAGTTTAACATACAATATTACGAGAAATAAGCAAACATCTTGTAGAGCCTTTTTGTCCTTCGCAGTTACTCTGCATTGTGACTGAAGTAAACATATTTTTAAAGAATAGATCGCTCTCGCCATCCAGCGTGCCTGATGTATAGCTCCGGAGGGCCTTAGTTTTAATTTTTCCTCTGTGTCTCCTCCTAAAACTATTACGCACAGTTCGACCAATTCGCGGTAATCATCTCTTACAAAACCTTTATCTAATTCTGCCTTATAAAATAGTAACAACGCTTGAATGTCTGTCTCGGCAACTTGTGCTTTTACAAAATTAAGAGATGGTTCAATTTTAGTACAATCAATGTTTTTCCAATTTTCTTGAAACTTTTTGAACATCGGAATATCTGGGCTACTAGTAATTTGCTTAATCTTGGTTTCAAAGACAGCTTTTAGGACCAATTCATAAACATGATGACGACAGGCGAAAAGCAACAATTCTCTTCCTAAAGTTTGCTCCAAAATAGCACAAGCTCCATTGAAACGGCCCATATTGGAAGCTGTTGTGTCGCAGCACATTATTTGCACTTTATCATAAAGGTTCCAGTCAAAGAGAGCTGCTGATACAGCCTTCGCTTGATGTTTTCCAGAAGAACTTTCTAGTTTCGGCACTGCAAGAAGCTGCTCTCTATCGTCAAATGAAGCTATAACTGGCAAGCGTTCTTCTTTTGAACTCCGTACATCCAACCCCGGTAATAGTTTTCCATCCCAATGGACTGTGACTATGTCGGGTACATTGTTTTGGAAGTTAGATTTTATTGCTTCTGCCCTTGATTTTCTAGTTTCAGTACGAATTCGCTGAATCGAGGATTTGTTAATATAGAAATCATCGCTGCTCAGACCAAGCGCTTCTACCACCGCATTAAGAATGTAAACGGTATCTCTAATGCTTAACTGGCATCGATCTAAAGCTGCAACTAGTTTAGGTGTTATAAGATTCTTTCTACCTCTTTTTGAACTTTGTTCATGGCAGGGAACGTCCAGCAATCTGAGTTCAGAATTCAAGATCTGTTCTTCGTCTGAATCTTCTACACTGTCTAAGTTATTTGTGGTGGAAGTAGATGCAACAGCTAGTGATTCTCTTTGTCTTACAATCCTTTCCTCTTCTTCCAATCGTCGTTGTCTAGATCTTTGTTCTTTTTCCGCCAATTTTTTATCTACACCACCTAAGCATCCCGGTCGACCTGGCTCTCTCTGTTTCATTAAAAATAATTTATCTTCCTCTATTTTCATTCTCTCAAAAGCATCAGCATGTGCAATATCAAACAAATTATCAAGATTAATTATAAAATTGTTCTCACGACTCTTAAACGTAATCTGAGTTTTCTTACAATTTTTTTTGCAACTCTCTCCAAACATGATATAAATCAATAAGTTGCTTCACGCAGTTAGGAAATGCCCTTGTTGGAATTCTTGCTTTTCCCCAATATATGATGCACTCCCTAATCACAAGATTTGCACTTTCACTAACAGTCAATTTAACCTCACGAATATTGTAAAATAGGACTGAGAGAACTTGTCGATTAGATGGTAATTTTGCACCATTTATTTGGTAGCTAGTCAATCCGATAAGAAAAATATTTTGTTTATCACTCCGTAATTCCACCGACATGTTTACGCACTAAACAATGAAGCACTAATAGTCTCAAAAATCACGTACGAAATGGCAAATAAAACATGTCGTAACAGGTCACTGGGCAGTACTTAAGCAACTTGTATCGACAAGTTTAAATAGCAAGTCGGCACGGGTTATCGTTTATATATCGAACTAATATTTTTTTCTAGACAATATAGGGTTATTACGAAACTTTTAAGAAGGTATGCGTAAAAAAATATCGAACTTGAAATTTAAGGGACACCCTAATAGGCACCTTTGTACATGTACACTGTCTTTAGTGTTTATAATTTTAAATTACGTGTTAAGCCTGTTGAAGTATTTGTAACCTGTGATATTATTTAACCTCTAGGCCGCCATAGCGTGGGTCGCCATACTGCACTGTCTTCATTCGCAGTGAGTACGCCGACCACCACTCTTAGATTCTATTCATGCTTTACATCAGGCAGAATAGTCACTTTGGTAGGTTTCTATAAAAAAATAATATTGAAAGTTCATTTCTTACTTCCAGATATGTTCGAGGTTGGTAGTGTTTGTAGCTCGGTCACGCGGATGGATGCAGTTGCATCTAGAAGAAGGGTATCCTTTTGGAGGTGTGATGTGATCCACTGGTGTACAGGAGGCCTTTGGGAGCTTGTTGGCAGGTAAGAGTAAAATATTAAAACAAACCATTAAACTAAAACAACGTACGTTCTGTAGTACGTGTTATATAAAATAATACTTGCGTTTGTGACGAGCTTATGATAACTGCTTTGTTGGTCTACTGGTGGTACTTCGTTGATGTACGTGACAACCGATCAAGAGTTCGTGGGTTCGATTTCTGGCTCGGACCAAAGTGTTTTTGACTTTTTCTGATTATAGAACTGCTAAATAACAGTCTGGTGTTTGTAAGTTGAAGTTTGGAAGTTCAAAGTTTTAATTCCCGTGCCTCAGAGAGCACGTAAAGCCGTTGGTCATGCACCCACTCTGCTCGTGTCCGATAGCCGTCCCATTGGATTGTGAAAGTGAGTGAACAGAAAGTGCACTCTACGTTTGCGCATACGCTTGCGCACTATAGCAGGTATATCCTGCGTAGTTTACTGGTCTCCGTTGAGATGTCATCATGGCCTAATCGGCTACGAGTATATTATCATGATGTAACTGACTTGCCTAGTATTTAAGTACATTCAATATATTTTCTTCTGTGTTAAATTTGCGTATTAGATTATTACGTAGTACGTATTATTGTTAAACTTTAGCTTGACTGTGAAAACAATTGTCGTTTTATAGTGTTCATCGCAGTGACGAGAGGAAGAGCTGATATAGTTCATCTATCAAATATGCGACGATAGTTACCTCAAGTGCAAACCGTGTTAATGGTTACACGTTTAGCTTAATTTATTTTGAATGTTGGAAGACATCAACTAAACATGGATTTCACGATAACAGCCTTACGACCCCAAACACTATTTCTTTATGAATAACTTATTTTTAAGTTATAATCGGCAACTAGAAATTTCACAAAACAGAAAGGTAGTCATTGCCAATAAGAAGCGATAGTTACAGAAAACTGTAATTAGAACCATAGTAATTGGGCTTTGTTTTGAAACTATTTGTACTTTGCGTCTATTCAAAAGCGTGGTAGCTTTAAAAAGCCGTAACAAAAAATACAATCTTATAAAAAGTTGAGGAATTAAATGATTAATTATTAAAAGAGAAAACCAACCAAGTGCATATTAGGTCAGGCGCAGCTTAACGTTACGTGGTCGATTACCTGTTTAAAAACAATGAGAGTTTCTACTCGCGTATTTGGTCTCCTGATGGTTTGTGGCTTTCATTTTCATTTGATTATATATGAGACCCACAGTTTCTTGTTACATTTCAAATTAACTCCAAAAGCAGAAGAACTTTCTCATTAGGTTGTATTTTTGTAACTTCAGAATTACGTCATTGGTGAACTTATTTATATAAAACTTTTATACTTAAGTGGGTTTTCGTTTGGTCTCATACATGTATATAAAAAAAAACCTCTACATCTATTTTACATTAATATTTACACTAATATGTAGTCACTAAGCTTTGTGCTTTAGACAAGTTTAAAGATGTAATATTTCTCCCGAGAGTTAGGAAATTTTGTTTTTCATATTCAGCAGTTAAGTATTTCTGAAGCAAGGCGTTTTTTGTGCTTTTTCTTTGATATTTGCTTTTTTGATACAAACATCTTACAGTGACCTTATCACTTGTCATTGCATTTCAATAAATATTTGTATTCATCAAGATGGTTCCCCGAGGCCAATCATTCTTGTTCTAAGCTTAATTGTTACCTGTCTTATTCTAGTCTCGATATTATTAAACAAATGAGTTTTCAAACTACAATAAGGTTGACGGTCAATAAAATCAAATGTTAACGTCTGAGACAACAATGTTTGAGCAAAAGTACTTTTTCGTCAGTAAAGAAGTATAGCGTTTACATATATTGTAAAAGTAAAAGAAAAGAAGTTAAACAATCGTCTTGAGGTAACGACTGATATGTTAAACTACTTAAATATCGTAAAAATTTGAACAAAGCTCAAAACAATATGAATCTTCGCACAAGCCATCGCCGCAGAAACAAATACAAACGTAATTATTACATTATTTGTTACAATAAACCTGAGCATCAAAACTAAAAATTATAAATGTAAGCTTATCAGTAGACGTTACGAAAATAAGTTAACATGTAATAAATCAAGATTGAACTTCAAATACATTTAGTTGTTACTTCACTCGGCTCTTTTTCACTACTGTCAGAGCTAAACTCTCTCCACTATGAGTCGTACTATGTTTTGTTACACCCGGCTTGATGATACCGCCGGTGGCGATGATGCTAGCCTTGCCCCAATGTTAGTACGCGCAAAGCCCGACGCTCTCTCTCTGGCTTCGGCGAGATTCACTTCGAGGCGGGCTTTCTCCCTTTCATGAGCCTTATTCTCGGCTACGAGAAGTCTCCTGCCTCGACAATGGAGCGCACGAGTGCCAAAAGGGCCTCATGTTCAGGGCTCTTTGATACTTCAGGTGTCTGAAGTAAGCAATCGGCTAAGCCGATTGCCTGCTCGATCCGTTCCACGGGGTTGCCAACTCTGCGGCGTAGCTCCACCACGCTTACGTCACTCGTGGTAGTAGGCGTTGTCATGTCGGATGCGACCTTTTCAAGTAGAACCTTGAGCAAGAGCTTACCTTCGGTCCTCTCTGATGTCGCAGATCCGCCAATCTGCCTCTCCTGGGCCATCCGCCCAGTCTTGGGAGGTCGACCTCTGCGACGAGCCCCCCAACGGTTTGTACCCCCTTTGACTAATGTGACCTCGTCACTAGAGGCCGACAGCATGCTTTCTTCTCCTGCGTGGGTCTGGCGCCTTTTTCTTTTTTGAGCAGTCTGTTGGTACTGTTCTACAGCTGACATCAACGGGGTGCTCGCACCACTCCTTTCCGAGGCAGTGTCACAATCTAACACTGCTTCACGGTTTTACGCGTCCTTCGTGATATGTTGGTCGCCGGATTTACCGCGGCGACGGGCGGGTTTGGCAGTGGTTGCTCCCCCCAGAATACGACTGGGAGCTGCCGGAGCCTTTTGGCTCCGGGAGGGATTCCCCAGGCGAAGTGCGTCTGGGACCCTCCTGGGTAGGTGAGACCTTTACTTTACCCATGCCATGTTTTTGAGTTTAGTGTCCTCCGACAATAGGACGCCTTCGGCACTGGATTCCCTCCAGCGACTCAGCCCATTGCCAGGCGTCAGAACGTGGGCTTGGGGTTTTTTTAGAGAGGTTTACGTCCTTGTGGGTCCGAAGAACCACCGGTCCTGTCCGTTCAGGATTACGGCTGGGCCGGACGGGGTCTGCACCAGACCGGGTCCGTCCGCCCCAAGGTTTTTTTAAAGAGGTTTACTTCCTCGTAGCCCTCGAAGAGCCGTCGCTCCTGACTGCAAATAATCAAGTTTACGACTTGGCCGGACGGTGGTCTGCATCAGACCAATGTCCTCTACCTCTGACAGTGCCAGCGGTTGAGAACCCGTCCGCCCGCTGGCATACTCTCTACGATGCCCTCTGCTAAACAGAGGGACACGTAGAAAGCCTCCGAATGACCCTCACAAGGGTTTTTCCCACCTCGGCCGGAATTCGCCGTAGGCGGCAGCGTCTCTCCCATTTGACGAGAGAGACGCTGCCGCCTCCGTTGCCCAGGGTGTACCACGTGGTGGGAAGGGATCCCTGAGAAAATTAAAATGAAAACTATAAACTAAATAAATGTTAATATAGAAGTCACATGAATGAGTTTGGTGCCATTTGTGTCGCTTAGCTGGTCGTGGTCTATGACAACGTAGTTCATCATTCCGGTGGTTAGTATTAAAACCTGTAACTGTGAAATAAAATTTCTTAACATTTATTTAGTTTAGTGATTATATTGAGCAGTTTTAGAATTTTTGACATATTTCACAAACTGCGTCTGGTTCTTCTGCTTAAACCGTTTTATATTGAACTCGAGAAGAATTTAGTAATTAATTTTATTGTGAACATTCTGTGAAATAGAACTCGTTACTTTTAATAGATTTTAAAAGGAAACGGTTTTCAATTTGCTTTACTTGTTACGATTGTTACCTCAGGAGTCCGCTATTTATACATATGTAAGTACGTCTACGACTTATTTACTGTCACGTTCGACAGAAAAAATTGTATGTAATACTTTACAGTGAATTTGTGACTTGAAGAACACAGAGATTATATGAAGTTTGAATTCATTAAAATGATTCACTGCGTCTGGTTTCCTAAACTTAAGCGTTCTGATTCTAATATTTGTTTCTCTTGTTCTAGTTTCAACATAACAAATGAAAGCATATTGAGTCAAGTTTCGGTGTGTGTGACAGCAATTTCGATGTTTTTTTGTCTGTAGGTGGTAGGCATCCAAAGCTCCATTTACCAACTACCGCAAACAATCGACCCGGACCTATCCCTAGTGGCAAGGTTCGCGAGTGTGATTGATTTTAGCGAGCTGCGCCAGCTCGCTAACCTAATTCGTCAGAACGAGGGCAATCCGTTGGCCCTCCTCAGTGTTAGTGTTAGGTACTCGAGCGTACTCGAGAAGCTAGGCGCGTTTAAATGTAACCCATAATGGATTGCACACCAACACGCAGAGTCAAACCCGGATCACTCAAGTTAGGGTACATCAACGCCAACGGCATCGGTAGGCAACGAGATGAAGTTGGCGTTTTTCTTAGGGCACACCAACTCGACATACTACTCGTACAAGAGAACTTTTTGAAACCCTCGCAGAGAAACCCAAACGTTGCGAACCACTCTGTGGTCCGCAACGATAGGATTGACTCTGCGCTAGGGGGAACTCTCATATATTACAAAAGGTCCCTTCACTGCGTACCTATGGATCCGCCTGCGCTGACTAGCATCGAGGCTTCGGTCTGTCGAATAGGCATGACCGGACACCAATCGATCACACTAGTTTCAGCCTATCTGTCACCCAATCGGCAACTACTCGAGAGCGACCTCCGAGCACTGCTAGAACTGAGCGACGCCGTGATAATCGGCGGCGACCTTAACGCCAAAAACACCCTTTGGAACTGTCACCAGTCCAACGCCACAGGCAGAGCCCTGGAGTCGCTCTCGAATAGACTAGCGTTCGACATCATCGCCCCGCTCGAACCGACCCACTATCCGCACAACGTGTCTCACCGACCCGACATTCTGGACGTGGCACTCCTAAAGAACATAAACCTACGTTTGTGTTCAGTAGAGGTGCTACACGAGTTAACTTCTGACCACAGACCTGTGGTCATGGAGTTCGCACCCAGACTGGGTCCCATCGACACAGGTCATCGTACCCCCACTAGACGAATCACGGACTGGAGGCGCCTCGGGACAAAACTCGAGGCAACCTCGTCCGTGCATCTAGATAGGATACCCGACCACATAACTAGCCAAGAGGACACCACGATGGCGATCGACTCCCTTACAGCTCACGTGCAATCGTTAATTAACGAATGCACTCGGGAGGCTCCGGCGACGAACGATCGCCGCTGGGACCTACCCGATGACGTACGTGAGCTGCTGAGGCGGAAGAACGCCGCCGTACGAGCCTACGACAGATATCCATGCGAAGCCAACAGGATCAGGTTACGACGCTTAGAAAGAGCGGTCAAGTCGCGCATCGATCAAATGCGCCAAGACAGGTGGGATAGGACACTACAAGACCTCGAACCTACCCACCTTGCCTTCTGGCAATTATCCCGCTCGCTTAAGAGAGACACCGTCACCTGTATGCCTCCTCTAAGCAGACCTAACCTTCCACCGGCCTTCGACGATATCGAAAAGGCAGAGTGCCTGGCCGAGAGTCTAGAGAATCAGTGCACGCCCAGCGTAATACACTGCGACTCGGACCAAATAGCCGAAGTTGATTCGGAAGTAGAGCGCATAATAACCTCACTTCCTACATCAACACTAGCCTCAACATCAACGCCGACGGGGACGACAGACGAACAAGACCTTGACACGGTCACCCCCGAAGAAGTCGAAACGATCATCAAGGGCCTACACGCTCGCAAGGCGCCCGGTTCGGACGGTATCACAAACAGGGTTATAAAACTCTTTCCGGAGAGGCTACTGGTCCTGCTGACGTTCATTTTCAACGCAGCGCTCAAGAACAACATCTTTCCACAACAATGGAAAGAAGCCGTTGTTATTGGGATACCCAAACCTGGCAAACCAACGTCCGAACCGACCAGTTATAGACCGATCAGTCTGCTTAAAGGATTAGGCAAGCTATACGAGCGTCTAATCTACAATAGGCTGAAAGCGTATGCCGATGCTAATCTTCTCGTCCCCCACGAGCAATTCGGTTTCCGAACCGAACACTCGTGCGTCCACCAAGTCCACCGCAACGTTGAATACCCCAGCGATCGGCTTCAACGCAACCTGTTCACAGGTATCCTCTTCTTTGACGTAGCGAAAGCTTTCGACAAAGTGTGGCACAACGGCTTATTATTTAAGCTGTCCACCATGGGAGTGCCACACGGACTCGTGCTCATCATACGAGACTACTTGTCGAATCGAAGCTTCCGCTACCGAGTAGAAGGGTCACTGTCCTCCACTCACCCCATTCGAGCCGGTGTCCCACAAGGGTCCGTGCTCTCCCCCCTACTCTTCACGCTGTATACTAGCGACATTCCGAAGCATCGGTATGTGCAGACGGCACTATTCGCAGACGACACGGCTATCTACTGCTCGGGAGTGAACCCCTCGACAGTAGCCAAAAAACTCCAGACCGCAGCCAACGCACTGGGCGTTTGGTTCCGGAAATGGAGGATAGAGGTCAACCTCGAGTAAAGCCAGGCGGTGCTGTTTCACAGAAGACAGCTAAGCTTGTATCCTTTGGAGAAGACCCCTCAGATTAGGATGTTCGGCAAGTCTATCCCTTGGGCTAGGCAGGCCAAATACCTAGGCATAACCCTTGACGACCGTCTATCCTTCGGCCCCCACATCAAGGCAGTCCGCAGCCGGGCTGCCTTCGTGCTAGGACGTCTACACTGT
Organism: Hypercompe scribonia; assembly: GCA_949316085.1. Classification (NCBI taxonomy): domain Eukaryota; kingdom Metazoa; phylum Arthropoda; class Insecta; order Lepidoptera; family Erebidae; genus Hypercompe; species Hypercompe scribonia. Next base: position 18,387,763 of record OX438983.1, on the reverse strand, counting down.
TTAATTAACGCGCGTTCAAAGTTAAATTTAAAAAACAAAGTTCGATTATACACGGCATGCATACGTCCTATAATGACGTACGGTAGCGTAGTATTCGCACACGTTAGGCCACACAGGATCCATAGGCTTCAAACACTACAGAATAGTTTCATGCGCAAAGCTACGGGAGCACCGTGGTATGTACGCAACGTCGATCTTCACATCGACCTCAGATTGCCGACCATCAAGCAATTCATTAAACAGTGCTCCCTTAGCTACTTTGACTCTGCTCCGACTCACCCCAACCCTCTAGTGGTAGCGGCCGTAAACTACATACCGAGTAAAATCTCAAAAATACGTCGACCCAAACACGCGTTAGGGGAGCTAGACGACGACATTACACGCGCTCAACGCAGAGCGAACACACTAATTACGAACCGTCCGCGTTTTCGTCCCCGTCGGCGGGGGCGGAACACGCGCCGCGTAAACCATCAACAAAACATGGGAGTAGGCCGCCCCAGTGTTTCAGCAACACCCCAAGCCGAGGTTCGTACTCCGCAGGGGGTGCCCTTGGGCAATGTTGCTTAACAAATGGCCGGTTGAGAGCCCTCAGCGCTCACCGTAACTAAACCGGGTAAAGTTGTAGAGGCCATCTGAGGCCAACAGTTAAAAATCATAAGAGTTGCAAGAGTCTTCGGGTGTCGTCAGTTGCTTACTATCGGGTGACTCGTCACCGTGTTTGACCCATATTCTATTAAAAAGAACATGTTATACAGTGATATCATTCAGATTTCAAGACATTTTTTTTTATTTTTTGCTGAAAATAAAAACAGCAAAGGTGTACCGACTGTAAAATTTTGTTTGGAATTTCTGTAACAAAACTACATATATGAATAAGTTGATTTAGAGTTTATGTGGTCGACACGTTTTTTATGTGAACCGATTCAAATTACACTTTGACAAAAGGCCAATAAGGTGATGACGAAAGATTAAGATTACTTACGGTATTGCAGTCAACGATTTACAGATTTAGTGCCGATAAGTGCTCACGATTGGTTGGATTCGCACCCTATCCGTCAGCCTAATTCTAAACGTCGACATTTATCTTTACTCTTCTTTGATTCTGAACATTTCGAAGTTTTTTTATAATTATTTTTTTATGGTAAGTTCAGTCACGGTAGGTATTAAACATTTAACCGTACCTTTGAGTCCCTGAAGTTTTTATTAGCTTACCGTGGTCTTGGTAACAGACTGATTGATTCAGTGGGGAGCGCCCTTCGCTATCGAGATCGTGAGGTAAAAGTTTTGTACCCACCTGCATCCTCGACATTATTGATAATTTCCTTTTTCCATTTACCGTCACCTACTACACTCACAATGTTTTTAATATCCTAACCGACGTGCCACTATTCTGATATTGAACTGATTGCGCATAAAATCAAGGTTCTGTGTTATTTACCATTGTATTTCAAAGTCTGAAACTTTAAAACCATCCTTGAAATTGAAAGATAAATATTTTTTTTTATTCCAATTGCTTCAAGCACAACTCTAACTATTTCACTGTTGCAACTATTTTATCAGTTTCTTCATGTTAAGGATTAGACTATCGTGTATGTGATGTAGAAATTTTTATTAATGCCAGGATGGTAACAACGACTGGGGGCAGAGACAAGTCTTGTCCGATTTGATCGACTAGAACTTTGCATTTAGACTCCCACCTAAATCACAAACAGAAGATTTCTATCTAGTTGCGAAGATTTTCATTAAATAAATTTTCTTTAAGTAGCATATACTTAACTTAGGTTTGTACCGGCAAGGTATTTTCAATTTCGAAATAAACCACTATCATCGTTAATGAATTTCTGTTTAAGTTTTGTTGATACAATATTGCGGCGAATTCTTCGCTGGAGACTGAAGAGGCTTTGTAGATATGTTTCATATGTGGCCACAGTTGCTCAAGCCATATTGAATATAGGATTCAGTTAGGAAGTTGTGCAATATCAACTTGATTTCATATGGGGTGTGACTTTTAAATAATATTATATTAGCAAGGAACTGTGTCTGTTAATTGCACACGTATTCAATATGAAGACTCCAGTTCATATTGTTGTCAAAGACTACGCCAAGGTATCGTTGGTGATCAACATTTTTAATAGTAGGACACTCACACTTTTGTGTCAAAGGCATATGTAAGCAGTTTCTCGGCTTCTTTAGATTTTCTTATTTACACGTTGAAGTATTTCAAATAAAATCTTGTGCTGTGGGTAGGTATTATGTATGCTTTAGAGGAGGTGTACATGGTGTAATTATTAGTAGTGAGATTTAAGATTTTAGGAACCTGAAGTAAACACTCAACAAACGCAATGAATTTAAACGGTATTTTTCGTGAGTGTTCACAGTTGGCTGGATTTGGACCTCATCCGTCAACCAAATTCTTCACAATACACAGTTTCTTACAGATTGGCACACTATACCTATATAACAAGCTAAACATTTTGCATTAAAACTGAAATAACTACTGCCATTGGTAACTTATAATGTGTTATATGAATGTATGGTCATGTTTAAAAGACGTTTACCATCGACATGAACAACTCCTGACTCGGAGAGAGTGCTCCAGCAGTGTATAGCAGGTCTCTAGCTCTTCTAGTCTATTTACAGTTCATTGTTAATAAGAGAACCTCATTGTATTGGACAGCTCTGATAACCAGAGTAACCACTACTAGTTCTCTTATTAAAGTAATTTTCGAACTTTTGGCAAATATCATATACTACATTTCCTTTTTTTGGTTTCATTTTTTTTGTTTTTCATTTGCATATCATATTTATACTCGTATAATTCAGTATAATAGAACTTCAAAACAGAAAGTAGAAGTGAAAGCAATGGTGATTTACAGTTGCTTTGTGTTTTTAGTGTAGGAAGGTTTCTTAGTCTGAGAACAAGAATCTACAGAATGGACATTGTGTTACACTACCGTGTAGACATTAACGTTTTACAATCTTGTGCTCACTGAACTACTATTTAGCGTCCGTGTGAACAGATCTTCACTTCGTAGGGACTTCCACGAGTGGTAGCAGTATTACACGTCTGGTTATTTCTAATAGTCTCGAAGTGTAAAAAGGCCTTTTTTGAACTGCAACGTTCTTGACGTCAAGTGAAGTGACAGGTCAGTGTGTGGCAGCAATTTTTATGTTTTGCTTAGGAATGGGCTTATGGTTGCAAAAGTGACTCTACCATACTCATTGTGAATGCGGACAATGTAGTATGTCGACCCACACTATAGCTACCTAGCGAGTCGAATTTTCACGCTCCTCTTGTAGGAATCGTAGTGTGGGAGAAACCCGTGCGCTGGCAGTAAGTTGCACGTTTTGACTGATTTGCACTGGAAGAAAGTGCGAATTGATACAAGAGAATATACCAAATAAAATAGTGTGCTACGGATATTATTTGTATTGTTAGTAGTGAAATTCCTGCTTCGATGTTGTGCAATTCCTTTGAATGTTCGAACTCCTAACAAGTGCAACAAATTTGTGCAAAATTCGTTTTGAGTTGCTGGTGTCTTTGGGAGGCGGTAGGAGCTTACTATCGGGTAAATTGCCACCTTCTATGTATTCTATTTAAAAAGAACATATTATATATATATATATATCTTTTCACTACACACTTTCCTATTTTTTGGTTCGGAATTTATAATACGTTGCTCCAAGGTCGTGTTGTAAATATTTCGTTTTTTTTTTGTAGGTATTAAAAATATAATACATACCTTTGAGTTACTGATGCTTTGATCAACTTGCGCTAACCCTGGTCACTTTTGCATCTACATGATCGCCATTATTGATATTATCCTTTTTCCATTTACCGTCACATACTTTTCTCAGTGTTTCTATTATCCATACTAACCGATATACCACTATTTGGGTATTGTGCTATTCTGGTGATGCGTTTTTTATCCACTCTTATAATTTGGAACCATTATTTCAATTGAAAGTTCTATGGATTTTTTTAAATTTCAATCGCTTCAAATACAACTCTTGATTATAAGGGACGGGGCATGTCAGATAATGTATTTCGGTAGTTACGTACTTTACTCACCGTCCTCAAAGTTGATAACTGGTACAATAATTAGAGATCAGTGCTCACGATCGGCTGCAGTTGAACCTCTTGCACTCCTAAAATTGTGGACGTTAAATATGCATCTATCTACCCGTAACGGGGACACAACACGCGTATATATGTGAAAGTTTCTCCACGTGAACGTAAAACTACAGAAAACTTAAATATCACCACTGGAGTTTCAGATGATCTTATTGTGGCAGTACATGGTACAGATTATCGAAGATATGGTTACTTGAATACATTATTGTACAACACTGGTGGTTACTGTTGTAACAATAAAACTCTTATAAACCATCACTCTTACTTCTTCAAGAGTGTCTCTGGCACTTCGGTACTCCACAATGCACTTCTATTGTCATCGTGTGACAGATATTTCCCTGTAAATAGTCGCTCACTGCAGGGCGTCGTGATTTCTTTGTCAGAGTATGTCAACCAGCGGTCTCCATTGCACTCTGTAGCCTGGTGAAGTGCTATATTGATAGATACCCAAAGCTCCATTTCGTTTATATTCACATTTGTATTACTACACAGCGAAATTGTCACTTGAAGAATACTGTGACTATATGAAAATTTGTCACTATTCAGGTACTTCGCCAATTGTTTTCTTGTCAATGTAGAGTGGATACATTTATTATATTTTATAAATTTATTTATTTTTATGATTGAAAATTAATAATTACCAATTTACATGTTTACCAAGAAAACGTAACAATACTAACGTGGTGTCGTTGATAATTTATAGCAAGCAGAATTAGGCACGAGGTGTTAATGGTCAGTGCTGTAAATCGTCTAATTAAGTTCATAACAACTTTATTGTACATAAGGTTCACCATTCAAGTTTAATTGCAAAAGCACTCAATATGTAACGGACAATGATAATGTCCACTATGTAATGCCACGCGGCGTAAAAATGTAGCAGTGTCAACTGAGAAAACTTAAATATATATAATCTAAAATAAATATTAATGAACTATTTCTTATAGATGAGTTTGTTTTTGGATGGTGATGGTCTATGATAATATTTTTAGTTCAGCGTTCTACTAGTTGGTATTCTGACCTGTTCCCTTCACAATTCCCAAAATTAGCATCTTTTAGTTGAACCTCTAATTTAAGAGTTAATTTTACAAAGACAGTTCTGCACAGACTTTTGCATATAGCTGGATGTGCCTGGATCAGGTTTTTTAAGTGTCTTTGCCGCACATTCCTTCTGTAGACATTTTGATCGATGAATATTAATAATCTATCGTTGCTTTTACTCTAAGCGCGAAAGTCACGTTACTTGTTTGACTCGGGAGTAGTTCACATGACAGACGTTGGTTATTTCACCATTTTTATATGTATATATTGTACACTTTTCTTTATTTAGCCTCTGTACGGAATCTTGAAGAACAAAGCTCTATATCCTTGTTGATATTAATTTAATTTTCAAGGTTTGCGGGCAACGATTTGGTTGGGTTCGAAAAAGTACAGATAAATTACGTCCAGAAATCACATTTTTACATTTCGTATTTTGTGAAATATTCGAAATATAGAATTTAGAAATTCGAAATATAGTTCGAAATATCGTCCATATGCGTGACTTGCAAGCTTTGACATAAGAGAATTATCTTAAACGTATTGAGTCTCCATGTAGTGGACATATTTAAAAAGATCTTCTTCATTGAATCACAATTTGTTTCTTTCAGGCAGTCCCTGGGTTGACTCAGCTATTTGTATGACCACCTGATTACAGCATTAGCTACATATTATGACATCATAATCACTGACTTTAACTTATGTAATACTCTTATATTCGTAAATACTACCGCACTCGTCACATGGATTTTTAGCATTGAGTTGAAATGTTCTGCTATTTCTGGGCATTTTGTCTATGGTTCATCTCGTTATCTAAGTTAGTGTCTAAGTATAACATTATGTCTTACGTCTCTTTGTCCAGTACTCGTAGTACAAGCTCTGCTTAGTTTGAAACTAGATGGCGTTGTGTGTCAAATGTCTTAAGTTTTTATTTATTTATTTGAATTCTTTACACTATGTTAATAGCGCTGTTTGAGAGGTTTAATTCTATAAATGCATTGTGATTTGTCGTGGTAAATTAAGTAGGTTCAAAATTATTTATTTTTAGAGTAATTTTTCAAGTAAAATGTTTAACTATACTTATCACGACTTCTTTCAATATTGGCAGTCAAATATTTTATCTGCCTGATGGAAAGCATGAATAGAATCCAAGTGTGGTGGTCACCATACTCATTACGAATGCCGACAACGCAGTATGACCCACTTTATAGTGACCCATTATATACATTTTGACTGTCTCAGTGGCGAAGTGGTAGCGACTGCTGTGCTTGACGCCTCGGGTTCGATTACTGAGTCAGGCTAAACGTTTGTATGATCTGTGTAGCGGCTTCTTCGGCGGCACACACATGGCAAAATCTGTAAGTATTTGTTTCGGAGTTTGAGTGTTTTCTGCGTATAATATGAGTGTATTTACAAATAAAAGTGTATATGTATTTACATCTGTTTCGTACCCATAGTACAAGCTCTGCTTACTTTGGGACTAGATGGCGTTGCGTGTTTTGGCGTTATTTCAAAACGGTATTATGTTTTTAGGACCTGCTCCAAGATGAATATCTAGAACATTTTTTTTATTTATCATTTATTTCTTAAACCAATTGTAACTACGAAAACTATAACCGAAGAACTGGAAAGTTCAGCATCACAAACTTTTTACGATAATTATAAATTTGTTACAAGACAAGATCTTGTATCACTTGGCTTAGATCACTTGCTGGGAACAAATTTATAACGAGCGTATGTGCATGGGTAAGTCTAGGCTTATGCTTCAGTAATGCTCTGTTAATGGTACTACAACTAGCTGCGCTGTTGGCCTAGTGGTTTAAACGGTCGCCACACCGCTCTCTACTCCGCTGAATGTTGTAGGGTCAAACCCCACATGAGATAACACTTTGTGTGATCCATAAATTGTTATTCTGAGTGTGGGTGTTCTTCGTGTCATTTCTTGTATATTTGTAAAGTCCCCCGCTATTTATTCATAGTGTTACAGAACATACAATGTGTTACATAAAAGCGTGTTGTAAGTATTTTCTTTTATATAAGTATTTACTCTTGCACTCACCTCATAACTATTTAGCACGAGAGCAAACAGCTTTGGATGCAGCGCTACAACAGTCTATAGCAGATCTCGAGCTTGTCAATTATAAACATTGTCTACAGGTTGCGCAGGTTGTGGTGGTTATTATTTGGAGATAAGCAATTGCAATGGAAGCTATTTCCTTAAAATATTACAGTTAGTCTGCACACTGTGGGCATTAAATATGTGTCTGTATACCCCTTCGGGGTCAAAAAACATTAGAATATCTAGAACATTTTTTTTATTTATCGTTTATTTCTTAAACCAATTGTAACTACGAAAACTATAAACTAAAATAAATGTTAATGTAAAAAGTCACATGAATGAGTTTGTTGCATATGCGTTGTTTCATCTGGCTGCATGCTTTAGTTTGCATTTAGTTTAGAAATTAGGTTCGGTGTATGTGACAGCAATTTCCATGATTTACGCAGCTCCTTCTTAAGCAAATCTCTCACTGCAGAGGATCGAGATTACTTGAGAGAGTTCGTCAACCAGCTGGTTTCATTGGTTGCTCTCCGTAGCCTGGTAAAGTGCTGTATTGATAAGCACCTTTATTTCGATTAAGTGTCACAAATCTTTGGAACTAACTTCTATCTCTAGGTAGTTTACCTCTCGTTTTTCCCGTAACTGTCACACGTTCTACGTTAGTGTTCAAGTACAATATTACGTCACAATAATCTATTTTATTCATTTCAAAAGTCGTAGAGTATGGCTCTTAATCTGACATTCCTCATACTCACGCTTTATGAGACTCATGGTTCATTAAGGCACTGTCTCTGTACTCAAAAAGTTTTGCTCAAAAATACTATTTCTCTTTTTTCAAATTATAATATTCTTGACGTTAAGGGAAGTCAAGTGTTAATGTGTGACAGCATTTTTTTTTCTGTATACGTGTCAGGTTGTTACTGACTTGCACTGAGACAAAGAGCGAATTGATGCGTGAAAGTATACCAAATACAACATCGTGTTGCGGATATTACGTACGCTTCAGAGTAAACAAAGGTAGTATACACTCCATGCAGCTCCATTGAAAGTTAGTGCTCCTACCAAGTGCAATGAATTTAAGCGGAATTTGTTTTGAGTTGCAATAGTCTTCGGGTGTTGGAAGTTGCTTACTATCGGGTGACTCGTCACCGCGTTTGACCCATATTCTATTAAAAAGAATATGTAACACAGTGATAACATTCAGATTTCGAGACATTTTTTTTTTTTGCTGAAAATAAAAACACCAAAGGTAATACGACTGTAAAATTTTGTTTCAAATTTCTGTAACAAAAATATATGAATAAGCTGATTTAGAGTTTTTGTGGGCGACACGTTTTTTATGTGAACCGATTCAAATTACACTTTGATAAAAGGCCAGTAAGGTGATGACGAAAGATGAAAAAAACGATTACTTACGGTATTGCAGTCAACGATTCACAGATTTAGCGCTGATAAGTGTTCACGATTGGTTGGATTCGCACCTTATCCGTCAGCCTAATTCTAAACATCGACATTTATCTTTTCTCTTCTTTGATTCTGAACATTTCAAAGTTTTTTATAATTATTTTGTTATGGTAAGTTCAGTCACGGTATGTATTAAACATTTAACCATACCTTTGAGCCCTTGAAGAATTTACTAGCTTACACTGGTCTTGGTAATAGGCTGACTGATTCAGTGGGGAGTGCCCTTTGCTATCGAGACCGTGAGGTACAAGATTTGTATCCACCTGCATCCTCGATATTATTGATATTTTCCTTTTTCCATTTACCGTCATATACTATAATACACTCACAGTGTTTTGAATATCCTAACCGACGTGCCACTATTTGGGTATTTAACTGATTGCGCATAAAATCAAGGTGCTATGGTATTTACCATTGCATTTCAAAGTCTGAAACTTTAAAACCATCTTTGAAATTGAAAGATAAATATTTTTTTATTCTAATCGCTTCAAGTACAACTCTAACTATTTCACTATTGCAACTATTTTATCAGTTTCTTCATGTTAAGGATTAGACTATCGTGTGTGTGATGTAGAAATTTTTATTAAGGCCAAGATGGTAACAACTATTGGGGGCAGAGACAAGTCTTGTCCGATTTGATGACTAGAACTTTGCATCTAGACTCCCACCTAAATCACAAACAGAAAATTTTTATCTAGTTGTGAAGATTTTCATTAAGCAAATTTTCTTTAAGTAGCATATACTTAACTTAGGTTTGTACCGGCAAGGTATTTTCAATTTCCAAATAAACCACTATCATCGTTAATGAATTTCTGTTTAAGTTTTGTTGATACAATATTGCGGCGAATTCTTCGCTGGAGACTGAAGAGGCTTTATAGATATGTTTCATATGCGGCCATAGTTGCTCAAGCCAATTGAATGTAGGATTCTGTTAGGGAGTTGTGCAATATCAATTTGATTTCATATGGGGTGTGACTTTTAAATAGTATTATATAAACGTGTCTGTTTATTGCACACGTATTCAATATGAAGACTCCAGTTCATATTGTTGTCAAAGACTACGCCAAGGTATCGTTGGTGATCAACATTTTTAATAGTAGGACACTCACACTTTTGTGTCAAAGGCATATGTAAGCAGTTTCTCGGCTTCTTTAGATTTTCTTATTTACACGTTGACGTATTTCAAATAAAATCTTGTGCTGTGGGTAGGTATTATGTACGCTTTAGAGGAGGTGCAAGTTGATTGTGTAATTATTAGTAGTGAGATTTTAAGATTTTAGAAACATGAAGTACTCTTTTAACAAACGCAATAAACTTAAACCATATTTTTTTTGTAAGTGTTCACAATTGGCTGGATTCGAACCTTATCCGTCAACCAAATTCTTCACAATAAAAATTTTCTTACAGATTGACACGCTGTACCTATATTACAATCTAAACATTTAGCATTGAAACTTAAAAAAATACTGCCATTACCGATTTATAATGTGTTTTATTACTGTATGGTCATGTTCGACAGACGTTTAGCATCATAGTGGACAACTCCTGACTGCGGAGAGAGTGCTCTAGCAGTCTATAGCAGGTCTCGAGCTCTTCTAGTTTATTCACGGTTCATTGTTAATAAGAGAACCTCATTGTATTGGACAGCTCAGATAACCAGAGTAACCACTACTAGTTCTCTTATTTAAGCAGTTTCCAAGTTTTTGACAAATATCACATGCTACGTCTCCCTTTTTTTGGTTTGATTTTTTTTTGTTTTTCATTTGCATATTATATTTATACTCATATAATTCAGTATAACAGAACTTCAAAACAGAAAGTAGAAGTGAAAACAATATTGATTTACAGTTGCTTTGTGTTTTTAGTGTAGGAAGGTTTCTTAGTCTGAGAACAAGAATCTACAGGATGGACATTGTGTTACACAACCGTGTAGCCATTAACGTTTTACAATCTTGTGCTCACTGAACTACTATTTAGCGTCCGTGTGAACAGATCTTCACTTCGTAGTGACTTCCACGATTGGTAGCAGTATTACACGTCTGGTTATTTCTAATAGTCTCGAAGTGTAAAAAGGCCTTTTTTGAACTGCAACGTTCTTGACGTCAAGTGAAGTGACAGGTCAGTGTGTGGCAGCAATTTTTTTTTTGTTTTAGAAATTGGTTTATGGTTGCGAAATTGACTTTACCATACTCATTGTGAATGCGGACAATGCAGTATGTCGACCCACACTATAGCTACCTAGCGATTTTTCACGCTCCTCGTGTAGAATCCGGAATCGTAGTGTGAGAGAAACCCGTGGGCTAGCAGTAAGTTGCACGTTTTGACTGATTGACACTGGAAGAAAGTGCGATTTGATACGAGAGAGTATACCAAGTAAAATAGTGTGCTACGGATATTATTTGTATTGTTAGTAGTGAAATTCCTGCTTCGATGTTGTGCAACTCCTTTGAACGTCCGAACTCTTAATAAGTGCAACAAATTTGTGCAAAATTCGTTTTGAGTTGCTGGCGTCTTTGAGAGGCGGTAGGCGCTTACTATCGGCTAACTCACCACCTTCTTTGTATTATATTTAGAAAGAACTTTTTAAACAGTGATAACATTTAAATTTTTGTTTCAATCTTTTCATTTCTTGCTGAAAATGAAAACAATAAGGGTCGTGCGACCTTAAAATTTTGTTTAAAGTTACTATCAAAAAAATATTTAAATAAATTAATTTAGAATTTTAAGGGTAGAGATACCTTTTTGGGCCTCCAACTTTGAGACCAAAAATATTTTGAGATTCACTTCTGTACATTTTCCTAACTTTTTTTTTAAATGAACAAGTTCACATTAAATTTTGAAAAATTCCAATAAGATGTTGACGATGTACTAAAATCACTTACGATATTGCAGTCAACGATGCGCACTATTCATGCAGATAAGTGCTCACAATTGGCTACATTCGTACCTTATTCCTCAGCTTAATTCTAAGCAACACCTGTTCTCTTTTTCTTCTTTTTTAGTTCAGAATTTATAATACGTTGTTCTAAGGTTGTTTTATAAATACTTCGAAATTTTATATAGGTATTAAGAATACAAGCATACCTTTGAATTGCTGACGCTTTGATCAACTTGCGCTGGTCCTGGTCACAGGCTGACTGGTTCAGCGGGACGCGCTCGTAGGGGATTTGCATCCACATGATTGACATTGTTGATATTGTCCATTTTTCATTTAACGTTACATACTTTTCTCAGTGTTTCTATTATCCATACTAACCAATATACCACTATTTGTGTATTGTGCTCTTCTGGTGATGCGTTTTTTATCTACTCTTATAATTTAGACAAGTTAGACACAAGTCTGTGCGTTTACCGCTAAGAAAACCCCGTTCACTGTGGTTCCACAATTCCAGAATACACCCCTTACCATCTCACAGAGTATTGGAATCCTCGGTGTCGACATCTCCAGTGACGTCCTATTTCGTGCTCATTTGGAAGAGAAGGTCAAGCTGGCATCAAAAAAGCTTGGTGTTCTGAATAGAGCGAAGCGATACTTTACACCGGCACAAAGGCTACTACCTTACAAAGCACAAGTTCGACCTCACATGGAGTATTGCTGTCATCTCTGGGCGGGAGCACCGAAGTACCAGCTTGAGCCTTTCGATTCAGTTCAGAGACGTGCTGTGAGAATAGTCGACGATCCCGATCTCACAGACGGTATCGAACCACTAAGTCTTAGGAGAGACTTTGCCTCCTTGTGTGTGCTCTATCGTCTCTACAATGGGTTGTGTTCTGAAGAATTGTTTGATATAATGCCCACAGCCACTTTCTACCATCGCACCGCTCGCCATCGTCAGGGAGCTCATCCACATACATTGGAACCTAAATGGTTGCGCACAGTGCGGTTTCAGAGAAATTTTCTCCCGCGAACAATCCCGTTATGGAATGAGCTCCCTGCCGAGGTTTTCCCTGGAAACTACAGTATGGGGCCCTTCAAGAAGGGGGTAAATAGGTCTTTAAGGGCTCGGCAACGCGCACGTGATGCCCCTGGTGCCGCAGGCGTCCATAGGCTGCGGTAACCGCTTACCATCAGGCGGGCCGTATGCTTGTTTGCCACCGTCGTGGTATAAAAAAAAATTTAGAACAATTGTTTCAATTGAAAGTTTTTTGAATTTTTTTTTAATTTCAATCGTTTCAAATATTTACATCTCTTGATTATGAGGGACGGGGCATGTCAGATAATGTATTTTGGTAGTTACGTACTTCACTCACCGTCGTCAAAGTTGATAACTGGTGAAAGTTTCTCCACGTGAATGTAAAACTACAGAAAACTTAAATATGACCACTGGAGTTTCAGATGATCTTATTGTGGCAGTACATGGTACAGATTATCGAAGATATGGTTACTTGAATGCATTATTATACAACACTGGTGGTTACTGTTGTAACAATAAAACTCTTATAAACCATCACTCTTACTTCTTCAAGAGTGTCTCTGGCACTTCGGTACTCCACAATGCACTTCTATTGTCATCGTGTGACAGATATTTCCCTGTATATAGTCGCTCACTGCAGGGCGTCGTGATCGTCTTTGATAGAGTATGTCAACCAGCGGTCTCCATTGCACTCTGTAGCCTGGTGAAGTGCTATCCAAAGTTCCATTTAATTTACATTCACATTTGTATTACTACACAGCGAATTTGTCACTTGAAGAATACTGTGACTATATCAAAATTTGTGACTATTCAGGTACCTCGCCAATTGTTTTCTTGTCAATGTAGAGTGGATATATTTATTATATTTTATAAATTTATTTATTTTTATGATTGAAAATTAATAATTACCAATTTACATGTTTACCAAGAAAACGTAACAATGCTAACGTGGTGTCGTTGATAATTAATAGCAAGCAGAATTAGGCACGAGGTGTTAATGTTCAGTGCTGTAAATCGTCTAATTAAGCTCATTACAACTTTGTTGTACATAAGGTTCACCATTCAAGTTCAATTGCAAAAGCACTCAATATGTAACGGACAATGATAATGTCCACTATGTAAGTTCAGCATTCTACTAGTTGGTATTCTGACCTGTTCCCTTCACAATTCCCAAAATTAGCATCTTTTAGTTGAACCTCTAATTTAAGAGTTAATCTTACAAATACAGTTCAGCACAGACTTTTGCATATAGCCGGATGTGCCTGGATCAGGTTTTTCAAGTGTCTTTGCCGCACATTCCTTCTGTATACATTTTGATCGATGAATATTAATAATCTATCGTAGCTTTTACTCTAAGCACGAAAGTCACGTTACTTGTTTGACTCGGAGTAGTTCACATGACAGACGTTGGTTATTTCACCATTTTTATATGTATATGTTGTAAACTTTTCTTTATTTAGCCTCTGTACGGAATCTTGAAGAACAAAGCTCTATATCCTTGTTGATATTAATTTAATTTTCAAGGTTGGCGGGCAACGATTTGGTTTGGTTGGAAAAAGTACAGATAAATTACGTCCAGAAATCACATTTTTACATTTCGTATTTTGTGAAATATTCGAAATATAGAATTTAGAAATTCGAAATATAGTTCGAAATATCGTCCATATGCGTGACTTGCAAACTTTGACATAAGAGAATTATCTTAAACGTATTGAGTCTCCATGTAGTTGAAATATTTTAAAAGACCTTCTTCATTGAATCACAATTTGTTTCTTTCAGGCAGTCCCTGGGTTGACTCAGCTATTTGTATGACCACCTGATTACAGCATTAGCTACATATTATGACATCATAATCACTGGCTTTAACTTTTATATTCGTAAATACTACCGCACTCGCCACATGGACTTTTAGCATTGAAATGAACAGCTCAGTACTCTAAAGACAGCGCTCGAGTTCGCGTCTTACAAATGTTCTGCTATCTCTGGGCATTTTGTCTATGGTTCATCCCGTTTATCTAAATTAGTGTCTAAGTATAACATTATGTCTTACGAGTACGTATACCTTTTAGTTGTTTGAAGCTCTTCTCTTCAACGTACTAATTCTCGATTGGGATTCTCACATATCTTTAAAACTTCGGTCTCTAGCCATTTTGACTCCGTTTTTAAGAGGGATGCATTTTAATTTTCATTGATTTATTTCAAAAACTCTAGCTATTGTGTTGAAAAGATGCATATTAAAGTGGTTTAATTAATCTTAACATAAAAAAAACCGACACTAAATAATGGCATACGATTACTTCAAAAATCAATGCTGCTTAGATCGGTAAGCAAAGAAAGCAGATTAGGTGTAAATTCTTTATCTCGCAATGTACAACGACAACGACTTATTCAATAGAAAGTGAATTTGTCACTTATAAGTGTAAATGCTGTATTTACATAAAAAGGAGGAGCGATCGAATCTATTTATAGACAAACTCATAATCTGTTGAAACGATAAAAGAGTATGATAAATTTATTCAAAAACTGAAAAAATTTAAACGAGGCTATAAAAACTTAAAACAACACGAACATCTTCGCACGGGTGGTCGCCGCTCAAACAAATATGCATAACAATAAACCTAAACGTCAAAGTAAAAATATAAATATTTTTGATGAAAGCTCGTCAGCAGATATGTCGCAAATAAGTTAACAATTTATTTCCTTCGCTCAGTTTTGTCCTTCATAATCTTCATCTGCTTTTTAACATTGTTCTTCAAACTTTATTGCACATGCTTCTGATTCTACTACATTTTAATCTGATGGTTCAACTTTGAAACATTCAGAATAAACTATGTGCTATATTCTTGTACAAAGTTATAGAATACTACTTCTGAATCTTTCACTCTTCATACTCTCCGTTTATGAAACTCTCGAGGGTTCATTGGTGCTCTGTCTGCGTGCTTGTGCTCAAGTCTACCTTGTCACTTACAATGAAATCTATCTGAAAACATTTGAACACATTTGAAGCGTCCGAAACAAAAATCGTAAATATTTACTATTAAAATTTAATAACATTACTGTTATAGAATATACAATGTGTTACATAAAAGCGTGTTGTTAGTATTTTCTTTTATATAAGTATTTACTCTTGCACTCACCTCATAACTATTTAGCACGAGAGCAAGCACCTTTGGATGCAGCGCTACAACAGTCTATAGCAGATCTCGAGCTTGTCAATTATAAACATTGTCTACAGGTTGTGAGTTGTGGTGGTTATTATTTGGAGATAAGCAAATTACAATGGAAGCTATTTCCTTAAAATATTACAGTTAGTCTGCACACTGTGGGCATTAAATACGTGTCTGTATACCCCTTCGGGGTCAAAAAACATTAGAATATCTAGAACATTTTTTTATTTACAGTTAAATAAATTGTAACTACTCCACACACATCTGAAGTTGAGCCAACAGAAAACTTATACTGGGACACTGACATATTAGAGTAATGACATTCGACTCTGAGAATTGTCTGAGTATGAATCTTATGCTTTGGTTTATTATGGGGTTTTGGTTTATTTGGTTTATTTTTGCAACGTGTTTCACATCACATCATCACATCAACAGAATTTAACAGTTCACTGCAGGACATAGGCCTCTTCTCAGAAAGGAGGCTTGATTGTATTTCATTTATTTGTTATTTATGTAAGATGGTAAATACGCTCGACATTTACATGCGACTATGACTCAACTTGCACTTGGCTGGTATTTTTCCAACATTTCGAGTCAAGGATGTTTTTGTATTGCAATTATAAGAATTATTAAAAGAGATACGGCTGAACTCGAAAAACTCAAGGCCCATTATAACAAAACGTGGATTGGAATCATGGTCTAAAGAACTTTTGAAATACCTGGAAGAGAGTTCTGTTGTGATTGTATGATTGTAATGTATTATATGATGAGAATTACAAAGAAACTGGAAGAAGAACGTAGAGAATTAAGAGACAACAAACACAAGCACAAATTTATTTTTTTTTAAATTTCAATTACTTAGATAGAGAGAAAAATTCATTAGTATATTAGATAAAATTGAGAGATTGCAAAAACAAGAGAAAATAAATATGTAAATGAAAAAGAAAATCATTCTGAATGGAGTTCAAACTTCAGTTCCCGGGGTCCGTAGCTGTAGACGGAACCACTAATGATGGTTAGCCGCACTTATTTTGCAGCCGGTAAGTTATTTGTATGGCATAATATATCGTAAGTCCTCTTCCAGAAATGAAATCACAATTGACCCAAACTGTTTTCTTTTGATATAAGTCATACGATTAAGCATGTCACCCTGCCAAAGCGACTTTACTCTACCTGATGAAAAGCATGAGTAGAAACCAAGTTTCAGTCATCATACTCATTACGATTGTAGACAGTGCAGTATGGTGACCACCACTATGGCAGCATAGTGAGAAGCTCTTTCATGCCTTGGGGACAGTCATTGTGGTAGTTTAAGGCTCACACACTTACCATGGTAACTATCACCTTCAGTCTCCAGTTTGGCACTTACTAAAGAAAGATGACGCATGGTGCACGGTATGGTCAGCACGGATGCCGTCGTTTTCGGTTAGTCTTTTGTGAAGGTCTGCCCTGGTCAACTCGCCCTGTTCGTGCTGAACTCAGTGTGGCTTTACTACCTAAATTTAACACCCTAATTTTTTGGAATACATTAACTAAAACTAATAATATTGTTTATAGGAATGGTATGCTACCTGCTATAACTGCTGCAAAGTTTGATGGTCCTCTAAGAATAGGTGTGGGCACATCTACAGGCCATGTATTGCTGTATGACATCAGATCGAGTAAGCCTCTGCTAATAAAGGACCATATGAACGAAACACCCATAAAAGTATTAGGATTCCATAAATGAATTATGTTTACTCTATGGATTCTAGTGTTGTAAAAATATGGCATAAAAATACGGTATGTGAATACATAGGGTTGATTTCAGAATGTCAACATTGATATCTTATTACATAAATATATATAGAACCAGCCATGCCCGCGACTAATATGTTGAAGTTGAGTGAAAGTCCCATTAAAATCAGTTCAGCGGTACTCGAGATTAGCCCGGACAAACAAACAGACAGCTAGACAAAAACTTTGAAAGAGAAAGTGTTTTGGTATAGTGTAAAGAGGTGTAAACACTTGAAAGAATACAGTTTTTATATCACAGACAGACACTTTAATTTTATTTATATATATATTGATTATCAGGCTATTTATAGACAATTATCTCATCAGACATTACTTGTTTAGAAGTAGGAAGTGACGCCAGTCACATGAGTGTTGTGGGTTCAAACCCTACATGCGACAACACTTTCTGTAATCCACAAATTGTTGTTCTGAGTCTGGGTGTTTTTGTGTCCGTTTCTTGTGTTTGTAAAGCCCCCCGTGATACAGGTCTTCGTCGGTCGTCGTCTTTTTTTTAAATAAGATTCCTGTAACATATTGTTACTACACCACCAAACTATAAGGAATTTGATGTTCAAGTTGTGTTATTATTCTACAATCAATTATTAAATATTGTATTCACTTTATACTTTTTCGGATACTTCCACTTCCACAAAGGAAAGATCCTGTGACCGGGTGGTTGATGTTGGAAAGTTACTTATATTTTAATCGGCGCGAGAATTTCTATATCACGATTCAGGATTAGTAATAACTTAGTTGTGTCATTTTGAAATGAGTTTTTTATTGATATATATAACAGTTGACGTAATATGTTTGATATATGTTATAGGGCAAGCGATACACAAACATTGAATCCTCGACAGAGTTCAACGATCTGTGTGTGATACCTAACACAGGTCTCACTATGATGACAGTTGAAGACCAAAAGATGTACATTTTTTATGTACCATCCCTAGGTAGGTTCACGTCACATTAGCAGCGTTTAACTACTCACAGCTGGACATAAGCCTCTCCAGGACGCTTTGGCCTACTATACCTCCCTAATCAGACTGGTTGGTATAGAGTTTGTTTCAAGTTTTCCTTGTGTTTGCAGTGATGTTGTCCTAAGTAGTGAGCTGCCTTAGTCGGCTCTTACGACTCTTGAATAGGGGTGTTGATATTCCGTATTCTTAATGCGTCACCATACGATAGGTGTTAAGTAGTTGCCATAGGGTAACTGACCCGTGCAATCGTGTCTGTGTCTCCTATTACCCGTGGCGTAATATTATAAAGTGGGAATAATTATAAGTTATAAATTCGGACATATAATACACAACGCTATCTAGTTTCAAACTAAGCAGAACTTGTACTAGACTGACTGATAGAATACTTATATATCTTTTTGAAGTGAAAACTTCTTTAGGCGCGTTGAGCGTTTTGGTGGAGGGTAAAATCCTCGGTTCGCGTCACCGACATGCTAATGATAATAGTATATCTATAGCTATGGAGAATATGATATTATATATTTAATATGAAATTTATTATTATTATATATTATATATGATATTATATATTATATATAGCTATATATGAAACATAAAAAAATTCATATAATTTTTGCATATAGTTTTAATTACTCTCAACTTAATAGTTCCGTTTTCACTTCTATCGGCAGTCCCACGACTGCTACTGTTTTTTTTTTTTGTAAATACATATATATTATACATAGAAAACACCGAAATTCCGAAACAATTATTTACAGAGCATACAAACATTTGGTTCGACCCGGAACCGAATCCGAGACCTCAACACAGCAGTCGCATACGCTTCCACTGCGCCTCACAGGCATTTGATATGACTATATTGATTTACTATAAAGGTTATAGTGAGCCAACTTTATCAAATAGACACATGCTGTCAGAGATTTTTTGTTAAACATTTAAAGAGGAACAATTGTTTCGTACACTATTTTTGTGAAACTAATCGTTTACGCAGGTCACGCAATGGACGCTCTCAAAAGGCATAATTTTCCACCGTTTTTAAAACATTTTTATGTCTGCACAGCTAGTTCTGTGTTGCAACGTGATGATATATAGCCTATAGCCTTCCCTAATAACTGGTCTAACTATCACTAAAAAACTTTCAAATTGGACTATTACTTCCTGACATCAACACGGTCAAACAAACAAACAAACTTTTCAGTTTTATAATATTAGCATAAATTTGAAGTAATATATGTATGTACTAATAAGTGGGTTTAATTTAACTAACTGACCTTTGACTGCTTCGGTGGCGTAGTGGTAGCGTACGCGACTGCTGAGTTAGAGGTCTCAGGTTCGATTCCCGGATCACACTAAATGTTTGTATGATCAGCAAATATTTGTTTTGGATTTAGGGTGTTTTCTTGTTGTAGACAAGAACTTGAATGACTTGGCTTAGATCACTTGCTGAGAACAAATTTGTTAACAGCGTATATGCATGAGTAAGTCTTGGCTTATGCTTCAGTAATGTTCTACTAATGGTATTATAACTGTCTGCATGGTTGGCCTAGTGGTTTAAGCGGTCGCCACGCCGCTCTCTACTTTGCTAAGTGTTGTGGGTTCAAACCCCACATGGGACAACACTTTGTGTGATCCATAAATCGTTGTTCTGAGTGTGGGTGTTCTTTGTGTCGTTTCTTGTATATTGATTTATTCATAGTGCGGACGTTGCTATTTTTAAAAAAAAAATATCTTGCCGAGACGAGCGTATTAGCGTATACGAATGCTGATCCAGAGATCTCGGGTTCGATTGTCGTGTCAAAAAGTGTTATTGAGTTTTTCTGTCCGGCTTTTGAAGTTAAGGCTTTAAAGTTCATGGTTCAGAGAGCACGTAAAGCCGTCGGTTCTGCGCCTGATCTCTCCCCGGTCGGGTCTAATAGCCGTCTCATCGGATCATGAGAGTGAAGGAACAGAGAGTGCACCTGTTTTTGAACACACTCGTGCACTACAATATCGCCAGCATAGTTGGTTGATCTTTTTTTTTTCTAGAAGCCTACCAAAGTGACTCTGTTCTGCCGGATGGAAAGCATGAACAGAATCCAAGAGCGATCGTCGCCATACTCACTGTGAATAAAGACAGTGCAGTATGGCGACCCACGCTCTATGGTGGCCTAGTGAGATGCTTCTTCACGCTCCGCTTAAAGGACCCGTGCTCGTAGTGGAAGGGAAACATGTGCACTGGTAATGAATTCCAGACTTTAACTGATTTGCACAGGAAGGAAGAGCTGAACCGTTTAGTTCAGAAGCGTATGTCTACCATTCTGAAACGGTGACTTCCAAGGCCAGCACGAGTTGTCCTATAGAGGAACGAAGAGGATGGGTCTCTGTTGAGACTGGGCACCGTGGCCGAAATCGGCTAGGAAGGAATACGTCCTCATAATCTATAATATCAACAACCTATTTGTAATGGGCGAGAATATCATTCATTGTATTTCTTTTGAGTTTTCAGATACTTTGTGGATGTACGATTGTATAAGAGAGCGAAGTCCGTAGCGGAATCGTTCGCATTTGAGGCATACAAAAAGCGCAAAATCAGAGAGAAGATTGAACAGGAGAGGCTATCTAGAGTCAAAGTCGATGACAACTTACCGAAAGCCAATAGAGACCTGGCGTCTAAACTTATGTTGGATGACGGCAAAAAGAAATAACAATCCAAGACCTTGCTCAAAGACGACAGATTTAAGGTTAGTTAACATAACACTTTAACTATGTCTTTGTGTCTTTGTCTGTCCATATGTTCGTGTGACTTATTTCGTAATGTGTTTTCCTTCAGACACTATTTGAAAACCCAGATTTCGAAGTTAACTGAGATGCCGAAGAGTATCGCCTTGTTAATTCAGTTCTATCTAGAAAGAGGACAAAAATCAATCACCAGTGGCTGAAACTATGGAGGTAAATATTCAAACGGAATTAATATCTCTAGCATCCAAATTGTTTGCGTTTTGGTGGCTTTGTCATTGATATCGTGGCGGGCACGGCCAGTACAGTTAGTCGAGTAGCGCACAGCTATTATTCTGTCTGGTCGCACGTAGGATGCGCCATCAGTAATAACTGACAGTCCTGTTTTGAGTGTATAATAAAACAGTCGGTAGGTACACGCTATTTTCTCGTCTGTAGCAAGCGATACCTAATTTGTTTAATCTCGCGTTCCGGTGGCCCGCGTCAGAGAATAAAGCTATAGTAGCTTATAGTAATTTTATTTCTCTGACTAAGCTACTGTGTCGTAATTGGTGGTTGTGTGTGAAGCGATTACCTGAAGTTTTAACTCCTAGACTGAAGTAGGGTTACTGAAGTTCAACCCAACTCAATCATCATGTACTCACCCTTCCATACATTAACAAACCCTCAAGTAGCATCAATATTTTAGAACCGTTAAAGGATGATCAGGTGAGTACATGAATTCGTACACAAGCCCGCGGAGTAAAAACACAACGTCTCGTACAAAATTTGCTGCTAGCGAAGCCTAAGTTGGGTAATCTTGTAGGTTTCCATAAAGAAAAGTTTAGTGTTAACCCATTGTAGTATCAATAGTACCATCAACAGCCAGTCCATTGCTGGACATAGGCATAATTTCCACCTTTAGTCAACTCTTACGACACCCACGGGATGAATATTCCTACACTTACTACGATAACTGTGACCTCTGCATCAATGGGCCTCCGGTATCGCACTCACTAACGAAACACTGCAGCACGGGTGCTGTCGTTTTGGGTATATGAGGAGGTAATACTACCCCGGCCGAGCTGAAATCGGCGGGATTCATTATTAATATAATTTATGACTAAAATGATAAGACATTAGTTAAAATATACAGAAATTTTATCAAGTCATTTAGTCATTAAAAATGGTTATTTTATTATAAATTTTAAGAGCCTGCCAAAGTGACTCTGTTCTGCCTGATGGAAAGCATGAACAGAATCCAAGAGCGATGGTCGCCATACTCACTGTGAATAAAGACAGTGCAGTATGGCGACCCACGCTATGGTGGCCTAGTGAGATGCTTTTTTTCGCCTCACTTGAGGTCGTATAAGACATGACTGTCATCGTGGCATTGTATTACACACACTTACCACGATAACTGTGACCCCTGCATCAATGGGCCTCCGGTTTTGCACTCACCAATACAACACGCCAGCAAGGATGCTGTCGCTTTAGGTTGATCTTCTGTGGGAAGGTACTGCTCTGGTCTAGCCGACCCTCCTCCTACCACTATTTATATCCAATTGTTTATTTAGGTGGACGAAAATGAAGATAAGGACTCGAAAAAAGAACTATACGATGTGAGTGCTGATGACAGATCCTGGGCAAAGGAAGTCAAAAAGCAGCACTAAAATTGTAACAAAGAGTAAAGCGCAGATAGAAGATTCGAAAGCTGGAGTAGAAAAAAATTATGAGCTTAGTAAAACTCCAAGCAATTCTTTTTCTATTCTATTCATACTTAGACATATAACGAGGACAAATAAATCTAGTTTAGGTGGACGATTGGCCAAACAACGGTTCTCTATGGTCACTAATGCTGGTGGCAACAAGCAACTTGAATTCACAATGAGGGGGAGAAAATCAGACTCCGAAAGGGTGATGAAGAAACATTACCAGAAGCGGAAACAGATTGCACGACGAACAGAATTTCTGACGAAGTCAAAAGTGCCAAGATAATGTACTTTAATTACTTACTTTTTATGGTCTGTCAAAATGATAGTTTGGTGTCAAAATGTCAGATTTTGTATCAAAATGTGTTAATAAAAAATTTGTTGCATCACTGTTTTTGACTACCCAATCAAACAATATATTTGAATTTTTACTTGTTTTAATTCGTAATAGTAATAAAAGCTTGTATTAATAAGTAATAATAATAAATATGACATTTGACACAACGTCATCCAGCTTCGAACTAAGCAGAGCTTGTGCTATGATAACTAGACTGACTGATAGAACACTTAAGTATTGTTTGTTAATACATACATATTATACATAGAAAACATCAAACTTCGAAACAAACATTTGTAGATCATAGAAACATTTGGTCCGACCTGGGAATCTAACCCGAGAACGCACAGCAGTCGCATTTACTACCGCTGCGCCACCGAGCCTGTTAATGTTATCATCATCATCAACAGCCTTTTACAGTCCATTGCTGGACATAGGCCTCTCCTTAGCAAGGAGGTTGTATCCTACTATACCACGCTGACCAGACGGGCTGGAATAGGGTTTGTTTCAAGTAAGCCAGAGTGTGAGCGACTTCGAGGTTTTCCTTAACAACTTGGAAGCCTGGATGCGGCGACTAACGTCTGGGCACGTCCTAGTGCTGGGAGATTTCGGACGGACGCTAAGAGCGAGTCCGTAGAGGAGTGAGCGGCCTCGGTGGGCCTCTGTTTATTAAACAGAGGCTCCACCAACACGTGCGTGCGACAGCAGGGGGGGTCGATAGAGGTTCTTTCGTTCGCTACCCCTGTCCTCGCCGCACGAGTAAGGAACTGGTGCGTCCTGGAAGAGGTTGAGACGCTCTCGGATCACCTTTACATCCGATTTGAGCTCGCCCGGACCCAGGACCCCAGCAGGGGTCACGCGGCGAGGCGTTCTTCTCGCCGCGGTGGGCTGTACCCAAACTAAATAGGGACCTACTAGAGGAGGAGGCCATCATTCACTCTTGGCTGTCTTCACAGACCCCAGCCGAGGAGGTTGACATGGGGGCTGATCGCTTCCTCGATGCGTTTACGCAGATTTGCGATCCGAGGTTGTCGGCCTCCACGGAAGGTGGTTTACTGGGGGTCCTAGGAGTTGGCGGACCTCCGTGCGGCCTGTACACGTGCCAGGTCATACACCCGTAGTCGGTGGCGACACCGCGAAGAAGGCGAGCAGGACCAGCTTCATGAGGAGTACCGAGAGGCGCGGAAAACTCTGAAGCTGGTCTTCAACCGCGCCAAAGAAATTAAAAGAAAGGAAATGCTAGTGGGTCTCGGTCGTGACCCCTGGGGTCACCCTTATCGTGCGGTGCGACAAAAGCTCCGCACGTTGGCCCCCCCCCCCCTTACAGAAACACTCCAGCCCAGCTTCCTGCAGGAAGTGGTAGAGGGCCTTTTCCCGCAGTGGGTGGAGCATACACCCCCGTCGATGGCCTTCATGATCGGAGACGACGGGAGGCACGAGGACAATGTTCCACCCGTCAGGGGCAGTTGTTCTACGGATCTGCTCTAAGAACATCGCCCCTGGGCGAGACAGAATACCTGCCCGACTGCTGGCCCGAGCCCTGGAACACATGTTGGACCGCCTCAGGGAGATTCCGAACGCTTCCTTGAATGCTGGCAAAGATTCGGTAGCGGTCTATAGGCCCATTGTGTTGCTGGACAAGGCGGTTAAACTGTTTGAGAGGATACTCTTTGCCGTCATCGTCCGGCACCTCTGCGAGGTGGCCCCAATCTGTCGGACGCACAATTTACTTTTCGAGCGGGGCATTCGACAGTCGATGCTGTGTTGCGCCTGAGGGCCGTTACCGAAGAAGCGGTGAGCTGTAGCGGCGTACTGTTGGCGATGTCGTTAGACATCGCCAACAGTACGCACTACAGCATTTAATAGTCTGCATTTAGCTGCATCAGGGAAGCACTCCACTACCACGGGGTGCCAGAGTACCTGAGGCGGCTTGTGGCAGACTATCTTGAGGAGTGTACCGTCATGGATGAGGACCGAGGTGGTATTCTGAGGCGGTGGCCCATGTCCTGCAGTGTTCCACAGGAGTCTGTTCTCGGAGCACTCCTGTGGAATATGGGATACGACTGGGCCCTTCGAGGTCGTCTTCCTCCTGGGCTGGGCGTAATTTGTTACGCAGATGACACATTGGTCACAGCCCGGGGGACGAATTTTCAAGAGGCGGCGTGCCTGGTTACCACGGGTGTCTCTCTCTCATCAGGCATATTAAGGTGCTGGGTTTGCGGGTGGCGCTGGACAAGACGGAGGCCCTTTTGTTTCATGAGCCCCGTCGTGCTCCACCCTCCGGCGCCTTTATCATAGTCAATTCAGTCCTCGTACCGGTTCAGGCCC
Organism: Hypercompe scribonia; assembly: GCA_949316085.1. Taxonomy (NCBI): domain Eukaryota; kingdom Metazoa; phylum Arthropoda; class Insecta; order Lepidoptera; family Erebidae; genus Hypercompe; species Hypercompe scribonia. Next base: position 18,362,162 of record OX438983.1, on the reverse strand, counting down.
AGATACTTCATCTAGGTCTGATCCTCGACGGCAGGTGGCTCTTCGACGAACACTTTCGACATCTTACTCCAAAGCTGGTCGGCGCTGCTTCTGCCCTTGGGCGACTTTTTGCTCAATTTGGGTGGAGCCAGCGTCGCGACGAGACGGTTATACACAGGGTTGTCCGGTCAATGACCCTATGTGGTGCACTGGTGTGGGCGGTTGCTCTGAGCGCCCAGAAAAGGGCTCGCCTCTGGCGGCCTCAGAGGATATTGGTGGTTAGAGCCATACGCGGTTACCGCAACGTATCGACAGAGGCGGCGTGCGCCTTGGCCGGAACTCCCCCGTGGGATTCGGAGGCGGAAGTGCTCCCCGAAGTTTATCGGCGAACGGCTGATTTCCGGGCGGAAAGCGGCATACGGCCCCCACCCAAAGAGATACGCGAGTGGCATGAGGCCGCTCGTCGAGCCACTATGGCTCGGCTTTGACCCAGTCAACTATTACATTAATCTCTTTATTTCATTTATATATACATATTGATTACATTTTTAAATACCTAAAAAAACAATACAAAAATACATATTTAAAAATATAAAAAATAGTAGACCACCTACATCGGGTACAGGGACCAAGACACCGGTAGTTAGGGCTCCAAAGGCAGGAACCTCCTCACTATACGGGCCGTGTCAAGGAGGACTGCCTTCTGCATCAGATTCTAACGTGAGCCTCTTTAGATGTTGGTCGAGGTTCTTGGCTATGAATTTACGCTTGCCCGGGTATTGGGGATCTCTGCCCGGGTCGACCTTTCTTCTCCCCATCTCGTGGGTTCAATTATGGAAATTCAAATTAAAAATACAAAAACTAAGGAAGGAAAGAAGGAGATAGATGCTAGGAAGCAGAAAAGTGCAAGGGCGGACTTCTGTTCCAACGACGAGGAAGCATTGCTTGGGATGCCTACCTCGGTGGGGCTCCCAGAAGTTATTATGACTGCTGGGAGCCGAAGAACATCGGAGCGATTACGCTCCAGATCTACCGCGGGCGGAAGCTCCAATGCGAGGACGGACATGCTGGACTACATGGAGACGGAGCCGAGTGACAGCCGAAAACGCGGACGCTCCAGGGATGAGGAGAGCGATACATCCCAGGAGATGCTACCTCCTAAGGTAGCAAGCAGCCGCAGAGGGAGGTCGCGAACCCCGATCTCGGCCCCGTCAGGCTCCGTCTTCTGTAAGGCGGAAGCCTATAGACGGGTCAGGGCGGACGGCGAAGTTTTAGCGGAGGAGGAGATCGCTGATCTCCTGCTAAAAATAAAGGAACCGATGGTGGGGGATTCAGTTCCTCAAACACCATCGTTCATGCAGGAGAGAGCGAATGCGGCGGTGGCCATTATTCACAAAGTGGCCACCAAGTCGAGTAACCTTAAGGGCTCTTTTGTGAAAGCCCTTAAGGACTCCTCTTCCGCTATCGCGGGGGTCGTGGATACCCTCATCGGGGACGTGGCTCGTCTCCAAGCCGCCAACGATCGTCTGACGGGGCAAGTGGCTGAGCTCAGCGCTCAGTTCGCCCAATTCCGGGCGCATCGCCCGACAGAGGATCCGGTCACGTCCCCGTCTCAGCCTGCCCCCTCTTCCAACCTCGGTGGCATTCCTGATGTCCATTTGCGCCAAATAACAGATGCAGTATGGCGCATGATGGACGGGCGTCTGGCTGGTCTGGAGGCAAGGCTGCCACCAGCCCCTGTAGTCCGGCCGCCGCTCGCGGCCCATAAAGCGAAGGTTGCACCGGTATCAGCATCGCTTCCCGTTGCGACCGGCCGCGTGTCCTACGCGGCGGCGGCGGCGGTCTCTGCTGCTCCTGCAATTCCTACGGCACGGCAGGCGGCCAGGGCAACAGCCCGGACGCCTGCACTGAGGTCAGGGACCAAAGCAGCGGCAAGGGCTGGGGCGGAGTTCCCTCCGCTCCCCACTCCAACCGCTGTATCTGGCACCTCCACAAGTGCTCCCTCCACATCTGCCCCTTCCACGGATGGTTGGCAGGTAGTCGGGGGGGCTAAAAAGTCCCGAAAACGGGGTAAGAAGTCTGCACAAAAGGCAGCCTCTACCCCGCAGGCGCCATCGGCTGCGGTGGCTGCCACAAAGACGCCGCGCAAACTACAGGCGCCTAAAAGCGCGGCTGTGGTAGTCACCGTTTCGCCGGAGGCAGCTAGCGGCGGGCTGTCCTACGCGGCCATTTTCAAAAGGGCCCGGGACAGTCTCGCACGCGATTTCGGGACAGTAGGTGTCAGAATGCGCCTCGCCCAAACGGGAGCTCGAGTCCTCGAGTTCCCTGGGGCTGAAGGTGCTAAGACGGCGGACACAATTGCCGAGAAGTTGCGAAGTATGTTTACGGCTACGGATGGTGTCAAAATCGCCAGGCCCACCAAGTGCGCAGAATTGCGCATTTCGGGCCTGGACGACTCCATAACGGCCGAGGATGTCCGTGTTGCAGTAAGAGAGAAGACGGGTTGCAACACGGACAACATTAGGGTCGGCACCATCCGCCCCGGTCCAGGAGGACTTGGCGCAGTGTGGGTCAGCTGTCCCGTAGCGTCGGCCAAAATGTTGGGCGACGCTGGCAGGCTGCTCATCGGTTTCGTGAGCGCTAGGATCACAGTCCTGGCGGCGAGACCGATGAGGTGTTACAAATGCCTGGCATCGGGGCACACACGCGCCAAGTGCGTCAGTTGTTTCGACTGCAGCGGATTATGTTTCCGCTGCGGTCGACCGGGGCACAAGGCGGCAGATTGTTCTGCTGCCCCTCACTGCCCTGCGTGTGCGGCGGGTAACAAACCCGCCAATCACCAGATTGGGCAGGGGGGTTGCAAACCTCCCCGCAGTTCTCGGCAGGCGTCAGGGGCTAGCCAGTCGGCCCAGGCTGCTTCTGACGTCGTTCGTGCGTCTATACCGTCGCCCATGGAGGAGGCTGTAGAGACGGTCGAGTAATGGCCCAAGTCTCCAACCTCCTTGTCCAGACTATTCTGAACCACTGTGCCGCGGCGCAGGACCTTTTTCTGCAAACCATGGCACAGTGGTCGATCGGTGTTGCCGTAGCCGCGGAACCCTATTATGTTCCTCCCCGTCCAAACTGGTTGGGTGACCGGGACGGTTCCGTGGCAGTCGTCGGCTCCACGGCGGCTCATTCCCCGCCCTTGTCGCTAAGAGACAAGGGCACTGGATATGTTGCTGCCGAGTGGGGGGGGATCACTGTATATGGTGTATACTTCTCCCCCAACCGGAGTTTGAACGACTTCGAGGTTTTCCTTAACAACTTGGAAACCTCGATGCGGCGTCTAACGTCTGGGCACGTCTTAGTGCTGGGGGACTTCAACGCAAAGTCCATTGCGTGGGGTTCCCCCAGGACGGACGCTAGGGGCGAAGCCGTAGAGGAGTGGGCGGCCTCGGTGGGCCTCTGTTTACTAAACAGGGGCTCCACCAACACGTGTGTGCGACAGCAGGTAGGGTCGATAGTGGACCTTTCGTTCGCTACCCCTGCCCTCGCCGCACGAGTAAGGAACTGGCGTGTCCTGGAAGAGGTTGAGACGCTCTCGGATCATCTCTATATCCGATTTGAGCTCTCCCGCTCCCAGGGCCCCAGTAGGGGTCACGCGGCGCGGCGTTCTTCTCGTTTTCCGCCAAACTGAATAGGGACCTACTGGAGGAGGCAGCCATTATTCACTCTTGGCTGTCTCCGCAGGCTCCAATCGAGGAGGTCGACATGGGGGCTGGTCGTTTCCGCGATGCGATTACGCAAATCTGCGATGCGGCCATGCCCCGCATACGAGGTTGTCGGCCTCCACGGAAGGAAGTTTACTGGTGGTCCCAGGAGTTGGCGGACCTCCGCGCGGCCTGTACTCGTGCCCGGAGGTCCTACACCCGTGGTCGGCGGCGACACCGCGAAGAGGGCGGGGAAGACCAGCTTCATGAGGAGTACCGAGAGGCGCGGAAAACTCTGAAGCTGGCGATCAGCCGCGCCAAGGAAATTAAGCGTAAGGAGATGCTGGAGGGTCTCGATCGTGACCCCTGGGGTCGCCCTTATCGTGCGGCGCGACAAAAGCTCCGCACGTCGGGCCCCCCCCTTACAGAGACACTCCAGCCCAGCTTCCTGCGGGATGTGGTCGAGGGCCTTTTCCCGCAGCGGGTGGATCACACACCCCCGTCGATGGTCTTCATGGCCAGAGACGACGGGGGGAACGAGGACAATGTTCCGCCCGCAAGCGAGGTGGGGGCGGTTGTTCTACGGATTCGCTCTAAGAACACCGCCCCTGGGCCAGATGGGATACCTGCCCGAGTATTGGCACGATCCCTCGACCACATGTCGGACCGCCTCAGGGAGGTCTTGGACGCTAGCTTGTCGTCCGGGCGCTTCCCTGAGTGCTGGAAAAGCGGGAAGCTGGTCCTATTAAGGAAGCCGGGACGGCTTACCGATTCGGTGGCGGCCTATGGGCCCATTGTGTTGCTGGACGAGGCGGGTAAACTGTTTGAGAGGATACTCTCTGCCCGCATCGTCCGGCACCTCTGCGAGGTGGGCCCCGATCTGTCGGACGCCCAATTTGGTTTTCGGGCGGGGCGTTCGACGGTCGATGCTGTGCTGCGCCTGAGGGCCGTTACCGAAGAGGCGGTGAGCTGTGGCGGCGTGCTGTTGGCGGTGTCGTTGGACATCGCCAACGCATTTAATAGTCTGCCATTTAGCTGTATCAGGGAAGCACTCCACTACCACGGGGTGCCCGAGTACCTGAGGCGGCTTGTGGCAGACTATCTTGAGGAGCGTACCGTCGTGTACGAGGACCGAGATGGTATTCTGAGGCGGCGGCCCATGTCGTGCGGTGTTCCACAGGGGTCCGTCCTCGGACCACTCCTGTGGAATATGGGATACGACTGGGCCCTTCGAGGTCGTCTTCCCCCCGGGCTGGGCGTAATTTGTTACGCCGATGACACATTGGTCACGGCCCGGGGGGCGAACTTTCAAGAGGCGGCACGTCTGGCCACCGTGGGAGTCTCTTTGGTGGTCGGGCGCATTGAGGCGCTGGGTTTACGGGTGGCCCTAGATAAGACGGAAGCCCTTTTGTTTCATGGGCCCCGTCGTGGTCCACCCCCCGGTGCCTCTATCGTTGTCAATTCGGTCCTCGTACCGATTAAGGCCCAGATGAAGTATCTGGGCCTAATCCTCGACGGCAGGTGGCTCTTCGACGAGCACTTCCGACAGCTTACTCCAAAGCTGGTCGGCGCTGCTTCTGCTCTTGGGCGACTTCTGCCCAATTTGGGTGGAGCCAGCGTCGCGACGAGACGGTTATACACGGGGGTTGTTCGGTCAATGGCGCTGTATGGTGCACCGGTGTGGGCGGCGGCTCTGACCGCCCAGAATAGGGCTCGCCTCTGGCGCCCTCAGAGGATATTGGCGGTTAGAGCCATACGCGGTTACCGCACCGTATCGACGGAGGCGGCGTGCGCCCTGGCCGGAACTCCCCCGTGGGATTTGGAGGCGGAAGTGCTCGCCGAAGTTTATCGGCGGACGGCTGACTTCCGGGCGGGTAGCGGCATACGGCCCCCGCCCGAAGAGATACGCGAGTGGCGTGAGGCCGCTCGTCGAGCCACGATGGCTCGTTGGTCATTCCGGTTGGAGACTCCACGTGCTGGCTTTGCCCTCGTGGAGGCTCTCCAGCCGGTCATCACCGAGTGGGCAGGACGGCAGCACGGGACCCTTTCCTTCCGGCTGAAGCAGGTCCTTTCCGGGCATGGTTGCTTCGGGAAGTATCTGCACTCGGTCGCCAGGAGGGAATTGAGTCCCGCCTGTTACCACTGCGACTGCAGTGAGGACTCGGTTCAGCACACGCTAGCGGTTTGTTCCGCCTGGGCGGCGCAGCGCGGGGTCCTCACTGCAGTTATTGGAGCAGATCTCTCGCTACCGGCCGTCATACGCTCCATGGCCGGTAGCGACAGTTGTTTTACCGCGGTCGCAACCTTCTGCGAAGACGTAATTTCGCGGAAGGAGGCGGCGGAGAAGGCCCGGGAGGACGATATCCACTCGGACCCAATTCGCCGCCGGCGAGCCGGGCGGCGGAGGCGCGCATACCAGCGCCTCATGCCGCCTTGAGTGTGGCCGCGGGTGGACGGGACGGGTTTTCCCCTCCACCCGCTATAATGGCCAGCCGCGAGGAGGCGACGTCCGCGTGTGCCGTACGTCGCCTATGTAGAGAGTTTATCCGCAGATGGTGCCCGCTTTGGCGGGCGGGCGCTAGGAGGGATCTGGATGTCGTAATAGCAGCGGTTCCCGGATCCCTCCTGTCTCAGGCGCAGAGTGGCACACCGTGTGGTTTTAGTCGGTCCGATTCCGACACACCACCCCGCCGTAAACCCCGGTGGGGTGACGGCCCGAGGGGGTTTCCACGCGTTAAAAAAAAAAAAAAGGTTCTTGGCTATGAATCCATGAACTCATATGATTATCGGCACAATGATCACCGAATCTGCATTCCACATGTCGGCAATCTCGTCAGACAGATCCAAATACTTCAATTGTTTTTCTTTTTCAACTTTCACGAGATTCTCGTCATGAGGAACGGCGATATCGACAATCATTGCGCGGCATTCTAATCGATCTATCACCACAATATCAGGTTTATTAGCAACAATAATCCTACCTATGGTAATAGGTCGATCCCAATATAACGTAGCACGACCGTTCTCGAGAACTGGTTCGAGTACATACCTGTAGTAAGGCACTTCAAAATTGACAAGTTGGTTTTTATTGATGAAAAGATTTTGCCTGTGCAAATACTTAGCCGTTAGCAAAACGAGAACATCCAGAAATAATATACCTAATAGATTCTCCAGGACGGTGACACGCCCGACAGATGTCAACCGTACTATCTTTCAGGATATATTTCCGGTAGTTATTCGTCATGATAAATTCGTCTTTAATTGCACAAACAAAACCTTCGGTTACTCCGAAGAAATCACCATACCGTAGTCAAAACGTCAACGTTTTAAAGTCTATATCAGACCCGTGTAGGGCCCGATAAAATCGGCCTTTTATTATTATTAGTATTATTTATTATTAACACTAATAGACATTGTTAACTGTAGAGCTGAAGACACGACTTCATCCTTAAAGAGGTAACAAATGATGGGTTCATCAGAGGACATTGTTCTGGGTGAGGATCGAAGTCATGATCTGCAGACTTACAGTGAAGTCTCAAACATATTTTATGGAAGACACTTTATCGGCACTTTCAATTGTAACTAGGGTAACACTTAATAGGGTCTTGTGTCTTTTTTCTCCAATTTTTGAATTCTAGCCACGAGTATGGAGAAAATGTAATTGTGAAACATTTTAATGAATATTAAACGAATGTACAAATAAACACGTGTTGTAACTATCGTCCACATATATAGTAATAGTAGTTTACAACATGATGGTTCAGTAGATCAGAAGGCAAGCATAACACATCAACAAAATCACATTTTCATATTCTGTTAATAAATGTAACAACTGTTATAACTGCACGTCGCAACTAATTACAACACCCATTTATTTGTGTATTCGTGGTTTATTTAAACAAATATACACAGTCACAGTTACCCGAAACTCGGGACTGGACCCCAAAAATTAAAAACTTTAAGGATGTCAACCGTTAAATGTTTCTTCAGTGTAAACTATGAATATAATATCCAACAGTAATTTTTGACATCGTGATTTTATTTTTTGTCACCTGACATCTAGTGCGAGACTCAGGAACCAAAGTTTATTCAAGAAAGACAATCGGTATCTCTTTATCAATATTCGATCATTATGGTCTGAAAATCTTGTTGTTACATCACTTCTAACACATTGACTATGGTACCTACGTAAGTATTTACATTTGTATCACTTCATGGTTATGTTTGGTTTCAACTTGTCACGGTTCTGTAAAGTCCCTGGTCGTGCAGGCGTTATGTTGTTGAATTGATTCATTGAATGTTACACATATAGTTTATCTACTCGGTAACAGATGTCAGTCCTCTATTCATATTCAACGAATAACTATTTGCAGTTGAACACTTTATGTTCTGCAAAATTTTAAGCAAGAATCTCAATAACCTCGCACATCTCACACGCGGCTGACTGATTCCAAGTTAGGCAGCACCTATGCTATGGCAACCAGACTGTTCATAAACATATTCAACTATTTCGAAATACCTACTTATTTTAGATAAATTACATCCAGACATAGAATACATAATCATGCTCATTATACAAATATTTGTCCTTGGTGGGAATCGAACCCACGACCTCTGGTGGAGCACCCAGTGCCACTAACCACTAGAACAATGGGCCTGTCTAATTATGTGTATGTGTGTGTGTTGTGATTATTATGGTCCAAGGATCTTGTTAAGGTTGCAGAACCTCACAATCACAATACATATATATATGTGTATACATAAATATGTCTCCATAGTCTAGACTTTAAATACGTCGAGCGGTAAATATTAGTCACATCGTAGTGCAAGACAGCGGAACTGAGGTGTGTTTAAGAAGGACTTAACCTTAAGTTGTATAACTTTATATTAGAGTGTTTTGATCCAAAAATCTTGTTGTTCTAACAATATTTGTATCAACATGTAGTTGTTATTTATTTGTTTCGGTTTCCTTTAAGTCTTCACCTGTGTCTCTGTTTGAATGTTATTAACATAGATTCAGGTTTACGATGTCACCCAGGTTAAGAATACCAAAAGTTTCCATTACGATATAACTTATTGCAGTTAAGCTATTTTATTTTGTATACATTTTTAAATCATTTTGATAACAATAAAATTGTTTTAAAATTAGTTTTGGAATCACAGACCTTCTGAGACAGACAGAACAGCAAAACAATAAAATACAAAAATATTTTTTTATCATTTTAGTTTACAAATAATATTTTCGTTTGTTTTTAAAAACAACATGTTGTTGTAATACACTGTTACGCTTTCATGAACAAACAGCTACACCAATTAAAAAATTTTTTCAGTAATAGAAGATATCAGCGAATTTACTACTACGATCTACTTTTTGCCCTAGATATACAACATACCCACGGATGGTGTCTGTTTCTTTTGTGATTTGTATATTTTCAAGTCACAGCATGAACTGCTGGACTTCAAAAATTTGTCCGGACTAGACACAAGTCGTGTTCTCGCATCTTCGTAGGTCTTGTCTATACAATAAAAATGTTCATGTGTAAACAATGATACCCTGTATTTAAACTGAACAGTGACATCTATTGCTGAATGGATCAACTATGCTAGGAATCAGAAGCACGCAGCCGTTATTGTAACACTACCGTGATTGTACCTCGTACACAAAGTATATATATATATGTATAACGTAAAAAATAATGTCATTGTGTTTATGAGTTTTGTTTCGTATATCTGACAGCTGATGAACAATTAAAAGAAAGGTCTTGAGACACAACGTACATAACATCTTGTAATTGTTCTTGAGAGACTCATAGATAAAAGATTCGAGATCGTGCTAAAGATTAGCGTCCCCCAATAATGTCTTCACTAAAAAAAACTTAAAATAATTTGAAACTTTATGTTAAGAACTTCGATGAAACCGTTAACCAAACTATTATATTTCTCTTTAAGTACCCACATAAATTACCCTCCCAAAATCTCAAACTGCTTGAAAATTTAGTGCACGCCTTCCTCGCGAGATTAACGCAACATCGTTCACCAGCTTGCGTACTGCAACCAACTCGAGAATTTACTGCGAACCACCTAAGTACAGTCAGATCAGATAACGATGATATTAAAGTGTATCTTGACTACAAAAGTAGATTTCATAGTGTTTGTTATATGATTTGCATATTTTAGTCACAGCATGAACTGCTGGACCTCAATAAATTCAGTTAAACCATGGTGGAGAGTCTTCCAATATCTTCTTCATAGCTGTTCATACCATAAAAATTTTCATGTGTAAACAACGATAGCCTGTTTTTAAACTGAACAGTGACATCTATTGCTGGGTGGATCAACTACTTGAGGAATCAGAAGCTCGCAGCCGTTATTGTAACACTGCCACGATTGTACCTCGTACACAAGCTACAAATATAACACAAAAATTGTGGTAGTATTGTTCAATATATTTAATAGCTTCTGAGTAATTTTAGGAAAGTTCTTGAGGCACAACAACACATCTTCTATTCGTTCCTAACGCCTACTAAATAAATTTGTTACATTGCATGTATGCCATAAAGTCGTAACTATGTCCCTATTGTGTAGTGACGGATTAAGAGCACGACACCACCCCTGATCATCCTGTGGGTAACGTAAGAGAGCTAGGGAATAACTACGCAGTACAACAGTAAAAAAAGGAGAAAAACTTTACAAAAACCCTATACAAACCCTTCTGATCAGACTATATACTATACTAGTATATTATACTAGATCAAACCTCCTGTGTAAGGAGAGGTCAATGTCTAGCAGTGGACCATTCGACCGAGTGTTGTTGTTTACGTTCGGTGAACATTTTGTTTGTCTTCCTACTCTTATGAGTTCGTTTGGTATTTACAAGTGATTGGTTACGAGGACTTTTTTCTGGTTTTGTACTTTCTTATCCATTTTTTTCTTAGTTATACGTTAGTCATGTAATAGGTAGGTTACATACAAATATCGTGTTTATTTATAAATTTTTAATATATATATATATATGTATTTATAGTTTTATTTTAGATTACTGTTTGCTAAAGTTTAGGTAGGTATGTTTATCTTTTTGACTATTCACTTAAAGTTGAGTACATTTATTTAATTCCTTGTTTCCAATGGTATCTTATTCATAAGTCTTGTTGTGAGGTTGTCAGTAGTTCGCTTGCTGTAGTAGTTATTAACTGTTTTAGAAGTCAATTTTTTATTTATCACTTGGCGTGTCACGATTGGGTGTTTAATCAGATAACTATTGAATTTAACATAGTATGTTTATATACTTGTTTATTATTTAAAAGGTTTTATGCTAGACACAAAGGGTGGTGTGATTTTATTGATGTCGGTAAAACTAATTAAATCAGAATAGTTGAGCCTCCACTACTTTGTGTCTAAAAGTCCATCTCTCATGGCTAAAGTTAATTTTCGATCTCACAGTGAAGTATTGAACAACTAAGATTGACTGTAATGCAGTAGAGTAATACGTACTTCGAACATAAAACTTCCAAAGGAATTTGAATATGAATTTCAAGTCTTATATGTCTTGTCAATTTTTTTCAGAGTAGTACACAGCATTGATGGAGTCAAAGTAAGAGTTGGCACAAAGTATTGAATATTGAACCATCCTCGATGAAAATAACGCTTACAAAAGTGCCCAGCCAAAATAAACTTCTTCCTCTCTTTCAGTGTTAAGAATTACGTTATAATATAGTCAAGTGTCGCAATTATTAACACTAACAAACATTGCTAGCTATATAGCTGAACACACGACTTCATCTTTAAATAGGTAAGAATTGATGGGCTCATCAGACAATGCTATCCTGAGTGAGAATTGAAGACGTGATCTCTAGTTTAACAGTGAAATCTCAAACATATTTCATGGAAAACACTTTATCGGAAAGTTGTATTATAATATCGCATCATCATCATCATCATCATTTCAACAGCCTTTAATAGTCCACATTAATTGTGGTACCTACGTAATAATTAACAACAAACCAGGGGGCGAGACACATAGTCAAGACCGTAGATTAATTGAGTGTTTTGATCTGAAAATCTTGTTGTTCTAACAATATTCGTATCAACGTACGGTTATTTATTTGTTACGGTTCTGTTTAAGACCCTGGTTGTGTCCCTCTTTGAATCTTATTAAAGTATGTGAATGTAGATTCAGGTTTACGATGTCAATATTAGCATCTAAAAAAAATCTATTAAACTATTTTATTTTGTACACAATTTTAAAAACGACATGTTGTTGTAACACATTGTTACGCTTTCATGTTTAAACTGCTAAATCAATAAAAAAAATTTCAGCCATAGAAGATATCAGTGAATTTACTACTACGATCTACTTTTTGCCCGAGATATAAAACATACCCATGGGCGGTGTCCGTTTCTTATGTGACTTATATATTATCAAGGCACAGTATGGACTTCTGGATCTCCAAAAATTCTTCCAACTATAAGTAGTCTTCTTATATCTTCATAGGTCTTAGTTGTCTATACAATAAAAATGTTCATGTGTAAACAATGATAGCCTGTATTTAAATTGAACAATGACATCTACTGCTGGATGTATCAACTACGTTAGGAATCAGAAGCTCGCAGCCGTTATCGTAACACTACCCCGACAGTACCTCGTACACAAACTACATATTACACGCAAAATTTAATGGCGTTGTGTTTCTTTATTAGTTTTGTTTGGTATATCTGACAGCTGATGAACAATTTAAAGAAAGTTCTTGAGACACAACATGCATAACATCTTGTAATAGTTCTTGAAAGACTCATAGATAAGAGAGTCGTGATCGTGCTAAAGGGTGGCGGCCCCGACAATGTCTTCATTAAAAAACCTTAAACTAATTTAAATTTTTTTGTTAATAACTTCAATCAAAATGTTAACCAAACTATTATATTATTTCTCTTTAAGTATTAACATAAATTAAGCTCCCAAAGTCAAAAAGTGCCTGAAAATTACACACATTCTTGGCGAGATCAACTCAACATCGTTCACTAGCTCGTGTACCGCAACCAACTCGAGGGTTTACTGCGAAATTCACCTAAGTACAGACAAATATTATTTTGAGTCAGTGAATTTTGTAAGTTCATACCTGTTAAAATTTTGTAATTTTAGTTGATTTTCAATATATTACAAGCTACAAGTAAAGATATACATTAAAAGGTGCAGTTTAGTATTAAACGTAGTCATAGTCAAAATGCTATTAAAAACAATATAGTATTATAAATTAAAATTGTAATAATTCTTAATTCTCCATATATATTTACACATAATATAAAGTACATATGAACATATAATATTTGCTGGGCAGTTGCGTCGCGGTGTCACTTAAAAATAGATGTTTCTCAGCATGACACTGTACCGCTAACGATTCAGCGCTGATTTTCAGCAACACTTCGAGAGTGATATGTGCGTTTAAAACAGTCCGGACTAAAAAAAGATTTCGTACTTTTTGTATATTTGTATATTTTTCAAAGGTTTAGTACGAATGAAAATCACGCTACTGCCTGTGCAAATTTATGCTTTTTCGCCTATCTAACAATACATTCTAGCACGCCATCTGCTGGAGAATCTGACAAAGAGTTTTGCAGAAGTACCAAAATATTATTAGCGTTTTGGTTTTTGAGATAGAACCTGGATGTTAATATTTAATAGTTTTCAATAACCCAATTATTTTTACCTTTACTTTAGGTATGTATACAATCGAAGTGTGAGTAATAGTCTAAAACAAACTTATCGAAACATAGTCCACCGTAAAAGGTTATTATATAAGCAGACATCCGGGCATCTTGTTGAGGCTGCAGAACTTCGCTAGTAGATCAAACATATGGTTTGATCGTGGCTCCTAAGTAGGTTTAAATGTTTTTCTATCATTGCTGAAAAACAACATAAAAGCACCGTTGCTCTCGTGTTGTTTTTTGCTATTGTCTGTGTGAATTGTCTTTGAATATAAAGTGTAAAGCAGTAAATTTTAATATCGTGATTTTAAATAGAACATCTGACATCTAGTGCAAGTCAGAGGCACTAAATTAAATTCAAGAATTAGATTTCAGCAGGAATCTCAATATCGTACATTAATAACCAATTTCAATTTAATAATAACCTCCCACATCTCATACACGACTGTCTGATTCCATCTTAGACAGCACCTATGCTATGAGAACCAGGCTGTTGCTAATCATATTTAACCATTTCTAAATACATAAATATTTTCGATAAATTACACCCAAACACAGAACAAATAATCATGTTCATTACACAAATATTTGTTCTGGGTGGGAATCGAACCCAAGACCTCGGGCAGATTAACCAGGACTACTAACCACTGCACCAACAGGCCTGTCTAATTGTGAGTGTTTGTGTGTGTGTGTGTTGTGATTATTATGGTCCGAGGATCTTGTTAAAGTTGCAGAACCTCACAATCAGTTCAACCACATTGACATATTACCATACTCCAACTGCAACTAAAATATGTCTCCATAGTCTAGACTTTAAATACGTCCAGCGGTAAATATTAATCACATCATCTAGTGCAAGACAGCGGAACTGAGGTGTGTTTAAGAACGGCTTAACCTTAAGTGGTATGACTTTATCAACATCAGAGTGTTTTGGTCCGAAAATCTTGTTGTTCTGACAATATTTGTATCAACGTATGGCTATTTATTTGTTACGGTTCTGTTTAAGACCCTGGTTGTCTTCCTCTTTGAATCTTATTAACGTATATATATGTAGATTCGGATTAACGATGTCAATATTAGCATCTCAGACTTTTCAATTACAAACCCCCGACAATAGCATCACTAAAGAAATTAGAATTATTTTAAACTTCATATTAATAACTTCGATCAAAATGTTAACCAAACTATTATATTATTTCTCTTTAAATACCCACGTAAATTACACTCCCAAAATCTCAAAATGCCTGAAAATTATATACTCACATTCTTGGCGAGATCAACTCAACATCTTTCACCAGCTCGCGTACTACAACCAACTGGAGGATTTACTGTGAACCACCTAAGTACTGTCAAATCAGATAATGATGATATTAAAATTTACCTGGACCAATAAAGTAGATTTCATAGTATGTGTTACGTGATTTGCATTTTTAGTCACAGCATGCACTGCTGGACCTCACAAATTAGTAAAACTAAGTTTCCAATATCTTTGGAGGTCATAGTAGCCCATACAATAAAAACGTTCATGTGTAAACAATGATAGCCTGTTTTTAAACTGAACAGTGACGTCTATTGCTGAATGGATCAACTACTTTAGAAATCAGAAGCACGCAACCGCTGTTGTAACACTGGCATGATTGTACTTCGAACACAAGCTATAAATATAACACAAATCAATGTCGTTGTATATCTATAGTAGTTTTGTTCAGTATATCTGACAGCTGATGAACAAATTAAAGAAAGTTCTTCAGACACAACATAACATCATATAATTGTTCTTGAAGGACTCATAGATAAGAGAGTCGAGATCGTGCCAAAGGGTAACGCCCCCGACAATATCTCCATTAAAAAAACTTAAAATAATTTGAAACTTTATGTTAATAACTTTGAGCAAAATGTTAACCAAGTTATTATATTATTTATCTTTAAGTACCCACACAAATTACTCTATATACCCTAAATATTTTTTAGCGAGATTTAAAATTTAGTTGACTGTCAATATACTACGAGTTACAAGTTAAGATGTACATTAAAGATTTTGATCTTTGTTTGACCTAAGTTAATATACAGACTGACAGGTGAGATACCTTCAATATTTGAGGACGTGATAGTATGCGAACATATATCATGAAATAAAATAACATAAAAACGAAATATTAAATAACTTCTTAGTAAACTTCGTACACAGTACACCGAGAGCCCAGTATTTAACTGCAGAATACTTGGACACCGCGCGGCCGCACGTGTCGCGCAGCGCGCTATCAACACAGAATACATAGGTACCTACACTGTACAGCTGTTGCCTATGTAGCGGGATGGAGGGCGGGGGTTGGTGCCGCCGCGCTGCTCGTGACTAGATCAACGTAAACAGTGCGGCGAGCTTAGGGAGTATAATATCCAAATTTCACTTATTTTTTAGAGACATTTCGATAAAATAATTATTTGCAGTTGAACACTCTATGTTCTGCAGGAATCTCAATTGCCGACATCAGATTTACCTCACACGGCTGTCTGATTGCAAATTAGGTAACACCTATGCTATGGCAACTAGACTGTTCATAAACATATTTTACCATCTCTAAATATACACATTTGTCGCGGTAAGTGTGTACAATAAACTGCCACAATGACTGCCATGCCCTTTACGTCCCCAAACGAGGCGTTTAAAAGCATCTTACTAGGCCGCCATAGTGTGGGTCACCATACTGCATTGTCTGCTTTCGTAATGAGTATGGTGACCACAACTTTTGGATTCTATTCATGCTTTCCATCAGGAAAAGTAGAATCACTTTGACAGGCTCGTAAAATAAAAAGAAAAAATAAATCAATAAATAAAACAAAATAGAAATAAATTACACCCAGTAACAGAACAAATAATTATGCTCATTACACAAATATTTGTCCTGGGTGGGAATCGAACCCACGACCTCTGGTGTAGCACCCAGGGCCACTAACCACTAGATCAAAAGGCCTGTTTAATTGTGTGTATGTGTGTGTTGTGATCATTATGGTCCGCGGATTTTGTTAAGGTTGCAGAACCTCACAATCAGTTCAAACACATTGACATATTACCAAACTCAAACTGCAACTAAAATATGTCTTCATAGTCTAGACTTTAAATACATCGAGCGGTAAATATTAATCACATCATCTAGTGCAAGACAGCGGAACTGAGGTGTGTTTAAGAAGAACTTAACCTTAAGTGGTATAACTTTATCAACATTAGAGTGTTTTGATCCGAAAATCTTGTTGTTCTAACAATATTTGTATCAACGTATGGTTATTTATTTGTTACGGTTCTGTTTAAGACCCTGGTTGTGTCCCTCTTTGAATCTTATTAACGCATATGTGTGTAGATTCAGGTTTACGATGTCAATATTAGAACCTCAGACATTTCAATTACTGTATAACTTGTTGCAGTTGAACTATTTTTTTATATATTTTTAAATCATTTTGATAGCAATAAAATTGTTTTAAAATTAGTTTGGTAGCCACAGACCTTCTAAGAGAGATAGAACAGCAAAAAAATAAAATAGATTTTTTTTTTCATTTTAGTTTACAAATAATATTTGCGTTTGTTTTTAAAAACAACATGTTGTTGTTATACATTGTTACCCTTTCAAGCCTAAACTGCTAAACCAATTTTAAAGTCTTTCGGCAATGAAAGATATCAGGGAAATTTACTACTACGATCTACTTTTTGTCCTAGATATACAACATACCCACGGGTGGTGCCTGTTTCTTATGAGATTTGTATATTTTCAAGTCACAGCATGGACTGCTGGACTTCAAAAAATTGTCCTGACTAGAGACAAGTCGTATTTTTTCATCTTCATAGGTCTTATGTATACAATAAAAATGTTCATGTGTAAACAATGATAGCCTGTATTTAAATTGTACAGTGACATCTATTGCTGGTTGGATCAACTACCTTAAAAATCAGAAGCACGAAGCCATTATTGTAACTGCCATCATTGTACCTCGTACACAAGCTATAAATATAACACAAAAACAAAGTCGTTGGTTTTCTGTAGTAGTTTTGTTCAATATATCTGACAGCTGATTAACAATTTGAAGAAAGTTCTTGGGGTGCAACATAACATCTTGTAATTGTTCTTGAAGTACTCGTGAAAGTTCTTATGGCGCTGACAATGTCGTAACTAAAAAAGAAACTTAGAATTATTATTTTTCTACAGTGTAAACTATGAATATAATATCCAACAGTAATTGTTGACCTCGTGATTTTATTTTTTGTCACCTGACATCTAGTGCGAGACTGAGGAACCAAAGTTTATTCAAGAAATACAATCGGTATCTCTTTATCAATATTCGATCATTATGATCTGAAAATCTTGTTGTTACATCACTTCTAACACATTGACTATGGTACCCACGTAAGTATTTACATTTGTATCACTTTATAGTTATGTTTGGTTTCATCTTGTCATGGTTCTGAAAAGTCCCTGGTCGTGCCTGTGCTACGTTGTTGATCTGCTTCATTGAATGTTACACATGTAGTTTATCCACTTGGTAAGAGATGTCACTCCTCTATTCATTTTCAACAAATAACTATTTGCAGTTAAACACTTTATGTTCTGCAAAATTTAAAGCCAGAATCTGAATAACCTCACACATGTGTCGGCTGTCTGATTCCAGGTTAGGCAACAACTATGCTATGACAACCAGACTGTTCATAAATATATTCAACTATTTCGAAATACCTATAGTGGAGCGCCTGGGGGGTTTCACCTCGGATTAGAGTTATAGTGAATGAATTAATATGATCGATGTGGGATATTGTATTTTACACTATAAATTGCAATGTTTACCCAAAATTTTATTGTGCACTCCATTTTTTTTATTTAAAAAAAATTATTATAAAAAATTAATGTTTGACCATATATTTTCACTTTAAACAGTAATTTTTTTTTATTTATATGTTAAATCTTACCTGAGTAGACATATAGGAACGTTTTCCAAAGATACCTGGGTATAAAAATAGCAGTAGGGATCTCGAACAGGTACAAAAACGTGGAGGGGAGAGCGGAGCAACAGCTGCTATCATACGTACAATAGAATTTCTCGGCTAGTTTAGTTGCAAGTAATACGTGTTCTATAAATATTGTGCTTCTATAACAGTGAAAATTTGGTTTTTTAGTGAAAAATTCTTGTATATTTTTGTACTGGAAGACGACGATGATTGAAGACGATGTTTTTACATTAATTTATACAAATTATTTGGTATTGCTTAATTTGGTAAGTGATTAAATTGAAAACTACAGAGTTCATTATTGAATTAATTAAATAACAAATAAATCGAAAATCAAAGATCAGTTTCAATGAAAACAAAATATGATAATAATGAATCAAATGCAATTAATTAATTATTAACTGATTTTTATTAGATTTCGAACTATGGATAAACCAACGGCTAGCTGCATGTCTGATGAAAATAGCTGCATAATATGTATAAACCTGGGTTCATCTTCGGAAACAAATTCAAAGTTAGGTGAAATGATAAAAATTAGTAGAGGAGTAACCTCTTTACAAGCTGCTTCAACCGAACGACAAGAGAGATTCTTACCTCACCTACAAACTGAATTTGTTTTTGCTCATTCAAGTTGTCGACAAAAATATATTAATAAAAAGTATATTATTTATTAAAAGTATTATTACATTCCAATGTATAAAAATAAGATCCGTGCAAAACTCTCATTATCGTCTCTGAAAAAAAAAACTTCGAAGTAGCATGAATTTTAATTGGGAAAAACTGTTTTCTTTGCGGACAAGAAGCTGATAAAACAAAAGAAGCAAAATTATAGAAAAGAAAAGAAAAGAAAAAAAGAAAAAGGAAAAAAGGAAAGAAAAGAAAAGCAGAAAATCATCTTAATAGACCGCCATAGTGTGAGACATCATACTGAAAGGTAGGTAAATTGGTAGGTAAATTTCATACATCAACACTCCAACTTTAAATGAATCCATCACGAATTTAATAGCGGCCCAGAAAACTGATTATTATCGAGATATCCATAAAAGAATTTCTGGTATAACCGACTTACAGACATTTGCAGTAAAACATCATTCGAATTGATATAATTTGCTGAAAAATTCAATTCACCTCAGTAATGTTGAAAAGAAAATTAATCCGAGAATTTCGATGGTAGATGCAGCAATAGAGTAAATATATACAAGTACATAGAAGAGACTGATGATTGCCAATTTACCATGCAAGAGTTGATAAATGTCATCACTACAGAGCATATCCCCGATGAAAAAACTATTAAAAAACGACTAATAGAACACTTGCACGGTGATATTATCATTTCAACTAAATTTGGGTCCAATGCCATTATATGTTTTAAAAAAATTAACCATCATGTATTAACAGAAAATTGGTACAATCAAAAATATAATAGTAAAGAAGAAGAATTTCATATTCTGAAAGCGGCGAGTGAAATTATTCGGAGAGATATAAGAGCCAGCCAGTGCAGCGGAAATAGGTGTTCCAATACTTCACCTATTATACAGATAGATGAAGTAGAAAAAAATATTTGATGTAGACAACAATATAATATATTTAAATAAACAGATTTCGTACTAATATTTTTTTTTTCATTTTCATTAGTCGTAATTAATTAACTTATTTTTTTGAATGTACACAATAGAGTATAGTAATAGAGTACGTTTCATTTATAATTAAGCTGGCCGAGAAATTCCATTGTAAATAGCAGCTGTCGCTCCGCTCGCTCGCTCGCTCTCCCCTCCACGTTTTTCTACCTGTTCGAGATCCCTACTGCTATTTTTATACCCAGGTATCTTTGGAAAATGTTCCTATATGTCTACTCAGGTAAGATTTAACATATAAATAAAAAAAATACTGTTTAAAGCGAAAATATATGGTCAAACATTAATTTTTTATAATAATTTGTTTAAACAAAACAAATTGGAGTGCACAAAAAAATTTTGGGTAAACATTGCAATTTATAGTTTAAAAAACAATATCCCACATCAATCATATTAATTCATTCACTATAACTCTAATCCGAGGTTTTACGGTTTTGAATGCTCCAGGCACTCCACTACTGCATATTTTAGATAAATTACACCCAGACATAGAATACATAATCATGCTCATTACACAAATATTTGTCCTTGGTGGGAACCGAACCTACGACCTCTGGTGGAGCACCCAGTGCCACTAACCACTAGACCAATAGGCCTGTCTTATTGTGTGTATGTGTGTGTGTTGTGATTATTATGGTCCGAGGATCTTGTTAAAGTTGCAGAACCTCACAATCAGTTCAAACACATTAACATATTACCATACATATATATATATATGTACATACATAAATATGTCTCCATAGTCTAGACTTTAAATATGTCGAGTGGTAAATGTTAATCACATCATCTAGTGCAAGACAGCGGAACTGAGGTGTGTTTAAGAAGGACTTAACCTTAAGTGATATAACTTTATCAACATTAGAGTGTTTTGACCCAAAAATCTTGTTGATCTAACAATATTTGTATCAACATGTAGTTGTTATTTATTTGTTTCGGTATCGTTTAAGTCTTCAGCTGTGTTTCAGTTTGAACCTTAGTAACATAGATTCAGGTTCACGAGGTCACCCAGGTTAAGAATTCCATAAGTTTCAATTACGATATAACTTATTGCAGTTAAACTATTGTTTTAAAATTAGTTTTGGAATCACAGACCTTCTGAGACAGACAGAACAGCAAAACAATAAAATACAAAAATCATTTTAGTTTACAAATAATATTTTCGTTTGTTTTTAAAACCAACATGTTGTTGTAATACATTATTACGCTTTCATGAACAAACAGCTAAACCAATTAAAGTTTTTTTTCAGCAATAGAAGATAACAGCGAATTTACTACTATGATCTACTTTTTGCCCTAGATATACAACATACCCACGGATGGTGTCTGTTTCTTTTGTGATTTGTATATTTTCAAGTCGCAGCATGAACTGCTGGACCTCAAAAAATTACATGTACTAACACTAAACAATCATTTATGTCTTCATAGGTCTTGTGTAAACAATGATACCTGTTGTGTTTGTGGGTTGCAATTACACTACATTTTGTACAATCAACGTTATTACTTTATTCATTGAATTTACAGAGCTTGATACCAGTTGACATAATGCGTAATTAATACTTAGTTTTTCCTAGCGTCCACTAGAGGCGCTCGCGAGCCACACGTTCAGAAATGATTAACAACACACGGGCCTAACACTCTCCCTCGTTATTAGTTCAAAGGTTCAACCGGTCCGGCATCCTTCTAGTTCTGGTGCTTCGACGTGGTTCTATTTTGGCTGGTGTTGGTGTAGGTAGAGGAAGTGTAGGTGTCTCTGAGCTTTTTATAACTGGTACGATATTTTCTGGAATGTTAACTATTGGGTTTTGAATGGGTGGTATGGATTCTCTTCTTGTAGGACTAGCTTGTATGGTAGTAGATAGCTTATTGTCTTTTTCAGGTGATTTTGCTGCATCTAGGTTTTCCTGTATGTGTTCCGGCTTGGCTAGGTACGTATACGGTGTCTTAATGTTTTCACTCATGCATGCAGTTTTTATAATTTGATCAATGTATCTTTGGTGTATTCTTCCATCCACTTCCACCTCATAATGTAATTTTCCTTTCCTGCCTGTTATTTTTCCGAATTTCCATTTGTTGCTGTCATACATTCTTATTTGAACTCTATCTCCTCTTTGAAATTGCTTGTTTACAATCATCTCTTCATTACTGTGATTTTCTATCTCTTTCCCTCTTTTTACTAAGTCAATTCTTGTTCTGTATATTCTTTTGAACATCATTTCTCCTGGACTTAATCCCGTAGTATTGTTAGGTGTTTTTCTGTACATCATTAAAAATGTTTGCAGTTTTTCTTGTACTGATCCCTCTTCATTAGCCATTTTTTTTAGCTTATTTTTTACTGTTTGGACATGTCTTTCTGCTTGACCATTTGTAGAAGGATGAAATGGTGCTGTAAATTTTGCTTGAATTCCATTTTCTTTCAGAAATCTTAACATTTCATCTGATCTAAACTGTCTTCCATTGTCTGATACTTGAGTTATTGGTAGGCCAAATGTAGTATATAGCTTCTTCAGAATATTAATAGTTGCTATAGCTGTAATAGAAGTAGTTGGAATGACTTCTAACCATTTAGTATAAGCATCTACCACAATAAGAAAATATTGGTTCATGAATGGGCCAGCATAGTCGATATGAATACGATTCCATGGTTCTTTTGGGTATTCCCAACTGTGTACAGGTACTTTAGTAGGGTTTTTCTGCATCAAACAGCAAGGCTTGCACTGTTTTACCAAATTCTCTATATCAGTGTCAATATTCTTCCACCACACATAACTCCTAGCTAAAGCCTTCATCTTTACAATACCTGTGTGTGCTGTATGTAACTCTTCTAAGGTTTGAGGTTGTAATTTCTTAGGTATGACGATTTGTATGCCATAGAATATGCAATTATTTTATAAGGAGAATTCATGTAATCTTCTGGGATCTTCTTTTCCTGATTGTATGTCTATGTATAGTTTTTGTAATTCTGGATCAGTGGCTGTAGCCTTTTTAATTTCTTGTAGTGTAACTGGCATTTTTGAAATTTGGTTTAGGTAAAAAGCTTCATCATCTGTAAGTGTCTCTTTTGTTTCATTTTTCTCTGTATGTTGTAGTCTTGAAAAGTAATCTGCATTAGCATGTTCTATAGTCTTCCTTAGCCTTATTTCATATTCAAATCCTGCTAGGAAGTTAGCATAGTGTACAAGTCGTATGGCTGTGGTAGCTGGTGTAGCTTTCTCTGGATGTAGTATTTTGGCTAATGGTTGATTGTCCACGATAAGTATTATTTTTCTGCCATAGCAATATTGAAAAAATTTCTTCAGACCCCATACTAGTGCCGCAGCCTCTTTATCTAACTGGCTGTAGCCTTTCTCTGCTTTTGTAAGAGATCTCGAAGCAACTGCTATTGGCCTTTCAGACTTATCTGCCATAATGTGTGATAACACAGCTCCGAATCCAATAGGTGATGCATCAGTGGCTAATGTCACTGGTAAATTTCCATGAAATGGTGTAAGTACTTTTTCTCCCCATATCTCCTTTTTCAGTTCTTGAAATGTTTTCTCACATTTTGTGGACCAAGTAAATTTTGTATCTTTTTGTAGTAATTTGTATAAAGGATTTAGTTTTGATGCCAAGTTGGGAATGAATTGTTGATAATAATTAATCATTCCTAAGAAAGTACGTAGAGATGAGACATCTGTAGGACGTGGACTATTCTTTATATCTCTTATCTTTTCTTCTGTAGGGTGTAGTCCTTTTTCATTTATTGTATGTCCCAGGTAAGTAACGGATTTTTGGAAAAATTGGCACTTCTTTCTGTTAAGGTGTAGTCCACCTTCCTTTAATTTGTCGAATACTTTTCTAATTCTATTTAATAGTTGTAGGTATGTATGCCCTTGTATGGCGATGTCATCGAAAAAACATGCTGTGCCTTCTGTATCTTGAAGAGTTTGGTCCATAAATCTCTGCCAAACGTTGGGCGCAATTTTCACACCAAACATCAATCTATTCACATTGTATGTCCCTTTACATGTGCTTACGGCTTGCATTTGTGCTGTATCTTCGTTAGTCTTCATGTGTAAATACGCCTGGTTAATGTCCAGCGTACAAAAATATTTTCCACCGCTAAGTTTTGAAAATATTTCTTCAACCCGAGGAATTGGGTAATTATCATTCTCCAGATTACTATTTAACGTCGCTCTATAATCTGCGCATAAGCGAACATTTCCATTTTGTTCAATCACTGGAACGATTGGTGTCCCCCACTGTGAGTAAGTTACTTTCTGTAATATTCCTTCTCTTTCCAATCTATCAATTTCCATTTCTACTTGCTCTCTAAGTGCAAATGGTACTGGGCGTGGCTTTAAAAATACTGGAACTGTACCTTCCTTTAATTTAAATGCTGCTTGGTAATTTTTTATTTCGCCAATTTTATCCGAAAATAATTCGCTGTATTCTTCTATTAATTTTTGTAATTTTTCTCTATATTCTTTTTCTGTAATATCATTTTCTTCTTTTTGTAGTGAATTTATGTCCAATTTTAGGTTTAATTTTCTTATCCATTCTCTGCCCACTACTGGATTTACTTTCTTGTCTATCACAAAGATTCTACCATCTACTTCTGTATTCTTGTATTTAATAATTAAATTGCATGTTCCTAGTGGGTGTATTATTTCCCCTGTGTATGTTCTTAGTGATGTATTTTCCAGTTTCAGGTTGGTGAAATATTTCTTATAATATTCCACAGAGCATGTTGTAACTGCTGCACCTGTGTCCAGCTCTAAGGTATGTATTTTTCCATGTAATTTCAATGTAATGTTAAACTTATCATTTTGCATGTTATTTTTGTAGAATAATTTATGTATTTCATATATTTCATCTTCATCTCTGGACTGCTCATTTATTAGCTCCAGCTGTTTCTGATCTTTGAAACATACTGATTGTAAATGTCCTTTTTTATTGCATGACTTACAGTACAGTTTATTTTTCAGTTTGCACTGCGTCGCTGAATGGTTTTCTTTTCCACATCGAAAACACTTCATTATTCTTCCTTTTTTATTATTATATGCATTATTTGTATTGTATATAGGCTTTTTGTATGTATTTGTATTGTATGTAGGCCTTTTATATGTATTTGTATTGTATGTAGGCTCTTTGTATGTATTTGTATTCCTTGTATTTGTACTTTGTTTGTATGTATTTTGTTTCTTTGCTCTTACTGATATTTTGTTTATATTTGCTTGAATATCCAGACCCATTTCTTTTGTTTCAGCTTTGGAACTCTCCATGGCCATCGCAATCCTAATTAAATCCTCGAACTTTGTAGAAGAAGATTCTTGTAACAATCTTTCTTTGATTTCAGAATTACGCAGCCCCTGCATGAACTGTACTCGCAGATGAGTGTCAAATGTACTGTGTTCACAATTATTACAAATAAAGTTACATTTTCCACCTATTTCTTTCAATCCAGCCACATAATTAGCAATGCTCTCACACTCTTGTTGTTGTCTGAGGCAGAATTTGTGTTGCTGGGCTACTTCACCCGGTTCTGGGGCAATATGCTCTCGTAATAATTTCACCAGGTCATCATATGATTTTGATTCAGGCGAACTAGGCGCTGTTATGTTCCTCAGCACTTGATAATATTTTGGGCCAATGCAATTAAGAAAAATTTGTACCTTGACTGTAACACTCGTAACTCCTTTTAGTGTTATATAATTTTGTAGTCTTTGTAAGTATGATGAGAATGACTCATTATTTTCATCGTATGGTTGTAATGTAATACCGCTTACAGATTTTTCAGTACTTTGTAAAGCTTGTAGTTGTAATTGCATACCTCGCATTGTTTCCGTAATTTGGGTTAACACCTGCCCTAATTGATATTGATGCTCCATTTCGTATCATCAGAGCAATTATGTAAGGAAAAAGGAAAATGTGTAGCGGGTTATCAACACTGGAATTGGAACCCTTGGAACGAAGGAAAAAGGTATATCAGAACACGTGGGAATGATTTTTTTTTTTTTTACCAAGAGGGTATTGCGTCGCTCACTTCTATTTGTATTGTACCACTTTTTACACTGCGCACTTATCCGTTCTCGTCGCCAATCTGTTGTGTTTGTGGGTTGCAATTACACTACATTTTGTACAATCAACGTTATTACTTTATTCATTGAATTTACAGAGCTTGATACCAGTTGACATAATGCGTAATTAATACTTAGTTTTTCCTAGCGTCCACTAGAGGCGCTCGCGAGCCACACGTTCAGAAATGATTAACAACACACGGGCCTAACAATACCCTGTATTTAAATTGAACAGTGACATCTATTGCTAGTTGGATCAACTACTTTAGAAATCAGAAGCATGCTGCCGTTATTGTGACACTGGTATGATTGTACTGCGTATACAAACTAAATATATATAATATATATACATATGTTATGTGTTTTATCACTACTCAAGTAGCCATAGTACAAGCTCTGCTTAGTTTGGGACTAGATGGCGATGTGTGCGAAATATCAGAATCTTCTTTTTTATTTATTTGAAAAAGAAAAACAGTATACAATAAAATCATGAAACACCCATAAAACCTCTATTGGTTTAACTTGGGTGCGAATGAACATTCCTCATTCTGCTCTGTTTCGTTTAATGTCCACATGCATCCACATGCACTACAGAAGCACGTAATTATGCCGAACTATAACAATTCGCAGGTAGCAATACAAGAAATAATAGGTGCAGGGTAGGTAGGCGTAAAAAAAAAAAAAAAAAAAAAAAAAAAAAAAAAAAGGGTAGGTAGGCGTGTAAACCTTTCTAGCGTTCGACCGAGTGTTGTTGTTTACGTTTGGTGAACATTTTATTTGTCTTCCTACTGTTATGAGTTCATTTAGTATTTGCACTTTGATTGGTTACGAGGACATTTCTTTATTTTTGTTTTTGTACTTTTATCTATTTCTTTTCTTCTCTAAGCTATACGTTAGTCATGTGGGTGGGTTATACATAAATGTAATGTGTTTGTTTATAAATTTAAAATATTATATATATATATAAATGTATAAACGTGTAAGTTTTTGTTAGATTCCTGTTTATGTAGGTATGTAAATGTTTTTGACTGTTCATTTTAAGTTAAGTACATTTATTTCATTCTTTGTTTCCAATGGTACCTTATTCAAAAGTCTTGGTGTGAGGTTGTCAGTAGTTCGCCTGCTGTAGTAATTATTAGCTGTTTTGGAAGTCAACTTTTTATTTATCACTTGGCGTGTCACGATTGGGTGTTTAATCAGATTACTATTGAATTTAAAATAGTATGTTTATATATTTGTTTATTATTTAAAAGGTGTTATGCTAGACACAAAGGTGGGTGTTATTTTATTGATGTCGGTAAAACTAATTAAAACACAATAGTTTGAGCCTCTATAACTTTGTGTCAATTTCTCGTGTCTAAAGTTCATTTTCGATCTCACAGTGAAGTATTGAACAACTAACGTTCATTGTAATGCAGTAGAGTAATATGTACTTTGAACATAGAATTTCTAAAGGAATTTGAATATGAATTTTAAGTCTTGTATGTCTCGTCTAATTCTTTCAGAGCAGTGTACAGCATTGATGGAGTCAAGGTAAGAGTTGGTACAAAGTATTGAATATTGAACCATCCTCGATGAAAATAACGCTTACAAAAGTACCCAGCCAAAATAAACTTCCTCGTCTCTTTCAATGTTAAGAATTACGTTAAAATATAGTCAAGTGTCTTAATTAATAACACTAACAAACATTGCTAACTCTATAGCTGAACACACGACTTCATCTTTAAAGAGGTAAGAAATGATGGCCTCATCAGACAATATTATCCTGGGTGAGGATCGAAACCATGATCACCAGACTTACAATGAAATCTCAAACATATTTCATGGAAAACACATTACCAGCAAGTTGAATTGTAATATCACATCATTATCATCATCATATCAACAGATTTAAAAGTCCACATTAATTGTGGTACCTACATAATAATAAACAACAAACCAGGGGGCGAGACACATAGTCAAGACCGTAGATGAATAGTGTGTTTTGATCTGAAAATCTTGTTGTTCTAATAATATTTGTACCAACGTATGGTTATTTATTTGTTACGGTTCTGTTTAAGACCCTGGTTGTGTCTCTGTTTAAATCTTATTAACGTATATGTATTATATATATGTATTATATATATATAGATTCAGGTTTACGATGTCAATATTAGAATCTCAAAAAAATCTATCAAACTATTTTATTTTGAACACATTTTTAAAAACGACATGTTGTTGTAACACATTGTTACGATTTCATGCTTAAACTGCTAAATCAATTAAAAATTTTTCAGCAATGGAAGATGTCAGTGAATTTACTACTACGATCTACTTTTTGCCCGAGATATACAGCATACCCACTGGCGGTGCCTGTTTCTTATGTGACTTGTATATTTTTAAGGCACAACCATGGACTGCTGGACCTCCGAAAATTTTTCCAACTCAAGTAAGTCGTCTTCTTATATCTTCATAGGTCTTAGTTGTCTATACAATAAAAATGTTCATGTGTAAACAATGATAGCCTGTATTTAAATTGAACAGTGACATCTATTGCTGGATGGATCAACTACTTTAGAAATCAGAAGCACGCAACCGTTGTTGTAACACTGCCATGATTGTACCTCGAACACAAACTATATATACAACAGAAAACAATGTCTTTGTGTTTCTGTAGTAGCTTTGTTCAATATTTCTGACAGCTGATGAACAATTTAAAGAAAGTTATTGGGACACAATCTCACATATTGTCGAGAGCGCGCTAAAAGGTTTTTTAGTAACGAAGATATTGTCGAGGGGGTAGGGCCCCCTCGACAATATTTTCGTTACAAAAACACCTTGAAATAGTTTGAAACTTTATGATATTAACTTCGATCACAATGTCAATTAAATTATTATATTATTTCTCTTTAAATACCCACATAAATTAACCTCCCAAAATCTCAAAGTACCTAAAAGTTACACACATTCTTGGCGAGATCAACTCAACATCGTTCACCAGCTCACGTACTGCAACCAATTCACGGGTTTACTGCGAACCACTTAAGTACAGTCAAATGTTAGTTTCAGTTATTGGATTTTGTAAGTTCATACCTGCAAAAATTTGATAAAATTAGTTGACTTTCAATTCACTACGAGTCACAAGTTAAGATGTACATTAAAGATTTTGATCTTTGTTTGATTTAAGTTCATATGTAAATTACAAGTGTACAAAATGAGAACAACTATAAGCAAAATGGGATACATATAGTAATATACATATATGTATATATATAGATATCGGACGTCACATTTATGAGGAAATTGCGAAAATGCGCTTAACTCTCATGGAAAAGAGAAAGAAAGAAGATAAAAATAAGTAAATAAACAAATATTTCGAACATTAAACACAAAACGCCATCTAATTTCAAACTAAGCAGAGCTTGTACTATAATAAATAAAACTAATTAGATAAATATTTGCAGATCATACAAACATTTGGTCCGACCCGAAAATCGAACCCGTGTCGCTACGCCATTGAGGCAGTCGATGAAAAATTATTAATAAAAGAAGTCATAATTTTTATCATATTTAGGAGAATTGCGGTAGCAACGCCTGAGTAGGTCTGAATGCTACAAATATAGCTGATCTGTCGAGTATTAGATGTAAGAATGAAAGACATTGTAACACAACCAATATATTATTGTACAGAATTGGCATTTAATACAATAGTATTGAAGATTTCAGTACAGTTTAATGTTAAACACAGTCATTGTTAAAATGGTGTTAAAAACAATATATATAAATATATGTAAATTAAAAGTATAACAATTCTTAATATGGGGTATGTGCACAAAACTTTAAATGGACAAAATATTTTTATTGGTAACATTCTTACTTAAAAAACATATGTATGTTATTACTTTTGTAATTTATTTCAATTTATTAGTGAAATTTGATAAACAAATAGTTGCTTTAAATTCCATCGTAAATTTCTAAAACACAACGCTATTGGTGGAACAAAGTTGGACGTCAATTCACCCTCAGATCCTTTCGTAAAGCAGGCTATATTTTCGTTGATCTATGTAAACAAAACAGCATGTGCAGTTAACTAAGTAAAAAATATTATTATATGTATTTTATCACTTTTTTAATATCCTTACCTATAAATAAACTCCACAACTATTATATTATTTACTTTTCATTATATTTCTTTAATTTTTCAAGATAATAAGTTGATAAAAAAAAATATATCAGTGCATTGCAGAACCAAATAGATACTTCGTTGTTCACATGAGTGTAGGCCGTCGTCACAGAATAAGCGCACCAAAGTGACTGTGTTTAAATCGTCCGAAAATTATAGTGATTTTAATCTTTTTTTTTTCTCTTGCTGGTTTACATTTTGTATGTGTTATTTTATGTTTTGTTATTGTAATATCTAGGAGAAACGTTTTTAAAAATAAAAAAATAGATGTATATTCCCTATTCTCCACACACAATATAAAGTACATATGAACATATAATATTTGCTGGGCACTTGCTTGCTTACTCAGCATAACTCTGTACCTATAATATGTGTGTCTAGAACAGTCCAGACTAAAAAAAGATTTCGTACTTTTTGTATGTTACTATATTTTTTTACAAATAGTACCAGAAACATTATGATAAGTACATAATTTCAAAGGTGTAATGCAAATGAAAGTTACGCCACTGCCTGTGTAAATTTACACTTATTCACCTATCTAACAATACATTGTACCACGTTATCTGTTGGAGAATGTGACAAAGAGTTTAGCGGAAATAAGTAATTTTTCTATCAGTGCGGAAAAACAAGATGAAAGCACCGTTGCTCTCGTGTTGTTTTTCTGCAATTGTCTGTGTGAATTGTCTTTAAATATAAAGTGTAAGGCAGTAAATTTTGATATCGTGATTTTAAATACAACATCTGACATCTAGTGCAAGTCAGAGGTACTAAATTAAATTCGAGGAGAATTAGATTTCAGCAGGAATCTCAATTTCGAACATTAATAACCAACTCCAATTTAATGAAATCCTCATACATCTCATACACACCATTCAATTTTAATCGATAACTTGGGCATGAGACGGGTCACCGCAAAATTCGTACCAAAATTGCTCACACATCGCTGCTTGTACGCAACTTCTCGGCCAAAAGTAACACACTAATGATACTGCAGCCACCGTATTCCCCAAATCTGGTCCCCTGTGACTTTTTCTTGTTCCCGAAACTAAAGAGGCCCATGAAAGGACGACGCTACGCCGCAATTGACGAGATAAATACGGCATCGATGGGGGAGCTGAACAAGATACAAAAAAAAAATATTTCTTTTTTTAGCTGCTTTTTTTAATTTTTTTTTTTCGAATTTCGAAATGCGTACCCTCTATAATTTTTACTAATGCTATAAGATACTTAAATATAAAATTTTATCAATCTAGCATAATTGCAACCAGTGCCGACCGAGCTTCAAAGTTTAGTAAAAAACGTGTTTTGTCCTAAAATTTCAGTCTGCTATAATTTCACTATAAATGCAATGAATTAAGTGAATAAAATTAAATAATAAATTAGATGAACATTAATCTTTAATTAAAAACATAAAGAAATAAGAATCATTCAGGGTAACTTCTTTTTAGAGTAGTTTTTTTACAGTCTGCATACAATTTTAGATGTTCCTGGACACAGCGCAGCAAGAACTGTTTTTGTTCTTCTTCAGCCGTGATAAGTCCGTTAAAATCTTGCATTAATTTAACAGCCCTTTCAGCAGTATCATTTACAACTCTCAAATAACTTATTCTTCTTTTAGCCTCCAGAAAAGCAGCATTGTTATTCCAAGAAGATACATCTTCCTTTAGAAAACTGTCGTCGATCTGCAGTCGTGATAAAAATTGTTTGCTCTTTTCCGATACGAAATCATCCAGTGCTTTGTCTAAAAAAAAAGAAAAATAAATTAAATAACAAATAAAAATCAACAACAATTTTGAAAATAAATAAATAAGTATTGGACATTGAAATTGAAATCCAACAAAAAGTCAATTTAACTTACCAAACAACTTTTGAGTCAGTTCTTCCTTCGACGGGTCATAGCGTTTGCTAAAATCCGAGATTTTGTCCCTGTTGAAGTTGGCAATCATCTTCTTCTTAGTTTGTAGTGTGTAGTCAACTTCATCATCAAATAGTGATAGAATGACTGTCTCTTCACATAAATACCACAAGTGATGGCTGAACTTGCTTATAGAAGCTTTAGAAATTGTTGCGTCAACTTTTTCATACTCTTTTAACATCTTCAAGAAGCGCAAATCTTGATTAGGTGCTTTGGTCGCCACTGTACATTCGAGCCAAGGTTTAACATACAATGTTACGAGAAATAAGCAAACATCTTGTAGAGCCTTTTTGTCCTTCGCAGTTACTCTGCATTGTGACTGAAGTAAACATATTTTTAAAGAATAGATCGCTCTCGCCATCCAGCGTGCCTGATGTATAGCTCCGGGGGGCCTTAGTTTTAATTTTTCCTCTGTGTCTCCTCCTAAAAATATTACGCACAGTTCGACCAATTCGCGGTAATCATCTCTTACAAAACCTTTATCTAATTCTGCCTTATAAAATAGTAACAACGCTTGAATGTCTGTCTCGGCAACCCGTGCTTTTACGAAATTAAGAGATGGTTCAATTTTAGTACAATCAATGTTTTTCCAATTTTCTTGGAACTTTTTGAACATCGGAATATCTCGGCTACTAGTAATTTGCTTAGTCTTGGTTTCAAAGACAGCTTTTAGGACCAATTCATAAACATGATGACGACAGGCGAAAAGCAACAATTCTCTTCCTAAAGTTTGCTCCAAAATAGCACAAGCTCCATTGAAACGGCCCATATTGGAAGCTGTTGTGTCGCAGCACATTATTTGCACTTTATCATAAAGGTTCCAGTCAAAGAGAGCTGCTGATATAGCCTTCGCTTGATGTTTTCCAGAAGAACTTTCTAGTTTCGGCACTGCAAGAAGCTGCTCTCTATCGTCAAATGAAGCTATAACTGGCAAGCGTTCTTCTTTTGAACTCCGTACATCCAACCCCGGTAATAGTTTTCCATCCCAATGGACTGTGACTATGTCGGGTACATTGTTTTGGAAGTTAGATTTTATTGCTTCTGCCCTTGATTTTCTAGTTTCAGTACGAATTCGCTGAATCGAGGATTTGTTAATACAGAAATCATCGCTGCTCAGACCAAGCGCTTCTACCACCGCATTAAGAATGTAAACGGTATCTCTAATGCTTAACTGGCATCGATCTAAAGCTGCAACTAGTTTAGGTGTTATAAGATTCTTTCTACCTCTTTTTGAACTTTGTTCATGGCAGGGAACGTCCGGCAAGCTGAGTTCAGAATTCAAGATCTGTTCTTCGTCTGAATCTTCTACACTGTCTAAGTTATTTGTGGTGGAAGTAGATGCAACAGCTAGTGATTCTCTTTGTCTTACAATCCTTTCCTCTTCTTCCAATCGTCGTTGTCTAGATCTTTGTTCTTTTTCCGCCAATTTTTTATCTACACCACCTAAGCATCCCGGTCGACCTGGCTCTCTCTGTTTCATTAAAAATAATTTATCTTCCTCTATTTTCATTCTCTCAAAAGCATCAGCATGTGCAATATCAAACAAATTATCAAGATTAATTATAAAATTGTTCTCACGACTCTTAAACGTAATCTGAGTTTTCTTACAATTTTTTTGCAACTCTCTCCAAACATGATATAAATCAATAAGTTTCTTCACGCAGTTAGGAAATGCCCTTGTTGGAATTCTTGCTTTTTCCCAATATATGATGCACTCCCTAATCACAAGATTTGCACTTTCACTAACAGTCAATTTAACCTCACGAATATTGTAAAATAGGACTGAGAGAACTTGTCGATTAGATGGTAATTTTGCACCATTTATTTGGTAGCTAGTCAATCCGATAAGAAAAATATTTTGTTTATCACTCCGTAATTCCACCGACATGTTGACGCACTAAACAATGAAGCACTAATAGTCTCAAAAATCACGTACGAAATGGCAAATAAAACATGTCGTAACAGGTCACTGGGCAGTACTTAAGCAACTTGTATCGACAAGTTTAAATAGCAAGTCGGCACGGGTTATCGTTTATATATCGAACTAATACTTTTTTCTAGACAATATAGGGTTATTACGAAACTTTTAAGAAGGTATACGTAAAAAAATATCGAACTTGAAATTTAAGGGACACCCTAATATATATACATATATTATGAGTTTTTATCACTACTCTAGTAGCCATAGTACAAGCCCTGCTTAGATTGGGACTAGATGGCGTTGTGTGGCAAATATCCGAATCTTTTCTTTTTATTTATTTGAAAACGAAAAACAGTATACAATAAAAACATGAAATACCCATAAAACCTCTATTGGTTTAACTTGGGTACGAATGTACATTCCTCATTCTGCTCTGTTTCGTTTAATGTATCCACATGCACTACATAAGCAGGTAATTATTCCAAACTATAACAATTCGCAGGTAGCACTACAAGAAATAATAGGTGCAGGGTAGGTAAGCGTCGGACACGCTGTCATTGCGGCGGTAAGACCCGTTATGGAGGATTAGTTTGAGAGGAAACACGGGACCCTCTCATATCGGCTGACGCAGCAGACGTCGGAACGGCACCGGGAGAGGTTTAGAACTCTCCCAGTCCGCCAGGCTCGGGTACGGCTTCGGTATCACAGACGGCTCGGACGCCGGAAAACGCAGAACGATCTCCGTCCTCCGTAAGCGCAAGTCTGGGGGTAACAGGTAAGGCCATACGTCACCCTAGCTGACGCAAACCAGGATGGCAGCGGTACGTGCTACGGAGCACACTCACTTTTGGAGCAGAAAAGGGGTCATCTACAATTTTCTAGGGTACACCTGATTCCTCGACTACTGGTACCTGCGACGGCGTGCGGTTTTTGATGGGTTCGAGTCCGACATAACCACTAGTAGGTGGTGTCCGAGGGAATTTCGGCACAGAAAAAAAAATGTAGGTAGGCGTGTAAACCGTCCTAGCGTTCGACCGAGTGTTGTTGTTTACGTTAAGTGAAAGTTTTATTTGTTTTCCTACTGTTAGGAGTTCGTTTTGTATTTACAGGTGATTGGTTACTAGGACTTTTTTTTGGTTTTGTACTTTCTTAACTATTTTTATTTTCTTAACTATACGTTAGTCATGTAATAGGTAGGTTACATACAAATATCGTGTTTATTTATAAATTTATCATATTATAGGTTTATGTTAGATTACTGTTTGCTAAAGTTTATATAGATATGTAAAATGTATGTTTTTGACTGTCCACTTTAAGTTGAGTACATTTATTTCATTCCTTGTTTCCAATGGTATCTTATTCATAAGTCTTGGTGTAAGGTTGTCAGTAGTTCGCTTGCTGTAGTAATTATTAGCTGTTTTGGTAGTCAACTTTTTATTTATCACTTGGCGTGTCACGATTGGGTGTTTAATCAGATTACTATTGAATTTAAAATAGTATGTTTATGTATTTGTTTATTATTTAAAAGGTTTTATGCTAGACACGAAGGTGGGTGTGATTTTATTGATGTCGGGGAAACTAATTAAAACACAATAGTTTGAGCCTCTATAACTTTGTGTCAATCTCTCGTGTCTAAAGTTCATTTTCGATCTCACAGTGAAGTACTAAAAAATTAACGTTGAATTTGAATATGAACTTTAAGTCTTGTATGTCTCGTCTTATTCTTTCAGAGCAGTATACAGCATTGATAGAGTCAAGGCAAAAGTTGGTACAAATTATTGAATATTGAACCATCCTCGATGAAAATAACGCTTACAAAAGTACCCAGCCAAAATAAACTTCCTCGTCTCTTTCAATGTTAAGAATTACGTTACAATATAGTTTAGTGTCATAATTAATAACACTAACAAACGTTGCTAACTGTATAGCTGAACACACGACTTCATCTTTAAAGAGGTAAGAAATGTTGGCCTCATCAGACGATATTATCCTGGGTGAGGATCGAAATCATGATCACCAGACTTACAGTGAAATCTCAAACATATTTCATGGAAAACACTTTACCGGAAAGTTGAATTGTAATATCACATCATTATCATCATCATATCAACAGCCTTCAGTAGCCCACATTAATTTTGGTGCCTACATAATAATAAACAACAAACCAGGGTACAAGACACATAGTCAAGACCGTAGATAAATAGAATGTTTTGATCCGATAATCTTGTTGTTCTAACAATATTTGTACCAACGTATGGTTATTTATTTGTTACGATTCTGTTTAAGACCCTGGTTGTGTCTCTCTTTGAATCTTATTAACGTTTATGTATGTAGATTCAGGTTTACGACGTCAATATTAGCATTTCACATATTTCAATTACAATATAACTTATTCGGGTTAAACTATTTTGTTTTGTATACATTTTTTTAAAACGACATGTTTTTGTAAAACATTGTTACGCTTTCTCGCCTAAACTGCTAAACCAATTAATTTTTTTTATCAGCAATGGGAGATATCAGCGAATTTACTACTATGATCTACTTTTTGCCCTAGATATACAACATACCCACGGGTGGTGCTTGTTTCTTATGTGATTTGTATATTATCAAGTTGCAGCATGAACTGCTGGACCTCAAAAAATTGCATGTATAACAATAAGCAGTATATCTTCATAGGTCTTATCTATAAAATAAAAATGTTCATGTATAAACAATGTTAGCCTGTATTTAAATTGTACAGTGACATCTATTGCTGGATGGATTAACTACTTTAGAAATCAGAAGCACGCAGCCGTTGTTGTAACACTGCCATGATTGTACCTCGAACACAAACTATATATATAACAGAAAACAATGTCTTTGTGTTTCTGTAGTAGCTTTGTTCAACATATCTGACATTTGATGAACAATTAAAAAAAAGATATTGAGACACAATCTCACATATTGTCGAGATTGTGCTAAAGGGTAGGGCCCCCCCGATAATATCTTCGTTACACAAAAACCTTGAAATAGTTTGAAACTTTATGATATTAACTTCGATCAAAATGTTAATCAAATTATTATATTATTTCTCTTTAAGTACCCACATCATTTACCCTCCCAAAATCTCAAAGTGCCTGAAAGTTACACACATTCTTGACGAGATCAACTCAACATCGTTCACCAGCTCGCGTACCGCAACCAACTAGAGGGTTCACTGGAATCACTTAGGGACAGTCCAATTCTAGTTTGAGTTATTGAATATTGTAAGTTCATACCTGTTAAAATTTTATGTAATTATGTATGTAAGTTAAAAGTATAACAATTCTTAACATGGGGTATATGCACAAAATTTCAAATAGACAAAATATTTTTATTGGTAAACATTCCTACTTAAAAAACATATCTATGTTATTACTTTTGTAATTTATTACAATTTATTAGTGAAATTTGATAATCAAATGGTTGCTTTCAATTCCATCGTAAATTTCTAAAACACAACGCTATCCGTGGAACAAAATTTGACGTCAATTCAACCTCAGATCCTTTCGTAAAGCAGGTTACGGTTTCGTTGATCTATGTAAACAAAACAGTATGTGCAGTTAACTAAGCTCAAAATATTATTATATGTATTTTATCACTTTTTTAATATCCTTACCTATAAATAAACTCCACAACTATTATATTATTTACTTTTCATTATATTTCTTTAATTTTTCAGGATAATAAGTTGATAAAAAAAATATATCAGTGCATTGCAAAACCAAATACATACTTCGTTGTTCACATGAGTGTAGTCCGTTGTCACAGAATAAGCGCACCAAAGGGACTATGTTAAATCGTCCGAAAATTAAAGTGATTGTAATCTTTTTTTTTTAGCTTGTTGGTTTATACTTTGTATGTGTTATTTTACTTTTTGGTATTGTAATATCTAGGAGAAACGTTTTTACAAATAAAAATATAGATGTATATTCCCTATTCTCCATATATTATTACACACAATATAAAGTACATATGAACATATAATATTTGCTGGGCAGTTGCGTCGCGGTGTCCATTAAAAATAGATGTTACTCAGCATGACACTGTACCGCTAACGATACAGCGCTGATTTTCAGCAACACTGAGAGTGATATGTGCGTCTAAAACAGTCCAGACTAAAAAAAGATTTCGTTCTTTTGTATGTTAGTATATTTTTTTACAAATAGGTAGTACCAGAAACATTATGATAGGTACACAATTTCAAAGGTGTGATACGAATGAAAGTTACGCCGCTGCCTGTGTGAATTTACGCTTTATCGCCTATCTAACAATACATTGTACCAAGTTATCTGTTGGAGAATCTGACAAAGAGTTTAGTGGAAGTAAGTAGTTTTTCTATCATTGCGGCAAAACAAGATGAAAGCACCGTTGCTCTCGTGTTGTTTTTCTGCAATTGCCTGTGTGGATTGTCTTTAAATATAAAGTGTAAAACAATAAATTTTGATATTGTGATTTTAAATACAACATCTGACATCTAGTGCAAGTCACAGGCGCTAAATTAAATTCGAGGAGAGTTAGATTTCAGCAGGAATCTCAATTTCGAACATTAATAATCAATTCCAATTTAATAATAACGTCACACATCTCACACACGGCAACCTGATTCCAAGTTAGGCAGCAACTATGCTATGAGAACCAGACAGTTGATAAACATATTTAACCATTTCTAAATACATATGTACATATTTTAGATAAATTACATCCAGACACAGAATACATAATCATGATCATTACACAAATATTTATCCTGGGTGGGAATCAAACCCACGGCCTCTGGTGGAGCACCCAGGGTCACTAACCACTAGACCAACAGGCCTGTCTAATTGTCTGTATGTGTGTGTTGTGATTATTATGGTCCGAGGATCTTGTTAAGGTTGCAGAACCTCACAATCAGTTCAAACACATTGACATATTACCATACATATATATATATATGTACATACATAAATGTCTCCATAGTCAAGACTTTAAATACGTCGAGCGGTAAATATTAATCACATCATCTAGTGCAAGATAGCGGGATTGAGGTGTGTTTAAGAAGGACTTAACCTTAAGTGGTATAACTTTATCAACATTAGAGTGTTTTGATCCGAAAATCGTGTTGTTCTAACAATATTTGTATCAACGTATGGTTATTTATTTGTTTCGGTTCCGTTTGAGTCTTCAGCTGTGTCTCTGTTTGAAACTTATTAACATAGATTCAGGCTTACGATGTCACCCAGATTAAGAACTTCAATTACGATATAACTTATTGCAGTTAAACAAGTTTATTTTGTAGACAGTTTTTACATCATTTTGATAGCAATAAAATTGTTTTAAAATTAGTTTTGGAACCACAAGCCTTCTAATACAGATAGAACAGCGAAACAATAAAAATACATTTTTGTTTTATTATTTTAGCTTCCAAATAATAATTTTCGTTTCATTTTAAAAATACTTTTGAGTTTTTCTAAAATTCATGTGGTTGTAATTCATTTTTACGCTTTCATGAATAAACAGCTAAACCAATTAAACTTTTTTTCAGCAATAGAAGATATGAGCTAATTTACTACCACGATCTACTTTTTGCCCTAGATATAAAACATACCCACGGGTGGTTCGCGTGCAAGTTATGCTTTTGCGAGCAAGTTATACTTTTGCGAGCAAGTTATGCTAGCAAAGGAGATGTCGGAGCGGGACCGAGAGAGGCTTAGAAGTCTCCCGGTCCGCTAGGCCCGGGAACGTGTCCGGTATCACAGACGGCTCGGGCGCTGGAGATCGCAGAACGATCTGTGTCCTCCATAAGCGCAAATCTGGGGGTGATAGGTGAGGCCATCCGTCACTCGAGCAGCAGCAGGCAGGATAATAATATAATAATAATAATAATTTGTTTATTTGTTTATCTCATTTACAAAGGTAAGTACAATTTATCGGATAGGTACAATACTAGTTAAGTCATTCTTATTCCTTTGTGAGAGAGTGGTATCTGTAGTAGGAAAACCCTGTGTCACAGATCACCAGGCTCCCACCTCCTGGGTGAATCTTAGTAACAATTTACAATGAGATTGGGAAATACCATATACATATTTTAATTTATTTAGAGTTAGGCATACAGTACCTGTTTTGCAAATACGTGTTTGAGAGAATGCAGTAAGCTTCTGTATATGAGTATTTGTGTAAGTGAGATTGTTGCACATACATAAATATACATATGTGTCTTTCTATGAATATGTGTTTGTGTGTGTGTGTGTGTGTGTGTGTGTATGTGTGTGCGTGTGTGCGTGCGTGCGTGCGTGCGTGCGTGCGTGCGTGCGTGCGTGCGTGCGGGCGTGCGTGCGTGCGTGCGTGCGTGCGTGCGTGCGTGCGTGCGTGCGTGCTTGCGTGCGTGCGTGCGTGCGTGCGTGCGTGCGTGCGTGCGTGCGTGCGTGCGTACGTGTGTGCGTGCGCGCGTGCGCGTGCGCGTGCGCGTGCGCATGCGCGTGCGTGTGCGTGTGTGTGTGTGTGTGTGTGTGTGTGTGGAAGTGTGTATTAGTGTAAGTTCTTGTGAAGATCCAGTTGTTACCCCTGTGTAAAATTAATTTTTAATTACATTTATTATGTTAATGATACAATTAGGTTTTCAGTATCGCTGTAAGATAATTTTTTTAGCCATGACGTTAATTTTTCTTGTAACTTAAATTTGTTGAAGGAGTATATAGAAAGGAGACAGTTGATATTGTTGTATAAGTATGGACCTAGAAAACAGTAGAATCTATGTGACGAGGCTGTTTTATATGTTGTTTCAGTCTGGTAGATTTTGTGTTTACGGCGTTTGGTAGCGTTAATTAGTGGGTCGTATTTAGAATGTGCGTGTGACTTAACAACTATACGAAGAATAAATAGCTGTCGAACTGTAAGTACATCAAGCTTCGCGTATAGATCGGCTGTACGATGTAAGAATGGCAGGCATAGGGCCACTTTTAAGACTGCTCTTTGGGCTCGTTCTAATTTTAACAAGGTAGTTTTGGCGGCACCCCCGCTGGATGATATACAGTAAGTTATCATGGATTGGCATAAAGTGAGGTAAGTAATTCTCAGGACTTTGTTGTCTGAGACATGTCGTAGGTTTCTAAATATGTAAATCAGTTTCCTAATCCTAGATGTCAATAGATCTATGTGAGCCTGAAAATTTAAGTTTTTATCTAAGATAATCCCAAGATATTTGACAGAATCAACCGATTGCAACTTCTTACAGGTACATTGTCGAAGCAGAATGTTTTTGTCTAAACAGGAATGGACTAAAATAGGAATAGGATCTCTGTGCAGTTTGTTATTTTTTAGGTTAAATGCTATGTATTTAGATTTATCGACATTCAATGAGAGAAGATTGGCGTTAAACCACTTAGTGACCCGGTCCATACCACTCTGTGCACATCGATACGTCTCATCCCAGGAATCACCTCGGAAAACCAGTGCAGTATCGTCTGCAAAGGTGATGACCCTCCCATTTGCCAAGTTTAGCTGACAAAGGTCGTTAATAAAGATAAGAAACAAGGTTGGGCCGATAACACTGCCTTGTGGTACACCTGTGTTGATGGGAAGATCATCGCCCCGTACGCCATCTAGCTGTACACATTGAGTTCGATCTTTAAGGTAGCTTGCAAAGAATTGCAGCTGCGCACCTCGTACACCCAATCGCTCCAGTTTATCAAGAAGAAGTGAAACAGAGACCGTGTCAAATGCCTTAGCCAAGTCAAGAAATATCGCCATTACTTTTTTTTTTCGTCCATACTGGTGATTATGGTGTTTGTTAGATCGTGAACTGCGTCATCAGTTGTTAATTCTCCGGAAACCGAATTGTGATTCAGATATTAGTTTTTTGTTTTCTAGATAATTAACAAGTCTATTGTTGACGGTTTTTTCAATTATCTTCGACAAAGCAGGCAAGATAGATATTGGTCTATAGTTGTCAATACAACCCACGTCGCCACTCTTATGGATTGGGTGAACAACAGCCTGTTTGAATGATCTTGGGAAGATACCCGATGTAAATGCCAAATTGCAAATGTACGCGAGCGGTTCAGCAAGAATACTTCTATACCTTTTAATTAAATTGTTAGAAATACCGTCCAGGCCAACAACACAATCGTTTCTAAGTTTACTCATGATTAGATCAATTTCAGCTACGTCTGTTGGGGAGAGGACAAATGATTGTGGCTGGGTAGGGTTATATGTGCCTGTAGAAGACACTGCGGAATTTGATATCGTAAGATTCGCAGCTAAGATTTTGCCAATATTAACAAAGTATTTGTTTACCGAATTGGCTGATGCCACAGAGTTGTTGTTAGTTATTAAAGCGCATGCTGATGTTTGAGTTTTATTTGTATGAGTGATGTTTTTAATAACTTGCCAAAGCTTTTTGGTGTTGTGCTTAGCGTTGTCCATTTCTCTCTTTCCATATTCTCTTTTAGCGTTTTTTATTAGTGAATTGCAGAAATTACGATAGCGACTGTAGGTTACTTGATGGATTTCATTATTCGGATTTTTTTTTGCTTTCATGTATAAATTATTTCTGTTTCTTATGCATCTTAACGTACCCTTTGTAATCCATGGTTTTAGGATATGTTGGCGTCTAGGAGTAGGAATAATTTTTGTGCAGCTACGTAGTTTATTATTTAAGGTAGAGATAAGGAAGTCAACAGCTTCATCAACATCCGTCATCGATAGTATCGG
The DNA here is from genome assembly GCA_949316085.1 of Hypercompe scribonia. NCBI lineage: Eukaryota > Metazoa > Arthropoda > Insecta > Lepidoptera > Erebidae > Hypercompe > Hypercompe scribonia. Next base: position 18,319,402 of record OX438983.1, on the reverse strand, counting down.
GTCCAGATCCATTTTAGAGAGGCACTTGTCAAGAGAGGTATAATCTACTCCCTTTTTTACCCTAGTGGGTTTTAGAGTGCTAGGTAGCATATCAAGGCTAAGTATAACACTAGAGTGATCAGTTATAGTAGTATGTGCAACGTAACATTTCGCAGGCAAATTGGTCTTAAGGATGACATGATCAAGACAAGTATGTGTATGAGTAGGTATATTATGTACAGGTAACATACCATGTGAAGCTAGAAGATTTAGATAGTTTTCCGATCTGCTATCCTTCGACGAAACTGCAATATCCAAGTTTATGTACCCGGTTAAAATTATGTTCTTAAATGATGCTAATTTAATGAGTATATTATTTAACGATTCCAAAAAATTTGATATGTCTCTTATACCGGGACGACGATATATAGCGAGAATAACGGTTGTATTACTTACTGTTACCATTAAACAATTAGCATCCGCCAGTAGCGGTTCTGTTATGTTATACTTATGCTTTGAGTTGTAATATACTACCCTCATTCTGTGTCTTATTATCAGTGGTAGATACGTGGTTATAGCCATCCAACTGTGGTATAAAATCATTATTCTGCATCCAACATTCGGTCAAAACAAGTAAGTTAAAATGAGCGTTTGAGTCGTGTAATAATGTGTAGCGTGTGTTATCTAGAATGTTCTATGTAATTGCATCATTTACTATGTGTCATGTGTAACCCCATTATTTTGATATTTAATCGATGATTTATACAATAAATGCGCAGTCTTAATTGTTTTACTTGGTCTCCTAATACTTCCCGTACATGGCGACCCTGCCGAAACGGTCGACCGTCCGCGCATCTCGGTTATATGATACCGCGTTACCATAATCAGTGTGGAACTTTTCTCGATTATGTGTTGCAATTAATATAACGTTATGAAGAAGATTATAGACGTATAATGGCACAATTAGAACAAAGCGGCCAGTCTTACAAATTAGACGTAGTTATCGTGTCTTGTGAATCTCCAAAGAATTGTGATGGGTAACCAAAAGTCTCAAGAAGTTGTGATTGCCCAGAATGCTGCAGGCGGAGAAAACAAAGCTAAGGCAGACGAAATACAGCAACATATGTCGACTACGAATTTGTTGCTCATGGTAATATCGGTATGTATTTTCTTGGGAGTGCTGTATTTTGCATATAAGCTCTATAAGAAGTGTCATGTGCAATGGATATCGCGACAAATTAATAGAGCTACGTTGAGAGCTTCCTTTTACCGACGACAACCAGGGGCGATTCCCGGGTGTCTCAAGGACGAGGCACAGGCTCCAAATAAACTCTATCCCGGCGTTGTGTAGTGAAAAGCGTTAACGATTGGGTTGTGCGATGAGTGTTCGGTTCGGTTAAATGCGTGGTAATCATTGTGCGAATAATGCGGCTAAATAAATAGTGCGACAAGTGCGTTTTCTATACGGTACGGCTCGTTATTACGGTATACAACGAAAGTAAATAGTGGTAAAGTACAGGCTAAAAATAACTATATAGTGGACTCTATTAGTAATACATTATTATGTTAGTTGTTTACGTTCTGGTGGTATGTTATGGCAATTATCTTACAGTCTTTATATAATGAATTAAAAGAAGTAAGAACTTATTTAATAAAAATTGGCTCAAGTAGACGGCAAGGTAATATTTTAAAAAATAAGTTAAATGAAGCTAACAGTATATATGAGAGATATTTAAGTTGGTTAAATGAATATAATGTAAAGTTAAGAAAAGACGATGATGATGATCCTCTTGTGAGTAGTTTTTGTAAACAATTTTTGATATTATATAACGAGGTAACTGATTTATGTCATAGTGAGACATCAACTTCTAAGAATACTTTAACAATGAATACTTTTGATTTAAAAACCGCTTTAAACTTATTGCCCTGTATGAATGATACAGAGGCTAATACTAAACAATTAATAGATAATATCGATTATTATAATACTTTATTGGAAAGAGATGTATGTAAAATTAATTTAATTAATTTTATTTTGAAAAGTAGGCTTTCTCAAGCTGCTAAATTAAAGTTAAGTCGAGTTATTCTAATGTGAGTGATTTAATAGCGGACATGAAAAGTCATCTTTTACCACGTAAGGCGGCAACTTCGATTTCGTGTAAATTAGAACAAATTAAACAAAATAATTTATCTATTTCAGATTATGGAAAAGAAATATCGGAATTATTGGTGAACCTCACGATATCGCAAGCAGACGGAAATTCTGACAATTATTCAATTTTAAAATCATTAAATGAAAAGATAGCCATTAAAAAATTTGCTGACGGCTTGCGAAATCGTAGGCTCAGTACTATTATTGCAGCTAGGAATTTTAGCAACCTGAAGGACGCAATCCAAGCGGCTTTGGATGAAGAGGTCACCAGCGCGTCAGGTTCAGGAGAAATTATGGGTATACATAAAAAATATTATTTTAATTCAAACTATAGAGGTACAAGGACTCAGTTTAGTGGTCAACGAGGTGGATACTACAACCCGGTTTCGTCTCATAGGGGGTCCGGACAAGGCTTCCGTGGCAACCAGCGAGGTTACAACCAGCGAGGTTACAACCAGCGAGGATACAACCAACGAGGCTACAACCCGCAGGCCATGACTCGAAGTACTCGAGGAACTGGAAGTTACCAGTTCAGAGGTCAACATTTTACAGGTATGTCTAGAGGAAACCAAAGGATACGCCAACAACCAAATGTTCACATTATGAATGAAAGTCGGCCTATAGATTCATTTCAACATTCAGAAAATGCAGAAAAATTTTTTCGTGACTAATTTTAATGAACATTCTATTTTATCATGTGATAGTAATTTTTTCACAAATTTTTCCGTATATGACAAAACATTTTCATTTTTATTAGATTCTGGCGCATCGTTGTGTGCTATTAAATATGAATGTATTTTAGACTTGAATCTTATACTACACAAAGAGAACATTATTATAAATGGTCTGGGAGGTAAAGTCAATGCAATAGGATACGTGTTTATAAAATTGAGCTATAATGATTTCATTGTTAGTCATAAGTTTTATGTTTTCAATACTTTGCCAATTATGTCTAATGGTATAATAGGTCGAGACTTTTTAAGAAAATACAAATCGGTTTTAGATTTCGAAGAGAATATTTTAACAATGCGTGATAGGTTTAATAAAATAATTAGCATGCCCATTACAAATAAACTAAATAATCAGTTAGAAATATCGGCTAGATGCGAGTCCATTCATTATATTGAAACTGAACTTCAGGAAGAATGCGTTGTATGCTCACTAGAGATACAAGACGGCGTTTACTTAGCGAGTTCTATTGCGATGCCTATCAACGGTATTATACCTATTAAAATATTGAATACTACGGAAAATAATATCATTTTGCCACAATTAAATCCGAATATTCATAAATTGAGTGATTACAATATTTGTTCCTTTAATAAGATAGAGAATAAAGCAGATAGAGTTAAACAATTATTTTCTTGTATGAATTTATCGCATATGAATGAGGAGGAACAAACGTCCATTAGGAATTTATGTGCTAAATATGCTGATATCTTTTATTTAGCGGGAGATAAATTAAGTACGACTGATATTTATACTCACACTATAACGTTGAAACCAGGGACTACACCGAAATTTTCGAAACAATATAGATTACCTCACGTACAGAAAAATGAAATAAAAAAGCAGATCGACAAAATGGTTCAAGAGGGAATAGCGGAACCAAGTAAAAGCGATTGGTCAAGTCCTGTGTTATTAGTACCGAAAAAAGTAGACGCGACAGGTTCTAAAAAATGGCGTTTAGTAGTTGACTACCGGAAATTAAACAATTGTGTAGTAGATGACAAGTACCCATTACCTGACATAACGGAAATATTAGAATCATTGTCTGGCAGTATTTATTTCAGTCATTTAGATCTTCACCAAGGTTACTATAACGTAAAATTAGATGAAAATAGTCGAAAATTAACAGCATTTGCATCTGGTCAATTTCAAATGACTAGAATGCCAATGGGCTTGAAAACAAGTCCCAGTTCTTTCTCTCGTACGAGGGGGCGTTTTTAAGTTCGCGGAATGGAGGGTATTGAGTAATAATAAAAACACAAAATTATTTTTCTTTTTCTATATATTCCCCTGCAACACGAATACATTTTTCAGATCTTTCAATTAGTTTTTTTATTCCCTCGTAAAAAAAAGTTTTATCTTTGTCTGAAAAATACGCCGAAACCGCCTCCTTAACCTCCTCATCAGTTGAAAATTTCTTACCACGTAATTCTTTTTTCATTTTTGGAAAGAGATAATAATCACTCGGAGCCAAATCTGGACTGTAGGGTGGGTGATTCAAAATATCGAAGCCCACCTTATGCAGGGCAGCCAGTGCGACTCGGCTCTTGTGAACGGGAGCATTGTCATGCCGCAGGACACCTTTCGTTAATTTTCCCCGACTTTTTTCTTTGATGGCTTCTTTTAACTGTTCTAAGATTAAAGCGTAGTATTCCCCCGTTATAGAAATGCCTTTATCTTTATAATCTATCAATAATATTCCTTCTGAGTCCCAAAAAATCGTTGCCATGAGTTTCCCAGCTGTCTGTGAAACCTTAAATTTCTTGGGTGGTGCTGTGCCCTTTTTGTGCCACTGCATGGAGTCTTGTTTGGACTCGGGTTCATAATGATGAACCCAAGTTTCATCCCCAGTAACAATTTGATTCAATACGCCATCCTTGTCTTCATTGCAGAGGTCCAAAAACGCACGTGAACATTCCACGCGCTGTTGTTTTTGTAATGGCGTGAGCATTCTCGGCACCCACCGTGCGCTAACCTTAGTCATGCCAAGATGATCGTGTAAAATTTTAAAAATTGTTGTATCCGATACTCCAACCATTTCTGCGAGTTGTTTCTTTTTTAGTCGAGCATCTTCCAATACAATTTTTTCTACTTTTGCAATAACTTCTGGCGTAGTCACCTCAACGGAGCGCCCCGGCCTCGGGTCGTCTTCAAGTGATTCCCTGCCTTGTTTAAATAAACTATGCCACTTGTAGACCATTGTTTTTCCTGGGCAAGAATCCCCGTAAACCGATGACATCTCATTGAGTATGGTTTGAACAGACTTTCCTTGCTTAGTAAGGAACTTTATCACCGCACAGAATTCAATTTTCTCCATTTTTTTCACTTCGTTCCCGATTAAAATACTTGGTCAACGATAGTTTAATAACTAATGATCCAATCACAACAAATTTTACTATGCAGACTAATTATGAGTCACTGAATACGGTAGGCATCAAAAGAGCGCGTTTACCCGCCTTTTTCACTGTCATTCCGCGAACTTAAAAACTTACCCTCGTATGATGAATGTAGCTTTAACAGGTCTTAATCACGAAAAATGTCTAATTTATTTGGATGATTTAATTTGCTTCGGAAAAAATTTAAATATACACAATAAAAATTTACAGGACATTTTTGAAAGATTACGTAAAGTAAATTTAAAATTGAACCCCTCAAAATGTGATTTTTTAAGAAAAGAAATTTTGTATCTGGGTCATGTAATATCTAAAAAAGGTATACAACCTGATCCGGCGAAAATTAATACAGTAAAAAATTACCCATGTCCGAAAAATTGTGATGAAGTTAAGAGATTTGTAGCTTTCGTGAATTATTATCGAAAATTTATTAAAAACTTTGCAGAGATTGCACATCCTTTAAATTCACTATGTCGAAAAAATGTATCATTTCATTGGGATCAAAAATGTCAAAATGCTTTTGAAACCCTTAGACACAAAATTATATCACCTCCAATTTTACAATATCCCGATTTCTCACCACAAAATGAATTTATTCTTGAAATGGATGCGTCTAATTATGCTATAGGATCTGTTCTAGCCAATAGAGATGGGCGTCCCATTGCATTTGCAAGTAGAAGTCTAAACAAAGCTGAAAAGCACTATCCCGTGATAGAGAAAGAATTATTAGCAATAGTATGGGCGGTAAAACATTTTCGTCCGTATCTATATGGCAGGCATTTTAAAATTCGTACAAATCATAGACCTTTAATTTATCTTTTTAATATGAAAGACCCATCAAGTAGGTTAATTAAATTCAGACTTGCTCTAGAAGAATATAATTTTGATATAGAATATGTGAAAGGTTGTAATAATAGCGCTGCAGATGCTCTATCTCGAATTTCGTCAGATGAACTAAAAGAAATGCATGAAGGTATTGTACATGTTTTAACGCGTGCACAAGCTAGGAAATTGAAAGATTCTTCTAAGCTAGGAAATTGAAAGATTGAAAGATTGAAATTTCAAAGTGTGTAATGTTACAGCGAATACTTCGAATGTTTTGAAGCATTAAATTTAGAGACTTATTTACTTGGATAAAGCATGTTAGTACATATATTTTCCACGTCACAGGTTGTACTGTTCGCTAAAGTCATGCCATAGTATGAAGTGAAGATAACATAGTTTCTAATATGGCAAATAAAGTGTTTGCATTTGAGGAAAAGGTAAGTATTTATCATACAAAAATCCAGAACAAACAGCTGCATAATTTTCCAACTGTTATTAAAACTACAGAAGATGGTATCAATATTTCGAAAGAAAACTGCACTATAATTTCAAATTTTGTAACTGCTCTGATAAACGAATTTCAAAAAGGTTCCAAGTAGATCTTGGAACCTTTTTAAATAAAAAAATGTTTGTTGCTTATAAAAAATCCATGGTATTTAGAAACAACTATTATCACAGCGTTGGCTTCAGTTTTAAGTAGTAAGTACGCGGAGTTGTTTGATTAATTTATTGATTTTAAAAACGACACCAACCCAGAAGTCGTGTTTAAATAAAAAAGGGAAAACAGAGAATATGTCGAGTTTTGAAGCATTGTTCCCCAAAAATATAAAAACATACAAAGATGTGCTCAAATCTTACTAATATTCTTTGGGTCTACGTATGTGTGCGAAGCTTCTTTTTCTAAAATGAAATATACAAAGAATGCATACAGAAATAAACTCACAGATTCTCTTCTGGATGATGTAATAAGAGTAGCATGCAGCAAGAAGCCAGATCTTGATAAAATTGTGAAAAAGTGTTCGCAGTGTCAAATATCGCATTAAAATATAGTTTTTTCAATCTTCTTCTCATCAGAAAAGTAAATACACCGTTACCTTTGATTTATGTTTTATTTATGACCTAATTTCACGCTTGTAACCCGGGATCTCAGGAGCGAAACGTTTTTTGGGCCTAGTAAAAAAAAGGTTGAGTGTGGCTGACCTAGATATTTTTAGCTTTTTGGTTTTTAAGATGGAACTTGGATGTTTAACTGTACTTTACGTACGTTTACAGTCGAAATGTGAGTAAAAGTTTAAAACAAACTTATCCAAACATGGTCCAACGTAAAAGGTTATCATATAAGCAGATATCCGGGAATCTCGTTGAGGCTGCAGAACCTCGCTAGTAGATCAAACACATTGATTGATCATGGCACCTAAGTGGGTTTAAACGTTTTTCTATCATAACAGAGAAATGACATGAAAGCCCCGTTGCTCTCGTGTTATTTTTCTGCAATCATCTATGTGAATTGTCTTTCAATATAAAGTGCAAAGCAGTAAATTTTGATATCGTGATTTTAAATAGAACATCTGACATCTAGCGCAAGTCAGAGGTACTAAATTAAATTCGAGGACATAATTGTTTCAGCAGGAATCTCAATTTCGTACATTAATAACCAATTCCAATTTAATAATAACGTCACACATCTCACACACGATTGTCTGATTCCAAGTTAGGCAGCACCTATCCTATGAAAACCAGACTGTTCATAAACATATTTAACCATTTCTAAATACCTACATATTTTAGATAAATTACACACAGACATAGAATACATAATTATGCTCATTACACAAATATTTGTCCTGGGTGGGAATCGAACCCACGAGCTCTAGCGAACCAGGGCCATTAACCACTAGACCAACAGGCTTGCCATATTGTGAGTGTTTGTGTGTGTGTGTGTTGTAATTATTATGGTCCGAAGATCTTGTTAAAGTTGCAGATCCTCACAACCACTTCAATCACATTGATGTATCACCATACTATAATACCCCACAATAATTTTTGAAATCGTTTTTTTTTAGAGAAATCTTACATCTAGTGTGCAATAGAGGAACTACAGTTTATTCAAGAACGACGACCGGCATCTCTTTATCAATATTCGATCATTATGGTCGGCAAATCTTGTTGTTATATTGCTACTAACACATAGACTATGGTACCTACGTAAGTATTTACATTTGTATCACTTTATGGTTATGTTTGGTTTCATCTTGTCACGGTTCTGAAAAGTCCCTGGTCATGCCTGTGCTACGTTGTTGATCTGCTTCATTGAATGTTACACATGTAGTTTATCCACTCGGTAACAGATGTCAGTCCTCTATTCATATTCAACAAATAACTATTTGAAGTTTAACACTTTATGTTCTGCAAAAGTTTAAGCAGGAATCTCAATAACCTCACACATCTCACACACGGCTGTCTGATTCCAAGTTAGGCAGCAACTATGCTATGAGAACCAGACTGTTCATAAACATGTTTAACCATTTCTAAATACATACATTATACGTTTTTTGACAACTTTCACTCCATTCTCAGTTCAAAGTTTTTCTCTTTAGATGAGTTATGTCATCTTGAAATTTTGAACTGTGGTCAAAATTCTTTTTAGTAATTTATTATTCTAACAACGAATTTCAATGTTTTCACCGCGTCACGGATTAATCTCAAGTTGCCCGCGCTGTCATCAACGCTTATCATTAGGCTTGTCTCCCTAATATCTATTAGATGTCGCTTTTCTGGTTAAATTCTTGATATCACTTTCTGCAGAGAAATATTTATATTTAACTGACCCTTGAAAGTCTGTATATTAGACGATAACGATCAATTTCTGTAGTCTGGCAGTGAGAGTGCCGTGACTAAATAGCTTGAGTTATTACACGTTTATATCATCATATACGTCATATACATCACACCAGAATAGATGCTTAAAATTGTGTTGAGACAAGTGTTTGTCGGTAGTGTCAGTTTCGATATCACAAAGAAGAAACTGCTCTTTACATGAGTTAGTTATCTAAGTTTTATATCGCGATGCACATATTCGTAAGTAGCTCTCTGTATTTTTAGTGTTACCTAACTCCTTAACAAGAGAACAATTTCAATTTGTTCGTTTTATTTATTTTAAGTACATCACGCGGTGTCTGTCTATTGTGAACCAATTTGGATATCCTTTATGGTTTCATAGTCCTGACAAGGACTTCATCAACAACCTTTAATGGTCCACTGCTAGACATAGGCCTCTCCTTACACAGGAGGTTTGATCTAGTATATAGTATGATCAGAAGTGTTTGTATAGGGCTTTTGTAAAGTTGTTCTCCTTTTTTGCTGTTGTTCTGCATAGTTACTGTCTTAGCTCTCTTACGATCTCCACGGGATGATCAGGGGTAGTGTCGTACTCTTAATCCGTCACTACACAATAGTGATGTAGTTACGACTTTATGGCACACGTTTAATATGACATATTTATTTGTCAGCCGTTCAGGAACAAATATAAGACGTTTTGTTGTGCCTCAAGAACTTTGCTTAAATTTAAATTACTCACCAGCTATCAAATATGTTGAACAAAACTACGACAGTTTTTATGTTATACTTGTAGCTTGTGTACAAGGTACAATCGTGGCAGTGTTATAATAACAATATCCAGCAATAGATGTCACTGTTCAGTTTAAATACAGGCATCATTGTTTACACATGAACGTTTTTATTGTATGGGCAACTATGATCTACAAAGATATTAGAAGACGACTGTCTGTCTAGGAGTACTAATTTTTTGAGGTCCAGCAGTTCATGCTGTGACTAAAATATGCAAATTACATGACAAATAGCATAAAATCTACTTTTGAGGTCCTGTTTAATATCATAATTATCTGATTTAAAAAATATAATTTCAGCGTAATGATCACTACCCATAACACATTATTAGGTACTAGCTTTATACGCGGCTCCGCCCACGCGTATGTTGGATATCTTGGTAAGAAGTTTACGGTATTCGCTAATATCTTCCATTCCCCCACGCCTAAACGTGAAAGCTTACAACGTGTTATAACAACGTGTTGTTTTTGAAAACAAATGGATAAAATGGTCACAAAGATAATATATCTGATTTTATTGCTCTTCTTTTTGTCTTAGTGTCTGTGATTACAAAATTAGTTTCAAAACAATATTATTGCAATCGAAATGATTAAAAAAAGGTGTACAGTATAAAATAGTTTAACTAAAAAAATTATATTGTAATTGGAACTTCTGGTGAATTCTTAACTAGGGTGACATAGTAAACCTGAATCTATGTTCATAAGATTAAAACAGAGACTCAGCTGAAGACTTAAAGGGAACCGTAACAAATAAATAACAACTACATGTTGATACAAAGTATTGTTAGAACATTAATATTTTCGGATCATAACACTCCAATGTTGATAAAGTTATATCACTTAAGACACGCGCGGGCAGACATCGTTGACGGACATCTTGAATTCATAAAAATTTAAATGCATATTAGCTCCATTGATAATTTTAGATTTAAAAGTTAAGCTACAAAATCGATTCAGTCAGAGTTGGTGCTGTGGACAAATAATTCTGTATGTGCAAGACGCCGTTGAAGTGGCGGAGCAATTACCGTTACTTAAAGGTAAAACTCAAGCAGGTATTGTGTTTCTTATTGATATACGTGAAACTTAACCAAGTTACAGGCAGTTTCAAGTCGACATACCAACAAATAGACGTCGGAGAAGGTGAACGCAGATAAAAAAATCTTCATAAAATAAAAACTAATGGACCTACCTCAATTAAATTTTTATTGGACCAATCCGAAACTATTCTGCATCAAATAAAAAACGAATTACATAAAACGGTTCAGAAACCTCGGCGAAATCTATTTACATACATAACAAAAAAAATGCCGACTAAATTGAGAACCTCCTTCTTTTTTTTGAAGTCGGTTAATAACTTAAAATAATATTTAACTGTAATTAGGTGGTTCGCAGTAAACCCTTGAGTTGATTGCGGTACACGAGCTAGTGAACGATGTTGAGTTGATCTCGCCAAGAATATGTTTAATTTTCAGGCACTTTGAGATTTTGGGAGGGTAATTTATGTCAATACTGAGAAGCACGATCTCAACTCTCTTATCTATGAGTCAAGTAGAGTACAACATGTTATGTATGTTGTGTCTCAAGAACTTTCTTTAAATGGTTCATCAGCTGTCACATATATCGAACAAAACTAATAAAGAAACACAACGACATTATTTTTTGTGTTTAATATGTAGTTTGTGTACGAGGTACAATCATGGTAGTGTTACAATAGCGGTTGTGTGCTTCTGATTCCTAACGTAGTTGATCCATCCAGCAATAGATGTCACTGTTAAATTTAAATACAGGGTATCATTGTTTACACATGAACATTTTTATTGTATAGACAAGACCTATGAAGACAAATGATTGTTTAGTGATAGTACATGTAATTTTTTGAGGTCCAGCAATCCATGCTGCGACTTGAAAATATACAAATCACAAAAGAAACAGACACCATCCGTGGGTATGTTGTATATCTAGGACAAAAAGTAGATCGTAGTAGTAAATTCGCTGATATCTTCTATTGCTGAAAAAAAATTTAATTGGTTTCGCTGTTTGTTCATGAAAGCGTAATAATGTATTACAACAACATGTTGTTTTTAAAAACAAACGAAAATATTATTTGTAAACTAAAATGATTTTTGTATTTTATTAGTTTTGCTGTTCTGTCTGTCTCAGAAGGTCTGTGATTCCAAAACTAATTTTAAAACAATAGTTTAACTGCAATAAGTTATATCGTAATTGAAACTTATGGAATTCTTAACCTGGGTGACCTCGTGAACCTGAATCTATGTTACTAAGATTCAAACAGAAACACAGCTGAAGACTTAAACGATACCGAAACAAATAAATAACAATTACATGTTGATACAAATATTGTTAGAACAACAAGACTTTTGGGTCAAAACACTCTAATGTTGATAAAGTTATACCACTTAAGGTTAAGTTCTTCTTAAACACACCTCAGTTCCGCTGTCTTGCACTAGATGATGTGATTAATATTTACCGCTCGACGTATTTAAAGTCTAGACTATGAAGACATATTTTAGTTGCAGTTTGAGTTTGGTAATATGTCAATGTGTTTGAACTGATTGTGAGGTTCTGCAACCTTAACAAAATCCGCGGACCATAATGATCACAACACACACATACACACAATTAGACAGGCCTTTTGGTCTAGTGGTTAGTGGCCCTGGGTGCTACACCAGAGGTCGTGGGTTCGATTCCCACCCAGGACAAATATTTGTGTAATGAGCATAATTATTTGTTCTGTTACTGGGTGTAATTTATTTCTATTTTGTTTTATTTATTGATTTATTTTTTCTTTTTATTTTACGAGCCTGTCAAAGTGATTCTACTTTTCCTGATGGAAAGCATGAATAGAATCCAAAAGTTGTGGTCACCATACTCATTACGAAAGCAGACAATGTAGTATGGTGACCCACACTATAGCGGCCTAGTAAGATGCTTTTAAACGCCTCGTTTGGGGACGTAAAGGGCATGGCAGTCATTGTGGCAGTTTATTGTACACACTTACCGCGACAAATGTGTATATTTAGAGATGGTAAAATATGTTTATGAACAGTCTAGTTGCCATAGCATAGGTGTTACCTAATTTGCAATCAGACAGCCGTGTGAGGTAAATCTGATGTGTAAATCTGATTGAACGACAATCTTGTTGTTCTAACAATATTTGTATCAACGTATGGTTATTTATTTGTTACGGTTCTGTTTAAGACCCTGGTTGTGTCCCTCTTTGAATCTTATTAACGCATATGTGTGTAGATTCAGGTTTACGATGTCAATATTAGAACCTCAGACATTTCAATTACTGTATAACTTGTTGCAGTTGAACTATTTTTTTATATATTTTTAAATCATTTTGATAGCAATAAAATTGTTTTAAAATTAGTTTGGTAGCCACAGACCTTCTAAGAGAGATAGAACAGCAAAAAAAGAAAATAGTTTTTTTTTTCATTTTAGTTTACAAATAATATTTGCGTTTGTTTTTAAAAACAACATGTTGTTGTTATACATTGTTACTCTTTCAAGCCTAAACTGCTAAACCAATTTTAAAGTCTTTCGGCAATGAAAGATATCAGGGAAATTTACTACTACGGTCTACTTTTTGCCCTAGATATACAATATACCCACGGGTGGTGCCTGTTTCTTATGAGATTTGTATATTTTCAAGTCACAGCATGGACAGCTGGACTTCAAAAAATTGTCCTGAGCAGAGGCAAGTCGTATTCTTATATCTTCATAGATCTTATCTATACAATAAAAATGTTCATGTGGAAACAATGATAGCCTGTATTTAAATTGTACAGTGACATCTATTGCTGGATGGATCAACTACTTGAGAAATCAGAAGCACGCAGCCGTTGTTGTAATACTGCCACGATTATACCTCGTACACAAACTGTAAATAGTTAAACACAAAAACAGTCGTTGTTTTTCTGTAGTAGTTTTGTTCAATATATCTGACAGCTGATGAACAATTTAAAGAAAGTTTGTGGGGCGCAACATAACATCTTGTAATTGTTCTTGAAGTACTCGTGAAGGTTCTTGTGGCCTCGACAACGTCGTCACTAAAAAGAACTTAGAATTATTATTTTTATGTTAATAACTTCGATCAAAACGTTAACCAAACTATTCTATTATTTCTCTTTAAGTACCCACACAAATTAACCTCCCAAAATCTCAAAGTGCCTGAAAATTTTGTACACACATTGTTAGCGAGATTAACGCAACATCGTTCACCAGCTCGCGTACTGCAACCAATTCGAAGATTTGCTGCGAACCACCTAAGTACAGTCAAATCAGATAGATAGATAGATAGATAGAAGATAGAAATTTTTGCAGGTATGAACTTACAAAATCCAATAACTGAAACTAACATTTGACTGTACTTAAGTGGTTCGCAGTAAACCCGTGAGTTGGTTGCAGTACGTGAGCTGGTGAACGATGTCGAGTTGATCTCGCCAAGAATGTGTGTAACTTTCAGGTACTTTGAGATTTTGGGAGGGTAATTTATGTGGGTACTTAAAGAGGAATAATACAATAATTTAATTCACATTGTGGTCGAAGTTAATATCATAAAGTTTCAAACTATTTCAAGGTTTTTTAGTAACGAAGATATTATACGATAAAGGTACGAAGATATTGTCGAGGGGGCCCTACCCCCTCGACAATATCTTCGTACCTTTTAGCGCGCTCTCGACAATATGTGAGATTGCGTCCCAATAGCTTTCTTTAAATTGTTCATCAGCTGTCAGAAATATTGAACAAAGCTACTACAGAAACACAAAGACATTGTTTTCTGTTGTATATATAGTTTGTGTTCGAGGTACAATCATGGCAGTGTTACAACAACGGTTGCGTGCTTCTGATTTCTAAAGTAGTTGATCCAGCCAGCAATAGATGTCACTGTTCAATTTAAATACAGGCTATCATTGTTTACACATGAACATTTTTATTGTATAGACAACTAAGACCTATGAAGATATAAGAAGACGACTTACTTGAGTTGGAAAAATTTTCGGAGGTCCAGCAGTCCATGGTTGTGCCTTAAAAATATACAAGTCACATAAGAAACAGGCACCGCCAGTGGGTATGCTGTATATCTCGGGCAAAAAGTAGATCGTAGTAGTAAATTCACTGACATCTTCCATTGCTGAAAAATTTTTAATTGATTTAGCAGTTTAAGCATGAAATCGTAACAATGTGTTACAACAACATGTCGTTTTTAAAAATGTGTTCAAAATAAAATAGTTTGATAGATTTTTTTGAGATTCTAATATTGACATCGTAAACCTGAATCTACATACATATACGTTAATAAGATTTAAACAGAGACACAACCAGGGTCTTAAACAGAACCGTAACAAATAAATAACCATACGTTGGTACAAATATTGTTAGAACAACAAGATTTTCAGATCAAAACACACTATTTATCTACGGTCTTGACTATGCGTCTCGCCCCCTGGTTTGTTGTTTATTATTATGTAGGTACCACAATTAATGTGGACTATTAAAAGCTGTTGATATGATGATGATAATGATGTGATATTACAATTCAACTTTCCGGTAAAGTGTTTTCCATGAAATATGTTTGAGATTTCATTGTAAGTCTGGTGATCATGGTTTCGATTCTCACCCAGGATAATATCGTCTGATGAGGCCAGCATTTCTTACCTCTTTAAAGATGAAGTCGTGTGTTCAGCTATAGAGTTAGCAAAGTTTGTTAGTGTTATTAATTAAGACACTTGACTATATTTTAACATAATTCTTAACATTGAAAGAGACCATTAAGTTTATTTTGGCGGGGTACTTTTGTAAGCGTTATTTATTTATTTATTTATTTATTTATTTATACATCATGCACTTTATGTACATAGGCGGACTTAATGCCTAAGGCATTCTCTACCAGTCAACCTTTGGGTGATGCAGAGAAAATAGGAAGTAGGTGCGTTTCAGATGTTGAAAAGAAGAAGTAGACATATACAAACTTTCATATACTAAAATTAATACAAATACATAAATACATACATATACATACTTAAGTTGATGTAAGTCTATATACATACATACACAAATAAATATCATAACAAGTATAAGATGATAATCATGTATTGGTTGATTCTACCAGCTGTTTCAGTAAATACTGCTTCACTTTTTTCTTAAAAGTAAAGGCGTTGCTAGCCATCCTGACTTCGAGGGGAAGCTCATTCCAGAGAAGAACGGACTGCACAAAGAAAGATGAGCCAACAAACTCAGATGTATGGGAGGGGCAACGAAGGAGAAGATTCTTAGAGGACCGAAGCTTTCTGTCGTGATTGCTACATAAGAGTTGGAAATAAGAGTTTAAATATGTTGGCGAAGATGGGTTATTAAGTATAGAGAATAGAACAGTGAGCGCGCGTAATTTTCGGCGTAGACGAATTGGTAGCCAATTGAGCTGCGAACGGAAAGAGGATACATGGTCATATTTACGGAGGTTATAAACAAATCGAATGCAGTTATTAAGAAGACGGTCTAATTTATCGAGAAGATCTGCATTCAGGTCGTAGCAGCACACATCACCATAGTCGATTAAGGGGAAGATATTTTCATCGAGGATGGTTCTATATTCAATACTTTGTACCAACTCTTACTTTGACTCCATCAATGCTGTACACTGCTTTGAAAGAATTAGACGAGACATACAAGACTTAAAATTCATATTCAAATTCCTTTAGAAATTCTATGTTCGAAGTACATACGACTATACTGTATTACAGTGAACGTTAGTTGTTCAATACTTCACTGTAAGATCGAAAATGAACTTTAGACACGAGAGATTGACACGTAGTTATAGAGGCTCAAACTACTGCGTTTTAATTAGTTTTACCGACATTAATAAAATCACACCCACCTTTGTGTCTAGCATAAAACCTTTTAAATAATAAACAAATATATAAACATACTATTTTAAATTCAATAGTAATCTGACTAAACACCCAATCGTGACACGCCAAGTGATAAATAAAAAGTTGACTTTCAAAACAGCTAATAATTACTACAGGTACAATCATACCAGTGTTATAATAACGGCAGTATTCTTCTGATTTATAAAGTAGTTGATCCAACTAGCAATAGATGTCACTGTTCAATTTAAATACAGGGTATCATTGTTTACACATGAACATTTTTATTGTATAGACAAGACCTATGAAGACAAATGATTGTTTAGTGATAGTACATGTAATTTTTTGAGGGCCAGCAGTCCATGCTGTGACTTGAAAATATACAAATCACAAAAGAAACAGACACCATCCTTGGGTATGTTGTATATCTAGGGCAAAAAGTAGATCGTAGTAGTAAATTCGCTGATATCTTTTATTGCTGAAAAAAAAAATTTAATTGGTTTAGCTGTTTGTTCACGAAAGCGTAACAATGTATTACAACAACATGTTGTTTTTAAAAACAAACGAAAATATTATTTGTAAACTAAAATGAAAAAAAATATTTTTGTATTTTATTGTTTTGCTGTTCTATCTGTCTTAGAAGGTCTGTGATTCCAAAAATAATTTTAAAACAATTTTATTATTATCAAAATGATTTAAACATGTAAACAAGATAAAATAGTTTAACTGCAATAAGTTATATCGTAATTGAATCTTCTGGAATTCTTAACCTGGGTGACATCGTAAACCTGAATCTATGTTAATAACATTCAAACAGAGACACAGCTGAAGACTTAAACGGAACCGAAACAAATAAATAACCATACGTTGATACAAATATTGTTAGAACAACAAGATTTTCGGATCAAAACACTCTAATGTTGATAAGGTTATACCACTTAAGGTTAAGTCCTTCTTAAACACACCTCAGTTCCGCTGTCTTGCACTAGATGATGTGACTAATATTTACCACTATTTAAAGTAATTAAAGTATTTAAAGTCTAGACTATGGAGACATATTTATGTATACAAATATATATATGTATGGTAATATGTCAAAGTGGTTGAACAGATTGTGAGGTTCTGCAACCTTAACAAGATCTTTGGACCATAATAATCACAACAATACTCATTCAATACACACACACAATAAGACAGGCCTGTTGGTCTAGTGGTTAGTGGCACTGGGTGCTCAACCAGAGGTCGTGGGTTCGATTCCCACCCAGGACAAATATTTGTGTAATGAGCATTCTGTGTCTGGGTGTAATTTATCTAAAATATGTAGGTATTTAGAAGTATTATAGGTAAATATGTTTGTGAACAGTCTGGTTCTCATAGCATAGTTGCTGCCTAACTTGGAATCAGACAGACGTGTGTGACATGTGTGAGGTTATTGAGATTCCTGCTTAAAATTTTGCAGAACATAAAGTGTTTAACTGCAAATAGTTATTTGTTGAATATGAACTGACATCTCTTACCAAGTGGATAAACTACATGTGTAACATTCAATGAAGCAGATCAACAACGTAGCACAGGCACGACCAGCGACTTTTCAGAACCGTGACAAGATGAAACTAAACATGACCATAAAGTGATACAAATGTAAATACTTACGTAGGTACCATAGTCAATGTGTTAGAAGCAACATAATAACAAGATTTGCTGACAATAATCATCGAATGTTGATAAAGAGATGCCGATTGTCGTTCTTGAATAAACTATAGTTCCTCTATTGCACACTAGATGTCAGGTGTCACAAAAAAAAAACAATTTCAAAAATTATTGTGCGGTAATACATTTATAGTTTGCACTGAAGAAAAATTGGAGTTTCTTAATTTTTGAGGTCCGGTCCCTAGTTGTAAACACATTACTGCTTTTGCTTTTGTATTTTTATTTTGTCTTCTGGAAGGAGAAACCAAAGTTTTATACTATACTATATGTTTTATTTTAACCAACGTTTGAGTGTGGGTAATATGTCAATGTGTTTGAACTGATTGTAGAGTTCTGCAACTTTAACAAAATCCGCGGACCATAATAATCACAACACACACACACACATACACTCAAACACTCACAATAAGGCAGGCCTGTTGGTCTAGTGCTTAACGGCCCTGGTTCGCTAGAGGTCGTGGGTTCGATTCCCACCCAGGACAAATATTTGTGTAATGAGCATGATTATTTGTCTTGTGTCGGGTTGTAATTTATCTAAAATGTGTATGTTTTAGAAATGGTCAAATATGTCTATCAACAGCCTGATTCTCATAGCATAGTTGCTGCCTAACTTGGAATCACACAGACGTGTGTGACATGTGGGAGGTTATTATTTAATTGGAATTGGTTATTGATGTTTGAAATTGAGATTTCTGCTGAAATCTAATTCTCCTCGAATTTAATTTAGTGCCTCTGACTTGCACTAGATGTCAGATGTTGTATTTAAAATCACACTATCAAAATTTACTGCTTTACACTTTATATTTAAAGACAATTCACACAGACAATTGCTGAAAAACAACACGAGAGCAACGGTGCTTTCATCATCATAATAAATAAATGATACACAATATCTGGTTGCTCTTATTTTTCAATAAAACTACACTACATAGACATCTACTTACATACATATTCATTTTACTTGGAGTGCATAGTGTAGACTGCATCCTACAGAGACAAAATAAATAATTTAGCGGTCTGGACCTTCTCAATTTTTTTTTTACTATTTTTCTCTTTATACCTATACCATGAGACACCACATACGATTTTTTAAAATAAAAAATAAAAAATCAGGCATTTAAGGGTTAAAATGTGCAGTTTAGTATTTGACGTAGTCATAGTCAAAAAGCTATTAAAAGCAATACAGTATTATAAATTAAAATTATAATAATTCTTAATTCTCCATATATGTTTACACATAATATAAAGTAAATAGAAACAGAACATTTGCTGTACAGTTGCGTCGCGGTGTCCATTAAAAATAGATGATACTCAGCATGACACTGTACCGCTAACGATATAGCGTTGATTTTTAGCAACACTTTGAGAGTGATATGTGCGTCTAAAACAGTCCAGACTAAAAAATAATTCCTTTTTTTTGTATGTTACTATATTTTTTTACAAATAGTACCAGAAACATTATGATAGGTACATAATTTACAAACAAACTTATCCAAAGATAGTCCACCGTAAAAGGTTATCATATGAGCAGATATCTGAGAATCTTGTTGAGGCTGCAGAACCTCGCTAGTAGATCAAACACATGGATTGATCATGGCAGCTAAGTGGGTTGAAACGTTTTTCTATTATTGCAGTAAGACAGCTAGAGGGCACCGTTGCTCTCGTGCTGTTTTTCTGCAATTGTCTGCGTGACAATTTCTTTTAATATAAAGTGTAAAGCAGTAAATTTTGATATCGTGATGTTAAATACAACATCTGACATCTAGCGCAAGTCAGAGGTACTAAATTAAATTCGAGGAGAATTAGATTTCAGTAGGAATTTAAATTTCGAACATTAACAACCAATTCCAATTAAATAATAACGTCACACGTCTCACACACGTCTGTCTGATTCCAAGTTAGGCAGCAACTATGTTATGAGAACCAGACTGTTCATAAACATATTTAGCCATTTCTAAATACATACATAGTTTAGATAAATTACACCCAGACACAGAACAAAAAATCATGCTCATTACAGAAATATTTGTCCTGGGTGGGAATCGAACCCTCTGGTGGAGCAGCCAGGGCCACTAACCACTAGACCAACAGGCCTGTCTTATTGCGAGTGGTTGTGTGTATGTTATAATTATTATGGTACGAGGATATCGTTAAAGTTGCAGAACCTCACAATCAGTTCAAACACATTGACATATTACCCACACTCAAACTTTGGTTAAAATAAAACATATAGTATAGTACAAAACTTTGATTTCTCCTTCCAGTAGACAAAAGAAAAATATAAAAGCAAAAGTAGTAACGTGTTTACAACATGATGGTTCAGTAGATCAGAAGGCAAGCATAACAAATCAACAAAATCACGTTTTTATATTTTGTTATTAAATGTAACAACTGTTATAACTGCACGTCGCAACTAATTACAAAACCCATTTATTTGTGTATTCGCGGTTTTTTTATTTAAATATTTTACAGTCACAGTTTTTCAAAACTCGGGACTGACTCAAAAATTAAGAAACATCAACTTAAAAATTAAGTTTTTCTTCAGTGTAACCTATATATAATATTAATAAACTTATACTTAACAGTAATTTTTGACATCGTGATTTTCTATGTAACCTGACATCTAGTGCGAGACAGAAAAAAAAAATATTCAAGAAAGACTCAACCGGAATCACTCACGGAATCACACGCAATGGATTTTGCGTTGAAGTCCCCCAGCACCAGGACGTGCCCAGACGTTAGTCGCCGTATCGAGGTTTCCAAGTTGTTAAGGAAAACCTCGAAGTCGCTCACACTCCGGCTGGGGGAGAAGTAGACACCATATATGGTGATCCCCCCCACTTAGCAGCAACATATCCAGTGCCCTTGTCTTTTAGCGACAAGGGTGGGGAATGAGCCGCCGTGGAGGCAACGACTGCCACGGAGCCATCCCGGTCACCCAACCAATTTGGGCGGGGAGGAACGTAATAGGGCTCCGCGGCTACGGCAACACCGATCGACCACTGTGCCATGGTTTGCAGGAAAAGGTCCTGCGCTGCGGCACAGTGGTTCAGGTTCGTCTGGACAAGGAGGCTGGAGACTTGGTCCATTACTTGACCGTCTCTACAACCTCCTCCATGGGCGACGATATCGACGCACGAACGATGTCAGAAGCAGCCTGGGTCGACTGGCTAGCCCCTGACACTTGCCGAGAATTGCGTGCAATGCTAGATTTACAGCCTCCCTGCCCAATCTGGTGATTAGCGGGCTTGTTACCCGCCGCACATACCGGGCAGTGAGGGGCTACAGAACATTCGGCCGCCTTGTGCCCCGGTCGACCACAGCGGAAACATAGTCCGCTGCAGTCAAAACAGCTAACACACTTGGCGCGTGTCTGTCCCGATGCCAGACACTTAAAACATCTCATTAGTCTCGGCGCCAGGACTGTAATCCTAGCGTTCACGAAACCAATGAAGATCTTGGCAGCATCGCCCAAAACTTTGGCCGACGCCACGGGACGGCTGATCCATACAGCGCCAAGTCCTCCCGGACCGGGGCGGATGGTGCCGACCCTGATGCTGTCCGCGTTGTAGCCCGTCTTCTCGCTAATTGCAACGCGGACATCTTCGGTCGTGACAGAGTCATCCAGGCCCGAAATGCGTAACTCTGCGCACTCGGTAGGTCTAGCGATCTTTACACCATCCGTGGCTGCAAAGATTCCCCTCAGTTTCTCGGCGAACCTGTCCGCTGTCTTTGCGCCTTCAGGCCCGGGGAACTCCAGGACTCGAGCTCTCGTCTAGGCATGGCGCAACCTGACCCCTTCAGTCACGAAATCAGTGGCGAGACTATCCCGGGCCTTCTTAAATAAGGCCGCATAGGACAGTCCGCCACTAGCTACCTCCGGTGTTACGGTGACCACCACAGCCGCGCTTTTAGGCACCCGAAGTTTGCGCGGCTTTTTTGCGGTAGCCACCGCAACCGATGGTGCCTGCGGGGTAGAGGCTGTTGTTTGTGCAGCCTTCTTACCCCGCTTTCGGGACTTCTTAGCCTCCCCGACTACCTGCCAACCATCGGTGGAAGGGACAGATGTTGAGGGAGCACATGTGGAGGTGCCAGGTACAGCGGTTGGAGTGGGGAGCGGAGAGAACTCCGCTCCAGCCTTTGCCGCTGTTTTTGACCCTAACCTCGGTGTAGGCGTCTTAGTCGCTACCTTCGCTGCCCGTAGTGGCCCCGGAGTTGTTGTGGAAGCAGCAGACACCGACGCCGCCGCAGCATAGGTCACGCGACCGCCCACCACGGGCAGCGCTGACGGTGCCAAAGCGGCCTTCGGCTTATGCGCCACAAGCGGCGGCCGGACAACGAGGGCCGGTGGCAGTCTCGCCTTCAGGCCAGCCAGACGCCCGTCCATCATGCGCCATACTGCACCCGTAACTTGGCGCAGATAGGCATCAGGAATAACACCGAGGTTGGAAGAGGGAGTAGGCTGAGACGGGGACGGGACCGGATCTACAGCCGGACGATGCGCCCAGAATTCTACAAACTGAGCGCTGAGCTCAGCCACTTGCCCCGGCAGGCGATCGTTGGCCGCCTGGAGATGAGCCAGGTCGCCGATGAGGGTATCCACGACCCCTGCAGTGGCGGAAGAGGAGTCCTTAAGGGCTTTCACAAAAGACCCCTTAAGGTTACTCGACTTGGTGGCCACTTTGTGAATAATGGCCACCGCCGCGTTAGCTCTCTCCTGCATGGACGATGGTGTTTGGGGAACTGAATCCCCCACCATCGGCTTCTTAATTTTTAGCAGGAGATCTGCAATCTCCTCTTCCGCCAGTGTTTCGCCGTCTGCCCTGACTCGTCTATAGGCTTCCGCCTTGCAGAAGACGGAGCCTGACGGGGCCGAGACCGGGGATCGTGGCCTCCCTCTGCGACTGCTTGGAACCTTTGGAGGCAACATCTTCTGGGATGTGTCGCTCTCCTCTTCCCTGGAGCGTCCACGTTTTCGTCTGTCGCATCGTGCCGTTTCCATAAGTTCCAGTGCGTCCTCCCTCGCACTGGAGTTACCGCCCGCGGCGGATCTGGAACGTAATCGTTCCAATGTTCTACGGCTCCCAGCAACCATAATGACTTCTGGGAGCCCCACCGAGATAGGCATTCCAACTAGTGGTTCCTCTTCATTGGAAGAGAAATCCTCTGCTCTTGCATTTATATCCCTCCTATTATTGATCTCCTTCTTTCTTTCTTTAACAATATTGGTTTTAGTTTTATTTAAATTTGATTCCATTTTTGAACCCACGAGATGGGGAGAACAGAAGTCAACCCGGGCAGAGATCCCCAATACCCGGGCAAGCGTATATTTATGCTCAACCGAGGGGTCCGCAGGTGCCTCGGCTGGGAGTGCGCTTACGACTGAACTGCCCATCAGCCATGCATCCCCTGGCCACGCACCAGAACACGGGATTCGGGGTAATTTTTTATGGAGGTTTTCTTCCTCGCAGTCCGGGTGGTTAAGCCAAGACCCTCGTCCCCGATAGAAGTCGCGAGACATAACCACAACAGTACTTTCGGGACTACGATATGCCGACGGTGGCAGGGAGATAACGTCTCCTGATGCGTGCTCGGTGGCAGTGTAAGTACACACCGAACCCTTTCTTCTTTTCCACCGCTGAAAGCGGAGGAACTCCGACCGAGAAAGGTTTTCCTCCGCATTGGTTAGAAGAGCGAAGAGCCAACAGAGGATCCGACAGACACGCCCGCTCTGTTGGACCAAGCCTCGACCGAATGGCCGAAGAGAACGGCCTCCTCTTCGTACTAGAATATTAGCCGTTGGCGGTGCTGCCAACGTTACCAGGGTGCACCACGTGGAGGTTTTCTAGCCCAGCACCCCTACAGTCCTGTCTCTTAAGCTAGCCTATATTATGAGAAACAAGGTTCTATCACTATTGCCTCAGTGGCACAGTGGTAACAAATGCGACTGCTGTGCTCGAGGTCTCGTGTTCGATTACCGGTTCGAACTACTGTTTGCATGATCTGCAAATATTTGTTTCGGAGTTCGGGTGTTTTCTATGTATAATATGCATGTATTTACAAAAAAACATTAGTATGTATTTTTATCAATTGTCTAGTACACATAGGACAAACTCTGTTTAATTTGGGACTAGATAATGTTGTGTGGCAAATGAGCGAAATTTTAACAGACAGAAAACAGCATACAATAAAACATGAAACACCTACAAAAACCCTATTGGTTTAACTTGGGTGCGAATGTGCATTCCTCGTGCCGCTTTGTTTCGCTTAATGCATCCACATGCACTTTTAGGTTATTCCTAACTATAACAATTCGCAGGTAGCACTACAAGAAATAATAGATGCAGGGTAGGTAGGCGTGTAAACCTTTCTAGCGTTCGACCGAGTGTTGTTGTTTACGTTTGGTGGACATTTTATTTGTCTCCCTACTGTTATTTTATATAGCACGCCATCTGCTGGAGAATCTGACAAAGAGTTTAGCGGAATTACCTAGATATTTTTAGCGTTTTGGTTTTGAGATAGAACAAAGATGTTGACACATAATAGTTTTCAATTACTCAATTATTTTTAACTGTACTTTATGTACGTATGCAGTCGAAATGTGAGTAAAAGTTAAAACAAACTTATCCAAACATAGTCATAAGCAGACATCCGGGAATCTTGTTGAGGCTGCAGAACCTCGCTAGTAGATCAAACACATGGATTGATCATGGCACCTAAAGTGGGTTTAAACGTTTTTCTATCATTGCTGAAAAGCAAGATGAAAGCACCGTTGCTCTCGTGTTGTTTTTATGCAATTGTCTGTGTAAATTGTCTTTAAATATAAAGTGTAAAGTACTGCTTTACACTTTATATAATTACACTTTATGCTTTTTTTCACTTTACACTTTATATATAATTTTGATATCGTGATTTTAAATAGAACATCAGACATCTAGTGCAAGGCAGAGGCACTAAATTAAATTCGAGGACAATTAGATCTCAGCAGGAATCTCAATTTCCAACATTAATAACCAATTCCAATTAAATAATACCCTCACACATCTCACACATGGCTGTCTGATTCCAAGTTAGGCAGCAACTATGCTATGAGAACCAGACTGTTCATAAAAAAAAATATATTTATATTTAACCATTTCTAAATATATACACATTTTAGATAAATTACACCCCGACACAGGACAAATAATCATGCTCATTACACAAATATTTGTCCTGGGTGGGAATCGAACCCATGACCTCTAGCGCACCAGGGTCATTAACCACTAGACCAACAGGCCTGTCTTATTGTGAGTGTTTGTGTGTGTGTGTGTGTGTGTGTTGTAACTATTATGATCCGAGGATCTTGTTAAAGTTGCAGATCCTCACAATCAGTTCAAACACATTGACATATTACCCACACTCAAACGTTGGTTAAAATAAAACATATAGTATAGTATGAATATTTGGTTTCTCCTTCCAGAAGACAAAATAAAAATATAAAAGCAAAAGTAGTAATGTGTTTACAACTCGGGACCGGACATCAAAAATTAAGAAACTCCAGTTTAAAAATTCAATTTTTCTTCAGTGTAAATTATAAATGTACCTAATACCCCACAATAATTTTTGAAATCGTTCTTTTTTTAGTAACATCTGACATCTAGTGCGAAATAGAGGAACTACCGTTTATTCAAGAAAGACAACCGAGATCTCTTTTCTAATATTTGATTGTTATGGTCTAAAAATCTTGTTGTTATATTGCTTCTGACACATTGGCTATGGTCCCTACGTAAGTATTAACATTTGTATCACTTTATGGTTATGTTTGGTTTCATCTTGTCATGGTCCTGTGAAGTCTCTGGTCTTGCCAGTGCTACGTTGCTGATAGGCTTTATTGAATGTTACTGATGTAGTTTATCTACTCGGTAACAGATGTCAGTCCTCTATTCATATTCAACAAATAACTATTTGAAGTTGAACACTTTATGTACTGCAAAATTTTAAATAGGAATCTCAATAACCTCACAGATATCATACACGGCTGTCTAATTCCAAATTAGGCAGCACCTATGCTATGGCAACCAGACTGCTGATAAACGTGTTCCCAGCCATGACAAATAATCAATATTTGTCCTGGCTGGGCATCGAGCCCACGACCCGACGAGTGAATTAACTAACACTATTAACCACTAGACCAACAGGCCTGTCTAATTGTGTGTGTGTTGTGATAATTATGGTCCGAAGATCTTGTTACAGTTGCGGAACCTTACAGTCAGTTCAAATACATTCACGTATTACCATACTCAAACTGTGACTAAAATATGTCTCCATTATTTTTTAAACGTGTGGAAACTCCCTCTGGCCGTCACCCCACCGGGGTTTACGGCGGGGTGGTGTGTCGGAATCGGACCGACTAAAACCACACGGTGTGCCACTCTGCGCCTGACATAGGAGGGATCCAGGAACAGCTGCTATTACGACATACAGATCCCTCCTAGCGCCTGCCCGCTAACGTGGGCACTACCTGCGGGTAAACTCTCTATTTTAGGTCCAGCACACATGGACGTCGCCTCCTCGCATCTGGCCATTGTAGCGGATGGAGGGGAAAACCCGTCTCAACCACCTGCGGCCACATTGAAGGCGGTATGAGGTGCTGGTATGCGTGCCTTTGCCGCCCGATTCGCCGGCGGTAAATTGAGTCCGAGCGGATATCGTCCTCCCGGGCCCTCACCGCCGCCTCCTTCTGCGAAATTACGGCTTCGCAGAAGGTTGCGACCGCGGTAAAACAACTGTCGCTACGGACCACGGAGCGAATGACGGCCGGTAGCAAGAGATCACCACGCTGCGCCGCCTAGGCGCCACAAACCTCTAGCGTGTGCTGAACCGAGTCCTCACTGCTGTCGCAGTGGTGACAAGCGGGACTCAGTTCCTTCCTGGCACCCGAGTGCAGATACTTTCTGAAGCAACCGTGCCCGGAAAGAACCTGCGTCAGTCGGAAGGAAAGGGTCCCGTGCTGTCACCCTGCCCACTTGGTGATGACCGGCTGGAGAGCTTCCACGACGGCAAAGCCAGCACGTAGAGCCCCCAACCGGGACGACCAACGAGCCATCGTGGCTCGACGAACGGTCTCACACCACTCGTGTATCTTTTCGGGCGGAGGCCGTATGCCACTTCCCGCCCGGAAGTTAACCGTTCGCCGATAAACTTCGGCGAGCACTTTCGCCTCCAAATCCCAGCCACCTGCCGTCGAGGATCAGGTCCAGATACTTCATCTGGGCCGGAACCGGTACGAGGACCGAATTGACTATAATGGAGGCGCCGGAGAGTGGACCACGACAGGGCCCATGAAACAAAAGGATCTCCGTCTTGTACAAGGCCACCCTCAAACCCAGCGCCTCAATACGCCCGATCACTAGAGTGACACCCGTGGTGTCCAAGTACGCCGCCTCTTGAAAGTTCATCCCCCGGGCTGTGACCAATGTGCCATCTGTGTAACAAATTACGCTCCGCCTGGGGGGAAGGGGTCCTCGGAGGGCCCAGTCGTATCCCATATTTCACAGGACTGGTCCGAGGACAGACCCCTGTGGAACACTGCACGACATGGGCCACCGCCTCAGAATACCATCGCGGTCCTCGTACATGACGGTACGCTCCTCAAGATAGTCTGCCACAAGTCGCCTCAGATAGGTCTACTCTGGTTTAACAATATTGGTATCAACGTATGGTTATTTATTTGTTACGATTCTGTTTAAGACCCTGGTTGTGTCCCTCCTTTAATACTAATAACGTATATGTATGTAGATTCAGGTTTACGATGTCAATTAGAATCTCAGACATTTCAATTACGATATAACTTATTCCAGTTGCACTATTTTATTTTGTATACATTTTTAAATTATTTTGATAACAATAAAATGGTTTCAGAATTAGTTTTGGAATCACAGACCTTTTAGACAGACAGAACAGCAAAACAATAAAATACAGAAATATTTTTTTTTCGTTTTAGTTTACAAATAATATTTTCGTTTATTTTTAAAAACAACATGTTGTTGTTATACATTGTTACGTGTTGCGTGTTTGCCCAGGGAACCAATTAGACGACACGTTGATTGTAATATTTAATAATGACTCTTTTTCTTAACATAAACTAAAGTTTATATACAATAATATTTATGTATGTAATATGGACAGGTTTAGGTGGGGGTAACTAGGTTGTTTGCTTGTTTACTTAAATTGCTAAATTGACAATATATTATTTATGCTTCCTTATTTAATAATTTACAATATCAAGAGTAGGTCAACTGAGTAAATAATTAATGTAGCACGTAGCCGCGTACAGACCTAAACTATTATAATACTATGGCTTCGCCATAGATATTCCCCCTTTGAAGAAAAAAATATTATTATACATTGTAAAAAAAAATATGGTGTGACTTTAAACCACGTTTGCATCTCTCATTATAGCCGTAAGCCTCTTCTCGATTTTCTTGGCTACGGATTTGCAAACGATGACAAGTATAGTGATACCACATATGACGATCCCTGTTATCGCCATGACAATTAACCAGCTTCGAATTCCTTGCACTTCCGTGACCACTTGGGAGTGCAGATTTAACAAGTCTTCTGGTTTTGTTTTATTGCCATATAGATTCCTAACAGCTCTCTATCATAGGTAGAGTATTTTGTTTGGGCTATACTTAATGATTTGGAGAAAAAAGCTATTGGTTCCCATTTTGTGTTTTTTCGCTGCTGTAGTACCGCGCCTGCGCATTTGAGGTTAGCATCTGTCATTAAAGCTATTTGCGCGTTGCTGTCCGGACATGCCAATGTAGTTAATTGTTGAATGTCCTGCTTGCAGCATTGAAACGCGTGGTTTGATTCGGTGTTCCACTTGATAATTGTCTTATCATTTTGCTTACAATTAATTAAATATTTATTTAACGGGGCTTGATGCTTTGCTGCATGTGGGATACTGCTTCTGTAGAAATTAATCATACCTAAAAAACGTCGTAACTCATTTATCGTTTGTGGTTTAGGGTAATTGTTTATAGCTTGAATCTTTTCCATAGTAGGAGTCAACCCTTGGCTCGTTATATGATAACCGAGGAAATCAATCTCCGACTTGGCAAATTCGCATTTGTTTGTATTTATTGTTATGCCGTTTTTATGTAGGCGCTTAAACACCTCTTCTAAGTGTTCATAATGCTCCCTAAAATTATTTTTCTTGTCCGCCATAAATATGTCGTCCACATATATAAATACGTAGTCCAAGTCTCTGAATATAGAGTCCATAAATCTTTGGAAAGTCTGTGCTGCATTTCGCAACCCGAATGGCATTCTGATGAATTCAAAAAGTCCAAAAGGGGTTATTATCGCTGTTTTCTCTGGTTCAGCAACGGGCAGAATGTGAAAAGCTTTCTTTATGTCTATTTTGCTGAATATTCCTTTTTCGCTTGCTACATATGTGAAATCGAGTAGCCTTGGAAGCGGGTACCTGTCTGGTACTGTTATTTTATTTAGTGCGCGGTAATCTCCGCATGCTCTCCATTCGCCATTCTTCTTCTTGACTAAATGGAGTGGCGATGCCCATTGGCTGCTTGAAGGACGGCATATTCCCATGTCCATCATCTCTTGGAATTCTTGTTTTGCAATCCTGTATTTATCAGGAGGTAATGGACGTGCTCGAGTAAATACTGGGAAACCATTTGTTATTATTTGATGCTGAACTTGGTGCTTAGTATGTAGATTCATTGATCTAGGCTTTGTAATATCTTCATATTTCTCTAATAATCCCTTTATTGGTTCCTGTAGAGAAGCGTTTAACGATCGAACGGATGCAATGTTTGCTCTCGCTAATTCGGCAGGCGTTTCCAGACCTGTTTTTTTATCGATCAGCTTTTTTCCGTGTATATCCACTAATAATTGATAATGATCCAGAAAATCAGCTCCCAGGATTGGTATCTTGTATATATGTTTGTAACTAGGTTAATGTCAACCGCTGTCTCTTGAGTTTTTTTTCTTGTTGTAAGTCAAGTTTTCGTATATTTTATCGGCTAACTCGCTCAAGTTTTCTAACGATATATTGTTTGTAACTGATAATATCGCTGTTAGCGAAGCGGGGCGTTGCCTTAGCCACAGCAGGCGAATAGTGTCGTCGTTTATTTTTTCACATCCGGCTTCCTTCATTTTTCTCAAGAGCTGGGAAGGCTTCTGGTCTCCAAGGTCCATTTCTGATAGTAGTCTGTGGAAACGTCGGTGTTCGCTCTCTTTGTAGTAGTTTATTAGACGTTCCATGATGGTGGAGTACTTATTTTCGCTGGGCGGGTTAGTTAAAATGTCACTAACCTGATGGACGACCTCTTTTGGTAATTTGGATATTACCATGTTATATTTGTAATCTTCGCCCTGTTTTTGTGGTGCTATTATTGCTTCAAACTGGGCGAACCATAAACGTGGCGAGTCTGTCCAAAATTGCGGTAGTTTTTCTGTGACCGTGATAGCAGCAACTGATTCACACCCAGTGTCGTCTCTTGAAGGAGTTGTTGGTGGAGCCATTTTTGGGATGTGATAATTTCGTAATGCTACTGATTTCTAGATTCACTGCTGAACACCAAATAGGATTCTGGTCGTCCCGGTATTATATCAGCACTAGATACCAATAGATCACGTCGGGCTCACCAATTGTTGCGTGTTTGCCCAGGGAACCAATTAGACGACACGTTGATTGTAATATTTAATAATGACTCTTTTTCTTAACATAAACTAAAGTTTATATACAATAATATTTATGTATGTAATATGGACAGGTTTAGGTGGGGGTAACTAGGTTGTTTGCTTGTTTACTTAAATTGCTAAATTGACAATATATTATTTATGCTTCCTTATTTAATAATTTACAATATCAAGAGTAGGTCAACTGAGTAAATAAAATTAATGTAGCACGTAGCCGCGTACAGACCTAAACTATTATAATACTATGGCTTCGCCATATTACGCTTTCATGCTTAAACTGCTAAAACAATTTTAAAGTGTTTCAACAATGGAAGATATCAGCGAATTTACTACTACGATCTACTTTTTGCCCTAGATATACAACATACCCACGGATAGTGCCTGTTTCTTATGAGATTTGTATATTTTCAAGTCACAGCATGGACAGCTGGACTTCAAAAAATTGGCCTGACTAGAGGCAAGTCGTATTCTTATATCTTCATAGATCTTATCTATACAATAAAAATGTTCATGTGTAAACAATGATAGCCTGTATTTAAATTATACAGTGACATCTATTGCTGGATGGATCAACTACTTGAGAAATCAGAACCACGCAGCCGTTGTTGTAATACTGCCATGATTATACCTCGTACACAAACTGTAAATAGTTAAACACAAAAACAGTCGTTGTTTTCTGTAGTAGTTTTGTTCAATATATCTGACAGCTGATGAACAATTTAAAGAAAGTTTGTGGGGCGCAACATAACATCTTGTAATTGTTCTTGAAGTACTCGTGAAGGTTCTTGTGGCCTCGACAAAGAACTTAGAATTATTATTTTTATGTTAATAACTTCGATCAAAACGTTAACCAAACTATTCTATTATTTCTCTTTAAGTACCCACACAAATTAACCTCCCAAAATCTCAAAGTGCCTGAAAATTTTGTACACACATTGTTAGCGAGATTAACGCAACATCGTTCACCAGCTCGCGTACTGCAACCAACTCGAAGATTTACTCCGAACCACCTAAGTACAGTCAAATCAGATAGATAGATAGATAGATAGGTACTCTTTATTGCAGACCATAAGTAGGAAACATACAATATAGGATACAAACAAAAAAAACAGTGGTACAATGCGATCTCTTCCAGGCAACCCTTAGACGGACTATACTGTATAGTGTTATGTAGTCTGTGGTGCATATTACAATTTATGTAAATTAGCTACCATTACACATACGTATATAAATACACATTCATGCACTTACATAGGTATATAAGTATGAATACATACGTAAATATACATACAGATATAGCATACATTTGTTAAAAAGATAAATGATAATCCTTGACAAATTTCTTAAAAGTACTCACCGATTGTGCCCGCCTAATAACCTTCGGTAAGGAGATCCATAGGTGTGCAGCCTGCACTGCGAAAGACTTATCAGCGAAAGATGTGGTGTGTTGAGATTGCCAAAGTTCGATTTTCTAATGACCTCAAGCATCGTGTATGTGTGTCATGAATAAATGTGAAACGTTTTTTTAAGTAGACAGGAGGTGTAAGATTATATAAGATAGTAAATAGTAGCGACGGGATATGAGTATTCCGGTAAAGTCGTATTGAGAGCCACTTGAGTTTTATACGAAATTCGGATGTATGATCATATTTGCGTAAACCAAAAATGAATTTGATACAGAAATTTTGAAGTCTCTCAAGTTTAACAAATTGTTCCTCGGTTATATCGAGATAGCTGACATCGGCATAATCGAGAATGGGTAGAAGAGTGGATTGTGCAAGTTCAATCCTAGTGGCAGTTGGAAGAAAATTCTGCAATCTTCTTCTGTAGTATATTCTGCGGCTAACATTTTGAATTTGAATATTCCAGGAAAGTGTTTTGTCGATATATATCCCTAAGTTTCTTACGTTGTCACTGGTTGGTATTTTGACTCCTACGAAAGACACTTGTGATAGCCAGACAACCTTTGCGATAAGTCTGGAGCTGCCGATGACTGTTACTTGAGCCTTACTGGGGTTAACTTTGAGCCCGTACATTGTTTTCCATCGACATATGTTACTCAGATCTCTGTTTATAGCATCAATGCTTAGAGGCAATTCGTCAGGACTAGTTTGAGAATATATTTGCAAATCGTCTACGTATAGGTGGCAGGAAGAAATAAGTTTATTAGTGATGGTATTAATGAAAATTTAAAATAGCAAAGGAGATAAAACGCCACCGCGTGGTACACCAGCGGACGTATTCAACCAGATGGAGTAGTAGAAAGAAGAGGGTGGCAACACCGATAGCTATACATTGTCTGCTTATTTTAAAATTTGTAAACATTTTAAATTGTTGTAAAGTCTGTGAAAAAAGTTGTGTACTCAGGTGCAAACATTATTCTAAGTGATATTGTTGGGAACAACTATAAAACGGTGAGATGCGAAAAAGAAGAGGTTTAGCTATATACAACTAAAGATAGGATTAAGTTCTTGAATTTTTGTTGTGAACTTCAACAAATTAATAACTCAGCCTATTATACAATTTAGTGAAAGTGAAGTTGATTACTGTGATCTTATTCTCGAAAACTAGAATTTTAACTTATAATATAGACGTTGTGAAAAAAAAAATTGAACTGACCGACCTCTAACGACACAGTGGCAAGTAGGCAAACTAAACATAACCACTGATACCATAGACAAAATAAGTTTCTGTATCATTTGTCCATGCAAGTCAACCTGAGTTGGGTAACTTTAGCCTATTATTAACGCCATCTAGGGGTAAATAGTGCAACCACATTAATTGAAGGATACCATAGCAAAAAACATATTATAATTGAGGGGAAATTTGTTAAATTTATTAATGTAAGAGAAGTAAAAAAAGAGCATTTTATTTGATATTGGATTTGTTAACGTGTGCATATTGTGTTGTTGATTATTGACTTCAAGTTGTTCGCTACTGTTTTTTTTAAGTATAAAAATGCCTTAAACACTACGAACACCATCTCCTACAACTGAACTAGAGAATCAAGATGCCTTATGTACACCTGATATGCATACTACCACTGACTCAGACTATGTGCAAACAAAAAATAAAATACCAAGGAACAAACTTCCTCGTTCAGATTTCTCGCCAGTAAACAAATTAAAAGTATTTGAAAAGAGTGTAAGGGAAATGCTCGCTTCCTGGAAGTCAGATCAAGACTTAATTTTGAGGAAGATTATAGCCGATATCGCCGTAGTTAAGACATAAAACGAAAACATACAAAAATAAAATTGTGAAATAGAAAAGGCTATCGAATTTATGAACGCAGGTTATGATGATATGAAGAAAACCATAGGAAATTTGGAAAGGGAGAAACTGGAGCAGCATAATTTCATTTTTGTACTGGAAAAAAAAGTTAATGACCTGCAACTAACCTCTCGTTCGGCTATTATTGAAATAAGAAATGTACCTCATACAGACAATGAAACCGTGAGTGACCTGACCTTCTTCGTAATTCAGATATGTAACGCTGTAGAAACTCAGATAAAATCAACTGGACTACATGACGTTTATCGCCTTCCCGGCAAAAAAGACTAATAGACCAATAGTT
Source organism: Hypercompe scribonia (assembly GCA_949316085.1). NCBI lineage: Eukaryota > Metazoa > Arthropoda > Insecta > Lepidoptera > Erebidae > Hypercompe > Hypercompe scribonia. Next base: position 18,284,810 of record OX438983.1, on the reverse strand, counting down.
GCGACATTTTCGAGTGTCCCCTTAAAAACCAGGTACTTGAGGCAGTACGGACATTTAAGAAAAGCTTACCACTCTTGCAAAAACTTAACACAGGATATATTGAACTTAGCGGTTCACGTAGCCCTATATATGCTCCGGAATACCTGTTTGGTAGCTTGCGGCGGTTATACTGTGAGGCTCGCAAATTTTGTAATCAAAATAATTACAGGTATTGTTGGTGTCAAGGTGGTCAAATTTTTCTTAGGGAGCGGGAGGGTTCAGAATCTATCACTATTAACTCACTCATTTGTCTTACGAAAATATTTTAATAAAATAGGTTTAATGCCTCATCTATAAGTCATTATGAGCTTTTTGCCTTTACTTTTTAACCTAACTTAACTCTGAGCACTGATATTGCTGCCAGACTCGTCCGTGTCACCTCCGTGTATGTACACGTATTCCTGATGTCCCAGTTTTAATTTCAAAAACAGTGTCAAAAGTGACTTTGTTAACAAACAAATGTAAACATAGTGTTAATAAACATATCAGTGAAAATCTTGTGTGGGAATATTATGTGAACAAAACTAAATAAGTGAAAAATAAACGATTTTAGTATTTAAATGGTCGGTGGATGTGAAATTTGTGCATAGATTCGGACCTTGACCTCGATTACGCGGTGACATCTTCAACTCAAACATCATTTTATTACTACCTACGGTTAAATAGTGGTCATTAATTTCAACATTACTGTTATAGATCACTTAGCAGAACTCGTTGAGTGGTTGCTTGAAGTGATGAAGCTATCGAGTTGAAGACTTTTCTCTTGATCTTTTTGAAATTGTTTTAGACGTATTCTGCTGACCCGGATCATTAATCTTTAAAATTTTGTTGAAATTACGAATTTCTGAATAAAATTTCTACTATATTATTAAGATAATTTAATAATAATTATGCCGAACATTCAGAGGACCCCTCCAATGACGACCACTTCGATTTGCACTTACAGTCACGAGTGGCAAGCATTGAAATTCGCAATTTGCCTACTAAAGATCAGGAAGGTACGGAGGATCTTCTAGCCGCTGTGTCTGACATAGGAAAAATCATCGAGATGGACATTCAGTCACGAGCCTTACGTGATATATATAGATTGCCTGGAAAGCCTGGCATTTGCAGACCAGTAGCGGCTGAATTTGCCTATGTAAATACTCGTAATGAGTTTCTGACTAAGATCAAGAAGTATAACAAATATCGTACTCCGAATGAAAAACTTAACACACATAGTATTGGTTTGGTTGGAAACAAACAGCCACTCTATGTAGACGAACATCTACCACCGGCTTTGAAAAAACTATTTCATAATACCCGTCAACTTGCCAAGACCCTCAACTACGCATGTTGATGCTCAAATGGAAGAATCCTGGTTCGTAAAAGCCCAATTCAAATAAGATCCGAGGGATGCCTTACATTGATGTCAAAGCAGCAATGACTATTTCATCTCATACCGTATTTTTTACAGTTTGCATGTTCTATTTATTACCTTATATTTTACCATTATTTTTGTACTTTATTACATATTTACTCAATTCAACACATCAATACATTCACTTGCTTATACTCTATTACAATCACTGCAAAAGTATCTTACATCTTACAGATCACTTTCCGTAGCAAAAATATTCACCCGTCTATTTATCGTAATTGTCCTGCTTACTATTTTGATAAGACGCTGACGGTTTTGGTACAGCGCTATACATCTTTGCTTATTTGTGAGACGACAGTTTTTGATACATTTCTTAATTTCAATTATCAACGCCACTCATACTGCATAGTTACATTAAGTTACATACATAAAATTCGATTGTATTCGGGATGTGAGTAATGACTTGGACCGAATTACTGTAGCTCAATCATCAACTTGTATGATAGAGGATTGCCCTAAACTGTCTCGCTCACATGAAGGATCGCTGAATCTTCTTTATCAAAACATTAGAAGCATTAATAGAAACTTTGATGGTTTGCTTTCGCTACTTGATAGAAGTGATGTACTGTGGGATTTGATTATCCTCTCTGAATGCTGGATAAAACACTCTCCCCGTATGCCAACAATAACATGGTTACACCTCAGTAATGACTCAAAAACATTCTTCACAGAATGAAGGTGTAGTAGTATATTTTGGCAATCATCTTGTCATTACCTCTTTTGAACCACTTTTGCTAGATGCAAATTGTTTATGTTTAACAATTGATAAAAACACCATAGTGATAGCGATCTATCGCCTGCCGGCTAATCAAAATGTTTCCTTGTTTATTAACTCCCTTAGCGAGCTTCTTTCATCTTACTCATCTTTCCATAATATCATACTGACCGGTGATATCAATATTGATATTTCTGAAACTAATAGGGATAAACGCTCGTTAGAGTACCTTAATATGATTGCCTCTCATGGAATGTTACCAGCTCACACATTGTACACGAGAAAGAATCATTCTTGTCCGGATCATCTTATATTAAAAACTAAACTACCTGACTTCTGTTATGTAGCGAATACATCCATAACTGATCATGATACAGTTTTATTTTTCCTTCATTCTAAACATTACTCGAACCGCACTACAAATAAATTTAAAATTACTAAATTTATTAATTACGAAAAAATTGAGTCAGAAATTATTAATATCGATTTCTCCCCTATATATAGTTTTCTTGATGTTAACGACGCTACTTCTTATCTTACTAATACTCTGAATAAGATTATTACCACAAATTCATTTCTGAAGACTGTGCCCAACCGAAAAAGATTTAAAAAAGAATGGATGACCCCTGGTCTACTAAAATGCTTGCAAAATAGAGATCACCTTCACCGCAAACTTAAAAATAGCCCAAATGATGAAGTTTTAAAAATTTCTTTTAAAAGGTACAGGAACTATTGTGCTAACCTACTTAAGTCTACTAAAATAAAGTATAATAAACATCAAATAGAGAATACGAAAGGTAATACTAAGAAACTCTGGCAATCCATAAAATCTATCACACACACAGACAGAAAAACAGGGCAACCGCTTGAACTTCTTTCCTCATCTAACCCGGGACTTTCGGTGAACGAAGTTAATTCGTACTTCGCTAATATAGGACGATCACCGTCTGATGACCAGGCCACTGTCAAATTTCGCTCGCCACTGTCAAACGTTCCTTTTCACCAACACACATTCGCCTTGTTAGAAACGAATGAGACTGAACTTGAGATTCTCATAATGAACTTGAGATGTGATTGTGCAGTTGGTAGAGATAACATATCTGGCTTTTTCCTTAAAAAGTTTAAAAAATATTTAATACCACCTATAACGTTTTTATTTAACCTTTCTTTTAGAACGGGTAAATTTCCAGAGGCTTTTAAACTGGCAGTGGTTCACCCAATACACAAGGGAGGTGACAGAGACCGACCAAATAACTACAGACCCATTTCGATCTTACCCACACTTTCCAAACTATTGGAAAGACTAATGAATAACAGGCTTGTCAAATTCCTAGAGCAGAACCAAATGTTATCTCCAACATAATACGGATTTCGCACTGGACTTTCCACGAGTAAAGCAGTCCTGTTTTTTTTTTTTTAACGTGTGGAGACCCCCTCGGGCCGTCACCCCACCGGGGTTTACGGCGGGGTGGTGTATCGGAATCGGACCGACTAAAATCACACGGTGTGCCACTCTGCGGCACCATCTGCGGATAAACTCTCTATTTAGGGGCGACGTACGGCACACGCAGACGTCGCCTCCTCGCGGCTGGCCATTGTAGCGGATGGAGGGGAAAATATGGCCGCCGTCCGGGTCGCCGGCGGCGAATTGGGTCCGAGTGGATATCGTCCTCCCGGGCCTTCTCCGCCGCCTCCTTCCACGAAATTACGTCTTCGCAGAAGGTTGCGACCGCGGTAAAACAACTGTCGCTACCGGCCACGGGGCGTATGACGGCCGGTAGCGAGAGATCTCCTCCAATAACTGCAGTGAGGACACGTGAGGAGGCGCCGGGTGGTGGACCACGACGGGGCCCATGAAACAAAAGGGCCTCCGTCTTATCTAGAGCCACCCGTAAACCCAGCGTCTCAATACGCCCGAATACCAAAGAGACTCCCGTGGTGGCCAGGCGCGCCGCCTCTTGAAAGTTCACTCCCCGGGCTGTGACCAATGTGTCATCTGCGTAACAAATTACGCCCAGCCCGGGGGGAAGACGACCTCGAAGGGCCCAGTCGTATCCCATGTTCCACAGGAGCGGTCCGAGGACAGACCCCTGTGGAACACCGCACGACATGGGCCGCCGCCTCAGAATACCATCTCGGTCCTCGTTCATGACGGTACGCTCCTCAAGATAGTCTGCCACAAGCCGCCTCAGATACTCTGGCACCCCGTGGTAGTGGGGGGCTTCCCTGATGCAGCTAAATGGCAGACTATTAAATGCATTGGCGATGTCTAACGACACCGCCAACAGCACGCCACCACAGCTCACCGCCTCTTCGGTAACGGCCCTCAGGCGCAGCACGGCATCGACTGTCGAACGCCCCGCCCGAAAACCAAATTGGGCGTCCGACAGATCGGGGCCCACCTCGCAGAGGTGCCGGACGATGCGGGCAGAGAGTATCCTCTCAAACAGTTTACCCGCCTCGTCCAGCAACACGATAAGCCTATAGGCCGCTACCGATTCGGCTGGTCGTCCCGGCTTTCTTAATAGGACCAGCTTCCCGCTTTTCCAGCACTCAGGGAAGCGTCTGGACGCCAAACTAGCGTCCAGGACCTCCCTGAGGCTGTCCGACATGTGTTCGAGGGCTCGGGCTAGCACTCGGGCAGGTATCCCGTCCGGCCCGAGGGCGGTGTTCTTAGAGCGGATCCGTAGAACAACCGCCCCTACCTCCGATTCCCTGACGGGAGGCACATTGTCCTCGTTCGCCCCGTCGTCTCCGACTATGAAGGCCATCGACGGGGGTGTGTGCTCCACCCGCTGCGGGAAAAGGCCCTCGACCACTTCCTGCAGGAAGCTGGGCTGGAGTGTCTCTGTAAGGGGGGGGCCCCACGTGCGGAGCTTTTGTCGCGCCGCACGATAGGGGCGACCCCAGGGGTCACGATCGAGACCCTCCAGCATCTCTTCTTTGGCGCGGCTAATGGCCAGCTTCAGAGTTTTCCGTGCCTCTCGGTACTCCTCGTGAAGCTGGTTCTCCCCGCCTTCTTCGCGGTGTCGCCGCCGACTACGGGTGTAGGACCTCCGGGCACGAGCACAGGCCGCACGGAGGTCCGCCAATTCCTGGGACCACCAGTAAACCTCCCCCCGAGGAGGCCGACAACCTCGGATGCGGGGCATGGCAGCATCGCAGATTTCCGTAATCGCATCGCGGAAACGACCAGCCCCCATGTCAACCTCCTCGGTCGGAGCCTGTGGAGGTAGCCAGGAGTGAATAATGGCTGCCTCCTCTAGTAGGTCCCTATTCAGTTTGGCTATAGCCCACCGCGGAAAGCGAGAAGGACGCCGCGCCGCGTGACCCCTACTGAGGTCCTGGGTCCGGGAAAGCTCAAATCGGATGTACAGGTGATCCGAGACCGTCTCAACCTCTTCCAGGACACGCCAGTTCCTTACTCGTGCGGCTAGGGCAGGGGTAGCGAACGAAAGGTCCACTATCGACCCTCCCTGCGGTCGCACACACGTGTTGGCGGTGCCCCTGTTTAGTAAACAGAGGCCCACCGAGGCCGCCCACTCCTCTACGGCCTCGCCCCTAGTGTCCGTCCTGGGGGAACCCCATGCAATGGACTTTGCGTTGAAGTCCCCCATCACTAAGACGTGCCCAGACGTTAGACGCCGCATTGAGGTTTCCAAGATGTTAAGGAAAACCTCGAAGTCGTTCAAACTCCGGTTGAGGGAGAAGTATACACCATATATAGTGATTCCCCCTCACTCGGCAGCAACATATCCAGTGCCCTTGTCTCTTAGCGACAAGGGCGGGGAATGAGCCGCCGTAGAGCCGACGACTGCCACGGAACCGTCCCGGTCATCCAACCAGTTTGGACGGGGAGGAACATAATAGGATTCCGCGGCTACGGCAACACCGATCGACCACTGTGCCATGGTTTGCAGGAAAAGGTCCTGCGCCGCGGCACAGTGGTTCAGGTTCGTCTGGAGCAGGAGGTTGGAGACTTGGGGCATTACTCGACCGTCTCTACAACCTCCTCCATGGGCGACGATATCGACGCACGAACGACGTCAGAAGCAGCCTGGGCCGACTGGCTAACCCCTGACGCCTGCCGAGAGTTACGGGAAGGTTTACAGCCTCCCTGCCCAATCTGGTGATTGGCAGGCTTGTTGTCCGCTGCACACATCGGGCAGTGAGGGGCGGCAGAACACTCTGCCGCCTTGTGCCCCGGTCGACCGCAACGGAAACATAATCCGCTGCAGTCGAAACAACTGACGCACTTGGCGCGTGTGTGCCCCGATGCCAGGCATTTGTAACACTGTGACCCTAGCGCTCACGAAATCGATGAGCAGCCTGTCGGCGTCGCCCAACATTTTAGCCGACGCTACGGGACAGCTGACCCACACTGCGCCAAGCCCTCCCGGACCGGGGCGGATGGTGCCGACCCTAATATTGTCCGCGTTGCAGCCTGTCTTCTCGCTAATTCTAACGCGGACATCCTCTGTCGATACAGAGTCATCCAGGCCCGAAATGTGCAACTCTGCGCACTTGGTAGGCCTGGCGATCTTGACACCATCCGTAGCCGTAAACATTTCCCGCAACTTCTCGGCAAATGTGTCCGCTGTCTTAGCACCTTCGGCTCCAGGGAACTCGAGCACTCGAGCTCCTGTTTGAGCGAGGCGCAACCTGACTCCTACTGTCCCGAAGTCATTGGCGAGACTAGCGCGGGCCCTCTGGAAGATGGTTGCGTAGGAGAGTCCGCCGCTAGCCGTCTCCGGCGACACGGTGACTACCACAGCCGCACTTTTAGGCACCTGCAGTTTGCGCGGCTTTTTCGCGATAGCCACCGCAATCGACGGTGTCTGCGGGGTAGAGGCTGCTGTTTGTGCAGCCTTCTTACCCCGCTTTCGGGACTTTCTAGCCCTCCCGACCACCTGCCAACCATCGGTGGAAGAGGCAGATGTTGAGAGAACACAGGTGGAGGTGCCAGGTACAGCGGTTGGAGTGGGGAGCGGAGGGATCTCCGCTCCAGCCTTAGCCGCTGTTTTGGAGCCTAACCTCGGTGCAGGCGTCTTGGTCGCTACCTTCGCTGCCCGTCGTGAACCTGGAGTTGTAGCGGGAGCTGCAGACACCGACACCGCCGCTGTATAGGTCACGCGACCGCCCACAACGGGAAGCGCAGATGGTGCCAATGCGGCCTTCGGCTTATACGCCGCGAGCGGGGGCCGGACAACAGGGGCCGGTGGCAGCCTTGCCTCCAGGCCAGCCAGACGCCCGTCCATCATGCGCCATACTGCATCCGTTATTTGACGCAGATGGGCATGAGAAATACCCCCGTGGTTGGAAGAGGGGGTAGGTAGTGACGGACGTGAGCCATCTCGTTAGGGGCGATCTGCCCGAAATTGAGCAAACTGAGCACTAAGCTCAGTCACCTGCCCCGTCAGACGCTCGTTGGCTGCCTGGAGACGAGCCATGTCTCCGATAAGGCTCTCTACGACCCCCGCAATAGCGGAAGAGGAATCCTTAAGGGCCCTCACAAAAGAGCCCTTAAGATTGCTAGACTTGGTGGCCACTTTGTGAATGATGGCCACCGCTGCGTTTGCTCTCTCCTGCATGGCCGATGGTGTTTGGAGAACTAAATCCCCCACCATCGGCTCCTTGATTTTAAGCAGGAGATCCGCGACCTCCTCCTCCGCTAATGCTTCGCCGTCCGCCCTGGCTCTTCTGTAGGCTCCTGCCTTGCAGAAAACGGAGCCTGAAGGGGTCGAGGCCGGTGTTCGTGACCTCCCTCTACGGCTGCTTGCGACCTTGGGAGGCAACGTCCGCCTTTGCACTTTCCTCCTTCCTAATCGTCTTCTCCTTCTTCCCTTCTACATCTTTGGTTTTGTTATATTTTATTTCATGTTCCATAAACCCACGATTGGGGGAGAAATAATGGTCGACCCGGGCAGAGATCCCCCAATACCCGGGCAAGCGTAAATTTGTGCCCAACCGAGGGGTCCGCAGGTACCTCGGCTGGGAGTGCGCTTGCAACTGAACAACCCATCAGCCATGCATCCCCTGATCACGCACCAGAACACGGGGTTCGGGGTAATTTTTTATAGAGGTTTTCTTCCTCGCAGTCCGGGCGGTTAAGCCAAGACCCTCGCCCCCGATTGAAGTCGCGAGACTCCAACTCGGGACTACGATATGTCGACGGCGGCAGGGAGATGATGTCTCCTGATGCCTGCTCGGTGGCACTGTAAGTGCACACCGAGCCCGTCCTACCTTTTCCACCGCTGAGCGGAGGAACTCCGACCCTAAAAAGGGTCCCACCATCGTGATTTTTTACAGAGGTTTTCCTCCTCAATGCTCCGAAGAGCGAAGAACCAACAGAGGATCCGACGAACTCGCCCGCTCTGTTGGACCATGTCTCGGCCGAATTGCCGAAGAAATGGTTTCCTCTTCGTGCTAGAATATTAGCCGTTGGCAGTGATGAACACCATCGCCAACGTTACCAGGGTGCACCACGTGGAGGTTTTCTAGCCAAGCACCCCTGAGTAAAGCAGTCCTTGACTTAACCAATATAACAGTAGCTAAACTTGACTACAAACAGAAAGCTATAGGTATGTTTTTAGACATTGCAAAGGCATTCGACACGATTTCGGTCTTTATCCTATCCGAAAAACTTGAAAAAATTGGAATCAGAAATACTCAACTGTCCCTCTTCAAAAGCTATCTTAATAATCGAAGGCAGTGTGTTAGAATCGGTGATTACTGTAGCGATGAGCTTCCGGTTGAGAATGGCGTCCCACAGGGCAGTATCCTGGGACCTACGTTATTTTTGGTATATACTTAGTCTGGCCATAAATACTGTTACACTTAATTATAAAAAAATATTACATTTGAATTTCGAATCTGTCATTTTTATACGATTGTTCATTGTGTTTTCTCATTTTGGCGCCAATACATTGTAAAATATTTTGCGATATTAAAATGGTGTGGGGTGATAAAGAGAACCGAATCGCTGTGATAGCATTACACAAAGTAGGTATGGAGCCAAATGCAATTTTTAAAACTCTCCATACACTTGGTATTAGTAAAATGTTTGTGTACCGGGCTATTAATAGGTACAATGAGACCTCCTCTGTTTGTGACAGAAAAAGATCTGGCCGTCCACGTAGTGTTCGTACGAAAAAGGTGGTCAAAGCAGTAAGGGAAAGAATTCGAAGAAATCCTGTCCGAAAGCAAAAGATTTTATCTCGGGAAATGAAGATAGCACCTAGAACCATGTCGCGTATTTTAAAAGATGACTTAGGACTTGCAGCCTATAAGAGACGCACTGGCCATTTCTTAACTGATAATTTAAAGAAGAATAGGGTGGTAAAATCGAAACAACTACTGAAGCGGTACGCAAAGGGAGGTCACAGAAAAATTTTGTTTACGGATGAGAAAATTTTTACAATTGAGCAACATTTTAACAAACAAAATGACCGTATTTATGCTCAAAGCTCTAAGGAAGCTTCCCAATTAGTCGACAGAGTGCAACGTGGACATTATCCGACTTCAGTGATGGTTTGGTGGGGTGTTAGCTATGAAGGAGTGACTGAGCCATATTTTTGTGAAAAAGGTATCAAAACATCGGCACAAGTGTATCAAGATACCATTCTTGAGAAGGTAGTTAAGCCCCTTAACATCACCATGTTCAATAACCAAGTATGGTCCTTCCAGCAAGACTCGGCGCCGGGTCATAAAGCTCGGTCCACGCAGTCTTGGTTGGAATCGAACGTTTCGGACTTCATCAGAGCTGAAGACTGGCCGTCGTCTAGTCCCGATCTTAATCCGCTGGATTATGATTTGTGGTCAGTTTTAGAGAGTACAGCTTGCTCTAAACGCCATGATAATTTGGAGTCCCTAAAACAATCTATACGATTGGCAGTGAAGAATTTTCCCATGGAAAGAGTGCGTGCTTCTATTGATAACTGGCCTCATCGTTTAAAGGACTGTATTGCAGCCAATGGAGACCACTTCGAATAAGCTTTTTATATTTTTAATTGTTTTATATTTATGTATTAAACTGACACACTGTAAAAGTAATAAATGTTATTTGCAGTTAACAATTTTCTTTTTTCTTTATTACAATATTTATGGCAAGACTAGGTATTAATGACCTCTGTCAACTAAAGCTACACAATACCAATATATTTGCGTACGCTGATGATACCGCCCTCATATCCTATGGTAATACTTGGGAGTCAGCGTTCGAGACTGCTCAGATTAGTCTTAACACAGGAACTCATTGGTTGGCTGGGAATCGGCTCACTCTCAACACTGTTAAAACCAATTATCTCACATTCTCATTAACTGCTTTAGGCAGGCCTTCCTCATCTTTTCACTCTCTCATTGCTCACTCCTGTAATACCTTGGGCCACTCGCTGTGTGAATGCCCTGCTCTGTCTCGAATCAATTGTGTTATATACCTTGGAGTGCAAATTGACGATCTTCTGTCCTTTTACTCGCACATTGACATGCTTACTTCCAGGTTGCGTAAACTTATATACGTATTCAGGGCTCTTAGCAATGTGGTCGACACTCAGGTCCTTAAACTCACCTATTTAGCCCTTTGCCAATCAATCACACAGTATTGCATCGTTGTGTGGGGGGGAACTCACAAAACACACCTCCTAAAACTGGAGCGCGCTTAAAGAGCGGTACTAAAAGTAGGCTGGAGACTCCCGTACCGATTTCCTACTACTGAACTTTACAAGACCTGTGGCGTGCTATCAGTGCGAAGATTGTTTATTTTAAACCTCATCCTAACAACCCACGCAAATATATCCTATGATTATTCGAAATTTGACAGCGTTCGTCGGAAATACTATGTTTGCCCCTCGATATCGGTCAGAACTAGTCTCTCCCATAGATGTTTTTACTTCCTTGGGAATTACGTATATAATAAATTAAGCAAAATTTTAAACTTCTACTCAATGTCTAAGTATGAGTGTAAAACGAAAGTTACTGATTGGCTGTGTGAATTAGACTACGATGGTGTTGAAAATATAATTAGCACAATAGATGGACGATAGATACAGATTGTCTGTGATTATTTTGCATCACTTATAACACATAAACACACACATACACACACATACACACAGACACACACACTCACACACTCACACATGCACGGAAACATGCACACGTACACACATTTACCACTAAAGCTTATAAATTATCTCTCTTATTGATTCTTATATCACTGTATGATAACTGTAGCTACTAGGATACCTCTACTTTGTTCGGAGATGAGGACTGGAGATCTGTCACACAGGTTTCGAACCTAGCTCAGACTCCAGCTCCCAACAAGGTTCTGTTAACGTTGTATTTATGCATATCAGAATGTCATTGTACCTTTTTGAGAGAAATAAATCATATTTATTTATTGCTGAAGATTGTCAATATCATAATTTCAGAACTACAATAGGTTCTATTGTGAAAGTCGTAAGTTATTGGCGCTGATATTATCTTAAGACTCTTTATATTACCCGTCATTTTTGTAAAGCTATTATGCATATTCAATCCTCATTACACGAAACATATTATAATTCACACATAGGCAAAAAATACAGATTAACACGTTATCACTATATACGAATACCATATCAAAATACATATACTACTTTATTCATTTTTTAATTACTCGCACTTCTGTAACTCTGCCAAATAAAAACAACTTGAAAAAAGAAAAAAGGTTGGTTAAAAAGGAAATGTTGGTCTAACCTTGGGTGTTTTTCATAACTTAGACCAATGTTGGATGTAAGTTACATGGCTGAAGAATTGGACATGATAGGCACAAAACGATCATTTCGTTGCAAACCGGAGGATTGTATCTCTGTTCTAGGTTCGCCGAGTAATTCTTTAAAATACTACATATAAACATACGGAGTATAAACAAACATATAGATGAGCTACATCCTTTCTTTCTATCCATGAAATTACAGCCTGAAGTTCTGACGCTGATCGAATGCTGGCTCAGTAGAACACCTAGGCCGTGGTCCGAATCACGCTCACAGCGCTCATAGCGTACGTATGTGACGTCACCACCTACTGCTTACAGTACTGACGGGTCGGATCTTTAGCATCGTGAGCTTTGACGACATTTTGCGTCATACAATTATCGGCTACACCACATAATCCACTCATGTTTATGTCAAAAAATGTTTTGTTAGGTTTTGTTTAATTTTTTGAATTCGTAAGCACATTCACAAGTGGTCTGAATTATTAATACTGCTAACAGACGTTGGTGCTCTTACAAAATCGGACAAAACGTTAGCAGTTTCAACGTCGTAAGTGCTGTGATATACAAGTTATCAAATTAAACGTAACTATAATCAGAATTCTGGTATTGTGATATTATGTTAAACCTAACTTTAAACACTCTGTCACTGAACCATTGGTCAATGAGACCAACTGCTTGATCTGCAATCTGCTGTCTCACGATATGGTTCGACTTTTAACTGAGTTTGCCAGAGTTAGTAATATTATCTTAATAGGTGATATTAATATACACATAGAACCAATCAACACAGACTCAAATGCTCACGAGTATTTAACACTAAACGCTTTACATGGCTTATACCCGACGTATATGCTGCCTACTCGTGAAAACCGTTGCTTGGACTATGTCATACTAAAAACGGACCTCGTTAGTACCACCTTGGTTCTTGACGCTTCTATTACCGACCATTTTCCGATACTGCTTGACATTCAAAACAAATGTTCACTCAATGTACGTAAACAAACCCGAGTCCAAGTTGACTATTCATCCGTTTATACCGCCTTCTCAGAAACAGACTTTGGCTGTAGATTACTTCATCAGGCTTACTTAGATGTATCCGTAACAGGGATTCCAGGAGCCGTAAAGTTAAAAACGAACCTGAAAATTACACACTTAAAATTACGTACTTAAGATATCGAAATTTCTGCCACAAATTGCTGAAATATCTGAAAGTTGCTTATGAGAAAAACGAGTTTCACAGAGCTTAAATCAATCTCAAAGCTACGTGGGAAATAATTTAAAAATAATCAATAGAGATAGCACAGTGAACCCACCTCTAGAACTGCTAAAAATAGATCATAGCAGCACGGAGTCTATGAACGGCGTGAATACTTTTTTTGCTAACATAGGCAAGGAACTTGCACTGAAGCACACTACTAACAATGTTTCTACTTTTGTGGATACACGCGACAACTTACTTTTACAATCATTCTCTTTTATTCCTACTGACACATCTGAAGTCTCTAACATCATTTTTAACCTCGGCTTTTGAAGTATGAATTCAACTGAGGAAGCAGTGTCATCTTTAGTCGATTATGTTGTGGATAAATTGGACGCAAAGCAGAAATGTATTTTTTTTTTTTTGTACGTTACCAAGGCCTTTGACACTGTCTCCATTCACCTTCTGCATAAATTAGAAGGAATGGGAATTCGTGACCACGCTCTGCTACTCTTTAAAGATTATCTTTCTGACCGAACTCAGAGTGTCAAAATTGGTTTTTATATTAGCGAAGCAATTTTTGTGTCCTACGGTGTGCCCCAGGGTTCTATATTGGGACCCACTCTTTTCCTAACATGCTGGTAACCCCCACCCCCGCCGCAGGCGGTGCAGAGGACCACTTCGACAGACTGTGGACCTGGTGAAGTCACCACGAGACTCCTCCCAAAGAGGTCTACGAGAAGAACCGCAAGAGAGCACTGGCACGACCAGGGACTTTTCAGAATCGTGACGAGATGAAACCAAACATAACCATAAATGATACAAATGTAAATACTTACGTAGGTACCATAGTCAACGTGTTAGAAGTGATGTAACAACAAGATTTTCAGACCAGAACAATCGAACATTGATAAAGAGATTAAAATTTTGCACACCATAACGTGTTCAACTGCAAATAGTTACTTTTTGAATATAAAGAGGGACTGACATCTGTTATCGAGTAGATGAACTACATCAGTAACTTTCAATGAGTAAAACAACAAAGTAACACTGGCACGATCAGAACAACAGAACCGTGACAAAATGTAACCTAACATAACTATAAATTGCTACAAGTGTTAATACTTTCGTAGGTACCATATTCAACGTGTTAGAAGCGATATAATAAGAAGATTTACAGACCATAATGATATAACATTGATAAAGAGATTCCGGTTGTTTTTCTTGAATAAACGGTAGTTCCTCTATTTCACACTTGATGTCAGATTTAACTAAAAAAACGATGACAAAAATTACTGCGGGGTATTATATTTATAGTTTACACTAAAGAAAAATTAAATTTTTAAACTGGAGTTTCCCAATTTTTGAGTTCTGGTCCCGAGTAGTAAACACATTACTACTTTTGCTATTATACTTTTATTTTGTCTTCTGGAAGGAGAAACCAAAGTTTTATACTGTACTATATAATTTAGTTTTACCAAAGTTTGAGTATAGTAATATGTTAATGTGTTTGAACTGATTGTGAGGTTCTGCAACCTTAACAAGATCCTCGGTCCATAATAATCACAACACACACATACATACAATTAGACAGGCCTGTTGGTCTGGCTATTGACCCGGGGTGTTCAACCGGAGATCGTGGGTTTGATTACCACCCAGGACAAATATTTGTGAAATGAGTATGATTATGTATTCTGTGTCTGGGTGTAATTTATCTAAACTATGTATGTATTTAGAAATGGTTGAATATGTTTATCAACTGTCTGGTTCTCATAGCATAGGTGCTCGTACGACGAGTGGACGTCAATGTTAAAACATATTCTTGCTGAAACTAATTGATGTCAGCTAAAAACACATGGCAATATACGTAGCGATAATCCTCCCCACCCCCGATTTATTAAATTCTAATGTCGGAAATTGAAATTGGTACTAAATTTTAATTCGCCTCGCATTTAATTCAGTTCCTCCACCATGCACTAGATGTCAGATATTCTATATAACATCACGATGTCTAAATTTACTGTTTTACACTTTATATTTAAAGTGTATATCACACAAACAATTGCAGTAAAACTACACGGGAGCAACGGTGGTCTTGTGTCGTTTTTCTGTCATGATAGAAAAACGTTTATACTCACTTAGCTGCCATGATCAATCCATGTGTTTGATCCACTAGCGAGGTTCTGCAGCCTCAACAAGATTCCCGAATGTCAGATTTTATAACAGAAATCTCGATATTTCAGCTCGTGTTTTAAATATTATTTTATGTAATACTTATGTAATAACTTTTAGGGTAGACTATCCTATGGATAAGTTTGTTTTTCTAAACATCTAAACCTCGGCAATTGTGTACCTATCGTAATGTTTCACGTATAATTTGTAAAAAATATACAGTAACGTACAAAAAGTACGAAATCTTTTTCTAACCTGGACTGTTCTAGACGCACATATTACTCTCCAAGTGTTGCTGAAAATTAGAGCCGTATCGTTAGGGTTCGTCGTGGGGTATCGTATCGTACAATACTACCCGTATTGTTAATGTACACCGTGATACAACTGCACAGCAAATTTTTCTATTTACTTTATATTATGAGTATAAATATACAGAGAATTAAGAATGGTTATATTTATACTTTATAGTAATATTAAATAAATTGTTTCTAATAATTTTGGAAGGGTAATTTGTGTGGGTAGTTAAAGAGAAATAATGTAATAGTTTAATTAACATTTTGATCGAAGTTATTAACATAAAGTTTCAAATTATTTTAAGTTTTTTTAATGAAGACATAGTCAGGGGGCACTACCCTTTAGCACGATCTCGACTCTCTTATCTATGAGTCCTTCAAGAACTCAATGTTACGTATGTTGTGTCTCGAGAATTTTTTTTGAATTGTTCATTAGCTAAAATTCGTATAGGCATCTTAGACACTTTGTTTATCAAGAATTCCTTTGGAAATTCGATGTTCAAAGTACAGTCAACGTAAGTTGTTCAATACTTTACTGTGAGATCGAAAATGAACTTTAGACACGAGAGATTGACTTTTAGATACACAGTAATGGAGGCTCAACTATTCTGTTTTAGTCAGTTTTGCGAACTTGAATAAAATCACATCCACCTTTGTGTCTAGCATAAAACCTTTTAAATCTTAAATAAATACTTCGGACATTTGACACACAACACCATCTAGTCCCAAGCTAAGCAGAGGTTGTACCATGGGTACTAGATAACTGATAAAAATACATATATACCTATATATATTTTGTTGTACACACACATTGTACAAAGAAAACACTCAAACTTCGAAACAAATATTTGCTGATCATGCAAACATTTAGTTCTACACAGGAATCGAACTCAAGACCTCAATGTTTCACATTTTTCGCAGATTTAAACAACCTAGCTTAGGAGACAGGACCAGTACTTTCTGTGGATTTACAAAAATACTATCATGAAATTATCTCATAGGTTATATATACAATATATATATATATATATATATAACATAATATATATATATATATATATATTATATATGTATATATTGTTGCTTATATTGTTTAAATAAACATATTCAAGAAATAGATATATATAGATATATAATAGATATATATAGATAGACACTGATGCAGGTTACCTGGATAAACATTGTACTAACATAAACTATAAGGGCTTACACGTATTTATTGTTTACTTCTTAGAAGTGATATGTTGTGTCGCAGATTTGTTAAATTTTAAATTTAATTTCTTAGTAATTCATTATTCTAACAACGAATTGCAATATTTTCACCGCGTCACGGATTAATTTCAAGTTGCCCGCGCTGTCATCAACGTTTATCATTTGTCTCGTCTCTCTAATGTCTACCAGATGTCGCTGTTCTGGTTAAGTTCTTGATATCACTTTCTACAGAGAAACATTTATATTCAACTGACCCTTGAAACTTTGTATATTAGATGATAATGATCAATTTCTGTAGTCTGGCTGTGAGAGTGCTGTGACTGAATAAATAGAATTATTATGCGTTTATATCATCATATACGTCTTAAACATCATACCAGAATAGATGCTCAAAATTATCTTGAGACAAGTGTTTGTCGGTAGTGTTTGTTTCGATATAATAAAAAAGAAATTGCTTTTTACTTTATATTATGTAAAACTGAGTTTTATGTCGTGATGCATATAATTTTTTCTCCGTTTTTTCAGTGTTACCTAACTCCTAAACAAAAGGACAATTTCAATTTGTTCTTTGAATTTATTTTAAGTACATCGCGTGATAAACTTAAAATAAATAAAAATTAATTTTGGTTAACTTACTCACCAGTTATCAAATATAGTGTACAAAATTTCGACAGTTTCTGTGTTATATTTGTAGTTTGTGTACGAGGTACAATCATAGCAGTGTTACAATGACGGCTGCGAGCTTTTGCTTCCTCAAGTAGTTGATACATCCAGCAATAGATGTCACTGTTCAATTTAAATACAGGCTATCGATATTTACACATGAACATTTTTATTGTATAGATAACTAAGACCTGTAAAGATAACTTACTTGTAGATGAAAGAATTTATGGTGGTCCAGCAGTCCATGCTGTGCCTTGAAAATGTACAAATCACATAAGAAACGGACACCGCCCGAGGGTATGTGGTATATCTCGGGCAAAAAGTAGGTCGTAGAAGTAAATTCACTGATACTGATACTTCCATTGCTGAAAATTGTTTTAATCGGTTTAGCAGTTTGGGCATGAAAGGGTAACAATGTGTTACAACAATATGTCGTTTTTAAAAAATGTATACAAAATAAAATAGTGTAACGTGATAAGTTATATCGTAATTAAAATGTCTGAGATTCTAATATTAGCATCGTAAACCTGAATCTACATACATATACGTTAATTAGATTCAAAGAGGGACACAACCAGGGTCTTAAACAGAACCGTAACAAATAAATAGCCATACGTTGATACAAATATCGTTAGAACAACAAGATTTTCGGATCAAAACACTCTATTTATCTACGGTCTTGACTATGTGTCTTGCCCCCTGGTTTGTTGTATAATATTATGTAAGTACCATAATTAATGTGGGCTACTGAAGGCTGTTAAAATAACGATGATGATGACAAGATATTACAATACAACTTGCCGATAAAGTGTTTTCCATGAAATATGTTTGAGATTTCACTGTTAAACTGGAGATCGTGGCTTCGATCCTCACCCTGGATAACATTGTCTGATGAACCTATCATTTCTTACTTCTTTAAGGATGAAGTCGTGTGTTTAGCTACACAGTTAGCAATGTTTGTTAATGTTAATATTTAAGATACTTGACTATTTTATAACGTAATTTTTAACATTTAAAGAGACGAGGAACTACTTTTGTAAGCGTTATTTTCATCGAGGATGGTTAAATATTCAATAATTTGTACCAACTCTTGCCTTGACTCCATCAATGCTGTACACTGCTCTGAAAGAATAAGACGAGACATACAAGACTTAAAATTCATATTCAAATTCCTTTGGAAATTCTATGTTCAGAGTACATATTACTTTACTGCATTACAGTCAACGTTAGTTTCTTAATAATACACTGTGAGATCGAAAATGAACTTAAGACACGAGAGATTGACACAAAGTTATAGAGGTTCAATCTATTGTGTTTTAATTAGTTTTACCGACATCAATAAAATCACACCCACCTCTGTGTCTAGCATAAAACTTTTTAAATAATAAACAAATATATAAACATACTATTTTAAATTCAATTGTACTCGTTATCTGATTAAACACCCAATCGTGACATGCCAAGTGATAAATAAAAAGTTGACTACCAAAACAGCTAATAATTACTACAACAAGCGAACTACTGACAACCTTACACCAAGACTGATGAATAAGATACCATTGGAAACGAAGAATAAAATAAATGTACTCAACTTAAAATGAACAGTCAAAAACATTTACATACCTACATAAACTTTGGCAAACAGGAATCTAACAAAAACTTACACATTTAGACATTTATATATATATATAATATTTTTAATTTATAAATAAACACATTATATTTATGTATAACCCACCCACATGACTAACGTATAGCTTAGAGAAGAAAAGAAATAGATAAAAGTACAAAAACAAAAATAAAGAAATGTCGTCGTAACCAATCAAAGTACAAATACTAAATGAACTCGTAACAGTAGGAAGACAAATAAAATGTTTACCAAACGTAAACAACAACACTCGGTCGAACGCTAGAAAGGTTTACACGCCTACCTACCTTGCACCTATTATTTCTTGTAGTGCTTGCTACCTGCGAATTGTTATAGTTCGGCATAATTACCTGTTTATGTAGTGCATGTGGATACATTAAACGAAACAGAGCAGAATGAGGTATGTACATTCGCACCCAAGTTAAACCAATAGAGGTTTTATGGGTGTTTCATGTTTTTATTGTATACTGTTTTTCTTTTTCAAATAAATAAAAAAGAAGATTCAGACATTTCCCACACATCGCCATCTAGTCCCAAACTAAGCAGAGCTTGTACTATGGCTACTAGAGTAGTGATAAAACACATAACATATGTATATATATGTATATATATATATATAGTTTGTGTACGAGGTACAATCATACCAGTGTTATAATAACGGCAGTATTCTTCTGATTTATAAAGTAGTTGATCCAACTAGCAATAGATGTCACTGTTCAATTTAAATACAGGGTATCATTGTTTACACATGAACATTTTTATTGTATAGACAAGACCTATGAAGACAAATGATTGTTTAGTGATAGTACATGTAATTTTTTGAGGTCCAGCAGTCCATGCTGTGACTTGAAAATATACAAATCACAAAAGAAACAGACACCATCCGTGGGTATGTTGTATATCTAGGGCAAAAAGTAGATCATAGTAGTAAATTCGCTGATATCTTCTATTGCTGAAAAAAAAATTAATTGGTTTAGCTGTTTGTTCATGAAAGTGTAACAATGTATTACAACAACATGTTGTTTTTAAAAACAAACAAAAATATTATTTGTTAACTAAAATGATTTTTGTATTTTATTGTTTTGCTGTTCTGTCTGTTTCAGAAGGTCTGTGATTCCAAAACTAATTTTAAAACAATTTTATTGTTATTTAAATGATTTAAAAATGTATACAAAATAAAATAGTTTAACTGCAATAAGTTATATCGTAATGGAAACTTCTGGAATTCTTAACCTGGGTGACATCGTAAACTTGAATCTATGTTAATAATATTCAAACAGAGACACAACTGAAGACTTAAACGGAACCGAAACAAATAAATAACAACTACATGTTGATACAAATATTGTTAGAACAACAAGATTTTGGGTTAAAACACTCTAATGTTGATAAATTTATATCACTTAAGGTTAAGTCCTTCTTAAACACACCTCAGTTCCGCTGTCTTGCACTAGATGATGTGATTAACATTTACCACTCGACATATTTAAAGTCTAGACTATGGAGACATATTTATGTATGTACATATATGTATGGTAATATGTCAATGTGTTTGAACTGACTGTGAGGTTCTGTAACTTTAACAAGATCCTCGGACCATAATAATCACAACACACACACATACACACAATAAGACAGGCCTATTGGTCTAGTGGTTAGTGGCACTGGGTGCTCCACCAGAGGTCGTAGGTTCGGTTCCCACCAAGGACAAATATTTGTGTAATGAGCATGATTATGTATTCTATGTCTGGGTGTAATTTATCTAAAATAAGTAGGTATTTCGAAATAGTTGAATATGTTTATGAACAGTCTGGTTGCCATAGCATAGGTGCTGCCTAACTTGGAATCAGTCAGCCGCGTGTGAGATGTGCGAGGTTATTGAGATTCTTGCTTAAAATTTTGCAGAACATAAAGTGTTTAACTGCAAATAGTTATTTGTTGAACATGAATAGAGGAGTGACATCTGTTACCAAGTGGATAAACTACATGTGTAACATTCAATGAAGCAGATCAACAACGTAGCACAGGCACGACCAGGGACTTTTCAGAACCGTGACAAGATGAAACCAAACATAACCATAAAGTGATACAAATGTAAATACTTACGTGGGTACCATAGTCAATGTGTTAGAAGTGATGTAACAACAAGATTTTCAGATCATAATGATCGAATATTGATAAAGAGATACCGGTTGTATTTCTTAAATAAACTTTGGTTCCTCAGCCTCGCACTAGATGTCAGGTGACAAAAAATAAAATCACGATGTCAACAATTACTGTTGGATATTATATTTATATTATATTCATTCAGTGTAAACTCTGAAGAAAAATTGAATATTAAATAACTTCCTTAGTAATTTTTGAGGTCCAGTCCCGAGTTTCGGGTAACTGTGACTATGGAATATTTGTTTAAATAAACCGCGAATACACAAATAAATGGGTTTTGTAATTAGTTGCGACGTGCAGTTATAACAGTTGTTACATTTAATAACAAAATATAAAAATGTGATTTTGTTGATTTGTTATGCTTGCCTTCTGATCTACTGAACCATCATGTTGTAAACTACTATTGCTATGTATGTGGTCGATAATTACAACACGTGTTTATTTCTACATTCGTTAAGTATTCATTAAAATGTTTCACAATAACAGTTTCTCGACAGTCGTGGCTAGAATTCAAAAATTGGAGAAAAAAGACACAAGACCCTAATATTTATACATATACTTTTCGTGTTCTACACTGTAAATGTAGTAATGTAGTAAATATAGCAACTGTATATGCAGTAAATTTTGATATCTTGTTTATTAATAGAAGTTCTGACATCTCGTGCAAAGTAGGGGAACTAAATAAAATTTAAGAGGAATTTCATTTTGAGTTAGAGATTGAGCTGTAGTAGTGTGTATTCATTGTTGTGTTTTGTATTAGTAAACATATGGGGGCGTGGTATAGTTAGTAAGTTTCATTTTTCTAGGTCTTGAACGCATCCTAGTCAAAAGTATAAATACTCGGCAGTAGTAAATGTTGATTTCGTGAGTTTTGTTTAAACAACTGCCATCTGCTGCACGGTAGAGGAACTTAAGTTTATTCAAGAGGAACTTATCCTCTTATTCTATCGCATTTTGTGTGCTGCCGACGTAATGAGTTAAGAAGCGTACTAAAGCGTAACAAACAAGTACACAGATGTCAGTGTTCTATTTAAACTCGCGATGTAACTATTCACACATAAGTATTTATATTTAATAGACTTTAATCCACCTTTACAAGGTTCAAGTTTCCTTAAAGCTAAGTTCTGAAGTCCAGCACTGGTTGCTGTGCCTAAGCTACTTATCTATGTATCTATCGTCTTGACTATGTACCTTGCCTCCTGGTTTGTTGTTTATTATTATGTAGGTACCAGAATTGATGTTGACTATTAAAGGCTGTTCATATGATGATGATGATGAAGTGTTACAATTCAAAGTGCCGATAAAATGTCTTCCATAAAATATGTTTGAGACTTCACTGTAAGTCTGCAGATCATGACTTCGATCCTCACCCAGAATAATGTCCAGTGATGAACCTATCATTTGTTACCTCTTTAAGGACGAACATGGAGATTTGCCGTGATGACGTATTTACAACATGAAGACCTCTGGTGCTGTATCGAAAATAAAGGCGAACCTGTTGATTCAAAGCTCGACCTGAAAGCAAAGGCAAAAATTATATTGTTGGTTGACTCAGTGAATTACATACATATACAAGAGGCAAAAACGGCAAAAGAAGTGTGGACCAATTTACAAAAAGCTTTTGACGACAAAGGGTTGACAAGACGCGTGGGCTTATTGAGAGATATGATTACAACGACGTTAGAAAATTGTCAAAATGTTGAAGATTACGTTAACAGAATAATGAGTGCAGCACATAAACTTCGAAACATATCATTTGACATCAATGATGAGTGGCTGGGTACATTACTCCTTGCTGGATTACCCGAAGTCTACAAGCCAATGATTATGGCCCTCGAAAGTTCTGGTGTGCCGATTACAGCAGACTCTGTAAAGACTAAGCTCTTACAAGAAATAAAGAGCTCCGAGTCAGTAGCATTGTATGCAAGTAAGTCAAGTAAATATAAACAAAAGGACTCTGATAGTTCTCCGAAGTTTAATAAAGGTCCCCGTTGTTTCAAATGCAACCGTTATGGTCACATAAGTAAAAATTGCAAAACAAAGAAAAAGGACCAAGGCAAAGAAACTGGATATGTCGCTGTGTTCTCGGCATCCAGTGCAGCAAATGACAGTAAGAGCTGGTTTGTTGATTCAGGAGCGTCCATGCATATGACAATGAGGCAGGACTGGCTATACGATGAATCATCACCTCCAATTACAAGCATCCGTATTGCTGATGATAAAATGCTTAAAGTGAAGAGCTGTGGAAAAATAGATCTGCCTATATGTAATAGTGTAGGACAAACACAAACCATACAAGTAACCAATGTGTTGTATGTGCCTGAGTTAGCAAGCAATCTTCTCTCCGTGAGTCAGCTGATAAAGAAAGAATGTTCTGTACAGTTTAGTAACAATGGCTGTAAAATATTCAACAAATCTCAAAAAGAAGTAGTAGCTTGTGAATTAGTGAATAACATGTATCGTCTGAACTCAAGTAGTGCACAAGCATATGCATGTGATACAAAGGAAAGTGACAGCTACTTATGGCATCAAAGGATGGCTCATCTCAATATGACTGATCTGAACAAACTCTCCAAATGTGCAGAAGGTGTCAAGCTTACTGACAATAAGCTGGATATGATATGTGAATTTTGTCAAGAAGGAAAACAGTCCCGGCTGCCGTTTCCTAAGGAAGGTTCTCGTGCTAAGAAGGCTCTAGAACTTATACATTCCGATATCTGTGGGCCACTGGAGGTGAAATCAGTTGGAGGAGCGCAATATTTCCTCACATTTGTGGATGACTATACCAGAAACACTACTGGGCTGAAGCAGTGGCGACAGCTGCGTACATAACGAACCGCTGTCCAACAAGATCCATTTCATACGCTACACCTGAGGAGTTATGGTCCGGGAAGAAGCCAAATTTGAAGCACCTTAGAATCTTTGGATGTGAAGTCATGGTTCATGTTCCTGATGCTAAACGTCAAAAACTGGATCCTAAGGCAAGAAAAATGATATTTATTGGCTACTCAGAAGTTACTAAAGGTTACAGACTATTAGATACTAAAACAAGAAAAATTCTTATCAGTAGAGATGTTGTATTTCTGGAAAATTCTGTACAAAGAAAATATTGTATGGTTCCGCTAACAGAAAATAATAATAATGTTAAAATATGTGCTGATGAAACAAAGAACATTGATGAATCTGTTGAGCTAACAAATCAAAGCACAAGAGAGTTAAATAACTCATCTGTAACATTATCCGATAATGATGAAGAAGAAACATTCTTCTCCGATGATGATCCTGCATATGTACCTGAAAAAGAAATAAATATTAGTGGACCTAGTAATATAACACTTAGAAATAGAAATAGAAAATATGAAACTAATACTTACCTCTGTCAAGGTGGAGAACACGAAGAAAATGATACTCCAATAACTTACCGAGAGGCTCTGTCATCAGTGGATAAAGGTAAGTGGAAAAAGTCTATAGAAGAAGAGTTGCAAGCACACAGTAAGAATGAAACATGGGAGTTGGTGAAGAAGCCAGATAGAGTGAGAACTATTGGCTGTAAGTGGGTTTTCAAAGTGAAAGATACACCATCGGGACTACTGTATAAATCAAGGTTATGTGCCATGGGCTGCTCACAGAAACACCAGGTTGATTACACAGAAACATTCTCACCAACTGTCAGGTATGACTCTGTAAGAGTTTTGCTTTCTAAAGTGTGTCAGGATAACTTGCAAATGATACAGTTTGATATTAAAACTGCTTTTCTCTATGGATCCATAACTGAAGATATCTATATGAATCCACCAGATGGTTTAGATGTACCTGAAGGGCATGTTTGTAAACTTAAAAGGTCATTATATGGGTTAAAACAAGCACCCAGGTGCTGGAATCAAACATTTGATTCTGTTTTAAAGAAATTTGGTTTCACCAATAGTCACTCAGACAAGTGTATCTATATTGGTCAGTTA
This sequence comes from Hypercompe scribonia, assembly GCA_949316085.1. NCBI lineage: Eukaryota > Metazoa > Arthropoda > Insecta > Lepidoptera > Erebidae > Hypercompe > Hypercompe scribonia. The sequence continues at coordinate 18,259,571 of OX438983.1, read as the reverse complement.
AATGGTAGTAAGGTGTACCTAATACTGTATGTGGATGATGGACTAATAATTTCCAAGGATAAAAGTGTGTTAAACAAAGTTATTGATGATTTAAAAGTAAATTTTGAAATAAAAGTATGTGAACCTAAAAACTTTGTTGGCCTAGAAATTGAGAAAGGAAGTTATTTGGTTAAAGAGACTTTTGTTAGATATAGATGAATATAATCAGGATTCTGTAACACTTAACATAGATAATCAAAGTGCAATATCTGTCATAAAAAATGAAAATTATCATAAACGATGTAAACACATAGATATTAAATACAAGTTTGTTAAAGAGAAATATGAAAGTACAGATATTGATCTAAAGTATATAACTAATAATGAACAAAGGGCTGATATATTTACTAAACCCTTATGTAAAAGTAAATTTAAATATCTAAGAAGTAAATTAGGTATTAGGAAAATGTAACTGTACTTATAAAACTTGATTCTGTAATACTTTGTTTAGTAATACTATGTATGTGTAGAGTAACTTAACCTATTGTTTTTTGTTAGTTACTATTATTTGTTTCACTTTACAATGAGGAACGCTGTAATTTGGAGAGAGTGTTGTAGTAATTTGAAATTGCCGCGTTCTCAACTTCTCACTACGTGATGACGTTTGACAGTTTTGTTAAAACGTTCTTGCCGCCATCTCTGCTATAAAAGTGTTTGCTAATGTGTATTATTCTGTTAAAATAAATAAGTAATTAAGTATAAAGCCTATTAATTACATCAATAATAAAAGGCCGATTTTATCGGGCCCTACACGGGTCTGATATAGACTTTAACACGTTGACGTTTTGACTACGGTATAGTGACTTCTTTGGAGTAACCGAAGGTTTTGTTTGTGCAATTATAGACGAATTTATCATGACGAATAACTACCGGCAATATATCCTGAAAGATAGTACGGTTGACATCTGTCGGGCGTGCCACCGTCCTGGAGAATCTATTAGGTATATTATTTCTGGATGTTCTCGTTTTGCTAACGGTGAGTATTTGCACAGGCACAATCAAGTAGCCAGGATCGTACACCAACAACTTGTCCTTAAAAACCAACTTGTCAATTTTGAAGTGCCTTACTACAGGTATGTACTCGACCCAGTTCTCGAGAACGGTCGTGCTACGTTATATTGGGATCGACCTATTACCATAGATAGGATTATTGTTGCTAATAAACCTGATATTGTAGTGATAGATCGATTAGAATGCCGCGCAATGATTGTCGATATCGCCGTTCCTCATGACGAGAATCTCGTGAAAGTTGAAAAAGAAAAACAATTGAAGTATTTGGATCTGTCTCACGAGATTGCCGATATGTGGAATGCAGATTTGGTGATCATTGTGCCGATAATCATACGAGTTCATGGATTGATAGCCAAGAACCTCGACCAACATCTAAAGAGGCTCACGATAGAATCTGATGCAGAAGGCAGTCCTCCTTGACACGGCCCGTATAGTGAAGAGGTTCCTGCCTTTGGAGCCCTAACCACCGCTGTCTTGATCCCTGTACCCGATGTTGGTGGTCTACTATTTTTTATATTTTTAAATATGTATTTTTGTATTGTTTTTTTAGGTATTTAAAAATGTATTCAATATGTATATATAAATGAAATAAAGAGATTAATGTAATAGTTGACTGGGTCAAAGCCGAGCCATAGTGGCTCGACGAGCGGCCTCATGCCACTCGCGTATTTCTTCGGGTGGGGGCCGTATGCTGCTTCCCGCCCGGAAGTCAGCCGTTCGCCGATATACTTCGGGGAGCACTTTCGCCTCCGAATCCCACGGGGGAGTTCCGGCCAAGGCGCACGCCGCCTCCGTCGATACGGTGCGGTAGCCGCGTATGGCTCTAACCACCAATATCCTCTGAGGCCGCCGGAGGCGAGCTCTATTCTGGGCGGTCAGAGCAGCCGCCCACACCGGTGCACCATACAGGGTCATTGACCGGACAACCCCCGTGTATAACCGTCTCGTCGCGACGCTGGCTCCACCCAAATTGGGCAAAAAGTCGCCCAAGGGCAGAAGCAGCGCCGACCAGCTTTGGAGTAAGATGTCGAAAGTGTTCGTCGAAGAGCCACCTGCCGTCGAGGATCAGGTCCAGATGAAGTATCTGGGCCTGAACCGGTACGAGGACTGAATTGACTATGATAAAGGCGCCAGAGGGTGGACCACGACGGGGCTCATGAAACAAAAGGGCCTCCGTCTTGTCCAGCGCCACCCGCAAACCCAGCACCTTAATATGCCTGATCACCAGAGAGACACCCGTGGTGACCAGGCACGCCGCCTCTTGAAAATTCGTCCCCCGGGCTGTGACCAAGGTGTCATCTGCGTAACAAATTACGCCCAGCCCGGGGGGAAGACGACCTCGAAGGGCCCAGTCGTATCCCATATTCCACAGGAGTGTTCCGAGAACAGACTCCTGTGGAACACCGCAGGACATGGGCCACCGCCTCAGAATACCATCTCGGTCCTCAGCCATGACGGTACGCTCCTCAAGATAGTCTGCCACAAGCCGCCTCAGGTACTCTGGCACCCCGTGGTAGTGGAGTGCTTCCCTGATGCAGCTAAATGCAGACTATTAAATGCGTTGGCGATATCTAACGACATCGCCAACAGTACGCCGCCACAGCTCACCGCTTCTTCGGTAACGGCCCTCAGGCGCAACACAGCATCGACTGTCGAACGCCCCGCTCGAAAACCAAATTGGGCGTCCGACAGATCGAGGCCCACCTCGCAGAGGTGCCGGACGATGCCGGCAAAGAGTATCCTCTCAAACAATTTAACCGCCTTGTCCAGCAACACAATGGGCCTATAGACCGCTACCGAATCTTTGCCAGCACTCAGGGAAGCGTTCGGACGACAAGCTAGCATCCAGGATCTCCCTGAGGCGGTCCGACATGTGTTCCAGGGCTCGGGCTGGCAGTCGGGCAGGTATCCTGTCTCGCCCAGGGGCGGTGTTCTTAGAGCAGATCCGTAGAACAACTGCCCCTGACGGGCGGAACATTGTCCTCGTGCCTCCCGTCGTCTCCGATCATGAAGGCCATCGACGGGGGTGTATGCTCCACCCACTGTGGGAAAAGGCCCTCTACCACTTCCTGCAGGAAGCTGGGCTGGAGTGTTTCTGTAAGGGAGGGGGCCCGACGTGCGGAGCTTTTGTCGCACCGCACGATAAGGGTGACCCCAGGGGTCACGATCGAGACCCACTAGCATTTCCTTTCTTTTAATTTCTTTGGCGCGGCTGAAGGCCAGCTTCAGAGTTTTCCGCGCCTCTCGGTACTCCTCATGAAGCTGGTCCTGCTCGCCTTCTTCGCGGTGTCGCCACCGACTACGGGTGTATGACCTGGCACGTGTACAGGCCGCACGGAGGTCCGCCAACTCCTGGGACCACCAGTAAACCACCTTCCGTGGAGGCCGACAACCTCGGATGCGGCCATACCCCATCGCAGATCTGCGTAAACGCATCGAGGAAGCGATCAGCCCCCATGTCAACCTCCTCGGCCGGGGTCTGTGGAGACAGCCAAGAGTGAATGATGGCCGCCTCCTCTAGTAGGTCGCTATTTAGTTTGGGTACAGCCCACCGCGGCGAGAAGAACGCCTCGCCGCGTGACCCCTGCTGGGCTCCTGGGTCCGGGCGAGCTCAAATCAGATGTAAAGGTGATCTGAGAGCGTCTCAACGTCTTCCAGGACGCACCAGTTCCGTACTCGTGCGGCGAGGACAGGGGTAGCGAACGAAAGAACCTTTATCGACCCACCCTGCTGTCGCACGCACGTGTTAGTGGAGCCTTTGTTTAATAAACAGAGGCCCACCGAGGCCACCCACTCCTCTACAGACTCGCTCCTAGCGTCCGTTCTGAGGGAACCCCACGTAATGGATTTTTAGTTGAAATCTCCCAGCACTAGGACGTGCCCAGACGTTAGTCGCCGCATCAAGGCTTCCAAGTTGTTAAGGAAAACCTCGAAGTCGCTCAGACTCCGGCTTACTTGAAACAAACCCTATTCCAGCCCGTCTGGTCACCATGGCATAGTAGGATACAACCTCCTTGCTAAGGAGAAGCCTATGTCCAGCAGTGGACTCTAAAAGGCTGTTGATGATGATGATGACATTAACAGGCTCGGTGGCGCAGCGGTAGTAAATGCGACTGCTGTGCGTTCTCGGGTTCGATTCCCAGGTCAGACCAAATGTTTCTATGATCTACAAATGTTTGTTTCGAAGTTTTGATGTTTTCTATGTATAATATGTATGTATTAACAAACAATACTTAAGTGTTCTATCAGTCAGTCTAGTTATCATAGCACAAGCTCTGCTTAGTTCGAAGCTGGATGACGTTGTGTCAAATGTCATATTTATTATTATTACTTATTAATACAAGCTTTTATTACTATTACGATTTAAAACAAGTAAAAATTCAAATATATTGTTTGATTGGGTAGTCAAAAACAGTGACGCAACAAATTTTTTATTGACACATTTTGATACAAAATCTGACATTTTGACACCAAACTGTCATTTTGAAAGACCATAAAAAGTAACTAATTAAAGTACATTATCTTGGCACTTTTGACTTCGTCAGGAATTCTGTTCGTCGTGCAATCTGTTTCCGCTTCTGGTAATGTTTCTTCATCACCCTTTTGGAGTCTGATTTTCTCCCCCTCATTGTGAACTCAAGTTGCTTGTTGCCACCAGCATTAGTGACCATAGAGAACCCTTCTTTGGCCAATCGTCCACCTAAACTAGCTTTATTTGCCCTCGTTATATGTCTAAGTATGAATAGAATAGGAAAAGAATTGCTTGGAGTTTTACTAAGCTGATAATTTTTTTCTACTCCAGCTTTTGAATCTTCTATCTGCGCTTTACTCTTTCTTACAATTTTAGTGCTGCTTTTTGACTTCCTTTGCCCAGGATCTGTCATCAGCACTCACATCGTATAGTTCTTTTTCCGAGTCCTTATCTTCATTTTCGTCCACCTAAATAAACAATTGGATATAAATAGTGGTAGGAGGAGGGCCGGTTAGACCAGAGCAGTGCCTTCCCACAGAAGATTAACCTAAAGCGACAGCATCCGTGCTGGCGTGTTGTATTGGTGAGTGCAAAACCGGAGGCCCATTGATACAGGGATCACAGTTATCGTGGTAAGTGTGTGTAATACAATGCCACGATGACTGTCATGTCTTATACGCAAATCAGTTAAAGTCTGGAATTCATTACCAGTGCACGTGTTTCCCTTCCACTACGAGCCCGGGTCCTTTAAGCGGAGCGTGAATAAGCATCTCACTAGGCCACCATAGCGTGAGTCGCCATACTGCGCTGTCTTCATTTGCAGTGAGTATGGCGACGACTGCTCTTGGATTCTGTTCATGCTTTCCATCCGGCAGAACAGAGTCACTTTGGTAGGCTTCTAGAAAAAAAAAAGATCAACCAACTATGCTGGCGATATTGTAGTGCACGAGTGTGTTCAAAAACAGGTGCACTCTCTGTTCCTTCACTCTCATGATCCGATGAGACGGCTATTAGACCCGACCGGGGAGAGATCAGGCGCAGAACCGACGGCTTTACGTGCTCTCTGAAGCATGAACTTTAAGGTCCTAACTTCAAAAGCCGGACAGAAAAACTCAATAACACTTTTTGACACGACAATCGAACCCGAGATCTCTGGATCAGCATTCGTATACGCTAATACACTCGTCTCGGCAGGATATTTTTCTTTTAAAAAATAGCAACGTCAGCACTATGAATAAATCAATATACAAGAAACGACACAAAGAACACCCACACTCAGAAAAACGATTTATGGATCACACAAAGTGTTGTCCCGTGTGGGGTTTGAACCCACAACACTTAGCAAAGTAGAGAGCGGCGTGGCGACCGCTTAAACCACTAGGGCAACCATGCAGACAGTTATAATACCATTAGCAGAGCATTACTGAAGCATAAGCCAAGACTTACCCATGCATATACGCTGTTAACAAATTTGTTCTCAGCAAGTGATCTAAGCCAAGTCATTCAAGTTCTTGTCTAGTAACAAATTTATAATCATAGTAATAAGTTGGTGATGCTGAGCTTTCCAGTTCTTAGGTTACCATATTCAAGAAGGCACACCATCTTGGAGCAGGTCCTAAAAAAATAGTTCCGTACTCGGTAATCGTACCCGAGGCCTCAAGCACAGCTGTTGCTACCACTTCGCCACTGAGGCAGTCAAAATGTATATAATGAACCACTATAAAATGGGTCATACGGCATTGTCGGCATTCGCAATGAGTATGGTGATCACCATACTTGGCTTCTATTCATGCTTTCCATCAGGTAGATAAAATATTTGACTGTCAATATTGACAGAAGTCGTGATAAGTACTGTTAACCATTTTACTTGAAAAATTACTCTAAAAACAAATAATTTGGAACCTACTTAATTTACCACGACAAATCACAATGTATTTATAGAATTAAAACTCTCAAACAGTGCTACTAATATAGTGTAAAAAATTGAAATAAATAAATAAAAATTTAAGACATTTGACACATAACGCCATCTAATTTCAAACTAAGCAGAACTTGTTCTACGAGTACTAGACAACTGATATAAACATTTAGTGTGATCCGGGAATCGAACCTGAGACCTCTAACTCAGCAGTCGCATACGCTACCACTGCGCCACCGAAGCAGTCAAAGATAAATTAGTTAAATTAAACCCACTTATTAGTATATATATTACTTCAAATCTATGCTAATATTATAAAACTGAAAAGTTTGTTTGTTTGTTTGACCGTGTTAATGTCAGGAAGTAATGGTCCAATTTGAAAGTTTTTTTAGTGATAGTTAGACCAGTTATTGGGGAAGGCTATAGGCTATATATCATCACACTGCGACACAAAAGTAGCTGTGTAGAAATAAAAATGTTTTAAAAACGGTGGAAAATTATGCCTTTTGAGAGCATCCATCGCGTGAGCTGCGTAAACGATTAGTTTCGCAAGAATAATGTATGAAACAATTGTTCCTCTTTAAACGTTTTACGAAAAATCTCTGACAGCATGTGTCTATTTTATAAAGTTGGCTCAGTATAACCTTTATAGTAAATAAATATAGTCATACCAACTGCCTATGTGGCGCAGTGGAAGCGTATGCGCCTGCTGTGTTGAGGTCTCGGATTCGGTTCCCGGTCGAACCAAATGTTTGTATGCTCTGTAAATAATTGTTTCGGAATTTGGGTGTTAATATATATGTATTTACAAAAAAAAAACCAGTAGCAGTCGTGGGACTGCCGATAGAAGTGAAAACGGAACTATTAAGTTGAGAGTAATTAAAACTATATGCAAAAATTATATGAATTTTTTTATGTTTCATATATAGCTATATATAATATATAATATCATATATAATATATAATAATAATAAATTTCATATTAAATATATAATATCATATTCTCCATAGCTATAGATATACTATTATCATTATCATGTCGGTGACGCGAACCGAGGATTTTACCCTCTACCAAAACGCTCAACGCGGCTAAAGAAGTTTTCACTTCAAAAAGATATATACGAGTAAGTATTCTATCAGTCAGTCTAGTACAAGTTCTGCTTAGTTTGAAACTAGATAGCGTTGTGTATTATATGTCCGAATTTATAACTTATAATTATTCCCACTTTATAGTATTACGCCACGGGTAATAGGAGACACAGACACGATTGCACGGGTCAGTTACCCTATGGCAACTACTTAACACCTATCGTATGGTGACGCATTAAGAATACGGAATATCAACACCTCTATTCAAGAGTCGTAAGAGCCGACTAAGACAGTTCACTACTCAGGACAACATCACTGCAAACACAAGGAAAACTTGAAACAAACTCTATACCAACCCGTCTGATCTGGGTGGTATAGTAGCCCAAAGCTTCCTAGAGAGGTTTATGTCCAGCTGTGGGTTGTTAAAAGCTGCTAATGTGACGTAAACCTACCTAGGGATGGTATATAAAAAATGTGCATCTTATGATCTTCAACTGCCATCGTAGTGAGACCTGTGTTAGGTATCACACACAGATCGTTGAACTCTGTCGAGGATTCAATGTTTGTGTATCGCTTGCCCTACAACATATATTAAACATTACGTCAACTGTTATCTATATTAATAAAAAACTCATTTCAAAATGACACAACTAAGTTATTACTAATCCTGAATCGCGATATAGAAATTCTCGCGCCTTTTACAATATAAGTAACTTTCCAACATCAACAGTCAGAGGATCTTTCCTTTGTGGAAGTGGAAGTATCCGAAAAAGTATAAAGTGAATACAAAATTTAACAATTGATTGTAGAAAATTAACACAACTAGAACATAAAATTCCTTATAGTTTGGTAGTATAGTAACAATATGTTACAGGAATCTTTAAAAAAAAAAAAAGACAAATGCGACTTTACAAACACAAGAAACGTACACAAAAACACACAGCTCAGAACAAGAATTTATGGATCACATAAAGTGTTGTCGCATGTGGGGTTTGAACTCACAACACTCATGTGACTGGTGTCACTTCCTACTTCTAAACAAGTAATGTCTAATGAGATAATTCTCTATAAATGGCCTGATAATCAATATTATTGATTTAAAAACTGTTTTCTCAAGTGCTTACAACTCTTTATATTATACTATAAAACTACCTCTTTTAAAGTTTTTGTCTAGCTGCCTGTTTGTTCGTTTATCCGGGCTAATCTTGAGTACCGCTGAACCGATTTTAATGGGACTTTTACTAGGAGATAGGAGGTTAGAGGGCAACATATTAGTTTATTTTTATCCTAGATTTGACACGGATTAGGTAAATCTAAGGTAAAAAATCCAAATTCAAATCCTACCGAACGAAGTCGCGGGCATGGCTGGTTCTATGTATATTTAGATAATAAGATATCAATGTTGACATTCTAAAATGAACCTTATGTGTTCACATACCGTATTTTTATCCCATATTTTTACAACACTAGTATCCATAGAGTAAACATAATTCATTTGTTTATGGAATTCTAATGCTTTTATGGGTGTTTCGTTCATATGGTCCTTCACTAGCAGAGGCCTACTCGATCTGATGTCATACAACAACACATGGCCTGTAGATGTGCCCACACCCATTCTTAGAGGACCATCAAACTTTGCAGCAGTTATAGCAGGTAGCATACCAGTCCTATAAAAATATTATTAGTTTTAGTTAATGTATTCCAAAAAATTGGAGTGTTAAATTTAGGTAGTAGAGCCACACTGAGTTCAGCACGAACGGGGTGGGTTGACCAGGGTAGACCTTCGCAGAAGACCAACCTAAAACGACAGCATCCGTGCTGACCATACCGTGCACTATGCATCATCTTTCTTTAGTAAGTGTCAAACTGGAGACTATCGGTGACAGTTATCATGGTAAGTGTGTGAGCCTTAAACTGCCACGATGTCTGTCCCCGAGGCATCAAAGAGCTTCTCACTGTGCTGCCATAGTGGTGGTCACCATACTGCACTGTCTACAATCGTAACGAGTATGATGACTGAATAAACTAATCTACTCATGCATTTCATCAGGTAGAGTAAAGTCGCTTTGGCAGGGTGACATGCTTAATCGTATGACTTATATCAAAAGAAAACAGTTTGGATCAATTGTAATTTCATTTCTGGAAGAGGACAAGAGGACGATATATTATGCCATACAAATAACTTACCGGCTTCAAAATAAGTGCGGCTAACCATCATTAGTGGTTCCCTCTACAGCTACGGATCCCGGGAACTGAAGTTTGAACTCCATTCAGAATTATTTTCTTTTTCATTTACACATTTATTTTCTCTTCTTTTCGCAATCTCTCAATTTTATCTAATATACTAATGAATTTTCTCTCTATCTAAGTAATTGAAATTTATAAAAAAATAAATTTGTGCTTGTGTTTGTTGTCTCTTAATTCTCTACGTTCTTCTTCCAGTTTCTTTGTAATTCTCATCATGGAAAAATACCAGCCATGTCCAGCATATTTACCATCTTACATAAATAACAAATAAATGAAATACAATCAAGCCTCCTTTCTGAAAAGAGGCCTATGTCCTGCAGTGGACTGTTAAATTCTGTTGATGTGATGATGTGATGTGAAACATATTGCAAAAATAAACCAAATAAACCAAAACCCCATAATAAACCAAAGCATAAGATTCATACTCAGACAATTCTCAGAGTCGAATGTCATTACTCTAATATGTCAGTGTCCCAGTATAAGTTTTCTGTTGGCTCAACTTCAGGTGTGTGTGGAGTAGTTACAATTTATTTAACTATAAATAAAAAAAATGTTCTAGATATTCTAATGTTTTTTGACCCCGAAGGGGTATACACACACGTATTTAATGCCCACAGTGTGCAGACTAACTGTAATATTTTAAGGAAATAGCTTGCATTGTAATTTGCTTACTCCAAATAATAACCACCACAACCCACAGCCTGTAGACAATGTTTATAATTGACAAGCTCGAGATCTGCTATAGACTGTTGTAGCGCTGCATCCAAAGCTGCTTGCTCTCGTGCTAAATAGTTATGAAGTGAGTGCAAGAGTAAATATTTATATAAAAGAAAATACTAACAACACGCTTTTATGTAACACATTGTATATTCTATAACAGTAATGTTATTAAATTTTAGTAGTAAATATTTACGACTTTTGTTTCGGACGCTTCAAATGTGTTCAACTGCTTTCAGATAGATTTCATTGTAAGTGACAAGGTAGACTTGAGCACAAGCACGCAGACAGAGCACCAATGAACCCTCGAGAGTTTTGTAAAACGGAGAGTATGAAGAGTGAAACATTCAGAAGTAGTATTATATAACTTTGTATAAGAATATAGTACTTAGTTTATGTTGTTCTTAGCTGAATGTTTCAAAGTTGAACCATCATATTAAAATGTAGTAGAATCAGAAGCATGTGCAATAAAGTTTGAAGAACAATGTTAAAAAGAAGATGAAGATTATGAAGGACAAAACTGAGCGAAGGAAATGTATTTGTACTTTAGTCTTCATTTGTTAACTTATTTGCGCCGTATCTGCTGACGAGCTTTCATCAAAAATGTTTATATTTTTACTTTGACGTTTAGGTTTATTGTTATGCATATTTGTTTGAGCGGCGACCACCCGTGCGAAGATGTTCGTGTTGTTTTAAGTTTTTAAAGCCTCGTTTAAATTTTTTTCAGTTTTTAAATAAATATATCATTCTCTTTTATCGTTTGAAAGGATTATGAGCTTGTCAATAAATCACATATATAATAAGAATAAATACAAATAAGAAGAATATAATAAGAACAAATACAGCATTTACACTTATAAGTGACAAATTCACTTTCTATTGAATAAGTCGTTGTCGTTGTACATTGCGACATAAAGAACTTACACCTAATCTTACCGATCTAAGCAGCATTGATTTTGTAAGTAATCGTATGCGGTTATTTAGTGTCGTTTTTTTATGTTAAGATTAATTAAACCACTTTAATATGCATATTTTCAACACAATAACTAGAGCTTTTGAAATAAATAAATGAAAATTAAAATGTTTCCATCTTAAAAACGGAATCGAAATGGCTAGAGACCGAAGTTTCAAAGATATGTGAGACCCAATCGAGAATAATACTACGTTGAAGAGAAGAGCTTCAAACAACTAAAAGGTATACGTACCCGTAAGACATAATGTTATACTTAGACACTAATTTAGATAACGGGATGAATCATAGACAAAATGCCCAGAGATAGCAGAACATTTGTAAGACGCGAACTCGAGCGCTGTCTTCAGAGTACGGAGCTGTTCAATTCAATGCTAAAAGTCCATGTGGCGAGTGCGGTAGTATTCACGAATATAAGAGTATTACATAAGTTAAAGCCAGTGATTATGATGTCATAATATGTAGTTAACGCTGTAATCAGGTGGTCATACAAATAGCCGAGTCAACGCAGGGACTGCCTGAAAGAAACAAATTGTGATTCAATGAAGAAGATCTTTTAAAATATTTCAACTCCATGGAGACTCAATACGTTTAAGATAATTCTCTTATGTCAAAGCTTGCAAGTCACGCATATGGACGATATTTCGAACTATATTTCGAATTTCTAAATTCTATATTTCGAATATTTCACAAAATACGAAATGTAAAAATGTGATTTCTGGACGTAATTTATCTGTACTTTTTCCAACCCAACCAAATCGTTGCCCGCCAACCTTGAAAATAAAAATAATATCAACAAGGATATAGACCTTTGTTCTTAAAGATTCCGTACAGAGGCTAAATAAAGAAAAATTTACAACATATACATATAAAAATGGTGAAATAACCAACGTCTGTCATGCGAACTACTCCGAGTCAAACAAGTATCGTGACTTTCGTGCTTAGAGTAAAAGCTACGATAGATTATTAATATTTATCGATCAAAATGTATACAGAAGGAATGTGCGGCAAAGACACTTGAAAAACCTGATCCAGGCACATCCAGCTATATGCAAAAGTTTGTGTAGAGCTGTGTTTGTAAAATTAACTCTTAAATTAGAGGCTCCACTAAAAGATGCTAATTTTGGGAATTGTGAAGGGATACCAACTAGTAGAATGCTGAATTAAAAACATTATCATAGACCATCACTCTCCAAAAAAAAACTCATCCATAAGAAATAGTATATTAATATTTATTTTAGATTATATTAACTCATTTAAGTTTTCTCAGTTGACACTGCTGCATTTGTACACGGCGTGGCATTACATAGTAGACATTATCATTGTCCGTTACATATTGAGTGCTTTTGCAATTGAACTTGAATGGTGAACCTTATGTACAATAAAGTTGTTATAAACTTAATTAGACAATTTACAGCACTGACCATTAACACCCCGTGGCTAATTCTGCTTGCTATGAATTATCAACGACACCACGTTAGTATTGTTACGATTCTTGGGAAACATGTAAATTGGTAATTATTAATTTTCAATCATAAAAATAAATAAATTTATGAAATATAATAATTGTATCCACTCCACATTGAGAAGCAAACAATTGGCGAAGTACCTGAATAGTGACAAACTTTCATATAGCTGCAGTATTCTTCAAGTGACAAATTCGCTGTGTAGTAATACAAATGTGAATGTAAACGAAATGGAGCTTTGGATACCAATCAGTATAGCACTTCACCAGGCTACAGAGTGCAATGGAGACCGCTGGTTGATATACTCTGTCAAAGAAATCACGACGCCCTGCAGTGAGCGACTATTTACAGGGAAATATCTGTCACACGATGACAATAGAAGTGCATTGTGGAGTACCGAAGTGCCAGAGACACTCTTGAAGAAGTAAGAGCGATGGTTTATAAGAGTTTTATTGTTCGAATAGTAACCACCAGTGTTGTACAATAATGTATTCAAGTAACCATATCTTCAATAATCTGTACCATGTACTGCCACAATAAGATCATCTGAAACTCCAGTGGTCATATTTAAGTTTTCTGTAGTTTTACGTTCACGTGGAGAAACTTTCACATATATACGCGTGTTGCGTCCCCGTTACGGGTAGATAGATGCATATTTAACGTCCACAATTTTTGGAGTGCAAGAGATTCAATTGCAGCCGATCGTGAGCACTGATCTCTAATTATTGTACCAATTATCAACTTTGACGACGGTGAGTAAAGTACGTAACTACCAAAATATATTATCTGACATGCCCCGTCCCTCATAATTAAGAATGTGTTTGAAACGATTGAATTAGAAAAAAATCCATAAAACTTTCAATTGAAACAATTGTTCTAAATTATAAGAGTAGATAAAAAACGCATCACCAAAAGAGCACAATACACAAATAGTGGTATATTGGTTAGTATGGATAATAGAAACACTGAGAAAAGTATGTAACGGTAAATCAAAAATGGACAATATCAACAATGTCAATCATGTGGATGCAAATCCCCTACGAACAGTCAGCCTGTGACCAGGACCAGCGCAAGTTGATCAAAGCGTCAGCAATTCAAAGGTATGCTTGTATTCTTAATGCCTACAAAAACTTTTGAAGTATTTATAACACGACCTTAGAACAACGTATTATAAGTTCTGAACCAAAAAAAAGAAAAAGAAAACAGCTGTTGTTTAGAATTAACCTAAGGAATAAGGTACGAATGTAGCCAATTGTGAACACTTATCTGCACGAATAGTGCGCGTCGTTGACTGCAATATCGTAAGTGATTTTAGTCCATCGTGAACTTTTCAAAATTTAATGTGAACTTGTTCATTTTAAAAAAAAAAAGTAAGGAAAATGTACAGAAGTGATTCTCAAAATATTTTTGGTCTCAAAGTTGGAGGCCCAAAAAAGTATCTCTACCCTTAAAATTCTAAATTAATTTATTTAAATATTTTTTTAATAGTAACTTGTACGGTCGCACGACCCTTATTGTTTTTATTTTAAGCAAGAAATGAAAAGATTGAAACAAAAATTTAAATGTTATCACTGTTTAAAATGTTCTTTCTAAATATAATACAAAGAGAGTGGTGAGTTACCCGATAGTAAGCGCCTACCGCCTCCCAAAGACACCAGCAACTCAAAACGAATTTTACACAAATTTGTTGCACTTATTAAGAGTTCGGACGTTCAAAGAAGTTGCACAACATCGAAGCAGGAATTTCACTATTAACAATACAAATAATATCCGTAGCACACTATTTTACTTGGTATACTCTCTCGTATCAAATCGCACTTTCTTCCAGTGTCAATCAGTCAAAACGTGCAACTTACTGCTAGCCCACGGGTTTCTCTCACACTACGATTCCGGATTCTACACGAGGAGCGTGAAAAATCGCTAGGTAGCTATAGTGTGGGTCGACATACTGCATCATCCGCATTCACAATGAGTATGGTAGAGTCAATTTCGCAACCATAAACCAATTTCTAAAACAAAAAAAAAATTGCTGCCACACACTGACCTGTCACTTCACTTTACGTCAAGAACGTTGCAGTTCAAAAAAGGCCTTTTTACACTTCGAGACTATTAGAAATAACCAGACGTGTAGTACTGCTACCAATCGTGGAAGTCACTACGAAGTGAAGATCTGTTCACACGGACACTAAATAGTAGTTCAGTGAGCACAAGATTGTAAAACGTTAATGGCTACACGGTTGTGTAACACAATGTCCATTCTGTAGATTCTTGTTCTCAGACTAAGAAACCTTCCTACACTAAAAACACAAAGCAACTGTAAATCACCATTGTTTTCACTTTTACTTTCTGTTTTGAAGTTCTATTATACTGAATTATACGAGTATAAATATGATATTCAAATGAAAAACAAAAAAAATTCAAACCAAAAAAAGGGAGACGTAGTATGTGATATTTGTCAAAAACTTGGAAACTGCTTAAATAAGAGAACTAGTAGTGGTTACTCTGGTTATCTGAGCTGTCCAATACAATGAGGTTCTCTTATTAACAATGAACCGTGAATAAACTAGAAGAGCTCGAGACCTGCTATAGACTGCTAGAGCACTCTCTCCGCAGTCAGGAGTTGTCCACTATGATGCTAAACGTCTGTCGAACATGACCATACAGTAATAAAACACATTATAAATCGGTAATGGCAGCATTTTTTTAAGTTTCAATGCTAAATGTTTAGATTGTAATATAGGTACAGCGTGTCAATCTGTAAGAAAATTTTTATTGTGAAGAATTTGGTTGACGGATAAGGTTCGAATCCAGCCAATTGTGAACACTTACAAAAAAAATATGGTTTAAGTTTATTGCGTTTGTTAAAAGAGTACTTCATGTTCCTAAAATCTTAAAATCTCACTACTAATAATTACACAATCAACTTGCACCTCCTCTAAAGCGTACATAATACCTACCCACAGCACAAGATTTTATTTGAAATACGTCAACGTGTAAATAAGAAAATCTAAAGAAGCCGAGAAACTGCTTACATATGCCTTTGACACAAAAGTGTGAGTGTCCTACTATTAAAAATGTTGATCACCAACGATACCTTGGCGTAGTCTTTGACTACAATATGAACTGGAGTTTTCATATTGAATACGTGTGCAATAAACAGACACAGTTCCTTGCTAATATAATATTATTTAAAAGTCACACCCCATATGAAATCAAGTTGATATTGCACAACTCCCTAACTGAATCCTATATTCAATATGGCTTGAGCCACTGTGGCCACATATGAAACATATCTATAAAGCCTCTTCAGTCTCCAGCAAAAAATTCGCCGCAATATTGTATCAACAAAACTTAAACAGAAATTCATTAACGATGATAGTGGTTTATTTGGAAATTGAAAATACCTTGCCGGTACAAACCTAAGTTAAGTATATGTTACTTAAAGAAAATTTATTTAATGAAAATCTTCGCAACTAGATAGAAATCTTCTGTTTGTGATTTAGGTGGGAGTCTAGATGCAAAGTTCTAGTCATCAAATCGGACAAGACTTGTCTCTGCCCCCAATCGTTGTTACCATCTTGACATTAATAAAAATTTCTACATCACACACACGATAGTCTAATCCTTAACATGAAGAAACTGATAAAATAGTTACAATAGTGAAATAGTTAGAGTTGTACTTGAAGCGATTTGAATAAAAAAAAAAATTTATCTTTCAATTTCAAAGATGGTTTTAAAGTTTCAGACTTTGAAATGCAATGGTAAATAACATAGCACCTTGATTTTATGCGCAATCAGTTAAATACCCGAATAGGGGCACGTCGGTTAGGATATTCATAACACTGTGAGTTAATATAGTATATGACGGTAAATGGAAAAAGGAAAATATCAATAATATCGAGGATGCAGATGGATACAAACCTTGTACCTCACGGTCTCGATAGCGAAGGGCACTCCCCACTGAATCAGTCAGCCTATTACCAAGACCAGTGTAAGCTAATAAATTCTTCAGGGGCTCAAAGGTATGGTTAAATGTTTAATACATACCGTGACTGAACTTACCGTAACAAAATAATTATAAAAAACTTCGAAATGTTCAGAATCAAAGAAGAGAAAAAATAAATGTCGACGTTTAGAATTAGGCTGACGGATAAGGTGCGAATCCAAGCAATCGTGAACACTTATCAGCACTAAATCTGTGAATCTTTGACTGCAATACCGTAAGTAATCTTAATCTTTCGTCATCACCTTACTGGCCTTTTATCAAAGTGTAATTTGAATCGGTTTACATAAAAAACGTGTCGCCCACAAAAACTCTAAATCAACTTATTCATATATTTTTGTAACAGAAATTTCAAACAAAATTTTACAGTCGTATTACCTTTGGTGTTTTTATTTTCAGCAAAAAATAAAAAAAAATGTCTCGAAATCTGAATGTTAACACTGTGTTACATGTTCTTTTTAATAGAATATGGGTCAAACGCGGTGACGAGTCACCCGATAGTAAGCAACTTCCAACACCCGAAGACTATTGCAACTCAAAACGAATTCCGCTTAAATTCATTGCACTTGGTAGGAGCACTAAATTTCAATGGAGCTGCATGGACTGTATACTACCTTTGTTTACTCTGAAGCGTACGTAATATCCGCAACACGATGTTGTATTTGGTATACTTTCACACATCAATTCGCTCTTTGTCTCAGTGCAAGTCAGTCACAACCTGACACGTATACAGAAAAAATAATGCTGTCACACATTAACACTTGACTTAAAAAAAAGAGAAATAATGTTTTTGAGCAAAACTTTTTGAGTACAGAGACAGTGCCTTAATGAACCATGAGTCTCATAAAGCGTGAGTATGAGGAATGTCAGATTAAGAGCCATACTCTACGACTTTTGAAATGAATAAAATAGATTATTGTGACGTAATATTGTACTTGAACACTAACGTAGAACGTGTGACAGTTACGGGAAAAACGAGAGGTAAACTACCTAGAGATAGGAGTTAGTTCCAAAGATTTGTGACACTTAATCGAAATAAAGGTGCTTATCAATACAGCACTTTACCAGGCTACGGAGAGCAACCAATGAAACCAGCTGATTGACGAACTCTCTCAAGTAATCTCGATCCTCTGCAGTGAGAGATTTGCTTAAGAAGGAGCTGCGTAAATCATGGAAATTGCTGTCACATACACCGAACATAATTTTTAAACTAAATGCAAATTAAAGCATGCAGCCAAATGAAGCAACGCATATGCAACAAACTCATTCATGTGACTTTTTACATTAACATTTATTTTAGTTTATAGTTTTCGTAGTTACAATTGGTTTAAGAAATAAACGATAAATAAAAAACATGTTCTAGATATTTTAATGTTTTTTGACCCCGAAGGGGTATACAGACACGTATTTGATGCCCACAGTGTGCAGACTAACTGTAATATTTTAAGGAAATAGCTCATCCAAATAATATCTATATATCCTTATCTCCAAATAATAACCACCACAACCTGCGCAACCTGTAGACAAGAAAGCACACCATCTTGGAGCAGGTCCTAAAACAATAATACCGTTTTGAAATAACACCATAACACGCAACGCCATCTAGTCCTAAACTAAGCAGAGCTTGTTCTATGGGTACTAAACAGATGTAAATACATATATACTTTTATTTGTAAATACACTCATATTATACGCAGAAAACACTCAAACTCCGAAACAAATACTTGCTGATCATACAAACTTTTAGCCTGACTCAGTAATCGAACCCGAGGCCTCAAGCACAGCCGTCGCTACCACTTCGCCACTGAGGCAGTCAAAATGTATATAATGGGCCACTATAAAGTGGGTCATATTGCATTGTCGGCATTCGTAATAAGTATGGTTACCACCACACTTGGATTCTATGCATGCTTTCCATCAGGCAGATAAAATATTTGACTACCAATATTGACAGAAGTCGTGATAAGTATAGTTGACCATTTTACTTGAAAAATTATTCGAAAAATAAATAATTTTGAACCTACTTAATTTACCACGACAAATCACAATGCATTTATAGAATTAAACCTCTCAAACAGCGCTATTAACATAGTGTAAAGAATCCAAATAAATAAATAAAAATTTAAGACATTTGACACACAACGCCATCTAGTTCCAAACTAAGCAGAGCTTGTGCTACGAGTACTGGGCAAAGAGACGTAAGACATAATGTTATACTTTGACACTAATTTAGATAACGGGATGAACCATAGACAAAATACCCAGAGATAGCAGAACATTTGCAAGACGCGAACTCGAGCGCTGTCTTCAGAGTACGGAGCTGTTCAATTCAATGCTAAAAATCCATGTGGCGAGTGCGGTAGTATTTACGAATATAAGAGTATTACATAAGTTAAAACTAGACTAGGCATAACCCTTGACGACCGTCTATCCTTCGGCCCCCACATCAAGGCAGTCCGCAGCCGGGCTGCCTTCGTGTTAGGACGTCTACACTGTCTAATTAACGCGCGTTCGAAGTTAGATTTAAAAAACAAAGTTAGATTGTACACGGCATGCATACGTCCTATAATGACGTACGGTAGCGTAGTATTCGCACACGTTAGGCCACACAGGATCCATAGGCTTCAAACACTACAAAATAATTTCATGTGCAAAGCTACGGGAGCACCGTGGTATGTACGCAACATCGATCTCCACATCGACCTCAGATTGCCGACCATCAAGCAATTCATAAAACAGTGCTCCCTTAGCTACTTTGACTCTGCTCCGACTCACCCCAACCCTCTAGTGGTTGCGGCCGTAAACTACACACCCAGTAAAATCTCAAAATTACGTCGACCCGACGCGTTAGCTAGATGACGACATTACACTCGCTCAACGCAGAGCGAACACACTTACTACGAACCGTCCGCGTTTTCGTCCTCGTAGGCGGGGGCGGAACACGCGCCGCGTAAACCGTCCACTAAATATGGGAGTAGGCCGCCCCAGCGTATCAGCAACACCCCAAGCCGAGGTTCGTATCCCGCAGGGGGTGCCCTTGGGCAATGTTGTTTAACAAATGGCCGGTTGAGAGCCCTCAGCGCTCACCGTAAATTAATCCGGGTAAAGTTGTAGAGGTCATCTGAGGCCAACAGGTAAAGTCAAATCAAAAAAAAAAAAATTAAAACTAGACCACTTCACTTCGCATCCGACAGCCGTCCCGAGCGGACGCCTCCGAATCGCTCCCGACACTGTCCACCGCTACGTGCGACGCCACGCCCCGCGCTCCGCCGCACCTCTCGCTTCTCATCGCACCGCTACGCCGTCGTCACCGCTAGGCCGTCGTCACCGCTACGCCGACGTAGCAGTCGCCCGCCTGCGCTACGCACTAGCTCCCTGCGGCGTGCACCAGACACTCGTCCGAGACACGCGGCTAACAGCCGTTGCGTATCGCACAAGTCTCGAGTATCGTTCTTTTTAGAACGAGAAAGGACTTATCTCAGCACGTCTGTGAACAAGACGCGCACAAACTAACGTCGTATTTATAAATACGACGTTGGATAGTGCGCCGTCCTTCACAGAGGCGCAAGTTTCTGCACTCAGATAAGTCTATAGGCCCCTTCAGGGAAAAACCATATTTGGTCCTCGGTGGAAACCTAACGGTGCCAACGAAACCGAGTGGGCGGTGACCCGACCCGCCTGCCTAGCCCCTTCTGGGTTAGGCGAAGTCGGCTGGGGCTAGACAACTCGGCCTTGGGGGGACTCCTAGTCGAGCCTAGTCATCATACCCCTACATCCCATTCTCAGGTGTTAGATTGGGTGTGCCGACCTGCACAGGCCCATACCACCCCGGCACCTGGGCTGCTAGGAACCCGACGCACATTGAGATCGGCGAAGGGATACACTCTTAGGGCACACCTAGTTTTAAGTACACCCTCCCGGCCTTACCCCGGCTGTGAGGCCAAGCACGCACACACCCCCGGGTTGTCCTACCCGGGGACTAGGACTGTTGGTGCTGCTGTTGTTGCTGTTGTCGCGTGGTATGCGATACGGACAGCACCCAAACCGCCGACATGGCCCTGAAGGGCATAACGATCAAGGACCTCCTCGACGACCCAGTCGTCTTCGCGGTCATCCAGAAGAGATACGCGAACATCGCCGCGCAGAAGGCGCAAGAAAAGATGGAGACAGAAGCGTCTCCAGAGCCCGCTGCGAGTTCGGGTGAAGAACGCGAACGCGAAGAAAAGGGACAGACAGAGTCCTCCTCCTCCTCCTCCTCCGAGAACAGCGAGGAAGAGTCTTCTTCAAGAGAGGACGAAGAGGGTTACACCGTAGTTTCCTCACGGAAACGCAGCCGTAAGGCCAAAGGAGGCCCAAACAAAGCCCCCAAGCTGACCGAGGGTAAGCAGACCTCGGCAGCCCCCGCCCCCGCCCCCGCTCCCGCCCAGGCCGCTTCAAGGCCTAAGCGCACCCCCTCCCCCTCAGGGAGGGCCTCGCCCACTACCATCGACGCATCGGCGGCCCCTAAAAAGGCCCCTTCGCCCCCACCAATATACGTACAGGAAAAATCTAAATGGACGGCTATCTCCACGTGGTGCAACGAGCGCCGAATCATATATCACTCGACCTAACCTTCCACCGGCCTTCGACGATATCGAAAAGTCAGAGTGCCTGGCAGACAGTCTGGAGCTTCAGTCATGCACTGAAGCTCCAGACTGTCTGCCCAGCGCTATACACCACAATATAGACGAGGTAGCTAAAGTTGATTCGGAAGTAGAGCGCATAGCTTCACTTACGACTTCAACAACAATAATAACAACAACAACGACGGGGACAAACGAGCAAGACCTAATAGCAGTCAGACGTTAAGACGATCGTCAAGGGCCTACACACTCGCAAGGCACCCGGTTCGGACGGTATCACAAATAGAGTTATAAAACTCTTTCCAGACAGGCTAGTGGTCCTTCTGACCTTTATCTTCAACGCAGCGCTCGCTAACAATATCTTTCCACAACAATGGAAAGAAGCCGTGGTTATTGGGATACCCAAACCCGGCAAACCAAAGTCCGAACCGACTAGTTATAGACCGATAAGTCTGCTTAAAGGATTAGGCAAAATATATGAGCGCTTAGTTTATAATAGGCTGAAAGCATATGCCGACGCTAATCATCTCCTCCCTCACGAGCAATTCGGTTTTCGAACCGATCACTCGTGCGTCCACCAAGTCCACCGCATCGTTGAATACACCAGCGATCGCCTTCAACGCAACCTGTTCACAGGAATCCTCTTCTTTGACGTGGCGAAAGCTTTCGACAAAGTGTGGCACAACGGCTTATTATTTAAGCTATTCACCATGGGAGTGCCACACAGACTCGTGTTCATCATACGAGACTACTTGTCGAACCGAAGCTTCCGCTACCGAGAAGAAGGGTCTCTATCCTCCCCTCACCCCATACGAGCTGGTGTCCCGCAAGGGTCAGTGTTCTCCCCCCTACTCTTCACGCTGTATACTAGCGACATTCCGAAGCATCGGTATGTGCAGACGGCACTTTTCGCAGACGACACGGCTATCTACTGCTCAGGAGAGAACCCCTCGACAGTAGCCAAAAAATTCCAGACCGCAGCCAACGCACTAGGCGCTTGGTTCCGGAAATAGAGGATAGAGGTCAACCCCGAGAAGAGCCAGGCGGTGCTGTTTCACAGAAGACAGCTAAGCCTGTATCCCTTGGAGAAGACCCCTCAGATTAGGATGTTCGGTAAGCCTATCCCTTGGGCTAGGCAGGCCAAATACTTAGGCATAACCCTTGACGACCGTCTAACCTTCGGCCCCCACATCAAGGCAGTCCGCAACCGGGCTGCCTTCGTGCTAGGACGTCTCCACAATTTATTAAACGCGCGCTCGAAGTTAGCTTTAAAAAACAAAATTAGGCTATACACGGCATGCGTACGCCCCATAATGACGTACGGTAGCGTAGTCTTCGCACATGTTAGGCCACACAGGATTCATAGGCTTCAAACACTACAGAATAACTTCATGCGCAAAGCTACGGGAGCACCGTGGTATGTACGCAACGTCGATCTCCACATCGACCTCAGATTGCCGACCATCAAGCAATACATAAAACGGTGCTCTCTTAGCTACTTTGACTCTGCTCCGACTCACCCCAACCCTCTAGTGGTTGCGGCCGTAGACTACACACCAAGTAGGATTTCGAAAATACGTCGACCCAAACACGCGTTAGAAGAACTAGACGATGAAATTACGCTCGCTCAACGTGGAGCGAACACAGCTAGGCAATCGAATAGGAACCGTCCGCGTTTTCGTCCCCGTCGTCGGGGGCGGAATACGCGCCGCGTAAACCGTCCACAAAACATGGTAGTAGGTCGCCCCAACGTAGCAGCAACACCCCAAGCCGAGGTTCGTATCCCACAGGGGGTGCCCTTAGGCTATGTTGCTTAACAAATGACCGGATGAGAGCCCTCAGCGCTCACCGTAATACCCGCGTAAAGTTGTAGAGGCCAACCCAGGCCAACAGCTAGGTCACTAACAAAAAAAAAAAAAAATTAAAGCTAGTGATTATGATGTCATAATATGTAGCTAATGCTGTAATCAGGTGGTCATACAAATAGCTGAGTCAACCCAGGGACTGCCTGAAAGAAACAAATTGTGATTCAATGAAGAAGATCTTTTAAAGTATTTCAACTACATGGAGACTCAATACGTTTAAGATAATGCTCTTATGTCAAAGCTTGCAAGTCACGTATATGGACGATATTTCGAACTATATTTCGAATTTCCAAATTATATATTTCGAATATTTCACAAAATACGAAATGTAAAAATGTGATTTCTGGACGTAATATATCTGTACTTTTTCCAACCCAACCAAATCGTTGCCCGCCAACCTTGAAAATTAAAATAATATCAACAAGGATACAGAGCTTTGTTCTTCAAGATTCCGTACAGAGGCTAAATAAAGAAAATTGTACAACATATACATATAAAAATGGTGAAATAACCAACGTCTGTCATGTGAACTACTCCGAGTCATACAAGTATCGTGACTTTCGTGCTTAGAGTAAAAGCTACGATAGATTATTAATATTCATCGATCAAAATGTATACAGAAGGAATGTGCGGCAAAGACACTTAAAAAACCTGATCCAGGCACATCCAGCTATATGCAAAAGTCTGTCCAGAACTGTATTTGTAAAATTAAGTCCTAAATTAGAGGCTCAACTACAAGATGCTAATTTTGGGAATTGTGAAGGGAACAGGTCAGAATACCAACTAGTAGAATGCTGAACTAAAAATATTATCATAGACCATCACCATCCAAAAATAAACTCATCTATAAGAAATAGTATATTAATATTTATTTTAGATTATATTAACTCATTTAAGTTTTCTCAGTTGACACTGCTGCATTTGGCATTACATAGTGGACATTATCATTGTCCGTTACATATTGAGTGCTTTTGCAATTGAACTTGAATGGTGAACTTTATGTACAATAAAGTTGTTATGAACTTAATTAGACGATTTACAGCACTGACCATTAACGCCTCGTGCCTAATTCTGCTTGCTATAAATTATCAACGACACCACGTTAGTATTGTTACGTTTTCTTGGTAAACATGTAAATTGGTAATTATTAATTTTCAATCATAAAATAAATAAATTTATAAAATATAATAATTGTATCCACTCCACATTGAAAAGAAAACAATTGGCGAAGTACCTGAATAGTGACAAATTTTCATATAGTCACAGTATTCTTCAAGTGACAAATTCGCTGCGTAGTAATACAAATGTAAATGTAAACGAAATGGAGCTTTAGGTATCTATCAGTATAGCACTTCACCAGGCTACAGAGGGCAATGGAGACCGCTGGTTGACATACTCTGTCAAAAAAATCATGACGCCCTGCAGTGAGCGACTTACAGGCAAATTTCTGTCACACGATGACAATAGAAGTGCATTGTGGAGTACCGAAGTGCCAGAGACGCTATTGAAGAAGTAAGAGCGATGGTTTATATAGAGTTTTATTGTTAGAACAGTAACCACCAGTGTTGTACAATAATGTATTCAAGTAACCATATCTTCAATTATCTGTACCATGTACTGCCACAATAAGATCATCTGAAACTCCAGTGGTCATATTTGAGTTTTCTGTAGTTTTACGTTCACGTGGAGAAACTTTCACATATATACGCGTGTAGCGTCCCCGTTACGGGTAGGTAGACGCATATTTAACGTCCACAATTTTTGGAGTGCAAGAGGTTCAATTGCAGCCAATCGTGAGCACTGATCTCTGATTATTGTACCAGTTATCAACTTTGACGACGGTGAGTGAAGTACGTAACTACCAAAATACATTATCTGACATGCCCCGTCCCTCATAATCAAGAGATGTATTTGAAACGATTGAAATTAAAAAAAAATCCATAAAACTTTCAATTGAAACAATTGTTCCAAATTATAAGAGTAGATAAAAAACGCATCACCAGAAGAGCACAATACACAAATAGTGGTATATTGGTTAGTATGGATAATAGAAACACTGAAAAAAGTATGTAATGGTAAATGAAAAATGGACAATATCAATAATGTCAATCATGTGGATCCAAATCCCCTACGAGCGCGTCCCGCTGAACCAGTCAGCCTATGACCAGGACCAGCGCAAGTTGATCAAAGCGTCAGCAATTCAAAGGTATGCTTGTATTCTTAACACCTACAATAAATTTCGGAGTATTTATAAAACGACCTTAGAACAACGTATTATAAATTCTGAACCAAAAAAGAGGAAAAAGGAAACAGCTGTTGTTTAGAATTAAACTGAGGAATAAGGTACGAATGTAGCCAATTGTGAACACTTATCTGCACGAATAGTGCGCGTCGTTGACTGCAATACCGTAAGTGATTTTAATCCATCATCAACATCTTATTGGAATTTTTACAAAAATACGAACTTGTTCATTTAAAAGAAATGTTAGGAAAATGTATAGAAGTGATTCGCAAAATATTTTTGATCTCAAAGTTGGAGGCCCAAAAAGGTATCTCTACCCTTAAAATTCTAAATTAATTTATTTAAATATTTTTTAATAGTAACTTTAAACAAATGTTACGGCCGCACGACCCTTATTGTTTTTATTTTCAGCAAGAAATGAAAAAATTTAAACAAAAATTTGCATGTTATCACTGTTTAAAATGGTCTTTCTAAATAGAATACAAAGAAGGTGGTGAGTTACCCGATAGTAAGCGCCTACCGCCACCCAAAGACGCCAGCAACTCAAAACGAATTTTGCACAAATTTGATGCACTTGTTAAGAGTTCGAACGTTCAAAGAAGTTGCACAATATCGAAGCAGGAATTTCACTACTAACAATATGAATAATATCCGTAGCACACTATTTTATTTGGTACACTCTCTCGTATCAATTCGCACTTTCTTCCAGTGTAAATCAGTCAAAACATGCAACTTACAGCCAGCGCACGAGTTTCTCTCACATTACGATTGCGGATTCTACAAGACGAGCGTGAAAAATCGGCTCGCTAGGTAGCTATAGTGTGGGTCGACATACTGCATTGTCCGCATTCACAATGAGTATGGTAGAGTCACTTTTACAACCATAAGCCAATTCCAAAAAAAAACAATTGCTGCCACACACTGACCAGTCACTTCACTAGACGTCAAGAACGTTGTAGTTCAAAAAAGGCCTTTTTATACTTCGAGACTATTAGAAATAACCAGACGTGTAATACTGCTACCAATCGTGGAAGTCCCTACGAAGTGAAGATCTGTTCACACGGACGCTAAATAGTAGTTCAGTGAGCACAAGATTGTAAAACGTTAATGGCTACACGGTTGTGTAACACAATGTCCATTCTGTAGATTCTTGTTCTCAGACTAAGAACCCTTCCTACACTAAAAACACAAAGCAACTGTAAATCACCATTGTTTTCACTTCTACTTTCTGTTTTGAAGTTCTATTATACTGAATTATACGAGTATAAATATGATATGCAAATGAAAAACAAAAAAAATTCAAACCAAAAAAAGGGAGACGTAGCATGTGATATTTGTCAAAAACTTGGAAACTACTTAAATAAGAGAACTAGTAGTGGTTACTCTGGTTATCTGAGCTGTCCAATACAATGAGGTTCTCTTATTAACAATGAACCGTGAATAAACTAGAAGAGCTCGAGACCTGCTATAGATTGCTAGAGCACTCTCTCCGCAGTCAGGAGTTGTCCACTATGATGCTAAACGTCTGTCGAACATGACCATACAGTAATAAAACATAATAAAACACATAATAAATCGGTAATGGCAGTATTTTTTTAAGTTTCAATGCTAAATGTTTAGATTGTAATATAGGTACAGTGTGTCAATCAGTAAGAAACTTTTTATTGTGAAGAATTTGGTTGACGGATAAGGTTCGAATCCAGCCAATTGTGAACACTTACAAAAAAAAGATATGGTTTAAGTTTATTGCGTTTGTTGAAAGAGTACTTCAAGTTCCTAAAATCTTAAAATCTCACTACTAATAATTACACAATCAACTTGCACCTCCTCTAAAGCGTACATAATACCTACCCACAGCACAAGATTTTATTTGAAATACGTCAACGTGTAAATAAGAAAATCTAAAGAAGCCGAGAAACTGCTTACATATGCCTTTGACACAAAAGTGTGAGTGTCCTACTATTAAAAATGTTGATCACCAACGATACCTTGGCGTAGTCTTTGACAACAATATGAACTGGAGTCTTCATATTGAATACGTGTGCAATAAACAGACACGTTTATATAATACTATTTAAAAGTCACACCCATATGAAATCAAGTTGATATTGCACAACTCCCTAACAGAATCCTACATTCAATTGGCTTGAGCAACTATGGCCGCATATGAAACATATCTATAAAGCCTCTTAAGTCTCCAGCGAAGAATTTGCCGCAATATTGTATCAACACAACTTAAACAGAAATTCATTAACGATGATAGTGGTTTATTTTGAAATTGAAAATACCTAGCCGGTACAAACCTAAGTTAAGTATATGCTACTTAAAGAAAATTTGCTTAATGAAAATCTTCACAACTAGATTAAAATTTTCTGTTTGTGATTTAGGTGGGAGTCTAGATGCAAAGTTCTAGTCATCAAATCGGACAAGACTTGTCTCTGCCCCCAATCGTTGTTACCATCCTGGCATTAACAAAAATTTCTACATCACATACACGATAGTCTAATCCTTAACGTGAAGAAATTGATAAAATAGTTGCAATAGTGAAATAGTTAGAGTTGTGCTTGAAGCGATTTGAATAAAAAAAAATATTTATCTTTCAATTTCAAAGATAGTTTTAAAGTTTTAGTGTTTGAAATGCAATGGTAAATAACACAGCACCTGGATTTTATGCGCAATCAGTTAAATACCAGAGCAGTGGCACGTCGGTTAGGATATTAAAAACACTGAGTGTAGTATGTGACGGTAAATGGAAAAAGGAAAATAACAATAATATCGAGGATGCAGGTGGATACAAATCTTCTACCTCACGGTCTCGATAGCGAAGGGCACGTTAAATGTTTATAACCTGCTGTGACTGAACTTACCTACCATAAAAAAATAATTATAAAAAAAGAAATTTCAAACAAAATTTTACAGTCGTACACCTTTGTTGTTTTTATTTTCAGCAAAAAATAAAAAAAATGTCTTGAAATCTGAATGTTATCACTGTGTAACATGTTCTTTTTAATAGAATATGGGTCAAACACGGTGACGAGTCACCCGATAGTAAGCAACTTCCGACACCCGAAGACTCTTGCAACTCAAAACGAATTCCGCTTAAATTCATTGCACTTGTTAGGAGTACATACTTTCAAAGGAGCTGCACGGCGTGTATACTCTAAAGCGTACGTAATATCCGCAGTAAAATAAAACCCCTTACGATAACGGAAAAAAAGCAGAGTTAAAATGACTAGAGATAGGAGATAGCTTCAGAGATTCGTGAGATCTAATCGAAATGGAGCTTTGGATGCCTACTACCTATAGAAAACAAAACATCAAAATTGCTGTCACATATACCGAAACTTGACTCAATATGCTTTCATTTGTTATGTTGAAACTAGAACAAGAGAAACAAATATTAGAATCAGAACGCTTAAGTTTAGGAAACCAGACGCAGTGAATCATTTTAATGACTTCAAACTTTCATATAATCTCCGTGTTCTTCAAGTCACAAATTCACTGTAAAGTATTACATACAATTTTTTCTGTCGAACGTGACAGTAAATAAGTCGTAGATGTACTTATACATGAATAAATGGCGGACTCCTGAGGTAACAATCGTAACAAGTAAAATAAATTTAAAACCGTTTCCTTTTAAAATCTATTAAAAGTAACGAGTTCTATTTCACAGAATATTCACAATAAAATTAATTACTAAATTCTTCTTGAGTTCAATGTAAAACGGTTTAAACAGAAGAACCAGACGCAGTTTGTGAAATATGTCAAAAATTCTAATACTGGTCAATATAATCATTAAACTAAATAAATGTTAAGAAATTTTATTTCACAGTTACAGGTTTTAATACTAACCACCGGAATGATGAACTACGTTGTCATAGACCACGACCAGCTAAGCGACACACTCATTCATGTGACTTCTTATATTAACATTTATTTTAGTTTATAGTTTTCATGTTAATTTTCTCAGGGATCCCTTCCCAAAACCGATCCAGGTAAATGCAGTCACATGCCAACAATAGGAGCCGTTGATATACTTCCTTTTAATGAATAAATCAATGATAAACTTCTGAGGAATCCAGCATAAAAACGCAACTGAACTGAAAATCGTCTGTTTCGTTTTTAAAGTCGATAAAAAAGAATGAGTTTTATTGTACTGAATATTGCACAAAAAACCTTTTTTTAACTATTATCGGCTTGATTTTGTATTATTTGCTATTCGTTAAGTAATAATATCATACTTCTCTGTTCTCACTAAATAAGATCTGACGTGAAGAGATGGTACGCAGCGAGCTTGGCACCCGTCTAATATACGCTGGAGGATAATCTCGCGTGGGCATGTATATCGTCGAAGTCTTAATCGATCAAATAGGAGGAGACTTGTCTCCGCCAGCAATCATTGCTGCCATGCTGGCGGATGAGGTGAGGCACTTTGTGTGAAACTGTAATACTCCAGAAAGAGAACACTGAACGAGATCGGGAGACAGCCGATCCCGAGCGTGGAGGATTCTGCGTTCCTCAGGAGTCGGCATTCCAAAGGGATTTACCACTCCGTCAACAAAAAACGGCCACGCCACGAAACAAATTGCAGATACACAACGACCTAGTGCAGTCAACTGTCCGTAAATGTCATCTACATCTGTACGCCACAAGTGGCTGAACATGCTCTACGCACCCACTTTTATGAAGTAAAGAGTAATGTGGAATTTTGGTTCCGATTGCACGCATTTCAGGCATTCGTGACGTGTTTATCTTTATAAAGCTTCCGAAATAAAAATTAATACAATATCAAATAAACACTGTCGCGTGCCGATACTGTCGGTACTCGTGCTATTACAGTCACCAGCACATGTTTACCTCCCACTATAATCCCGGGTGCCTTAAGCGGGGCATAAAGAAGCATCCCACTAGGCTACTGTGGTAACTTCCACATACAAACAAAAATATATAACAGTGTCATCTAGCGAAGATACATTGAACTACGAATAACGAAGATACATCGAAAAACGAATGATAATGAGCTACGAAGCAACTACTAATCCTGTATCGTGAAATAGAGATTCGCATGGCAAATTAGCATATATACAAACATCCCAACATAAAACGTCCGACCGTGGCCCGCCAGGCATGATCACCTCACCCGGTCGGAGAATCCTCCCTTTGCGTCGGAGGGACATGACGCTCGCCCCTCCACAGCTACCATAGTGTGGGTCACTATACTGCATTGTCGACATTCGCAATGAGTATGGTCACACCATTCTTGGATTTTATTCATGCTTTCCATTAGGCAGAGTAGGGTCACTTTGGTAGGCTTTCATGGAAAAACAAAACCATCACCGAAATCAGGAGATATTTTTCCCTAGTATACACTGAATAGAACTGTTTAAATACCCTTGTATGTAGAAGGAATAGAACACAAGTATACAGACAGTGCAGCAATGAGTGCTCGGAAGTTTCATAAGCGGCGAGTATGAAGAGTGGAAGATTCGTAAGCTATATCCGTAACTTTACATGTGAATAAAAAGACAGCTTATTGCGGCCGTTTTGAATGTTTCAAAAATTGAATTAATCAAATCAGAAGCGTGTCAATAATTGTTTGAAGAAGGTTTAGCTCTGACAGTAGTGAAAAAGAGCCGAGTGAAGTAACAACTAAATGTATTTGAAGTTCAATCTTGATTTATTACATGTTAACTTATTTTCGTAACGTCTACTGATGAGCTTACATTTATAATTTTTAGTTTTGATGCTCAGGTTTATTGTAACAAATAATGTAATAATTACGTTTGTATTCGTTTCTGCGGCGATTACTTGTGCGAAGATTCATATTGTTTCGAGCTTTGTTCAAATTTTTACGACATTTAAGTAGTTTAACATATCAGTCGATACCTCAAGACGATTGTTTAACTTCTTTTCTTTTACTTTTACAATATATGTAAACGCTATACTTCTTTACTGACGAAAAAGTACTTTTGCTGAAACATTGTTGTCTCAGACGTTAACATTTGATTTTATTGACCGTCAACCTTATTGTAGTTTGAAAACTCATTTGTTTAATAATATCGAGACTAGAATAAGACAGGTAACAATTAAACTTAGAACAAGAACGATTGGCCTCGGGGAACCATCTTGATGAATACAAATATTTATTGAAATGCAATGACAAGTGAAAAGGTCACTGTAAGATGTTTGTATCAAAAAAGCAAATATCAAAGAAAAAGCACAAAAAACGCCTTGCTTCAGAAATACTTGACTGCTTAATATGAAAAACAAAATTTCCTAACTCTCGGGAGAAATATTACATCTTTAAACTTGTCTAAAGCACAAAGCTTAGTGACTACATATTAGTGTAAATATTAATGTAAAATAGATGTAGAGGTTTCTTTTTATATACATGTATGAGACCAAACGAAAACTCACTTAAGTATCAAAGTTTTATATAAATAAGTTCACCAATGACGTAATTCTGAAGTTACAAAAATACAACCCAATGAGAAAGTTCTTCTGCTTTTGGAGTTGATTTGAAATGTAACAAGAAACTGTGGGTCTCATATATAATCAAATGAAAATGAAAGCCACAAACCACCAGGAGACCAAATACGCGAGTAGAAACTCTCATTGTTTTTAAACAGGTAATCGACCACGTAACGTTAAGCTGCGCCTGACCTAATATGCATTTGGCTGGTTTTCTCTTTTAATAATTAATAATATAACTGTTCAACTCTTTTTGAGGTTGTATTTTTGGTTATGGCTTTTTAAAGCTACGACGCTTTTGAATAGACGCAAAGTACAAATTGTTTCAAAACAAACCCAATTATTATGGTTCTAATTACAGTTTTCTGTAACTATCGCTTCTTATTGGCAATGACTGCCTTTCTGTTTTGTGAAATTTCTAGTTTACGATTACAACTTAACATAAGTTATTCATAAAGAAATAGTGTTGGGGTCGTAAGGTTGTTATCGTGAAATCCATGTTTTGTTGATGTCTTCCAACATTCAAAATAAATTGAGCTAAACGTGTAACCATTAACACGGTTTGCACTTGAGGTAACTCTCGTCGCATATTTGATAGATGAACTATATCAGCTCTTCCTCTCGTCACTGCGATGAACACTATAAAACGACAATAGTTTTCACAGTCAAGCTAAAGTTTAACAATAATACGTACTACGTAATAATCTAATACGCAAATTTAACACAGAAGAAAATATATTGAATGTACTTAAATACTGGACAAGTCAGTTACATCATGATAATATACTCGTAGCCGATTAGGCCATGATGACATCTCAACGGAGAGCAGTCAAATACGCAGGATATACCTGCTGTAGTGCGCAAGAGTATGCGCAAACGTAGAGTGCACTTCACTCACTTTCAGAATCCAATGGGACGGCTATCGGACACGAGCAGAGTGGGTGCGTGACCGACGGCTTTACGTGCTCTCAGAGGCACGGGAATAAAGCTTTGAACTTCTAAACTTCAACTTACAAACACCAGGCTGTTATTTAGCAGTTCTATAATCAGAAAAACTCAAAAACTCTTTGGCCTAACCAGGAATCGAATCCAAGACCACCTGATCGATTGTCACCTACACAAAGTACTACCACGTAGATCAACGATGCAGTCATAATAAGTTCGTTACAACTGTTGTCCATTGAAGGTAAATCGAATTGGCAATGGAAGAAAGTATTATTTTATACAACATGTATTATAGAACACACGTTGTTTTATTTTAATAATTTGTTTTAGTATTTTACTCTTACCTGCCAACAAGCTCCCAAAGTCCTCCTGTACACCAGTGGATCACATCACACCTCAAAAAGGATACCCTTCTTCTAGATCCAACTGCATCCAGCCGCGTGACCGAGTTACAAACACCACCAACCTCGAACATATCTGGCAAAAAGAAATGAAATTTCTATATTTTCTTTATAGAAACCTACCAAAGTGACTTTATTCTGCCTGATGGAAAGCATGAATAGAATCCAAGAGTGGTGGTCGGCGTACTCACTGCGAATGAAGACAGTGCAGTATGGCGACCCACGCTATGGTGGCCTAGTGGTTAAATAAAATCACAGGTTACAAATACTGCAACAGGCTTAACACGTAATTTAAAATTATAAATACTAAAGACAGCGTACATGTACAAAGGTGCCTATGTATAAAAACCTTTCTATAAAATAAAATCTTATCAAAACATAGATAATCCAATAAAAGTCAAATATCTCTCGCTAAGCTTGAAGTGTGTCTTACAAAATTATTTCGAAACGAACTGACATCTGTCACATTTAATTTATGACGTAAAATTTAATTTCGGCAATTTGTCAACGGTCTTTTAGTTAAATAAACTTCTACGTTTCAATTAAAAACACATATTAGATGTAAATAAACTACTTGGAAACATGAAAGCCTTACATAAAACATTCATCTGTCTACTAGAGAGTACCTGTGTTTAAGTTTATGTTGAGTCTCTGCGCGATTGAATTTTACACAACAAGCTAAAAACCAAAATGAACAAGAGCAAACCCTCTAATAATAAAACCCGACACGTTTCAAGAAAGAACTGTGTTCATTCACAGCTCTCGTTTACCACAAAAAAGCTGAAACAAACTCTAAACGATGCAGAAATGAAATTATACGTAAACCTAATAGACATTATAGCGTTACGACATATCGAACAAATTCAACACTTCAATACTTGCATGCTCGGTATTAAAGTCACTTGAGCTTTTAGTTCACTATTTAATTAGAATTGACCTGACCAGTTTCATTGTATTATCTTCTTCCTACCCTATATAATTACCAACATTACTAATTCAACAGATTTCATCTGAATACCACAGCAGTTCCCGGATCCCTCCTATTGCAGGCGCAGAGTGACACACCGTGTGATTTTAGTTGGTCCTATTCCGACACACCACCCCGCCATAGACCCTGCTGGGGTGACTGACCGTGGGTATTTCCAAACGTTTGTCAGTATATTTGAGGTACCGACTTCCCAATAACGATTGCCATAGATGTTTATATCAACCGGGATTGACTGCTGAACGTGCCCTTTTATGTAAGGGCGAAACACCACCAACTTTCATATTATTAGTCATTTCGACTGTAATTAGGCATTTCTTGTAAGAGAAAACTCAGTAAAACGTGGGCCCGAAGCGGTAATTGAACCTGAGACCTCTTAGACTCGCTAGACCAACGAGGTAGTGCCTATTGTATTATCAAAGATTACAATTGTTTTTTTACCATTAACATCCATGTCTAAGCGTGGGTATTTAGAAATAATAAAATTCACCCCGAAAATGGAACAATTTTTGCATCTCTAAAACCAACAATACTACTTGTCCTACTACGAAAATATATCAATATTAAATTATAACATAAATAAAATAAAAAATATGTATAATATTTGAAGTTAAAATGTATTTTTTTAGTTAAAAAATAAAGTAATAATTATAACGCCACAAATCTTACATACGGCTATACGATTTCCAATCGGGCATAATCTGTACTGTGTTATCACAGTACAGATTATGCCCGATTGGGAATCTGGACTGAATCCAGACTGCTGATAATCATGCTTACATATGTCATATGTATTACATGTGTTACATATGTATGTGTATACATACATATTATAGATAAATTACACGCAGACAGAACAAACCATCATGCTCAACACAATTATTTGTCCTGAGTGGGAATTGAACCCACAACCTTCGCCTTAGCAGTCGAGGTCACTAACCACTAAACCAATAGGTCTGTCGGATTATTCAAAATATAAAAGTTAAAATTAAAAAACACATTATAAACTATTACAATACAATACATACATAAAAGTTATTACATTCATGTGTCCTTAAAATTACGAATTCAATTCTGTTATTTACTGTTATTCTGTTATGTACGTTAAATTGAAACTATATTTCTATGTAAATCAATATAAATTATAATTAAAATTAGTATGTTTTACTTGAAAACGGATTGTTGTTCGTTAGTCTCACTAAAACTCAGGAGTTTGTGAAAGTCCAGGGCAAGTTTAAACGATGTGAAAACAAAACAATAAAACAAGCGGAATACCCTAACATTACGTGTATGACGTAGTGGACGCGGCCTGTTGCAAATAATCTCCTGTTGCTCACCAACTTGTCAAAAAACTTTAGTTCTCTTTTATTTCTCGTCTTAGAACTACAATAGTTTTAAACTATTTTTATGTCAAAACTTCATATAAGGGTGAAAATTAAGAAATAAAAGTAGTTACTTTTAAAACATATAAATATAGGTAGTTTGAAGTCGATATACATATTTAAGCTAATTTTACATATCTCTGTTAATAGATAAAATACTTAAATTGTTTACAAATTAATTAACTGGGCGCAATTATTTACTGTACGGTTACGAGAGGTTATAAAACAAAATGTCACAATTTAAAACTGTTCCTACAATGAAATATAATTAATAATTTAAAACCTTGGGCAAACGTTAATTGATTCGTTTAGAAACAATAAGCTAACAAATATATATTCTATTATTGATAAAAACACAAAATAAATTAGAATGTTACTTTTCTGAAAATGTGGGTAGACACACATCACAATTAATATTATAAGAAAAGTTTAGCGTCATTGTTTTATTATATTAAGGAACCTAAAACATTATGATAAAGCTTTGTAAAGCACAATTAACACACAATAACTTCAAACGGACACAAATATATCATTACAGGTATGTCATACGTAATATTATAATAATGGTTCACAAATTGGGCTTTTAGTGGGTCCCTGACTTTTAGAAATCTATAAATAAAAATGTACCTACGCCACTACACTCTACTTAACTGAAACATATACAAAATAATTATCGTACTGAGATTTGATGTTAATTAACTTTGTCATCAGCTTATTTGACATACCGTAACTAATATTATAAACGCGAATGTGAGGTTGTTTGTCAGGTTCTCACGTAGAAAACAGTAAACCGATTTAAAAATCTGTGTAGTGTCAGCTCCTGTTCATCCCGTGGGTGTCGTAAGAGGCGGCTAAAGGAGTAAATTATGCAGAATAACATCACTCAAAAGAGAATGAAAACTTGATACTAACTATACCAACCCGCCTTGCCAGCCTTGTGCGGGAGCTAAAATCTCCTTTCTAAGGAGAGGCCTATGTCCAGCAGTGGACCATTAAAAGCTATTTATGTGATTTTTCTTGAAAAATCATTTCACCAATGGACAGCTACATTATCAGTGAGTAATATTGGTTACTTCTCACCACAATAGCCGACATACACGCGAGCGGAGCAATGGGCAAACGTAATGATATAAAACATTATTTAAATTAACTTATTTTTTATGAGGAGATTAAAGTGAACCAAAGGTAAAAGCTGAGGGTACCTACAAATTTCTATAAATACATTGTCCTAGGTTAAAGGCTCGCTGTATCTTAAGAGTTATTTATTGAGGTCTACGGATCTGAATGTGAGGTATAAAGGTTATCGATACATGGGTACCTGCTTATGGTCCTCTCTGCGCCTCTGTGACTGACAGGCCAATGCCACAACCAATATGAAGTTTTAACTTCAATTCGTATTAAAATTTGAAGAATGCTGTCGGAGAATCGAAAAAATATTAGACACAGAGAAAACTGTATTGTCTTAGAGAAACAGAAAGTGTGTTGAAAAAAAACAACTTACCTTGAAAATCATGTTTCAACAAATTCCTACCCCTGCCCACTCTACGGACCGGGCAACAATTTAAAGGTTTATGTCTTTCTACATTTTTAAAACTTCTTTTATTTACTCCGGGGTCGCATCGGCGCCAGCAGAACGGACATTGGACGAATACAGACCGCCTCTAACTTTATATATTATCACTTTACTACCTACCCACGTCCTCTTATAATATTTGCTAACGGCTGAGATTTCGAAACGAGCTGAACAACGATATATTTCTTGTAGATGTTGTGAGACAGAACAGATTTGTTTATAGTATGCTCACGAGGATGAAAGTTACAGAAGATGGATGTACAATTACCAGGCGTCTTGGTCCAGTAGTTCGTGATCCCGAATGTTACCAGAGGTCGTGGATTTGATTCTCACCCAGAACAAAGTGTTAATTAGTGCAATCTTTAATTTTTTTCATGTTTCAATGGGTTGACGAACAGGTGCGTCACCCGATGGAAAGTGCTTACCGCCACCCATGAAAGCCTGGTGTTTCGAAGGGTTTGTCGGCTTTGAGTAGTTCTGTAAACTTCTGTGTCTTAGTGTGTATTTCATTTGCATCACTTATATGAATTTAGCTATAATCATATTTTAAATATCACTCATTCAAGACAATACTTGATAAATTGAACTGTAATAGTGCTGCACAAAGTTCACATTCTAAACTTGTGTAATTTACGATCTTTTCTTTTAGCGTAAAAAGAATCCATTTTGTCTTAGACAACAACAAATGTATAAGAAATAATAGTTCGTAAGGTGTTATTGTGATAGTGTATGTGACTGTGCTACTTGGTCTCGGATTCGACTTCCGGGTCGGACCTGTAATGATTTTATTGAGGGTAGTTCTATTTTTCTTAAATGGCAACACTACTCGACCTCGTCACTCTTTTGTGACAACTTCCGGTGAAAGGATTGAGAGTGGTGGGGTTCAAACAGCGTTTTGATAATTAAATCAGGAGCTGGGTTAGTCGTTGGATAACCATCGAGGTGGTAAGATGTCTAAACCATAAAGGATATTCAAATCGGTTCACAATAGACAGACATCGCGTGATGTACTCAAAATAAATAAAACAAACAAATTGAAATTGTCCTCTTGTTTAGGAGTAACATGCACCGCGATATAAAAC
The DNA here is from genome assembly GCA_949316085.1 of Hypercompe scribonia. Classification (NCBI taxonomy): domain Eukaryota; kingdom Metazoa; phylum Arthropoda; class Insecta; order Lepidoptera; family Erebidae; genus Hypercompe; species Hypercompe scribonia. Next base: position 18,221,071 of record OX438983.1, on the reverse strand, counting down.
TCAGTTTTACACAATATATTCTAAAAAAAAAAATTGTCTGTGTCATCTCCGACGCACGACTGAAGTTTACTCCGGTCGTGCGTCGGAGTAAATTCCTATATTTGGACAAAATATTTTTTAGAACAGTTACATCTATGAAGTAAGGCCAACATTATTACAGAGCGCGATAAACAGTCACATTTTAAAATTAATGAATAATGTACAGAATCATTAATATTACGCTAGATGGCGCTATTTTTGAATAACTATCTAAATTTAAACGCGACCATTACACTAAAATAATTGGACTTTTTAAATGTAAAGTAATCATTATTTAAATAAAATTGAAATCAGTTTACTTAATTGTTCCATTTTATGTCAATAGAGGTGCTGCAGTTGAATTAAAACACTTTATCGGCAAGTTGAATTATAATATCTTATCATCATCATCACCATCATCATTTCAACAGCCTTCAGTAGCCCACATTAATTATGGTGCCTACATAATAATAAACAACAAACCAAGGGACAAGACACATAGTCAAGACCGTAGATAAATAGTGTCTTGATCTGAAAATCTTGTTGTTCTAACAATATTTGTATCAACGTATGGTTAGTTATTTGTTACGGTTCTGTTTAAGACCCTGGTTGTATCCCTCTTTGAATCTTATTAACGTATATGTACGTAGATTCAGGTTTACGATGTCAATATTAGAATGTCAGACATTTCAGTTACGATATAACTTATAAGAGTTAAACTATTTTATCTTGTATATATTTTTAAGAACGACATGTTGTTGTAAAACATTGTTACGCTTTCATGCCTAAACTGCTAAACCAATTAAAAGAAATTTCAGCATTGGAAAGTATCAGTGAATTTACTTCTACGATCTATTTATTGCCCGAGATATATACCATAGCCACGGGCGGAGCCCGTTTCTTATGTGACTTGTATATTTTCAAGGCCCAACATGGACTGCTGGACCTCCAAAAATTCTTCCAACTATAAGACGTCTTCTTAAATCTTCATAGGTCTTAGTTGTCTATATACTAAAAATGTTCATGTGTGAACAATGATAGCCTGTATTTAAATTGAACATGACATCTATTGCTGGATGGATCAACTACGTTAGGAATCAGAAGCTCGCAGCCGTTATCGTAACACTACCATGACAGTACCTCGTACACAAACTACATATTAAATGCAAAAAATAATGTCGTTGTGTTTCTTTATAAGTTTTGTTTGGTATATCTGACAGCTGATGAACAATTTAAAGAAATTCTTGAGACAACATAACATTTTGAAATTGTTCTTGAAGGAGTTATATTTAACTGTGCTTTATGTACGTATGCAGTCGAAATGTGAGTAAAAGTCTAAAACAAACTTATCAAAACATATTCCACCGTAAACGGTTATTATATAAGCAGACATCCGGGAATCTTGTTGAGGCTGCAGAACCTCGCTATTAGATCAAACACATGGATTGATCATGGCACCTAAGTGGGTTTAAACGTTTTTCTATGATTGCAACAAAACAGTATGAGAGCACCTTTGCTTTCGCGTTGTTTTTCTGCAATTGTCTGTGTGATATACACTTTAAATGTAAAGTGTAAAACAAGAAATTTAGATATCGTGATATTATATAAAACGTTTGACATGTAGTGCAAGGTGGTGGAACTAAATTAAATGCGAGACGAATTAAAATTTAGTACCAATTTCAATTGCCAAGATTAGAATTTAATAAATTGGGGTTGGGATAATAACAGGGGTGTATTAGTGTATGTGTCATTCACTGTAAAATTCAGGTACTGTCGTATTATTATTGCTAGGTATATTGTCATGTTTTCTTAGCTGACGTCGTCTAGGTTCAGTAAGAATATGTTTGAACATTGACGACTACTCGTCGTACGAGTATTTCACTTAAATTAATTTACAGTCTCAGCTAAACGAGACACGGGACTGGATCACAAAAATCACGTTAACCTAGTATACATAGTTAAACGTATAACCATAGTCTACACTATCAATATTATTATTGTGATTTTTGGCATCAAATCATACATCTAGTGCAAAACAGCGGCACTAAGATGTGTTTAACGAGGGCTTCCCCGAACCTTCAGTGGTATAACTTTATCAACATTAGTGTTTTGATCCGAAAATATTGTTGTTGTTGTACTCCTAAACATGCAGTCTTCTTCTAATATTTTCGTAGGTCATAGTTGCCTGCAATGATGGCCTGTATTTAAATTGAACAGTGACATCTATTGCTGGATGGATCAACTACTTTAGGAATCAGAAGCTCGCAGCCGTCATTGTAACACTGCTAAGATTGTATCTCGTACACAAACTACAAATATAACACAGAAACTGTCGAAGTTTTGTACACTATATTTGATAACTGGTGATTAAGAAGTTGACTGGAATATCAGTTTTCAATGTTAAATAGTTTTATTTAGATCAATCTAAAGTGACAGTACCTGTGCTGTCGTGTTTCGTTGGTGACTGCGAAACTGGAAACCCATTGATGCAGGATGTGTGAAATACAATGCCACGATGTCTGTCATGTCGTGGCGTGAAAAAGCATCTTATTAGGCTACCATAGTGTGGGTCACTGCATTGTATGCATTCGCAATGAGTATGGTGAACACAACTCTTGGATTTTATTCATGCTTTCCATCAGGCAGAGCAGAGTCACTTAGGCAGGTTCTTAAAATAAAGAAAGAACTTTTGCATGTATTATTCAAGAAGAGAGAAAAAGATGGTGGGAAAAAGGATCATAAATAATCTAAGTGATCTAGCTAAATAAATGAAATATACATAAAATAATTTCAGATAAAGTTGCACTTTTAGATTATATTTGTTGGTAGTTTAGTATACTGTTGTCATAAAGGTAGTTTACTAACTATAACATTTGATGGTGGTTTCGCCAATGCGTATGTTAATTATAGCCTTAACTATAATGTCTATTTCGTTTGACTTTCCTAAAACAAAGAGTATCTCGAAGCAAAATTTCGTTAAAATTAGTTCAATGGTTGTTATAGTATAGAAGTCTATTGGGGTGCTTGGCTAGAAAACCTCCATGTGGTGCACCCTGGTAACGTTGGAGATGGGGTTCATCACTGCCAACGGCTAATATTCTAGCACGAAGAGGAAACCATTTCTTCGGCAATTCGGCCGAGACTTGGTCCAACAGAGCGGGCGTGTTCGTCGGATCCTCTGTTGGTTCTTCGCTCTTCGGAGCATTGAGGAGGAAACCCCCGGTAAAAAATCACGATGGTGGGACCCTTTCTAGGGTCGGAGTTCCTCCGCTCAGCGGTGGAAAAGTTAGGACGGGCTCGGCGTGCACTTACACTGCCACCGAGCAGGCGTCAGGAGACGTAGTCTCCTTGCCACCGTTGACATATCGTAGTCCCGAGTTGGAGTTGTGCGGCGGGTAACAAGCCCGCCAATCATCAGATTGGGCAGGGGGGCTGCAAACCTCCTCGCGATTCTCGGCGCATATTGGGTGCTAGCCAGTCGGCCCAGGCTGCCTCCGATGCCGTTCGCACGTCGACATCGTCGCCCATGGAGGAGGCTGTAGAGACAGTCCAGTAATGGACCAAGTCTCCAGCCTCCTAGTCCAGACGAACTTGAACCACTGTGCTGCGGCGCAGGACCTTTTCCTGCAAACCATAGCACAGTGGTCAATTGGTGTTGCCGTAGCCGCGGAGCCCTATTATGTTCCTCCCCGTCCAAACTGGTTGGGTGACCGGGACGGTTCCGTGGCAGTCGTCGGCTCCACGGTGGCTCATTCCCCGCCCTTGTCGCTAAGAGACAAGGGCACTGGATATGTTGCTGCCGAGTGGGGGGGGATCACTGTATATGGTGTATACTTCTCCCCCAACCGGAGTTTGAACGGCTTCGAGGTTTTCCTTAACAACTTGGAAACCTCGATGCGGCGTCTAACGTCTGGGCACGTCTTAGTGCTGGGGGACTTCAACGCAAAGTCCATTGCGTGGGGTTCCCCCAGGACGGACGCTAGGGGCGAGGCCGTAGAGGAGTGGGCGGCCTCGGTGGGCCTCTGTCTACTGAACAGAGGATCCACCAACACGTGCGTGCGACAGCAGGGAGGGTCGATAGTGGACCTTTTGTTCGCTACCCCTGCCCTCGCCGCACGAGTAAGGAACTGGCGCGTCCTGGAAGAAGTTGTGACGCTCTCGGATCACCTCTACATCCGATTTGAGCTCTCCCGGACCCAGGACCCCAGTAGGGGTCACGCGGCACGGCGTTCTTCTCGCTTTCCGCGGTGGGCTGTAGCCAAATTAAATAGGGACCTACTAGAGGAGGCGGCCATCGTTCACTCTTGGCTGTCTCCGCAGGCCCCGACCGAGGAGGTCGACATGGGGGCTGGTCGCTTCCGTGATGCCATTGCGCAGATCGGTGATGCGGCCATGCCCCGCATCCGAGATTGTCGGCCTCCACGGAAGGAGGTTTACTGGTGGTCCCAGGAGATGGCAGACCTCCGCGCGGCCTCTACTCGTGCCCGGAGGTCCTACACCGGTGGTCGGCGGCGACACCGCGAAGAAGGCGAGGAGGACCGGTTTCATGAGGAGTATCGAGACACGCGGAAAACTCTGAAGCTGGCCATCAGCCGCGCCAAAGAAATTAAGAGAAAGGAAATGCTGGAGGGTCTCGATCGTGACCCCTGGGGTCGCCATTATCGTGCGGCGCGGCAAAAGCTCCGCGCGTCGGGCCCCCCCCTTACAGAGACCCTCCAGCCCAGCTTCCTGCGGGAAGTGGTCGAGGGCCTTTTCCCGCAGCGGGTGTATCACACACCCCCGTCGATGGTCTTCATGGCCGGAGACGACAGGGGAAACGAGGACAATGTTCCGCCCGTCAGGGAATCAGAGGTGGGGGCGGTTGTTCTACGGATCCGCTCTAAGAACACCGCCCCTGGGCCAGACGGGATACCTGCCCGTGTGCTGGCCCGTGCCCTCGAACGCATGTCGGACCGCCTCAGGGAGATCTTGGACGCTAGCTTGTCGTCCGGACGCTTCCCTGAGTGCTGGAAAAGCAGGAAGCTGGTCCTATTAAGGAAGCCGGGACGGCCTGCCGATTCAGTGGCGGCCTATAGGCCCATTGTGCTGCTGGACGAGGCGGGTAAACTGTTTGAGAGGATACTCTCTGCCCGCATCGTCCGGCACCTCGCAGAGGTGCCGGACGATGCGCCGTATTTATAGTTTTGACTAGGATGCGTTCAAGACCTAAAAAAATGAAACTTACTAACTATACCACGCCCCCATATGTTTACTAATTCAAAATACAACAATCAATACACACTACTACAGCTCAATCTCTAATTCACAATTTGATTAACTCAACAGCCGAAACCACACGACCTCGCTTTTTTCTTTTTTTTTAACGTGTGGAAACCCCCTCGGGCCGTCACCCCACCGGGGTTTACGGCGGGGCGGTGTGTCGGAATCGGACCGACTAAAACCACACGGTGTGCCACTCTGCGCCTGAGATAGGAGGGATCCGGGAACCGCTGCTATTACGACATCCAGATCCCTCCTAGCGCCTGCCCGCTACCTCGGGCACCATCTGCGGATAAACTCTCTATTTTAGGCGACGTACGGCACATGCGGACGTCGCCTCCTCGCGGCTGGCCATTGTAGCGGATGGAGGGGAAAACCCGTCCCGTCCACCCGCGGCCACACTCAAGGCGGCATGAGGCGCTGGTATGCGCGCCTCCGCTGCCCGGCTCACCGGCGGCGAATTGGGTCCGAGTCGATATCGTCCTCCCGGGCCTTCTCCGCCGCCTCCTTCCGCAAAATTACGTCTTCGCAGAAGGTTGCGACTGCGGTAAAACAACTGTCGCTACCGACCATGGAGCGTATTACGGCCGGTAGCGAGAGATCTCCTCCAATAACTGCAGTGAGGACCCCACGCTGCGCCGCCCAGGCGGAACATACCGCCAGCGTGTGCTGAGCCGAGTCTTTACTGCAGTCGCAGTGGTGACAGGCGGGACTCAATTCCCTCCTGGTGACCGAGTGCAGATACTTCCCGAAGCAACTGTGCCCGGAAAGAATCTGCGTCAGTCGGAAGGAAAGGGTCCCGTGCTGCCGCCCTGCCCACTCGGCGATGACCGGCTGGAGAGCCTCAACGGCGGCAAAGCCAGCACGTGGAGCCTCCAGCCGGGACGACCAACGAGCCATCGTGGCTCGACGAGCGGCCTCTCGCCACTCGCGTATCTCTTCGGGCGGGGGCCGTATGCCGCTTCCCGCCCGGAAGTCAGCCGTTCGCCGATATACTTCGGGGAGCACTTTCGCCTCCGATTCCAACGGGGGAGTTTCAGCCAAGGCGCACGCCGCCTCCGTCGATACGGTGCGGTAACTGCGTATGGCTCTAACCACCAATATCGTCTGAGACCGCCAGAGGCGAGCCCTATTCTGGTCGGTCAGAGCAGCCGCCCACACCGGTGCACCATACAGGGTCACTGACCGGACAACCCCCGTGTATAACCGTCTCGTCGCGACGCTGGCTCCACCCAAATTGGGCAAAAAGTCGCCCAAGGGCAGAAGCAGCGCCGACCAGCTTTGGAGTAAGATGTCGAAAGTGTTCGTCGAAGAGCCACCTGCCGTCGAGGATCAGACCCAGATGAAGTATCTGGGCCTGAACCGGTACGAGGACAGAATTGACTATGATAAAGGCGCCGGATGGTGGACCACGACGGGGCTCATGAAACAAAAGGGCCTCCGTCTTGTCCAGCGCCACCCGCAAACCCAGCACCTTAATATGCCTGATCACCAGAGAGACACCCGTGGTGACCAGGCACGCCGCCTTTTGAAAATTCGTCCCCCGGGCTGTGACCAATGTGTTATCTGCGTAACAAATTACACCCAGCCCGGGTGCAAGACGACCTCGAAGGGCCCAGTCGTATCTCATATTCCACAGGAGTGCTCCGAGAACAGACTCCTGTGGAACACCGCAGGACATGGGCCACCGCCTCAGAATACCATCTCGGTCCTCATCCATGACGGTACGCTCCTCAAGATAGTCTGCCACAAGCCGCCTCAGGTACTCTGGCACCCCGTGGTAGTGGAGTGCTTCCCTGATGCAGCTAAATGCAGACTATTAAATGCGTTGGCGATATCTAACGACATCGCCAACAGTACGCCGCCACAGCTTACCGCTTCTTCGGTAACGGCCCTCAGGCGCAACACAGCATCGACTGTCGAACGCCCCGCTCGAAAACTAAATTGGGCGTCCGACAGATCGGGGCCCTCGCAGAGGTGCCGGACGATGCCGGCAAAGAGTATCCTCTCAAACAATTTAACCGCCTTGTCCAGCAACACAATGGGCCTATAGACCGCTACCGAATCTTTGCCAGCACTCAGGGAAGCGTTCGGACGACAAGCTAGCATCCAGGATCTCCCTGAGGTGGTCCGACATGTGTTCCAGGGCTCGGGCTAGCAGTCGGGCCCATCGTCTCCGATCATGAAGGCCGTCGACGGGGGTGTATGCTCCAAATACTGCGGGAAAAGGCTCTCTACCACTTCCTGCAGGAAGCTGGGCTGGAGCGTTTCTGTAAGGGGGAGGGGGGGTGACGTGCAGAGCTTTTGTCGCACCGCACGATAAGGGTGACCCCAGGGGTCACGATCGAGACCCACTAGCATTTCCTTTCTTTTAATTTCTTGGGCGCGGCTGAAGGCCAGCTTCAGAGTTTTCCGCACCTCTCGCTACTCCTCATGAAGCTGGTCCTGCTCGCCTTCTTCGCGGTGTCGCCACCGATTACGGGTGTATGACCTGGCACGTGTACAAGCCGCACGGAGGTCCACCAGCTCCTAGGACCACCAGTAAACCACCTTCCGTGGAGGCCGACAACCTCGGATGCGGCCATACCCCATCGCAGATCTGCGTAAACGCATCGAGGAAGCGATCAGCCCCCATGTCAACCTCCTCGGCCGGGGTCTGTGGAGACAGCCAAGAGTGAATGATGGCCGCCTCCTCTAGTAGGTCCCTATTTAGTTTGAGTACAGTCCACCGTGGCGAGAGGAACGCCTCGCCGCGTGACCCCCGCTGGGGTCCTGGGTCCGGGCGAGCTCAAATCGGATGTAAAGGTGATTAGAGAGCGTCTCAACCTCTTCCAGGACGCACCAGTTCCTTACTCGTGCGGCAAGGACAGGGGTAGCGAACGAAAGAACCTCTATCGACTCCTCCTGCTGTCGCACGCACGTGTTGGTGGAGCCTCTGTTTAATAAACAGAGGCCCACCGAGGCCGCCCACTCCTCTACGGACTCGCTTCTAGCGTCCGTTCTGGGGGAACCCCACGCAATGGATTTTGAGTTGAAATCTCCCAGCACTAGGACGTGCCCAGACGTTAGTCGCCGCATCCAGGCTTCCAAGTTGTTAAGGAAAACCTCGAAGTCGCTCACACTCCGGCTTACTTGAAACAAACCCTATTCCAGCCCGTCTGGTCAGCGTGGTATAGTAGGATACAACCTCCTTGCTAAGGAGAGGCCAATGTCCAGCAGTGGACTGTAAAAGGCTGTTGATGATGATGATGATGACATTAACAGGCTCGGTGGCGCAGCGGTAGTAAATGCGACTGCTGTGCGTTCTCGGGTTCGATTCCCAGGTCGGACCAAATGTTTCTATGATCTACAAATGTTTGTTTCGAAGTTTTGATGTTTTCTATGTATAATATGTATGTATTAACAAACAATACTTAAGTGTTCTATCAGTCAGTCTAGTTATCATAGCACAAGCTCTCCTTAGTTCGAAGCTGGATGACGTTGTGTCAAATGTCATATTTAGTATTATTTATTAATACAAGCTTTTATAACTATTACGAATTAAATCAAGTAAATATTTAAATATATTGTTCAATTGGGTAGTCAAAAACAGTGATGTAACAATTTTTTTATTAATTCATTTTGATACAAAATCTGTCATTTTGACACCAAACTGTCATTTTGACAGACAATAAAAATTAACTAATTAAAGTAAATTATCTTGGTACTTTTGACGTCGTCAGGAATCCTGTTCGTCGTGCAATCTGTTTCCGCTTCTGGTAATGTTTCTTCATCACCCTTTCGGAGTCTGATTTTCTCCCCCTCATTGTGAACTCAAGTTGATTGTTGCCACCAGCATTAGTGACCATAGAGAACCCTTCTTTGGCCAATCGTCCACCTAAACTAGCTTTATTTGTCCTCGTTATATGTCTAACTATGAATAGAATAGAAAAAGAATTGCTTGGAGTTTTACTAAGCTCATAATTTTTTTCTACTCCAGCTTTCGAATCTTCTATCTGCGCTTTACTCTTTGTTACAATGTTAGTGCTGCTTTTTGACTTCCTTTGCCCAGGATCTGTCATCAGCACTCACATCGTATAGTTCTTTTTCCGAGTCCTTATCTTCATTTTCGTCCACCTAAATAAACAATTGGATATAAATAGTGGTAGGAGGAGGGCCGGCTAGACCAGAGCAGTACCTTCCCACAGAAGATCAAGCTAAAGCGACAGCATCTGTACTGGCGTGTTGTATTGGTGAGTGCAAAACCGGAGGCCCATTGATGCAGGGGTCACAGTTATCGTGGTAAGTGTATGTAATACAATGCCACGATGACTGTCATGTCTTATACGTCCTCAAGTGAGGCGCAAAAAAGTATCTCACTAAGCCACCATAGCGTGCACCATACTGCACTGTCTTTATTCACAGTGAGTATGGCGACGATCGCTCTTGGATTCTGTTCATGCTTTCCATCAGGCAGAACAGAGTCACTTTGGCAGGCTCTTAAAATTTATAATAAGATAACCATTTTTAATGGCCTAAATGACTTGATAAAAATTCTGTATATTTTAACTAATGTCTTATCATTTTAGTCATAAATTATATTAATAATGAGTCCCGCCGATTTCAGCTCGGCCGTACTACCTCATATACCCAAAGCGACAGCACCCGGGCTGCAGTCTTTCGTTAGTGAGTGCGATACCGGAGGCCCATTGATGCAGGGGTCACAGTTATCGTAGTAAGTGTAGGAATATTCATCCCGTGGGTGTCGTAAGAGTTGACTAAGGGTGGAAATTATGCCTATGTCCAGCAGTGGACTGGCTGTTGATGGTGATACTACAATGGGTTCACACTAAACTTTTCTTTATGGAAACCTACAAGATTACCCAACTTAGGCTTCGCTAGCAGCAAATTTTGTACGAGACGTTGTGTTTTTACTCCGTGGGCTTGTGTACTCACCTGATCATCCTTTAACGGTTCTAAAATATTGGCGCTACTTGAGAGTTTGTTAGTGTGTGGAAGGGTGAGTACATGATGATTGAGTTGGGTTGAACTTCAGTAACCCTACTTCAGTCTAGGAGTTAAAACTTCAGGTAATCGCTTCACACACAACCACCAATTACGACACAGTAGCTTAGTCAGAGAAATAAAATTACTATAAGCTACTATAGCTTTATTTCTCTGACGCGGGCCACCGAAACGCGAGAAGAAACAAATTAGGTATCGCTTGCTACAGACGTGAAAATAGCGTGTACCTACCGACTGTTTTATTATACACTCAAAACAGGACTGCCAGTTATTACTGATGCCGCATCCTACGTGCGACCAGGCAGAATCATAACTGTGCGCTACTCGACTAACTGTACTGGCCGCGCCCGCCACGATATCAATGACAAAGCCACCAAAACGCAAACAATTTGGATGCTAGAGATATTAATTCCGTTTGAATATTTACCTCCATAGTTTCAGCCACTGGTGATTGATTTTTGTCCTCTTTCTAGATAGAACTGGATTAACAAGGCGATACTCTTCGGCATCTCAGTTAACTTCGAAATCTGGGTTTCAAATAGTGCCTGAAGGAAAACACATTACGAAATAAGTCACACGAACATATGGACAGACAAAGACACAAAGACATAGTTAAAGTGTTACGTTAACTAACCTTAAATCTGTCGTCTTTGAGCAATTTTTTGGATTGTTATTTCTTTTTGCCGTCGTCCAACATAAGTTCAGACGCCAGGTCTCTATTGACTTTCGGTAAGTTGTCATCGACTTTGATTCTAGATAGCCTCTCCTGTTCAATCTTCTCTCTGATTTTGCGCTTTTTGTATGCCTCAAATGCGAACGATTCCGCTACGGACTTCGCTCTTTTATACAACCGTACATCCACAAAGTATCTGAAAATTTAAAAGAAATACAATGAATGATATTCTCGCCCATTACAAATAGGTTGTTAATATTATAGATTATGAGGACGTATTCCCAGCCGATTTCGGCCACATTGCCCAGTCTCAACAGAGACCCATCCTCTTCGTTCCTCTACAGGACAACTCGTGCTGGCCTTGGAAGTCACCGTTTCAGAATGGAAGACATACACTTCTGAACTAAACGGTTCAACTCTTCCTTCCTGTGCAAATCAGTTAAAGTCTGGAATTCATTACCAGTGCACGTGTTTCCCTTCCACTACGAGCCTGGGTCCTTTAAGCGGAGCGTGAATAAGCATCTCACTAGGCCACCATAGCGTGGGTGGCGACGATCGCTCTTGGATTCTGTTTATGCTTTCCATCAGGCAGAACAGAGTCACTTTGGTAGGCTTCTAGAAAAAAAAAGATCAGCCAACTATGCTGGTGATATTGTAGTGCACGAGTGTGTTCAAAAACAGGTGCACTCTCTGTACCTTCACTCTCATGATCCGATGAGACGGCTATTAGACCCGACCGGGGAGAGATCAGGCGCAGAACCGACGGCTTTACGTGCTCTCTGAAGCATGAACTTTAAGGCCCTAACTTCAAAAGCCGGACAGAAAAACTCAATTACATTTTTTGACACGGCAATCGAACCCGAGATCTCTGGATCAGCATTCGCATACGCTAATACGCTCGTCTCGACAAGATATTTTTTTTTAAAAATAGCAACGTCCGCACTATGAATAAATCAATATACAAGAAACGACACAAAGAATACCCACACTCAGAACAACGATTTATGGATCACACAAAGTGTTGTCCCGTGTGGGTTTTGAACCCACAACACTTAGCAAAGTAGAGAGCGGCGTGGCGACCGCTTCAACCACTTTTTTTTTTTTTTTTTTTTTTTTTTTTTTAACGTGTGGAAACCCCCTCGGGCCGTCACCCCACCGGGGTTTACGGCGGGGTGGTGTGTCGGAATCGGACCGACTAAAACCACACGGTGTGCCACTCTGCGCCTGACATAGGAGGGACCGGGAACAGCTGTTATTACGACATCCAAATCCCTCCTAGCGCCTGCCCGCTCACACGGGCACCATCTGCGGATAAGACTCTCCTTTTAGGCGACGTACGGCACACGCGGACGTCACCTCCTCGCGGCTGGCCACTATAGCGGATGGAGGGGAAAACCCGTCCCGTCCATCCGCGGCCACACTCAAGGCGGCATGAGACGCTGGTAAGCGCGTCTCCGCCGCCCGGTACGCCGGCGGCGAATTGGGTCCGAGTGGAGGTCGTCCTCCCGGGCCTTCTCCGCCGCCTCCTTCCGCGAAATTACGTCTTCGCAGAAGGTTGCAACCGCGGTAAAACAACTGTCGCTACCGGCCATGGAGCGTATGACGGCCGGTAGCGAGAGATCTCCTCCAATAACTGCAGTAAGGACCCCACGCTGCGCCGCCCAAGCGGAACAAACCGCCAGCGTGTGCTGAGCCGAGTCCTCACTGCAGTCGCAGTGGTGACAGGCGGGACTCAATTCCCTCCTGGCGACCGAGTGCAGATACTTCCCGAAGCAACCGTGCCCGGAAAGGACCTGCGTCAGTCGGAAGGAAAGGGTCCCGTGCTGTCGCCCTGCCCACTCGGCGATGACCGGCTGGAGAGCCTCCACGGCGGCAAAGCCAGCACGTGGAGTCTCCAGCCGGGACGACCAACGAGCCATCGTGGCTAGACGAGCGGCCTCTCGCCACTCGCGTATCTCTTCGGGCGGGGGCCGTATGCCGGTACCCGCCCGGAAGTCAGCCGTTCGCCGATAAACTTCGGCGAGCACTTCCGCCTCCAAATCCCACGGGGGTGTTCCTGCCAAGGCGCACGCCGCCTCCGTCGATACGGTGCGGTAACCGCGTATGGCTCTAACCGCCAATATCCTCTGAGGGCGCCAGAGGCGAGCCCTATTCTGGGCGGTCAGAGCCGCCGCCCACACCGGTGCACCATACAGCGCCATTGACCGGACAACCCCCGTGTATAGCCGTCTCGTCGCCACGCTAGCTCCACCCAGATTGGGCAAAAGTCGCCCAAGGGCAGAAGCAGCGCCGACCAGCTTTGGAGAAAGCTGTCGGAAGTGCTCGTCAAAGAGCCACCTGCCGTCGAGGATCAGGCCCAGATACTTCATCTGGGCCTGAACCGGTACGAGGACCGAATTGACTACGATGGAGGCGCCGGAAGGTGGACCACGACGGGGCCCATGGAACAAAAGGGCCTCCGTCTTATCCAGGGCCACCCGCAAACCCAGCGCCTCAATACGCCCGACCACCAGAGAAACTCCCGTGGTGGCCAGGCGTGCTGCCTCTTGAAAGTTCACTCCCCGGGCCGTGACCAATGTGTCATCGGCGTAACAAATTACGCCCAGCCCGGGGGGGAGGCGACCTCGAAGGGCCCAGTCGTACCCCACATTCCACAGGAGTGGTCCTAGGACAGACCCCTGCGGAACACCGCACGACATGAGCCGTCGCCTCAGAACACCGCTTCGGTACCGCTTCAACCACTAGGCCAACCATGCAGACAGTTATAATACCATTAGCAGAGCATTACTGAAGCATAAGCCAAGACTTACTCATGCAAATACGCTGTTAACAAATTTGTTCTCAGCAAGTGATCTAAGCCAAATCATTCAAGTTCTTGTCTAGTTACAAATTTATAATCATCATAATAAGTTGGTGATGGTGAGCTTTCCAGTTCTTAGGTTACAATATCCAAGAAGGCACACCATCTTGGAGCACGTCCTAAAAAAATAGTTCCGTACTCGGTAATCGTACCCGAGGCCTCAAGCACAGCTGTTGCTACCACTTCGCCACTGAGGCAGTCAAAATGTATATAATGAACCACTATAAAATGGGTCATACGGCATTGTCGGCATTCGCAATGAGTATGGTGACCACCATACTTGGCTTCTATTCATGCTTTCCATCAGGTAGATAAAATATTTGACTGTCAATATTGACAGAAGTCGTGATAAGTACAGTTAACCATTTTACTTGAAAAAATTACTCTAAAAACAAATAATTTGGAACCTACTTAATTTACCACGACAAATCACAATGTATTTATAGAATTAAAACTCTCAAGCAGTGCTACTAATATAGTGTAAAAAATTGAAATAAATAAATAAAAATTTAAGACATTTGACACACAACGCCATCTAATTTCAAACTAAGCAGAGCTTGTTCTACGAGTACTGGACAACTGATATATACATATATCTATTTCTGTAAATACATACATGTTATACATAGAAAACACCCTAAATCCAAAACAAATATTTGCTGATCATACAAACATTTAGTGTGATCCGGGAATCGAACCTGAGACCTCCAACTCAGCAGTCGCATACCACCACTGCGCCACCAAAGCAGTCAAAAGTAAGTCAGTTAAATTAAACCCACTTATTAGTATATATATTACTTCAAATCTATGCTAATATTATAAAACTGTAAAGTTTGTTTGTTTGTTTGACCGTGTTAATGTCAGGAAGTAATGGTCCAATTTGAAAGTTTTTTTAGTGATAGTTAGACCAGTTATTGGGGAAGGCTATAGGCTATATATCATCACACTGCAACACAAAAGTAGCTGTGTAGACATAAAAATGTTTTAAAAACGGTGGAAAATTATGCCTTTTGAGAGCATCCATCGCGTGAGCTGCGTAAACGATTAGTTTCGCAAAAATAATGTATGAAACAATTGTTCCTCTTTAAACGTTTTACGAAAAATCTCTGACAGCATGTGTCTATTTTATAAAGTTGGCTCAGTATAACCTTTATAGTAAATAAATATAGTCATATCAACTGCCTATGTGGAGGTAGTTTGGAGTCGATATATTTAAGCTAATTATGAATATCTGAATATATAATCAGTTAAAAGACAAAATACTTAAATTGTACACAAATTAACTGGACGCCATTATATCTTGTCCGTGTGATAACGGATTAAAAAGATAAAGTGTTACCACCCTTATAAATCCCGTGAGTGCGTAAGAGGCGACTAAGGGAACAAACTATTCAGGCAAATATCAATTCAAAACGAAGGCAAACTTAAAACAAACCCTTTTTTTTTTTTTTTAACGTGTGGAAACCCCCACGGGCTGTCACCCCACCGGGGTTTACGGCGGGGCAGTGTGTCGGAATCGGACCGACTGAAACCACACGGTGTGCCACTCTGCGCCTGAGAGAGGAGGGATCCGGGAACAGCTGTTATTACGACATCCTAATCCCTCCTAGCGCCTGCCCGCTTTCGCGGGCGCCATCTGCGGATAAACTCTCCATTTAGGCGACGCCCGGCACACGCACACGTCACCTCCTCGCGGCTGGCCACTATAGCGGATGGAGGGGAAAACCCGTCCACTCCATCCGCGGCCACACTCAAGGCGGCATGAGGCGCTGGTATGCGCGCCTCCGCCGCCCGGCTCGCCGACGGCGAATTGGGTCAGAGTGGATATTGTCCTCCCGGGCCTTCTCCGCCGCCTCCTTCCGCGAAATTACGTCTTCGCAGAAGGTTGCGACCGCGGTAAAACAACTGTCGCTACCGGCCATGGAGCGTATGACGGCCGGTAGCGAGAGATCTCCTCCAATAACTGCAGTGAGGACCCCACGCTGCGCCGCCCAAGCGGAACAAACCGCTAGCGTGTGCTGAGCCGAGTCCTCACTGCAGTCGCAGTGGTGACAGGCGGGACTCAATTCCCTCCTGGCGACCGAGTGCAGATACTTCCCGAAGCAACCGTGCCCGGAAAGGACTTGCGTCAGTCGGAAGGAAAGGGTCCCGTGCTGCCGCCCTGCCCACTCGGCGATGACCGGCTGGAGAGCCTCCACGGTGGCAAAACCAGCACGTGGAGCCTCCAGCCGGGACGACCAACGAGCCATTGTGGCTCGACGAGCGGCCTCTCGCCACTCACGTATCTCTTCAGGCGGAGGCCGTATGCCGCTACGCGCCCGGAAATCAGCCGTCCGCCGATAAACTTCGGCGAGCACTTCCGCCTCCAAATCCCACGGGGGAGTTCCAGCCAAGGCGCACGCCGCCTCCGTCGATACGGTGCGGTAACCGCGTATGGCTCTAACCGCCAATATCCTCTGAGGGCGCCAGAGGCGAGCCCTATTCTGGGCGGTCAGAGCCGCCGCCCACACCGGTGCACCATACAGCGCCATTGACCGGACAACCCCCGTGTATAGCCGTCTCGTCGCGACGCTAGCTCCACCTAGATTGGGCAAAAGTCGCCCAAGGGCAGAAGCAGCGCCGACCAGCTTTGGAGAAAGCTGTCGGAAGTGCTCGTCGAAGAGCCACCTGCCGTCGAGGATCAGGCCCAGATACTTCATCTGAGCCTGAACCGGTACGAGGACCGAATTGACCACGATGGAGGCGCCGGAGGGACCACGACGGGGCCCATGGAACAAAAGGGCCTCCGTCTTGTCCAGGGCCACCCGCAAACCCAGCGCCTCAATTCGCCCGACCACCAGAGAGACGCCCATGGTGGCCAGGCGCGCCGCCTCATGAAAGTTCATCCCCCGGGCCGTGATCAATGTGTCATCTGCGTAACAAAGTACGCCCAGCCCGGGGGGAAGACGACCTCGAAGGGCCCAGTCGTATCCCATGTTCCACAGGAGTGGTCCGAGGACAGACCCCTGTGGAACACCGCACAACATGAGCCGCCGCCTTAGAACACCGTCTCGGTCCTCGTACATGACGGTACGCTCCTCAAGATAGTCTGCCACAAGCCGCCTCAGGTACTTTGGCACCCCGTGGTAGTGGAGTGCTTCCCTGATGCAGCTAAATGGCAGACTATTAAATGCGTTGGCGATGTCCAATGACACCGCCAACAGCACGCCGCCACAGCTCACCGCCTCTTTGGTAACGGCCCTCAGGCGCAGCACGGCATCGACCGTCGAACGCCCCGCCCGAAAACCAAATTGGGCGTCCGACAGATCGGGGCCTACCTCGCGGAGGTGCCGGACGATGCGGGCAGAGAGTATCCTCTCAAACAGTTTACCCGCCTCGTCCAGCAACACGATGGCCCTATAGGCCGCTACCGATTCGGCTGGCCGTCCCGGCTTCCTCAATAGGACCAGCTTCCCGCTTTTCCAGCACTCAGGGAAGCGTCCGGACGCCAAGCTACCGTCCAGAACCTTCCTGAGGCGGTCCGACATGTGCTCAAGGGCTCGGGCCAGCACTCGGGCCGGTATACCGTCCGGCAAGGGGGCGGTGTTCTTAGAGCAGATCCGTAGAACAACCGCCCCTACCTCCGATTCCCTGACGGGCGGAACATCGTCCTCGTTCCCCCCGTCGTCTCCGACCATGAAGGCCATCGACGAGGGTGTGTGTTCCACCCGCTGCGGGAAAAGGCCCTCGACCACTTCCTGCAGGAAGCTGGGCTGGAGTGTCTCTGTAAGGGGGGGGCCCGACGTGCGGAGCTTTTGTCGCGCCGCACGATAAGGGCGGCCCCAGGGGTCACGATCAAGACCCTCCAGCATTTCCTTTCTCTTAATTTCCTTGGCGCGGCTTATGGCCAGCTTCAGAGTTTTCCGCGCCTCTCGGTACTCCTCATGAAGCTGGTCCTCCTCGCCTTCTTCGCGGTGTCGCCGCCGACTACGGGTGTAGGACCTCCGGGCACGAGTACAGGCCGCACGGAGGTCCGCCAACTCCTGGGACCACCAGTAAACCTCCTTCCGTGGAGGCCGGCAACCTCGGATGCGGGGCATGGCCGCATCACAGATTTGCGCAATCGCTTCGCAGAAGCGACCAGCCCCCATGTCGACCTCCTCGGTCGGGGCCTGCGGAGACAGCCAAGAGTGAATAATGGCCGCCTCCTCTAGTAGGTCCCTATTTAATTTGGTTACAGCCCACCGCGGAAAACGAGAAGAACGCCGCGCCGCGTGACCCCTACTGGCGTCCTGGGACCGGGAGAGCTCAAATCGGATATAGAGATGGTCCGAGAGCGTCTCAACCTCTTCCAGGACACGCCAGTTCCTTACTCGTGCGGCGAGGGCAGGGGTAGCGAACGAAAGGTCAACTATCGACCCTCCCTGCTGTGGCAAGCACGTGTTGGTGGAGCCCCTGTTCAGTAAACAGAGGCCCACCGAGGCCGCCCACTCCTCTACGGCCTCGTCCCTAGCGTCCGTCCTGGGGAAACCCCACGCAATGGAGTTTGCGTTGAAGTCCCCCAGCACTAAGACGTGCCCAGACGTTAGACGCCGCATCGAGGTTTCCAAGTTGTTAAGGAAAACCTCGAAGTCGTTTAAACTCCGGTTGGGGGAGAAGTATACACCATATACAGTGATCCCCCCCCACTCGGCAGCAACATATCCAGTGCCCTTGTCTCTTAACGACAAGGGCGGGGAATTAGCCGCCGTGGAGCCAACGACTGCCACGGAACCGTCCCGGTCACCCAACCAGTTTGGACGGGGAGGAACATAATAGGGTTCCGCGGCTACGGCAATACCGATCGACCACTGTGTCATGGTTTGCAGGAAAAGGTCCTGCGCCGCGGCACAGTGGTTCAGGTTCGTCTGGACTAGGAGGTTGGAGACTTGGGTCATTACTCGACCGTCTCTACAACCTCCTCCATGGGCGACGATATCGACGCACGAACGACGTCAGAAGCAGCCTGGGCCGACTGGCTAGCCTCTGACGCCTGCCGAGAATTGCGGGAAGGTTTACAGCCTCCCTGCCCAATCTGGTGATTGGCAGGCTTGTTGTCCGCCGCACATACCGGGCAGTGAGGGGCGGCAGAGCACTCTGCCGCCTTGTGCCCCGGTCGACCGCAGCGGAAACATAAACCGCTGCAGTCAAAACAACTGACGCACTTGGCGCGTGTGTGTCCCGATGCTAGACATTTATAGCATCTCATCGGTTTCGCCGCCAGGACTGTGATCCTAGCGCTCACGAAACCGACGAGTAATCTGCCGACGTCGGCCAAAATTTTGGCCGACGGTACGGGACAGCTGACCCACACTGCGCCAAGTCCTCCTGGACCGAGGCGGATGGTGCCGACCTTGATGTTCTCCACGTTGCAGCCTGTCCTCTCAATAACTGGAGCGCGGACATCCTCAGCCGTTACGGAATCGTCCAGGCCTGAGATACGCAGTTCAGCGCACTTGGTGGGCCTGGCGATTTTAACACCATCAGTGGCTGTAAAAATTCCTCGCAGCTTCTCGGCGAAAGAGTCCGTCGTCTTTGCCCCTTCAGCCCCAGGGAACTCGAGGACCCGAGCTCCCGTCTGGGCAAGGCGCATTCTAACACCCACCAAACTTAAAACAAACCCTATTCCAACCTGTCTGGCCAGCGTGGTATAGTAGGCCTAAACCTCCTTGCTAAGGAAAGGCCTATGTCCAGTAGTGGACTGTATAAGGCTGTTCATAGATATGATAGAATTATTTACTGCACGGTTGCGAAAGGTTGTAAAACAAAATGTCACAATTCAAAACTGCTCCCAGAATGAAATATAATTAATAATTTAAAACCTTGGGCAAACGTTAATTGATTGGTTTAGAAACAATAAGATAACAAATATATATTCTATTATTGACAAAAACACAAAATTAATTAGAATTTTTACTTTTCTGAAAATGTGGGTAGACACACATCACAATTAACATTATAAGAAAAGTTTGACGTCATTGTTTCATTATATTAAGGAACCTAAAACATTATGATAAAGCTTTGTAAAGCACAATTAATACACAATAACTTAAAACGGACACAAATATATTACAGGTATGTCATACGTAATATTAATGGTTCACATATTGGGCTTTTAGTGGATACCTGACTTGTAGAAATAATATCGTACTGAGATTTGCTGCTAATTAACTTTGTCGTCAGCTTATTTGACATATCGTAAGTAATGTTATAAACGCGAATGTGAGGTTGTTTGTTAGGTTTTCACGTCGAAAACAGTAAACCGATTTAAAAATCTGTGTGGTGATGAATTAAGAATATACTTAGTCTGGCCATAAATACTGTTACACTTAATTATAAAAAAATATTACATTTGAATTTCGAATCTGTCATTTTTATACGATTGTTCATTGTGTTTTCTCATTTTGGCGCCAATACATTGTAAAATATTTTGCGATATTAAAATGGTGTGGGGTGATAAAGAGAACCGAATCGCTGTGATAGCATTACACAAAGTAGGTATGGAGCCAAATGCAATTTTTAAAACTCTCCATACACTTGGTATTAGTAAAATGTTTGTGTACCGGGCTATTAATAGGTACAATGAGACCTCCTCTGTTTGTGACAGAAAAAGATCTGGCCGTCCACGTAGTGTTCGTACGAAAAAGGTGGTCAAAGCAGTAAGGGAAAGAATTCGAAGAAATCCTGTCCGAAAGCAAAAGATTTTATCTCGGGAAATGAAGATAGCACCTAGAACCATGTCGCGTATTTTAAAAGATGACTTAGGACTTGCAGCCTATAAGAGACGCACTGGCCATTTCTTAACTGATAATTTAAAGAAGAATAGGGTGGTAAAATCGAAACAACTACTGAAGCGGTACGCAAAGGGAGGTCACAGAAAAATTTTGTTTACGGATGAGAAAATTTTTACAATTGAGCAACATTTTAACAAACAAAATGACCGTATTTATGCTCAAAGCTCTAAGGAAGCTTCCCAATTAGTCGACAGAGTGCAACGTGGACATTATCCGACTTCAGTGATGGTTTGGTGGGGTGTTAGCTATGAAGGAGTGACTGAGCCATATTTTTGTGAAAAAGGTATCAAAACATCGGCACAAGTGTATCAAGATACCATTCTTGAGAAGGTAGTTAAGCCCCTTAACATCACCATGTTCAATAACCAAGTATGGTCCTTCCAGCAAGACTCGGCGCCGGGTCATAAAGCTCGGTCCACGCAGTCTTGGTTGGAATCGAACGTTTCGGACTTCATCAGAGCTGAAGACTGGCCGTCGTCTAGTCCCGATCTTAATCCGCTGGATTATGATTTGTGGTCAGTTTTAGAGAGTACAGCTTGCTCTAAACGCCATGATAATTTGGAGTCCCTAAAACAATCTATACGATTGGCAGTGAAGAATTTTCCCATGGAAAGAGTGCGTGCTTCTATTGATAACTGGCCTCATCGTTTAAAGGACTGTATTGCAGCCAATGGAGACCACTTCGAATAAGCTTTTTATATTTTTAATTGTTTTATATTTATGTATTAAACTGACACACTGTAAAAGTAATAAATGTTATTTGCAGTTAACAATTTTCTTTTTTCTTTATTACAATATTTATGGCAAGACTAGGTATAGTGTCACCTCCTGTTCACCCCGTGGGTGTCGTAAGAGGCGGCTAAAGGAGTAAATTACGCAGAATAACATCACTGCAAAGACAATGAATACTTGATACAAACTATACCAACCCGCCTTGCCAGCCTTGTGCGGGAGCTAAAATCTTCTTTCTAAGGTGAGGCCTATGTTCAGCAGTGGACCATTAAAAGGTATTTATGTGATTTTGCTTGCAAAATCATTTCACCAATGGACAGCTACATTATCAATGAGTAACATTGGTTACTTCTCACCACAATAGCTGACATACACGCGAGCGGAGCAATGGGCAAACGTAATGATATAAAACATTATTTCAATTAATTTATTTTTTATGAGGAGATTAAAGTGAACCAAAGGTAAAAGCTGAGGGTACCTACAAATTTCTTTAAATACATTGTCCTAGGTTAAAGGCTCGCTGTATCTGAAGAGTTATTTAGTTATTTATCAAGGTCTACGGATCTGAATGTGACGTATAAAGGTGATAGAAACTGGGTACCTGTTTATGGTCCTCTCTGCGCCTCTGTGATTGACAAGCCCGTGCCACAGCCAATATGCAGTTTTAACTTCAATTCGTATCAAAATTTGAAGAATGCTATAGGAGAATTAAAAAAATTTCAGACACAGAGAAAACCGGATTGTCTTAGAGAAACAGAAAGTGTGGTGAAAAAAAATCAACTTACCTTGAAAGTCATGTTTCAACAAATTCCTACCCCTGCCCACTCTACGGACCGGGCAACAATTTAAAGGTTTATGTCTTTCTACATTTTTAAAACTTCTTTTATTTACTCCGGAGTCGTGTCGGCACCAGCAGAACGGACATTGAACGAATACAGACCGCCTCTAACTTTATATATTATCACTTTACTACCTACCCACGTCCTCTTATAATATTTCCTAACGGCTGAGAATATTTCGGAACGAGCTGAACAACGATATATTTCTTATAGATGTAGCGAGACAGAACAGATTTGTTTATGGTATGCTCACGACGATGAAAGTTACAAAAGATGGATATACAATTTAACAGGCCTCTTGACTCCAGTATTTAGTGATCCCGAATATTACCAGAAGTCGTGAGTTTGATTCTCACTCAAAACAAAGTTTTAATTAGTGTGATTATTTTTTTTTTTCATCATTCAATAGGCTAAAGAGCATAATGTAAAGTAATTACCGCCGCCCATGAAAGTCCGGAGTTTGAAACAGTTGGTGGCTTTTGAGTAGGAGTTCTGTGAACTTCTGTGTATGAGGATGTAATTTGTCTACAATATTTAGATGTATTTAGTCATTATCATGTGTTTTAAATATCACACATTCACAGACCTCGATTAATTGAACCTTAATAGTGCTGTACGAAGTTTACTTTCTAAATTTGTGTTTCTTTTAAACTCAAATTATATTGAACGTATTTAAAAATTAAAATATAATGTTCACAAATACTATGTTATTCTTAAACTAATGTAGATATCTTCTACTAATTGTCGGTCATTGTTAGATTTACAGTAAAATCAAAAACAGTAAGTATACGTACATACGTAGTATGATTTGTATTAAGATGCTTCTTACGAACATGTTAACATGGTGATATCCGCGGATTGGCTGATGTGATTTTCATCATGAATAGCTAACAAGCATCACTATAAATAACCCTACTAATTTTATAAACGCAAAAGTTTGTAACTATGGATGTTTGTTACTCTTTCACGAAAAAACTACTGGACGGATTTGAATAAAAGTAAACATTAATATAGGTTATACATTTGAATAATATATAAGCCACAATTGGGTACCACAATACCAATGGTGGCTACAATAAATTGGGTCGTAGTGTAACGATACATGTCAATAAGTACGAAAATAATCTGGCCCCTAAGAGTTATCTAGGCGTACCCTGCCTAAACCATTGAAGTTACACAAAGATGATGTACCGTAGGTTTGTTTGTATGTTAAAAAGACAAAATTAAAATGATCTGTTACGAATCTTAACGTGGCAGACCAAATTCCATGTGAGCGAAACCGCGGGCAAAAGCTAGTGATTTTATCTAAAGAAAATTGGATCTAAATCCATCCGTCCGTTTAAGAGCCATGATTCCACAGACATACATAGCAGTCAAACTTATAACACCCCTCTTTGCGTCGAGGTTAAAAAACCGAGTTCCAAAGCGTAAGTAGAAAGTTTCACAGCCGTTAATAAAGAGTATAGCAATATGACGGGCAGTGGGTAGGTAGTAAAGCAATGCTATATAAAAGGCGCTTATAATTTGTCTGAAGCTTGTTCTGCTGGTGGCAATGGAGCATAACAGTAAAGCAACATGTTGTGAGGAAGAAGAAAGTCATGAACCCCCTTAGATTGTAGCGCCGCCTTTGTACAACATGTGCAGCCTGAGGAGTGGAAGGGATGTGAATTTATTCAAATAGCTTTTTTACATAAGTCTAATTTTATTTAATTTGCATATTACTCATGTATCTACATGTTTTTATGAAGCAATCCTGTTTTGTTTGTTTGTGATAAAAAAAGTAATATTTTTTACAGTATTCTTAAAATTTGAATATGATCTGACGGTGCTGCAATATGACTTGATGTTGATTTGCTGTGGCGTTTGTCTGATAGTACCAGGGACACAGGACCACAAGCGGGTATCTACAGTTTCCACCACCATACCTACTATGTAGGCCCATAGCCCTATCTTTTACAACTCTCAAACATACCATGGGCCTCCAGCCCAGTGTACTTTATTTTCTCATGTTAACGTTGAAGTAACTAGCTACAGAAATGTTTAGAGACAACTGGAACCTTAAATCTTTACTTAAGTAATCTTAATGAATATTAATTTATTTAAACAACCCTTCATATCTGTATGTAACAGGTGATAAACCTGCAGCAGATTAGTTTCATAATTTGTATGTATTTCTTTTAGTAAAGTAAGATTTTACAAAAATATATTTCTAAAAGCCAGGTTACCACAAACAACTCCAAAGCCTTCCGTTGCCCTAAACTTCATATTGGGATTCATCACAGTACTCTGTTGTGGTTAATTTAAATTATCCATTAAGTTACTTAACTTACAATATTTAAAGTTATGTTGGTTACGGTGAAACACTCATCAGACGTAGAACACGCCCATAATACTATATTTGTTTTAAGTAATTGTGTATTATTTGTATTTACAAGAGAGAGAAACAAAAATATTTAACTTCTGCTTGTAAATTTTATTTTGATGAGTACCCAAATTTTAGAGAAAAATTTGCTTTTCAATGCTAGAACACATATTTGTATACTATTATATATAATTTGGAATTATTTAATGTTTTCACAAAGTTTTTACTTGGTGTAATGTGTCTTAGTTCTATTTTTATTATATTATATTACCAGGTACATACAGTTTTTAAACACAGAACACTTTGTTGTGAATATTAAGTAATTTGTTCTAAATCTTTACATCTAAGTACATGTTTACAATTTAAAGATTTCAAACAAAGTAAGTAAGTTAACAAGAGTTGACTAACTAGATGTAGTTTTCAATCAGTAACAGTAAACATAAACATGGGGATTTTTTCTGTGAAACTATATTTAAAAGGTACCTAAATAAACATTTAGGACATTTGACACACAATGTCATCTAGTTTCAAACTAAGGAGAGCTTGTGCTATGATAACTAGACCGACTGATACAATACTTATATCCATTTTTTTTTGTAAATACATACATATTATACACAGAAACCACCCAAACTTCGAAACAAATATTTGCAGATCATACAAATGTAGGTGCACGAAAATTTATACTAGTATTTTACAGGAAGGAAGACATGCAGTTCGTTACTATTTTTAACATTTTGAATTTTGAGCTATTAATTCTGTTACAGTTAGTTGTCAAATATGACAGATGTCAGTCCACCAATTCGTTTAGAAACAAATTTCAAAGCATACTTCGTGCTAAGCGTTAGAAAGAATAGATTTTTATTAAATTACCCAGGTTCAATAACTTTTCCTGTATTTTATAGTCTCTAAGGCTTTGAAGAGAGTATTTCTCTGTAACTATCTGATTCCTTTTATGATTACAATAAAATTAGATGCTGATCCTGTTTAGGTCTCCATTACATTCGTTTGTTTTTCAATCAAAATTTTATTTCTTTTTTTCAGATATATTCCAGATTGCTGGATAGTTTTTCTGTTGCTCAGGCACACGACTGTGTATAATTGTATCTAAGAGAAAGTCGTCCTTACGAAGAAATGTTGTGTTAAACTGGTATTGGAAGGAGGACCGTCACCAGGAAGACTGGAACTATTTTTGAAGGTGAGATTCAATAAACATATAACTAAATAAAAAAGGTTTAGTTTCAAAACGTCCTATGCAAAATGGAGAAAAATAGTTAATAAAGATTTAGGTACTTTTAATTATTTGTCAAACTGTCAAATTGTTTGTCGTTGTGTCGAATTTAGAAATGTAATTTAAATATTGTCTCTTCGCAATGCAAAAATTTATGTACTTTAATCTATCGTTTCAATTATCAACATTAGATTTGTAAGAAGACTCCAGGGTCTATAAATTATTGACAGTAAAACAATTGTGTGTTGCAGGTGTTTGAAGTCTAGCAACTGTACGTCGAGCCACCTCACGCATAAATCGCTCTGGTGGCCTGCAAGCGACATATACGGTATTAACTACAAAACATTTGGTCGGTGGTATGTGTCTGAACACGTCAGTCAAGAATTAATTTGGCGATAGCTTCAAATTAAAGAAGTCTGCGAGGGATGAAGTAACTTTTAATGAAAATCTTATTTCGCTTATCTTTCTACGTCTTAAAACTTTGAACGGGAAAGACGGGTAGTTTGTAGTCGTCAGCTAAAACAGAGTCGGGTTAAGGACGTCACAAAGCATAAAAGTTTACATGAAATTTAACAAATAAATTGTTCGTCAAACGAAGTATCGTGCATGTAATTTTTTAATTATTTTCTATAAAATACAAATTACGAAGCACAATCATATGGTAGGCCAGTTATATAGCATACAATGAGTATATAGCTCCACCTAGTGATCGGAGTAGGAGAATTTCCTCTCACGAACACTTGATTCTTAAATATGCTGTCAGGTGATCAGTCTCTTGTTGGAAATAATTAAAACCTGCTCAAGAAAACGATCTTCCTACAGGTCCTGTTAAGGATTGCATTTGTGGGAAACACATTTTTAACCCACTTCACAAAAGGATGGTCTCAAACTCGTTGTTTATTTTCTTTTTTTATTGTTGAATTCAGTATTGCGACATTTATAAACTGATTGAAATAGTTTTTATTTTATTTGAAAGGATATAGTTCCCAATTTGTTCCATGTTTTGTTTGGATAAAGCAAGAGTATCACAATACAGAGTTTAAAGTTAATTGTTAAACGTTCAGTTAGATAAACAGTAACTTGTGAAATGAATAAAATTTGGTCAAGAAAACGATCTTCCTACAGGTCCATTATGACTCCTGTACACCGGGATCAAGAGCAGTGACCCACGTACACAAAGTTTTGACACTGATTTTGAATAAAACAAAAAAAAGTTACACACAATTTTACTTACAATAAACAGCAAACATTCAGGGCACAAATGCTAGTTGAACTCTGGCACCCATGATAAGATTTAACTTGTATTATGGGTACCAGGGCTCCCCCGTAAGCTAAAAATAACATTGTCTACGTAATTATAAATATAAAGGGAAAGCGAGAAACCAGAGGCGGCGTAGGGCGTGGGCGACGTGGGCCACAGCCCACGGCCTCGCGGTCCAAGGGGCCTCGCGCCATGGAGATTTATGTATTACTTAAACCTAAGCCATGAACGCGCCGAAAAAAGTGCTTGCGTCGCTATCACACGTGAGAAATCCCCGCTGTAATGCACGTCACCACTGGCCTAAAAAAGGGTATTCCCCTGAAATTGCGTTCCTATCGCTAGCGAAGAATTTCCGCTGCGCGGCGCCGCCCAAAACAAAATAGGGTATTCCCCGTTCGTCAAATAACAGCCCCGGTGTACGGGACACCGCAACTTTTTGACGATTTGTTTTCATGCTGTTGGTCGTCAAAGCAAAGCGTATGTATAGTCTACTTGGGTTGACTTGTCGTGTATAAGTGATAATATCTTTTTTTTTATGTGATATTCTATTTAAGAAATTAAATCTGTGGTTTACTGTTTCAATACGCTGTTTTGTAACTATAACTACTTATAAAATAATAGATACGTAGTCTTGTACTAACTATTGATTTATTGTTTGTGATCTGAAGAAAAATAATTGTACCGGGATTAAGTGAAAGGTAAGAAATCATTTTATTTACACATAATACTTCTTTTTTTGACTTCAAAGGGGCCGTTCAAGTATTACGTAAGCAGATTTATTGCAATTATTTACCCCCCCATCCCCCTTGTCAGCAAAAGTAAGCAAAGCTCTTACCCCCTCCCCCCATGCTTACGTAAACATTTGTCAATTAATGTATTGTTTTTTTAATTTTATAATGTTATAATTATAATTTGAAAAATAAGAAAATAGATTTAGGATAGAGATTATATTTTACTGAAACGGTATTCAACATAGAGTAAAGGACAAAAATATTATATCTTACTAACATAACAAACTTATTTTAAATTTTTGGTACATATATTAAATTTAAATTAACAGTCTTCAGTCCATGAAACCCGAATCCATGATTCTAAGTTTTCGATGACATTGGATTGCTTTGATTGCTGCTCAGTGTTGTGAGTCTGCTCGCTTTCATCCGATTTTGGAATGTCTACGTCATTCTCATCGAGCCATTCAACATCATGGTGCTCTAAATTTTGAATAATGCACATCAGTTCATTAGCACGACGAGCAGCGACTTTTACAGGTCTAACTTTCCTATCAGTGTGCGTGTTTACTTTCTTATGGATCTTTTCGATGTGACGATTTAGTGACTTGACGGAAGCATGATAAAGACCACACGTTTTGCATGTTCGACTTGATAGCCTCAATTGTACCGTCGGACAAAAATAATCGTATGGCATTTGCAGGAAATCTTTGAGTGAAGCACTTAAGCGTAGAGCTAAATTGACTGGAAGATTAAGAAATTGCCCTCCTTCATCTAAAACCAAGTCATCAACTGTTTGTTTTACTTTTACAGGTGGTGGAAGAAACCTGTTGTCTAGTAATCTAAATAGTCCACTTCTTGGACGACAGCATTCTGTATTTCTACATTTTACAATTTGGAGCAAGTATTGGCTTTCACGCACATGTTCTGAATACCATTTAATGTCTGGAAAATCAGGAAGATCTTGTTCACCTGCCCCAACATATTTTGCATTAACATTATAGCCATCAATTTCCATTGAACTCCATACTTCAGCTAATACTTTTCCTGCAAATTCGAAATTAGATCTTTCTAAATGTTCATCAATTGTAACGCCACGTTCATCCAAATGAGACCTAAAATGGTCATGAGGCAATATTAAACCAGCCAGTTCCCGACTAAGAGGAGCCATTCTGCGCTCTACTCTGTTATACGCACTTCTTCCGGGAGCATTGGTAGCTAAAAACAATGCATCGAGATCATGTCGCTTAAAGTGTTGTATAGCAAACCCATACACAGCCATAGACATAGTATCTCTGGCAGAATACAAAACATTCAAATTTTTTTCGAGTAGAGCAATCTTATTTTTCATAGCCTCCTGAGAAGGTTTTGGTCTCTGTTTATCTGTATTTTTATTAATTTCGCATTGCTGTTGTGATTCATTACCGGTTTTTATTTTATCTTCTTCCTGTTTTTTAATATTTGAAGCTGGCTGTGTAATTTGTGTTTTTTCTGCAGGTTTACAGGTTGCGTAAAAATAAAAACTTTCTATGGGTTCTGCTAAAGATTCTCTTATTAAGCTACATAAATACAAAGTATGGCAATAAATATGGTAAATACAAAACCCTATGGCTTTAAATCTAATATCTTTAAACGAGCAAATCGTTCCGGTCACAAAATACAGGGTGTTATAGTCTATTCAAGTAGGTATTTAAAAGAATATAAACAATCTTGATATGTCTTTTTATTGAAATATGCAATTATAAAATCAGATATCTGTAAAGGTGCGTACAGACATCGCGAGGCTTGCGCCGCGAATGGTTCGTCTCGAATACATCAACCTGAGGCATGCTACGGCACATGTATACGTGCGAACCATTCGCGGCGCACGCCTCACGTTGTTTGTACGCACCTTTATGTACTTACAGAAAAGCAATTTTTTAATATTGGTTGAGTTTTTAAATGAATCACAACAGATTTTACACAGTTTACAATTTTAAACCACATATTTCAATAAAAAGACATATAAAGATTGTTTACATTCTGTTAAATACCTATTTAAATAGAGTATAGTTTTCTGTAGGTATATATATATATATATATATATATATGTATAAAACTGGCATCCTGTATTTTGTGACCAATTGACGGAATCAATTATAAGAAATAAATCTATATAATGAATATTACCTCTATACTTTAAGATAGGCCATAATATTTTCTAATTAGCAAAGAGAAACTTTTTGGCGATTTCTAATATTTCTAGTAGGTACTCATAGGTACCTAAAATGATTTCGTCACTCACCTTAGAAAAAAAATGTAGTAAATTGGATTTATTCTTAGTCGCTGCTTGCAATTCTTCTTCGATTCTCTTAGATACAGTAATATCTAGTTCCTTGTCGGATTTTGCTTGTAATTTATAATTTCGCCACACTTCGTTAACTAACTTTTGTACATTTTGTACTTTCGTACTTGTATGAGATTTTTTAAAACTTTCAAACAATTTTTGGTATAACTTAGATTTGTCTATTTGAAATGACATCTTATTTAAACATTAAACTTTGGATAATGGAATGAATGGTAACACAAATATTAACTTGCTTTACTATGCTTACAATACGTCTACTCGCTATAGCAGCCAAACGAAACAATACACTGATAGAGGAAATTTAGACAAGTGAACAGCGCGCGGTAATTCCCTTACTCGGTTCTAAAGCGAGTAGGGGAATTACCGCGCACTGTTCACTAAATGTATGTATTACTTGCGGGAATCCCCGAAAATGCTTTTCGTTTTCAAGCAAAGACAATGTGTGGGTTGCCATTCGTGTAAAGAAGAAAATAACTACCGATGACGTAATCATCATCTAGACTCCCCTACCCCCCATGTCATCCAAAATAAGCAAAGCAAAGAACCCCCCCGCCCCCCCATAGTGCTTACGTAATAATTGAACGGCCCCAAATGTTTATTTTATTATCTGATCGAGGAATGTAGGTTTTATTTTCAATAAATTTAAATTAATATTTAAAACTTTATTTTTATAAGAAAAAAGCGTAAAGTGTACTAATTATCCAGTAGTATTACGTAGGTAACTAAACCCAGCAGACATAAAGTTACACGAGGCAGGGGAATTCTATATATCATGTGTCTGCCTTGTTTATGGACCACGAGAGCTAGTCTTATAAAGTATTATTGTTTTTGCCCACAGATTACTTATCATGTCAGGCTTAGGCCCTAAGAGAGATAGAGATGCTGGGAGGAAATGGGAATCCGGATCAGCAAAACGAAGAAGAAAAGCTGAAAGAGCAATATCAAACCAGGCGTTAAGTACAGGTACAGGTATGATGAAGTTTCTTAATCCAACTGCATCTGGTACGACAGAACCATCTGAATCGACAGCGTCGACTTCTAAAAAATATTCAGCTACGATTGAGATTCCTATGAATTTGAGAAGTACTGATGGAGAACCACTAAATACTGATACCGAACGACAGTCTGAAATTGATACAAAATCAATATCTAACGAATCAGATTCCGACGATGAAATTCCTGTGTTTCCAGAGAGCAATATTCTAGATCACGAAAAAAAAATGAAAATTTGTTCTCCACCAACTAGCAGCGATGCGAGTGACGCAATTAAACAAGTATTTGATAATTTTGATCCAGGTATATGGTCGTTGCCCATATCAGATGTTCAGCGTCATGATATAGTTCAGAACGGCCCCTCACAACAATTAAATATTGATGATGAAGATTATCCCAAAGACGACGACCGTAGGCACTTTTCAAATTTTCATTTCTCTAGAAAACTAAATAATGGTGAAATTCAACATCGTCGCTGGTTAGTTTATTCTAAGTCTCAAAATAAAGTATTCTGTTTTCCATGTCGACTTTTTGGCACAAACTCAGATGGTACAGGGAGGATGCTGTGACTGGAAACATTTAAGCAGTATTTTACAAAGACATGAGAATACCAAAGAACATATGGCATTTATGTTCCAATGGATAACATTAGAGAGAGGCATAAAACACGAGAAAACAATAGACAAAGAAAACGAAAGGCTTATTCGTGAATCTCAAAAACATTGGTACAATTTGTTTGAGAGGTTAATCGATATTATTAACTTCTTAGCCTCTCATAATCTTGCATTCAGAGGTCACAGAGAAACTATAAAGACAGACGGTGACTTCAGGAATAGTGGGAACTTTATTGATTTATTTAGATTGATATCAAAATTTGATCCTACTTTACGAGAACATATGAGACGTATTACTGACAAACAACTTGCGCATCATTATTTAAGTCACGACATACAAAATGAATTGATTACACTGATGTCAAAAACGGTAACTGATGAAGTGATTCGCAAATTAAAAGAGGCAAAATATTATTCTTTTTTGCTTGACTGCACTAGAGACTGTAGTAAAGTAGAACAAATGTCTGTGATCTTAAGATTTTGTAATACATCAACGGGCACAATAGAAGAACATTTTATTGGATTTCTTGCTGTAAGTGAGACAACAGGAGAATATTTAAGTAATGCCATACTAGGCGAGCTAGAAAAGTATGGGTTAGATATTCAAAACTGCCGTGGCCAAGGATATGACAATGGCGCAAATATGGTAGGCATAAATAGTGGAGTCAAAACTCGAATATTAAATATAAATCCTAGGGCATTTTTCACGCCTTGCGGTTGTCATAGCTGGAATCTGCTGTTGGTAGACGCCGCTAATTCTTCGGTGTCAGCAAAAACATTTTTTGGTTTTATCCAAAAAATTTATTTGCTGTTTTCAGGTTCCAGCAAACGCTGGGAATTGGTCAAAGATAAATTAAAACTTACCATGAAGCCTTTATCGGATACGAGATGGGAAAGCAGAATCGAGGCAGTTAAGTCCATACTATTTCAATTTCATGATGTTGTAGGATGCATAGAAAGTTTGAAAAATCAAACAGATCAATCAGACACTCTCAGTGATTGTGATTCAGTATTAAACGAAATGCTTAGTTTAGAATTTGTAATATCTTTACATGTATGGTATGAATTGTTATCGCGTGTTAATGTGATAAGCAAACTATGGCAATCTGTACAAGTCCATTTGAGCATTGCCCTTAAACATTTGCATACATTTTGTGACTGGATCAAAGAATATCGGCAAACTGGATTTGAAAAATGCTTGTCTGATGCTCAACAATTTATTGACAGAATCTGTTATGATCTGCCGAACGAATTTAAAAACAAAAGAGTAGTGAAAAAGAAAAGGGTCTTTGATTATGAGGGCGAGGATCAACCTATACAGTGTCCCAAAAGCCGGTATGAAGCAAATTTTTTTAACACTATGCTTGATTCAATTATTACCAATATGGATTTGAGATTTATGGCTTTAAATCAACATCATGAAAATTTCGGTTTTCTGTATGATATAAGTAAATTAAAAAATATTCCACACGAACAAATATTAAAAAAATTGTCAAGATTTACACACAGTCCTACGAGTGGGTGAGAGCAGTGACTTCCAACCTTACGAATTATATGAAGAATTACAAATAATGATCCCTAATTTACCTAACTTTATAACAGACGTAAAACAGTTGCTTCAATACATTACACATAATAACTTAAAAGAAATATACCCAAACATTTACATCGTCATTAGAATATTATTAACAATATCAATTAGTACAGCCTCCGCTGAAAGGAGCTTCTCAAAATTAAAACTCATTAAGAATTATTTAAGGAGTACGATGTCACAGGAACGACTTTCTGCGGTCGCAATTTTGTCTATCGAGGCTGATATAGCATCCAAGCTAGATTACGAGCATGTAATTAAACAATTCAGCAGTGTGAAAAGTAGAAAATTTCTGTTCCTGTAATAATTAAATTAAATTGTTTTTTAACGTTGGTCTTAATATCTTAAATATTTTTAGGTTAGCCGATGAAATTTTTTTTTACCTAATTATATATAATCATATATGATAATACATAATTAGATAAAAACATTTTTCATCGGGTAGTTGTAAGTTTGACTATATTTTGCATGAATAAAAGTTTAATAATGAAATGACATATGTTTTTTATTTTAACAAATCTGTCTTTATGCCCGAGGAGAGGGCCTCGTAAAATGTATCTTGCCCACATAAAATTATGATCTGGCGCCGCTACTGCGAGAAACACACACTCGGAAAGTCCCAATCAAGCTTCGTGGAGCATTTGGTGTGTGACTCACATGTGAGTTGTCGCATGTGAGATCAAAAGGCCGCTTTTCACAGTGCACCTGGTTGGCTGTAGATGGTTATCTAATTTACAACAACTTTACATATTATATTTAATTGAGCAATTTCATGGAGCCTTGTGTTTCGTAATCGCTTGGATTCTACTTTAATTCCTTAGAGCTCTGAGTTTAGAGGCTCTTAGGTGGTTAATTAAATAGAAACAATCTAGTTATTTTGCATAGACATTAAAGAAATATAGACAGATTATAGCATCCCTCAGGTAAATCCTGCACGTTAACAGTTTCTTCATGTTAACATTCGGCGTCAACGTAGTCGGCATCGGAGGTTCATTTTAAAGCATTATACTTAGGCAATTGGCAAGCATCTTGTCGTATAGTTAAAACAACATCACCGACACAGATGTTACGCTGTGTTACACAAAAGTGTGTTTATCTAATGAATATTCAATGAAGTTGTTTATTTTGATCTATGTGTAACACTTGCACTTACCTGTTTAGTACATCCACCCGCGGTTCACTTTGAAGGCAGCGCTGCTGTATATTGTAGCAGGTTTCGAGCTGTTCACAGCTGCAGTCAGATGCTCTGTTTGATTACCCCTATTTAATATCTGCAGGTTCTACTCTTCTAGGGTCCCGAACAGTGAAGTCTTTGTGGTTATGTATGGTCTCACCCCACCAGGCGCTTATTGGCATTCCCTCCAATAACTATGTTCTTTATATTAGCTTAGATTTCACATTTATTCCACAGAGCAGTAAGGTTGGAAGGTGTCAGGTAGTCTGTTAAACAAAAGCAATATAACTGTTTTACATTGACATAAAAATAGTTTTTGGACAGACTTAGGTAAATCCTACATGTGAAGTTTCTCCATCTTATCTCTGGCAGCCATCTTATCTCTCAAAGTTTCAACAACACTACCATACCAGTTAGTACGCTGTGTTACACAAACGTGTGTTCAAATCATAAATGTGTTAAATTGAAGTGTTTTATATTTACGAATGTGAACCACACTTAACCATATATGTAGCTATTTAGAATACAGCACAAACTAGTCACTGGTTTGCTGTTATATCTCACGGTGTGATGAGCAATAATATGATTATACGTATGTGTGCTTACCTGTAAGAAATTGTTAAACGTCATAAGTCTGTTGAATGTACCTCATATCATTGTATTTGTGTATTCAAATGTTTGTGAACCAAAGAAGTTAATAAAAAATTAAATAAAACTGCAGTTTTTACTTTTCAGTATTTGCCTTCCAAACGAGCAGACAGATCGTCTGAAGATAAGTGATTGACGCCGCATATGGACATCTGTAACTGAAGTGTAGCAAATTCACTACTGTCCTTTGAGCCCTTCCCTGATAACCACTATTATACTTAGTCTGGCCATAAATACTGTTACACTTAATTATAAAAAAATATTACATTTGAATTTCGAATCTGTCATTTTTATACGATTGTTCATTGTGTTTTCTCATTTTGGCGCCAATACATTGTAAAATATTTTGCGATATTAAAATGGTGTGGGGTGATAAAGAGAACCGAATCGCTGTGATAGCATTACACAAAGTAGGTATGGAGCCAAATGCAATTTTTAAAACTCTCCATACACTTGGTATTAGTAAAATGTTTGTGTACCGGGCTATTAATAGGTACAATGAGACCTCCTCTGTTTGTGACAGAAAAAGATCTGGCCGTCCACGTAGTGTTCGTACGAAAAAGGTGGTCAAAGCAGTAAGGGAAAGAATTCGAAGAAATCCTGTCCGAAAGCAAAAGATTTTATCTCGGGAAATGAAGATAGCACCTAGAACCATGTCGCGTATTTTAAAAGATGACTTAGGACTTGCAGCCTATAAGAGACGCACTGGCCATTTCTTAACTGATAATTTAAAGAAGAATAGGGTGGTAAAATCGAAACAACTACTGAAGCGGTACGCAAAGGGAGGTCACAGAAAAATTTTGTTTACGGATGAGAAAATTTTTACAATTGAGCAACATTTTAACAAACAAAATGACCGTATTTATGCTCAAAGCTCTAAGGAAGCTTCCCAATTAGTCGACAGAGTGCAACGTGGACATTATCCGACTTCAGTGATGGTTTGGTGGGGTGTTAGCTATGAAGGAGTGACTGAGCCATATTTTTGTGAAAAAGGTATCAAAACATCGGCACAAGTGTATCAAGATACCATTCTTGAGAAGGTAGTTAAGCCCCTTAACATCACCATGTTCAATAACCAAGTATGGTCCTTCCAGCAAGACTCGGCGCCGGGTCATAAAGCTCGGTCCACGCAGTCTTGGTTGGAATCGAACGTTTCGGACTTCATCAGAGCTGAAGACTGGCCGTCGTCTAGTCCCGATCTTAATCCGCTGGATTATGATTTGTGGTCAGTTTTAGAGAGTACAGCTTGCTCTAAACGCCATGATAATTTGGAGTCCCTAAAACAATCTATACGATTGGCAGTGAAGAATTTTCCCATGGAAAGAGTGCGTGCTTCTATTGATAACTGGCCTCATCGTTTAAAGGACTGTATTGCAGCCAATGGAGACCACTTCGAATAAGCTTTTTATATTTTTAATTGTTTTATATTTATGTATTAAACTGACACACTGTAAAAGTAATAAATGTTATTTGCAGTTAACAATTTTCTTTTTTCTTTATTACAATATTTATGGCAAGACTAGGTATTATATAGGTGCACAGCGGGTACACGCCTTTCTGAAAGGTTCAGAGGTATTGATTCTTAAATACCGCAGGTGTCAATTCTTACTCGCACTAAGTGGGTGGGTTAAGGGCCTGATCTAGAGAGCAGAATTTCTCAATAAGGCACATTTGAGGCTTATATTTCTGGATACCTAACCACCGACATACGGATACCTGTACCCAATACCGATGGCCAACAATTTGATTTTATTTTCATTCAGTATATGATCAGGAATTCGCAGGGCTGAACGGCGGGGGCGGCGGCATGGTCTCGGGCGGTTAAATGAGATCAGGGACTTGGGCATTCGTTTGAGCATAGACTTAAAGTTCAATAATGACATTTATGATGTATGTAAAAAAGCATATCTTAATCTGATTTCGTTTTGATACAGACAAGTCATTTAACAAATACCTCAGCTTTGAGAGCGTTATACGAGGCATTAGTCAAAACCTACCTGGAATATAATTCTAGCATCTGATCTTCATCCGAAAGTGAATATAAATTAATACTAGAACGTATATAAAACATTTTTTTAAGATTTTTAATCGTGAACTTTTTGTTGTGTACCCAGGTTTTGCATTGTTGTATCCTATATCGTTTGTTTTGGGCATGGTGGGATACTACAAACTAGAAGTGAGGAGAAAGGTAACGTTAACCATGTACATATATGTTTAAAGTGCTTTGTGGTTACATACACAGCCCAGACATCTAGTGAGAAATTAAACTGTGCACACCGAGAAAGTACACATCATGGCGTAGACGTCCATGCCTGTCAGAGGTAACACGCGCGCGCACCAACCTGCTGCAGCACGATCCGCTCACACACGTACTGCGTACGCTTCATGTGGTGGCGAACTGTGCGGATTTATTTTGGTATTC
Organism: Hypercompe scribonia; assembly: GCA_949316085.1. NCBI lineage: Eukaryota > Metazoa > Arthropoda > Insecta > Lepidoptera > Erebidae > Hypercompe > Hypercompe scribonia. The sequence goes on along the minus strand of OX438983.1, from coordinate 18,183,503 downwards.
CCTGAATGAATCCCCAAAGATCACTTATAGCGTTTTAAGTAATAATTCTGGATAGAAACATTATGATTAGTTAAATAGATTTCCTTGATATTTCTTTTTACATTGTACTCGTATTAGTTGTGTTGTGTTATCTGTGTATATTTAACTATGATTTGTAGTTTCTTTTTTTTGTACTGTTTATTGTTTTATATTGATTAGCGTTGGTGTGTATGTTATAAATTTATTTTTTGTTTTTGTACTATTTTTATGTTGTTTTGTTTACGTATTGTTAGTTTTAATTCTGTGCTATTGTACTCGATGAAATCTGTAATAATAGTATGGATTATGATAATAAATAAATAAATAATTATGTACGTTATTTTTATGTATTTTATAAAGTTATTAAATTAAGTAACCTTAACATACACCACAATCTACATAGTATAGACCATCTAAGGGTTACCTGGAAGAGATCACAGCCTGTGATGAGGTCACCCATTGTACCGCTGTTACTTTTTTGTTTTCTACATTTTATGTTACCTAGTTACGACGTGCAATAAAGACTACCTATCATTAACTGTACCGATTTGTTGTACAGGTAACTCTTACAGGTAACCATTTTACATCTAGGTATACAACTTAGTAAATTCGAGCGGAATATGCGACTTTACAATAATTCTATTGTCTTTCAAGGTTTAGTATCTACTGCTATTGTTATCGTAATAACAAGTCCCTTGTCTATAACAGTGTCGTATTTAAACAAAAGGAGGCAGGTAAAAACTACAACAAACGACGTTGCTTGTAGTCTAGGCCTATGTTAATTTCAGGCGTCTATTTCAAAGTTGCTAAAACTATTAGGGGTAAAGGCAGTTTTTCTATGAATCTACTCCGAGTAATCCGCCCTTGGGTTAAACGGGATACATACTCGAGTGCTGGCATGAGCTCTCAGCCACATGTTGAACCGCCTCTGGGAGGTTCGGCACTCCAGCTTAGCAAACGTGGGTAACAACAGGTAACTGGTCTTATTAACGAAGTTGAGACGGCCAACAGTGTCGACTGAGTCGACTGAGGTGGTGTGTGCCTTGGCTGAAACTGCGCCGTGCGATTTAGGCGTAGACGGCAGTGCTCACCAAAGTTTATCGGTGGACCTCTGACTTACGTGCGGGTAGCGGCACATGGTTCCCGCACGAAAAGGTATATGAGTGACGTGAGGCCGCTAATCAAACCACGATAGCTTGTTGCTTCGGGAAGTGTCTGTGTTCGGTCGCCAGGAGGTTCCACCTGTCACCTCTGTAACCGCAGTGGGGCCCTCACTGCAGTTATTGGAAAAAGTCTCTGGCTACCGGCCGTCATATGCTTCATGGCCGGAAACGGTAGCTGTTTTAGCGCGGTCGCAACCTCCTGCGAAGATATCACAGTCTTTTTAGTTCTAGGATCTCAAGAATGTACTTTTATCGGTGTTTGTACAGGTGGTGTACTTCAAAACAGTGACAATAGCTTTTATCTTTTTCTTCTAATGTCAATAACTTAAATAAACACGTAGTTCAATTTTAATAATATATTCAACTACTTAAAAAAATTCAATTTATACTGGTACCGGGTTTGTGTGCCAAACATTTCTGTCGAATCAAGCATCCTCTGGGTTACTTCTGCTAAATTCACACCACCCTTCGCGGTTATATCGTTGATGTCATCGTCCCCAGCCATTTTGTCGTCTCCGAATGGCTGTGAGAGAGACTCCCTCTTCTCCTTCTCTTTTAATAGTGACTTCCCAGGTGTCAGCACGGTTGCCAAACCAAACGATACGTTGAATCTGGGTGGTTTGGCTATATTCTTGACCGTCATGGTTTTTGTTTTGCTGCTACAGGCTTTCTTCACGATGATTTTGGAGGCAACGCGTAAACGAACATATTTTGCGTTCTGCTTCCATTTTTACAAAATCTTTGCAATAACAGAGCTAATAGTTATTCTAACACATGAGATAATTTTTTTCAGATGTGGTGGTAACATGGTAGGAACGAATGGTAGACCTCTCTTTCGACGAAGTAGACATGAATAATATCTAATGTTAGAAATTTCCCCTTCAGAAATTATTGTAGTGTTACAAATGTAGGCAAATCATTCTCGCGGATTTCGTGTTCTCTTTGATAAAATGTACATTTTAATATGGAGGATACAATAAACCTTTTGTTATGATTTCTATAATATAAAAATAAGTCGGGTTTTCCTTCCTGACGCAATAACTATAAAACGCACCAACTGATTTCTATATGATTGCACCGACTTTGAACTTTGATCTATAATCCGACATTTAAGATAATTTACGTTAAAAACTTTATTTTCTATGATTGTAAAAAAAGTCTGGAATGTAGGTTTTTAGATTTATGTATTCGTCTTGAAAATAAAAATGGCATGTTATTATTTGAAAAAAAAACTGTTTGCAAATCTAACTTTAACTATGGTTTTGACTTTACAGATTCAAAGTCAGATTTCCCATCGCATTGGATCATTGCAACCTATTGAAGATGCACAGCATAAATTCTTGCCAATATACTTCATGGTCAATATGGAAAAACAACTTGACCGGCGTCAAGGGATCAACACAACTACGAAAAGAGCAATTCTCCAAGATCTGCAGGAAATGCTTCATGAACATCATGCATTGGTCAGGTTCTTCAAGACTGCTTTAGAGCGCATGCCAAGTGATGACTACAAAGTTGTAATCAGAGCATATAAAAGACCAGCTGGAACACATGAACGCACATTTAATGCTCCAACAATCAATGAAGTGGCAATCTTGATTGTTGGTGAAAACTTGGAAACACATGATATTGTACTTACTCGACACCATACTGGGCAGCTACAAAGAATATATGAAACACACCGTTCATATGATGCATTACAATACCTGCTGATATTTTGGCAAGGAGACGATGGATATCACTTTAATTTCAAAATGATTAATCCATTGAATGGTAACGTCAATATTATTGTTTTCATTTTAACTTGATATATATTTTATTCTGTTTGCTTTTGGTACCCAAAAAAAGTAGTCACTCCAAATTTAGTAGAAAGTAGCTATAAGAGTCGTTAACCTATTAGGAGTTGTATAATAAAATTTTTACTGTATTTGTTTCAGGTGAGGAAACTACCAAGAAGGTTAGTTAGATGAATTATTACGCGTATCGTTTGATTATTCGTCAAAATTCTGACACTTATTTGTTACGATTTCGTCGACTGCTTCAACAATATTGCATTGACATGTATGTTAAAATCGAAACGGAGCGCCTGACTTTCATTCAGTTGAATCAAGCTAAATTGCGTTCGGAAGAGTTCATTCATTTACGCGATGCAATTAGCACAGAAGGAGATTCAGAAAATTTTGGTCGATTGATTATTTTACCGGCGACATACACAGGTAGCCCGCGTCATATGCATGAATATGCGCAAGATGCAATGACATATGTTCATCATTATGGTCAGCCTGATATATTCAGAACATTTATATGTAATCCGAAATGAATATAAATTATTCAATTGCTGCTTCCCGGGCAAACATCAAGTGATCGACACGACATCACCGCACGTGTTTAAAGCACAAACTTTGGTCACTAATGAATTACATTGTTAAGCAACACGTCTTTGGGATTACTCGATGCTGGATGTGTTCAGTCGAATGGCAAAAATGAGGCCTACCGCATGCTCACATTCTAATTTGGTTAGTCGAAAGAATTTGGCCAGATCAAATAGATGACATCATATGTGCGGAGATTCCTGCTCTTGAAACCGATCCAGACCTACATGATGTTGTAATCATGAATATGATTCATGCACCGTGTGGCACTATCAACCGCCAATCACTGTGCATGGTCGACGGTAAGTGCTCCAAACGGTATCCTTGAAAATTTACGGCAGAGACCATTACACGCAACGATGGATATCCATTGTATCGGCATCGATCGCTCGCTGATAATGGTAGAACTATCACAACTAAAGTGAAAGGAAACGATTTCGTAGTTGACAACAGTTGCATTGTTCCATATTCGCCACTTCTTTCCAAAACATTCAAGGCACATTGTAATGTTGAGTATTGCAATTCGGTCAAGTCAATTAAATACATTTGCAAATAGGTCACGAAGGGGAGCGACATGGCGGTATTTGGTATCCAAACATCCAATATCAACGATGAAATCACGCGCTATAAAGTTGGTAGATATGTGAACTACAATGAAGCATTTTGGCGTATATTGTCATTCCCTATTCACGAACGTCATCCCATTGTTATACATTTGGGGGTGCATCTAGAGAACGGTCAGAGAGTATATTTCACAGCATCGAATGCTGCTCAACGTGCCGAAACACCTCCAGCGACAACACTGACCAGTAACTTTGCGATTTGTCAAAGCGATCCGTTCGCACAAGCATTGCTCTACTCGGAAATGCCACGTTATTACACTTGGAACGCTACATCGAAGAAATTTCAACGTCGGAAGCAAGGCGATGCAGTTCCTGGTCATCCAGATATGCGTTCTACTGATGCTCTTGGTCATATCTACACAGTTTATCCGAAGAATGATGAATGTTTCTATTTGCGGTTGTTGCTGGTACATGTTCGAGGGCCAACATCATTTGAATTGCTACGAACTGTTAATAGTATAGTGTGCCCCACATTTCATGCAGCATGTCAAGAGCTGAATTTGCTTGAAAACGATACTCATTGGGACACGACAATCGCTGAAGCAATTATTTCTCCAAATCAGACACGCACATTATTTGCTATCATCATTTCGACACGCTTCCTATCGAACCCACGTGACCTGTGGAACAAATACAAAGATAGCATTTCAGAAGACATTTTACATCGAATTCGTGTCAGCTCAAGAAATCCCGATCTTGAGGCGAATGAGGAGATGCATAACCAGGCTTTGCTCTTGATTGAAGATATATGTTACCTCATGTGCGGCAGTTTGTTAGTTAGGTTAGGTACGCCAGCGCCAGATCGCGAAATGAATGACGCATTTAATAGAGAATTGGAACGTGAACGTGAATATGATCCACATGAATTAATCCAATCAGTTCAAACGAATGTACCACTGTTGAATCCTTAGCAGAGAGAAGTCCATAATACTCTGACTAATGCAATTGATGATGGAAAGGGTGGCTTATTTTTTTTTGGATGGTCACGGTGGAACTGGGAAGTCATTCCACATGTCATTGATTTTGGCCACTGTACGCGCGAGAGCAGAAATTGCGGTAGCAATTGCTTCTTCTAAAATAGCGGCCACATTGTTAGACGGATGCCGTATGGCTCACTCAGCGTTAAAATTGCCATTAAACCTTCAAACTACTGAACAACCGATTTGTAACATTTCGAAATACTCCGCAATGTCCAAAGTTTTAGTAGCATCAAAAATCACCATATGGGACGAATGCACAATGGCGCACAAACGCGCACCGGAAGCACTAGACCGAACATTAAAAGATCTGCGCAATGACTCGAGATGTTTTGGTGGTGCAACGATTTTATTATCTGGCGATTTCCGACAAACACTGCCAGTCATTCCAAGATCTACTGCTGCCGATGAAATAAACGTTTGCCTCAAAGCATCAAATCTGTGGCGATATGTAAAGAAACTTCAACTGTCTGTAAATATGAGAGTTGCATTGTTGAACGATCTATCTGCTGATGATTTCTCGAAGCAATTGCTGACTATCGGTAATGGCCGTGTTCCTGTTGACGAATCGAGCGGTTTGATTTCATTTTCTCCAAATTTGCTCAATATAGTTTTCAATCATTGTTTTCGGACATGTGTTTTAAGTATTCAACTATTATAATTTTTTTAATTTTTATTCTCATTCTGTATGTATTCATCATCATTCATCATAATAAAATACTTTTATATCTCAATCTATATTAATATTATTTTGTATCATTGTATTACGTTCATCAAAGCCTAAATTAGTTCGGCTAAAAGGTAACACGATATTCATTGACTGTTAGGCGGTACAAAGTTCGCCGGCTCAACTAGTTTTACATTAAATCACTACCTGGGTAGTTTAATATTTTTGGGCAGTGTCATCTATCGTACAATTGGTAATAGTTTATATAACAAGCTGTTCGATAGATGTCGTTTCTCAGTTTCAATTTAGATATTATTTATTATACAATTGTCATTTGGGACATTCATAAATGTAAATATATAATATATATAAATTTATCATATAGTATAGTAATAGATGTTTTCAGCCGTTAACACAACAATTATATCTCATGTCAAGCTTTGAATACCTATTTACTTACCTAATCTACAAAATATTATTTAAGTTTTATACGTGTGTTGAACAGTGGAGTGGAGACAGAAGGATAAAGTACCCACTCTTTTCGGTTATTTAGAATAAATTTCAACTCTTATTTTATATCTAGTCTAGTAATTTTATAGCCCGCTGGACTTACAGTTTTAGACACACTACTTTTGGTGGTCCTCCAAAATTAATTTAAGTGTCAAAATAAATAATAATCATTACAATTCATAACAATAAATAAATAATTGAGAACTGACATCTAGATGACATCAGACTAACTACCACAGTTACTGCAACACCGTCGCAACCACAGACTAAACCCACTCACAATTTCAACACATTTTAATTATCTATAGACTTGTAAATGATTTCATAAGCGACAACCATAGACGCCAGGAGTGGGTGCAAGGGATGCACTTGCACCCACTGCACATATTGTTAACTTATTTTCTAAAAAAAAATATCTAGTACAATTTTGTATATTTTATATTGGTTGACAATATGTAAGGATGTAGATACACCACCTTGACAAAATAAAATGTTTTACACTCAAAACCGATTAAAAATCGTAATCTTATGACTGTATAAACATTTAATGTTATTGAAAACTTTTTGAAACGTACCACATAATACGCTCACTTACAACGCCACCTGTGGGCGTATCTAATTGAAACGTCTTACATGTAATTCTTCTTGGCTTTAACTTGTTAAGGTTAAGGGTAAGTTCTTCCATCAAATTCAAATCAAATTTAATATAATACATTACCTCTTAACAATATAATTTAACCTGATTATAATTAGCTTCATCCTCATTATTTCCAATGATGATCTAGTTTATCTTTCCCGTAACAGATGTCACTTATCTTTTTAAATACGCGATATCAAAATTTACCGTGAACCTTTTTAAACGTGTTTAACGAAGTTTTAATTGGCTTATTCAATATCAGACTCTAATTTTTGTAGGTCCAGCATTGACGGCAAAAGACGTGGTGCTGGACTATATAATGTTATTGTAAAGTAGAAAGACAGAGAAAGTGTAATTTAAGAACAAATTGAAGTAACAATACGCACTGCACCGTGAAAATTTGAATGTCTGACAACGACGATAATGGTCCATCATCACATCACATCATCACACATCAACAGCCTTTGATAGTCTTCAGCTGGACATAGACCTCTCCTAAGAGGAGGCTCTGGCCTACGATACTATACTGGCCAGACGGGTTGATATAGGATCTGTATCAAGTTGGGGTGCTGGGCTAGAAGACCTCCACGTGGTGCACCCTGATAACGCTGATGACGGCGTTGTTTCTTCCTTTGCTATTTGGAGGTGGGCGTCACTGTCAACGGCTAATATTCCAGCAAAAAGAGGATGCCTTACTTCTTGGGCCATTTGGTCGAGGCTTGGCCAAAAATCACCCTTTCTCAGGTCGAAGTTCCTCCGTTTTCAGCGGTGGAAAAAGTAGGACGGGCTCGGTGTGTACTTACACTGCCACTGAGCAGGCATCAGGAGACGTTGTCTCTTTGCTACCGCCCACATATCGTAGTCCTGAAAGGAATGACGCGGCGCTCTCGTTTGGGCACAAATTTACGCTAGCCAAGGTATTGGGGGATCTCAGTTCGAGTCGACCTCTACATTCTGCCCCACTCGTGGGTTATGTTTAGAGAAAACTTGAAAACTAAAGAAAATGCGAAGAAAGAAAAGAAGGAGGACAGTAAAATAGAAAAGAGTGAAGAAATTTTGACTAGGACACCTATCACAAAACGGCTTCCAGTAGTCAATCTAACTTCTGGAAGCCTAAGAAGATCAGAACGCCTGTGTTCCAGGTCCGTGGTACTGTCGGATGATAACTTCAGTACGACGACCAGCACGCTGGAGCAGATGTACATGGAGCTCCGCGATAGTCGCAAACGCGGCAGCTTCATGGACGAAGAAAGCGGCGCTTCTTAGGAACCGATCGTCTTATATTATTATATACACAATATTAATTTCATATTTATGAATACAGGTATAGATTAAGTTTAAATTATTTGAAACACATTTGTTTCAAGACGTTAACAATAACCCATGTGACACTAAATTTGTTCAGTGTAAGTCCGTGGAGGTGGCAGTATTGCAGCGGTCGTGGTACCTACGTCATTCAATTTTTCGTCGTTCTACCAACTAGAAGTCAGTGTTTGATTTAAATTTAAGATATTATAATATTTATAAACATTTTTATAAAATACTTTTTTGGTGATACTATACTCGTACAGGTCCCATTATCACCCAAATTGCAGACCTACCTGTCGATTTGCGGGCATTCGTGCCCCGTTGTTCAACCGACTTATTGTCTATTAGAACTACTAAACTAAGCTAAGTACTAAACTAAGTAACAAAATTAATGAAACAAATTAAATGTTTATTGGTTATTACTCAGAGAAGAATATCCAATAATAAAGAAAATTGGAAGCAGGAAATTTATTACGCTAAGCCTAAATTAATTAGGAATAAGAAGGTTTAAGAAGGCTTACTGCCTCGATTGCGTAACCTGAATGCGACTGCTGTTGTTGAGGTCTCGGGTCGGACCAAATGTTTGTATGATCTGCAAATATTTGTTTCGAAATTTGGGTGTTTTCTATGTATAATATGTACGTATTTACAACAAAAAAAGAATATAATTATTCCTTCAGTCAGTCCAGTTATCATAGTACACACATCCCCATCTAGTTTGAAGCTAGATGGGGTTGTGTGTTAAATGTCCGAAATATTTATTTATATTTGACATAAATGTAATAATAAGAACCATTAACATTTATATTAGTTACATCAGGTTTTGTCTTTCATCTGTTTAAAAATGGCATTTTGGTTTTTATGGTATAGGACGAAAGCCGACTGAATGGTCACTAGATTTCAATGATCATCGTCGGCCATGGACACCGATAATTCAAACTATTATATAAATACAGGTTACAGAGCCATAGCGACCAATTGTACATTCCTGATGCTGAAGTTCTCTGTTTAAAAGAAACAAAATATAATTCTATTATACATTATATATATTTCCATATTAAATAATATTTACAGAGACAAATTTTATAAAAACAATTTTAATAAAATCTTTTTTTATTCTACTACCCACGCGTTGATAGACACGTCGAGACGTAGTACTTTGCATCAATGTTGATGAAAATATTAAAGCAAAAGCAGTAGTGTATTTACAACAATTGAAGATGGTCCCTTAAGTAGATTACGAGTGAAAGCTACAAGCGATAATAACAACACTTGTTTACTAATACCATCATCATCATCATCATCATCAACAGCCTTTAACAGTCCGCTACTGGACATAGGTTAGCAAGGAGGTTTTGGCCTACTATGCCACGCTAGCCAGACGGGTTGGAATAGGATTTGTTTCAAGTTTTCCTTCTCTTTGTAATGATGTTGTCTTGCATATTTTGTTCCCTTGGTCGCCTTTTACGACACCCACTTGATGAATAGGGATGGTAACAATACGTATTCTTAATCCATCACCACACGGACGATGGTTTATTAGTACATTGGCTGTATATTCATTAAAATATTTTATTGTTATAGTTTCTCTTTTACTCGGGACTGGACTTAAGAAAATATTGCACATTAGTTGCATACACTATTTAACAAAACTTCACAATCCAGTAGTAAGTGTTCAGCAGTAAATTTTGACATCGTTGTTTTATTTCATTATATCTGACATGTAGTGTGAGATAGAGGAACTAAAGTTTATTCAAGGAAAATCAACTTCCCAATAACAGATGTCAGTTTTGGCTTCAAATTCAATATATAACCATTGGCAACTGCATCCCTTTCTGTTGCGTAGGTTTAAAAGATTCTTGTAAACACATTAATACCATTCTTTCATAAGTTATTTTGTAATCACAGACAATGAAAGATGAGCAGAAAAAAAAAATGAACATGTCTTTTGTTACCGTACATAGAAATATACTACTTAAGAAAAAATATCTCTGTATTTCAAAATCACAGACAAATACCAGAGCTAATAGAACATACCATCATCTCTTGTTTTAAGGTGTTAATTTAAAATCTATGTTTAAAATATTATATTAGCTTACACATGGCTTAAATCGTGACTACGAAATAAATGTCTGCACGGTTGGCCTAGTGCTGCCCACGCCACTCTCTACTGGGCTGAGTTCTATGAGTTTAAACCTCACATGGGACAACACTTTGTGTGATCCATAAATTGTTGTTCTGGCGTGTTCTTTGTGTCCGTTTCTTGTACGTTTGTAAAGTCCCGACGACACAGGACTTACTCCGAATGTGGGCGTTGTACTTTAAAAAAAAATTGTCTTAAAACAAAGACTATCGAAGGCGAGAAGCCCATAATCTATCAATGTCCGGCAATAGGAGAGGCATATGTCTAGGCTGTGGATTGTGATATACTGATAATGATGATGTAACATTGTCGGAGTGCGGGTACTTCAAATAAGTACATTTGACACAGTTATGATAATAATAATAGGGATGTGTAATAATAGGGACCACCCGTTCCTCCATCCTTCGAGGGCCAACACACAGGAAGGATCCTCTGACTAGGCCAGGTGATCATGTCTGACGGACCAGACTTGATAGTTGAAGTTGGGATGTTGTGCACATGCCAATCGCAGCGAGAATTGCCTTATCGCGATACAGGATTAGTAGTCACTCCGTAGTTCATTACTCTGTAGTTTGATGTGTCTTCGATAGATGCCGCTGCAGTATATCTTTTGTTTAGACTATTTGTAAGTCGCCACATGCTTATGTTGTATTTGATTTTCTTTTTAACATAAACCTTTCTCATCACAACAGATAATAGATACAAAAATAATATTTTAATAAGTAATGAACTTGTACTTAGTTGCGCTCTGAAACAAAGAAATTTAAAGCGTTTATTGGTCTCTCGAACAATAGACATGTGTGATTTCATGGCACACGTGTAATATTAACAGTAAAGTAGACAGTAGTAGTAAAGTGACACCTTTGTCAAATTAGTTACTTTATCATCTGTCAAAATGATAATGTATAAAAATGTACTAAATAGAAACTTGTGACGTCACTGTTTTAGACTACTCAATTGGACAATATATTTTAATGTATATTCAGTTTAAATTTGTAATAGAATTAAAAAGCAATGTTATTTATATTACCCGTGATATTTTGCGATGTTTGTATATTTATATGTAAAGAATATATTTACGATACAGATAATTTGTGGTTGAACAAAAATGCCACGATATTTTTATTTTTTTTATCGTGTCGAAACCCCCTCGGGCCGTCACCCCACCGGAATTTACGGTGGGTGGTGTGTCGGAATCGGACCGACTAAAACTACATGGTGTGCCACTCTGCGCCTGGTATAGGAGGGATCCGGGCACAGCTGCTATTAGAACATCCAGAGTACAAAAATGCCACGATAACACAGCGACATGTATTTGCGTTATTTTTGTACCTAGTACATGAGCTAGTCTTAGAAGTGTTACAATACAACAACACTTATATGCTCTTGGTTCCTAAAGCAGTTGATCCATCGAGCGAAACATATCAGTGTTAAATTGAATACAGACTATCATTGTTTACAAAAAAAAAACATGTGTGATTCAATAGATCTCTCATAGGCTCTTAATTTAAGAGCAAAGTCCTTATCGGTCGAACAATTGCCCCTCTTCTCTGTCCTCTGCAGTCTGTTTAACCTCTTGATAAGCCACGACTCCCACTTTCTCTTTCACTTGCTGCATGTATGTTAATCTAGGCCGTCCTCGTTCCGGTATTATTCCGGAGAAGTTGTGTCTTATCAAGTGGTCAGCCATTTTATGTCTGTCTGAATAGATTAATAGATAAACTCCTTATAATTAAGGATTATACAACTCTTTAATTAAATATAAACAAAGAAAATATAGAAAAAACTGCTTTTTAGATTTTCTATTACTTTATCCATACTTAACTTCTATTATAAACGCAATAGTAATACTAATCATTTAGATACAACGATTCCACGTGATCCTTTGAGTAGTTCACTGATGAAAGCATGGCAAACAAACTCTGTTTACCATCATATTGCTTTTATCATCGATAGATGGCGCCGGATAAATGACGTCGTTACGTAAATTGCACTCGAGAGATCTTTTGTTTGTTACTCAAATAAAATTAATTTGAATTATTATATCCCCAAACCTGGCAAACCAAAGTCCGAACCGACCAGTTATAGACCGATCAGTCTGCTTAAAGGATTAGGCAAGCTATACGAGCGTCTAATCTACAATAGACTGAAAGCGTATGCCGATGCTAATCTTCTCGTCCCCCACGAGCAATTCGGTTTCCGAACCGAACACTCGTGCGTCCACCAAGTCCACCGCATCGTTGAATACACCAGCGATCGGCTTCAACGCAACCTGTTTACAGGAATCCTCTTCTTCGACGTAGCGAAAGCTTTCGACAAAGTGTGGCACAACGGCTTATTATTTAAGCTGTCCACCATGGGAGTGCCACACGGACTCGTGCTCATCATACGAGACTACTTGTCGAATCGAAGCTTCCGCTACCGAGTAGAAGGGTCACTGTCCACCACTCACCCCATTCGAGCCGGTGTCCCACAAGGGTCCGTGCTCTCCCCCCTACTCTTCACGCTGTATACTAGCGACATTCCGAAGCATCGGTATGTGCAGACGGCACTATTCGCAGACGACACGGCTATCTACTGCTCAGGAATGAACCCCTCGACAGTAGCCCAAAAACTCCAGACCGCAGCCAACGCACTGGGCGTTTGGTTCCGGAAATGGAGGATAGAGGTCAACCCCGAGAAAAGCCAGGCGGTGCTGTTTCACAGAAGACAGCTAAGCTTGTATCCTTTGGAGAAGACCCCTCAGATTAGGATGTTCGGCAAGTCTATCCCTTGGGCTAGGCAGGCCAAATACCTAGGCATAACCCTTGACGACCGTCTATCCTTCGGCCCCCACATCAAGGCAGTCCGCAGCCGGGCTGCCTTCGTGCTAGGACGTCTACACTGTTTAATTAACGCGCGTTCAAAGTTAAATTTAAAAAATAAAGTCAGATTATACACGGCATGCATACGTCCTATAATGACGTACGGTAGCGTAGTATTCGCACACGTTAGGCCACACAGGATCCATAGGCTTCAAACACTACAGAATAGGTTCATGCGCAAAGCTACGGGAGCACCGTGGTATGTACGCAACGTCGATCTTCACATCGACCTCAGATTGCCGACCATCAAGCAATTCATTAAACAGTGCTCCCTTAGCTACTTTGACTCTGCTCCGACTCACCCCAACCCTCTAGTGGTTGCGGCTGTAAACTACACACCGAGTAAAATCTCTAAAATACGTCGACCCAAACACGCGTTAGGGGAGTTAGACGACGACATTACACGCTCAACGCAGAGCGGACACACTAATTACGAACCGTCCGCGTTTTCGTCCCCGCCGGCGGGGGCGGAACACGCGCCGCGTAAACCGTCAACAAAACATGGGAGTAGGCCGCCCCAGTGTTTCAGCAACACCCCAAGCCCAGGTTCGTACCCCGCAGGGGGTGCCCTTGGGCAATGTTGCTTAATAAATGGCCGGTTGAGAGCCCTCAGCGCTCACCGTAACTAAACCGGGTAAAGTTGTAGAGGCCATCTGAGGCCAACAGCTAAAAATCATTTCAAAAAAAAAAAAAAAAAAAAAAAAAAAAAAATATTATATCGAAAACTGTAACTGTTGATAGAAGTATGTACATGTCAACTGTATAGTGAAATGTATACACAATGTGGTTCGGGTGTGATTACTGACACCTTAATTGAACTTTTCCCATTAGTACACAGAATGTTAGCCGTGTATTATGTACATTGCTGAACAAATCTATGTATTGTAATATTTCAATTACGAATATAAGTTTGTTTGTTTTGTTCGTCCCTTCTTAGGTAAATATACACTATCATTACGTACTTATGTAAAGCTATAGAAAGCTTGCGGTAAAAACTAGCATGATTTTTTTATGTGTACCCACTGTATGTTTTGAATACGTATACAGACTAAACTAGCACAACTAAATAGATCCTCACTATTAGGCGCAGCACTATTTGGCGATTAATAGTGCTGTGCCCGAGAGCGTCCCTAATTGTTATCTCTTTATAAGCATACCTACCATCTTTGAACGTAACCTTTGAACTCGTCAAACGTTGAAACTGATCAGATTAATTAATGTTAAGTAAATAGTGAAATAAATGTAGAAGTGAGTTTGATTAAAAAAAATCCTACTAATATTATAAATGCGAACGTTTGTGAGGATGTTTGTTACTCTTTGACGAAAAACTACTGGACGGATTTGGATGAAATTTTTCAGTAATATAGGTTTTACATCGGAATAACATATAGGTTACAATTTGTAATGATTTTATATAATTTTGTTCATAATATAACGATACATGTCAATTAAATCGGAAAAAAATCTGGTCACTGAGAGTTATCTTGGCGTACGCTGTCCAAACCTTTGAACAGAAAGATAACGTACCGTAGGATTCGATTCCCAGGTCCGACCAAATGTTTCAATGATCTGCAAATATTTGTTTCAGAATTTGAGTGTTTCCTATGTGAAATGTGCGTTTACAAAGTAAAAGATGTATAAGCATTCTATCACTCTAGTTAACACTGAACAAACTCTGCTTAGTTTGCACAAAATTGTAAAACTGTTAAGGTATGACATTGTATGTACTCTCTTGTAAATCTGTAATATGGTGTGCAAATAGTTTTCAATTCATCGTCTATCTATTTAATGTGTATTGTGATATATCAACAACACTAATAAATTTGAATGTTATAAATTTTAAAAAAATGTGCAATGTGCTTAAAATTTTGCACACCATAAAGTGTTCAACAGCAAATAGTTACTTTTTGAATATGAAGAGAGGACTGACATCTGTTTTCGAGTACTGAAACTACATCAGGAACATTCAATGAAGTAAAACAACAACGTAACACTGGCACGACCAGGTACTTTACAGAACCGTCACAAAATGAAACCTAACATAACTATAAATTGATACAAATGTTAATACTTACGTAGGTACCATATTCAATGTGTTATAAGCGATATAGCGAGTCTGTCTTGAATAAATTGTAGTTTCTCTGTTTCGCACTAGATGTCAGATTTCATGAAAAAAAAACAACATTGACAAAAATTACAGTGGGATATTATATTCATAGTTTACACTGAAGAAAAACTTAATTTATATGCAGGTGTTTCTAAATTTTTGAGGTCCAGACCTAAGTTTTGAAAACTGTGACTATAAAATACTTGTTTAAATAAACCGCAAATACACACATAAATGGATGTTGTAATTAGTTGCGACGTGCAGTTATAACAGTTGTTACATTTAATAGCAGAATACAAAAATGTGATTTTGTTGATTTGTTATGCTTGCCTTCTGATCTACTGAACCATCATGTTGTAAGCACATTACTACTTTTGCTTTTA
Source organism: Hypercompe scribonia (assembly GCA_949316085.1). Lineage (NCBI taxonomy): Eukaryota > Metazoa > Arthropoda > Insecta > Lepidoptera > Erebidae > Hypercompe > Hypercompe scribonia. Next base: position 18,167,731 of record OX438983.1, on the reverse strand, counting down.
TATTTTTCTTTTGTCTACTGGAAGGAGAAATCAAAGTTTTGTACTATACTATGTGTTTTATTTTAACCAAAGTTTGAGTGTGGTAATATGTCAATGTGTTTGAACTGATTGTGAGGTTCTGCAACTTTAACGATAACCTCGGACCATAATAATTATAACTTACACACAACCACTCGCAATAAGACAGGCCTGTTGGTCTAGTGGTTAGTGGCCCTGGCTGCTCCACCAGAGGGCGTGGGTTAGATTCCCACCCAGGACAAATATTTGTGTAATGAGCGTGATTTTTTGTTCTGTGTCTGGGTGTAATTTATCTAAACTATGTATATATTTAGAAATGGCTAAATATGTTTATGAACAGTCTGTTTCTCATAGCATAGTTGCTGCCTAACTTGGAATCAGACAGACGTGTGTGAGATGTGTGACGTTACTATTTAATTGGAATTGTTATTAATGTTCGAAATTGAGATTCCTGCTGAAATCTAATTCTCCTCGAATTTAATTTAGTACCTCTGATTTGCGCTAGATGTCAGATGTTCTATTTAAAATCACGATATCAAGATTTACTGCTTTACACTTTATATTTAAAGACAATTCACACAGCCAATTGCAGAAAAACAGCACGAGAGCAACGGTGCTTTCATCATCTATATATTAATACGCGATACAAAAGCTTTAATTCGCATTTTACGAAAATTGCGCGGACGCAGGAGCATAAAATTTGGCACACTTATAGTTTATGCGTTGGAGAAGTGCAGAACGCTAATATTTTTCAATAATAATGCTTATAAAGTACATTAAATCAATAAATAAAACATTACACACACTACCATACATTACACACACACATACATACACAAGTATTTGTACACGCCATTTTGTCCATAGACATAGAGTACTGACATTGACATATCAAAAAAAAGAAATTATTTGCCTCATTTAATATGAAAAAAAGATTTTAATAATAATGCATAAAAAATACATTAAATCAATAAATAGAACATTACACAAACCAGCATGCATTTGACACACGCATACACAAGTATTTGTACAAGTATACATACTCTGTGGTCAAATTATCTCTTTTGTTTATTATAGACATAGTTGAATGTCAAACAGAAAAGTTTTATTTGACGAATCCTACGTGAAATACTGAGCGCTTATAAAAACTTATGTAATATATACATATATATAAGTTGTGTAGCAGTAAGATACATTTAAATGTACACGGACTTTTATTATATGCATAAAGAAAGTTCTGTAGCAGCAATCTGCAATGACAACATTCAGGTACAAAAAAAATATAACTTTATTTATTATGATTTAGAGTGCAGGTTTTGCAATGCGAAACATTTTGAATCTGAAGTGACTTTAGGCGACCGAACTGCATTCACTTCATGTTGTCACAAGGGTAAAGCAATATTACCACCCTTAAGTCAAAATGAATTTTAAATCATCGTATGATGGACTTACTTCAAATGAACCTTTAATAAAAAGTAAATCAAAAAATTATTTAGAATATATTAGGCAATATAATTTATGTTTTGCTATGGTTAGCTCAGAAGCCAAAGTTGCTGAGGTAGTTACAAGTGGAGTGTATTATTTCAAAATACATGATATTTTTTATCACAGATCAGGCCCAATGACTGCTGCATATGGTCGCCCACCATGTTATGCACAATTATATTTATATCATGTTGACACTGCTATTAATTATAGATTACAAGAACGTATTAGTCAAACATGTAACAACAACATAATGCGTGAAATTGCACTGGAATTGGACAAAACAGTCCAAAAAATTGGAGTTTTATTAAATCAGCCAGTTTTTACACATGGGCAATTGTATGTCGCAGCAAGTAGAGTTCGTTCATTCGATGGTTTAAGGTTTTATATATCCGAATATAATGACCAAGGACATTTAGCAAACGATGAAAGAGTTTTTACAAAAAACATTGTTTTCAGAGAAGTTTTAAATCATTAATTAAATTATTGCAATATGTGATAAAAAATGTTTTTTCGTTTTGCATCCTCTTATAGCATGTTTTGTTTTAATGAACATTTTTTAAATAGGAATTCTTTATATTACTTCTTTCTAAAAGAAATTGGCAAATAACAGTCTTGGTCAAATCTGTGGTTATAGTAGTTTAGTTTTGGACAGTAGAACCTTAATAATGTTTGAATATTATATTTTAGTAATGTATATTAAGCCACTTACAATTTAAATTTATTATGGTCGAATTTCGACCAATGGGCGACCACTAGTCATAATAAATAAATGATACACAATATCTGGTTGCTCTTATTTTTCAATAAAACTACACTACATAAACATCTACTTACATACATATTCATTTTACTTGGAGTGCATAGTGTAGGCTGCATCCTACAGAGACAAAATAAATAATTTAGCGGTCTGGATCTTCTCAAATTTTTTTTTACTATTTTTCTTTTATATCTATACCATGAGACACCACATACGAGTTTCTAAAATAAAAATTAAAAAATCATGCATTTAGGGGTTAAAATGTGCAGTTTAGTATTTAACGTAGTCATAGTCAAAAAGCTATCAAAAGCAATACAGTATTATAAATTAAAATAACCAATTCCAATTAAATAATAACGTCACACATCTCACACACGTCTGTGTGATTCCAAGTTAGGCAGCAACTATGCTATGAGAATCAGGCTGTTGATAGACATATTTGACCATTTCTAAAACATACATATTTTAGATAAATTACAACCCGACACAAGACAAATAATCATGCTCATTACACAAATATTTGTCCTGGGTGGGAATCGAACCCACGACCTCTAGCGAACCAGGGCCATTAACCACTAGACCAACAGGCCTGCCTTATTGTGAGTGTTTGCGTGTGTGTGTGTGTGTGTGTGTGTGTGTGTGTGTGTGTGTGTGTGTGTGTGTATGTGTGTGTTGTAATTATTATGGTCCGAGGATATCGTTAAAGTTGTAGAACCTCACAATCAGTTCAACTTATTGACATATGTATTACCCACACTCAAATGTTGGTTAAAATAAAACAAATAGTATAGTATAAAACTTTGGTTTCTCCTTCCAGAAGACAAAATAAAAATATAAAAACAAAAGTAGTAATGTGTTTACAACTCGGGACCGGACCTCAAAAATTAAGAAACTCCAGTTTAAATATTCAATTTTTCTTCAATGTAAACTATAAATGTAATAATTTTTGAAATCTTTTCTTTTTTAATGACACCTGACATCTAGTGTGCAATAGAGGAACTATAGTTTATTCAAGAACGACAATCGGCATCTCTTTATCAACATTCGATGATTATAGTCGGCAAATCTTGTTGTTATATTGCTTCTAACACATAGACTATGGTACCTACGTAAGTATTTACATTTGTATCACTTTATGGTTATGTTTGGTTTTATCTTGGCACGGTTCTGAAAAGTCCCTGGTCGTGCCAGTGCTATGTTATTGATCTGCTTCATTGAATGTTACACATGTAGTTTATCCACTTGGTAACAGATGTCAGTTCATATTCAACAAATAACTATTTGCAGTTAAATACTTTATGTTCTGCAAAATTTTAAGCAGGAATCTCAATAACGTCACACATCTCACACACGGCTGTCTGAGTCCAAGTTAGGCAGCACCTATGCTATGAGAACCAGACTGTTCACAAACATATTTAACTATAATACTTCTAAATACCTACATATTTTAGATAAATTACACCCAGACACAGAATGCTCATTACACAAATATTTGTCCTTGGTGGGAATCGAACCCACGACCTCTGGTTGAGCACCCAGTGCCACTAACCACTAGATCAACAGGCCTGTCTTATTGTGTGTGATTATTGAATGAGTATTGTTGTGATTATTATGTTCCAAGGATCTTGTTAAGGTTACAGAACCTCACAATCAATTCAATCACATTGACACATTACCATACTCAAACTGCAACTAAAATATGTCTTCATAGTCTATAGACTTCAAATACGTCGAGCGGTAAATATTAATCACATCATCTAGTGCAAGACAGCGGAACTGAGGTGTGTTTAAGAAGGACTTAACCTTAAGTGGTATAACTTTATCAACATTAGAGTGTTTTGATCCAAAAGTCTTGTTGTTCTAACAATATTTGTATCAACATGTAGTTGTTATTTATTTGTTTCAGTTCCGTTTAAGTCTTCAGCTGTGTCTCTGTTTGAATGTTATTAACATAGATTCAGGTTTACGATGTCACCCAGGTTAAGAATTCCAGAAGTTTCAATTACGATATAACTTATTGCAGTTAAACTATTTTATTTTGTATACATTTTTAAATAATTTTGATAACAATAAAATTGTTTTAAAATTAGTTTTGGAATCACAGACCTTCTGAGACAGACAGAACAGCAAAACAATAAAATACAAAAATCATTTTAGTTTACAAATAATATTTTTGTTTGTTTTTAAAAACAACATGTTGTTGTAATACATTGTTACACTTTCATGAACAAACAGCTAAACCAATTAAAAATTTTTTTCAGCAATAGGAGATATGAGCGAATTTACTACTACGATCTACTTTTTGTCCTAGATATACAACATACCCGCGGATGGTGTCTGTTTCTTTTGTGATTTGTATATTTTCAAGTCACAGCATGGACTGCTGGACCTCAAAAAATTACATGTACACTAACACTAAACAATCATTTATGTCTTCATAGGTCTTGTCTATTCAATAAAAATGTTCATGTGTATTTGTGTGTAATGATAACCTGTATTTAAACTGAACAGTGACATCTATTGCCGCGATTGTAACACTACCATGACTGTACCTCGTACACAAACTATATATTAAACACAAAAAATAATGTCGTTGTGTTTCTTATTAGTTTTGTTCAATATATCTGACAGCTGATGAACCATTTAAAGAAAGTTCTTGAGACACAACATACATAACATGTTGTACTCTACTTGACTCATAGATAAGAGAGTCGAGATCGTGCTTCTAAGTATTCACATAAATTACCCTCCCAAAATCTCAAAGTGCCTGAAAATTAAACATATTCTTGGCGAGATCAACTCAACATCGTTCACTAGCTCGTGTACCGCAATCAACTCAAGGCTTTACTGTGAACCACCTAATTACAGTTAAATATTATTTTAAGTTATTAACCGACTTCAAAAAAAAAGGAGGAGGTGCTCTATTTAGCCGGTATTTTTTTTGTTATGTATGTAAATAGATTTCGCCGAGGTTTCTGAACCGATTTATGTAATTCGTTTTTTGTTTGATGCAGAATAGTTTCGGATTGGTCCAATAAAAATTTGATTGAGGTAGGTCCATTAGTTTTTATTTTATGAACATTTTTTTATTTGCATTCACCTTTTCCGACGTCTATTTGTTGGTATGTCGACTTGAAACTGCCTGTAACTTGGTTAATTTTCACGTATATCAATAAGAAACACAATACCTGCTTGAGTTTTACCTTTAAGTAACGGTAATTGCTCCGCCACTTCAACGGCGTCTTGCACATACAGAATTATTTGTCCACAGCACCAACTCTGACTGAAACGATTTTGTAGCTTAACTTTTAAATCTAAAATTATCAATGGAGCTAAAATGTATTTAAATTTTTATGAATTCAAGATGTCCGTCAACGATGTCTGCCCGCGCGTGTCTTAACCCTACATCGCATACTGTACCATATCTGGTACAACTAAAATAATTACGCCTGGTTTTCGTTAAAAGACTCCTAGCGACATTTGTCGACTGGCAGATGAGTCTTTACATACCTAGCAACGGTTTAGTAATAGCAAGAGTTACTTGATGGTGTTTGCTAGTGGCTGATATTGTGAATCGTGCACAATATGGACGGTCGGCGCGAACTCGTTGTTTACTTAAATTGAAAATTATAAAAAAATTAGTATTTTAAAGATTCGGCAGTAGAGAAAAATGTATTTAGATTGGAAATAGTATGTATTCATTGAAGGTAAGTTTTTTTCTTAAATATTACTGTTATACTAAATATCGATTTATTCTAATGTTCCAGATATGGTACACCATGCATTAGTTCATGTGTAACATTTTGTTTCGATTGGATTTTGTTACAGATTATGGCAAAGAGAAAGTTGTCTGACACGATAATTGAGCAGTATTCAGAAATATCATCAGGAAGTGAAGGTGATCAGGACTTTTCGGAAGGGGAAAGTGATGATAACATGGCGAGGATAAGAGGAAACTTGGACCGATTAAATGAAAATGTTAGTGAGTCCGAAAATGATATTTCGCCTACCAGGTATGCACCATCTTCCTCTACTAATACACATACAATCCCTGCTGAAAACGCTAATGAAGAACCAACAGATCCTCAAGCCAGTACTTCAACAGGCAGGCAAAAGACAGGCAAGTCATCACGTCAAAGTAGAAGTTCTTTCACTCTCCCAGTTAGCAGGAATCGAATTTCAAACAATGTAACTACCAATCAAAAAAGGAAAAGAAATTTAATTTGGAAAAAGAAATCTTTACAGCCCAACCATCCTCCATTTTCCGGCAATATAAATTTAGAACCACCCATTACAGAATTAGATACTCCATTGCAATATTTTTATATTTTTTTGATGATGACCTGCTCAACCACATCATTGAAGAAATGCATAAATTCAGCATACAAAAAGACCCATCTAAACCCTTCCAAATCACCGCAAATTAATTAAAAAAGTTTGTAGGTATATGTTTACTGATGAGCATTGCTCCATTGCCTAATATACGGATGTACTGGGAGTCTGAGTTAGGTTTACCTCTAGTAAGACAGACCATAACCGTAAATCATTTCGAGAAGATAAGGCATTTCTTATACTTCAATGACAACTCCTTACACGTACCCTCAGGTCGTGCAGATCATGACCGCCTCCACAAAATAAGTTCAATACTAGAAACTCTGAAGAAAAAATGCCAGAATATACCTAAGAGGCAGACATTATCCGTGGACTACTAATTTCCTACGCCAATATCTGCCAAACAAACCTCACAAATGGGGATATAAGCTCTTCGTGTTGTGCGACGATAAGGGTATGGCATACGACTTCGAGATATACTCTGGAATGGAAAATAATTCTGAGCTGAGGCATGCTAATGAGCCTGACTTGGGCGCATGTGGAAATATAGCAATTCGCCTAGCACGAACTATACCGAGATACCAAGAGTATTAAATATTCTTTGATAACTACTACACATCAGCCGAACTAATTTTTATACTTTCTAAACAAGGTATCTAGTCACTCGGAACGGTCAACAAAGGCCGACTAGGCAAAAGTTTGAATATCCCGTCTCTGAAAGATTTAAAGGATACGAAAACAGAACGAGGTGATTCAGAAGAGTGAGTAGCTGATGTAGATGGAACAGAAGTTGACACAGCAATGTGGTATAATAACAAACCCGTAGTTTTATCATCATCTTTTGTTGAAAAACAGCCTATCAACAAGGTTAGCCGGTATTGCAAGAAACAAAAAAATATATTGAAGTAGATTGTCCTACAATTGTAAAAATTTCCATCGTTACAAAGAAAAAGAGGAAGACCGTCTTCTGCAACAGATGACATGATTGAGAAGAAGAAAAAAACGAATGCAGCAATCCTTCCCCCGCGAGATGTAAGGCTTGATAAATATGATCACTTTCCTATCTGCAAGGAGAATAGACAACGCTGCAAGTATCCCCAGTGCAAAGAGAAAACATATATATTTTGCGAAAAATGTCGTGTTGAGTTGTGCTTTAATGAAGACAACAATTGTTTTTACAAATTTCATCAGTAGAAAGACCTACTTTAAATGTAAAACAAAATATTTGATTTTGTTCATTGTTCCTATGTAAGAGCCAAATACTAGTGTAAATGCATAGTGTACCATATGTGGAACAGAATTAAAAAGATAAATATCTACTAATTAGATGGATTTTAATTGTTTTTACTATCATTTCATATGTCTAGACCATAAATAGAACCACATACATTTTTTTGAGACAAAAATGAAAAATTATGCATTGTAGGGTTAAGGCTTGGCACCGACTTCCAACCTATAGGTAAATAGCACATATAAATAAAAGGTAGTATATAATTAATATTAAAGCTTTATTATTTTTTACTTTTTAGTTTAGAAGTCGGTTTTTTTAATGTAGTTTTTTTTTTAAGAAAAAGTACAGGTTTTACATACGTTTATCGATATATATCTATCGACAAGTGATAATTATTTATTAAACGCTTATTATAATTCAAAAAGAAATTACAGATTTAATACAATAGTACAGAACTAAAATTAACACCAGATAATCAACACAACACATTCTTGAGAATACAAAAAACAGTACAAAAAAGAAACTAGAACCAAAATTAAATATGCCTATACAACACAACATAACTTATACAATATAAAAAAAAAGATTTCAAAGAAATCCATTTAACTAATCATAATGTTTCTATCCAGAATTATTACTTAAAACGCAATAAAGTAGACTTTGAGGATTCATTGAGGAAACACGAAAATAAATCCACTCGTTTCGCAACCACATGAAGTGTTTGCGTGGGCTGGATGTGCTGCATCAAGTTGTTGCGAGCGCGCGTTACCTCCGATAGGCATGGACGCCGACATCGCAATGTATACTCTCTCGTTGCGCACAGTTTAATCTCTCACAGGATATCTGGGCTGTGTATGTAGATATATTAGAATAAAGTTTATTTACAAGACTCCGTCTCCATCACTCCATGTCCTACATTTTACGAAATTGTTATAACCAATTTTAAGTCATCTGTAGAAAGTAATGGTGTGGCGTTAGTAACTAATTCAAGCTAACTATTAATCATTCAAACAAATAGCAGAAGCCCCAAATTACTTCCTTAACTATCATCAGATCTCGTAAGGTATGGTTCGGAGAGGTATCCCCCACAATCTACATACTGACATACCCACGGGCGTAAATAGCTTACGAAGAACGCCAACATATGTGGTGTGCAGCCCACTGCAGCCAAACGTGTTAAAAGAATATCATTATCAACCACGTCAAAAGCTTTCTGGAAATTAAAATAAGTCACGTCCACCTGTAGCCCAGCATCCCCCGCAGGCTCCAAACACGTCATTAAACGAAGAAGGTTTCCCGTAGTTCCCCGTCCAGTACAAAAACGAAAGACAAGATGGAAAGCACAGAAATGAAATGTTTCTAACTGTATTAAAAGTAAAATGGCTAATATACCTTTTGAAAATAATAGAATGGAAACTACTGAAATTTTAAAATTGATTCACACTGATTTGAATGGTCCATATAACATAACTGGTTATGGTGGGGCAAAATATTTCTTGACGTTTATTGATGACCGGTGAATGGAGTAGCAGAAAAATATAATATAGTTAAGGATATATGTAGGTGTTAATGAGGAAAGCTAAAATTCATAGAAGGTATTAGTCAGAAGTAACAAAAACAGCAGCATATATAAAGAACAGAACTATTGCGAATATAGTAGAAAACAAAACCCCTAATGAGATATTTTTTGGATTCAAACCAAATGTAGAGCACTTAAAAATTTATAGAAGTAGAATTTTGGTCAGGGATCCTAAAGTTTTGAGAAAAAGTAAGTGGGAAGATAAAGCTCGACTAGGCGTTTTGGTGTGTTATAATGAAAACAGCTATAGAGTTTTAATTAATAACAAAATAATTCATGCTAGGCATGTACAGGTAGTCAAAGAAAATACTCAATTAATATGTCTAGAACAACTTTATGATCAAAAACAAAATGACAATGATGTAGAAATTGACTTAGTTCAAACTTATTTGATGACATATTAAAAACTATTTGCTAAAGTGACAAAACTTATTGATAAAGATTCAGGTGAGACTAATTTGACATCATCAGTTTTACATCTTTTTTATATGTAAACTACACTGATGCAAATGTGCCAAACACTTGTGAGCTAGCGATGAACTCTCATAATTGCAAACAATGGCAAATAGCAATGGACTCAGAAATAACTAGCCTAAATAAAAAGAATACTTGACAAATTGTTGAAAGGCCACATGATGAAAAGGTTATAGATGTTAAGTGGATTTTTAAAAAAAAAAGGAATAATATCTTTAAAGCAAGATTAGTTGTAAGAGGTTTTCAGCAAAAGGAATTCAATGAAAATGTTTATTGACCTGTAGGCAAAATGTAAACAATGAAAATTTTATTGTCATACAGTTGTAAAAATAATTTATTCATCGAACAAATGGATCTCGAGACAACCTTTTTAAATTGTTAATGGTATGTAAAGTCTGAAGTTTATATAAGTCAACCAAAAGGTTTACAAATTGCAAAAGGCACTCTATAGTCTCAAAGAAAGTCCTAGAGTACGGTATGATTGTTTCGATAAATTAAAAGTTATTTTTTCTTCAAAAGTAACTATGATTACTGTTTATGTGTCAACAAGGCAAACAAAGATCCAATATATGTACTAGTATTTGTTGATGACCTTCAAAATTGTTGTAAAGATAAAAATGAAATCGAATTAAAAACTAATGAAAGGGTTTGCAATGAAAGATTTGAGAAAAGTTAAAAGCTATATTGGTATAGATATTGATTACAGTAATGATAATAATACAATGACTGAATGATAATAATAAATACAGTAACATACTATGATAACGTAGACACAAAGGTATTAGATTGTATGGTAGATTCTGACTATGCAGAAGACAATGTTGATGGTAAATCTACATCAGGTTTTATAATTAGATTGTTTGGAAACTTAATTTTTTTGAAGAAACATAAACTGAATATAGAATACCAAATGTTAAACTTTTGCAGAATATGTTACTACGTCAGAGGCAGTGACAGATATACTTTTTATTAAAAACTTGTTAAAAAATTGTTACACACAATCAAATTATATGAAGATAATTTGGATGCTGTCGCGATTGCTAAATACGGTAACTTTACAAAAAATTCAAAACACATTTAGGTACAGTATCTCTATATAAACGAGAAAAATGAACTATGAAAGGGGAATAATTGATATCGTAAAAATTGACACAGATTTTAATTTGGCAGTCATTATTAACAAAAAGCTTACTTAAGACAAAATAGATTTTGTCTTAAGTAAGTTTTAAGTAGGTATCTTGTTGTTGTTGTGTTGTGTTGTATGCTAAAGATATAATCATAATCCATCGCAGTGCAACCTCACTAGAGTGTGCGCTGCCGATGCATCTGGTCCCTATATTTTTAATGTCTGTGGACACACACTTCTGATTAAAAAAGTATGGCATCCTAAATAAAAGTTCATTAATTATGATAACAAACATTTAGTTTTCAATGTCATTTGCAGTCCTATTTAACAGTATGTAATGCATTACAGGTATGGTTGTCAGGTACAGGCATTACGGAGGTTTGCACCTCCCTAGATGTGATTGTAGACCTCTTGTTGTTTGCTTGCTTTGCTTGGTTCGGTGGCGATACGTTCGAAGATATTGCTATGCCTTTAGAGTCCTCAATTCTCTTGTGTACGTCACCAAAAACCTGCTAACCTCCGACCCCTCGTAATTGGGCTGGCTGGAAACAAATAAAATACGTATCAAACTTGTGTCAATCATTTGGTTGACTGTACCGAATCAGTATGTGACTATTTTATGTTCAATTTATCAATTAACAGCAAGAAAAACAAGGGACCTTAAAGTGGTTGTACTTTTATAGTGTATCTTTGATAGTTTTTGTTTTTGTGAACAGATTCAATAAATATCTGTTTTTAGAAAAATATATTTAGAATATTCGGACTTCATTTAAAGCTGTTATAGTGTGACTGTTGTGACAGACGTGACATTGCGTTACTCAATAGTAACACAATGTCACGTCACACAAATGTGTATTCATTAAGGTTTACTAATCTTACACTCACCACACTACTGTAAATTATTTCACGCTGGACGCAGAGAATCCAGATTTTGTAGCAGGCCCAGAGTCTCTCATTACAGCAGCCACAAACTTTGTCAGGTCTGACGTCAAAGGTTTCGAACTGTTAATTAAAAATGAGCTTTGTACCTGTGATACTGTTGATTTTTAGTGACACACAATATTGTGATCGATGTGGAACTATCCAACCAATAAACAAAAAATTAAATTACAGCAAAGCTGTAGTGCAGAGAGAGAGAGAGAGATTTTTTTAATAGAGGATAAAATTGTAGAAGTAATACTTTTAAGACTTTGAATGGTCTTAATATCAGATTTCTTACAAATACACGGCAAAAATGTTGAATCGATTGTATTAAAACTGAGAGAGCAAGTAAGGGGTGGGTATAAACAAGACATCTTAAAGAAAAATATTCAAGGAAGGGTCAACATCAACAGTTTACTGTGGTATGGACATGGGATGAGGAGAGACGATGGTTACGGAGAAGAGAGGTATGATGTGCCTGAAAAAGGTACAAAGAGAGTAAGTAGAAAGGTAAAAAATGATAGAGCTGCATGGAAGTCAACATTTTGTACCAACAATAAATACATTCGCTGTAAGGGTAAAAAGATGACACGTGTTTAAATAAGTTATTTACCGGCTCTGAAGTTAAATAATTGTATATTAATTGTTGACTCCTGTCCACAATGGCCTCCATTAGTCCATCTTCTTGCGAGCATACTCGACACAGCGGCATCTTAACGAGATTATTGTTTTCGTCGAATATTTGGGCCTGTTGAACAATTATAAATGGCTTTAATTATTTCAACACGTAGGTATATTGGTATTTTGAAAGTTTGAGTGAGTAATGGAGATTTTGAGTCATATGCTGTCCACGCTAAGGCCACCGTGAACTTTTCAACATGAAATGTTCACGCAAACTCAATAATGATACAAGACCACCTCATCCTTAGATTATAGGAAAAGATCTTGATTTCAGGTGGCTATTTAGCCATAACTCTTTAGTATAACGAGGAAGTGAATTTAGAAATACGGAAAGTTTTACCTTCAGCTACTCTGTTTAGATTTATATTAGGATAGTTTACAACTGTTACAGTCACCCCACCTTCTACCAGATTACAATAAAAAACAATTAAGAACTTGTTGTCGATGATTCAGTTGAATGTGTACATATGGCAACATACGACACTGACAAATGACAGTATTCTCAGAAAATTATAGTGTGTTTACTTGAATTTTAGTAGAATAATAATTAGTCGTCCGCGTGGTGACAGATTAAGAATACATAGTGTTACCACCCCTATTCATCCCGTGGGTGTCGTAAAAGGCGACTAAGGAAAGAAAGTATGCAAGACAACATCATTACAAAGAAAAGAAAAACTTGGAACAAACCCTTTTCCAACCCGTCTGGCCAGCGTGGTATAGTAGTCCAAAACGTCCTTGTTGAGGAAAGGAGAGTAAAGGCTATTGATGATGATGATGATGAAAAATTAGTAGTTTTACAATCTTATACTCACCGCATAATCGTTAAATATTAAAGTGTAGATAGCTTCATTCCATTTGCAGTGCTGCCAGAGTTCTAAGCACTGGTGAAGTTCTTGACGGCAGATGTCACAGACTCCATCTGCTCTAGTCCCGAGCTGTTAAACAAAAATAATTTTATAACCTGCAATTTTGTTGACCATCACATTTGCTTCAGTATGCCCCTGTGTAACGCACCATAAAGCTTATTAATATTATTTCAATACTTATGGGTATCTATAGCTGTAACCTCCCAAACGTTCGAGAAGTTGCCTTAAATATGTTACAATGACTCTAAGAAACGATTGTAAAGTTAAGGTGATTATCTACGAAAGATACTTCGATCGGATCAAGAAACCTTAGGACCTAGTGATCGAATAAATCTTGAAGTACATGCCAAATTATTGGAGAGATGTACGAAAATGTCAGAGAGCGTGAACGGGAGTGAGGGTAGACAAGACATCTCAAAGGGAACGATTTAAGGAACAAGCACGAGCAACAAGTTAACGTGGTATAGACATAATATCTTCACAGTTCTGAACCACGGCTGTCTGATCCTAATAATAATGTAAAGAGAGGTGGTTCTTGTCTTCCTAATTACCGATTTCTTGTTCCCTGTACTTGAAATTTTGAAATATGAATTTGTTCTTTCTATTATATTTAAACCAATAGTAATAAAGAGAATAATAATCATAATTATTTGTTTCTTACATATTATTAAAAAAATAAACAAAAATTCAAAAATTCAGTTAAGCAATTTTCACCAAAAATGAAATAATGCTCATCACACACACGATTGTGAATCTAAACCACGACTTCCGACTTAGAAAACAGGGTCACTTACCTCTAAGTCTAGGAACCCTCAAAGAAAAATCTAAAAGAATTATACATAAATTAAAAAAAAGAGTAAGAGATGACGGTGTTTGTTCAAATATAAGATCGCTTATCGGTGTTGAAGTTAAATATTCATAAACCACCTGCAGAAGAGTGTCACCGATCGGCTGCAGTTCATGACCAACGTCCTCTCTCAGACAAATCCCACACACGGATAGATTTACCATTTTTGCAAAATATTTAACTACACAACACTTATGGAGTTGCATACGGCTCGTCTGAATTTTTTACGTGTCCACAGAAGACTCTCTCCACCCGATTAGAATTTAACAAGTATTATTACAACAGGTAATTACTATTATAGTCAATACTAATTACACAGGTCTGCAACAAAAAAGTTGTCTGGATGTTTTCAACTGATTTATATATATTTAAGTATTCTGAATACAAAAAAAATACTCAAAAAATATCAGAACGTCAGGTTATCTAGCAAATGCAAAGTTTTAATATAGAGAAGGGCTCTTTGGGCTAGTTTGAAGTCGTAAATAAATAGTTACAATTTTATTTTGATTTCTTTAAAAATGAATACAGATCATATCTGTCATTATTTTCTAAATAAAGAACATCCTGAGTGAACTAAATTAACAAACAAACATGAAACAACAAAAACATATTGAAGGTTTGACGGAAATATTTAAGATCTTATACGACCCAGCACGTTGGCGTATTTTCATAGATTCTTCAAAAAGAAGCCTTAAGGCAATTCTGCTGCACAATGACAGTTTCTATGCTTTTATTCCTGTCGGTCATTCTATACATCTTAAGGAAATCTACAAGAAGTTGGAATTGGTTCTTTGCAAATTAAAATATAAAGACCACGGCTGGCAAGTGTGCGGTGATTTCAAAATATTGGGCATGTTGCTTGGACAACAATCTGGGCTTACCAAATTTCCTTGGTTTTTGTATCTATCTACTATCCCATAGACAGAGCAAATCATTGGACCAAAAAGTGTTGGCCAGTAAGGGAGCTTAAGGTTGGCGAAAAGAACGTCCTGCATGAAACTTTGGTAACTCGTCATAAAGTTCTTCTACCACGGCTTCACATAAAGCTGAGATTGATGAAGCAATTTGTAAAGTCACTTCCAAGAGATGGAAATTGCTTCAAATACTTAGTATCAAAGTTTCCAGGTCTATCGGAGGCAAAGTTAAAGGAAGGTGTTTTCGTTGCACCAGATATTCGAAGACTTATGGCTGATCCACAGTCTATTGCAACCATGACGGATCCTCAAAGAGAAGGGTGGATTGCCTTTAACAAGGTTATAGAAAAAAATTTAAGCAATAACAGAGACCCTAACTACAAACAAATTGTCAAAAGAATGTTAAAAGCATTCCAAGCTTTAGGTTACTTAATGAGTCTAAAAGTACATTTCCTTCATTCCCACGTTGACCACTTTCCAGATAATTTGGAAGATGTTAGTGAAGAGCAAGGTGAAGGATTTCATCAGCATATTAAAGAAATGGAGAAAAGATGCCAGGAAAGATGGAACGTCTCAATGATGGCTGACTACTGTTGGACACTTCAAAGAGACATTCCTGATGCCTTGCACAAACGCAAATGTACCAAAAGTAGCCTCACTGTGAAAAAGAAACGTATTTAGTGATTATTAATTACTGTATTTTGGATGCAAAAATAAGTTTTTCCTACGCAATTAAAATCATTTGAAAAAAAATAGGCTATTATCTTTTATTTTTCGATGAGGACTTGTTTAACACGTCATGTCATCTATTTATGTAAATATGTTAACCTACCTAGTTATTGATTATAAATATTTTTTTATTTGATCGGTATCTTGAGTTGTGAGCCAGACGCTAAGATAGGTATATAAAAGATGTGAAACAAGCCGAAGCTGCCGAACAATATCTGTTGATAACTTGTGTTAGTTTTCTATGAACAATCCCTTTCATATTGTTTACACGTGGTCTATTTAAATAACACTTCGACCTAGTTTTACCCGACGTACCTAAAATTACTTACAATGAAAGATAAAAAGAAATCCTTTACAAACAATAAGTTAACAACAATTTCCTAATGAGAGTTGACTTCTGTTCACTTGAAGGTGATTGCTTAATTTAAATTTCGTTATCAGTATTAGCCTACCAACTAGAGTGACCATTATTATCATCTATGTTTTTTCAAAGCATTTAGTTATATACCCTTTGATTGCCTGTGCAGAAATTTCGTCAGATATCACTCAATTTTTGGATGGAGTTTTTTCTGCGACCTCCGGCACTTGACTTGTCTACGGTACCTACCTGTTCCCAAGCCTAGTGAACTGACAAAATTCACTTCTAAACCTCTTACGATGCCTCGTCGTTATCTTCTTTGCAAGCATAGCTTACTGGCAGAAGGAGACAGGGGAGTTCCACTCACTCTCGCTTTGTGGTTAATTAGTAATTGCACTAGAGTACTTGAATGTTTAACGTTGCAGTGGATACTGGTTTTACCCCGCTCGCTCTGGCTAAAGAGAATTGACACAAACCTGTACTACTTACTACTACTGATCACAGGGAAGTATGGAAGGGTAAAGAACTTCATGGTCCATTTTATCGGGCCCTACATGGTCTTTAATGCATCAACGTCTTGGCTACGGTATGGTGACCCCTTTGGAGAAACTGAAGGTTTTGTTTTTGCGATTATAGACGAAGTTATCATGAATATAACTACCAGAAATATATCATAAAAGATAGTACGGTTGACATCTGTCTGGCGTGCCACCGTCCTGGAGAATGTATTAGGCATATTATTTCTGATTGTTCTCGACTTACTAACGGTGAATATTTGCACAGGCACAACCAAGTAGTCAGGATCGTACATCAACAACTTGCCCTTAAATACCAACTTGCCAATTTGAAATGCCTTACTACAGGTATGTGCCCGACCCAGTTCTCGAGAACGGTCGTGCTACTTTATATTGGGATCGATCTATTACCATAGATAGGATTATTGTTGCCAATAAGCAACATAGATGATAGATTGATTAGAGCGCCGCGCAATGATTGTTGATATCGCCATTCCTCATGACGAGAATCTCGTGAAAGTTGAAAAAGAAAAACAATTAAAGTATTTGGATCTGTCTCACGAGATTGCCGATATGTGGAATGTGGATTCAGTGATCATTGTTCCCATAATCATATCTGTTCACGTATTGATAAGCAAGAGCTTCGACCAACATCTTAAGACGCTCACGTTGGAAGGTTGGATCAAGAGGGGTGCTTAGCTAGAAACCTCCACATGGTGCAACCTGGTAACGTTAGCGATGACGCTGTTCATCACTGCCAGCGGCAAATTTTCTAGCACTTTAGAGGAAGCCATTCTTTTCGGCCATTCGCTTGAGGTTTGGTTCAACAGAGCGAGCATGTCTGTCGGATCTTCTGTTAGCTCTTCATTCTTCGGAGCAATGAGGAGGAAAACCTCGTTAAAAAACAAAAAATCACAAAGACGGGATAACCGGAAACATGGATGCTCCACAGAAGAAGAAGGAGAAACTTCTCAATAGTGGCTGCCTCACGAAGTGGCTAGTAGTCGCAGAACGAGGTCACGCACTCCAGTTTCGGTTGCTTCAGGCTTCGTGTTCTTGTTCTCTAAGGCGGCAGCCTACAGGCGCGTCAAAGAAGAGGGCGAATCTATAGTTAGGGAGGAAATTGCGGATCTCCTGCAAATAATTCGGGCACCAGCAGTGGTGGATTTGGCAGCCAGGCACCGGTGTTCCTGCAGGAGAGGACGAATGTAGCTGTGGCCATCATAAACAAGGAGGCCACGAAGTCTACTAACCTTAAGGGTCCATTTATTAGGGCCCGTAAGGACTCCTCCTCCGCCATTGCAGGGGTAGTTACTACCCTCATTGGAGACGTAGCTCGCCTGCAAGCGGCTAACGATCGCCTGACGGAGCAGGTGGCTGAGCTGAGTACTCAATTTGCTCACTTTCGGGCGCAGACAGAAGACCCTGAACGACAGGACCGAGTTTCAGAGTCTGCCCCCTATCACGGTTTTGAAGAAGTCTTTGATGCTTATCTGCGCCAAATACTTGACGTAGTGGGGCATCTGTTGGACGGACTTCTAGCGAGCCTTGAGGCGCGGCTACCTCCAGCCCCCGTGGTTTGGCCGCAGCGGATGGGGCGAAGATCAACCGATCGAAGACGTCGCCGTCGGCTCCGCTTCCCGTTACGGGTGGTCGTGTGTCGTATGTGGCGGTAACTCTTACACCCACTCCTGTGGCTGCTGCGAAGACAGCTAGAGCGGCAAAAGTGGCGGCAAATGCGGCTGTGGCAAAGACGGTTATATCTAAGACTAGCCGAAAGATTACGGCAAAGACGCGGGCTGAGTTCCGTCCGCCTCCCACTTCGACACCTATATCTGGCCCCTCTACTTCTGCGCCCTCAAACGATGGGTGGCAGGTAGTCGGGTCGGTCAAGAAGTCCCAAAAACGAGGTAAGAAGGCTACCCAAAAAGTAGCCTCTACCCCGCAGTCGCCATTGGTGGTAGTGGCCACCCAGAAGAAGCCAGGTAAACTACAGACGCCAAAGACTCCAGCTGTGATGATCACTCTATCACCAGAGGCGGCAAACGGCGATTTATCCTATGCAGCCGTATTCAAAAAGGCCCGGGATAATCTCACCAATCAATTCGGGACTGTAGGAGTCAAGATGCACCTCGCCCAAACGGGAGCTCTAGTTCTAGAGTTCCCTGGGGCTGAAGGTTCAAAGACAGCGAATGAATACCTTTGCCGAAAAGCTGAGGAATATATTTTCAGCTACGGATGGTATAAAGATCGCCAGGCCTATGTCCGCGTTGCGATTCAGGAGAAAACAACATCAGGGTTGGTACCATCTGTCCCGGTCCAGGAAGCCTTGGTGCGACGTGGATAAGTTGTCCCGTGGCGTCAGCGAGGCAGTTAATGTTTAATAAATTGTTGTTAGTTAGTCTCACTAAAATTCGGGAATAGCTGGATCGATTTGGCTGAATATAGTCTTAAAATATTTATGGCAGTCCAGGGTAAGTTTAAACGGTATTAAAAAGTTCTTCATGCGTATGAAGTAGCAGCCAAAGCTTGCTGCAAATAGTCTTCTGTCTATAATCAACTTGTCTAAACAACTTTGGCTTCTTTTTCTCATCTTAGAATTTCATAATTTAAGAACTATTTTCATATCAAAACTAGGTACATAGAAACGTGAACATTATGAAATGAAAATAGTTCTTTACAAAATATATCAATGTAGGTAGTTTGAAGTTAATATCTTTAAGCTAATTTTGAATATCTCAGTTAATACACAAAATACGTAAATTGTACACAAATAAACTGGGCGCAATTATATACTGTATGTCTAGTCCGTGTGGTGACGGATTAAGAATACATAGTATTACCACCCCTATTCATCCCGTGGGTGCATAAGAGGCGATTAAGCGAGCAAACTATTCAGGAAAATATCACTACAAAGAGAAGGAAAACTTAAATCCTGTTTCAACCTGTCTGGCCAGCGTGGTATAGTAGGCCGACACCTCCTGGCTAAGGAGAGGTATATGTCCAGCAGTGGACTGCAAGAGGCTGTTGATAGATATGATAGAATTATTTACTGCACGGTTACGAAAGGTTGTAAAACAAAATGTCTCAATTTAAAACTGTTCCTACAATGAAATATAATTAATAATTTAAAACCTTGGGCAAACATTAATTGATTTGTTTAGAAACAATAAGCTAACAAATATATATTCTATTATTGAGAAAAACAAAATAAATAAGAATTTTACTTTTCTGAAAATGTGGGTAGACACACATCACAATTAATATTATAAGAAAAGTTTAAAGTCATTGTTTTATAATATTAAGGAACCTAAAACATTATTATAAAGCTTTGAAAAGCACAATTAATACACAATAACTCAAAAAGACACAAACATCATTACAGGTGTGTCATACGTAATATTAATGGTTCACAAATTGAGCTTTTAGTGGGTACCTGACTTTTAGAAATCTATAAATCAAAATGTACCTACACCACTGCACTACTTAACTGAAACATATACAAAATAATTATCGTACTCGTATACTCGTATTGTATTTGCTGCTAATTAACTTTGTCGTCAGCTTATTTGACATATCGTAAGTAATATTATAAACGCGAATGTGAGGTTGTTTGTTACGTTCTCACGTCGAAAACAGTAAACCGATTTAAAAATCTGTGTGGTGTTACCTCCTGTTCATCTCGTGGGTGTCGCAAAAGGCGGCTAAAGGAGTAAATTACGCAGAATAACATCACTGCAAAGACAATGAATACTTGATACAAACTACACCAACCCGCCTTGCCAGCCTTGTGCGGGAGCTAAAATCTCCTTTCTAAGGTGAAGCCTATGTCCAGCAGTGGACCATGAAAAACTATTTATGTGATTTTGCTTGCAAAATCATTTCACCAATGGACAGCTACATTGTCGGTGAGTAATATTGGTAACTTCTCACCGCAATAGCCGACATACACGCGAGCGGAGCAATGGGCAAACGTAATGATATAAAACATTATTTAAATTAACTTATTTTTTATGAGGAGATTAAAGTGAACCAAAGGTAAAAGCTGAGGGTACCTACAAATTTCTTTAAATACATTGTCCTAGCTTAAAGGCTCGCTGTATCTGAAGAGTCATTTATTAGGGTCTACGGATCTGAATGTGATGTATAAAGGTGATAGAAACTGGGTAGCTGTTTATGGTCCTCTCTGCGCCTCTGTGGTTGACAAGCCCATGCCACAGCTAATACGCAGTTTTAACTTCAATTCATATCAAAATTTGAAGAATGCTCTAGGAGAATTAAAAAAATTCAGACACAGAGAAAACCGGATTGCCTTATAGAAACAAGGATGTGGATCATGTGATGTGGTGAAGAAAAAACTCAACTTACCTTGAAAATCGCATTTCAACAAATTCCTACCCCTGCCCATTCTACGGACCGGGCAACAATTTAAAGGGTTCATGCCATTCTTCATTTTATAAAACTACTTTTATTTACTCCGGGGTCACGTTGGCACCAGCAGAATTGATATTGGATGAATACAGACCGCCTCTAACTTTATATATTGTCACTTTACTACCTACCCGACGTGGGTCGATGGGTACTCTTATAATATTTGCTAACGGCTGAGAAGATTTCAGAACGAGCTAAACAACGATATATTTCTTGTAGATGTTGCGAGGCAGAACAGATTTGTTTATGGTATGCTCACGAGGATGTAAGCTACAGAAGATAGAGATACAATTACCAGGCGTCTTGGTCCAGTAGTTAGTGATCTCGAATGTTACCAGAAGTCGTGGGTTTGATTCTCACTCAGAACAAAGTGTTGATTAGTGCAATTTTTAAATTTTTTAATCTTTCAATGGGTTAACGAACAGACGTGTCACCCGATGGAAAGTTCTTACCGCCACCCCTGAAAGCCTGGTGTTTCGAAGAGTTTGTCGGCTTTGAGTAGTTCTGTAAACTTCTGTGTATTAGTGTGTATTCCTTCTGCATCACTTATATGGATTTAGCTATAATCATATTTTAAATATCACTCATTCAAGACAGGTCTCGATAAATTGAACTGTAATAGTGCTGCACAAAGTTCACATTCTAAACTTGTGTAATTTACGATCTTTTTCTTTTAGCACAAAGAGAATCCATTTTGTCTTAGACAGCAAAAAATGTATAAGAAATAATAGTTCGTAAGGTGTTGTTGTGATAGTGTATGTGACTGTGCTACTTGGTCTTGGATTCGACTTCCGGGTCGGACCTGTAAGATTTTATTGAGGGTAGTTCTATTTTTCTTAAATGGCAACACTACTCGACCTCGTCACTCTTTTGTGACAACTTCCGGTGAAAGGATTGAGAGTGGTGGGGTTTAAACAGCGTTTTGATAATTGAATCAGGAGCTGGGTTAGTCGTTGGATAACCATCGAGCTGGTAAGATGTCTAAACCATAAAGGGTATTCAAATCGGTTCACAATAGACAGACATCGCGTGATGTACTCAAAATAAATAAAACGAACAAATTGAAATTGTCCTTTTGTTTAGGAGTTAGGTAACACAAAAAATACAGAGAACTACTTACGAATACATGCATCGCGATATAAAACTCAGTTTTACACAATATACTCTAAAAAAAAAAATTGTCTGTGTCATCTCCGACGCACGACTGAAGTTTACTCCGGTCGTGCGTCGGAGTAAATTCCTATATTTGGACAAAATATTTTTTAGAACAGTGACATCTATGAAGTAAGGCCAACATTATTACAGAGCGCGATAAACAGTCACATTTTAAGTTTAATGAATAATGTACTGAATCATTAATATTACGCTCGATGGCGCTATTTTTGAATGACTATCTAAATTTAAACGCGACCATTACACTAAAATAATTGGACTTTTAAATGTAAAGTAATTATTATTTAAATAAAATTGAAATCATTTTATGTCAGTAGAGGTGCTGCAGTTGAATTGAAACACCTTATCGGAAAGTTGAATTATAATATCTTTTCATCATCATTTCAACAGCCTTCAGTAGCCCACATTAATTATGGTGCCTACATAATAATAAACAACAAACCAGGAGACAAGACACATAGTCAAGACCGTAGATAAATAGAGTGTTTTGATCTGAAAATCTTGTTGTTCTAACAATATTTATATCAACGTATGGTTATTTATTTGTTACGGTTCTGTTTAAGACCCTGGTTGTGTCCCTCTTGAATCTTATTTGAATCTTATTAACGTATATGTATGTAGATACAGGTTTACGATGTCAATATTAGAATCGCAAAAAATTCTATTAAACTATTTTATTTTGATCACATTTTTAAAAACGACATGTTGTTGTAACATATTCTTACGCTTTCATGCTTAAACTGCTAAATCAATAAAAAAAATTTCAGCAGTAGAAGACATCAGTGAATTTGCTACTACGATCTACTTTTTGCCCGAGATATACAACATACCCACGGTCGATGTCCGTTTCTTAAGTGACTTGTACATTGTCAAGGCACAGCATGGACTGCTGGACCTCCAAAAATTCTTCCAACTCAGGTAAGTCGTCTTCTTATATCTTCATAAGTCTTAGTTGTCTATACAATAAAAATGTTCATGTGTAAAGAATGATAACCTGTATTTAAACTGAACAGAGACATCTATTGCTAGATGGATCAACTACGTTAGGAATCAGAAGCTTGCAGCCGTATCGTAACACTACCATGACAGTACCTCGTACACAAACTATATATTAAACGCAAAAAATAATGTTGTTGTGTTTCTTTATTAGTTTTGTTTGGTATATCTGACAGCTGATGAACAATTTAAAGAAAGTTCTTGAGACACAACATACATAACATCTTGTAATAGTTCTTTAAAGACTCATAGATAAGAGAATCGTGATCGTGCTAAAGGGTAGCGCCCCCGACAATGTCTTCATAAATCATTTGAAACTTTATGTTAATAACTTCGATCAAAATGTTAACCAAACTATTATATTATTGCTCTTTAAGTACCCACATAAATTCCAAAGTCCCTCCCAAAGTCTGAAATTACACACATTCTTGGCGAGATCAACTCAACATCGTCCACTAGCTCGTGTACCGCAACCAACTCGAGGGTTTACTGCGAACCACCTAAGTACAATTAAATATTATTTTAAGTTATTAACCGATTTCAAAAAAAAGGAGGAGGTTCACAATTCAGCCGGTATATATTTTCTTTTTATGTATGTACACCGATTTCGCCGACCTTTCTGAACTTGAAAAATTTGATTCAGTTAGGCTCATTACTTTTACTTTATGAGGATTTTTTTATCTACTTTCACCTATCCCGATGTCTATTTTTTGGTATATCGACTTGAAACTGCCTGTGATTTGGTAAATTTTCACGTATATCAATAAGAAACACAATACCCGCTATAATACAGAATTATTTGTCCACGGCACCAACTCTGACTGAATCGATTTTGTAGCTTAACAATTTTTTATAAAAACTCTTGACAAAATTCTTTGTTCTACGTCTGTCAAGTCGGTCAATTCAGGAGGTAAAGACATGACTTCCATATTGCTCCAGTACGCCTGAGAAGGAACTTTTCTTTTTTATGGCAGTCGAGCAACGTAAACACGTGATAATTTTGTCCAAGTTTTGTGTTAGCTCCTCCGAAAGGAAATCGAAACGTGCTGTGTCTAATGACATCTGTCGTTTTGAATATAATAATTTCTTACAGACTGTACATGGTACTTCAGCATGCTGATTTATGGTGGTTATAAAATTACGCTCAGTCATTGAACGAAGTCTTTATGAAGTCTGACGCGCTGCTGCTAGCCGGTTCTCACGTTCCTGAGCAGACTCGGTTTCTGTACGGTTTCGAATCACTTCTAATCTATGAGCCTTCTGCTCAGCTGACTTCTTAGCTAAACGCTCCTTAATGAGACTAATTCTATGAACCTTCTACTTAGCAGACTCGTTTGCTAGACGCTCATTAATTAGACCAAGTCTATTAGCTCTCTGCTCAAAAGACTCATTCGCAAGACGCTCTTGGATCTTACCGAGTCTTGAATTATGCTGTTCAAGAGTTTCTTAACGTAGTCGTGATTTTATATATGCCTTCATGGCCAACAATCGTTTTTCACAATCTTTAATAGTCTCACAAGAATGTGAAATTGTGTTTCGAAGAGCACTTTTACGGAGACGACACTTTTATACGTTCCCGTTACAACTTAAGATATGCATTAAAAGGGTTCAGTTTAGTATTAAACGTAGTCATTGTCAAAATGCTATTGAAAACAATATAATATTATAAATAAAATAATTCTTAATTTTCCATATATTTTTACACATAATATAAAATAAATAGAAACAGAACATTTGCTGTGCAGTTGCGTCGCAGTGTCTATTAAAAATAGATGATGCTCAGTATGACACTGTAACGGTAAATACAGCGCTGATTTTCAACAACACTTTGAGAGTGATATGTGCGTCTAAAACAGTCCAGACTAAAAAATGATTTCGTACTTTTTGTATGTGACTATATTTTTCTACAAATAGTACTACAAACATTATGATAGGTACATAATTTCAAAGGTTTAGCACGAATGAAAGTTTTGCTGCAGCCTGAGTAAATTTACACTTCTTCGCCTATCTGACAATACATAATATATATATATATATATTATGAGTTTTTATCACTACTCTAGTAGCCATAGTACAAGCTCTGCTTAGGTTGGGACTAGATGGCGTTGTGTGGAAAATATCCGAATCTTTTCTTTTTAGCTATTTTAAAAAGGAAAAACAGTATACAATAAAAACATGAAATACCCATAAAACCCCTCTTGGTTTAACTTGGGTACGAGTGTACTTTCCTCATTCTGCTCTGTTTCGTTTAAAGTATCCACATGCACTACATAAGCAGGTAATTATTCCAAACTATAACAATTCGCAGGTAGTACTACAAGAAATAATAGGTGCAGGGTAGGTAGACGTTGGGCACGCTGTCATTGCGGCGGTAAGACCCGTTATGGAGGATTAGTTTGAGAGGAAACACGGGACCCTCTCATATCGGCTGACGCAGCAGACGTCGGAGCGGCACCGGGAGAGGTTTAGAACTCTCCCGGTCCGCCAGGCTCGGGAACGGGTTCGGTATCACAGACGGCTCGGATGCCTAAAAACGTAGAACGATCTCCGTCCTCCGTAAGCGTAAGTCTGGGGTGACAGGTAAGGCCATCCGTCACCCTAGCTGAAGCAAACCAGGATGGCAGCGGTACGTGCTACGGAGCACACTCTCTTTTGGGGCAGAAAAAGGGTCAACTGCAATTTTCTAGGGTACACCTGATTCCCCGACTACTGGTACCTGAGACGGCGTGCGGTTTTTGGTCGGTTCGAGTCCGACATAACCACTAGTAGTTGGTATCCGGGGGAATTTCGTCATAGAAAAAAAAATGTAGGTAGGCGTGAAAACCGTTCTAGCGTTCGACCGAGTGTTGTTGTTTACTTTAAGTGAAAGTTTTATTTGTTTTCCTACTGTTAGGAGTTCGTTTGGTATTTACAGGTGATTGGTTACTAGGACTTTTTTTTGATTTTGTACTTTCTTATCTATTTTTTTCTTAGCTACACGTTAGTCATGTAATAGGTAGGTTACATACAAATATTGTGTTTATTTATAAATTTATCATATTATATGTATTTATAGGTTTATGTTAGATTACTGTTTGCTAAAGTTTATGTAGGTATGTAAAATGTATGTTTTTGACTGTTCATTTTAAGTTGAGTACATTTATTTCATTCCTTGTTTCCAATGGTATCTTATTCATCAGTCTTGGTGTAAGGTTGTCAGTACTTAGTCTGGCCATAAATACTGTTACACTTAATTATAAAAAAATATTACATTTGAATTTCGAATCTGTCATTTTTATACGATTGTTCATTGTGTTTTCTCATTTTGGCGCCAATACATTGTAAAATATTTTGCGATATTAAAATGGTGTGGGGTGATAAAGAGAACCGAATCGCTGTGATAGCATTACACAAAGTAGGTATGGAGCCAAATGCAATTTTTAAAACTCTCCATACACTTGGTATTAGTAAAATGTTTGTGTACCGGGCTATTAATAGGTACAATGAGACCTCCTCTGTTTGTGACAGAAAAAGATCTGGCCGTCCACGTAGTGTTCGTACGAAAAAGGTGGTCAAAGCAGTAAGGGAAAGAATTCGAAGAAATCCTGTCCGAAAGCAAAAGATTTTATCTCGGGAAATGAAGATAGCACCTAGAACCATGTCGCGTATTTTAAAAGATGACTTAGGACTTGCAGCCTATAAGAGACGCACTGGCCATTTCTTAACTGATAATTTAAAGAAGAATAGGGTGGTAAAATCGAAACAACTACTGAAGCGGTACGCAAAGGGAGGTCACAGAAAAATTTTGTTTACGGATGAGAAAATTTTTACAATTGAGCAACATTTTAACAAACAAAATGACCGTATTTATGCTCAAAGCTCTAAGGAAGCTTCCCAATTAGTCGACAGAGTGCAACGTGGACATTATCCGACTTCAGTGATGGTTTGGTGGGGTGTTAGCTATGAAGGAGTGACTGAGCCATATTTTTGTGAAAAAGGTATCAAAACATCGGCACAAGTGTATCAAGATACCATTCTTGAGAAGGTAGTTAAGCCCCTTAACATCACCATGTTCAATAACCAAGTATGGTCCTTCCAGCAAGACTCGGCGCCGGGTCATAAAGCTCGGTCCACGCAGTCTTGGTTGGAATCGAACGTTTCGGACTTCATCAGAGCTGAAGACTGGCCGTCGTCTAGTCCCGATCTTAATCCGCTGGATTATGATTTGTGGTCAGTTTTAGAGAGTACAGCTTGCTCTAAACGCCATGATAATTTGGAGTCCCTAAAACAATCTATACGATTGGCAGTGAAGAATTTTCCCATGGAAAGAGTGCGTGCTTCTATTGATAACTGGCCTCATCGTTTAAAGGACTGTATTGCAGCCAATGGAGACCACTTCGAATAAGCTTTTTATATTTTTAATTGTTTTATATTTATGTATTAAACTGACACACTGTAAAAGTAATAAATGTTATTTGCAGTTAACAATTTTCTTTTTTCTTTATTACAATATTTATGGCAAGACTAGGTAGTTCGCTTGCTGTAGTAATTATTAGCTGTTTTGGTTGTTAGCTGGTTAAAAATATAGTACATATAGTAAATATAGTTACATACAAAAAGTACTGATTTCGTACTTTTTGTATGTAACTATATTTTTTAAATAGTACCGGAAATATTATGCTAGGTACACAATTTCAATCTCCCCTGGCGGGCAATTAGGGCGGCCCTCGAATATCACGAGGTGCCGCTCTATCTGCGAACCGTTATTGAGGCCTATCTGCGCGACAGGACGGTGAAGTTTATCGGTCGGAATGGAGTGGAGAATCGAAAGGAAGTATGTTGCGGGGTTCCCCAGGGCTCAGTATTGGGCCCATTATTATGGAACCTCGCATACGATGCTGTCCTTCGCATCGGTCTGCCCTCTGGCCTAAGTGTCGTCTGCTATGCGGACGATACATTAATACTGGCTAGAGGGTCACACTTCGAGGAGGTGCTTTGGCTCGCCGAGCAGGGGGTGGCTAGTGTTGTGGAAAAGATACGTGAGCTGGGCCTGAGGGTGGCGCCTCATAAAACTGAGGCGATATGGTTCCATGGCCTGCGTAAGCGCCAGGAGCCACCCAGCTCATGTCTCCGGGTAGGTGACGCTGAAGTCCAGGTAGGCCAGTACATGAAGTACCTAGGCCTCATCCTGGACAGTCGGTGGAGCTTCGAAGAGCATTTCGGGCGATTGGTACCCCGAGTGCGAGGGGTAGCAGGTGCGCTGCATCGTTTGCTGCCCAATCTCGGGGGACCACGGGAAGAAGTTCGCCGCCTCTACATGGGGGTTGTTAGATCCATGGTCCTCTATGGGGCACCCGTTTGGTTTAATGATCTAGCGGGTGCCTCCCGCTGCCGGGCCCTATTCAGGAGCCTGCAGCGGCTGATGGCCATACAGATCGTGCGGGGCTACCGCACAATCTCCTATTAGGCGGCGACGATCCTGGCGCGATCTCCGCCCTTCGATATTCTGGCCGACATGGACGCAATGGTGTACGACCAAATTCGTTCTGTCGGTCGGAATGCTGAAGAGGCCGCGCCAGGTCATGAGCCCGGAATGCTACGGCAGAACGCGCATAAGCAAGCTTTGGTGGTTTGGCAGGCAAGGCTCGAAACTCAGGGTTGTGCTAGCCAACGCGCCGTCGGAGCCGTTCTGCCGAACTTCGAAGCGTGGATAGAGAGGACCGACTGTGTCACCTATCGATTGACCCAGATACTCACCGGGCACGGCTGCTTCGGTGAGTATCTGAATCGAATAGGACGGGAGGCTACGGCACAATGCCACCACTGCGAGTCCGAACGGGACTCCGCCCAGCACACGCTGGAGGACTGCCCTGCTTGGGAGTCTGAGCGTCGAGTCCTGGTCGGACGGATCGGACGTAACCTTTCGCCGTCAGCATTGATCGCGGCAATGCTGGCGAGTCGTGAAGGATGGGAAGCCGCGGTCTTCTTCTGTGAGCAGGTTATGATCCGGAAGGAGACTGCAGAGCGAGATCGGGAAAGGGCCGATCCCGGTCGAAGGAGGCGGCGAAGGGGACGCGGCAGAGGTCACTAGCTCCCTAATCGCCGCCTAAGGGTCGCTGCGGTCACATCTTGGCGTTGTGACTGCTGCAAACGACCCGAGTCAGGTGACACTCCGGTGCGGCCGGGGAGTGTCGTCTGGAGCGGGGCGCTGTTCTGCCTCTTACTGCGCAGGGCGGTGGGAGGTGCGATAGCGTCTTGCCCCTGGGGCACGAGGTGCCCGGGATGTACCTCACTTGTGAGGTACGGCAGGGAGGACTCTAGAAGCCGCTAATGCGTTCCTAGAGCTCCTCCCAACTGCCGAGGTAGGCCGCCGCGGGGTTTAGTGGGTAGACCGGTTTTCCGGGAGTCCCACACACGCCCTTCGTCCCTCCGGAGGGTATGGTGCGAAAAGCATTCCCCGCGTTAAAAAAAAAAAAAAAAAAAAAAAAGGTACACAATTTCAAAGATTTAGTACGAATGAAATTTATTACGCTTTTTCAACTATCTAACGTGCGTGCGTGCGTGCGTGCGTGCGTGCGTGTGTGCGTGTGTGTGTGTGTTGTGAGGATCTACTTTTAAATTAATTTTAAGTTGCATTTATTATGTTAATGGTACAATTAGGTTTTCAGTATCGCTGTAAGATAATTTTTTTAGCCATGACGTTAATTTTTCTTGTAACTTAAATTTGTTCAAGGATTACATAGAAAGGAGACAGTTGATTATGTTGCATAAGTATGGACCTAGAAAACAGTAGAATCTATGTGACGAGGCTGTTTTATATGTTGTTTCATTCTGGTATATTTTATGTTTACGGCGTTTAGTAGCGTTAATCAGTGGGTCGTATTTAGAATGTGCGTGTGACTTAACAACTATACGAAGAATAAATAGCTGTCGAACTGTAAGCACATAAAACTTTGCGTATAGATCGGCTGTAGGATGCAAGAATGGCAGGCATAGGGCCACTTTTAAGACTGCTCTTTGGGCTCGTTCTAATTTTAACAAGGTAGTTTTGGCGGCACCCCCCCAGGATGATATACAGTAAGTTATCATGGATTGACATAAAGTGAGGTAAGTAATTCTCAGGACTTTGTTGTCTGAGACATGTCGTAGGTTTTTAAATATGTAAATCAGTTTCCTAATCCTAGATGTCAATAGATCTATGTGAGCCTGAAAATTTAAGTTTTTAAGATAATCCCAAGATATTTGATAGAATCAACCGATTGCAATTTCTTACAGGTACATTGCCGAAGCAGAATGTTTTTGTCTAAACAGGAATGGACTAAAATAGGAATAGGATCTCTGTGCAGTTTGTTATTTTTTAGGTTAAATGCTATGTACTTTGATTTATCGACATTCAATGAGAGAAGATTGACGTTTCACCACTTAGTGACCCGGTCCATACCACTCTGTGCACATCGATACGTCTCATCCCAGGAATCACCTCGGAAAACCAGTGCAGTATCGTCTGCAAAGGTGACGACCCTACCATTTGCCAAGTTTAGCTGACAAAGGTCGTTAATAAAGATAAGAAACAAGGTTGCGCCAAATATACTGCCTTGTAGTACACCTGTGTTGATGGGAAGATCATCGCCCCGCACGCCACCTAGCTGTACACGTTGAGTTCGGTCTTTAAGGTAGCTTGCAAAGAATTGTAGCTGCGCACCTCGTACTCCCAATCGCTCCAGTATATCAAGAAGAAGTGAAACAGAGACCGTGTCAAACGCCTTGGCCAAGTCAAGAAATATCGCCATTACTTTTTTCTTTTCGTCCATACTGGTGATTATGGTGTTTGTTAGATCGTGAACTGCGTCATCAGTTGACTTATTGGTCCGGAAACCGAATTGTGATCATTAGTCTTTTGTTTTCTAGATAATTAACAAGTCTATTGTTGACGGTTTTTTCAGTAAGACAGATATTGGCCGATAGTTGTCGACACAACTCACGTCGCCACTTTTGTGGATTAGGTGAATAACAGCCTGTTTGAATGATCTTGGGAAAATACCCGATGTAAATGCCAAATTGCAAATGTATGTGAGCGGTTCAGCCAGAATGTTTCTATATCCTTTAATTAAATTGTTAGAAATACCGTCCAGGCCAACAGCACAATCGTTTCTGAGTTTACTCATGATTAGATCAATTTCAGCTACGTCTGTTGGGGAAAGGACAAATGATTGTGGCTGGATAGGGTTATATGTGCCTGTAGAAGACACTGTGGAATTTGATGTCGTAAGATTCGCAGCTAAGATCTTGCCAATATTAACAAAATATTGGTTTACTGAATTGGCTGATGCCACAGGGTTGTTGTTAGTTATTAAACCACATGCTGATGTTTGAGTTTTATTTGTATGGGTAATGTTTTTAATACCTTTCCAAAGCTTTTTGGTGTTGTGCTTAGCGTTGTTCATTTCCCTCTTTTCATATTCTCTTTTAGCGTTTTTTATTAGTGAATTGCAGAAATTACGATAGCGACTGTAGGTTACTCGATGGATTTCATTATTCGGATTTTTTTTTGCTTTCATGTATAAATTATTTCTGTTTCTTATGCATCTTAACATACCCTTTGTAATCCAAGGTTTTAGGATATGTTGGCGTCTAGGAGTAGGTATAATTTTTGTGCAGCTATGTAGTTTACTATTTAAGGTAGAGATAAGAAAGCCAACAGTTTCAGCAACATCCGTCATTGATAGTATCGGGTCCAGATCCATTTTAGAGAGGCACTTATCAAGAGAGGTATAATCCACTCCCTTTTTTACCCTAGTAGGTTTTACAGTGCTAGGTAGCATATCAAGGCTAAGTATCATACTAAAGTGATCAGTTATGGTAGTATGTGCAACGTAACATTTCGCAGGCAAATTGGTCCTAAGGATGACATGATCAAGACAAGTATGTGTATGAGTAGGTATATTATGTGCAGGCAACATACCATGTGAGGCTAGAAGATTTAGATAGTTTTCCGATCTGCTATCCTTCGACGAAACTGCAATATCCAAGTTTATGTCCCCGGTTAAAATTGTTCTTAAATGATGCTAATTTAATGAGTATATTATTTAACGATTCCAAAAAATTTGATATGTCTCTTATACCGGGACGACGATATATAGCGAGAATAACGGTTGTATTACTTACTGTTACCATTAAACAATTAGCATCCGCCAGTAGCGGTTCTGTTATGTTATACTTATGCTTTGAGTTGTAATATACTACCCTCATTCTGTGTCTTATTATCAGTGGTATATGCGTGGTTATAGCCATCCAACTGTGGTATAAAATCATTATTCTGCATCCAACATTCGGTCAAAACAAGTAAGTCAAAACGAGTGTTTGAGTCGTGTAATAATGTTTCAAAGTATGTAATGTTACAGCGAATACTTTGAATGTTTTGAAGCATTAAATTTAGAGACTTATTACTTGGATAAAGCATGTTAGTACATATATTTTCCACGTCACAGGTTGTACTGTTCGCTAAAGTCATGCCATAGTATGAAGTGAAGATAACATAGTTTCTAATATGGCAAATAAAGTGTTTGCATTTGAGGAAAAGGTAAGTATTTATCATACAAAAATCCAGAACAAACAGCTGCACAATTTTCCAACTGTTATTAAAACTACAGAAGATGGTATCAACATTTCGAAAGAAAACTGCACTATAATTTCAAATTTTGTAACTGCTCTGATAAACGAATTTCAAAAAGGTTCCAAGATCTAAGAAAAATAAAAAAATGTTTGTTGCTTATAAAAAATCCATGGTATTTAGAAACAACTATTATCACAGCGTTGGCTTCAGTTTTAAGTAGTAAGTACGCGGAGTTGTTTGATTAATTTATTGATTTTAAAAACTACTCCAACCTAGAAGTCGTGTTTAAAGAAAAAAGGGAAAACAGAGAATATTGCAAGTTTTGAAGCATTGTTCCCCAAAAATATAAAAACATACAAAAATGTGCTCAAATCTTACTAACATTCTTTGGGTCTACGTATGTGTGCGAAGCTTCTTTTTCTAAAATGAAATATACAAAGAATGCATACAGAAATAAACTCACAGATTCTCTTCTGGATGATGTAATAAGAGTAGCATGCAGCAAGAAGCCAGATCTTGATAAAATTGTGAAAAAGTGTTCGCAGTATCAAATATCGCATAAAAATATAGTTTTTTCAATTTTCTTCTCATCAATAAAGTAAATATACCGTTACCTTTGATTTATGTTTTATTTATGACCTAATTTCACGCTTGTAGCCCGGGATCTCATGAGCGAAACGTTTTTTGGGTCTAGTAAAAAAAAGGTCGAGTGTGGCTGACCTAGATATTTTTAGCTTTTTGGTTTTTAAGATGGAACCTGGATGTTTAACTGTACTTTACGTACGTTTACAGTCGAAATGTGAGTAAAAGTTTAAAACAAACTTATCCAAACATGGTCCAACGTAAAAGGTTATCATATAAGCAGATATCCGGGAATCTCGTTGAGGCTGCAGAACCTCGCTAGTAGATAAAACACATGGATTGATCATGGCACCTAAGTGGGTTTAAACGTTTTTCTATCATAACAGAGAAATGACATGAAAGCCCCGTTGCTCTCGTGTTATTTTTCTGCAATCATCTATGTGAATTGTCTTTCAATATAAAGTGTAAAGCAGTAAATTTTGATATCGTGATTTTAAATAGAACATCTGACATCTAGCGCAAGTCAGAGGTACTAAATTAAATTCGAGGACATAATTGTTTCAGCAGGAATCTCAATTTCGTACATTAATAACCAATTCCAATTTAATAATAACGTCACACATCTCACACACGACTGTCTGATTCCAAGTTAGGCAGCACCTATCCTATGAAAACCAGACTGTTCATAAACATATTTAACCATATCTAAATACCTACATATTTTAGATAAATTACACCCAGACATAGAATACATAATCATGCTCATTATACAAATATTTGTCCTGGGTGGGAATCAAACCCACGAGCTCTAGCGAACCAGGGCCATTAACCACTAGACCAACAGGCTTGCCTTATTGTGAGTGTTTGTGTGTGTGTGTTGTAATTATTATGGTCCGAGGATCTTGTTAAAGTTGCAGATCCTCACAACCACTTCAATCACATTGATATATCACCATACTATAATACCCCACAATAATTATTGAAATCGTTTTTTTTTTAGAGAACACTTACATCTAGTGTGCAATAGAGGAACTACAGTTTATTCAAGAACGACGACCGGCATCTCTTTATCAACATTCGATCATTATGGTCGGCAAATCTTGTTGTTATATTGCTACTAACACATAGACTATGGTACCTACGTAAGTATTTACATTTGTATCACTTTATGGTTATGTTTGGTTTCATCTTGTTACGGTTCTGAAAAGTCCCTGGTCATGCCTGTGCTATGTTGTTGATCTGCTTCATTGGATGTTACAGATGTAGTTTATCCACTCGGTAACAGATGTCAGTCCTCTAATCAAATTCAACAAATAACTATTTGAAGTTCAACACTTTATGTTCTGAAAAGTTTAAGCAGGAATCTCAATAACCTCACACATCTCACACACGGCTGTCTGATTCCAAGTTAGGCAGCAACTATGCTATGAGAACCAAACTGTTCATAAACATATTTAACCATTTCTAAATGCATACATATTTTAGATAAATTACACCCAGACAGAGAACAAATAATCATGCTCATTACACAAATATTTGTCCTGGCTGGGAATCAAACCCACGACCTCTGGTGGAGCACCCAGTGCCACTAACCACTAGACCAACAGGCCTGTCTTATTGTGTGTGTTTATTGAATGAGTATTGTTGTGATTATTATGGTCCAAGGATCTTGTTATGGTTGCAGAACCTCACAATCAGTTCAACCACTTTGACATATTATCATACATATATATATTTGTATACATAAATATGTCTCCATAGTCTATAGACTTTAAATACGTCGAGTGGTAAATATTAATCACATCGTCTAGTGCAAGACAACGGAACTGAGGTGTGTTTAAGAAGGACTTAACCTTAAGTGGTATAACTTTATCAACATTAGAGTGTTATGATTCAAAAATCTTGTTGTTCTAACAATATTTGTATCAACATGTAGTTGTTATATATTTGTTTCAGTTCCGTTTAAGTCTTCAGCTGTGTCTCTGTTTGAATGTTATTAACATAGATTCAGGTTTACGATGTCACCCAGGTTAAGAATTCCAGAAGTTTCCATTACGATATAACTTATTGAAGTTAAGTTATTTTATTTTGTATACATTTTTAAATCATTTTGATAACAATAAAATTGTTTTAAAATTAGTTTTGGAATCACAGACCTTCTGAGACAGACAGAACAGCAAAACAATAAAATACAAAAATCATTTTAGTTTACAAATAATATTTTCGATTGTTTTTAAAAACAACATGTTGTTGTAATACGTTGTTACACTTTCATGAACAAACAGCTAAACCAATTAAAATTTTTTTTCAGTAATAGAAGATATCAGCAAATTTACTACTACGATCTACTTTTGCCCTAGATATACAACATACCCACGGATGGTGTCTGTTTCTTTTGTGATTTGTATATTTTCAAGTCACAGCATGGACTGTTGGACCTCAAAAAATTACATGTACTAACACTAAACAATCATTTATGTCTTCATAGGTCTTGTCTATACAATAAAAATGTTCATGTATAAACAATGATAGCCTGTATTTAAACTGAACAGTGACATCTATTACTGGATGTATTAACTACTTGAGGAATCAGAAGCTCGCAACCGTTATTGTAACACTGCCATGACAGTACCTCGTACACAAACTATATGTATATATTTTTTAATATTCTCACTTCGTGGTCTTCATATCCTCCCACAGCGCCTCGCACTGCGTGGTGGTGCGGCGTCGTGTCAATGTTTGTTTCTTGTTGCGGTGGTAACAATGTGTCCACACAAGGTGGTCTCACTCGGGCAAGCATGCGCATGCGCCCACAGGCCGATTTTCATATGCTTTTCGTGTTCTACTCTTTAAATATCTAAAGCAGTGACTTTTTTTTTGTAGCCTGACATCTAGTGCGAGGCTGAGGAACCAAAGTTTATTCAAGAAAGATTCAACTGAAATCTCTTTATCAATACTCGTCCAGTATGGGCTGAACGTCTTGTTGTTATATCGCTTCTGACACATTGACGTAAATATTAACATTTGTATCACTTTATGATTATTTTGGTTTTATTTTGTCACCGTCCTGTAAAGTCCCTGGTAGTTCCAGAGCTATGTTGTTCCTTGGCTTCATTGAATGTTACTGATGTAGTTTATCTACTCGGTAACAGATGTCAGCCCTCTATTCAAATTCAATAAATAGCTATTTACAGTTGAATATTTTATATTCGCAAAATGTTAAGCAGGAATCTCAGTTTCCAAAATTAGATTTAATAAATTAAATAATAAACATATTTAGCCATTTCTGAATACATACATATTTTAGATAAATTAAACCCAGACACAGAATACCTAATCATCCTCATTACACAAATATTTGTCCTGGGTGGGAATCGAACCCACAGCCTCTAGCATATTAACCAGGGTCATTAACCAATAGACCAACAGGCCTGTCTAATTGTGTGTATGTGTGTGTTGTGATTATTATGGTCCGAGGATCTTGTTAAAGTTGCAGAACCTCACAATCAGTTCAAACACATTGACACAGCACCATACTTAAACTGCAACTAAAATATGTCTCCATAGTCTAGACTTTAAATACGTCGAGCGGTAAATATTAATCACATCATCTAGTGCAAGACAGCGGAACTGAGGTGTGTTTAAGAAGGACTTAACCTTAAGTGGTATAACTTTATCAACATTAGAATGTTTTGATTCTAAAATCTTATTATTCTAACAATATTTGTATCAACGTATGGTTATTTATTTGTTACGGTTCTGTTTAAGACCCTGGTTGTGTCCCTCTTTGAATCTTATTAGCGTATATGTACATATGTACATTCAGGTTTACGATGTCAATATTAGAATCTCAGACATTTCAATTACTATACAACTTATTGCAGTTGAACTATTTTATTCTGAACACATTTTTTCTATCATTTTAATAGCAATAACATTGTTTTAGGATTAATTTTGCAATCACAGACCATCTAAGACAGATAGAGCAGCAATAAATATAATAAAAATGTTATTTTTGTTATCAGGTTAGGTTTCAAATAATAATTTTCGTTTGTTTTTAAAAACAACACGTTGTTCTAATATATTGTTTCACTTTCGTGCTTAAACCACTAAACCAATTGTAAATATTATTTCAGCAATGGAAGATATTAACGAACAACAAACTACTTTTTACCGAGACAAACAACATACCCACGGGCGGTGCCGCGGACAATAGCTAGTACCTACTAATATATTATGCGTAATGACCGTTATACTGAATTTCTTTACGCCAATACAAATTATGACAGCATATTTTTCAAGTCAGATAATTACAATGTTAAAATTTGTCTGGACCACAAATATAGATTTCGTAGTGCTTCTTATGTGGTTTGTATATTTTATAGCCACAATATGAACTGATGGACTTCAAAAATTTGGTAAATCATGGCAGGCAGCCTTCATAGAGCTTCGTGAGTCTCTTGTGGTCTTCACATCACTCCGCAAGGGGTGCGTGGAGGCTGGATCGGGGCGGTTTGTCCCCTGCCAGCGGGTTCAAGATTCGTTGCCCTTGGAAAAGGGTAGGTCCTGGGGTTGTATATTGTACTACTGGTATTTAGAGGCGGAATGTTGCGCTTTTCACACCGCTCCGGCGGTCAACTCGAGCCAGATGAGACCCCAGGCGACACCTGGGGAGGTGTAGCTCCGGGCGACCAGCGACAGGAGTGGTGACTTATGGGCAGTCCGCCTCGGTATAGTTGGGGTTTGTTCGGCGTCTCACACCGCGTGACGGTCTGTGAGGCGTAGTTTGTCTCTTCTAGGGAATAGGGGACCGCCCTACCCTCTTCTGAAGCCGCTTGTTAGGATCGCAACGAGGTCACGCGGTAGCCGCTTTTTGTCCGGTGGACGCCCATGCAACGGTGCCAGGCCCCTTATGTGGTTCCAGGCAGAGGCGTCGGCGCGCTCGAACATTGTGGCTGCCAATCTGAAGATGTGTGCGTTCAGGCTTTCTGTTTTGAGGTCCCTCTCGATGGCATCGTTCCTTACGTATAGCGGCACCTGCACGACTTCGCGCAGCGCAGGGGATTGTTGCGCGCGCAGTTGTCGGCGGCCGGTCTCGCTTGTGAGGGCGTACCATGAGGGACTGGCGTAAGTGAGCTGGGAGCGTACGTATAATTTGTACACACTCAGTTTGACGCGGAGTGGTCGGCGGGAGCAGAACACTAGGCGCAGTAATGCGCGCGTTGCCTTGACTCGCGCGATCGTGTTGCAGATGTGCGGCTTCATTGATAGTTGGCGGTCTATTGTGATCCCCCTTCGTAAGTCTTTGTAGTTTATACAATAAAAATGGTTATGTGTAAACAACGATAGCCTGTTTTTAAACTGAACAGTGACATCTATTGCTGGATGGATCAACTACGCTAGGAATCAGAAGTACGCAGCCGTTATTGTAGCACTGGCATGGTTGTACCTACACAAACTATATATATAACGCAAAAAATAATGTCGTTGTTTTTCTTTATTAGTTTTGTTCGGTATGTCTGACAGCTGATGAACAATTTAAAAAAAAATCTTGAGAATCTTGAATGTTAACTAAACTATTATATTATTTCTCTTTAAGTACCCACACAAATTACTCTTCCAAAATCTCAAATTGCCTGCAAATTACACACATTCTTGGAGAGATCAAGTATCAAGAGATCAAGTACAGTCAAATCTTATTTAGAGTTATTGAGTTTTGTAAGTTCATACCAGTTCAAATTTTGTAATTTTAGTTGACCTTCAATATATTTATAATATATTTCTACAGTATTCAAAATCATTTGCAACCAGAATTAGAATTCCATCTTCGAATACACTCGTGTGGTGGGTTTACGAAATCAGCTACATGTGATTGCCCCACAATAGAAAAGGTAGAAAAAACAAAATACCTGGGAGTGATAGTTGACCAACGACTGTCCTGGCACTCCCATATTGATCAGCTCACTGCTAGAGTTAGAAAATTAATATGGATTTTTAAGACCTTAAGACATGTAGTACCTTCTAACCATGTGAACACACAAGGCTCACATAGGAATATCTTAAAGGAAATATATACAGCTTTAGCACAGTCCATTATTATTTATTGTATCCCTATATGGGGAGGAGCTGGAAAAGCAAAAATGATGGAAATAGAACGGGCACAACGAGCATTATTAAAGGTAATGTATTTTAAAAAAAGGTGTTTTCCGACTAATAGTCTATACTCAATTAGCAACGTTCTATCAGTGCGGAAGTTATACGTACTCTATACAATATTAAAAAAACATAAAATACCATCTTCTATTCCAAGCAGCGTCACAAGGAGAAGACCACAAAATTTTACTTGCACAAAAACAAGAACGGAATTTGCAAACAGACAGTTCAAAAGCCGGTCGGTACATCTATACACTAAAGTTAATAGAAACTTGGACATTTGCAGAAAAACATTAAGAGACTGTAAAACACAAGTTACTACTTTTCTGGCACCCTTAAGTTACGAAGAAATGGAGTCCTTCTTGCAACATATAATATAAATGGTTTACCGTTCTAGTACATACATCCAAGCAAACATAAGCTCACACAAACACACACACACACACACACACACACACACACACACGCACACACACGTACACACACACATATACACACACAACCATACACACACACGCACGCACGCACACAAATGTTAACGTATAAGGTATTAAGATATTGGTTTCGTTTGTCTTATTGATTTTTTTTTTTTTTTTTTTTTAATTTTTTGTTATTATTTTGTTTTTTCTTTTCATTTAGTAATGTATTAAAGCTTAGTTTGAATAGACACTTGTAAAGATAACTATGTTTGGTTTAGAAAGGACTGTTCTGGGATTGAAACAGCTACTATGGAAGAGCACAGTGACTTGTCACAGGCATTGTTTGCTTAAAAGGTCACTGTGGTCACTTTTTAAACTGTTAAAACTGGTTAATGAAATAAAGAATTATTATTATTATTATATATTACGATCTACAAGTTACAGTCATAGTCAAAATATTATTAGAAACAATTTATTTTATATTACTATAAATTATATATAGGTATATATATGTCCGGCGGTAAACATTATTATATGTCCGGCGGTAAACATTATTATCGTGATTTTTGACATAAAATCTGACATCTAGTGCAAAACAACGGAACCAAGGTGTGTTTAAGAAGGGCTTAACCTTAAGTGATATAACTTTATCAACATTACAGTGTTATGATCCGAAAATATTGCCGTTCTAACAATATTTTGTATCAACGTGTAGGTGCTATTTATTTGTTACGGTTCCGTTTAAGTCTTCAGCTGTGTCTCTGTTTGAATCTTATGAACATAGATTCAGGTTTACTATGTCACCCAAGCTAAGAATTCCAGAAGTTTCAATTACAATATAACATTTTGCAGTTAAACTATTTTATACTGTACACATTTTTTTAATCATTTCAATAGCAATAACATTTTTTTAAAACTAATTTTGTAATCACAGACACTAAGACAAAAGGAAGAGCAATAAAATCAGATACATTATCTTTGTGACCATTTTATCCTTTTGTTTTTAAATTTGTTTTCAAAAACAATACGTTGTTGTAACACGTTGTAAGCTTTCACGTTTAGGCGTGGGGGAATGGAAGATATTAGCGAATACCGTAAACTTCTTACCAAGATATCCAACATACGCGTGGGCGGAGCCGCGTATAAAGCTAGTACCTAATAATGTGTTATGGGTAGTGATCATTATGCTGAAATTATATTTTTTAAATCAGATAATTATGATATTAAAGTTTATCAGGACCACAAAAGTAGATTTTATGCTGTTTGTCAAGTAATTTGCATATTTTAGTCACAGCATGAACTGCTGGACCTCAAAAAATCAGTACTCCTAGACAGACAGTCTACTTCTAATATCTTCGTAGGTCATAGTTGCTCATACAATAAAAACGTTTAGCGATAGCTTGTATTTAAACTGAACAGTGACATCTATTGCTGGGTGGATCAGCTACATCAGGAATTAGAAGCTCGCAGCCGTTATTGTAACACTGCCACGATTGTACCTCGTACACAAGCTACAAATATAACATAAAAACTGTCGTAGTTTTGTTCAACATATTTGATAGCTGGTAAGCAGTTGGAGTATGGTAATATGACAATGTGTTTGTACTGATGGTGAGGTTCTGCAACTTTAACAAGAGCCTCGGACCATAATAATCACAACACACACAAACACAAACTTCGTCTTGGGTTCGATTCCCACCCAGAACAAATATTTGTGTAATGAACATGATTATTTGTTCTGTGTTTGGGTGTAATTTATCGAAAATATATATGTATTTAGAAATGGTTAAATATGATTAGCAATAGCCTGGTTCTCGCAGCATATGTAGGTGCTGTCTAACTTGGAATCAGACAGTCGTGTATGAGATGTGGGAGGTTACTATTAAATTGAAATTGGTTATTAATGTACGAAATTGAGATTCCTGCTGAAATCTAATTCTCCTTGAATTTAATTTAGTGTCTCTGACTTGCACTAGATGTCAGATGTTCTATTTAAAATCACGATATTAAAATTAACTGCTTTACACTTTATATTCAAAGACAATTCACACAGACAATAGCAGAAAACAACACGAGAGCAACGGTGCTTTTATGTTGTTTTTCAGCAATGATAGGAAAACATTTAAACCTACTTAGGAGCCACGATCAAACCATATGTTTGATCTACTAGCGAAGTTCTGCAGCCTCAACAAGATGCCCGGATGTCTGCTTATATAATAACCTTTTACGGTGGACTATGTTTCGATAAGTTTGTTTTAGACTATTACTCACACTTCGATTGTATACATACCTAAAGTACAGTTAAAAATAATTGAGTAATTGAAAACTA
Organism: Hypercompe scribonia; assembly: GCA_949316085.1. Lineage (NCBI taxonomy): Eukaryota > Metazoa > Arthropoda > Insecta > Lepidoptera > Erebidae > Hypercompe > Hypercompe scribonia. The sequence continues at coordinate 18,125,220 of OX438983.1, read as the reverse complement.
TTAAATATTAACATCCAGGTTCTATCTCAAAAACCAAAACGCTAAAAATATTTTGGTACTTCTGCAAAACTCTTTGTCAGATTCTCCAGCAGATGGCGTGCTAGAATGTATTGTTAGATAGGCGAAAAAGCATAAATTTGCACAGGCACGTGATTTTCATTCGTACTAAACCTTTGAAAAATATACAAATATACAAAAAGTACGAAATCTTTTTTTAGTCTGGACTGTTTTAGACGCACATATCACTCTCGAAGTGTTGCTGAAAATCAGCGCTGAATCGTTAGCGGTACAGTGTCATGCTGAGAAACATCTATTTTTAATGGACACCGCGACGCAACTGCCCAGCAAATATTATATGTTCATATGTACTTTATATTATGTGTAAATATATATGGAGAATTAAGAATTATTACAATTTTAATTTATAATACTATATTGTTTTTAATAGCATTTTGACTATGACTACGTTTAATACTAAACTGCACCTTTTAATGTATATCTTTACTTGTAGCTTGTAATATATTGAAAATCAACTAAAATTACAAAATTTTAACAGGTATGAACTTACAAAATTCACTGACTCAAAATAATATTTGTCTGTACTTAGGTGAATTTCGCAGTAAACCCTCGAGTTGGTTGCGGTACACGAGCTAGTGAACGATGTTGAGTTGATCTCGCCAAGAATGTGTGTAATTTTCAGGCACTTTTTGACTTTGGGAGCTTAATTTATGTTAATACTTAAAGAGAAATAATATAATAGTTTGGTTAACATTTTGATTGAAGTTATTAACAAAAAAATTTAAATTAGTTTAAGGTTTTTTAATGAAGACATTGTCGGGGCCGCCACCCTTTAGCACGATCACGACTCTCTTATCTATGAGTCTTTCAAGAACTATTACAAGATGTTATGCATGTTGTGTCTCAAGAACTTTCTTTAAATTGTTCATCAGCTGTCAGATATACCAAACAAAACTAATAAAGAAACACAACGCCATTAAATTTTGCGTGTAATATGTAGTTTGTGTACGAGGTACTGTCGGGGTAGTGTTACGATAACGGCTGCGAGCTTCTGATTCCTAACGTAGTTGATACATCCAGCAGTAGATGTCATTGTTCAATTTAAATACAGGCTATCATTGTTTACACATGAACATTTTTATTGTATAGACAACTAAGACCTATGAAGATATAAGAAGACTACTTATAGTTGGAAGAATTTTTGGAGATCCAGAAGTCCATGCTGTGCCTTGATAACATATAAGTCACATAAGAAACGGACACCGCCCATGGGTATGTTTTATATCTCGGGCAAAAAGTAGATCGTAGTAGTAACTTCACTGATATCTTCTATGGCTGAAATTTTTTTTATTGATTTAGCAGTTTAAACATGAAAGCGTAACAATGTGTTACAACAACATGTCGTTTTTAAAATTGTGTACAAAATAAAATAGTTTAATAGATTTTTTTTAGATGCTAATATTGACATCGTAAACCTGAATCTACATTCACATACTTTAATAAGATTCAAAGAGGGACACAACCAGGGTCTTAAACAGAACCGTAACAAATAAATAACCGTACGTTGATACGAATATTGTTAGAACAACAAGATTTTCAGATCAAAACACTCAATTAATCTACGGTCTTGACTATGTGTCTCGCCCCCTGGTTTGTTGTTAATTATTACGTAGGTACCACAATTAATGTGGATTATTAAAGGCTGTTGAAATGATGATGATGATAATGATGCGATATTATAATACAACTTTCCGATAAAGTGTTTTCCATGAAATATGTTTGAGATTTCACTGTTAAACTAGAGATCACGTCTTCAATTCTCACTCAGGATAGCATTGTCTGATGAGCCCATCAATTCTTACCTATTTAAAGATGAAGTCGTGTGTTCAGCTATATAGCTAGCAATGTTTGTTAGTGTTAATAATTGCGACACTTGACTATATTATAACGTAATTCTTAACACTGAAAGAGAGGAAGAAGTTTATTTTGGCTGGGTACTTTTGTAAGCGTTATTTTCATTGAGGATGGTTCAATATTCAATACTTTGTACCAACTCTTACTTTGACTCCATCAATGCTGTGTACTACTCTGAAAAAAATTGACAAGACATATAAGACTTGAAATTCATATTCAAATTCCTTTGGAAGTTTTATGTTCGAAGTACGTATTACTCTACTGCATTACAGTCAATCTTAGTTGTTCAATACTTAACTGTGAGATCGAAAATTAACTTTAGCCATGAGAGATGGACTTTTAGACACAAAGTAGTGGAGGCTCAACTATTCTGATTTAATTAATTTTACCGACATCAATAAAATCACACCACCCTTTGTGTCTAGCATAAAACCTTTTAAATAATAAACAAGTATATAAACATACTATGTTAAATTCAATAGTTATCTGATTAAACACCCAATCGTGACACGCCAAGTGATAAATAAAAAATTGACTTCTAAAACAGTTAATAACTACTACAGCAAGCGAACTACTGACAACCTCACAACAAGACTTATGTATAAGATACCATTGGAAACAAGGAATTAAATAAATGTACTCAACTTTAAGTGAATAGTCAAAAATATAAACATACCTACCTAAACTTTAGCAAACAGTAATCTAAAATAAAACTATAAATACATATATACATTAAAAATTTATAAATAAACACGATATTTGTATGTAACCTACCTATTACATGACTAACGTATAACTAAGAAAAAAATGGATAAGAAAGTACAAAATCAGAAAAAAGTCCTCGTAACCAATCACCTGTAAATACCAAACGAACTCATAAGAGTAGGAAGACAAACAAAATGTTCACCGAACGTAAACAACAACACTCGGTCGAATGGTCCACTGCTAGACATTGACCTCTCCTTACACAGGAGGTTTGATCTAGTATAATAAACTAGTATAGTATATAGTCTGATCAGAAGGGTTTGTATAGGGTTTTTGTAAGGTTTTTCTCCTTTTTTTACTGTTGTACTGCGTAGTTATTCCCTAGCTCTCTTACGTTACCCACAGGATGATCAGGGGTGGTGTCGTGCTCTTAATCCGTCACTACACAATAGGGACATAGTTACGACTTTATGGCATACGTGCAATGTAACAAATTTATTTAGTAGGCGTTAGGAATGAATAGAAGATGTGTTGTTGTGCCTCAAGAACTTTCCTTAAATTACTCAGAAGCTATTAAATATATTGAACAATACTACCACAATTTTTGTGTTATATTTGTAGCTTGTGTACGAGGTACAATCGTGGCAGTGTTACAATAACGGCTGCGAGCTTCTGATTCCTCAAGTAGTTGATCCACCCAGCAATAGATGTCACTGTTCAGTTTAAAAACAGGCTATCGTTGTTTACACATGAAAATTTTTATGGTATGAACAGCTATGAAGAAGATATTGGAAGACTCTCCACCATGGTTTAACTGAATTTATTGAGGTCCAGCAGTTCATGCTGTGACTAAAATATGCAAATCATATAACAAACACTATGAAATCTACTTTTGTAGTCAAGATACACTTTAATATCATCGTTATCTGATCTGACTGTACTTAGGTGGTTCGCAGTAAATTCTCGAGTTGGTTGCAGTACGCAAGCTGGTGAACGATGTTGCGTTAATCTCGCGAGGAAGGCGTGCACGAAATTTTCAAGCAGTTTGAGATTTTGGGAGGGTAATTTATGTGGGTACTTAAAGAGAAATATAATAGTTTGGTTAACGGTTTCATCGAAGTTCTTAACATAAAGTTTCAAATTATTTTAAGTTTTTTTTAGTGAAGACATTATTGGGGGACGCTAATCTTTAGCACGATCTCGACTCTTTTTAAAAGAGTCTTTTATCTATGAGTCTCTCAAGAACAATTACAAGATGTTATGTACGTTGTGTCTCAAGAACTTTCTTTTAATTGTTCATCAGCTGTCAGATATACCAAACAAAACTCATAAACACAATGACATTATTTTTTACGTTATACATATATATACTTTGTGTACGAGGTACAATCATGGTAGTGTTACAATAACGGCTGCGTTCTTCTGATTCCTAGCATAGTTGATCCATTCAGCAATAGATGTCAGTGTTCAGTTTAAATACAGGGTATCATTGTTTACACATGAACATTTTTATTGTATAGACAAGACCTACGAAGATGCGAGAACACGACTTGTAGAAGTCCGGACAAATTTTTGAAGTCCAGCAGTTCATGCTGTGACTTGAAAATATACAAATCACAAAAGAAACAGACACCACCCGTGGGTATGTTGTATATCTAGGGCAAAAAGTAGATCGTAGTAGTAAATTCGCTGATATCTTCTATTACTGAAAAAAAATTTTAATTGGTTTAGCTGTTTGTTCATGAAAGCGTAACAATGTATTACAACAACATGTTGTTTTAAAAACAAACGAAAATATTATTTGTAAACTAAAATGATAAAAAAATATTTTTGTATTTTATTGTTTTGCTGTTCTGTCTGTCTCAGAAGGTCTGTGATTCCAAAACTAATTTTAAAACAATTTTATTGTTATCAAAATGATTTAAAAATGTATACAAAATAAAATAGTTTAACTGCAATAAGTTATATCGTAATAGAAACTTTTGGTATTCTTAACCTGGGTGACATCGTAAACCTGAATTTATGTTAATAACATTCAAACAGAGACACAGCTGAAGACTTAAACGGAACCGAAACAACTACATGTTGATACAAAATATTGTTAGAACAACAAGATTTTTGGATCAAAACACTCTAATATAAAGTTATACCACTTAAGGTTAAGTCCTTCTTAAACACACCTCAGTTCCGCTGTCTTGCACTAGATGATGTGATTAATATTTACCGCTCGACGTATTTAAAGTCTAGACTATGGAGACATATTTATGTATACATTATATATGTATTGTGATTGTGAGGTTCTGCAACCTTAACAAGATCCTTGGACCATAATAATCACAACACACACATACACATAATTAGACAGGCCCATTGTTCTAGTGGTTAGTGGCACTGGGTGCTCCACCAGAGGTCGTGGGTTCGATTCCCACCAAGGACAAATATTTGTATAATGAGCATGATTATGTATTCTATGTCTGGATGTAATTTATCTAAAATAAGTAGGTATTTCGAAATAGTTGAATATGTTTATGAACAGTCTGGTTGCCATAGCATAGGTGCTGCCTAACTTGGAATCAGTCAGCCGCGTGTGAGATGTGCGAGGTTATTGAGATTCTTGCTTAAAATTTTGCAGAACATAAAGTGTTCAACTGCAAATAGTTATTCGTTGAATATGAATAGAGGACTGACATCTGTTACCGAGTAGATAAACTATATGTGTAACATTCAATGAATCAATTTAACAACATAACGCCTGCACGACCAGGGACTTTACAGAACCGTGACAAGTTGAAACCAAACATAACCATGAAGTGATACAAATGTAAATACTTACGTAGGTACCATAGTCAACGTGTTAGAAGTGGTGTAACAACAAGATTTTCAGATCATAATGATCGAATATTGATAAAGAGATACCGATTGTCTTTCTTGAATAAACTTTGGTTACTGAGTCTCGCACTAGATGTCAGGTGACAAAAAATAAAATCACGATGTCAAAAATTACTGTTGGATATTATATTCATAGTTCACACTGAAGAAACATTTAACGGTTGACATCCTTAAAGTTTTTAATTTTTGGGGTCCAGTCCCGAGTTTCGGGTAACTGTGACTGTGTATATTTGTTTAAATAAACCACGAATACACAAATAAATGGGTGTTGTAATTAGTTGCGACGTGCAGTTATAACAGTTGTTACATTTATTAACAGAATATGAAAATGTGATTTTGTTGATGTGTTATGCTTGCCTTCTGATCTACTGAACCATCATGTTGTAAACTACTATTACTATATATGTGGACGATAGTTACAACACGTGTTTATTTGTACATTTGTTTAATATTCATTAAAATGTTTCACAATTACATTTTCTCCATACTCGTGGCTAGAATTCAAAAATTGGAGAAAAAAGACACAAGACCCTAATATTTATACGTATACTTTTCGTGTTCTACACTGTAAATGTAGTAACTGTAAATGCAGTAAATTTTGATATCTTGTTTATTAATAGAAGTTCTGACATCTCGTGCCAGGTAGGGGAACCAAATTAAATTCAAGAGGAATATCATTTTAACTGGAATATCAATTGTCAACATTAAATTATTTTATTTAGGTCAAACCTGTGCTGTCGTGTTTCGTTGGTCAGTGCGAGACTGGAGACCCATTGATGCAGGGGTGACAGTTGTCGTGCTAAGTGTGTGCAATACAATGCCAAGATGTCTGTCATGTCGTGGCGTGAAAAAACATCTTACTAGGCCACCATAGGGTGGGTCACTATACTGCATGGCATGCATTCACAGTGAGTATAGTAACCTCAACTCTTGGTTTATGTTCATGCCTTCCATCAGGCATTTGCATATATCATTCACGAAGAAAGAAGGAGATGGAGGGAAAAAAGGATCATAAATAATCTAAGTGATCTAGCTAAATAAATGAAATATACATAAAATAATTTCAGATAAAGTTGCACTTTTAGATTATATTTGTTGGTAGTTTAGTATACTGTTGTCATAAAGGTAGTTTACTAACTATAACATTTGCCGGTGGTGTCGCCCACGCGTATGTTAATTAAAGCCTTAACAATAATGTCTATTTCGTTTGACTTTCCTAAAACAAAGAATATCTTGAAGCAAAATTTCGTCAAAATAAGTTTAGTGGTTGTTATAGCATAGAAGTCTGGTTAAGCGAGGTCGCGTGTAGTAGTATGTATTTATTGTTGTGTTTTGTATTAGTAAACATATGGGGGCGTGGTATACGAAGTTTCATTTTTCTAGGTCTTGAAGGCACCCTGGTCAAAACTATAAATACTCAGCAGTAGTAAATATTGATATCGTGAGTTTTGTTTAAACATCTGCCATCTGCTGCACGGTAGAGGAACTTAAGTTTATTCAAGAGGAACTTATCCTCTTCTTCTGTCGCATTTTGTGTGCTGCCGACGTAATGAGTTAAGAAGCGTACTAAAGCGTAACAAACAAGTACACAGATGTCAGTGTTCTATTTAAACTCGCGATGTAACTATTCACACATAAATATTTATATTTAATAGACTTTAATCCACCTTTATAAGGTTCAAGTTTCCCTAAACCCAAGTTCTGAAGTCCAGCACTAGTTGCTGTGCCTAAGGTACTTATCTATGTATCTACGGTCTTGACTATGTACTTTGCCCCCTGGTTTGTTGTTTATTATTATGTAGGTATCACAATTGATGTTGACTGTTAAAGGCTGTTGATGATGATGTGTTACAATTGAAAGTGCCGATAAAGTGTCTTCCATAAAATATGTTTGAGACTTCACTGTAAGTCTGCAGATCATGACTTCGATCCTCACCCAGAACAATGTCCTCTGATGAACCCATCATTTGTTACCTCTTTAAGGATGAAGTCGTGTCTTCAGCTATACAGTTAACAATGTCTATTAGTGTTAATAATAAATAATACTAATAATAATAAAAGGCCGATTTTATTGGGCCCTACACGGGTCTGATATAGACTTTAAAACGTTGACGTTTTGACTACGGTATGGTGATTTCTTCGGAGTAACCGAAGGTTTTGTTTGTGCAATTAAAGACGAATTTATCATGACGAATAACTACCGGAAATATATCCTGAAAGATAGTACGGTTGACATCTGTCGGGCGTGTCACCGTCCTGGAGAATCTATTAGGTATATTATTTCTGGATGTTCTCGTTTTGCTAACGGCTAAGTATTTGCACAGGCACAATCTTTTCATCAATAAAAACCAACTTGTCAATTTTGAAGTGCCTTACTACAGGTATGTACTCGACCCAGTTCTCGAGAACGGCCGTGCTACGTTATATTGGGATCGACCTATTACCATAGGTAGGATTATTGTTGCTAATAAACCTGATATTGTGGTGATAGATCGATTAGAATGCCGCGCAATGATTGTCGATATCGCCGTTCCTCATGACGAGAATCTCGTGAAAGTTGAAAAAGAAAAACAATTGAAGTATTTGGATCTGTCTCACGAGATTGCCGACATGTGGAATGCAGATTCGGTGATCATTGTGCCGATAATCATATGAGTTCATGGATTGATAGCCAAGAACCTCGACCAACATCTAAAGAGGCTCACGTTAGAATCTGATGCAGAAGGCAGTCCTCCTTGACACGGCCCGTATAGTGAGGAGGTTCCTGCCTTTGGAGCCCTAACTACCGGTGTCTTGGTCCCTGTACCCGATGTAGGTGGTCTACTATTTTTTATATTTTTAAATATGTATTTTTGTATTGTTTTTTTAGGTATTTAAAAATGTAATCAATATGTATATATAAATGAAATAAAGAGATTAATGTAATAGTTGACTGGGTCAAAGCCGAGCCATAGTGGCTCGACGAGCGGCCTCATGCCACTCGCGTATCTCTTTGGGTGGGGGCCGTATGCCGCTTTCCGCCCGGAAATCAGCCGTTCGCCGATAAACTTCGGGGAGCACTTCCGCCTCCGAATCCCACGGGGGAGTTCCGGCCAAGGCGCACGCCGCCTCCGTCGATACGTTGCGGTAACCGCGTATGGCTCTAACCACCAATATCCTCTGAGGCCGCCAGAGGCGAGCCCTATTCTGGGCGCTCAGAGCAGCCGCCCACACCAGTGCACCACACAGGGTCATTGACCGGACAACCCCGTGTATAACCGTCTCGTCGCGACGCTGGCTCCACCCAAATTGAGCAAAAAGTCGCCCAAGGGCAGAAGCAGCGCCGACCAGCTTTGGAGTAAGATGTCGAAAGTGTTCGTCGAAGAGCCACCTGCCGTCGAGGATCAGACCTAGATGAAGTATCTGGGCCTGAACCGGTACGAGGACTGAATTGACTATGATAAAGGCGCCGGAGGGTGGAGCACGACGGGGCTCATGAAACAAAAGGGCCTCCGTCTTGTCCAGCGCTACCCGCAAACCCAGCATCTTAATATGCCTGATGAGAGAGAGACACCCGTGGTAACCAGGCACGCCGCCTCTTGAAAATTCGTCCCCCGGGCTGTGACCAATGTGTCATCTGCGTAACAAATTACGCCCAGCCCGGGAGGAAGACGACCTCGAAGGGCCCAGTCGTATCCCATATTCCACAGGAGTGCTCCGAGAACAGACTCCTGTGGAACACTGCAGGACATGGGCCACCGCCTCAGAATACCACCTCGGTCCTCATCCATGACGGTACACTCCTCAAGATAGTCTGCCACAAGCCGCCTCAGATACTCTGGCACCCCGTGGTAGTGGAGTGCTTCCCTGATGCAGCTAAATGCAGACTATTAAATGCTGTAGCGGCGTACTGTTGGCGATATCTAACGACATCGCCAACAGTACGCCGCTACAGCTCACCGCTTCTTCGGTAACGGCCCTCAGGCGCAACACAGCATCGACTGTCGAACGCCCCGCTCGAAAAGTAAATTGTGCGTCCGACAGATTGGGGCCACCTCGCAGAGGTGCCGGACGATGACGGCAAAGAGTATCCTCTCAAACAGTTTAACCGCCTTGTCCAGCAACACAATGGGCCTATAGACCGCTACCGAATCTTTGCCAGCATTCAAGGAAGCGTTTGGAATCTCCCTGAGGCGGTCCAACATGTGTTCCAGGGCTCGGGCCAGCAGTCGGGCAGGTATTCTGTCTCGCCCAGGGGCGGTGTTCTTAGAGCAGATCCGTAGAACAACTGCCCCTGACGGGTGGAACATTGTCCTCGTGCCTCCCGTCGTCTCCGATCATGAAGGCCATCGACGGGGGTGTATGCTCCACCCACTGCGGGAAAAGGCCCTCTACCACTTCCTGCAGGAAGCTGGGCTGGAGTGTTTCTGTTTCAGGGAAGGGGGGGCCAACGTGCGGAGCTTTTGTCGTACCGCACGATAAGGGTGACCCCAGGGGTCACGACCGAGACCCACTAGCATTTCCTTTCTTTTAATTTCTTTGGCGCGGTTGAAGACCAGCTTCAGAGTTTTCCGCGCCTCTCGGTACTCCTCATGAAGCTGGTCCTGCTCGCCTTCTTCGCGGTGTCGCCACCGACTACGGGTGTATGACCTGGCACGTGTACAGGCCGCACGGAGGTCCGCCAACTCCTAGGACCCCCAGTAAACCACCTTCCGTGGAGGCCGACAACCTCGGATCGCAAATCTGCGTAAACGCATCGAGGAAGCGATCAGCCCCCATGTCAACCTCCTCGGCCGGGGTCTGTGAAGACAGCCAAGAGTGAATGATGGCCTCCTCCTCTAGTAGGTCCCTATTTAGTTTGGGTACAGCCCACCGCGGCGAGAAGAACGCCTCGCCGCGTGACCCCTGCTGGGGTCCTGGGTCCGGGCGAGCTCAAATCGGATGTAAAGGTGATCCGAGAGCGTCTCAACCTCTTCCAGGACGCACCAGTTTCTTACTCGTGCGGCGAGGACAGGGGTAGCGAACGAAAGAACCTCTATCGACCCCCCCTGCTGTCGCACGCACGTGTTGGTGGAGCCTCTGTTTAATAAACAGAGGCCCACCGAGGCCGCTCACTCCTCTACGGACTCGCTCTTAGCGTCCGTCCGAAATCTCCCAGCACTAGGACGTGCCCAGACGTTAGTCGCCGCATCCAGGCTTCCAAGTTGTTAAAGAAAACCTCGAAGTCGCTCACACTCTGGCTTACTTGAAACAAACCCTATTCCAGCCCGTCTGGTCAGCGTGGTATAGTAGGATACAACCTCCTTGCTAAGGAGAGGCCTATGTCCAGCAGTGGACTGTAAAAGGCTGTTGATGATGATGATAACATTAACAGGCTCGGTGGCGCAGCGGTAGTAAATACGACTGCTGTGCGTTCTCGGGTTCGATTCCCAGGTCGGACCAAATGTTTCTATGATCTACAAATGTTTGTTTCGAAGTTTGATGTTTTCTATGTATAATATGTATGTATTAACAAACAATACTTAAGTGTTCTATCAGTCAGTCTAGTTATCATAGCACAAGCTCTGCTTAGTTCGAAGCTGGATGACGTTGTGTCAAATGTCATATTTATTATTATTACTTATTAATACAAGCTTTTATTATTATTACGAATTAAAACAAGTAAAAATTTAAATATATTGTTTGATTGGGTAGTCAAAAACAGTGATGCAACAAATTTTTTATTAACACATTTTGATACAAAATCTGACATTTTGACACCAAACTATCATTTTGACAGACCATAAAAAGTAAGTAATTAAAGTACATTATCTTGGCACTTTTGACTTCGTCAGAAATTCTGTTCGTCGTGCAATCTGTTTCCGCTTCTGGTAATGTTTCTTCGTCACCCTTTCGGAGTCTGATTTTCTCCCCCTCATTGTGAATTCAAGTTGCTTGTTGCCACCAGCATTAGTGACCATAGAGAACCCTTGTTTGGCCAATCGTCCACCTAAACTAGATTTATTTGTCCTCGTTATATGTCTAAGTATGAATAGAATAGAAAAAGAATTGCTTGGAGTTTTACTAAGCTCATAGTTTTTTTCTACTCCAGCTTTCGAATCTTCTATCTGCGCTTTACTCTTTGTTACAATTTTAGTGCTGCTTTTTGACTTCCTTTGCCCAGGATCTGTCATCAGCACTCACATTGTATAGTTCTTTTTTCGAGTCCTTATCTTCATTTTCGTCCACCTAAATAAACAATTGGATATAAATAGTGGTAGGAGGAGGGTCGGCTAGACCAGAGCAGTGCCTTCCCACAGAAGATCAACCTAAAGCGACAGCATCCGTGCTGGCGTGTTGTATTGGTGAGTGCAAAACCGGAGGCCCATTGATGCAGGGGTCACAGTTATCGTGGTAAGTGTGTGTAATACAATGCCACGATGACAGTCATGTCTTATACGACCTCAAGTGAGGCGAAAAAAAGCATCTCACTAGGCCACCATAGCGTGGGTCGCCATACTGCACTGTCTTTATTCACAGTGAGTATGGCGACCATCGCTCTTGGATTCTGTTCATGCTTTCATTTTTATTTTTCATTTATTAAAATTTATAATAAAATAACCATTTTTAATGACTAAATGACTTGATAAAATTTCTGTTTATTTTAACTAATGTCTTATCATTTTAGTCATAAATTATATTAATTATGAGTCCCGCCGATTTCAGCTCGGCCGGGGTAGTATTACCTCCTCATATACCCAAAGCGACAGCACCCGTGCTGCAGTGTTTCGTTAGTGAGTGCGATACCGGAGGCCCATTGATGCAGGGGTCACAGTTATCGTAGTAAGTGTAGGAATATTCATCCCGTGGGTGTCGTAAGAGTTGACTAAAGGTGGAAATTATGCCTATGTCCAGCAATGGACTGGCTGTTGATGGTACTATTGATACTACAATGGGTTAACACTAAACTTTTCTTTATGGAAACCTACAAGATTACCCAACTTAGGCTTCGCTAGCAGCAAATTTTGTACGAGACGTTGTGTTTTACTCCGCGGGCTTGTGTACGAATTCATGTACTCACCTGATCATCCTTTAACGGTTCTAAAATATTGGTGCTACTTGAGGGTTTGTTAATGTATGGAAGGGTGAGTACATGATGATTGAGTTGGGTTGAACTTCAGTAACCCTACTTCAGTCTAGGAGTTAAAATTTCAGGTAATCGCTTCACACACAACCACCGATTACGACACAGTAGCTTAGTCAGAGAAATAAAATTACTATAAGCTACTATAGCTTTATTCTCTGACGCGGGCCACCGGAACGCGAGAATAAACAAATTAGGTATCGCTTGCTACAGACGAGAAAATAGCGTGTACCTACCGACTGTTTTATTATACACTCAAAACAGGACTGTCAGTTGTTACTGATGGCGCATCCTATGTGCGACCACACAGAATAATAGCTGTGCGCTACTCGACTAACTGTACTGGCCGTGCCCGTCACGATATCAATGACAAAGCCACCAAAACGCAAACAATTTGGATGCTAGAGATATTAATTCCGTTTGAATATTTACCTCCATAGTTTCAGCCACTGGTGATTGATTTTTGTCCTCTTTCTAGATAGAATTGAATTAACAAGGCGATACTCTTCGGCATCTCAGTTAACTTCGAAATCTGGGTTTTCAAATAGTGTCTGAAGGAAAACACATTACGAAATAAGTCACACGAACATATGGACAGACAAAGACACAAAGACATAGTTAAAGTGTTATATTAACTAACCTTAAATCTGTCGTCTTTGAGCAAGGTCTTGGATTGTTATTTCTTTTTGCCGTCATCCAACATAAGTTTAGACGCCAGGTCTCTATTGGCTTTCGGTAAGTTGTCATCGACTTTGACTCTAGATAGCCTCTCCTGTTCAATCTTCTCTCTGATTTTGCGCTTTTTGTATGCCTCAAATGCGAACGATTCCGCTACGGACTTCGCTCTCTTATACAATCGTACATCCACAAAGTATCTGAAAACTCAAAAGAAATACAATGAATGATATTCTCGCCCATTACAAATAGGTTGTTGATATTATAGATTATGAGGACGTATTCCTAGCCGATTTCGGCCACAGTGCCCAGTCTCAACAGAGACCCATCCTCTTCGTTCCTCTATAGGACAACTCGTGCTGGCCTTGGAAGTCACCGTTTCAGAATGGTAGACATACGCTTCTGAACTAAACGGTTCAGCTCTTCCTTCCTGTGCAAATCAGTTAAAGTCTGGAATTCATTACCAGTGCACGTGTTTCCCTTCCACTACGAGCACGGGTCCTTTAAGCGGAGCGTGAAGAAGCATCTCACTAGGCCACCATAGAGCGTGGGTCGCCATACTGCACTGTCTTTATTCACAGTGAGTATGGCGACGATCGCTCTTGGATTCTGTTCATGCTTTCCATCCGGCAGAACAGAGTCACTTTGGTAGGCTTCTAGAAAAAAAAAAGATCAACCAACTATGCTGGCGATATTGTAGTGCACGAGTGTGTTCAAAAACAGGTGCACTCTCTGTTCCTTCACTCTCATGATCCGATGAGACGGCTATTAGACCCGACCGGGGAGAGATCAGGCGCAGAACCGACGGCTTTACGTGCTCTCTGAAGCATGAACTTTAAGGCCCTAACTTCAAAAGCCGGACAGAAAAACTCAATAACACTTTTTGACACGACAATCGAACCCGAGATCTCTGGATCAGCATTCGTATACGCTAATACGCTCGTCTCGGCAAGATATTTTTTTTTAAAAAATAGCAACGTCCGCACTATGAATAAATCAATATACAAGAAACGACACAAAGAACACCCACACTCAGAACAACGATTTATGGATCACACAAAGTGTTGTCCCATGTGGGGTTTGAACCCACAACACTTAGCAAAGTAGAGAGCGGCGTGGCGACCGCTTAAACCACTAGGCCGACCAAGCAGACAGTTATAATACCATTAGCAGAGCATTACTGAAGCATAAGCCAAGACTTACCCATGCAAATACGCTGTTAACAAATTTGTTCTCAGCAAGTGATCTAAGCCAAGTCATTCAAGTTCTTGTCTGGTAACAAATTTATAATCATCGTAATAATTTGGTGATACTGAGCTTTCCAGTTCTTAGGTTACCATATCCAAGAAGGCACACCATCTTGGAGCACGTCCTAAAAAAATAGTTCCGTACTCGGTAATCGTACCCGAGGCCTCAAGCACAGCAGTTGCTACCACTTCGCCACTGAGGCAGTCAAAATGTATATAATGAACCACTATAAAATGGGTCATACGGCATTGTCGGCATTCGCAATGAGTATGGTGACCACCATACTTGGCTTCTATTCATGCTTTCCATCAGGTATATAAAATATTTGACTGTCAATATTGACAGAAGTCGTGATAAGTACAGTTAACCATTTTACTTGAAAAAATTACTCTAAAAACAAATAATTTGGTACCTACTTAATTTACCACGACAAACCACAATGTATTTATAGAATTAAAACTCTCAAGCAGTGCTACTAATATAGTGTAAAAAATTGAAATAAATAAATAAAAATTTAAGACATTTGACACACAACGCCATCTAATTTCAAACTAAGCAGAGCTTGTTCTACGAGTACTGGACAACTGATATATACATATATCTATTTCTGTAAATACATACATGTTATACATAAAAAACACCCTAAATCCAAAACAAATATTTGCTGATCATACAAACATTTAGTGTGATCCGGGAATCGAACCTGAGACCTCCAACTCAGCAGTCGCATACGCTACCACTGCGCCACCGAAGCAGTCAAAGCTAAGTTAGTTAAATTGAACCCACTTATTAGTATATATATTACTTCAAATCTACGCTAATATTATAAAACTGAAAAGTTTGTTTGTTTGTTTGACCGTGTTAATGTCAGGAAGTAATGGTCCAATTTGAAAGTTTTTTTAGTGATAGTTAGACCAGTTATTGGGGAAGGCTATATATCATCACACTGCGACACAAAAGTAGCTGTGTAGACATAAAAATGTTTTAAAAACGGTGAAAAATTATGCCTTTTGAGTGGACGCTATTTCGTGAGCTGCGTAAACGATTAGTTTCACAAAAATAGTGTACGAAACAATTGTTCCTCTTTAAATGTTTAACAAAAAATCTCTGACAGCATGTGTCTATTTGATAAAGTTGGCTCACTATAACCTTTATAGTAAATCAATATAGTCATATCAACTGCCTATGTGGCGCAGTGGAAGCGTATGCGACTGCTGTGTTGAGGTCTCGGATTCGGTTCCGGGTCGAACCAAATGTTTGTATGCTCTGTAAATAATTGTTTCGGAATTTGGGTGTTTTCTATGTATAATATATATGTATTTACAAAAAAAAGATATATAAGTATTCTATCAGTCAGTCTAGATATCATACTACAAGTTTATTTATTTATTTATTTATTTACACTTTATGCACTTTGTACAGCGGCGGACTTAATGCCCAAGGCATTCTCTTCCAGTCAACCTTAAGGTGGTATAGAAATATTGTAAGGGAGGTGCACAGCGGTTATATTGACAATTAAGATATATAATACATGAGTTGACATACATACATGAACACATACAATACATACGTTATAAATACACATATAAATATACACATACATACATAAATATACACATACACACATTTAGATTATATTCGTACACTATGACAACTTGACTGTAAGCTGAGCCAACTATCGATAAGACGATTCTTCAATCTCGTTAAGAAGGAGATTATGTACATTCTTTTTGAATGTAAAACGGTTTGTGGACATCCTGACTTCGAGCGGGAGCGCATTCCAGAGTAGTACTGCCTGAACAAAGAACGAAGAGTTCACGAAATCAGAGTTGTGAGAGGGACATAAGAGAAGCAGATTATTTTCTGAGCGAAGGTTTCTGTCGTGATTAGAGGATAGATAACGGAGGTACGGAGTCAAATATGTAGGTGAAAACGGTGAGTTGAGAAATGAGAATAGGGCAGTTAGTGCTCGCAGATTGCGGCGCTGGCGAATAGGTAACCATTTTAATTGGGAACGTAAAGCAGACACATGATCATACTTTCGAAGATTAAAAATGTATCGAATGCAGCTATTGAGAAGTCGGTCTAGTTTGTTAAGAAGGTCTGCATTCAGGTCGTAATAAACAAGTTCTGCTTAGTTTGAAACTAGATATTAGCGTTGTGTATTAAATGTCCGAATTTATAACTTATAATTATTCCCACTTTATAATATCACGCCACGGGTAATAGGAGACACAGACACGATTGCACGGGTCAGTTACCCTATGGCAACTACTTAACACCTATCGTATGGTGACGCATTAAGAATACGGAATATCAACACCCCTATTCAAGAGTCGTAAGAGCCGACTAAGGCAGCTCACTACTCAGGACAACATCACTGCAAACACAAGGAAAACTTGAAACAAACTCTATACCAACCCGTCTGATCTGGGTGGTATAGTAGCCCAAAGCTTCCTAGAGAGGTTTATGTCCAGCTGTGGGTTGTTAAAAGCTGCTAATGTGACGTAAACCTACCTAGGGATGGTATATAAAAAATGTGCATCTTATGATCTTCAACTGCCATCGTAGTGAGACCTGTGTTAGGTATCACACACAGATCGTTGAACTCTGTCGAGGATTCAATGTTTGTGTATCGCTTGCCCTACAACATATATTAAACATTACGTCAACTGTTATCTATATTAATAAAAAACTCATTTCAAAATGACACAACTAAGTTATTACTAATCCTGAATCGCGATATAGAAATTCTCGCGCCTTTTACAATATAAGTAACTTTCCAACATCAACAGTCAGAGGATCTTTCCTTTGTGGAAGTGGAAGTATCCGAAAAAGTATAAAGTGAATACAAAATTTAACAATTGATTGTAGAAAATTAACACAACTAGAACATAAAATTCCTTATAGTTTGGTAGTATAGTAACAATATGTTACAGGAATCTTTAAAAAAAAAAAAAAGACAAATGCGACTTTACAAACACAAGAAACGTACACAAAAACACACAGCTCAGAACAAGAATTTATGGATCACATAAAGTGTTGTCGCATGTGGGGTTTGAACTCACAACACTCATGTGACTGGTGTCACTTCCTACTTCTAAACAAGTAATGTCTAATGAGATAATTCTCTATAAATGGCCTGATAATCAATATTATTGATTTAAAAACTGTTTTCTCAAGTGCTTACAACTCTTTATATTATACTATAAAACTACCTCTTTTAAAGTTTTTGTCTAGCTGCCTGTTTGTTCGTTTATCCGGGCTAATCTTGAATACCGCTGAACCGATTTTAATGGGACTTTTACTAGGAGATAGGAGGTTAGAGGGCAACATATTAGTTTATTTTTATCCTAGATTTGACACGGATTAGGTAAATCTAAGGTAAAAAATCCAAATTCAAATCCTACCGAACGAAGTCGCGGGCATGGCTGGTTCTATGTATATTTAGATAATAAGATATCAATGTTGACATTCTAAAATGAACCTTATGTGTTCACATACCGTATTTTTATCCCATATTTTTACAACACTAGTATCCATAGAGTAAACATAATTCATTTGTTTATGGAATTCTAATGCTTTTATGGATGTTTCGTTCATATGGTCCTTCACTAGCAGAGGCCTACTCGATCTGATGTCATACAACAACACATGGCCTGTAGATGTGCCCACACCCATTCTTAGAGGACCATCAAACTTTGCAGCAGTTATAGCAGGTAGCATACCAGTCCTATAAAAATATTATTAGTTTTAGTTAATGTATTCCAAAAAATTGGAGTGTTAAATTTAGGTAGTAGAGCCACACTGAGTTCAGCACGAACGGGGTGGGTTGACCAGGGTAGACCTTCGCAGAAGACCAACCTAAAACGACAGCATCCGTGCTGACCATACCGTGCACTATGCATCATCTTTCTTTAGTAAGTGTCAAACTGGAGACTATCGGTGACAGTTATCATGGTAAGTGTGTGAGCCTTAAACTGCCACGATGTCTGTCCCCGAGGCATCAAAGAGCTTCTCACTGTGCTGCCATAGTGGTGGTCACCATACTGCACTGTCTACAATCGTAACGAGTATGATGACTGAATAAACTAATCTACTCATGCATTTCATCAGGTAGAGTAAAGTCGCTTTGGCAGGGTGACATGCTTAATCGTATGACTTATATCAAAAGAAAACAGTTTGGATCAATTGTAATTTCATTTCTGGAAGAGGACAAGAGGACGATATATTATGCCATACAAATAACTTACCGGCTTCAAAATAAGTGCGGCTAACCATCATTAGTGGTTCCCTCTACAGCTACGGATCCCGGGAACTGAAGTTTGAACTCCATTCAGAATTATTTTCTTTTTCATTTACACATTTATTTTCTCTTCTTTTTGCAATCTCTCAATTTTATCTAATATACTAATGAATTTTCTCTCTATCTAAGTAATTGAAATTTATAAAAAAATAAATTTGTGCTTGTGTTTGTTGTCTCTTAATTCTCTACGTTCTTCTTCCAGTTTCTTTGTAATTCTCATCATGGAAAAATACCAGCCATGTCCAGCATATTTACCATCTTACATAAATAACAAATAAATGAAATACAATCAAGCCTCCTTTCTGAAAAGAGGCCTATGTCCTGCAGTGGACTGTTAAATTCTGTTGATGTGATGATGTGATGTGAAACATATTGCAAAAATAAACCAAATAAACCAAAACCCCATAATAAACCAAAGCATAAGATTCATACTCAGACAATTCTCAGAGTCGAATGTCATTACTCTAATATGTCAGTGTCCCAGTATAAGTTTTCTGTTGGCTCAACTTCAGGTGTGTGTGGAGTAGTTACAATTTATTTAACTATAAATAAAAAAAATGTTCTAGATATTCTAATGTTTTTTGACCCCGAAGGGGTATACACACACGTATTTAATGCCCACAGTGTGCAGACTAACTGTAATATTTTAAGGAAATAGCTTGCATTGTAATTTGCTTACTCCAAATAATAACCACCACAACCCACAGCCTGTAGACAATGTTTATAATTGACAAGCTCGAGATCTGCTATAGACTGTTGTAGCGCTGCATCCAAAGCTGCTTGCTCTCGTGCTAAATAGTTATGAAGTGAGTGCAAGAGTAAATATTTATATAAAAGAAAATACTAACAACACGCTTTTATGTAACACATTGTATATTCTATAACAGTAATGTTATTAAATTTTAGCAGTAAATATTTACGACTTTTGTTTCGGACGCTTCAAATGTGTTCAACTGCTTTCAGATAGATTTCATTGTAAGTGACAAGGTAGACTTGAGCACAAGCACGCAGACAGAGCACCAATGAACCCTCGAGAGTTTTGATAAACGGAGAGTATGAAGAGTGAAACATTCAGAAGTAGTATTATATAACTTTGTATAAGAATATAGTACTTAGTTTATGTTGTTCTTAGCTGAATGTTTCAAAGTTGAACCATCAGATTAAAATGTAGTAGAATCAGAAGCATGTGCAATAAAGTTTGAAGAACAATGTTAAAAAGAAGATGAAGATTATGAAGGACAAAACTGAGCGAAGGAAATGTATTTGTACTTTAGTCTTCATTTGTTAACTTATTTGCGCCGTATCTGCTGACGAGCTTTCATCAAAAATGTTTATATTTTTACTTTGACGTTTAGGTTTATTGTTATGCATATTTGTTTGAGCGGCGACCACCCGTGCGAAGATGTTCGTGTTGTTTTAAGTTTTTAAAGCCTCGTTTAAATTTTTTTCAGTTTTTAAATAAATATATCATTCTCTTTTATCGTTTGAACGGATTATGAGCTTGTCAATAAATCGATTCGATCACTCCACCTTTTTATGTAAATACAGCATTTACACTTATAAGTGACAAATTCACTTTCTATTGAATAAGTCGTTGTCGTTGTACATTGCGACATAAAGAACTTACACCTAATCTTACCGATCTAAGCAGCATTGATTTTTTAAGTAATCGTATGCGGTTATTTAGTGTCGTTTTTTTATGTTAAGATTAATTAAACCACTTTAATATGCATATTTTCAACACAATAGCTAGAGCTTTTGAAATAAATAAATGAAAATTAAAATGTTTCCATCTTAAAAACGGAATCGAAATGGCTAGAGACCGAAGTTTCAAAGATATGTGAGACCCAATCGAGAATAATAGTACGTTGAAGAGAAGAGCTTCAAACAACTAAAAGGTATACGTACCCGTAAGACATAATGTTATACTTAGACACTAATTTAGATAACGGGATGAATCATAGACAAAATGCCCAGAGATAGCAGAACATTTGTGTGATGTAGGTACATATTAATTTATAATTGTTCATATACTGTTAGTAGGTAGCATTGTAGTTCTGTCGAGAAATATACTGTGTGTTCAACAGACGTGTCTTTGATTAAGCTGCATACCTTCAATATAACAATTTGGCGACGAAGTTTATTAGAACCGTGCGTGAAAAAGTATTTATTTTAGAATCATGTCGATAGGCAAAATAAGTGAATTTAACGTAAGAACCGACAATTGGCGGTTGTATACAGAAAGACTGGAACAATATTTTAAAGTTAATAAAATCGAGGCCGACATGCAGGTACCGACATTGATAACGGTTATAGGAGCGGAGTGCTATGAATTATTAGTCAATTTATGCACACCACAAAAGCCCAGTGAGAAAAATTTTCAAGAATTGAAAGAAATTTTGGAAAAACATTTACAACCAAAACCCAGTATACTGGCAGAAAGATATAAATTTCGTAACAGGAAACAATATATCAACGAAGGTATAGCTGACTATGTGGCTGCACTAAAGAAGATATCTGCGATGTGCGATTTTAAAACTACCTTAGAGGAAAATCTACGGGATCAGTTCGCATGTAACATCATAAGCGACACAATACGACAGCGGTTGTTCGCAGAGGATGACCTGACTTTCAACAAGGCCTATACGTTGGCGGTTAATTTAGAGGCGGCAGAAAAAGATGCAGCAACGGTATGCCAAGGTCGAGCGGGCGTAGCCGCTGACCATATTGAGTGTCCAGCGATGTACAGCCGTGAAAAATTCGCGGCGCGGTCGCCGCAAACACCATCACGGCCACCGGTAGCGGTGGCGACGGCGGCGGGGTACCGCGGGAGGCTGTCGGCGAGCGGCGCGCGACGCGACGGGCGGTCACAGGTCGCGGCCGGTTGGCGGGAGCGTCGGCACCAACAGCAGTGCGGAGTATGCGGTGCTACACACGAGGAAGCGTCGTGTCGGTTTGCGGCCTACGTGTGTCGGGTTTGTAACCGGCAAGGACACCTCAAGCGAATGTGTCCATATGTGTCCGGGCATCATAACGTAAGTGCAGTGAGCGAGCCCGTTCAATCTCACAAGGAGTTACGAGGAGAGGATGGTGACAAGGTAATTATTAATATAAATAAATTGTCTTTAAATCAATGCAAACCAATCTTGATTACGCTAAATGTAAATGGTCACAATATTTCGATGGAATGTGATACAGGTAGTGCAATAACATGTATAAGTGAGGATCTTTATCAGAAATTGTTTAAAAATTTAAGAGTCTATCCATGTAATGTAATATTACGATACTATACAGGGGAACTAGTACGCCCATTAGGAGTAATAAGGCCGAGAGTTATTTATAAAGACACGATTAAAGCATTGGATATGTATGTATTAAAAAATGGCAAAACATTATTGTTAGGACGACAGTGGTTGTTAGAATTAAAAATACCGATTTCAATTCATCAGGAAAATGTTAATAATGTGAAAAATGAGTTATTTAATTTAAGTGAATTCAGTTCCAGGTATAGTGAGGTGTTCGCGGACGGCCTCGGGCGCTTCACCGGCGGCCAGGTGACGGTGCGGGTACGAGAGGGCGCGCAGCCCGTGTATATGAAAGCGCGACCGCTGGCGTACGCGCTGCGCGAGCCGGTCGAGCGGGCGCTGGAGCAGTTGGTGCGCGACGACATCCTCGAGCCGGTGGAACGCTCAGACTGGGCCACGCCGATCGTGCCGGTCGTAAAAAAGGACGGCACGATCAGAATCTGCGCTGATTACAAACTAACGCTAAACAAGGTACTCGATATTGACCGTTATCCCTTGCCAAAAGTGGAAGACTTACTAGTTAGACTACACGGAGGGCAGCGCTTTAGTAAAATAGATTTATCACAGGCGTATGCCCAACTCGAATTGGACGAGTCGAGGAAATACACCGTAATCAATACGCATAAGGGGCTATTTATGTACAAACGATTAGTCTATGGCTTGGCATCGAGTCCTGGGATTTTTCAGAGACTGCTAGAACAATTATTCGCAGATATGCCACATGTTGGGGTATTCTTAGATGATATAATTATAACGGGAAAAGATACAGTCCAACATATAGACAATTTAGATAAGGTATTTCAACGATTGCGAGCACGTGGGTTGAAGGTAAAGAAAGAAAAATGCACCTTCGTCGCGGAGTCGGTTAGCTACTTAGGTCATGTAATTAGTAAGGATGGAGTTCACACTTGCCCGGACAAGGTGGACGCGATAGTGAATGCCCCGGCGCCGTTAAATATGTCAGAGTTGAGAGCCTTTATAGGCTTAGTTATGTATTATGCTAAGTTTATAAAAAACGTCAGTACTATATTATCGCCACTATATAAGTTACTGAAAATAGGTAATAAATACGTATGGAGTATAGAATGTCAGCGTGCATTCGAGGCCGTGAAGTGTGTACTGAAGAGTAGTGAAGTGTTGTGTCATTACTCCACCAACTTACCGTTAGTGTTAACAGCGGACGCCAGCACAGCCGGGGTGGGGGCCGTCATTTCTCACCTCACACCGGAGGGGGAGCGTCCGATCGCGTACGCCTCTCGTACACTTACGGCGGCCGAACGGGCTTATGCCCAAATAGATAGGGAGGCGCTAGCTATTGTTTTTGGAATCAAAAAGTTCCACCAGTATTTATATGGTCGTAAATTTATTCTGCGAACGGATCATAAGCCATTAACGTACATATTCGGAGATAGAGTAGGTATACCGGTGATGGCGGCATCACGATTACAAAGATGGGCTATTCTATTATCGGGTTATGATTATAAAATAGAATATGTAACCTCCACGAAAAATTGTGCAGATGCATTATCTAGACTACCTCAGTCGGCAATCAATTCGCGCCCGGCGAGTGACAAAAACGAAGTAACATATTTTAATTTTGTAGAGAAATTTTTACCAATAACAAACAGTGATATTAAAGTAGCTACGTCGAAAGATGTTTTAGTGAGCAGAGTGAAGG
The DNA here is from genome assembly GCA_949316085.1 of Hypercompe scribonia. Lineage (NCBI taxonomy): Eukaryota > Metazoa > Arthropoda > Insecta > Lepidoptera > Erebidae > Hypercompe > Hypercompe scribonia. The sequence goes on along the minus strand of OX438983.1, from coordinate 18,101,380 downwards.
CTTACGTCCAGTCCGGCTGGCCTAGTTCGTGCAATGACGATGACCTTCAACCCTATTTTCTTAGACGACGGGAATTATACATAGAAAAGGGTTGTCTTATGTGGGGGTACAGAATAATAATACCATCCACGTTACGGGGTTCAGTCTTAGAACAGCTCCACATTAGCCACATGGGTATTGTAAAGACAAAAAGTTTGGCTCGTAGCTATGTGTGGTGGCCGGGGATAGACGCCGACGTGGAAGACACCTGTCGGCGATGCGAGACGTGTGCGATAGAGGCGCAAGCACCGCCGCGAGCGACGCCGAAGCCTTGGCCGTATTTAGATCAGCCATGGAGTAGGTTACACGTGGATTTTTTAGGTCCAATTTATGGGAAGACTTTTCTTATTGTAATTGATGCGACAACGAAATGGTTAGAAGTATTTGAAATGCCGCGAACAACTGCTTCCAGTGTAATTAAGGTGTTAAGATCGACCTTCGCTCGTTTTGGGTTGCCTTTAGAAGTGGTTTCGGATCAGGGCCCACCATTTACAAGCTCCGAATTCAGAGATTTCCTAAAGAGCAATGGCATACGTCAGTCACATTCGCCGATATATCACCCCTCATCGAACGGTGCAGCGGAAAACGCGGTGAATTTGTGTAAACGGGTAATAAAAAAAGCTTACAGAGACTCTATTGATATCGAAACAGCACTACAGACATTTTTAATAACCTATAGAAATAGCATTCATAGTACGACCGGTGAAAGTCCGTCCATGTTACTCCAGCGCCGGCCGCTACGGTCACGATTGGACTTGCTGCGGAACGACGGGGCTCTCGAGGACCGCGTGCGGCGCGCGCAACAGTGCCAGGTAGCCAATAGCGGGGGACAGGAACGTATATTTTCCGAAGGGGACGCAGTCTGGGCTCGGGAGTACAACAACCGGGACAAGTGGGTAAAAGGCGCGGTTGTGGACAGAGAGGGTTCACGTAGGTATATACTAGAAAGGGATGACGGTCAATTGGTAAAGAGGCATATTGACCAAATCAGACGCAGATCCACTAATATTTTTCCCCACATGGAAAAAGAAGGTGTGGAGGAACTCGAGGATGTCGTGGAGCAACAACCAGAGTCGGGCCTGGTGGAGGAGAGGGCGGAGATTGAGAGGGAGGAAAAGGATACTAATACGTTGGCTGGAGATCAATCTCAGTGTCTGCAATCACCGACCTCTCACTCTCCAGGCTCCCCTAAGCAACTGACGCAGCAGTCACCTGTGCGGTCGCCGGTGAGGCGTCTGATGCGAACACGCAGACCCCCAATCAGATTTGGGTATGAAAATTAAGTAAGATTACTATTTAGAATAAATAAAATACTACTAGAATAATTAATTAGCATTATATAAGTTAAACGGCCACATTTCGATAGCATTAAGTGATGAAATATTGTACTACACCTTACTGTGATTTGGTTATGTAAATCATGTACGTAGGGGGGTTTAGGTGGGGAGGTGTGATGTAGGTACATATTAATTTATAATTGTTCATATACTGTTAGTAGGTAGCATTGTAGTTCTGTCGAGAAATATACTGTGTGTTCAACAGACGTGTCTTTGATTAAGCTGCATACCTTCAATATAACAATTTGTAAGACGCGAACTCGAGCGCTGTCTTCAGAGTACGGAGCTGTTCAATTCAATGCTAAAAGTCCATGTGGCGAGTGCGGTAGTATTCAAGAATATAAGAGTATTACATAAGTTAAAGCCAGTGATTATGATGTCATAATATGTAGTTAACGCTGTAATCAGGTGGTCATACAAATAGCCGAGTCAACGCAGGGACTGTCTGAAAGAAACAAATTGTGATTCAATGAAGAAGATCTTTTAAAATATTTCAACTCCATGGAGACTCAATACGTTTAAGATAATTCTCTTATGTCAAAGCTTGCAAGTCACGCATATGGACGATATTTCGAACTATATTTCGAATTTCTAAATTCTATATTTCGAATATTTCACAAAATACGAAATGTAAAAATGTGATTTCTGGACGTAATTTATCTGTACTTTTTCCAACCCAACCAAATCGTTGCCCGCCAACCTTGAAAATTAAAATAATATCAACAAGGATATAGACCTTTGTTCTTAAAGATTCCGTACAGAGGCTAAATAAAGAAAAATTTACAACATATACATATAAAAATGGTGAAATAACCAACGTCTGTCATGCGAACTACTCCGAGTCAAACAAGTATCGTGACTTTCGTGCTTAGAGTAAAAGCTACGATAGATTATTAATATTTATCGATCAAAATGTATACAGAAGGAATGTGCGGCAAAGACACTTGAAAAACCTGATCCAGGCACATCCAGCTATATGCAAAAGTTTGTGTAGAGCTGTGTTTGTAAAATTAACTCTTAAATTAGAGGCTCCACTAAAAGATGCTAATTTTGGGAATTGTGAAGGGATACCAACTAGTAGAATGCTGAATTAAAAACATTATCATAGACCATCACTCTCCAAAAAAAAACTCATCCATAAGAAATAGTATATTAATATTTATTTTAGATTATATTAACTCATTTAAGTTTTCTCAGTTGACACTGCTGCATTTGTACACGGCGTGGCATTACATAGTAGACATTATCATTGTCCGTTACATACTGAGTGCTTTTGCAATTGAACTTGAATGGTGAACCTTATGTACAATAAAGTTGTTATAAACTTAATTAGACAATTTACAGCACTGACCATTAACACCCCGTGGCTAATTCTGCTTGCTATGAATTATCAACGACACCACGTTAGTATTGTTACGATTCTTGGGAAACATGTAAATTGGTAATTATTAATTTTCAATCATAAAAATAAATAAATTTATGAAATATAATAATTGTATCCACTCCACATTGAGAAGCAAACAATTGGCGAAGTACCTGAATAGTGACAAACTTTCATATAGCTGCAGTATTCTTCAAGTGACAAATTCGCTGTGTAGTAATACAAATGTGAATGTAAACGAAATGGAGCTTTGGATACCAATCAGTATAGCACTTCACCAGGCTACAGAGTGCAATGGAGACCGCTGGTTGATATACTCTGTCAAAGAAATCACGACGCCCTGCAGTGAGCGACTATTTACAGGGAAATATCTGTCACACGATGACAATAGAAGTGCATTGTGGAGTACCGAAGTGCCAGAGACACTCTTGAAGAAGTAAGAGCGATGGTTTATAAGAGTTTTATTGTTAGAATAGTAACCACCAGTGTTGTACAATAATGTATTCAAGTAACCATATCTTCAATAATCTGTACCATGTACTGCCACAATAAGATCATCTGAAACTCCAGTGGTCATATTTAAGTTTTCTGTAGTTTTACGTTCACGTGGAGAAACTTTCACATATATACGCGTGTTGCGTCCCCGTTACGGGTAGATAGATGCATATTTAACGTCCACAATTTTTGGAGTGCAAGAGATTCAATTGCAGCCGATCGTGAGCACTGATCTCTAATTATTGTACCAATTATCAACTTTGACGACGGTGAGTAAAGTACGTAACTACCAAAATATATTATCTGACATGCCCCGTCCCTCATAATTAAGAATGTGTTTGAAATGATTGAATTAGAAAAAAATCCATAAAACTTTCAATTGAAACAATTGTTCTAAATTATAAGAGTAGATAAAAAACGCATCACCAAAAGAGCACAATACACAAATAGTGGTATATTGGTTAGTATGGATAATAGAAACACTGAGAAAAGTATGTAACGGTAAATCAAAAATGGACAATATCAACAATGTCAATCATGTGGATGCAAATCCCCTACGAACAGTCAGCCTGTGACCAGGACCATCGCAAGTTGATCAAAGCGTCAGCAATTCAAAGGTATGCTTGTATTCTTAATGCCTACAAAAACTTTTGAAGTATTTATAACACGACCTTAGAACAACGTATTATAAGTTCTGAACCAAAAAAAAGAAAAAGAAAACAGCTGTTGTTTAGAATTAACCTGAGGAATAAGGTACGAATGTAGCCAATTGTGAGCTCTTATCTGTACGAATAGTGCGCGTCGTTGACTGCAATATCGTAAGTGATTTTAGTCCATCGTGAACTTTTCAAAATTTAATGTGAACTTGTTCATTTTAAAAAAAAAAAGTAAGGAAAATGTACAGAAGTGATTCTCAAAATATTTTTGGTCTCAAAGTTGGAGGCCCAAAAAAGTATCTCTACCCTTAAAATTCTAAATTAATTTATTTAAATATTTTTTTAATAGTAACTAGTACGGTCGCACGACCCTTATTGTTTTTATTTTAAGCAAGAAATGAAAAGATTGAAACAAAAATTTAAATGTTATCACTGTTTAAAATGTTCTTTCTAAATATAATACAAAGAGAGTGGTGAGTTACCCGATAGTAAGCGCCTACCGCCTCCCAAAGACACCAGCAACTCAAAACGAATTTTACACAAATTTGTTGCACTTATTAAGAGTTCGGACGTTCAAAGGAGTTGCACAACATCGAAGCAGGAATTTCACTACTAACAATACAAATAATATCCGTAGCACACTATTTTACTTGGTATACTCTCTCGTATCAAATCGCACTTTCTTCCAGTGTCAATCAGTCAAAACGTGCAACTTACTGCTAGCCCACGGGTTTCTCTCACACTACGATTCCGGATTCTACACGAGGAGCGTGAAAAATCGCTAGGTAGCTATAGTGTGGGTCGACATACTGCATCGTCCGCATTCACAATGAGTATGGTAAAGTCAATTTCGCAACCATAAACCAATTTCTAAAACAAAAAAAAAATTGCTGCCCCACACTGACCTGTCACTTCACTTTACGTCAAGAACGTTGCAGTTCAAAAAAGGCCTTTTTACACTTCGAGACTATTAGAAATAACCAGACGTGTAATACTGCTACCAATCGTGGAAGTCCCTACGAAGTGAAGATCTGTTCACACGGACGCTAAATAGTAGTTCAGTGAGCACAAGATTGTAAAACGTTAATGGCTACACGGTTGTGTAACACAATGTCCATTCTGTAGATTCTTGTTCTCAGACTAAGAAACCTTCCTACACTAAAAACACAAAGCAACTGTAAATCACCATTGTTTTCACTTTTACTTTCTGTTTTGAAGTTCTATTATACTGAATTATACGAGTATAAATATGATATGCAAATGAAAAACAAAAAAAATTCAAACCAAAAAAAGGGAGACGTAGTATGTGATATTTGTCAAAAACTTGGAAACTGCTTAAATAAGAGAACTAGTAGTGGTTACTCTGGTTATCTGAGCTGTCCAATACAATGAGGTTCTCTTATTAACAATGAACCGTGAATAAACTAGAAGAGCTCGAGACCTGCTATAGACTGCTAGAGCACTCTCTCCGCAGTCAGGAGTTGTCCACTATGATGCTAAACGTCTGTCGAACATGACCATACAGTAATAAAACACATTATAAATCGGTAATGGCAGCATTTTTTTAAGTTTCAATGCTAAATGTTTAGATTGTAATATAGGTACAGCGTGTCAATCTGTAAGAAAATTTTTATTGTGAAGAATTTGGTTGACGGATAAGGTTCGAATCCAGCCAATTGTGAACACTTACAAAAAAAATATGGTTTAAGTTTATTGCGTTTGTTAAAAGAATACTTCATGTTCCTAAAATCTTAAAATCTCACTACTAATAATTACACAATCAACTTGCACCTCCTCTAAAGCGTACATAATACCTACCCACAGCACAAGATTTTATTTGAAATACGTCAACGTGTAAATAAGAAAATCTAAAGAAGCCGAGAAACTGCTTACATATGCCTTTGACACAAAAGTGTGAGTGTCCTACTATTAAAAATGTTGATCACCAACGATACCTTGGCGTAGTCTTTGACTACAATATGAACTGGAGTCTTCATATTGAATACGTGTGCAATAAACAGACACAGTTCCTTGCTAATATAATATTATTTAAAAGTCACACCCCATATGAAATCAAGTTGATATTGCACAACTCCCTAACTGAATCCTATATTCAATATAGCTTGAGCCACTGTGGCCACATATGAAACATATCTATAAAGCCTCTTCAGTCTCCAGCAAAAAATTCGCCGCAATATTGTATCAACAAAACTTAAACAGAAATTCATTAACGATGATAGTGGTTTATTTGGAAATTGAAAATACCTTGCCGGTACAAACCTAAGTTAAGTATATGCTACTTAAAGAAAATTTATTTAATGAAAATCTTCGCAACTAGATAGAAATCTTCTGTTTGTGATTTAGGTGGGAGTCTAGATGCAAAGTTCTAGTCATCAAATCGGACAAGACTTGTCTCTGCCCCCAATCGTTGTTACCATCTTGACATTAATAAAAATTTCTACATCACACACACGATAGTCTAATCCTTAACATGAAGAAACTGATAAAATAGTTACAATAGTGAAATAGTTAGAGTTGTACTTGAAGCGATTTGAATAAAAAAAAAAATTTATCTTTCAATTTCAAAGATGGTTTTAAAGTTTCAGACTTTGAAATGCAATGGTAAATAACATAGCACCTTGATTTTATGCGCAATCAGTTAAATACCCGAATAGGGGCACGTCGGTTAGGATATTCATAACACTGTGAGTTAATATAGTATATGACGGTAAATGGAAAAAGGAAAATATCAATAATATCGAGGATGCAGATGGATACAAACCTTGTACCTCACGGTCTCGATAGCGAAGGGCACTCCCCACTGAATCAGTCAGCCTATTACCAAGACCAGTGTAAGCTAATAAATTCTTCAGGGGCTCAAAGGTATGGTTAAATGTTTAATATATACCGTGACTGAACTTACCGTAACAAAATAATTATAAAAAACTTCGAAATGTTCAGAATCAAAGAAGAGAAAAAATAAATGTCGACGTTTAGAATTAGGCTGACGGATAAGGTGCGAATCCAAGCAATCGTGAACACTTATCAGCACTAAATCTGTGAATCTTTGACTGCAATACCGTAAGTAATCTTAATCTTTCGTCATCACCTTACTGGCCTTTTATCAAAGTGTAATTTGAATCGGTTTACATAAAAAACGTGTCGCCCACAAAAACTCTAAATCAACTTATTCATATATTTTTGTAACAGAAATTTCAAACAAAATTTTACAGTCGCATTACCTTTGGTGTTTTTATTTTCAGCAAAAAATAAAAAAAAATGTCTCGAAATCTGAATGTTAACACTGTGTTACATGTTCTTTTTAATAGAATATGGGTCAAACGCGGTGACGAGTCACCCGATAGTAAGCAACTTCCAACACCCGAAGACTATTGCAACTCAAAACGAATTCCGCTTAAATTCATTGCACTTGGTAGGAGCACTAAATTTCAATGGAGCTGCATGGACTGTATACTACCTTTGTTTACTCTGAAGCGTACGTAATATCCGCAACACGATGTTGTATTTGGTATACTTTCACACATCAATTCGCTCTTTGTCTCAGTGCAAGTCAGTCACAACCTGACACGTATACAGAAAAAATAATGCTGTCACACATTAACACTTGACTTAAAAAAAAGAGAAATAATGTTTTTGAGCAAAACTTTTTGAGTACAGAGACAGTGCCTTAATGAACCATGAGTCTCATAAAGCGTGAGTATGAGGAATGTCAGATTAAGAGCCATACTCTACGACTTTTGAAATGAATAAAATAGATTATTGTGACGTAATATTGTACTTGAACACTAACGTAGAACGTGTGACAGTTACGGGAAAAACGAGAGGTAAACTACCTAGAGATAGGAGTTAGTTCCAAAGATTTGTGACACTTAATCGAAATAAAGGTGCTTATCAATACAGCACTTTACCAGGCTACGGAGAGCAACCAATGAAACCAGCTGATTGTCGAACTCTCTCAAGTAATCTCGATCCTCTGCAGTGAGAGATTTGCTTAAGAAGGAGCTGCGTAAATCATGGAAATTGCTGTCACATACACCGAACATAATTTTTAAACTAAATGCAAACTAAAGCATGCAGCCAAATGAAGCAACGCATATGCAACAAACTCATTCATGTGACTTTTTACATTAACATTTATTTTAGTTTATAGTTTTCGTAGTTACAATTGGTTTAAGAAATAAACGATAAATAAAAAACATGTTCTAGATATTTTAATGTTTTTTGACCCCGAAGGGGTATACAGACACGTATTTGATGCCCACAGTGTGCAGACTAACTGTAATATTTTAAGGAAATAGCTCATCCAAATAATATCTATATATCCTTATCTCCAAATAATAACCACCACAACCTGCGCAACCTGTAGACAAGAAAGCACACCATCTTGGAGCAGGTCCTAAAAAAATAATACCGTTTTGAAATAACACCATAACACGCAACGCCATCTAGTCCTAAACTAAGCAGAGCTTGTTCTATGGGTACTAAACAGATGTAAATACATATATACTTTTATTTGTAAATACACTCATATTATACGCAGAAAACACTCAAACTCCGAAACAAATACTTGCTGATCATACAAACTTTTAGCCTGACTCAGTAATCGAACCCGAGGCCTCAAGCACAGCCGTCGCTACCACTTCGCCACTGAGGCAGTCAAAATGTATATAATGGGCCACTATAAAGTGGGTCATATTGCATTGTCGGCATTCGTAATAAGTATGGTTACCACCACACTTGGATTCTATGCATGCTTTCCATCAGGCAGATAAAATATTTGACTACCAATATTGACAGAAGTCGTGATAAGTATAGTTGACCATTTTACTTGAAAAATTATTCGAAAAATAAATAATTTTGAACCTACTTAATTTACCACGACAAATCACAATGCATTTATAGAATTAAACCTCTCAAACAGCGCTATTAACATAGTGTAAAGAATTCAAATAAATAAATAAAAATTTAAGACATTTGACACACAACGCCATCTAGTTCCAAACTAAGCAGAGCTTGTGCTACGAGTACTGGGCAAAGAGACGTAAGACATAATGTTATACTTTGACACTAATTTAGATAACGGGATGAACCACAGACAAAATACCCAGAGATAGCAGAACATTTGCAAGACGCGAACTCGAGCGCTGTCTTCAGAGTACGGAGCTGTTCAATTCAATGCTAAAAATCCATGTGGCGAGTGCGGTAGTATTTACGAATATAAGAGTATTACATAAGTTAAAACTAGACTAGGCATAACCCTTGACGACTCAATAACGGCATAACGATCAAGGACCTCCTCGACGACCCAGTCGTCTTCGCGGTCATCCAGAAGAGATACGCGAACATCGCCGCGCAGAAGGCGCAAGAAAAGATGGAGACAGAAGCGTCTCCAGAGCCCGCTGCGAGTTCGGGTGAAGAACGCGAACGCGAAGAAAAGGGACAGACAGAGTCCTCCTCCTCCTCCTCCTCCGAGAACAGCGAGGAAGAGTCTTCTTCAAGAGAGGACGAAGAGGGTTACACCGTAGTTTCCTCACGGAAACGCAGCCGTAAGGCCAAAGGAGGCCCAAACAAAGCCCCCAAGCTGACCGAGGGTAAGCAGACCTCGGCAGCCCCCGCCCCCGCCCCCGCTCCCGCCCAGGCCGCTTCAAGGCCTAAGCGCACCCCCTCCCCCTCAGGGAGGGCCTCGCCCACTACCATCGACGCATCGGCGGCCCCTAAAAAGGCCCCTTCGCCCCCACCAATATACGTACAGGAAAAATCTAAATGGACGGCTATCTCCACGTGGTGCAACGAGCGCCGAATCATATATCACTCCGCTCGCAGCACCCAGCAGGGCATTAAAATCGCCCTGGCCACCTCAAGCGACCACAGGGCGCTATCAAAACTCCTCCGGGAAAGGACCATGTCTTTCCATACATACACTCTCCCGGAAGAGAAGAAGCTCCGCGTTGTGATACGCAACGTGCCCAGGGAAATCTCCCCCGAGGAGATCAAGGCATCCGTAGCCAAAAACAACCCGGTGCACGAGGTACACCGGATGGTCAGAGGCCGCACCAACACCATTTTTGATATGGTGATGGTCTCGCTAGACGACAGCCCCGCGGGTAAAGACATCTTCAAGATGTCATCCGTCTGCGAGCTGTCGGGTATAACCATAGAGCCACCTCACCGGAGAAGTGGCATCTCACAATGCCACCGCTGCCAGCTCTACGAGCACTCGGCGCGAAATTGCTTCGCCCGCCCCAGGTGTGTCAAGTGCCTGGAAGACCACGCGACGGATGCGTGCAAAAGACCCAAAGATAGGGCCAACTGCACTGAGCAAGTCGCGTGCGTGCTGTGTGGCGAAGAAAGCCACCCCGCCAACTACAGAGGTTGCCCGAAGGCGCCTAAACCCTCCAAGGCAAAAGGACCTCAGCGTCCCCGCCCAGTCGCCCCTGCTACTGCAGGGACTGCGGGGAGCTTTGCTCCTGCTCCTCCGCCAAAAACAAACGCATGGGCCACTCCCAGGAAGACGGGAGAGACCTTCCCACCTCTGCCCGTGCGGAAGACGATGCAGGCCCCCATACCTGCCCCAGTACCCGCAAAGGCAGCCTCCGGCGTGCCCATGCCCACAAAACCTCTCCAGCGAGGGCCCAAGCCGCTCGTCGACTATAGGAGCCCTCCAGCCCAGCTAACCCAAACTATCGACCCGGACCTATCCCTCGTGGCAAGGTTCGCGAGTGCGATAAACTTTAGCGAGCTACGCCAACTCGCTAACTTAATTCGCCAAAACGAGGGCGATCCGTTGGCCCTCCTCAACGTCAGTATCAGATACTCGAGCGTACTCGAGAAGTTAGGCGCGTTCAAGTGTAACCCATAAAATGGATAGGACACCGACAAGCAGAGTCAAACCAAGATCACTCAAGTTAGGGTACTACAACGCCAACGGCATCAGTAGGCAACGAGATGAAGTTGGCGAATTCATTAGGGCACAGCAACTCGACATACTATTCGCACAAGAGACCTTTCTGAAACCCTCGCAGAAAAACCCTAACGTTGCGAACTATTGTATGGTCCGCAACGATAGGCGTGACTCTGCGCTAGGGGGCACTCTCATTTATTACAAAAGGTCCCTTCAATGCGTACCTATGGATCCGCCTGCGCTGACGAGCATTGAGGCTTCGGTCTGCCGAATAGGCATGACTGGACACCAGCCAATCACCCTGGTCTCAGCCTATCTCTCACCCAACCGGCAAATACTCGAGAGCGACCTCCAAGCACTGCTGGAACTGAGCAACGCTGTGATAATCAGCGGCGACCTCAACGCTAAAAACACCCTTTGGGGATGTCACGTCACCAACAGCAGAGGCAGAGCCGGAGTCGCTTTCGATGAAACTAGCGTTCGACATTATCACCCCGCTCGAACCAACCCACTACCCGACCAACGTGGCACACAGACCCGACATTCTGGACGTGGCACTCCTAAAGAACATAAACCTACGTTTGTGTTCAATAGAAGTGCTACACGAATTAACCTCTGACCACAGACCTGTGGTCATGGAGTTCGCACCCAGACTGGGTCCAATAGACGTAGGTCATCGTACCCCCACTAGGCGTATCACGGACTGGAGGCGCCTCGAGGCAAAACTCGAGGAATCCTCGTCCGTGCACCTAGACAGGATACCCGACCACATATCCAGCCAAGAGGACACCGCGGCGGCGATCGACTCCCTCACAGCACACGTGCAATCGTTAATTACGAATGCACTCGGGAGGCACCGGCGACGAACGATCGCCGCTGGAACCTACCCGATGACGTACGTGAACTGCTGAGGCAGAAGAACGCTGCCGTACGAGCCTATGACAGATATCCATGCGAAGACAACAGGATCAGGTTACGAAGCCTAGAAAGAGCGGTCAAGTCGCGCATCGACCAAATGCGACAAGACAGGTGGGACAGGACACTACAAGACCTCGAACCTACCCACCATGCCTTCTGGCAACTATCCCGCTCGCTAAAGAGAGACACTATCACGTGTATGCCTCCTCTAAGCCGACCTAACCTTCCACCGGCCTTCGACGATATCGAAAAGTCAGAGTGCCTGGCAGACAGTCTGGAGCTTCAGTCATGCACTGAAGCTCCAGACTGTCTGCCCAGCGCTATACACCACAATATAGACGAGGTAGCTAAAGTTGATTCGGAAGTAGAGCGCATAGCTTCACTTACGACTTCAACAACAATAATAACAACAACAACGACGGGGACAAACGAGCAAGACCTAATAGCAGTCACCCCCGAAGAAGTTAAGACGATCATCAAGGGCCTACACACTCGCAAGGCACCCGGTTCGGACGGTATCACAAATAGAGTTATAAAACTCTTTCCAGACAGGCTAGTGGTCCTTCTGACCTTTATCTTCAACGCAGCGCTCGCTAACAATATCTTTCCACAACAATGGAAAGAAGCCGTGGTTATTGGGATACCCAAACCCGGCAAACCAAAGTCCGAACCGACTAGTTATAGACCGATAAGTCTGCTTAAAGGATTAGGCAAAATATATGAGTGCTTAGTTTATAATAGGCTGAAAGCATATGCCGACGCTAATCATCTCCTCCCTCACGAGCAATTCGGTTTTCGAACCGATCACTCGTGCGTCCACCAAGTCCACCGCATCGTTGAATACACCAGCGATCGCCTTCAACGCAACCTGTTCACAGGAATCCTCTTCTTTGACGTGGCGAAAGCTTTCGACAAAGTGTGGCACAACGGCTTATTATTTAAGCTATTCACCATGGGAGTGCCTATTCACTTGTCGAACCGAAGCTTCCGCTACCGAGAAGAAGGGTCTCTATCCTCCCCTCACCCCATACGAGCTGGTGTCCTGCAAGGGTCAGTGTTCTCCCCCCTACTCTTCACGCTGTATACTAGCGACATTCCGAAGCATCGGTATGTGCAGACGGCACTTTTCGCAGACGACACGGCTATCTACTGCTCAGGAGAGAACCCCTCGACAGTAGCCAAAAAATTCCAGACCGCAGCCAACGCACTAGGCGCTTGGTTCCGGAAATGGAGGATAGAGGTCAACCCCGAGAAGAGCCAGGCGGTGCTGTTTCACAGAAGACAGCTAAGCCTGTATCCCTTGGAGAAGACCCCTCAGATTAGGATGTTCGGTAAGCCTATCCCTTGGGCTAGGCAGGCCAAATACTTAGGCATAACCCTTGACGACCGTCTAACCTTCGGCCCCCACATCAAGGCAGTCCGCAACCGGGCTGCCTTCGTGCTAGGACGTCTCCACAATTTATTAAACGCGCGCTCGAAGTTAGCTTTAAAAAACAAAATTAGGCTATACACGGCATGCGTACGCCCCATAATGACGTACGGTAGCGTAGTCTTCGCACATGTTAGGCCACACAGGATCCATAGGCTTCAAACACTACAGAATAACTTCATGCGCAAAGCTACGGGAGCACCGTGGTATGTACGCAACGTCGATCTCCACATCGACCTCAGATTGCCGACCATCAAGCAATACATAAAACGGTGCTCTCTTAGCTACTTTGACTCTGCTCCGACTCACCCCAACCCTCTAGTGGTTGCAGCCGTAGACTACACACCAAGTAGGATCTCGAAAATACGTCGACCCAAACACGCGTTAGAAGAACTAGACGATGAAATTACGCTCGCTCAACGTGGAGCGAACACAGCTAGGCAATCGAATAGGAACCGTCCGCGTTTTCGTCCCCGTCGTCGGGGGCGGAATACGCGCCGCGTAAACCGTCCACAAAACATGGTAGTAGGTCGCCCCAACGTAGCAGCAACACCCCAAGCCGAGGTTCGTATCCCACAGGGGGTGCCCTTAGGCTATGTTGCTTAACAAATGACCGGATGAGAGCCCTCAGCGCTCACCGTAATACCCGCGTAAAGTTGTAGAGGCCAACCCAGGCCAACAGCTAGGTCACTAACAAAAAAAAAAAAAAATTAAAGCTAGTGATTATGATGTCATAATATGTAGCTAATGCTGTAATCAGGTGGTCATACAAATAGCTGAGTCAACCCAGGGACTGCCTGAAAGAAACAAATTGTGATTCAATGAAGAAGATCTTTTAAAGTATTTCAACTACATGGAGACTCAATACGTTTAAGATAATGCTCTTATGTCAAAGCTTGCAAGTCACGTATATGGACGATATTTCGAACTATATTTCGAATTTCTAAATTATATATTTCGAATATTTCACAAAATACGAAATGTAAAAATGTGATTTCTGGACGTAATATATCTGTACTTTTTCCAACCCAACCAAATCGTTGCCCGCCAACCTTGAAAATTAAAATAATATCAACAAGGATACAGAGCTTTGTTCTTCAAGATTCCGTACAGAGGCTAAATAAAGAAAATTGTACAACATATACATATAAAAATGGTGAAATAACCAACGTCTGTCATGTGAACTACTCCGAGTCATACAAGTATCGTGACTTTCGTGCTTAGAGTAAAAGCTACGATAGATTATTAATATTCATCGATCAAAATGTATACAGAAGGAATGTGCGGCAAAGACACTTGAAAAACCTGATCCAGGCACATCCAGCTATATGCAAAAGTTTGTGTAGAGCTGTGTTTGTAAAATTAAGTCCTAAATTAGAGGCTCAACTACAAGATGCTAACTTTGGGAATTGTGAAGGGAACAGGTCAGAATACCAACTAGTAGAATGCTGAACTAAAAATATTATCATAGACCATCACCATCCAAAAATAAACTCATCTATAAGAAATAGTATATTAATATTTATTTTAGATTATATTAACTCATTTAAGTTTTCTCAGTTGACACTGCTGCATTTGGCATTACATAGTGGACATTATCATTGTCCGTTACATATTGAGTGCTTTTGCAATTGAACTTGAATGGTGAACTTTATGTACAATAAAGTTGTTATGAACTTAATTAGACGATTTACAGCACTGACCATTAACGCCTCGTGCCTAATTCTGCTTGCTATAAATTATCAACGACACCACGTTAGTATTGTTACGTTTTCTTGGTAAACATGTAAATTGGTAATTATTAATTTTCAATCATAAAATAAATAAATTTATAAAATATAATAATTGTATCCACTCCACATTGAAAAGAAAACAATTGGCGAAGTACCTGAATAGTGACAAATTTTCATATAGTCACAGTATTCTTCAAGTGACAAATTCGCTGCGTAGTAATACAAATGTAAATGTAAACGAAATGGAGCTTTAGGTATCTATCAGTATAGCACTTCACCAGGCTACAGAGGGCAATGGAGACCGCTGGTTGACATACTCTGTCAAAAAAATCATGACGCCCTGCAGTGAGCGACTTACAGGCAAATTTCTGTCACACGATGACAATAGAAGTGCATTGTGGAGTACCGAAGTGCCAGAGACGCTATTGAAGAAGTAAGAGCGATGGTTTATATAGAGTTTTATTGTTAGAACAGTAACCACCAGTGTTGTACAATAATGTATTCAAGTAACCATATCTTCAATTATCTGTACCATGTACTGCCACAATAAGATCATCTGAAACTCCAGTGGTCATATTTGAGTTTTCTGTAGTTTTACGTTCACGTGGAGAAACTTTCACATATATACGCGTGTTGCGTCCCCGTTACGGGTAGGTAGACGCATATTTAACGTCCACAATTTTTGGAGTGCAAGAGGTTCAATTGCAGCCAATCGTGAGCACTGATCTCTGATTATTGTACCAGTTATCAACTTTGACGACGGTGAGTGAAGTACGTAACTACCAAAATACATTATCTGACATGCCCCGTCCCTCATAATCAAGAGATGTATTTGAAACGATTGAAATTAAAAAAAAATCCATAAAACTTTCAATTGAAACAATTGTTCCAAATTATAAGAGTAGATAAAAAACGCATCACCAGAAGAGCACAATACACAAATAGTGGTATATTGGTTAGTATGGATAATAGAAACACTGAGAAAAGTATGTAATGGTAAATGAAAAATGGACAATATCAATAATGTCAATCATGTGGATCCAAATCCCCTACGAGCGCGTCCCGCTGAACCAGTCAGCCTATGACCAGGACCAGCGCAAGTTGATCAAAGCGTCAGCAATTCAAAGGTATGCTTGTATTCTTAACACCTACAATAAATTTCGGAGTATTTATAAAACGACCTTAGAACAACGTATTATAAATTCTGAACCAAAAAAGAGGAAAAAGGAAACAGCTGTTGTTTAGAATTAACCTGAGGAATAAGGTACGAATGTAGCCAATTGTGAGCTCTTATCTGTACGAATAGTGCGCGTCGTTGACTGCAATATCGTAAGTGATTTTAATCCATCATCAACATCTTATTGGAATTTTTACAAAAATACGAACTTGTTCATTTAAAAGAAATGTTAGGAAAATGTATAGAAGTGATTCGCAAAATATTTTTGGTCTCAAAGTTGGAGGCCCAAAAAGGTATCTCTACCCTTAAAATTCTAAATTAATTTATTTAAATATTTTTTAATAGTAACTTTAAACAAATGTTACGGCCGCACGACCCTTATTGTTTTTATTTTCAGCAAGAAATGAAAAAATTTAAACAAAAATTTGCATGTTATCACTGTTTAAAATGGTCTTTCTAAATAGAATACAAAGAAGGTGGTGAGTTACCCGATAGTAAGCGCCTACCGCCACCCAAAGACGCCAGCAACTCAAAACGAATTTTGCACAAATTTGATGCACTTGTTAAGAGTTCGAACGTTCAAAGAAGTTGCACAATATCGAAGCAGGAATTTCACTACTAACAATATGAATAATATCCGTAGCACACTATTTTATTTGGTACACTCTCTCGTATCAATTCGCACTTTCTTCCAGTGTAAATCAGTCAAAACATGCAACTTACAGCCAGCGCACGAGTTTCTCTCACATTACGATTGCGGATTCTACAAGACGAGCGTGAAAAATCGGCTCGCTAGGTAGCTATAGTGTGGGTCGACATACTGCATTGTCCGCATTCACAATGAGTATGGTAGAGTCACTTTTACAACCATAAGCCAATTCCAAAAAAAAAAAATTGCTGCCACACACTGACCAGTCACTTCACTAGACGTCAAGAACGTTGTAGTTCAAAAAAGGCCTTTTTATACTTCGAGACTATTAGAAATAACCAGACGTGTAATACTGCTACCAATCGTGGAAGTCCCTACGAAGTGAAGATCTGTTCACACGGACGCTAAATAGTAGTTCAGTGAGCACAAGATTGTAAAACGTTAATGGCTACACGGTTGTGTAACACAATGTCCATTCTGTAGATTCTTGTTCTCAGACTAAGAACCCTTCCTACACTAAAAACACAAAGCAACTGTAAATCACCATTGTTTTCACTTCTACTTTCTGTTTTGAAGTTCTATTATACTGAATTATACGAGTATAAATATGATATGCAAATGAAAAACAAAAAAAATTCAAACCAAAAAAAGGGAGACGTAGCATGTGATATTTGTCAAAAACTTGGAAACTACTTAAATAAGAGAACTAGTAGTGGTTACTCTGGTTATCTGAGCTGTCCAATACAATGAGGTTCTCTTATTAACAATGAACCGTGAATAAACTAGAAGAGCTCGAGACCTGCTATAGATTGCTAGAGCACTCTCTCCGCAGTCAGGAGTTGTCCACTATGATGCTAAACGTCTGTCGAACATAACCATACAGTAATAAAACACATAATAAATCGGTAATGGCAGTATTTTTTTAAGTTTCAATGCTAAATGTTTAGATTGTAATATAGGTACAGTGTGTCAATCAGTAAGAAACTTTTTATTGTGAAGAATTTGGTTGACGGATAAGGTTCGAATCCAGCCAATTGTGAACACTTACAAAAAAAAGATATGGTTTAAGTTTATTGCGTTTGTTGAAAGAGTACTTCAAGTTCCTAAAATCTTAAAATCTCACTACTAATAATTACACAATCAACTTGCACCTCCTCTAAAGCGTACATAATACCTACCCACAGCACAAGATTTTATTTGAAATACGTCAACGTGTAAATAAGAAAATCTAAAGAAGCCGAGAAACTGCTTACATATGCCTTTGACACAAAAGTGTGAGTGTCCTACTATTAAAAATGTTGATCACCAACGATACCTTGGCGTAGTCTTTGACAACAATATGAACTGGAGTCTTCATATTGAATACGTGTGCAATAAACAGACACGTTTATATAATACTATTTAAAAGTCACACCCATATTAAATCAAGTTGATATTGCACAACTCCCTAACAGAATCCTACATTCAATTGGCTTGAGCAACTATGGCCGCATATGAAACATATCTATAAAGCCTCTTAAGTCTCCAGCGAAGAATTTGCCGCAATATTGTATCAACACAACTTAAACAGAAATTCATTAACGATGATAGTGGTTTATTTTGAAATTGAAAATACCTAGCCGGTACAAACCTAAGTTAAGTATATGCTACTTAAAGAAAATTTACTTAATGAAAATCTTCACAACTAGATTAAAATTTTCTGTTTGTGATTTAGGTGGGAGTCTAGATGCAAAGTTCTAGTCATCAAATCGGACAAGACTTGTCTCTGCCCCCAATCGTTGTTACCATCCTGGCATTAACAAAAATTTCTACATCACATACACGATAGTCTAATCCTTAACGTGAAGAAATTGATAAAATAGTTGCAATAGTGAAATAGTTAGAGTTGTGCTTGAAGCGATTTGAATAAAAAAAAATATTTATCTTTCAATTTCAAAGATAATTTTAAAGTTTTAGTGTTTGAAATGCAATGGTAAATAACACAGCACCTGGATTTTATGCGCAATCAGTTAAATACCAGAGCAGTGGCACGTCGGTTAGGATATTAAAAACACTGAGTGTAGTATGTGACGGTAAATGGAAAAAGGAAAATAACAATAATATCGAGGATGCAGGTGGATACAAATCTTCTACCTCACGGTCTCGATAGCGAAGGGCACGTTAAATGTTTATAACCTGCTGTGACTGAACTTACCTACCATAAAAAAATAATTATAAAAAAAGAAATTTCAAACAAAATTTTACAGTCGTACACCTTTGTTGTTTTTATTTTCAGCAAAAAATAAAAAAAATGTCTTGAAATCTGAATGTTATCACTGTGTAACATGTTCTTTTTAATAGAATATGGGTCAAACACGGTGACGAGTCACCCGATAGTAAGCAACTTCCGACACCCGAAGACTCTTGCAACTCAAAACGAATTCCGCTTAAATTCATTGCACTTGTTAGGAGTACATACTTTCAAAGGAGCTGCACGGCGTGTATACTCTAAAGCGTACGTAATATCCGCAGTAAAATAAAACCCCTTACGATAACGGAAAAAAAGCAGAGTTAAAATGACTAGAGATAGGAGATAGCTTCAGAGATTCGTGAGATCTAATCGAAATGGAGCTTTGGATGCCTACTACCTATAGAAAACAAAACATCAAAATTGCTGTCACATACACCGAAACTTGACTCAATATGCTTTCATTTGTTATGTTGAAACTAGAACAAGAGAAACAAATATTAGAATCAGAACGCTTAAGTTTAGGAAACCAGACGCAGTGAATCATTTTAATGACTTCAAACTTTCATATAATCTCTGTGTCCTTCAAGTCACAAATTCACTGTAAAGTATTACATACAATTTTTTCTGTCGAACGTGACAGTAAATAAGTCGTAGATGTACTTATACATGAATAAATGGCGGACTCCTGAGGTAACAATCGTAACAAGTAAAATAAATTTAAAACCGTTTCCTTTTAAAATCTATTAAAAGTAACGAGTTCTATTTCACAGAATATTCACAATAAAATTAATTACTAAATTCTTCTTGAGTTCAATGTAAAACGGTTTAAACAGAAGAACCAGACGCAGTTTGTGAAATATGTCAAAAATTCTAATACTGGTCAATATAATCATTAAACTAAATAAATGTTAAGAAATTTTATTTCACAGTTACAGGTTTTAATACTAACCACCGGAATGATGAACTACGTTGTCATAGACCACGACCAGCTAAGCGACACACTCATTCATGTGACTTCTTATATTAACATTTATTTTAGTTTATAGTTTTCATGTTAATTTTCTCAGGGATCCCTTCCCAAAACCGATCCAGGTAAATGCAGTCACATGCCAACAATAGGAGCCGTTGATATACTTCCTTTTAATGAATAAATCAATGATAAACTTCTGAGGAATCCAGCATAAAAACGCAACTGAACTGAAAATCGTCTGTTTCGTTTTTAAAGTCGATAAAAAAGAATGAGTTTTATTGTACTGAATATTGCACAAAAAACCTTTTTTTAACTATTATCGGCTTGATTTTGTATTATTTGCTATTCGTTAAGTAATAATATCATACTTCTCTGTTCTCACTAAATAAGATCTGACGTGAAGAGATGGTACGCAGCCAGCTTGGCACCCGTCTAATATACGCTGGAGGATAATCTCGCGTGGGCATGTATATCGTCGAAGTCTTAATCGATCAAATAGGAGGAGACTTGTCTCCGCCAGCAATCATTGCTGCCATGCTAGCGGATGAGGTGAGGCACTTTGTGTGAAACTGTAATACTCCAGAAAGAGAACACTGAACGAGATCGGGAGACGGCCGATCCCGAGCGTGGAGGATTCTGCGTTCCTCAGGAGTCGGCATTCCAAAGGGATTTACCACTCCGTCAACAAAAAACGGCCACGCCACGAAACAAATTGCAGATACACAACGACCTAGTGCAGTCAACTGTCCGTAAATGTCATCTACATCTGTACGCCACAAGTGGCTGAACATGCTCTACGCACCCACTTTTATGAAGTAAAGAGTAATGTGGAATTTTGGTTCCGATTGCACGCATTTCAGGCATTCGTGACGTGTTTATCTTTATAAAGCTTCCGAAATAAAAATTAATACAATATCAAATAAACACTGTCGCGTGCCGATACTGTCGGTACTCGTGCTATTACAGTCACCAGCACATGTTTACCTCCCACTATAATCCCGGGTGCCTTAAGCGGGGCATAAAGAAGCATCCCACTAGGCTACTGTGGTAACTTCCACATACAAACAAAAATATATAACAGTGTCATCTAGCGAAGATACATTGAACTACGAATAACGAAGATACATCGAAAAACGAATGATAATGAGCTACGAAGCAACTACTAATCCTGTATCGTGAAATAGAGATTCGCATGGCAAATTAGCATATATACAAACATCCCAACATCAAACGTCGGACCGTGGCCCGCCAGGCATGATCACCTCACCCGGTCGGAGAATCCTCCCTTTGCGTCGGAGGGACATGACACTCGCCCCTCCACAGCTACCATAGTGTGGGTCACTATACTGCATTGTCGACATTCGCAATGAGTATGGTCACACCATTCTTGGATTTTATTCATGCTTTCCATTAGGCAGAGTAGGGTCACTTTGGTAGGCTTTCATGGAAAAACAAAACCATCACCGAAATCAGGAGATATTTTTCCCTAGTATACACTGAATAGAACTGTTTAAATACCCTTGTATGTAGAAGGAATAGAACACAAGTATACACAGTGCAGCAATGAGTGCTCGGAAGTTTCATAAGCGGCGAGTATGAAGAGTGGAAGATTCGTAAGCTATATCCGTAACTTTACATGTGAATAAAAAGACAGCTTATTGCGGCCGTTTTGAATGTTTCAAAAATTGAATTAATCAAATCAGAAGCGTGTCAATAATTGTTTGAAGAAGGTTTAGCTCTGACAGTAGTGAAAAAGAGCCGAGTGAAGTAACAACTAAATGTATTTGAAGTTCAATCTTGATTTATTACATGTTAACTTATTTTCGTAACGTCTACTGATGAGTTTACATTTATAATTTTTAGTTTTGATGCTCAGGTTTATTGTAACAAATAATGTAATAATTACGTTTGTATTCGTTTCTGCGGTGATTACTTGTGCGAAGATTCATATTGTTTTGAGCTTTGTTCAAATTTTTACGATATTTAAGTAGTTTAACATATCAGTCGTTACCTCAAGACGATTGTTTAACTTCTTTTCTTTTACTTTTACAATATATGTAAACGCTATACTTCTTTACTGACGAAAAAGTACTTTTGCTGAAACATTGTTGTCTCAGACGTTAACATTTGATTTTATTGACCGTCAACCTTATTGTAGTTTGAAAACTCATTTGTTTAATAATATCGAGACTAGAATAAGACAGGTAACAATTAAACTTAGAACAAGAACGATTGGCCTCGGGGAACCATCTTGATGAATACAAATATTTATTGAAATGCAATGACAAGTGAAAAGGTCACTGTAAGATGTTTGTATCAAAAAAGCAAATATCAAAGAAAAAGCACAAAAAACGCCTTGCTTCAGAAATACTTGACTGCTTAATATGAAAAACAAAATTTCCTAACTCTCGGGAGAAATATTACATCTTTAAACTTGTCTAAAGCACAAAGCCTAGTGACTACATATTAGTGTAAATATTAATGTAAAATAGATGTAGAGGTTTCTTTTTATATACATGTATGAGACCAAACGAAAACTCACTTAAGTATCAAAGTTTTATATAAATAAGTTCACCAATGACGTAATTCTGAAGTTACAAAAATACAACCCAATGAGAAAGTTCTTCTGCTTTTGGAGTTGATTTGAAATGTAACAAGAAACTGTGGGTCTCATATATAATCAAATGAAAATGAAAGCCACAAACCACCAGGAGACCAAATACGCGAGTAGAAACTCTCATTGTTTTTAAACAGGTAATCGACCACGTAACGTTAAGCTGCGCCTGACCTAATATGCATTTGGCTGGTTTTCTCTTTTAATAATTAATAATATAACTGTTCAACTCTTTTTGAGGTTGTATTTTTGGTTACGGCTTTTTAAAGCTACGACGCTTTTGAATAGACGCAAAGTACAAATTGTTTCAAAACAAACCCAATTATTATGGTTCTAATTACAGTTTTCTGTAACTATCGCTTCTTATTGGCAATGACTGCCTTTCTGTTTTGTGAAATTTCTAGTTTACGATTACAACTTAATATAAGTTATTCATAAAGAAATAGTGTTGGGGTCGTAAGGCTGTTATCGTGAAATCCATGTTTTGTTGATGTCTTCCAACATTCAAAATAAATTGAGCTAAACGTGTAACCATTAACACGGTTTGCACTTGAGGTAACTCTCGTCGCATATTTGATAGATGAACTATATCAGCTCTTCCTCTCGTCACTGCGATGAACACTATAAAACGACAATAGTTTTCACAGTCAAGCTAAAGTTTAACAATAATACGTACTACGTAATAATCTAATACGCAAATTTAACACAGAAGAAAATATATTGAATGTACTTAAATACTGGACAAGTCAGTTACATCATGATAATATACTCGTAGCCGATTAGGCCATGATGACATCTCAACGGAGAGCAGTCAAATACGCAGGATATACCTGCTGTAGTGCGCAAGAGTATGCGCAAACGTAGAGTGCACTTCACTCACTTTCAGAATCCAATGGGACGGCTATCGGACACGAGCAGAGTGGGTGCGTGACCGACGGCTTTACGTGCTCTCAGAGGCACGGGAATAAAGCTTTGAACTTCTAAACTTCAACTTACAAACACCAGGCTGTTATTTAGCAGTTCTATAATCAGAAAAACTCAAAAACTCTTTGGCCTAACCAGGAATCGAATCCAAGACCACCTGATCGATTGTCACCTACACAAAGTACTACCACGTAGATCAACGATGCAGTCATAATAAGTTCGTTACAACTGTTGTCCATTGAAGGTAAATCGAATTGGCAATGGAAGAAAGTATTATTTTATACAACATGTATTATAGAACACACGTTGTTTTATTTTAATAATTTGTTTTAGTATTTTACTCTTACCTGCCAACAAGCTCCCAAAGTCCTCCTGTACACCAGTGGATCACATCACACCTCAAAAAGGATACCCTTCTTCTAGATCCAACTGCATCCAGCCGCGTGACCGAGTTACAAACACCACCAACCTCGAACATATCTGGCAAAAAGAAATGAAATTTCTATATTTTCTTTATAGAAACCTACCAAAGTGACTTTATTCTGCCTGATGGAAAGCATGAATAGAATCCAAGAGTGGTGGTCGGCGTACTCACTGCGAATGAAGACAGTGCAGTATGGCGACCCACGCTATGGTGGCCTAGTGGTTAAATAAAATCACAGGTTACAAATACTGCAACAGGCTTAACACGTAATTTAAAATTATAAATACTAAAGACAGCGTACATGTACAAAGGTGCCTATGTATAAAAACCTTTCTATAAAATAAAATCTTATCAAAACATAGATAATCCAATAAAAGTCAAATATCTCTCGCTAAGCTTGAAGTGTGTCTTACAAAATTATTTCGAAACGAACTGACATCTGTCACATTTAATTTATGACGTAAAATTTAATTTCGGCCATTTGTCAACGGTCTTTTAGTTAAATAAACTTCTACGTTTCAATTAAAAACACATATTAGATGTAAATAAACTACTTGGAAACATGAAAGCCATTCATCTGTCTACTAGAGAGTACCTGTGTTTAAGTTTATGTTGAGTCTCTGCGCGATTGAATTTTACACAACAAGCTAAAAACCAAAATGAACAAGAGCAAACCCTCTAATAATAAAACCCGACACGTTTCAAGAAAGAACTGTGTTCATTCACAGCTCTCGTTTACCACAAAAAAGCTGAAACAAACTCTAAACGATGCAGAAATGAAATTATACGTAAACCTAATAGACATTATAGCGTTACGACATATCGAACAAATTCAACACTTCAATACTTGCATGCTCGGTATTAAAGTCACTTGAGCTTTTAGTTCACTATTTAATTAGAATTGACCTGACCAGTTTCATTGTATTATCTTCTTCCTACCCTATATAATTACCAACATTACTAATTCAACAGATTTCATCTGAATACCACAGCAGTTCCCGGATCCCTCCTATTGCAGGCGCAGAGTGACACACCGTGTGATTTTAGTTGGTCCTATTCCGACACACCACCCCGCCATAGACCCTGCTGGGGTGACTGACCGTGGGTATTTCCAAACGTTTGTCAGTATATTTGAGGTACCGACTTCCCAATAACGATTGCCATAGATGTTTATATCAACCGGGATTGACTGCTGAACGTGCCCTTTTATGTAAGGGCGAAACACCACCAACTTTCATATTATTAGTCATTTCGACTGTAATTAGGCATTTCTTGTAAGAGAAAACTCAGTAAAACGTGGGCCCGAAGCGGTAATTGAACCTGAGACCTCTTGATCGGCAGTTGCAAACGATAACCGCTAGACCAACGAGGTAGTGCCTATTGTATTATCAAAGATTACAATTGTTTTTTTACCATTAACATCCATGTCTAAGTGTGGGTATTTAGAAATAATAAAATTCACCCCGAAAATGGAACAATTTTTGCATCTCTAAAACCAACAATACTACTTGTCCTACTACGAAAATATATCAATATTAAATTATAACATAAATAAAATAAAAAATATGTATAATATTTGAAGTTAAAATGTATTGTTTTAGTTAAAAAATAAAGTAATAATTATAACGCCACAAATCTTACATACGGCTATACGATTTCCAATCGGGCATAATCTGTACTGTGTTATCACAGTACAGATTATGCCCGATTGGGAATCTGGACTGAATCCAGACTGCTGATAATCATGCTTACATATGTCATATGTATTACATGTGTTACATATGTATGTGTATACATACATATTATAGATAAATTACACGCAGACAGAACAAACCATCATGCTCAACACAATTATTTGTCCTGAGTGGGAATTGAACCCACAACCTTCGCCTTAGCAGTCGAGGTCACTAACCACTAAACCAATAGGTCTGTCGGATTATTCAAAATATAAAAGTTAAAATTAAAAAACACATTATAAACTATTACAATACAATACATACATAAAAGTTATTACATTCATGTGTCCTTAAAATTACGAATTCAATTCTGTTATTTACTGTTATTCTGTTATGTACGTTAAATTGAAACTATATTTCTATGTAAATCAATATAAATTATAATTAAAATTAGTATGTTTTACTTGAAAACGGATTGTTGTTCGTTAGTCTCACTAAAACTCAGGAGTTTGTGAAAGTCCAGGGCAAGTTTAAACGATGTGAAAACAAAACAATAAAACAAGCGGAATACCCTAACATTACGTGTATGACGTAGTGGACGCGGCCTGTTGCAAATAATCTCCTGTTGCTCACCAACTTGTCAAAAAACTTTAGTTCTCTTTTATTTCTCGTCTTAGAACTACAATAGTTTTAAACTATTTTTATGTCAAAACTTCATATAAGGGTGAAAATTAAGAAATAAAAGTAGTTACTTTTAAAACATAAATATAGGTAGTTTGAAGTCGATATACATATTTAAGCTAATTTTACATATCTCTGTTAATAGATAAAATACTTAAATTGTTTACAAATTAATTAACTGGGCGCAATTATTTACTGCACGGTTACGAGAGGTTATAAAACAAAATGTCACAATTTAAAACTGTTCCTACAATGAAATATAATTAATAATTTAAAACCTTGGGCAAACGTTAATTGATTCGTTTAGAAACAATAAGCTAACAAATATATATTCTATTATTGATAAAAACACAAAATAAATTAGAATGTTACTTTTCTGAAAATGTGGGTAGACACACATCACAATTAATATTATAAGAAAAGTTTAGCGTCATTGTTTTATTATATTAAGGAACCTAAAACATTATGATAAAGCTTTGTAAAGCACAATTAATACACAATAACTTCAAACGGACACAAATATATCATTACAGGTATGTCATACGTAATATTATAATAATGGTTCACAAATTGGGCTTTTAGTGGGTCCCTGACTTTTAGAAATCTATAAATAAAAATGTACCTACGCCACTACACTCTACTTAACTGAAACATATACAAAATAATTATCGTACTGAGATTTGATGTTAATTAACTTTGTCATCAGCTTATTTGACATACCGTAACTAATATTATAAACGCGAATGTGAGGTTGTTTGTCAGGTTCTCACGTAGAAAACAGTAAACCGATATAAAAATCTGTGTAGTGTCAGCTCCTGTTCATCCCGTGGGTGTCGTAAGAGGCGGCTAAAGGAGTAAATTATGCAGAATAACATCACTCAAAAGAGAATGAAAACTTGATACAAACTACACCAACCCGCCTTGCCAGCCTTGTGCGGGAGCTAAAATCTCCTTTCTAAGGAGAGGCCTATGTCCAGCAGTGGACCATTAAAAGCTATTTATGTGATTTTTCTTGAAAAATCATTTCACCAATGGACAGCTACATTATCAGTGAGTAATATTGGTTACTTCTCACCACAATAGCCGACATACACGCGAGCGGAGCAATGGGCAAACGTAATGATATAAAACATTATTTAAATTAACTTATTTTTTATGAGGAGATTAAAGTGAACCAAAGGTAAAAGCTGAGGGTACCTACAAATTTCTATAAATACATTGTCCTAGGTTAAAGGCTCGCTGTATCTTAAGAGTTATTTATTGAGGTCTACGGATCTGAATGTGAGGTATAAAGGTTATCGAAACATGGGTACCTGCTTATGGTCCTCTCTGCGCCTCTGTGACTGACAGGCCAATGCCACAACCAATATGAAGTTTTAACTTCAATTCGTATTAAAATTTGAAGAATGCTGTCGGAGAATCGAAAAAATATTAGACACAGAGAAAACTGTATTGTCTTAGAGAAACAGAAAGTGTGTTGAAAAAAAACAACTTACCTTGAAAATCATGTTTCAACAAATTCCTACCCCTGCCCACTCTACGGGCCGGGCAACAATTTAAAGGTTTATGTCTTTCTACATTTTTAAAACTTCTTTTATTTACTCCGGGGTCGCATCGGCGCCAGCAGAACGGACATTGGACGAATACAGACCGCCTCTAACTTTATATATTATCACTTTACTACCTACCCACGTCCTCTTATAATATTTGCTAACGGCTGAGATTTCGAAACGAGCTGAACAACGATATATTTCTTGTAGATGTTGTGAGACAGAACAGATTTGTTTATAGTATGCTCACGAGGATGAAAGTTACAGAAGATGGATGTACAATTACCAGGCGTCTTGGTCCAGTAGTTCGTGATCCCGAATGTTACCAGAGGTCGTGGATTTGATTCTCACCCAGAACAAAGTGTTAATTAGTGCAATCTTTAATTTTTTTCATGTTTCAATGGGTTGACGAACAGGTGCGTCACCCGATGGAAAGTGCTTACCGCCACCCATGAAAGCCTGGTGTTTCGAAGGGTTTGTCGGCTTTGAGTAGTTCTGTAAACTTCTGTGTCTTAGTGTGTATTTCATTTGCATCACTTATATGAATTTAGCTATAATCATATTTTAAATATCACTCATTCAAGACAATACTTGATAAATTGAACTGTAATAGTGCTGCACAAAGTTCACATTCTAAACTTGTGTAATTTACGATCTTTTCTTTTAGCGTAAAAAGAATCCATTTTGTCTTAGACAACAACAAATGTATAAGAAATAATAGTTCGTAAGGTGTTATTGTGATAGTGTATGTGACTGTGCTACTTGGTCTTGGATTCGACTTCCGGGTCGGACCTGTAATGATTTTATTGAGGGTAGTTCTATTTTTCTTAAATGGCAACACTACTCGACCTCGTCACTCTTTTGTGACAACTTCCGGTGAAAGGATTGAGAGTGGTGGGGTTCAAACAGCGTTTTGATAATTAAATCAGGAGCTGGGTTAGTCGTTGGATAACCATCGAGGTGGTAAGATGTCTAAACCATAAAGGATATTCAAATCGGTTCACAATAGACAGACATCGCGTGATGTACTCAAAATAAATAAAACAAACAAATTGAAATTGTCCTCTTGTTTAGGAGTAACATGCACCGCGATATAAAACTCAGTTTTACACAATATATTCTAAAAAAAAAAATTGTCTGTGTCATCTCCGACGCACGACTGAAGTTTACTCCGGTCGTGCGTCGGAGTAAATTCCTATATTTGGACAAAATATTTTTTAGAACAGTTACATCTATGAAGTAAGGCCAACATTATTACAGAGCGCGATAAACAGTCACATTTTAAAATTAATGAATAATGTACAGAATCATTAATATTACGCTAGATGGCGCTATTTTTGAATAACTATCTAAATTTAAACGCGACCATTACACTAAAATAATTGGACTTTTTAAATGTAAAGTAATCATTATTTAAATAAAATTGAAATCAGTTTACTTAATTGTTCCATTTTATGTCAATAGAGGTGCTGCAGTTGAATTAAAACACTTTATCGGCAAGTTGAATTATAATATCTTATCATCATCATCACCATCATCATTTCAACAGCCTTCAGTAGCCCACATTAATTATGGTACCTACATAATAATAAACAACAAACCAAGGGACAAGACACATAGTCAAGACCGTAGATAAATAGTGTCTTGATCTGAAAATCTTGTTGTTCTAACAATATTTGTATCAACGTATGGTTAGTTATTTGTTACGGTTCTGTTTAAGACCCTGGTTGTATCCCTCTTTGAATCTTATTAACGTATATGTACGTAGATTCAGGTTTACGATGTCAATATTAGAATGTCAGACATTTCAGTTACGATATAACTTATAAGAGTTAAACTATTTTATCTTGTATATATTTTTAAGAACGACATGTTGTTGTAAAACATTGTTACGCTTTCATGCCTAAACTGCTAAACCAATTAAAAGAAATTTCAGCATTGGAAAGTATCAGTGAATTTACTTCTACGATCTATTTATTGCCCGAGATATATACCATAGCCACGGGCGGAGCCCGTTTCTTATGTGACTTGTATATTTTCAAGGCCCAACATGGACTGCTGGACCTCCAAAAATTCTTCCAACTATAAGACGTCTTCTTAAATCTTCATAGGTCTTAGTTGTCTATATACTAAAAATGTTCATGTGTGAACAATGATAGCCTGTATTTAAATTGAACATGACATCTATTGCTGGATGGATCAACTACGTTAGGAATCAGAAGCTCGCAGCCGTTATCGTAACACTACCATGACAGTACCTCGTACACAAACTACATATTAAATGCAAAAAATAATGTCGTTGTGTTTCTTTATAAGTTTTGTTTGGTATATCTGACAGCTGATGAACAATTTAAAGAAATTCTTGAGACAACATAACATTTTGAAATTGTTCTTGAAGGAGTTATATTTAACTGTGCTTTATGAACGTATGCAGTCGAAATGTGAGTAAAAGTCTAAAACAAACTTATCAAAACATATTCCACCGTAAACGGTTATTATATAAGCAGACATCCGGGAATCTTGTTGAGGCTGCAGAACCTCGCTATTAGATCAAACACATGGATTGATCATGGCACCTAAGTGGGTTTAAACGTTTTTCTATGATTGCAACAAAACAGTATGAGAGCACCTTTGCTTTCGCGTTGTTTTTCTGCAATTGTCTGTGTGATATACACTTTAAATGTAAAGTGTAAAACAAGAAATTTAGATATCGTGATATTATATAAAACGTTTGACATGTAGTGCAAGGTGGTGGAACTAAATTAAATGCGAGACGAATTAAAATTTAGTACCAATTTCAATTGCCAAGATTAGAATTTAATAAATTGGGGTTGGGATAATAACAGGGGTGTATTAGTGTATGTGTCATTCACTGTAAAATTCAGGTACTGTCGTATTATTATTGCTAGGTATATTGTCATGTTTTCTTAGCTGACGTCGTCTAGGTTCAGTAAGAATATGTTTGAACATTGACGACTACTCGTCGTACGAGTATTTCACTTAAATTAATTTACAGTCTCAGCTAAACGAGACACGGGACTGGATCACAAAAATCACGTGAACCTAGTATACATAGTTAAACGTATAACCATAGTCTACACTATCAATATTATTATTGTGATTTTTGGCATCAAATCATACATCTAGTGCAAAACAGCGGCACTAAGATGTGTTTAACGAGGGCTTCCCCGAACCTTCAGTGGTATAACTTTATCAACATTAGTGTTTTGATCCGAAAATATTGTTGTTGTTGTACTCCTAGACATGCAGTCTTCTTCTAATATTTTCGTAGGTCATAGTTGCCTGCAATGATGGCCTGTATTTAAATTGAACAGTGACATCTATTGCTGGATGGATCAACTACTTTAGGAATCAGAAGCTCGCAGCCGTCATTGTAACACTGCTAAGATTGTATCTCGTACACAAACTACAAATATAAGACAGAAACTGTCGAAGTTTTGTACACTATATTTGATAACTGGTGATTAAGAAGTTGACTGGAATATCAGTTTTCAATGTTAAATAGTTTTATTTAGATCAATCTAAAGTGACAGTACCTGTGCTGTCGTGTTTCGTTGGTGACTGCGAAACTGGAAACCCATTGATGCAGGATGTGTGAAATACAATGCCACGATGTCTGTCATGTCGTGGCGTGAAAAAGCATCTTATTAGGCTACCATAGTGTGGGTCACTGCATTGTATGCATTCGCAATGAGTATGGTGAACACAACTCTTGGATTTTATTCATGCTTTCCATCAGGCAGAGCAGAGTCACTTAGGCAGGTTCTTAAAATAAAGAAAGAACTTTTGCATGTATTATTCAAGAAGAGAGAAAAAGATGGTGGGAAAAAGGATCATAAATAATCTAAGTGATCTAGCTAAATAAATGAAATATACATAAAATAATTTCAGATAAAGTTGCTTTTTTAGATTATATTTGTTGGTAGTTTAGTATACTGTTGTCATAAAGGTAGTTTACTAACTATAACATTTGATGGTGGTTTCGCCAATGCGTATGTTAATTATAGCCTTAACTATAATGTCTATTTCGTTTGACTTTCCTAAAACAAAGAGTATCTCGAAGCAAAATTTCGTTAAAATTAGTTCAATGGTTGTTATAGTATAGAAGTCTATTGGGGTGCTTGGCTAGAAAACCTCCATGTGGTGCACCCTGGTAACGTTGGAGATGGGGTTCATCACTGCCAACGGCTAATATTCTAGCACGAAGAGGAAACCATTTCTTCGGCAATTCGGCCGAGACTTGGTCCAACAGAGCGGGCGTGTTCGTCGGATCCTCTGTTGGTTCTTCGCTCTTCGGAGCATTGAGGAGGAAACCCCCGGTAAAAAATCACGATGGTGGGACCCTTTCTAGGGTCGGAGTTCCTCCGCTCAGCGGTGGAAAAGTTAGGACGGGCTCGGCGTGCACTTACACTGCCACCGAGCAGGCGTCAGGAGACGTAGTCTCCTTGCCACCGTTGACATATCGTAGTCCCGAGTTGGAGTTGTGCGGCGGGTAACAAGCCCGCCAATCATCAGATTGGGCAGGGGGGCTGCAAACCTCCTCGCGATTCTCGGCGCATATTGGGTGCTAGCCAGTCGGCCCAGGCTGCCTCCGATGCCGTTCGCACGTCGACATCGTCGCCCATGGAGGAGGCTGTAGAGACAGTCCAGTAATGGACCAAGTCTCCAGCCTCCTAGTCCAGACGAACTTGAACCACTGTGCTGCGGCGCAGGACCTTTTCCTGCAAACCATAGCACAGTGGTCAATTGGTGTTGCCGTAGCCGCGGAGCCCTATTATGTTCCTCCCCGTCCAAACTGGTTGGGTGACCGGGACGGTTCCGTGGCAGTCGTCGGCTCCACGGTGGCTCATTCCCCGCCCTTGTCGCTAAGAGACAAGGGCACTGGATATGTTGCTGCCGAGTGGGGGGGGATCACTGTATATGGTGTATACTTCTCCCCCAACCGGAGTTTGAACGGCTTCGAGGTTTTCCTTAACAACTTGGAAACCTCGATGCGGCGTCTAACGTCTGGGCACGTCTTAGTGCTGGGGGACTTCAACGCAAAGTCCATTGCGTGGGGTTCCCCCAGGACGGACGCTAGGGGCGAGGCCGTAGAGGAGTGGGCGGCCTCGGTGGGCCTCTGTCTACTGAACAGAGGATCCACCAACACGTGCGTGCGACAGCAGGGAGGGTCGATAGTGGACCTTTTGTTCGCTACCCCTGCCCTCGCCGCACGAGTAAGGAACTGGCGCGTCCTGGAAGAAGTTGTGACGCTCTCGGATCACCTCTACATCCGATTTGAGCTCTCCCGGACCCAGGACCCCAGTAGGGGTCACGCGGCACGGCGTTCTTCTCGCTTTCCGCGGTGGGCTGTAGCCAAATTAAATAGGGACCTACTAGAGGAGGCGGCCATCGTTCACTCTTGGCTGTCTCCGCAGGCCCCGACCGAGGAGGTCGACATGGGGGCTGGTCGCTTCCGTGATGCCATTGCGCAGATCGGTGATGCGGCCATGCCCCGCATCCGAGATTGCCGGCCTCCACGGAAGGAGGTTTACTGGTGGTCCCAGGAGATGGCAGACCTCCGCGCGGCCTCTACTCGTGCCCGGAGGTCCTACACCCGTAGTCGGCGGCGACACCGCGAAGAAGGCGAGGAGGACCGGTTTCATGAGGAGTATCGAGACACGCGGAAAACTCTGAAGCTGGCCATCAGCCGCGCCAAAGAAATTAAGAGAAAGGAAATGCTGGAGGGTCTCGATCGTGACCCCTGGGGTCGCCATTATCGTGCGGCGCGGCAAAAGCTCCGCGCGTCGGGCCCCCCCCTTACAGAGACCCTCCAGCCCAGCTTCCTGCGGGAAGTGGTCGAGGGCCTTTTCCCGCAGCGGGTGTATCACACACCCCCGTCGATGGTCTTCATGGCCGGAGACGACAGGGGAAACGAGGACAATGTTCCGCCCGTCAGGGAATCAGAGGTGGGGGCGGTTGTTCTACGGATCCGCTCTAAGAACACCGCCCCTGGGCCAGACGGGATACCTGCCCGTGTGCTGGCCCGTGCCCTCGAACGCATGTCGGACCGCCTCAGGGAGATCTTGGACGCTAGCTTGTCGTCCGGACGCTTCCCTGAGTGCTGGAAAAGCAGGAAGCTGGTCCTATTAAGGAAGCCGGGACGGCCTGCCGATTCAGTGGCGGCCTATAGGCCCATTGTGCTGGCGGACGAGGCGGGTAAACCGTTTGAGAGGATACTCTCTGCCCGCATCGTCCGGCACCTCGCAGAGGTGCCGGACGATGCGCCGTATTTATAGTTTTGACTAGGATGCGTTCAAGACCTAAAAAAATGAAACTTACTAACTATACCACGCCCCCATATGTTTACTAATTCAAAATACAACAATCAATACACACTACTACAGCTCAATCTCTAATTCACAATTTGATTAACTCAACAGCCGAAACCACACGACCTCGCTTTTTTCTTTTTTTTTAACGTGTGGAAACCCCCTCGGGCCGTCACCCCACCGGGGTTTACGGCGGGGCGGTGTGTCGGAATCGGACCGACTAAAACCACACGGTGTGCCACTCTGCGCCTGAGATAGGAGGGATCCGGGAACCGCTGCTATTACGACATCCAGATCCCTCCTAGCGCCTGCCCGCTACCTCGGGCACCATCTGCGGATAAACTCTCTATTTTAGGCGACGTACGGCACATGCGGACGTCGCCTCCTCGCGGCTGGCCATTGTAGCGGATGGAGGGGAAAACCCGTCCCGTCCACCCGCGGCCACACTCAAGGCGGCATGAGGCGCTGGTATGCGCGCCTCCGCTGCCCGGCTCACCGGCGGCGAATTGGGTCCGAGTCGATATCGTCCTCCCGGGCCTTCTCCGCCGCCTCCTTCCGCAAAATTACGTCTTCACAGAAGGTTGCGACTGCGGTAAAACAACTGTCGCTACCGACAATGGAGCGTATTACGGCCGGTAGCGAGAGATCTCCTCCAATAACTGCAGTGAGGACCCCACGCTGCGCCGCCCAGGCGGAACATACCGCCAGCGTGTGCTGAGCCGAGTCTTTACTGCAGTCGCAGTGGTGACAGGCGGGACTCAATTCCCTCCTGGTGACCGAGTGCAGATACTTCCCGAAGCAACTGTGCCCGGAAAGAATCTGCGTCAGTCGGAAGGAAAGGGTCCCGTGCTGCCGCCCTGCCCACTCGGCGATGACCGGCTGGAGAGCCTCAACGGCGGCAAAGCCAGCACGTGGAGCCTCCAGCCGGGACGACCAACGAGCCATCGTGGCTCGACGAGCGGCCTCTCGCCACTCGCGTATCTCTTCGGGCGGGGGCCGTATGCCGCTTCCCGCCCGGAAGTCAGCCGTTCGCCGATATACTTCGGAGAGCACTTTCGCCTCCGATTCCAACGGGGGAGTTTCAGCCAAGGCGCACGCCGCCTCCGTCGATACGGTGCGGTAACTGCGTATGGCTCTAACCACCAATATCGTCTGAGACCGCCAGAGGCGAGCCCTATTCTGGTCGGTCAGAGCAGCCGCCCACACCGGTGCACCATACAGGGTCACTGACCGGACAACCCCCGTGTATAACCGTCTCGTCGCGACGCTGGCTCCACCCAAATTGGGCAAAAAGTCGCCCAAGGGCAGAAGCAGCGCCGACCAGCTTTGGAGTAAGATGTCGAAAGTGTTCGTCGAAGAGCCACCTGCCGTCGAGGATCAGACCCAGATGAAGTATCTGGGCCTGAACCGGTACGAGGACAGAATTGACTATGATAAAGGCGCCGGATGGTGGACCACGACGGGGCTCATGAAACAAAAGGGCCTCCGTCTTGTCCAGCGCCACCCGCAAACCCAGCACCTTAATATGCCTGATCACCAGAGAGACACCCGTGGTGACCAGGCACGCCGCCTCTTGAAAATTCGTCCCCCGGGCTGTGACCAATGTGTTATCTGCGTAACAAATTACACCCAGCCCGGGTGCAAGACGACCTCGAAGGGCCCAGTCGTATCTCATATTCCACAGGAGTGCTCCGAGAACAGACTCCTGTGGAACACCGCAGGACATGGGCCACCGCCTCAGAATACCATCTCGGTCCTCATCCATGACGGTACGCTCCTCAAGATAGTCTGCCACAAGCCGCCTCAGGTACTCTGGCACCCCGTGGTAGTGGAGTGCTTCCCTGATGCAGCTAAATGCAGACTATTAAATGCGTTGGCGATATCTAACGACATCGCCAACAGTACGCCGCCACAGCTTACCGCTTCTTCGGTAACTGCCCTCAGGCGCAACACAGCATCGACTGTCGAACGCCCCGCTCGAAAACTAAATTGGGCGTCCGACAGATCGGGGCCCTCGCAGAGGTGTCGGACGATGCCGGCAAAGAGTATCCTCTCAAACAATTTAACCGCCTTGTCCAGCAACACAATGGGCCTATAGACCGCTACCGAATCTTTGCCAGCACTCAGGGAAGCGTTCGGACGACAAGCTAGCATCCAGGATCTCCCTGAGGTGGTCCGACATGTGTTCCACCCAGGCTAGCAGTCGGGCCCATCGTCTCCGATCATGAAGGCCGTCGACGGGGGTGTATGCTCCAAACACTGCGGGAAAAGGCTCTCTACCACTTCCTGCAGGAAGCTGGGCTGGAGCGTTTCTGTAAGGGGGAGGGGGGGTGACGTGCAGAGCTTTTGTCGCACCGCACGATAAGGGTGACCCCAGGGGTCACGATCGAGACCCACTAGCATTTCCTTTCTTTTAATTTCTTGGGCGCGGCTGAAGGCCAGCTTCAGAGTTTTCCGCACCTCTCGCTACTCCTCATGAAGCTGGTCCTGCTCGCCTTCTTCGCGGTGTCGCCACCGATTACGGGTGTATGACCTGGCACGTGTACAAGCCGCACGGAGGTCCACCAACTCCTAGGACCACCAGTAAACTACCTTCCGTGGAGGCCGACAACCTCGGATGCGGCCATACCCCATCGCAGATCTGCGTAAACGCATCGAGGAAGCGATCAGCCCCCATGTCAACCTCCTCGGCCGGGGTCTGTGGAGACAGCCAAGAGTGAATGATGGCCGCCTCCTCTAGTAGGTCCCTATTTAGTTTGGGTACAGTCCACCGTGGCGAGAGGAACGCCTCGCCGCGTGACCCCCGCTGGGGTCCTGGGTCCGGGCGAGCTCAAATCGGATGTAAAGGTGATTAGAGAGCGTCTCAACCTCTTCCAGGACGCACCAGTTCCTTACTCGTGCGGCAAGGACAGGGGTAGCGAACGAAAGAACCTCTATCGACTCCTCCTGCTGTCGCACGCACGTGTTGGTGGAGCCTCTGTTTAATAAACAGAGGCCCACCGAGGCCGCCCACTCCTCTACGGACTCGCTTCTAGCGTTCGTTCTGGGGGAACCCCACGCAATGGATTTTGAGTTGAAATCTCCCAGCACTAGGACGTGCCCAGACGTTAGTCGCCGCATCCAGGCTTCCAAGTTGTTAAGGAAAACCTCGAAGTCGCTCACACTCCGGCTTACTTGAAACAAACCCTATTCCAGCCCGTCTGGTCAGCGTGGTATAGTAGGATACAACCTCCTTGCTAAGGAGAGGCTAATGTCCAGCAGTGGACTGTAAAAGGCTGTTGATGATGATGATGATGACATTAACAGGCTCGGTGGCGCAGCGGTAGTAAATGCGACTGCTGTGCGTTCTCGGGTTCGATTCCCAGGTCGGACCAAATGTTTCTATGATCTACAAATGTTTGTTTCGAAGTTTTGATGTTTTCTGTGTATAATATGTATGTATTAACAAACAATACTTAAGTGTTCTATCAGTCAGTCTAGTTATCATAGCACAAGCTCTCCTTAGTTCGAAGCTGGATAACGTTGTGTCAAATGTCATATTTAGTATTATTTATTAATACAAGCTTTTATAACTATTACGAATTAAATCAAGTAAATATTTAAATATATTGTTCAATTGGGTAGTCAAAAACAGTGATGTAACAATTTTTTTATTAATTCATTTTGATACAAAATCTGTCATTTTGACACCAAACTGTCATTTTGACAGACAATAAAAATTAACTAATTAAAGTAAATTATCTTGGTACTTTTGACGTCGTCAGGAATCCTGTTCGTCGTGCAATCTGTTTCCGCTTCTGGTAATGTTTCTTCATCACCCTTTCGGAGTCTGATTTTCTCCCCCTCATTGTGAACTCAAGTTGATTGTTGCCACCAGCATTAGTGACCATAGAGAACCCTTCTTTGGCCAATCGTCCACCTAAACTAGCTTTATTTGTCCTCGTTATATGTCTAACTATGAATAGAATAGAAAAAGAATTGCTTGGAGTTTTACTAAGCTCATAATTTTTTTCTACTCCAGCTTTCGAATCTTCTATCTGCGCTTTACTCTTTGTTACAATGTTAGTGCTGCTTTTTGACTTCCTTTGCCCAGGATCTGTCATCAGCACTCACATCGTATAGTTCTTTTTCCGAGTCCTTATCTTCATTTTCGTCCACCTAAATAAACAATTGGATATAAATAGTGGTAGGAGGAGGGCCGGCTAGACCAGAGCAGTACCTTCCCACAGAAGATCAAGCTAAAGCGACAGCATCTGTACTGGCGTGTTGTATTGGTGAGTGCAAAACCGGAGGCCCATTGATGCAGGGGTCACAGTTATCGTGGTAAGTGTATGTAATACAATGCCACGATGACTGTCATGTCTTATACGTCCTCAAGTGAGGCGCAAAAAAGTATCTCACTAGGCCACCATAGCGTGCACCATACTGCACTGTCTTTATTCACAGTGAGTATGGCGACGATCGCTCTTGGATTCTGTTCATGCTTTCCATCAGGCAGAACAGAGTCACTTTGGCAGGCTCTTAAAATTTATAATAAGATAACCATTTTTAATGGCCTAAATGACTTGATAAAAATTCTGTATATTTTAACTAATGTCTTATCATTTTAGTCATAAATTATATTAATAATGAGTCCCGCCGATTTCAGCTCGGCCGAGGTAGTACTAACTCATATACCCAAAGCGACAGCACCCGGGCTGTAGTCTTTCGTTAGTGAGTGCGATACCGGAGGCCCATTGATGCAGGGGTCACAGTTATCGTAGTAAGTGTAGGAATATTCATCCCGTGGGTGTCGTAAGAGTTGACTAAGGGTGGAAATTATGCCTATGTCCAGCAGTGGACTGGCTGTTGATGGTGATACTACAATGGGTTCACACTAAACTTTTCTTTATGGAAACCTACAAGATTACCCAACTTAGGCTTCGCTAGCAGCAAATTTTGTACGAGACGTTGTGTTTTTACTCCGTGGGCTTGTGTACTCACCTGATCATCCTTTAACGGTTCTAAAATATTGGCGCTACTTGAGAGTTTGTTAGTGTGTGGAAGGGTGAGTACATGATGATTGAGTTGGGTTGAACTTCAGTAACCCTACTTCAGTCTAGGAGTTAAAACTTCAGGTAATCGCTTCACACACAACCACCAATTACGACACAGTAGCTTAGTCAGAGAAATAAAATTACTATAAGCTACTATAGCTTTATTTCTCTGACGCGGGCCACCGAAACGCGAGAAGAAACAAATTAGGTATCGCTTGCTACAGACGAGAAAATAGCGTGTACCTACCGACTGTTTTATTATACACTCAAAACAGGACTGCCAGTTATTACTGATGCCGCATCCTACGTGCGACCAGGCAGAATCATAACTGTGCGCTACTCGACTAACTGTACTGGCCGCGCCCGCCACGATATCAATGACAAAGCCACCAAAACGCAAACAATTTGGATGCTAGAGATATTAATTCCGTTTGAATATTTACCTCCATAGTTTCAGCCACTGGTGATTGATTTTTGTCCTCTTTCTAGATAGAACTGGATTAACAAGGCGATACTCTTCGGCATCTCAGTTAACTTCGAAATCTGGGTTTCAAATAGTGCCTGAAGGAAAACACATTACGAAATAAGTCACACGAACATATGGACAGACAAAGACACAAAGACATAGTTAAAGTGTTACGTTAACTAACCTTAAATCTGTCGTCTTTGAGCAATTTTTTGGATTGTTATTTCTTTTTGCCGTCGTCCAACATAAGTTCAGACGCCAGGTCTCTATTGACTTTCGGTAAGTTGTCATCGACTTTGATTCTAGATAGCCTCTCCTGTTCAATCTTCTCTCTGATTTTGCGCTTTTTGTATGCCTCAAATGCGAACGATTCCGCTACGGACTTCGCTCTTTTATACAACCGTACATCCACAAAGTATCTGAAAATTTAAAAGAAATACAATGAATGATATTCTCGCCCATTACAAATAGGTTGTTAATATTATAGATTATGAGGACGTATTCCCAGCCGATTTCGGCCACATTGCCCAGTCTCAACAGAGACCCATCCTCTTCGTTCCTCTACAGGACAACTCGTGCTGGCCTTGGAAGTCACCGTTTCAGAATGGAAGACATACACTTCTGAACTAAACGGTTCAACTCTTCCTTCCTGTGCAAATCAGTTAAAGTCTGGAATTCATTACCAGTGCACGTGTTTCCCTTCCACTACGAGCCTGGGTCCTTTAAGCGGAGCGTGAATAAGCATCTCACTAGGCCACCATAGCGTGGGTCGCCATACTGCACTGTCTTTATTCACAGTGAGTATGGCGACGATCGCTCTTGGATTCTGTTTATGCTTTCCATCAGGCAGAACAGAGTCACTTTGGTAGGCTTCTAGAAAAAAAAAGATCAGCCAACTATGCTGGTGATATTGTAGTGCACGAGTGTGTTCAAAAACAGGTGCACTCTCTGTACCTTCACTCTCATGATCCGATGAGACGGCTATTAGACCCGACCGGGGAGAGATCAGGCGCAGAACCGACGGCTTTACGTGCTCTCTGAAACATGAACTTTAAGGCCCTAACTTC
Source organism: Hypercompe scribonia (assembly GCA_949316085.1). Classification (NCBI taxonomy): domain Eukaryota; kingdom Metazoa; phylum Arthropoda; class Insecta; order Lepidoptera; family Erebidae; genus Hypercompe; species Hypercompe scribonia. Next base: position 18,060,674 of record OX438983.1, on the reverse strand, counting down.
AAAAGCCGGACAGAAAAACTCAATTACATTTTTTGACACGGCAATCGAACCCGAGATCTCTGGATCAGCATTCGCATACGCTAATACGCTCGTCTCGACAAGATATTTTTTTTTAAAAATAGCAACGTCCGCACTATGAATAAATCAATATACAAGAAACGACACAAAGAACACCCACACTCAGAACAACGATTTATGGATCACACAAAGTGTTGTCCCGTGTGGGTTTTGAACCCACAACACTTAGCAAAGTAGAGAGCGGCGTGGCGACCGCTTCAACCACTAGGCCAACCATGCAGACAGTTATAATACCATTAGCAGAGCATTACTGAAGCATAAGCCAAGACTTACTCATGCAAATACGCTGTTAACAAATTTGTTCTCAGCAAGTGATCTAAGCCAAATCATTCAAGTTCTTGTCTAGTTACAAATTTATAATCATCATAATAAGTTGGTGATGGTGAGCTTTCCAGTTCTTAGGTTACAATATCCAAGAAGGCACACCATCTTGGAGCACGTCCTAAAAAAATAGTTCCGTACTCGGTAATCGTACCCGAGGCCTCAAGCACAGCAGTTGCTACCACTTCGCCACTGAGGCAGTCAAAATGTATATAATGAACCACTATAAAATGGGTCATACGGCATTGTCGGCATTCGCAATGAGTATGGTGACCACCATACTTGGCTTCTATTCTTGCTTTCCATCAGGTATATAAAATATTTGACTGTCAATATTGACAGAAGTCCTGATAAGTACACTTAACCATTTTACTTGAAAAAATTACTCTAAAAACAAATAATTTGGAACCTACTTAATTTACCACGACAAATCACAATGTATTTATAGAATTAAAACTCTCAAGCAGTGCTACTAATATAGTGTAAAAAATTGAAATAAATAAATAAAAATTTAAGACATTTGACACACAACGCCATCTAATTTCAAACTAAGCAGAGCTTGTTCTACGAGTACTGGACAACTGATATATACATATATCTATTTCTGTAAATACATACATGTTATACATAGAAAACACCCTAAATCCAAAACAAATATTTGCTGATCATACAAACATTTAGTGTGATCCGGGAATCGAACCTGAGACCTCCAACTCAGCAGTCGCATACCACCACTGCGCCACCGAAGCAGTCAAAAGTAAGTCAGTTAAATTAAACCCACTTATTAGTATATATATTACTTCAAATCTATGCTAATATTATAAAACTGTAAAGTTTGTTTGTTTGTTTGACCGTGTTAATGTCAGGAAGTAATGGTCCAATTTGAAAGTTTTTTTAGTGATAGTTAGACCAGTTATTGGGGAAGGCTATAGGCTATATATCATCACACTGCAACACAAAAGTAGCTGTGTAGACATAAAAATGTTTTAAAAACGGTGGAAAATTATGCCTTTTGAGAGCATCCATCGCGTGAGCTGCGTAAACGATTAGTTTCGCAAAAATAATGTATGAAACAATTGTTCCTCTTTAAACGTTTTACGAAAAATCTCTGACAGCATGTGTCTATTTTATAAAGTTGGCTCAGTATAACCTTTATAGTAAATAAATATAGTCATATCAACTGCCTATGTGGCGCAAATGTTTGTATGCTCTGTAATTGTTTCGGAATTTGGGTGTTTTCTATGTATAATATGTACGTATTTACAAAAAAAAAGTATATAAATGTCAGTTAGTCTAGATATCATACTACAAGCTCTGCTTAGTTTGAAACTAGATGGCGTTGTGTATTAAATGTCCGAATTTATAACTTATAATTATTCCCACTTTATAATATCACGCTACGGGTAATAGGAGATACAGATACGATTGTATTTTTTTTTTTTTAACGTGTGGAAACCCCTCGGGCCGTCACCCCACCGGGGTTTACGGCGGGGCGGTGTGTCGGAATCGGACCGACTAAAACCACACGATGTGCCACTCTGCGCCTGAGAGAGGAGGGATCCGGGAACAGCTGTTATTACGACATCCTAATCCCTCCTAGCGCCTGCCCGCTTTCGCAAGCGCCACCTGCGGATAAACTCTCTATTTAGGCGACGTCCGGCACACGCAGACGTTACCTCCTCGCGGCTGGCCACTATAGCGGATGGAGGGGAAAACCCGTCCCGTCCATCCGCGGCCACACTCAAGGCGGCATGAGGCGCTGGTATGCGCGCCTCCGCCGCCCGGCTCGCCGACGGCGAATTGGGTCCGAGTGGATATCGTCCTCCCGGGCCCTCTCCGCCGCCTCCTTCCGCGAAATTACGTCTTTGCAGAAGGTTGCGACCGCGGTAAAACAACTGTCGCTACTGGCCATGGAGCGTATGACGGCCGGTAGCGAGAGATCTCCTGCAATAACTGCAGTGAGGACCCCACGCTGCACCGCCCAGGCGGAGCAAATTGCTAGCGTGTGCTGAGCCGAGTCCTCACTGCAGTCGCAGTGGTGACAGGCGAGACTCAATTCCCTCCTGGCGACCGAGTGCAGATACTTCCCGAAGCAACCGTGCCCGGAAAGGACCTGCGTCAGTCGGAAGGAAAGGGTCCCGTGCTGCCGCTCCGCCCACTCGGTGATGACCGGCTGGAGAGCCTCCACGGCGGCAAAACCAGCACGTGGAGCCTCCAGCCGGGACGACCAACGAACCATTGTGGCTCGACGAGCGGCCTATCGCCACTCGCGTATCTCTTCGGGCAGGGGCCGTATGCCGCTACCCGCCCGGAAGTCAGCCGTCCGCCGATAAACTTCGGCGAGCACTTCCGCCTCCAAATCCCACGGAGGAGTTCCGGCCAAGGCGCACGCCGCCTCCGTCGATACGGTGCGGTAACCGCGTATGGCTCTAACCGCCAATATCCTCTGAGGGCGCCAGAGGTGAGCCCTATTCTATACGGTCAGAGCCGCTGCCCACACCGGTGCATCATACAGCGCCATTGACCGGACAACCCCCGGACAACAAGATTGGGCAAAAGTTGCCCAAGGGCAGAAGCAGCGCCGACCAGCTTTGGAGAAAGCTGTCGGAAGTGCTCGTCGAAGAGCCACCTGCCGTCGAGGATCAGGCCCAGATACTTCATCTGGGCCTTAATCGGTACGAGGACCGAATTGACTACGATAGAGGCACCGAGGGGTGGACCACGACGGGGCCGATGAAACAAAAGGGCTTCCGTCTTATCTAAGGCCACCCATAAACCCAGCGCCTCAATGCGCCCGACCACCAAAGAGACTCCCACGGTGGCCAGGCGCGCCGCCTCTTGAAAGTTCGCCCCCCGGGCCGTGACCAATGTGTCATCGGCGTAACAAATTACGCCCAGCCCGGGGATAAGACGACCTCGAAGGGCCCAGTCGTATCCCATATTCCACAGGAGTGGTCCGAGGACGGACCCCTGTGGAACACCGCACGACATGGGCCGCCGCCTCAGAATACCATCTCGGTCCTCGTACACGACGGTACGCTCCTCAAGATAGTCTGCCACAAGCCGCCTCAGGTACTCTGGCACCCCGTGGCAGTGGAGTGCTTCCCTGATGCAGCTAAATGGCAGACTGTTAAATGCGTTGGCGATGTCCAACGACACCGCCAACAATACGCCACCACAGCTCACCGCCTCCTCGGTAACGGCCCTCGACAGCTTACTCCAAAGCTGGTCGGCGCTGCTTCTGCTCTTGGGCGACTTTTGCCCAATTTGGGTGGAGCCAGCGTCGCGACGAGACGGCTATACACGGTGGTTGTTCGGTCAATGGCACTGTATGGTGCACCGGTGTGGGCGGCGGCTCTGACCGCCCAGAATAGGGCTCGCCTCTGGCGCCCTCAGAGGATATTGGCGGTTAGAGCCATACACGGTTACATTGTTAATAAATCGATTCAACCACCTTTTCATATAAATACAGCATTTACATTTCTGAGTTACAAATTCACTTTCTAACGAATAAGTCGTTGTCGTTGTACATTGGGGGATAAAGAACTTACACCTAATCTGTTTTTTTTACTTGCCGATCTAAGCAGCATTGATTTTAGAAGTAATCGCATGCCGTTATTTAGTGTCGTTCTTTTATGTTAAGATTAATTAAACCACTTTAATATGCATCTTTTCAACACAGTAGCTAGAGCTTTTGAAATAAATAAATGAAAATTAAAATGTGTCCATCTTAAAAACGGAGTCAAAATATCTAGAGACCGAAGTTTCAAAGGTTTGTGAGACCCAATCCAGAATAATAGTATGTTTAAGAGAAGAGCTTCAAACCACTAAAAGGTACTCGTAAGGCATAATGTTATACTTAGCCACTAATTTAGATAACGGGATGACCCATAGACAAAATACCCAGAGATAGTACATTTGTAAGATGCGAGCGCTGTCTTCAAAGTACGGAGCTGTTCAATTCAATGCTAAAAGTCCATGTGGCGAATGCAGTAGTATTTACGAATATAAGAGTAAAATAACGTCACTGAAGATATTTCATCCGCGTAACATATTATTTAAGTTAAGTTTTCTCAGTGGACACTGCAGCATTTGTACGCCGCGTAGTATTACATACTGGTCATTTTCATTGTCCGTTACATATTGAGTGCTTTTGCAATTGAACTTGAATGGTGAACCTTATGTACAATAAAGTTGTTATGAACTTAATTAGACAATTTACAGCACTGCCCATTATCACCTCGTGGCTGATTCTGCTTGCTATGAATTATCAACGACACCACATTAGTATTGTTACGTTTTCTTGGTAAACACGTAAATTGGTAATTATTAATTTTCAATCATAAAAATAAATAAATTTATGAAATATAATAATTTAATATAATAATTTAATTAATTGTATCCACTCTACACTGAAAAGAAAACAATTGGCGAAATACCTGAATAGTGACAAACTTTCATATAGTTGCAGTATTCTTCAAGTGACAAATTCGCTGTGTAGTAATACAAATGTGAATGTAAATTAAATGGAACTTTGGATACCTATCAGTATAGCACTTCACCAGGCTACAGAGTGCAATGGAGACCGCTGGTTCACATATTTTGTCAAAAAAACACGACCCCCCTGCAATGAGCGTCTATTTACAGGGAAATAACTGTCACACGATGACAATAGAAGTACATTGTGAAGTACCGAAATGCTGCGTGTTTCACGCACGTTAAGATTTCTTTATACAATTTATTAAATCTGTAGTTAATTATACATTAAGTGTAAGTTACTTCTTAACTTACATTACTTACTTATTTTTCTCATAAAAACTAAATGAAAGAATAGAGAAATTAGTTACGGCCATTAAATTTGCGATTATACTAAACTTCAGTCCAACAAAACACAATGGAAATACGGCCAAAAATAGTGGCCAGAGACACTCTTGAAGAAGTAAGACCGACGGTATATAAGAGTATTATTGTTACAACAATAACCACCAGTGTTTACAATACGGTATTCAAGTAACCATTTTTGATAATCTGTACCATGTACTGCACGTAGCAGCGAGTTGCACGACATCGAAGCAGGAATTTCACTACTAACAATAATACCATATTTACTCTGAAGCGAATGTAATATTCGTAGCACAATGTTTGTATTGGTATTCTCTCTCGTATCAATTCGCGCTTTCTTCCAGTGTAAATCAGTCAAAACCTGGAACTCACTGCCAACGCACGTGTTTCTTTCACTTTACGATTCCGGATTCTATCATCATAAAATCATCTCACTAGGCAGTCATAGCGTGGGTCACCATACTGCATTGTCCTCATTCACAATGAGTATTGTAGAGTCACTTTAGCAACCATTAGATAATAAATATAAAAAAAGAAATTGCTGTCACACACTGACACTTGACTTCATTTGACGTCAAGAACATTGTAGTTTAAAAAAGGCCTTTCTATATTTCGAGACTACTAGAAATAACCAGACGTGTAATACTGCTACCAATCGTGGAAGTCCCTACGAAGTGAAGATCAGTTCACACGGACGCTAAATAGTAGTTCAGTGAGCACAAGATTGTAAAACGTTAATGGCTACACGGTTGTGTAACACAATGTCCATTCTGTAGATTCTTGTTCTCAGACTAAGAAACCTTCCTACACTAAAAACACAAAGCAACTGTAAATCACCATTGTTTCTACTTCTACTTTCTGTTTTGAAGTTCTATTATACTGAATTATACGAGTATAAATATGATATGCAAATGAAAAACAAAAAAAAATCAAACTAAAAAAAGGGAGACGTAGTATGTGATATTTGTCAAAAACTTGGAAACTGCTTAAATAAGAGAACTAGTAGTGGTTACTCTGGTTATCTGAGCTGTCTAATACAATGAGTTTCTCTTATTAACAATGAACCGTGAATAAACTAGAAGAGCTCGAGACCTGCTATAGACTGCTAGAGCACTCTCTCCGCAGTCAGGAGTTGTCCACTATGATGCTAACCGTCTTTCGAACATGACCATACAGTAATAAAACATTATAAATCGGTAATGGCAGTATTTTTTTAAGTTTCAATGCTAAATGTTTAGATTGTAATATAGGTACAGTGTGTCAATCTGTAAGAAACTTTTTATTGTGAAGAATTTGGTTGACGTATAAGGTTCGAATCCAGCCAATTGTGAACACTTACAAAAAAAATATGGTTTAAGTTTATTGCGTTTGTTAAAAGAGTACTTCACGTTCCTAAAATATTAAAATCTCACTACTAATAATTACACAATCAACTTGCACCTCCTCTAAAGCGTACATAATACCTACCCACAGTACAAGATTTTATTTGAAATACGTCAACGTGTAAATAAGAAAATCTCAAGAAGCCGAGAAACTGCTTACATATGCCTTTGACACAAAAGTGTGAGTGTCCTACTATTAAAAATGTTGATCACCAACGATACCTTGGCGTAGTCTTTGACAACAATATGAACTGGAGTCTTCATATTGAATACGTGTGCAATAAACAGACACAGTTCCTTGCTAATATAATATTATTTAAAAGTCACACCCCATATGAAATCAAGTTGATATTGCACAACTTCCTAACAGAATCCTACATTCAATTGGCTTGAGCAACTATGGCCACATATGAAACATATCTATAAAGCCTCTTCAGTCTCCAGCGAAGAATTCGCCGCAATATTGTATCAACAAAACTTAAACAGAAATTCATTAACGATGATAGTGGTTTATTTGGTAATTGAAAATACCTAGCCGGTACAAACCAAAGTTAAGTATATGCTACTTAAAGAAAATTTACTTAATGAAAATCTTCGCAACTAGATAAAAATCTTCTGTTTGTGATTTGGGTGGGAGTCTAAATGCAAAGTTCTAGTCATCAAATCGGACAAGACTTGTCCACCTTGATTTTATGCGCAATTAGTTAAATACCCGAATAGGGGCACGTCAGTTAGGATATTCATAACACTGTGAGTGTATTATAGTATATGATGGTAAATGGAAAAAGGAAAATATCAATAATATCGAGGATGCAGGTGGATACAAATCTTGTACCTCACGGTCTCGATAGCGAAGGGCACTCCCCACTGAATCAGTCAGCCTGTTACCAAGACCAATGTAAGCTAGTAAATTCTTCAGGGGCTCAAAGGTATGGTTAAATGTTTAATACATACCGTGACTGAACTTACCATAACAAAATAATTATAAAAAAACTTCGAAATGTTCAGAATCAAAGAAGAGAAAAGATAAATGTCGATGTTTAGAATTAGGCTGACGGATAAGGTGCGAATCCAACCAATCGTGAACACTTATCAGCACTAAATCTGTGAATCGTTGACTGCAATACCGTAAGTAATCTTAATCTTTCGTCATCACCTTACTGGCCTTTTATCAAAGTGTAATTTGAATCGGTTCACATAAAAAACGTGTCGCCCACAAAAACTCTAAATCAACTTATTCATATATTTTTGTTACAGAAATTTCAAACAAAATTTTACAGTCGTATTACCTTTGGTGTTTTTATTTTCAGCAAAAAATAAAAAAAAATGCCTCGAAATCTGAATGTTATCACTGTGTTACATGTTCTTTTTAATAGAATATGGGTCAAACACGGTGACGAGTCACCCGACAGTAAGCAACTACCGACACCCAAAGACACTTGCAACTCAAAACGAATTCCGCTTAAACTCATTGCACTTGTTAGGTGTACATACTTTCGAAGGAGCTGCACGGCGTGTATACTCACTTTGTATACTCTAAAGCGTACGTAATATCCGCAGTACAATATTTTATATGATATACTCTCACGTATCAATTCGCTCTTTGTTTCAGCGCATATCAGTCAAAACCTGGAACTCATTACCAGTACGTATTTCCCTCACACTATGACATACCAGTTTTTGCCCGCGGCTTCACTCGCGTGGAATTTAATCTGCCACATTAAGTTTCGTAAGAGATCATTTTAAAGAAATATGTATTCTTTTAACATACAAACAATGCTACGGTATATCATCTTTGTGGAACTTCAATGGTTTAGGCAGCGTACGGCGAGATAACTCACGGAGGCCAGATTTTTGCTTAATTGACATGTATCGTTATATTAAGACCAAAATTACATAAAATCAATACAAGGCGTAGCCTATATGATATGCCGATGTATAAACTACATCACTGTAAACTTTTATCTAAATCCGTCCAATAGCTCTTTTGTGAAAGAGTAACAAACATTCATACAAACTTTCGTATTTATAATATTTGTTTACCGAAACAATACAAACGGAACTAATTGCTGTCATACACTTACACTTGACTTCACTTGACGTCAAGAATACTGTAGATTAATAATGTCTTTTTATAATTGGAGATCATTGAAGAGAAATAAGATTATTGAGAAAAACTTTCCGAGTACAGAGACAGTGCCTCAATGAACCAAGAGTTTCATAAGCGGCGAGTATGAGGAGCGCAAGATTCAGAGCTATACTCGATGACTTTGTACATGAATAAAATAAATAATTGTGATGTAATGTTGTGTCTAGGCACTAAAATAAAACCTCTGACGATAACGAAAAAAAGCAGTATTAAAATGACTAGAGATAGGAGTTAGCTTCAGAGATTTGTGAGATCTAATCGAAATGGAGCTTTGGATGCCTACCTGCTCAGCACTTCACCACGCTACAGAGCGCAATGAAGACTGCAAGTGTACATACACTGTGTACAAGAAATCACGACTCCCTGCAGTGAGGGATTTACTAGATACAAAAAATATACCAAGTAGATACTGTCACATGTCGACAATCTTCAATCTTCTGAGAACCGTAGGTAAAATGCCAAGAGATAGGAGTTTGAGACATAATCGAAACGGAGCTCGGAGTGCCTATCAGTATAACGCTTCATCGGGTTACGAAGCACAAAAGATGAAATAAGCTAATTGACAACTCTCTCAAGTAATCTCGATCCTCTGCTGTGAAGGATTTACTCAAGACTAAAGACAAAAAGAAATCGAAATTGCTGTCACATACACCGAAACTGGACTCAATATGCTTTCATTTGTTAAGTTGAAACTAGAACAAGAAAAACAAATATTAAGATTAGAATCGGAACGCTTAAGTTTAGGAAACCAGACGCAGTGAATCATTTTGATAAATTCAAACTTTCATATAATCGCTGTGTTCTTCAGGTCACAAATTCATTGTAAAGTATTACATACAATTTTTTCTGTCGAACGTGACAGTACATAAGTCGTAGATGTACTTATACATGAATAAATAGCGGACTCCTGAGGTAACAATCGTAACAAGAAAAGTAAATTGAAAACCATTTCCTTTTTAATTCTATTAAAAGTAACGAGTTCTATTTCACAGAATGTTCACAATAAAGTTAATTACTAAATTCTTCTAGAGTTCAATATAAAACGGTTTAAGCAGAAGAACCAGACGCAGTTTGTGAAATATGTCAAAAATTCTAAAACTGCTCAATATAATCACTAAACTAAATAAATGTTAAGAAATTTTATTTCACAGTAACAGGTTTTAATACTAACCACCGGAATGATGAACTACGTTGTCATAGACCACGACCAGCTAAGCGACACACTCATTCATGTGACTTCTTATATTAACATTTAATTTAGTTCATAGTTTTCATGTTAATTTTCTCAGGGATCCCTTCCCAAAACCGATCCAGGTAAATGCAGTCACATGCCAATAACAGGAGCCGTTGATGTACTTCCTTTTAATGAATAAATCAATGGTAAACTTCTGAGGAAACCAGCATAAAAACGCAACTGAACTGAAAATCGTCTGTTTCGTTTTTAAAGTCGCTAAAAAATAATTCATTTTATTGTACTGAATATTGCACAAAAAACATTTTTTTTAACTATTATCGGCATGCAATTCGTTAAGTAATAATATCATATTTCTCTCTTCTCTCTAAATAAGATCTGACGCGAAGAGACGGTACAATGTCACTACTGCGCAGCCAGCTTGGCATGCGTCTAATATAAGCTGGAGGATTACCCCGCGTGGGCATGTATATCATCGAAGTCTCAATCGATCAAATAGGACGAGACTTGTCTACGCCAGCAATCATTGCTGTCATGCTGGCGGATGAGGTGAGGCGCTTTCTTTGAAGCTGTAATACTCCAAAAAGAGAAAACTGAATAAGATCGGGAGATAGCCGATCCCGAGCGTGGAGGATTCTGCGTTCCTCAGGAGTCGGTATTCCGAAGGGATTTACCACTCCGTCAGCAAAAAACGGCCACGCCACGAAACAAATTGTAGATACACAACTGTCCGTAAATGGCATCTACATCTGTACGCCACAAGTGGCTGAACATGTTCTACGTACCCACTTTTATAAAATAAAGAGTAATGTAGAATTTTGGTTCCAAATGCACACATTTCAGATATTCATGAAGTGTTTATCTTTATAAAGCTTCCTAAATAAAAAAATAATTCAATATCAAATAAACACAATGCGTGCCGATACTGTCGGTACTCGCACTATTACAGTCACCAGACCGTGTTTACCTCCCACTATAATCCCGGGTCCCATAAGCGGGGCATGAAGAAGCATCTCACTAGGGTACTGTAGCAACTTCCACATACAAACAAAAATATATAACAGCGCCATCTAGCGAAGATACATCGAACAACGAATGATAATAATGAGCTACAAAGCAACTATTAATCCTGTATCGTGAAATAGAGATTCGCATGGCAAATTAGTATATATACAAACAATATCCCAACATCAACCGTTGGACCGTGGCCCGCCAGGCATGATTACCTCACTGCGTCGGGGAATCCTACCTTTGCGTCGGAGACACATGACACTCGTCCCTCCACAGCTACCATAGCGTGGATCACCATACTGCATTGTCGACATTTGCAAAGTCGATATGTAATGGTGGTACCATTCTTGGATTCTATTCACGCTTTCCATTAGGCAGAGTAGGGTCACTTTGGTAGGCTTTCATAAAAAAGAAAAACCATCACCGAAATCAGAAGATATTTTTTCCCTTGTATACACTGAATGGACCCGTTGGAATACCCTAGTATGTAGAAGCAATAAAGCACAAGTATACAGACAGTGCAGCAATGAGTGTTCGAAAGTTTCATAAGCGGCGAGTATAAAGAGTGGAAGATTCATAAGCTACATCCGTAACTTTATATGTGAATAAAATAGATAGCTTATTGTGACCGTTTTGAATGTGTCAAAATTGAATTAATCAAATCAGAAGCGTGTCAATAATCGTTTGAAGAAGGCGGTTTACCTCTGACAGTAGTGAAAAAGAGTCGAGTGACGTAACAACTTAATGTATTTGAAGTTCAATCTTGATTTATTACGTGTTAACTTATTTTCGTAACATCTACTGACGAGCTTACATTTATAACTTTTAGTTTTGATGCTCTAGTTTATTGTAACAAATAATGTAATAATTACGTTTGTATTCGTTTCTGCGGCGATTACTTGTGCGAAGATTCATATTGTTTTGAGCTTTGTTCAAATTTTTACGACATTTAAGTAAATAAATACATCAGTCGTTACCTCAAGACGATTGTTTTACTTCTTTTCTTTTACTTTTACAATATATGTAAACGCTGTACTTCTTTACTGACGAAAAAGTTCTTTTGCTAAACATTGTTGTCTCAGACGTTAACATTTGATTTTATTGACCGTCAACCTTATTGTAGTTTGAAAACTCATTTGTTTAGTAATATCGAGACTAGAATAAGACAGGTAACAACTAAGCTTAGAACAAGAATGATTGGCCTCGGGGAACCATCTCGATGAATACAAATATTTATTGAAATACAGTGACAAGTGACAAGTTCACTGTAAGATGTTTGTACCAAAAAAGCAAATGTCAAAGAAAACACAAAAAATGCCTTACTTCAGAAATACTTAACTGCTTAATATGAAAAAGTTTAAACTTTTCTATAGCACAAAGCCTAGTGACTACACATTACTGTAAATATTAATGTAGATGTTTCTTTTTACACATACATGTATGAGACCAAACGAAAACCCCTTAACCCTCTATCACTCATGAAATCTGTTTTTAATCATTTCTTTCGATTCCATTCCATAGCATAAAAATAAAAGACACATATTTTATTTTTTTCTATTTTTTAATATTTATAAAGAAAAACACAAAAATAAGGAGTGTTGCTTACAAGCCACAATGAGGTAAGTGGTCAAAATTTACTGTATAATAAGATAGGTTGGTAGGTTAGGATAGATGAAAGTTTTTGAAACAATTCTTGGTTTTCGTGTAGCATAATGCTACTCCACATTTTTCACAGACATTATGGGTAAATCCTACGCACTTTGGAAATTTGCATCTGGTTTTTTTATCAGACCATTGTGGCCAATGTCCAATCTGGTCTTGACGCACCGCTTTTGGAGGTACATGCTGAGCAGGGCCTTTGTATTTTTTTTCTTGAATCTCGCTTTCAAGTGACCGCCGACTAGATATACTAGGTTTTGTACCTAATTTGCAAAGGGTCACAACAACTTCCAGACGAAAATCTGCAGATGATAAACGACCTGATTGGAGGCCTTTGTACTTAGTTACCCTTTTGTACAAAAGCCATGCATTGGCCATAGTCAAATCTAAATAATGGTAAAACAGACGCATGGGCCATCGTTTACTTCTCAAACGTATCTTGTAAATGCCCATGATACTGTCAAGGAGGTCAACGCCACCCATATGCCGATTGTATTCTCCTATCACACTGGGTCGCTTTATATTTACATACCTCGAGTTTTGTTTGTCTCATCTCCGAACATCACTTTCGGGCTTCTGTCCAGCAAAGGTGGACGCCAGGCTTAAAATTTTATTGTCCTTCCATGCAACAATTGAGACGTCGATCCCGTTTACATCGGCCACATATTCTTCCGAATAACCTCGTTCCTTTTTCATCATTATGTTTTCAGTTGACAGCTTACAATTCGGGACCCGATTTCTTCTGATAGTACCCAAACTGAGAATGCCTTCTTTGGCTACGTATTCTAACAAACGAAGAGAAGTAAAATAATTATCAAAATAAAGTCTAAAATTCTGGTGCCTTGGAATCATACGAGCTAATCGCATGACTACGTTAGATGAGGCACCTAAATCTGGCTCTCCATTCAAGACGACATTTTCTTTGCCAGTTTCAATCTCTGTCTTATAGGCAAAACCTGTAACACCACTCAAAACATAGACTTTATAGCCCCATTTGTGGGGTGTGTTGGGGTTGTATCTCTTCAACGTGTTCCGTGATTTAGTTGAGGACATTTGCTCGTCCACACAGAGGTGTTCTTCAATTGGGATGTTACTGTAAGCCTCATTCAAAGAATCAACTAATGGACGTATTTTGTATATCCTATCATGATCAGGATGTTCCCTAAGAAGGTTCTTCCTGTTGTCATTGAAATGCAGAGACTGATGAATTTTTTCAAATTTGTTCAAACTAATAGTCTCCTGTATTAGAGGTGTTCCGAGTACAGGGCTCCAGTGGTTCGTAACTCTAGGTAATTGTACAAGAGACATTATATATATCACACCAATGAATTGCCTGACATCTGTCTCTGACACCCGAAAAGTGCTATTGGGATCTTTCTGTACTTGATACAAATTAGTCTCTTCAGAAATCGTCTTGATAAGTCCCGGTGAAAACAAGTGGAAAAAGTATTGTATAGGAGTGTCCAACTCAAGCAGATCAAAACCTAGGCTCTTGTTTCCTGTGAACATGAGCTGCAATTCACTCAATTCAAGATTCTTTTTTTTCCATCTCAAATTCAGTTTAGGCAACTTCTCCTTAGCAGGTTTCTTAGCGGGGGAAGCTTGATCACTCATTTCTCGTGATGGAGCATTTTCTGTGCTACAGGCAGGGCTTTCGTGATCGTCTTCGAGAGTTTGTATTATGGAATCAACATCAATATCCATCTCTGGCACGTCATCTTCAAAATTATTCAACTCTGATACAAAGTCACTGTCTGCGAAGCTGTCGTCATCGAAATCTAAGCCATCCTCACTATCTGCATCATCAAACAGAGTAGCAGCTATGTCTTCATCACGAAGAAATCGCTTATGAGACATCCTAAAACTAATAAAATCCACTATAGGTATTGTAGGTAATCTTACAAATAAACGAAGCTATTCGTCTGATGTTGCCTACGGGCAACAAACAGATATCATATAAAAAAACTAGCAAAACATAAACTATTATCAAAAATAACGATACACGATAAATTTCAAACACTTACCTCTTCAATCGTGCAAGAATGTAAACAAAAACAGCCGTAAAATAATATTTTATTATTTATTGAAATGGTAGACGCAGAGCACTTTTCAAAAATACCGTCCATTGAACGACAAACTCAATTTTACGACAGGTACCGCCATTTAGTCATATTCTTTTGAACTTGATTGGCAACTAGGATTGTAGACGATTGGTTACAGTGAGTGAATTGCATATAAAATAATTAATATGCGTTTGGTAGAACTTCAAACGGTATGTTGCTTATAGTCTACAGTATGCTATAGAGGGATAAGTATAAAAGTTTTATATAAATAAGTTCACCACTGACGTAATTCTGAAGTTACAAAAATACTACCTTAACGAGAAAGTTCTTCTGCTTTTGGAGTTGATTTGAAATGTAACAAGAACCCGTGGGTCTCATATATAATCAAATGAAAATGAAAGCCTCAAACCACCAGGAGACCAAATACGCGACTAGAAACTCTCATTGTTTTTAAACAGGTAATCGACCACGTAACGTTAAGCTGCGCCTGACCTAATATGCACTTGGCTGGTTTTCTCATTTAATAATTAAAAATATAATTCCTCAACTATTTTATAGTATTGTACTTTTTTTCTACGACCTTTTAATGCTACCACGCTTTCGACTAGACACAAAGTACAAATTCTTTCAAAACAAAGGCCAATTATTATGGTTCTAATTACAGTTTTCTGTAACTATCTCTTCTCATTGGCAATAACTGCCTTTCTGTTTTGTGAAATTTCTAGTTTACGATTACAACTTAACATAAGTTATTCATAAAGAAATAGTGTTGGGGTCGTAAGGCTGTTATCGTGAAATCCATGTTTAGTTGATGTCTTCCAACATTCAAAATAAATTGAGCTAAACGTGTAACCATTAACACGGTTTGCACTTGAAGTAACTCTCGTCGCATATTTGATAGATGAACTATATCAGCTCTTGCTCTCGGCATTGCGATGAACACTATAAAACGACAATTTTATCACAGTCAAGCTAAAGTTTAACAATAATACGTACTACGTAATAATCTAATACGCAAATTTAACACAGAAGAAAATATATTGAATGTACTAAATACTGGACAAGTCAGTTACATCATGATAATATACTCGTAGCCGATTAGGCCATGATGACATCTCAACGGAGACCAGTCAACTACGCAGGATATACCTGCTATAGTGCGCAAGAGTATGCGCAAACATAAGTGCACTTTCTGTTCACTCACTTTCACAACCCAATGGGACGGCTATCGGACACGAGTAGAGTGGGTGCATGACCAACGGCTTTACGTGCTCTCTGAGGCACGGTAATAAAGCTTTGAACTTCCAAACTTCAACTTTCGAACACCAGGCTGTTATTTAACAGTTCTATAATCAGAAAAACTCAAAAACACTTTTTGGTCCGAGCCAGAAATCGAACCCAGGCACTCTTGATCGGTTGTCACGTACATCAACGAAGTACCACCAGTAGACCAACAAAGCAGTTATCGTAAGTTCGTCACAATCGCAAGTATTATTTTATATAACACGTATTACAGAACGTACGTTGTTTTAGTTTAATGGTTTGTTTTAATATTTTACTCTTACCTGCCAACAAGCTCCCAAGGTCTTCTGTACACCTGTGGATCACATCACACCTCCAAAAGGATCTTCTAGATGCAACTGCATCCATCCGCGTGACCGAGCTACAAACACCATCAACCTCGAACATATCTGGAAAAAAGAAATGAATTTTCTATATTATTTTTTTTATAAAAACCTACCAAAGTGACTATTCTGCCTGATGGAAAGCATGAATATAATCCAAAAGCGTTGGTCGGCGTACTCACTGCGAATGAAGACAGTGCAGTATGGCGGCCCACGCTATGGCGGCCTAGAGGTTAAATAAAAGCACAGGTTACAAATACTGCAACAGGCTTAACACGTAATTTAAAATTATAAACACTAAAGACAGCGTACATGTACAAAGGTGTCTATGTATAAAAACCTTTCTATAAAATAAAATCTTATCAAAACATAGATAATCCAATAAAAGTCAAATATCTCTCGCTAAGCTTGAAGTGGGTCTTTCAAAATTATTTTGAAACGAACTGACTTCTGTCACATTTAATTTATGACGTAAAATTTAATTTCGACCATTTGTCAACGGTCTTTTAGTTAAATAAACTTCTACATTTCAATTAAAAACACAAATTAGATGTAAATAAACTACTTGGAAACATGAAAGCCTTACATAAAACATTCATCTGACAACTAGAGAGTACCTATGTTTAAGTTTATGTTGACTCTCTGCGCGATTGAATTTTACACAACAAGCTAAAAACCAAGTGAACAAGAGCAAACCCTCTAATAATAAAACCCGACACGTTTCAAGAAAGAACTATGTTCATTCACAGCTCCAGTTTACTACAAAAAAGCTGAAACAAGCTCTAAACGATGCAGAAATGAAATTATACGTAACCCTTATAGATATTACAGCATTGTAACATATCGAACAAATTCAACATTGAAATACCTACATGCTCGGTATAAAAGTCACTTGAGCTTCTATTTTACTATGTAATTGGAATTGACTTGACCAGTTTCATTGCATTATCTTCTTCCAACTCTATATGATTTCCAAAATTATTAGGAATCGGCTACTAATGCAACAGATTTGATCTGAATACCACAGTAGTTCACGGATCCCTCTTATTGCAGACGCAGAGTGACACACCGTGTGATTTTAGTTGGTCCTATTTCGACACACCACCCCGCCGTAGACCTTGCTGGGGTGACTGACCGTGGGTGTTTCCAAACGTTTGTCAGTATATTTGAGATACCGACTTCCCAATACCGATTGCCATAGATGTTTATATCAACCAGGATTGACTGCTGAACGTGCCCTTTTATGTAAGGGCGAAACACCACCAACTTTCATATTATTAGTCATTTCGACTATAATTAGAAATTTCTTGTAAGAGAAAACCCAGTAAAACGTGGGCCCGAAGCGGTAATTGAGCCTGAGACCTCTTGATCGGCAGTTGGAAACGCTTACCGCTAGACCAACGAGGTAGTTCCTATTGTATTATCAAAGATTACAATTGTTTTTTTTTTACCATTAACAGCCATAACTAAGTGTGGGTATTTAGAAGTAATAAAATTTACCCCGAAAATGGAACTACGAAAATATATCAATATTAAATTATAACATAAATAAATTAAAAAATATGTATAATATTCGAAGTTGAAATGTATTTTTTTAGTTAAAAAATAAAGTAATAATTATAACGCCACACATCTCACACACGGCTGTACGATTCCCAATTAGGCACCTGTACTATGATAACCAGACTGCTGATAATCATTCTTACATATGTCTAAATGCATACATGTTATAGATAAATTACATCCAGAAACAGGGCAAACCATCGTGCTCAACACACAATTATTTGTCCCGAGTGGAAATCGAACCCACAACCTTCGCCTTAGCAGTCGAGATCACTAACCACTAAACCAATAGGTTTGTCGGATTATTCAAAATATAAAAGTTAAAATTAAAAAATATATTAAAAACTATTACAATACAATACATATGTAAAAGTTATTACATTCATGTGTTAAGGACACATGAATGTAATAACTTTTTTTAAGAGTTTTTAAATTAGAGAGAGACTTTTTAAATTAGATATTCAATTCTGTTATTTACTGTTATTCTGTTATGTACGTTAAATTGAAACTATATTTCTTTGTAAATTATAATTAAAATTGGTATCTTATACTTGAAAACGGATTGTTGTGTCACGTCTCACTAAAACTCAGCAGTTTGTGGCAGTCCAGGAAAAGTTTAAACGCTGTGAAAACAAAACAATAAAAAAGGGAAATACCCTGATATCACGTGTATGAAGTACTGGGTGCGGCCTGTTGCAAATAATCTATTGCTCACCAACTTTTCTAGAAACTTTGATTCTCTTTTGTTTCTCATCTTTGAACTACAACAGTTTTAAACTATTTTTATATCGAAACTTCATATAAGGGTAAAAATTAAGAAATGAAAATAGTGCCTTACAAAATATATTAATGGAGGTAGTTTGGAGTCGATATATTTAAGCTAATTATGAATATCTGAATATATAATCAGTTAAAAGACAAAATACTTAAATTGTACACAAATTAACTGGACGCCATTATATCTTGTCCGTGTGATAACGGATTAAAAAGATAAAGTGTTACCACCCTTATAAATCCCGTGAGTGCGTAAGAGGCGACTAAGGGAACAAACTATTCAGGCAAATATCAATTCAAAACGAAGGTAAACTTAAAACAAACCCTTTTTTTTTTTTTTTAACGTGTGGAAACCCCCACGGGCTGTCACCCCACCGGGGTTTACGGGGTTTGAAACCACACGGTGTGCCACTCTGCGCCTGAGAGAGGAGGGATCCGGGAACAGCTGTTATTACGACATCCTAATCCCTCCTAGCGCCTGCCCGCTTTCGCGGGCGCCATCTGCGGATAAACTCTCCATTTAGGCGACGCCCGGCACACGCACACGTCACCTCCTCGCGGCTGGCCACTATAGCGGATGGAGGGGAAAACCCGTCCACTCCATCCGCGGCCACACTCAAGGCGGCATGAGGCGCTGGTATGCGCGCCTCCGCCGCCCGGCTCGCCGACGGCGAATTGGGTCAGAGTGGATATCGTCCTCCCGGGCCTTCTCCGCCGCCTCCTTCCGCGAAATTACGTCTTCGCAGAAGGTTGCGACCGCGGTAAAACAACTGTCGCTACCGGCCATGGAGCGTATGACGGCCGGTAGCGAGAGATCTCCTCCAATAACTGCAGTGAGGACCCCACGCTGCGCCGCCCAAGCGGAACAAACCGCTAGCGTGTGCTGAGCCGAGTCCTCACTGCAGTCGCAGTGGTGACAGGCGGGACTCAATTCCCTCCTGGCGACCGAGTGCAGATACTTCCCGAAGCAACCGTGCCCGGAAAGGACCTGCGTCAGTCGGAAGGAAAGGGTCCCGTGCTGCCGCCCTGCCCACTCGGCGATGACCGGCTGGAGAGCCTCCACGGTGGCAAAACCAGCACGTGGAGCCTCCAGCCGGGACGACCAACGAGCCATTGTGGCTCGACGAGCGGCCTCTCGCCACTCACGTATCTCTTCAGGCGGAGGCCGTATGCCGCTACGCGCCCGGAAGTCAGCCGTCCGCCGATAAACTTCGGCGAGCACTTCCGCCTCCAAATCCCACGGGGGAGTTCCGGCCAAGGCGCACGCCGCCTCCGTCGATACGGTGCGGTAACCGCGTATGGCTCTAACCGCCAATATCCTCTGAGGGCGCCAGAGGCGAGCCCTATTCTGGGCGGTCAGAGCCGCCGCCCACACCGGTGCACCATACAGCGCCATTGACCGGACAACCCCCGTGTATAGCCGTCTCGTCGCGACGCTAGCTCCACCCAGATTGGGCAAAAGTCGCCCAAGGGCAGAAGCAGCGCCGACCAGCTTTGGAGAAAGCTGTCGGAAGTGCTCGTCGAAGAGCCACCTGCCGTCGAGGATCAGGCCCAGATACTTCATCTGAGCCTGAACCGGTACGAGGACCGAATTGACCACGATGGAGGCGCCGGAGGGACCACGACGGGGCCCATGGAACAAAAGGGCCTCCGTCTTGTCCAGGGCCACCCGCAAACCCAGCGCCTCAATTCGCCCGACCACCAGAGAGACACCCATGGTGGCCAGGCGCGCCGCCTCATGAAAGTTCATCCCCCGGGCCGTGATCAATGTGTCATCTGCGTAACAAAGTACGCCCAGCCCGGGGGGAAGACGACCTCGAAGGGCCCAGTCGTATCCCATGTTCCACAGGAGTGGTCCGAGGACAGACCCCTGTGGAACACCGCACGACATGAGCCGCCGCCTTAGAACACCGTCTCGGTCCTCGTACATGACGGTACGCTCCTCAAGATAGTCTGCCACAAGCCGCCTCAGGTACTTTGGCACCCCGTGGTAGTGGAGTGCTTCCCTGATGCAGCTAAATGGCAGACTATTAAATGCGTTGGCGATGTCCAATGACACCGCCAACAGCACGCCGCCACAGCTCACCGCCTCTTCGGTAACGGCCCTCAGGCGCAGCACGGCATCGACCGTCGAACGCCCCGCCCGAAAACCAAATTGGGCGTCCGACAGATCGGGGCCTACCTCGCGGAGGTGCCGGACGATGCGGGCAGAGAGTATCCTCTCAAACAGTTTACCCGCCTCGTCCAGCAACACGATGGCCCTATAGGCCGCTACCGATTCGGCTGGCCGTCCCGGCTTCCTCAATAGGACCAGCTTCCCGCTTTTCCAGCACTCAGGGAAGCGTCCGGACGCCAAGCTACCGTCCAGAACCTTCCTGAGGCGGTCCGACATGTGCTCAAGGGCTCGGGCCAGCACTCGGGCCGGTATACCGTCCGGCAAGGGGGCGGTGTTCTTAGAGCAGATCCGTAGAACAACCGCCCCTACCTCCGATTCCCTGACGGGCGGAACATCGTCCTCGTTCCCCCCGTCGTCTCCGACCATGAAGGCCATCGACGAGGGTGTGTGTTCCACCCGCTGCGGGAAAAGGCCCTCGACCACTTCCTGCAGGAAGCTGGGCTGGAGTGTCTCTGTAAGGGGGGGGCCCGACGTGCGGAGCTTTTGTCGCGCCGCACGATAAGGGCGGCCCCAGGGGTCACGATCAAGACCCTCCAGCATTTCCTTTCTCTTAATTTCCTTGGCGCGGCTTATGGCCAGCTTCAGAGTTTTCCGCGCCTCTCGGTACTCCTCATGAAGCTGGTCCTCCTCGCCTTCTTCGCGGTGTCGCCGCCGACTACGGGTGTAGGACCTCCGGGCACGAGTACAGGCCGCACGGAGGTCCGCCAACTCCTGGGACCACCAGTAAACCTCCTTCCGTGGAGGCCGGCAACCTCGGATGCGGGGCATGGCCGCATCACAGATTTGCGCAATCGCTTCGCAGAAGCGACCAGCCCCCATGTCGACCTCCTCGGTCGGGGCCTGCGGAGACAGCCAAGAGTGAATAATGGCCGCCTCCTCTAGTAGGTCCCTATTTAATTTGGTTACAGCCCACCGCGGAAAACGAGAAGAACGCCGCGCCGCGTGACCCCTACTGGCGTCCTGGGACCGGGAGAGCTCAAATCGGATATAGAGATGGTCCGAGAGCGTCTCAACCTCTTCCAGGACACGCCAGTTCCTTACTCGTGCGGCGAGGGCAGGGGTAGCGAACGAAAGGTCCACTATCGACCCTCCCTGCTGTGGCAAGCACGTGTTGGTGGAGCCCCTGTTCAGTAAACAGAGGCCCACCGAGGCCGCCCACTCCTCTACGGCCTCGGCCCTAGCGTCTGTCCTGGGGAAACCCCACGCAATGGACTTTGCGTTGAAGTCCCCCAGCACTAAGACGTGCCCAGACGTTAGACGCCGCATCGAGGTTTCCAAGTTGTTAAGGAAAACCTCGAAGTCGTTTAAACTCCGGTTGGGGGAGAAGTATACACCATATACAGTGATCCCCCCCCCACTCGGCAGCAACATATCCAGTGCCCTTGTCTCTTAACGACAAGGGCGGGGAATTAGCCGCCGTGGAGCCAACGACTGCCACGGAACCGTCCCGGTCACCCAACCAGTTTGGACGGGGAGGAACATAATAGGGTTCCGCGGCTACGGCAATACCGATCGACCACTGTGTCATGGTTTGCAGGAAAAGGTCCTGCGCCGCGGCACAGTGGTTCAGGTTCGTCTGGACTAGGAGGTTGGAGACTTGGGTCATTACTCGACCGTCTCTACAACCTCCTCCATGGGCGACGATATCGACGCACGAACGACGTCAGAAGCAGCCTGGGCCGACTGGCTAGCCTCTGACGCCTGCCGAGAATTGCGGGAAGGTGTACAGCCTCCCTGCCCAATCTGGTGATTGGCAGGCTTGTTGTCCGCCGCACATACCGGGCAGTGAGGGGCGGCAGAGCACTCTGCCGCCTTGTGCCCCGGTCGACCGCAGCGGAAACATAAACCGCTGCAGTCAAAACAACTGACGCACTTGGCGCGTGTGTGTCCCGATGCTAGACATTTATAGCATCTCATCGGTTTCGCCGCCAGGACTGTGATCCTAGCGCTCACGAAACCGACGAGTAATCTGCCGACGTCGGCCAAAATTTTGGCCGACGGTACGGGACAGCTGACCCACACTGCGCCAAGTCCTCCTGGACCGAGGCGGATGGTGCCGACCTTGATGTTCTCCACGTTGCAGCCTGTCCTCTCAATAACTGGAGCGCGGACATCCTCAGCCGTTACGGAATCGTCCAGGCCTGAGATACGCAGTTCAGCGCACTTGGTGGGCCTGGCGATTTTAACACCATCAGTGGCTGTAAAAATTCCTCGCAGCTTCTCGGCGAAAGAGTCCGTCGTCTTTGCACCTTCAGCCCCAGGGAACTCGAGGACCCGAGCTCCCGTCTGGGCAAGGCGCATTCTAACACCCACCAAACTTAAAACAAACCCTATTCCAACCTGTCTGGCCAGCGTGGTATAGTAGGCCTAAACCTCCTTGCTAAGGAAAGGCCTATGTCCAGTAGTGGACTGTATAAGGCTGTTCATAGATATGATAGAATTATTTACTGCACGGTTGCGAAAGGTTGTAAAACAAAATGTCACAATTCAAAACTGCTCCCAGAATGAAATATGATTAATAATTTAAAACCTTGGGCAAACGTTAATTGATTGGTTTAGAAACAATAAGCTAACAAATATATATTCTATTATTGATAAAAACACAAAATTAATTAGAATTTTTACTTTTCTGAAAATGTGGGTAGACACACATCACAATTAACATTATAAGAAAAGTTTGACGTCATTGTTTCATTATATTAAGGAACCTAAAACATTATGATAAAGCTTTGTAAAGCACAAATTAATACACAATAACTTAAAACGGACACAAATATATTACAGGTATGTCATACGTAATATTAATGGTTCACATATTGGGCTTTTAGTGGATACCTGACTTGTAGAAATAATATCGTACTGAGATTTGCTGCTAATTAACTTTGTCGTCAGCTTATTTGACATATCGTAAGTAATATTATAAACGCGAATGTGAGGTTGTTTGTTAGGTTTTCACGTCGAAAACAGTAAACCGATTTAAAAATCTGTGTGGTGATGAATTAAGAATATATAGTGTCACCTCCTGTTCACCCCGTGGGTGTCGTAAGAGGCGGCTAAAGGAGTAAATTACGCAGAATAACATCACTGCAAAGACAATGAATACTTGATACAAACTATACCAACCCGCCTTGCCAGCCTTGTGCGGGAGCTAAAATCTTCTTTCTAAGGTGAGGCCTATGTTCAGCAGTGGACCATTAAAAGGTATTTATGTGATTTTGCTTGACAAATCATTTCACCAATGAACAACTACATTATCAATGAGTAACATTGGTTACTTCTCACCACAATAGCTGACATACACGCGAGCGGAGCAATGGGCAAACGTAATGATATAAAACATTATTTCAATTAATTTATTTTTTATGAGGAGATTAAAGTGAACCAAAGGTAAAAGCTGAGGGTACCTACAAATTTCTTTAAATACATTGTCCTAGGTTAAAGGCTCGCTGTATCTGAAGAGTTATTTAGTTATTTATTAAGGTCTACGGATCTGAATGTGACGTATAAAGGTGATAGAAACTGGGTACCTGTTTATGGTCCTCTCTGCGCCTCTGTGATTGACAAGCCCGTGCCACAGCCAATATGCAGTTTTAACTTCAATTCGTATCAAAATTTGAAGAATGCTATAGGAGAATTAAAAAAATTTCAGACACAGAGAAAACCGGATTGTCTTAGAGAAACAGAAAGTGTGGTGAAAAAAAATCAACTTACCTTGAAAGTCATGTTTCAACAAATTCCTACCCCTGCCCACTCTACGGACCGGGCAACAATTTAAAGGTTTATGTCTTTCTACATTTTTAAAACTTCTTTTATTTACTCCGGAGTCGTGTCGGCACCAGCAGAACGGACATTGAACGAATACAGACCGCCTCTAACTTTATATATTATCACTTTACTACCTACCCACGTCCTCTTATAATATTTCCTAACGGCTGAGAATATTTCGGAACGAGCTGAACAACGATATATTTCTTATAGATGTAGCGAGACAGAACAGATTTGTTTATGGTATGCTCACGACGATGAAAGTTACAAAAGATGGATATACAATTTAACAGGCCTCTTGACTCCAGTATTTAGTGATCCCGAATATTACCAGAAGTCGTGAGTTTGATTCTCACTCAAAACAAAGTTTTAATTAGTGTGATTATTTTTTTTTTCATCATTCAATAGGCTAAAGAGCATAATGTAAAGTAATTACCGCCGCCCATGAAAGTCCGGAGTTTGAAACAGTTGGTGGCTTTTGAGTAGGAGTTCTGTGAACTTCTGTGTATGAGGATGTAATTTGTCTACAATATTTAGATGTATTTAGTCATTATCATGTGTTTTAAATATCACACATTCACAGACCTCGATTAATTGAACCTTAATAGTGCTGTACGAAGTTTACTTTCTAAATTTGTGTTTCTTTTAAACTCAAATTATATTGAACGTATTTAAAAATTAAAATATAATGTTCACAAATACTATATTATTCTTAAACTAATGTAGATATCTTCTACTAATTGTCGGTCATTGTTAGATTTACAGTAAAATCAAAAACAGTAAGTATACGTACATACGTAGTATGATTTGTATTAAGATGCTTCTTACGAACATGTTAACATGGTGATATCCGCGGATTGGCTGATGTGATTTTCATCATGAATAGCTAACAAGCATCACTATAAATAACCCTACTAATTTTATAAACGCAAAAGTTTGTAACTATGGATGTTTGTTACTCTTTCACGAAAAAACTACTGGACGGATTTGAATAAAAGTAAACATTAATATAGGTTATACATTTGAATAATATATAAGCCACAATTGGGTACCACAATACCAATGGTGGCTACAATAAATTGGGTCGTAGTGTAACGATACATGTCAATAAGTACGAAAATAATCTGGCCCCTAAGAGTTATCTAGGCGTACCCTGCCTAAACCATTGAAGTTACACAAAGATGATGTACCGTAGGATTGTTTGTATGTTAAAAAGACAAAATTAAAATGATCTGTTACGAATCTTAACGTGGCAGACCAAATTCCATGTGAGCGAAACCGCGGGCAAAAGCTAGTGATTTTATCTAAAGAAAATTGGATCTAAATCCATCCGTCCGTTTAAGAGCTATGATTCCACAGACATACATAGCAGTCAAACTTATAACACCCCTCTTTGCGTCGAGGTTAAAAAACCGAGTTCCAAAGCGGAAGTAGAAAGTTTCACAGCCGTTAATAAAGAGTATAGCAATATGACGGGCAGTGGGTAGGTAGTAAAGCAATGTTATATAAAAGGCGCTTATAATTTGTCTGAAGCTTGTTCTGCTGGTGGCAATGGAGCATAACAGTAAAGCAACATGTTGTGAGGAAGAAGAAAGTCATGAACCCCCTTAGATTGTAGCGCCGCCTTTGTACAACATGTGCAGCCTGAGGAGTGGAAGGGATGTGAATTTATTCAAATAGCTTTTTTACATAAGTCTAATTTTATTTAATTTGCATATTACTCATGTATCTACATGTTTTTATGAAGCAATCCTGTTTTGTTTGTTTGTGATAAAAAAAGTAATATTTTTTACAGTATTCTTAAAATTTGAATATGATCTGACGGTGCTGCAATATGACCTGATGTTGATTTGCTGTGGCGTTTGTCTGATAGTACCAGGGACACAGGACCACAAGCGGGTATCTACAGTTTCCACCACCATACCTACTATGTAGGCCCATAGCCCTATCTTTTACAACTCTCAAACATACCATGGGCCTCCAGCCCAGTGTACTTTATTTTCTCATGTTAACGTTGAAGTAACTAGCTACAGAAATGTTTAGAGACAACTGGAACCTTAAATCTTTACTTAAGTAATCTTAATGAATATTAATTTATTTAAACAACCCTTCATATCTGTATGTAACAGGTGATAAACCTGCAGCAGATTAGTTTCATAATTTGTATGTATTTCTTTTAGTAAAGTAAGATTTAATGGCTTTATTTACAAAAATATATTTCTAAAAGCCAGGTTACCACAAACAACTCCAAAGCCTTCCGTTGCCCTAAACTTCATATTGGGATTCATCACAGTACTCTGTTGTGGTTAATTTAAATTATCCATTAAGTTACTTAACTTACAATATTTAAAGTTATGTTGGTTACGGTGAAACACTCATCAGACGTAGAACACGCCCATAATACTATATTTGTTTTAAGTAATTGTGTATTATTTGTATTTACAAGAGAGAGAAACAAAAATATTTAACTTCTGCTTGTAAATTTTATTTTGATGAGTACCCAAATTTTAGAGAAAAATTTGCTTTTCAATGCTAGAACACATATTTGTATACTATTATATATAATTTGGAATTATTTAATGTTTTCACAAAGTTTTTACTTGGTGTAATGTGTCTTAGTTCTATTTTTATTATATTATATTACCAGGTACATACAGTTTTTAAACACAGAACACTTTGTTGTGAATATTAAGTAATTTGTTCTAAATCTTTACATCTAAGTACATGTTTACAATTTAAAGATTTCAAACAAAGTAAGTAAGTTAACAAGAGTTGACTAACTAGATGTAGTTTTCAATCAGTAACAGTAAACATAAACATGGGGATTTTTTCTGTGAAACTATATTTAAAAGGTACCTAAATAAACATTTAGGACATTTGACACATAATGTCATCTAGTTTCAAACTAAGGAGAGCTTGTGCTATGATAACTAGACCGACTGATACAATACTTATATCCATTTTTTTTTGTAAATACATACATATTATACACAGAAACCACCCAAACTTCGAAACAAATATTTGCAGATCATACAAATGTAGGTGCACGAAAATTTATACTAGTATTTTACAGGAAGGAAGACATGCAGTTCGTTACTATTTTTAACATTTTGAATTTTGAGCTATTAATTCTGTTACAGTTAGTTGTCAAATATGACAGATGTCAGTCCACCAATTCGTTTAGAAACAAATTTCAAAGCATACTTCGTGCTAAGCGTTAGAAAGAATAGATTTTTATTAAATTACCCAGGTTCAATAACTTTTCCTGTATTTTATAGTCTCTAAGGCTTTGAAGAGAGTATTTCTCTGTAACTATCTGATTCCTTTTATGATTACAATAAAATTAGATGCTGATCCTGTTTAGGTCTCCATTACATTCGTTTGTTTTTCAATCAAAATTTTATTTCTTTTTTTCAGATATATTCCAGATTGCTGGATAGTTTTTCTGTTGCTCAGGCACACGACTGTGTATAATTGTATCTAAGAGAAAGTCGTCCTTACGAAGAAATGTTGTGTTAAACTGGTATTGGAAGGAGGACCGTCACCAGGAAGACTGGAACTATTTTTGAAGGTGAGATTCAATAAACATATAACTAAATAAAAAAGGTTTAGTTTCAAAACGTCCTATGCAAAATGGAGAAAAATAGTTAATAAAGATTTAGGTACTTTTAATTATTTGTCAAACTGTCAAATTGTTTGTCGTTGTGTCGAATTTAGAAATGTAATTTAAATATTGTCTCTTCGCAATGCAAAAATTTATGTACTTTAATCTATCGTTTCAATTATCAACATTAGATTTGTAAGAAGACTCCAGGGTCTATAAATTATTGACAGTAAAACAATTGTGTGTTGCAGGTGTTTGAAGTCTAGCAACTGTACGTCGAGCCACCTCACGCATAAATCGCTCTGGTGGCCTGCAAGCGACATATACGGTATTAACTACAAAACATTTGGTCGGTGGTATGTGTCTGAACACGTCAGTCAAGAATTAATTTGGCGATAGCTTCAAATTAAAGAAGTCTGCGAGGGATGAAGTAACTTTTAATGAAAATCTTATTTCGCTTATCTTTCTACGTCTTAAAACTTTGAACGGGAAAGACGGGTAGTTTGTAGTCGTCAGCTAAAACAGAGTCGGGTTAAGGACGTCACAAAGCATAAAAGTTTACATGAAATTTAACAAATAAATTGTTCGTCAAACGAAGTATCGTGCATGTAATTTTTTAATTATTTTCTATAAAATACAAATTACGAAGCACAATAATATGGTAGGCCAGTTATATAGAATACAATGAGTATAGCTCCACCTAGTGATCGGAGTAGGAGAATTTCCTCTCACGAACACTTGATTCTTAAATATGCTGTCAGGTGATCAGTCTCTTGTTGTGAATAATTAAAACCTGCTCAAGAAAACGATCTTCCTACAGGTCCTGTTAAGGATTACATTTGTGGGCAACACATTTTTAGCCCACTTCACAAAAGGATGGTCTCAAACTTGTTGTTTATTTTCTTTTTTTATTGTTGGTTTCAGTACCGCGGCATTTATAAATTGATTGAAACAGTTTTTATTTTATTTGAAAGGATATAGTTCCCAATTTGTTCCATGTTTTGTTTGGGTAAAGTAAGAGTACCACAATACAAAGTTTAAAATTAATTGTTAAACGTTCAGTTAGATAAACAGTAACTTGTGAAATGAATAAAATTTACTCAAGAAAACGATCTTCCTACAGGACCATTATGACTCCTGTACACCGAGATCAAAAGCAGTGTCCCACGTACACAAAGTTTTGACACTGATTTTGAATACAACAAAAAAAAATTACACAATTTTTTTACAATAAACAGCAAACATTCAGGGCACAAATGCAAGTTGAACTCTGGCACCCATGATAAGATTTAACTTGTATTATGGGTACCAGGGCTCTGCCGTAAGCTAAAAACAACATTGTCTACGTAATTATAAGTATAAAGGGAAAGCGAGAAACACACACTCGGAAAGTCCCAATCAAGCTTCGTGGACCATTTGGTGTGTGACTCACATGTCGCATGTGAGATCAAAAGCTATTGCCAAGGCCGCTTTTCACAGTGCACCTGGTTGGCTGTAGATGGTTATCTAATTTACAGCAACTTTACATATTATATTTAATTGAGCAATTTCATGGAGCCTTGTGTTTCGTAATCGCTTGGATTCTATTTTAATTCCTTAGAGCTCTGAGTTTAGAGGCTCTTAGGTGGTTAATTAAATAGAAACAATCTAGTTATTTTGCATAGACATTAAAGAAATATAGACAGACTGCAGGATCCCTCAGGTGAATCCTGCACGTTAACAGTTTCTTCATGTTAACATTGGGCGTCAACGTAGTCGGCATCGGAGGTTTATTTTTAAAAATTATACTTAGGCAATTGGCAAGCATCTTGTCGTATAGTTAAAACAACATCACTAACACAGATGATACGCTGTGTTACACAAAAGTGTGTTCATCTAATCAATATTCAATGAAGTTGTTTATTTTGATCTATGTGTAACACTTGCACTTACCTGTTTAGTACGTCCATCCGCGGTTCACTTTGAAGGCAGCGCTGCTGTATATTGTAGCAGGTTTCGAGCTGTTCACAGCTGCAGTCAGATGCTCTGTTTGATTACCCCTATTTAATATCTGCAGGTTCTACTCTTCTAGGGTCCCGAACAGTGAAGTCTTTGTGGTTATGTATGGTCTCACCCCACCAGGCGCTTATTGGCATTCCCTCCAATAACTATGTTCTTTATATTAGCTTAGATTTCACATTTATTCCACAGAGCAGTAAGGTTGGAAGGTGTCAGGTAATCTGTTAAACAAAATCAATATAACTGTTTTACATTGACATAAAAATAGTTTTTGGACAGACTTAGGTAAATCCTACATGTGAAGTTTCTCCATCTTATCTCTGGCAGCCATCTTATCTCTCAAAGTTTCAACAACACTACCATACCAGTTAGTACGCTGTGTTACACAAACGTGTGTTCAAATCATAAATGTGTTAAATTGAAGTGTTTTATATTTACGAATGTGAACCACACTTAACCATATATGTAGCTATTTAGAATACAGCACAAACTAGTCACTGGTTTGCTGTTATATCTCACGGTGTGATGAGCAATAATATGATTATACGTATGTGTGCTTACCTGTAAGAAATTGTTAAACGTCATAAGTCTGTTGAATGTACCTCATATCATTGTATTTGTGTATTCAAATGTTTGTGAACCAAAGAAATTAATAAAAAATTAAATAAAACTGCAGTTTTTACTTTTCAGTATTTGCCTTCCAAACGAGCAGACAGATCGTCTGAAGATAAGTGATTGACGCCGCATATGGACATCTGTAACTGAAGTGTAGCAAATTCACTACTGTCCTTTGAGCCCTTCCCTGATAACCACTATTATATTATATAGGTGCACAGCGGGTACACTCCTTTCTGAAAGGTTCAGAGGTATTGATTCTTAAATACCGCAGGTGTCAATTCTTACTCGCACTAAGTGGGTGGGTTAAGGGCCTGATCTAGAGAGCAGAATTTCTCAATAAGGCACATTTGAGGCTTATATTTCTGGATACCTAACCACCGACATACGGATACCTGTACCCAATACCGATGGCCAACAATTTGATTTTATTTTCATTCAGTATATGATCAGGAATTCGCAGGGCTGAACGGCGGGGGCGGCGGCATGGTCTCGGGCGGTTAAATGAGATCAGGGACTTGGGCATTCGTTTGAGCATAGACTTAAAGTTCAATAATGACATTTATGATGTATGTAAAAAAGCATATCTTAATCTGATTTCGTTTTGATACAGACAAGTCATTTAACAAATACCTCAGCTTTGAGAGCGTTATACGAGGCATTAGTCAAAACCTACCTGGAATATAATTCTAGCATCTGATCTTCATCCGAAAGTGAATATAAATTAATACTAGAACGTATATAAAACATTTTTTTAAGATTTTTAATCGTGAACTTTTTGTTGTGTACCCAGGTTTTGCATTGTTGTATCCTATATCGTTTGTTTTGGGCATGGTGGGATACTACAAACTAGAAGTGAGGAGAAAGGTAACGTTAACCATGTACATATATGTTTAAAGTGCTTTGTGGTTACATACACAGCCCAGACATCTAGTGAGAAATTAAACTGTGCGCACCGAGAAAGTACACATCATGGCGTAGACGTCCATGCCTGTCAGAGGTAACACGCGCGCGCACCAACCTGCTGCAGCACGATCCGCTCACACACGTACTGCGTACGCTTCATGTGGTGGCGAACTGTGCGGATTTATTTTGGTATTCCCTGAATGAATCCCCAAATATCACTTATAGCGTTTTAAGTAATAATTCTGGATAGAAACATTATGATTAGTTAAATAGATTTCCTTGATATTTCTTTTTACATTGTACTCGTATTAGTTGTGTTGTGTTATCTGTGTATATTTAACTATGATTTGTAGTTTCTTTTTTTTGTACTGTTTATTGTTTTATATTGATTAGCGTTGGTGTGTATGTTATAAATTTATTTTTTGTTTTTGTACTATTTTTATGTTGTTTTGTTTACGTATTGTTAGTTTTAATTCTGTGCTATTGTACTCGATGAAATCTGTAATAATAGTATGGATTATGATAATAAATAAATAAATAATTATGTACGTTATTTTTATGTATTTTATAAAGTTATTAAATTAAGTAACCTTAACATACACCACAATCTACATAGTATAGGCCATCTAAGGGTTACCTGGAAGAGATCACAGCCTGTGATGAGGTCACGCATTGTACAGCTGTTACTTTTTTGTTTTCTACATTTTATGTTACCTAGTTACGACGTGCAATAAAGACTACCTATCATTAACTGTACCGATTTGTTGTACAGGTAACTCTTACAGGTAACCATTTTACATCTATACAACTTAGTAAATTCGAGCGGAATATGCGACTTTACAATAATTCTATTGTCTTTCAAGGTTTAGTATCTACTGCTATTGTTATCGTAATAACAAGTCCCTTGTCTATAACAGTGTCGTATTTAAACAAAAGGAGGCAGGTAAAAACTACAACAAACGACGTTGCTTGTAGTCTAGGCCTATGTTAATTTCAGGCGTCTATTTCAAAGTTGCTAAAACTATTGGGGGTAAAGGCAGTTTTTCTATGAATCTAATCCGAGTAATCCGCCCTTGGGTTAAACGGGATACATACTCGAGTGCTGGCATGAGCTCTCAGCCACATGTTGAACCGCCTCTGGGAGGTTCTGCACTCCAGCTTAGCAAACGTGGGTAACAACAGGTAACTGGTCTTATTAACGAAGTTGAGACGGCCAACAGTGTCGACTGAGTCGACTGAGGTGGTGTGTGCCTTGGCTGAAACTGCGCCGTGCGATTTAGGCGTAGGCGGCAGTGCTCACCAAAGTTTATCGGTGGACCTCTGACTTACGTACGGGTAGCGGCACATGGTTCCCGCACGAAAAGGTATATGAGTGACGTGAGGCCGCTAATCAAACCACGATAGCTTGTGGCTTCGGGAAGTGTCTGTGTTCGGTCGCTAGGAGGGAACTGAGTTCCACCTGTCACCTCTGTAACCGCAGTGGGGCCCTCACTGCAGTTATTGGAAAAAGTCTCTGGCTACCGGCCGTCATATGCTTCATGGCCGGAAACGGTAGCTGTTTTAGCGCGGTCGCAACCTCCTGCGAAGATATCACAGTCTTTTTAGTTCTAGGATCTCAAGAATATACTTTTATCGGTGTTTGTACAGGTGGTGTACTTCAAAACAGTGACAATAGCTTTTATCTTTTTCTTCTAATGTCAATAACTTAAATAAATACGTAGTTCAATTTTAATAATATATTCAACTACTTAAAAAAATTCAATTTATACTGGTACCGGGTTTGTGTGCCAAACATTTCTGTCGAATCAAGCATCCTCTGGGTTACTTCTGCTAAATTCACACCACCCTTCGCGGTTATATCGTTGATGTCATCGTCCCCAGCCATTTTGTCGTCTCCGAATGGCTGTGAGAGAGACTCCCTCTTCTCCTTCTCTTTTAATAGTGACTTCCCAGGTGTCAGCACGGTTGCCAAACCAAACGATACGTTGAATCTGGGTGGTTTGGCTATATTCTTGACCGTCATGGTTTTTGTTTTGCTGCTACAGGCTTTCTTCACGATGATTTTGGAGGCAACGCGTAAACGAACATATTTTGCGTTCTGCTTCCATTTTTACAAAATCTTTGCAATAACAGAGCTAATGGTTATTCTAACACATGAGATAATTTCTTTCAGATGTGGTGGTAACATGGTAGGAACGAATGGTAGACCTCTCTTTCGACGAAGTAGACATGAATAATTCTAATGTTAGAAATTTCCCCTTCAGAAATTATTGTAGTGTTACAAATGTAGGCAAATCATTCTCGCGGATTTCGTGTTCTCTTTGATAAAATGTACATTTTAATATGGAGGATACAATAAACCCTTTGTTATGATTTCTATAATATAAAAATAAGTCGGGTTTTCCTTCCTGATGCAATAACTACAAAACGCACCAACTGATTTCTATATGATTGCACCGACTTTGAACTTTGATCTATAATCCGACATTTAAGATAATTTACGTTAAAAACTTTATTTTCTATGATTGTAAAAAAAGTCTGGAATGTAGGTTTTTAGATTTATGTATTCGTCTTTAAAATAAAAATGGCATGTTATCATTTGAAAAAAAACTGTTTGCAAATCTAACTTTAACTATGGTTTTGACTTTACAGATTCAAAGGCAGATTTCCCATCGCATTGGATCATTGCAACCTATTGAAGATGCACAGCATAAATTCTTGCCAATATACTTCATGGTCAATATGGAAAAACAACTTGACCGGCGTCAAGGGATCAACACAACTACGAAAAGAGCAATTCTCCAAGATCTGCAGCAAATGCTTCATGAACATCATGCATTGGTCAGGTTCTTCAAGACTGCTTTAGAGCGCATGCCAAGTGATGACTACAAAGTTGTAATCAGAGCATATAAAAGACCAGCTGGAACACATGAACGCACATTTAATGCTCCAACAATCAATGAAGTGGCAATCTTGATTGTTGGTGAAAACTTGGAAACACATGATATTGTACTTACTCGACACCATACTGGGCAGCTACAAAGAATATATGAAACACACCGTTCATATGATGCATTACAATACCTGCTGATGTTTTGGCAAGGAGACGATGGATATCACTTTAATTTCAAAATGATTAATCCATTGAATGGTAACGTCAATATTATTGTTTTCATTTTAACTTGATATATATTTTATTCTGTTTGCTTTTGGTACCCAAAAAAAGTAGTCACTCCAAATTTAGTAGAAAGTAGCTATAAGAGTCGTTAACCTATTAGGAGTTGTATAATAAAATTTTTACTGTATTTGTTTCAGGTGAGGAAACTACCAAGAAGGTTAGTTAGATGAATTATTACGCGTATCGTTTGATGATTCGTGAAAATTCTGACACTTATTTGTTACGATTTCGTCGACTGCTTCAACAATATTGCATTGACATGTATGTTAAAATCGAAACGGAGCGCCTGACTTTCATTCAGTTGAATCAAGCTAAATTGCGTTCGGAAGAGTTCATTCATTTACGCGATGCAATTAGCACAGAAGGAGATTCAGAAAATTTTGGTCGATTGATTATTTTACCGGTGACATACACAGGTAGCCCGCGTCATATGCATGAATATGCGCAAGATGCAATGACATATGTTCATCATTATGGTCAGCCTGATATATTCAGAACATTTATATGTAATCCGAAATGGATATAAATTATTCAATTGCTGCTTCCCGGGCAAACATCAAGTGATCGACACGACATCACCGCACGTGTTTAAAGCACAAACTTTGGTCACTAATGAATTACATTGTTAAGCAACACGTCTTTGGGATTACTCGATGCTGGATGTGTTCAGTCGAATGGCAAAAATGAGGCCTACCGCATGCTCACATTCTAATTTGGTTAGTCGAAAGAATTTGGCCAGATCAAATAGATGACATCATATGTGCGGAGATTCCTGCTCTTGAAACCGATCCAGATCTACATGATGTTGTAATCACGAATATGATTCATGCACCGTGTGGCACTATCAACCGCCAATCACTGTGCATGGTCGACGGCAAGTGTTCCAAACGGTATCCTTGAAAATTTACGGCAGAGACCATTACACGCAACGATGGATATCCATTGTATCGGCATCGATCGCTCGCTGATAATGGTAGAACTATCACAACTAAAGTGAAAGGAAACGATTTCGTAGTTGACAACAGTTGCATTGTTCCATATTCGCCACTTCTTTCCAAAACATTCAAGGCACATTGTAATGTTGAGTATTGCAATTCGGTCAAGTCAATTAAATACATTTGCAAATAGGTCACGAAGGGGAGCGACATGGCGGTATTTGGTATCCAAACATCCAATATCAACGAAGAAATCACGCGCTATAAAGTTGGTAGATATGTGAACTACAATGAAGCATTTTGGCGTATATTGTCATTCCCTATTCACGAACGTCATCCCATTGTTATACATTTGGGGGTGCATCTAGAGAACGGTCAGAGAGTATATTTCACAGCGTCGAATGCTGCTCAACGTGCCGAAACACCTCCAGCGACAACACTGACCAGTAACTTTGCGATTTGTCAAAGCGATCCGTTCGCACAAGCATTGCTCTACTCGGAAATGCCACGTTATTACACTTGGAACGCTACATCGAAGAAATTTCAACGTCGGAAGCAAGGCGATGCAGTTCCTGGTCATCCAGATATGCGTTCTACTGATGCTCTTGGTCATATCTACACAGTTTATCCGAAGAATGATGAATGTTTCTATTTGCGGTTGTTGCTGGTACATGTTCGAGGGCCAACATCATTTGAATTGCTACGAACTGTTAATAGTATAGTGTGCCCCACATTTCATGCAGCATGTCAAGAGCTGAATTTGCTTGAAAACGATACTCATTGGGACACGACAATCGCTGAAGCAATTATTTCTGCATCTCCAAATCAGACACGCACATTATTTGCTATCATCATTTCGACACGCTTCCTATCGAACCCACGTGACCTGTGGAACAAATACAAAGATAGCATCTCAGAAGACATTTTACATCGAATTCGTGTCAGCTCAAGAAATCCCGATCTTGAGGCGAATGAGGAGATGCATAACCAGGCTTTGCTCTTGATCGAAGATATATGTTACCTCATGTGCGGCAGTTTGTTAGTTAGGTTAGGTACGCCAGCGCCAGATCGCGAAATGAATGACGCATTTAATAGAGAATTGGAACGTGAACGTGAATATGATCCACATGAATTAATCCAATCAGTTCAAACGAATGTACCACTGTTGAATCCTTAGCAGAGAGAAGTCCATAATACTCTGACTAATGCAATTGATGATGGAAAGGGTGGCTTATTTTTTTTTGGATGGTCACGGTGGAACTGGGAAGTCATTCCACTTGTCATTGATTTTGGCCACTGTACGCGCGAGAGCAGAAATTGCGGTAGCAATTGCTTCTTCTAAAATAGCGGCCACATTGTTAGACGGATGCCGTATGGCTCACTCAGCGTTAAAATTGCCATTAAACCTTCAAACTACTGAACAACCGATTTGTAACATTTCGAAATACTCCGCAATGTCCAAAGTTTTAGTAGCATCAAAAATCACCATATGGGACGAATGCACAATGGCGCACAAACGCGCACCGGAAGCACTAGACCGAACATTAAAAGATCTGCGCAATGACTCGAGATGTTTTGGTGGTGCAACGATTTTATTATCTGGCGATTTCCGACAAACACTGCCAGTCATTCCAAGATCTACTGCTGCCGACGAAATAAACGTTTGCCTCAAAGCATCAAATCTGTGGCGATATGTAAAGAAACTTCAACTGTCTGTAAATATGAGAGTTGCATTGTTGAACGATCTATCTGCTGATGATTTCTCGAAGCAATTGCTGACTATCGGTAATGGCCGTGTTCCTGTTGACGAATCGAGCGGTTTGATTTCATTTTCTCCAAATTTGCTCAATATAGTTTTCAATCATTGTTTTCGGACATGTGTTTTAAGTATTCAACTATTATAATTTTTTTAATTTTTATTCTCATTCTGTATGT
Source organism: Hypercompe scribonia (assembly GCA_949316085.1). Taxonomy (NCBI): domain Eukaryota; kingdom Metazoa; phylum Arthropoda; class Insecta; order Lepidoptera; family Erebidae; genus Hypercompe; species Hypercompe scribonia. Next base: position 18,022,903 of record OX438983.1, on the reverse strand, counting down.
ATTCATCATCATTCATCATAATAAAATACTTTTATATCTCAATCTATATTAATATTATTTTGTATCATTGTATTACGTTCATCAAAGCCTAAATTAGTTCGGCTAAAAGGTAACACGATATTCATTGACTGTTAGGCGGTACAAAGTTCGCCGGCTCAACTAGTTTTACATTAAATCACTACCTGGGTAGTTTAATATTTTTGGGCAGTGACATCTATCGTACAATTGGTAATAGTTTATATAACAAGCTGTTCGATAGATGTCGTTTCTCAGTTTCAATTTAGATATTATTTATTATACAATTGTCATTTGGGACATTCATAAATGTAAATATATAATATGTATAAATTTATCATATAGTATAGTAATAGATGTTTTCAGCCGTTAACACAACCATTATATCTCATGTCAAGCTTTGAATACCTATTTACTTACCTAATCTACAAAATATTATTTAAGTTTTATACGTGTGTTGAACAGTGGAGTGGAGACAGAAGGATAAATTACCCACTCTTTTCGGTTATTTAGAATAAATTTCAACTCTTATTTTATATCTAGTCTAGTAATTTTATAGCCCGCTGGACTTACAGTTTTAGACACACTACTTTTGGTGGTCCTCCAAAATTAATTTAAGTGTCAAAATAAATAATAATCATTACAATTCATAACAATAAATAAATAATTGAGAACTGACATCTAGATGACATCAGACTAACTACCACAGTTACTGCAACACCGTCGCAACCACAGACTAAACCCACTCACAATTTCAACACATTTTAATTATCTATAGACTTGTAAATGATTTCATAAGCGACAACCATAGACGCCAGGAGTGGGTGCAAGGGATGCACTTGCACCCACTGCACATATTGTTAACTTATTTTCTAAAAAAAAATATCTAGTACAATTTTGTATATTTTATATTGGTTGACAATATGTAAGGATGTAGATACACCACCTTGACAAAATAAAATGTTTTACACTCAAAACCGATTAAAAATCGTAATCTTATGACTGTATAAACATTTAATGTTATTGAAAACTTTTTGAAACGTACCACATAATACGCTCACTTACAACGCCACCTGTGGGCGTATCTAATTGAAACGTCTTACATGTAATTCTTCTTGGCTTTAACTTGTTAAGGTTAAGGGTAAGTTCTTCCATCAAATTCAAATCAAATTTAATATAATACATTACCTCTTAACAATATAATTTAACCTGATTATAATTAGCTTCATCCTCATTATTTCCAATGATGATCTAGTTTATCTTTCCCGTAACAGATGTCACTTATCTTTTTAAATACGCGATATCAAAATTTACCGTGAACCTTTTTAAACGTGTTTAACGAAGTTTTAATTGGCTTATTCAATATCAGACTCTAATTTTTGTAGGTCCAGCATTGACGGCAAAAGACGTGGTGCTGGACTATATAATGTTATTGTAAAGTAGAAAGACAGAGAAAGTGTAATTTAAGAACAAATTGAAGTAACAATACACACTGCACCGCGAAAATTTGAATGTCTGACAACGACGATAATGGTCCATCATCACATCACATCATCACACATCAACAGCCTTTGATAGTCTTCAGCTGGACATAGACCTCTCCTAAGAGGAGGCTCTGGCCTACGATACTATACTGGCCAGACGGGTTGATATAGGATCTGTATCAAGTTGGGGTGCTGGGCTAGAAGACCTCCACGTGGTGCACCCTGATAACGCTGATGACGGCGTTGTTTCTTCCTTTGCTATTTGGAGGTGGGCGTCACTGTCAACGGCTAATATTTCAGCAAAAAGAGGATGCCTTACTTCTTGGGCCATTTGGTCGAGGCTTGGCCAAAAATCACCCTTTCTCAGGTCGAAGTTCCTCCGTTTTCAGCGGTGGAAAAAGTAGGACGGGCTCGGTGTGTACTTACACTGCCACTGAGCAGGCATCAGGAGACGTTGTCTCTTTGCTACCGCCCACACATCGTAGTCCTGAAAGGAATGACGCGGCGCTCTCGTTTGGGCACAAATTTACGCTAGCCAAGGTATTGGGGGATCTCAGTTCGAGTCGACCTCTACATTCTGCCCCACTCGTGGGTTATGTTTAGAGAAAACTTGAAAACTAAAGAAAATGCGAAGAAAGAAAAGAAGGAGGACAGTAAAATAGAAAAGAGTGAAGAAATTTTGACTAGGACACCTATCACAAAACGGCTTCCAGTAGTCAATCTTACTTCTGGAAGCCTAAGAAGATCAGAACGCCTGTGTTCCAGGTCCGTGGTACTGTCGGATGATAACTTCAGTACGACGACCAGCACGCTGGAGCAGATGTACATGGAGCTCCGCGATAGTCGCAAACGCGGCAGCTTCATGGACGAAGAAAGCGGCGCTTCTTAGGAACCGATCGTCTTATATTATTATATACACAATATTAATTTTATATTTATGAATACAGGTATAGATTAAGTTTAAATTATTTGAAACACATTTGTTTTAAGACGTTAACAATAACCCATGTGACACTAAATTTGTTCAGTGTAAGTCCGTGGAGGTGGCAGTATTTCAGCGGTCGTGGTGCCGTCTGAGTACCTACGTCATTAAATTTTTCGTCGTTCTACCAACCAGAAGTCAGTGTTCGATTTAAATTTAAGATATTATAATATATATGAACATTTTTATAAAATGCTTTTTTGGTGATATTATACTCGTATAGGTCCCATTATCACCCAAATTGCAGACCTACCTGTCGATTTACGGACTTTCGTGAATGTCTGCCCGTTGTTCAATCGACTTATTGTCTATTAGAACTATTGATTAATGTACTAAACTAAGTAACAAAATTAATGAAACAAATTAAATGTTTATTGGTTATTACTCAGAGAAGACTATCCAATAATAAAGAAAATTGGAAGCAGGAAATTTATTACACTAAGCCTAAAATAATTAGGAATAAGAAGGTTTAAGAAGGCTTACTGCCTCGATGGCGTAACCTGAATGCGACTGCTGTTGTTGAGGTCTCGGGTCGGAGCAAACGTTTGTATGATCTGCAAATATTTGTTTCGAAGTTTGGGTGTTTTCTGTGTATAATATGTACGTATTTACAACAAAAAAAGAATATAATTATTTCTTCAGTCAGTCCAGTTATCATAGTACAAGCTCTACTTAGTTTGAAACTAGATGGTGTTGTGTGTTAAATGTCCGAAATATTTATTTATTTTTGACATAAATGTAATAATAAGAACCATTAACATTTATATTAGTTACATCAGGTTTCGCTTTGATCTACTTAAAAAAGGTAATTTGGTTTTTTATGGTATAGGACGAAAGCCGACTGAATGGTCGCTTGATTTCAATGACCATCGTCGGCCATGGACACCGATAATTCAAACTATTATATAAATTCAGGTTACAGAGCCACAGCGACCAATTGTACATTCCTGATGCTGGCGTTCTCTGTTTAAAAGAAACGAAACATAATTCTATTATACATTATATATATTTTCATATTAAATAATATTTACAGAGACAAATTTTATAATAACAATTTTAACAAAATCGTTTTTTATTCAACTACCCACGCATTGATGAGCACATCGAGATGTAGTACTTTGCATTAATGTTAGTGGAAATATAAAAGCAAAAGTGGTAGTGTACTTACAACAATTGAAGATGGTCCCTGAAGTAGATTACGCGTTTAGTGTTTAATAACAACACTTGTTTACTAATACCATCTTCGTCATCATCATCAACAGCCTTTAACAGTCCGCTGCTGGACATAGGTCTCTCCTTAGCAAGGAGGTTTTGGCCTACTATGCCACGCTAGCCAGACGGGTTGGAATAGGGTTTGTTCCAAATTTTTCTTCTTTTTGTAATGATGTTGTCTTGCATATTTAATTCCTTTAGTCACCTTTTACGACACCCACTTGATGAATAGGGATGATAACACTACGTATTCTTAATCCATCACCACACGGACGATGGTTTATTAGTACATTGGCTGTATATTCATTAAAATATTTTATTGTCATAGTTTCCCTTTTACTCGGGACTGGACTTCAGAAATTATTGCATATTAGTTGCATACACTATTTAACAAAACTTCACAATGAAGTAGTAAGTCTCCAGCAGTAAATTTTGATATCGTTGTTTTATTTCATTATATCTGACATCTAGTGTGAGATAGAGGAACTAAAGTTTATTCAAGGAAGATCAACTTCCCAATAACAGATGTCAGTTTTGTCTTCAAATTCAAAATATAACAATTTGCAGTTACATCCCTTTCTGTTGCGTATGTTTAAAAGATTGTAGTAAACGTATTAATATCATTCTTTCGAAGTTATTTGGAATCACAGACAATGAAAGATGAGCAGAAAAAAAAATGAACATAACTGTTGTTACCGTACATGAAATATACTACTTAAGAAAAACATCCTCTGTATTTCAAAATCACAGACAAATACCAGAGCTGAAAGAACATACCATAATCTCTTGTTTTAAGCTGTTAATTAAAAATCTATGTTTAAAATATTGGCTTACACATGACTTAAATCGTGACCACGAGCAATACGATTGAGACGGCGGCAAGTAAATGCCTGCACGATTGGCCTAGTGCTGCCCACACCACTCTCTACTGGGCTGAGTGCTGTGAGTTCAAACCTCACACGGGATAACACTTTGTGTGATCCATAAATTGTTGTTCTGGAGTATTCTTTGTATACGTTTCTTGTACGTTTGTAAAGTCTCGACGACACAGGATTTACTCAGAAAGCGGGTGTTGTACTTTAAAAAAAAATGTCTTAAGACAAAGACTATCGGCTGCGAGAAGCCCATAATTGATCAGTATCAGGCAATAGGAGAGGCATATGTCTAGGCTGTGGATTGTGATATACTGATAAAGATGATGTAACATTGTCGGAGTGCGGTTACTTCAAATAAATACAGTTGTCATAGTTATGATGTAATGGGTAAAAAATTATGTACCCTGTGTATTAATAGGTACCACCCGTTCCTCCATCCTTCGAGGGCCAACACACGGAGGATCCTCCGACTAGGCGAGGTCACTATGTCTGGTAGGCTGTACTTGACAGTTGAAGTTGGGATGTTGTGCACATACCAATCGCGGCGAGAATTGCCTTATCGCGATACAGGATTAGTAGTTGCTCCGTAGATCATTACTCCGTCGTACGACTTTTTTCACTAGGCGATGCAGTATGTCTCTTTGTTTACACTGTATTTAAAAGTCGCCACATGCTTATGTTATACTTGATTTTCTTTTTAACATAAACCTTTCTCATCACAACAGATAGCAATTATGTGAATTTAAATAAAAAAAATATATTTTAATAAGTAATGACCTTATACTTAGTTGCGCTCTGAAACACAGAAATTTAAAGCGTTTATTGGTCTCTCGAACAATAGACATGTGTGATTTCATGGCACAGATGTAATATTAACACAGTTATATTAGTACAGTGACACCTTTGTCAAATTAGTTACTTTATCATCTGTCAAAATGATAATTTTGTAAGAAAAATGTACTAAAAAGAAACTTGTGACGTCACTGTTTTAGACTACCTAATCGCACAATATATTTTAATGTATATTTGGTTTAAATTTATAATAGAATTAAAAAGCTATGTTAATTATATTTCCCTTGATATTTTTATATTTATATGTATATAATATATTTACGATACAGATAATTTATGGTTGAACAAAAATACCACGACAATTTTTTTTTATTGTGTGGCAACCTCCTCGGGCCGTCATCCCACCGGAATTTACGGTGGGTGGTGTGTCGGAATCGGACCGACTTAAACCACCCGGTGTGCCACTCTACGCCTGGTATAGGAGGGATCCGGTAACGACTACTATTACGACATCCAGTGAACAAAAATGCCACGATAACACAGCGACATTATATTTGCGTTATTTTTGTACCTTGTACATGAGCTAGTCTTAGAAGTGTTACAATACAACAACACTTATATGCTCTTGGTTCCTAAAGCAGTTGATCCATCGAGCGAAACATATCAGTGTTAAATAGAATACAGACTATCATTGTTTACAAAAAAAAACATTTTTGATTCAATAGATCTCTCTCAGTCTCTTAATTTAAGAGCCAAGTCCTTATCGGTCGAACAAGTGCCACTCTTCTCTGTCCTCTGCGATCTGTTTAACCTCTTGATAAGCCACGACTCCCACTTTCTCTTTCACTTGCTGCATGTATGTTAACCTAGGCCGTCCTCGTTCCAGTATTATTCCGAAGAAGTTGTGTCTTATCAAGTGGTCAGTCATTTTGTGCCTGATTGAATAGATTAATAGATGAATTCCTTGTAATTAAGGATTGTATAAATCTTTAATTAAATATAAAAAAAGAAAATATAGGAAAAACTGCTTTTTAGATTTTCTATTACTTTATCCATACTTCTATTTAAAAACGCAATAGTGATAGTAATAATTTAGATACAACGATTCCACGTGATCCTTTGAGTAGTTCACTGATGAAAGCATGGCAAACAAACTCTGTTTACCATCATATTGATCCCGTGATAACGTTTATTTGTTGCTTTTATCATCGATAGATGGCGCCGGATAAATGACGTCGTTCCTAAATTGCACTCGAGAGATCTTTTGTTTGTTTCTCAAATAGAATTAACTTTAATTACAAATTGACAATCCAAGTGATTATTTTCAACGGTTACTACGGTTGAAAATAATTAATTGGAATGTCAACTGTATAGTGAAATAAATACACGGTGTTATGAGTGTGATTACGGACACATGTTTGGACTTTTCCTATTGGTACATAGAAGCTTGGCCGTGTGTTACGTTCATTATCGAACAAATCGATCCTATGTAATATTCCAATTACGAATATAAGTTTGTTTGTTTTATTCGTGCCTTCTTAGGTAAAAATACACTATCATTACGTACTTATGTAAAGCTATAGACACTTTGCGATGAAAGCTAGTATGATTTTTTTTTGTCTACCCACTGTATGTTTTGAATACGTATCCAAACTAAACTAGCACGACTAAATAGCTCCTCACTATTAGGTGCAGCACTATTTGGAGAATAATAATGCTGTGACCGAGAGGGTCCCTAATTGTTATCTCTTTATAAGCATACCTACCATCTTTGAACGTAACCTTTGAATTCGCCAAATGTTGAAACCGATCAGATTAATTAACGTTAAGTAAATAGTGGAATAAATATACAAGTGAATTTGATTTAAAAAATCCTATTAATATTATAAATGCGAATCTTTGTGAGGATGTTTGTTGCACTATCACGAAAAAACTACTGGACGGATTTGGATGAAACTTTACAATAATATAGATTATACATCGGAATAACATACAGGTTACAATTCTTAATGATTTTATATAATTTTGGTCGTAATATAACGATACATACCAATTAAGTCGAAAAAAAAATCTGGTCACTGAGAGTTATCTTGGCGTACGCTGTCTAAACCATTGCAGAGAAAAATGATGTACGGTAGGATTCGGTTCCCAGGTCAGACCAAATGTTTCAACAATCTGCAAATACCTATTTGTTTCAGAATTTGAGTTTTTTCTATGTGAAATGTGTGTTTACAAAGAAAAAGATAAATAAGCATTCTATCACTCTAGTTGTAACTGAACAAAATAAATATGTCCGAAATATTTATCAATTTTTTATTTTATAACGAAATGCAAAACATTTGGATTTAATTTGAATTAGAATCACACTTGCACTGCCTATAATGTCTTAATTACAAGATTTTCAGTCCAACACCGCGCCTTATAGCCGCCAATGCTGGACCTACAAAAATTATTGATATCACCAAAATGGTGTTGATCGATAAGCGTAAATAAACAACTTGTACTAAGCCTATTAAGAAGGTTAATGGTAAATATTGATATCGCGTATTTAATTACAATAGTGACATCTGTTACGCGAAAGATAAACCACTTGCCTTAGAGACAATGTCGGTGTTTCAACACTGCACGATGCGCATACACTTAACCTATAACATAGTGTTCAGCGCCCTCGTTGAGAAGCTGCAACACTGTAACCGTACTAAAATATTTCTTAGAAAGTTTTACTCCACAAGGTTTGTGTCTTATTCTGAATATTTGATCCATACAAATATTATTTATATATTTTTTTTTTGAAGTGAAAACTTCTTTAGGCGCGTTAAGCGTTTTGGTAGAGGGTAAAATCCTCGGTTCGCGTCACCGACATGCTAATGATAATAGTATATCTATAGCTATGGAGAATATGATATTATATATTATATATGAAATTTATTATTATTATATATTATATATGATATTATATATTATATATAGCTATATATGAAACATAAAAAATTTCATATAATTTTTGCATATAGTTTTAATTACTCTCAACTTAATAGTTCCGTTTTCACTTCTATCGGCAGTCCCACGACTGCTATTTTTTTTCTGTATTAAGAGCCTGCCAAAATGCCTCTACTCTGCCTTATGAAAGCATGAATAGAATCCAAGAGTTGTGGTCACCATACTTATTGCATACATAATGCAGTATGGTGACCCACACTATGGCGGCCTTGTGAGATGCTTTTTCACACCCCGCTTGAAGATGTAAAAGGCATGACAGTCATCGAGACAGTGTAAAGCTTACACAGTTACTACAATAACTGTCACACTGTCATATTGATCTAATAATGTTGCATGTTTGTTTGCTTTATAATTACATTTCGGTATATAATCCTGTTGATATGTTCATTTAAAATGTTCACATAAATTTTGTCTGTATACAGTAAAATTTAATAAGATAGGCTAGAAAGCATTTTATTGCTTTTGTTTAAATAATTGTTTAAGTATGACATTGTATTGTATGTATTGTATGCTCTCTTGTAAATCTGTAATATGGTGTACAAACAGTTTTCAATTCATCGTCTATCTATTTAATATGTATCGTGATGTGTCAACAATACTAATAAAATTGAATGTTATTAAATTAAAGACATAAACAAATGTGCAATATGCTTAAAATTTTACACAACATAATGTGTTCAACTGCAAATAGTTTCTTATTAAATTTAAAGAGAGTACTGACATCTGTTATCAACTAGATGAACTACATCAGTAACATTCAATGAGTAAAACAACAATGTAACACTGGCACGACCAGGTACTTTACAGAACCGTGACAAAATGAAACCTAATATAACTATACATTGCTACAAATGTTTATACTTACGTAGGTACCATATTCAACGCGTTTGAAGCGATATAACAAGAAGATTTGCAGATCATAATGATGGAACATTGATAAAGAAATACCGGTGAAGTCTTTCTTGAATAAACTGTAGTTCGTCTATTTCACACTAGATGTCAGATTTAATGAAAAAGAAACAACGACAAAAAACGACAAAAACTACTTATATTTACAGTTTACACTGACGAGAAACTTAATTTTTAAACTGGAGTTAATTAATTTTTGATGTCCAGTCTCGAGTTTTGAAAAACTGTGACTATAAAATATTTGATTAAATAAACCACAAATATAGAAATAAATGAGTGTTGTAATTACCTTAACAAGATCCTCGGACCATAATAATCACAACACACACACACACACAAACACTCACAATTAGACAGGCCTGTTGGTGCAGTGGTTAGCAGATATGGTTAATCCGCCCGAGGTCTTGGGTTCGATTCCCACCCAGGACAAATATTTGTGTAATGAAAACGATTATTTGTTCTCTGTCTGGGTGTAATTTAACTAAAATATGTACTCGTATGTATTTAGTAGTGGTTAAATATGTTTATCAACAGTCTGGTTGCCATAGCATAGGTGCTGCCTAACTTGGAATCAGTCAGCCGTGTGTGAGATGTGCGAGGTTATTCAGATTCCTGCTTAAAATTTTGCAGAACATAATGTGTTCAACTGCAAATAGTTATTCGTTGAATATGAATAGAGGACTGACATCTGTTACCGAGTAGATGAACTAAAGTAGAAGTGAAGTAACATTCAATGAATCAATTCAACAACATAACACCTGCACGACCAGGGACTTTACAGAACCGTGACAGGTTGAAACCAAACATAAACATGAAGTGATACAAATGTAAATACTTACGTAGGTACCATAGTCAATGTGTTAGAAATAAGATGTAGCAACAAGATTTTCAGACCATAATGATCGAATATTGATAAAGAGATACCGATTGTCTTTCTTGAATAAACTTTGGTTCCTCAGTCTCGCACTAGATGTCAGGTGACAAAAAATAAAATCACGATGTCAACAATTACTGTTGGATATTATATTCATAGTTTACACTGAAGAAAAATTGAATGTTTAAATAGCTACCTGAATAATTTTTGAGGTCCAGTCCCGAGTTTCGGGTAACTGTGACTTTGAAATATTTGTTTAAATAAACCGCGAATACACAAATAAATGAGTTTTGTAATTAGTTGCGACGTGCAGTTAAAACAGTTGTTACATTTAATAACAGAATATAAAAATGTGATTTTGTTGATTTGTTATGCTTGCCTTCTGATCTTCTGAACCATCATGTTGTAAACTACTATTACTATATACGAGTATGTCGACGATAATTACAACACGTGTTTATTTGTACATTCGTTAAGTATTCATTAAAATGTTTCACAATAACAGTTTCTTAATATTTATCAATATACTTTTCATGTTCTACACTGTGAATGTAGTAATGAAGTAAATGTAGTAACTGTAAAAACAGTAAATTTTGATATTCCGTTTATTAATAGAAGTTTTGACATCTCGTGCCAGGTAGAAGAACTAAATTGAATTCCAGAAGAATATCATTTTAATTGGAATATCAGTTTTCAATATTAAATAGTTTTATTTAGATCAATCTAAAGTGACAGTACCTGTGCTGTCGTGTTTCGTTGGTGAGTGCGAAAGTTCTGCGAAACACAACAGTTTCACAATAACAGTTTCTCGATACTCAAGACTAGAATTAAAATATTAGAAAAGAAAGACACAAGACCTTAATATTTATAAATATACTTTTCATGTTCTACACTGTGAATGTAGTAATGAAGTAAATGTAGTAACTGTAAAAACAGTAAATTTTGATATTCCGTTTATTAATAGAAGTTTTGACATCTCGTGCCAGGTAGAAGAACTAAATTGAATTCCAGAAGAATATCATTTTAATTGGAATATCAGTTTTCAATATTAAATAGTTTTATTTAGATCAATCTAAAGTGACAGTACCTGTGCTGTCATGTTTCGTTGGTGAGTGCGAAAACTTCGACAGTTTCTGTGTTATATTTGTAGTTTGTGTACGAGGTACAATCATAGCAGTGTTACAATGATGGCTGCGAGCTTCTGATTCCTAAAGTAGTTGATCCATCCAGCAATAGATGTCACTATGCAGGCAACTATGACCTACGAAAATATTAGAAGAAGACTGCATGTCTAGGAGTACAACAACAACAACAAGATTTTCGGATCAAAACACTAATGTTGATAAAGTTATACCACTGAAGGTTCTGGGAAGCCCTTCTTAAACAGACCTTAGTTCCGCTGTTTTGCACTAGATGTCAGATTTGATGCCGAAAATCACGATAATAATATTGATAGTGTAGACTATGGTTATACGTTTAACTATGTATACTTGCATAACGTGATTTTTAAGATCCAGTCCCGTGTCTCGTTTAGCTGAGACTGTAAATTAATTTAAGTGAAATACTCGTACGACGAGTAGACGTCCATGTTAAAACATATTCTTACGTCAGCCAAGAAAACATGACAATATACCTAGCAATAATAATACGACAGTACCTGAATTTTACAGTGAATGACACAAACACTAATACACCCCTCTTATTATCCCACCCCCAATTTATTAAATTCTAATCTTGGCAATTGAAATTGGTACTAAATTTTAATTCGCCTCACATTTAATTTAGTTCCTCCACCATGCACTAGATGTCAGATGTTTTATATAAAATCACGATGTCTAAATTTCCTGTTTTACACTTTATATTTAAAGTGTATATCACACAGACAATTGCAGAAAAACAACGCGAAGGCAAAGGTGCTTTCATACTGTTTTGCTGCAATCATAGAAAAACGTTTAAACCCACTTAGGTGCCATGATTAATCCATGTGTTTGATCTACTAGCGAGGTTTTGCAGCCTCAACAAGATTCCCGGATGTCTGCTTATATAATAACCGTTTACGGTGGACTATGTTTTGATAAGTTTGTTTTAGACTTTTACTCACATTTCGACTGTATACGTACATAAAGTACAGCTAAATGTAACTCCTTCAAGAACAATTTCAAAATGCTATGTTGTGTCTCAAGAACTTTCTTTAAATTGTTCATCAGCTGTCAGATATACCAAACAAAACTAATAAAGAAACACAACGACATTATTTTTTGCGTTTAATATGTAGTTTGTGTACGAAGTACTGTCATGGTAGTGTTACAATAACGGCAGCGTGCTTCTGATTCCTAACGTAGTTGGTCGATCACGCAATAGATGTCACTGTTCAGTTTAAATACAGGCTATCATTGTTTACACCTGAACATTTTTATTATATAGACAACTAAGACCTATGAAGATATAAGAAAACTTCTTATAGTTGGCATAATTTTTGGAGGTCCAGCAGTCCATGCTGTGCCTTGATAATATATAAGTCACATGAGAAATGGACACCACCCATGGGTATGTTGTATATCTCGGGTAAAAAGTAGATCGTAGTAGTAAATTCACTGATATCTTCTACGGCTGAAATTTTTTTTATTGATTTAGCAGTTTAAGCATGAAAGCGTAACAATGTATTACAACAACATGTCGTTTTTAAAAATGTGTGCAAAATAAAATAGTTTAATAGATTTTTTTGAAATGCTAATATTGACATCGTAAACCTAGATCTACATACATATACGTTAATAAAATTCAAACAGAGACACAACCAGGGTCTTAAACAGAACCATAACAAATAAATAACCATACGTTGATACAAATATTGTTAGAACAACAAGATTTTCGGATCAAAACACTCCTATTTATCTACGGTCTTGACTGTGTCTTGCCCCCTGGTTTGTTGTTTATTATTATGTAGGTACCACAATTGATGTTGACTATTAAAAACAGTTGATATGATAATGATGATGATGATGAGATATTACAATTCAATGTTCCGATAAAGTGTTGTCGATGAAATATGTTTGAGACTTCACTGTTAATCTGGAGATCATGGCTTCGCTTGTCACCCTGGATAACATTGTCTGATGAACCTATCATTTCTTATCTCTTTAAAGATGAAGTCGTATGTTCAGCTATACAATTAGCAATGTTTGTTAATGTAATTAATTAAGACACTAAACTATATTGTAACGTAATTCTTAACATTGAAAGAGACGAGGAAGTTTATTTTGGCGGGGTACTTTTGTAAGCGTTATTTTCATCGAGGATGGTTCAATATTCAATACTTTGTACCAACTCTTACTTTGACTCCATCAATGCTGTACACTGCTCTGAAAGAATTAGACGAGACATACAAGACTTAAAATTCATATTCAAATTCCTTTAGAAATTCTATGTTCAAAGTACATACGCCTTTACTGTATTACAGTGAACGTTAGTTGTTCAATACTTCACTGTGAGATCGAAAATAAACTTTAGACACGAGAGATTGACACAAAGTTATAGAGGCTCAAACTATTGTGTTTTAATTAGTTTTACCGACATCAATAAAATCACACCCACCTTTGTGTCTAGCATAAAACTTTTTAAATAATAAACAAATATATAAACATACTATTTTAAATTCAATAGTCATCTGATTAAACACCCAATCGTGACATGCCAAGTGATAAATAAAAAGTTGACTACCAAAACAGCTAATAATTACTACAGCAAGCGAACTACTGACAACCTCACACCAAGACTGATGAATAAGATACCATTGGAAACAAGGAATGAAATAAATGTACTCAACTTAAAATGAACAGTCGAAAACATACATTTTACATACCTACATAAACTTTAGCAAACAGTAATCTAACATAAACCTATAAATACATATAATATGATAAATTTATAAATAAACACAATATTTGTATGTAACCTACCTATTACATGACTAACGTATAGCTAAGAAAAAAAATAGATAAGAAAGTACAAAATCAAAAAAAAGTCCTAGTAACCAATCACCTGTAAATACCAAACGAACTCCTAACAGTAGGAAAACAAATAAAACTTTCACTTAACGTAAACAACAATACTCGGTCGAACGCTAGAACGGTTTTCACGCCTACCTACATTTTTTTTTCTATGACGAAATTCCCCCGGATACCACCTACTAGTGGTTATGTCGGACTCGAACCGACCAAAAACCGCACGCCGTCTCAGGTACCAGTAGTCGGGGAATCAGGTGTACCCTAGAAAATTGCAGTTGACCCTTTTTCTGCCCCAAAAGAGAGTGTGCTCCGTAGCACGTACCGCTGCCATCCTGGTTTGCTTCAGCTAGGGTGACGGATGGCCTTACCTGTCACCCCCAGACCTACGCTTACGGAGGACGGAGATCGTTCTGCGTTTTTAGGCATCCGAGCCGTCTGTGATACCGAACCCGTTCCCGAGCCTGGCGGACCGGGAGAGTTCTAAACCTCTCCCGGTGCCGCTCCGACGTCTGCTGCGTCAGCCGATATGAGAGGGTCCCGTGTTTCCTCTCAAACCAATCCTCCATAACGGGTCTTACCACCGCAATGACAGCGTGCCCGACGCCTACCTACCCTGCACCTATTATTTCTTGTAGTGCTACCTGCGAATTGTTATAGTTTGGAATAATTACCTGCTTATGTAGTGCATGTGGATACATTAAACGAAACAGAGCAGAATGAGGAAAGTACACGCGTACCCAAGTTAAACCAAGAGGGGTTTTATGGGTATTTCATGTTTTTATTGTATACTGTTTTTCCTTTTTAAAATAAATAAAAAGAAAAGATTCGGATATTTTCCACACAACGCCATCTAGTCCCAATCTAAGCAGAGCTTGTACTATGGCTACTAGAGTAGTGATAAAAACTCATAATATATGTATATATATATTATGTATTGTCAGATAGGCGAAGAAGTGTAAATTTACTCAGGCTGCAGCAAAACTTTCATTCGTGCTAAACCTTTGAAATTATGTACCTATCATAATGTTTCTAGTACTATTTGTAGAAAAACATAGTCACATACAAAAAGTACGAAATCATTTTTTAGTCTGGACTGTTTTAGACGCACATATCACTCTCAAAGTGTTGTTGAAAATCGGCGCTGTATCGTTACCGGTACAGTGTCATACTGAGCATCATCTATTTTTAATGGACACCGCGACGCAACTGCACAGCAAATGTTCTGTTTCTATTTATTTTATATTATGTGTAAAAATATATGCAGAATTAAGAATTATTTTAATTTATAATGTTATATTGTTTTTAATAGCATTTTGACAATGACTACGTTTAATACTAAACTGAACCCTTTTAATACATATCTTAACTTGTAACGGGAACGTATAAAAGTGTCGTCTCTGTAAAAGTACTCTTCGAAACATAATTTCACGTTCTTGTGAAAAACGATTGTTGGCCATGAAGGCATATATGAAATTACGACTACATCAAGAAATTCTTGAACAGCATAACTCTAGACTAGGTAAGATCCAAGAGCGTCTTGCGAATGAGTCTTTTGAGCAGAGAGCTAATAGACTTGGTCTAATTAATGAGCGTCTAGCAAACGAGTCTGCTAAGCAGAAAGTTCATAGAATTAGTCTCATTAAGGAGCTTTTAGCTAAGGAGTCTGCTGAGCAGAAGGCTCATAGATTAGAAGTGATACGAAACCGTACAGAAACCGAGTCTGCTCAGGAACGTGAGAACCGGCTAGCAGCGCGTCAGACTTCATAAAGACTTCGTTCAATGACTGAGCGTAATTTTATAACCACCATAAACCAGCATACTGAAGCATGGTACTTCAGTATAATAATTTCTTACAGACTGTAAAACAGACTGTAAGAAATTATTATATTCAAAACGACAGATGTCATTAGACACAGTACGTTTTGATTTCCTTCCGGAGGAGCTAACACAAGACTTGGGCAAAATTATCACGTGTTTACGTTGCTCGACTGCCATAAAAAAAGAAAAGTTCCTTCTGAGGCGTACTGGAACAATATGGAAGTCATGTCTTTACCTCCTGAACTGAAGGACTTGACAGACATAGAACAAAGAATTTTGTCAAGAGTTTTTATAAAAAATTGTTAAGCTACAAAATCGATTCAGTCAGAGTTGGTGCCCAAAAATGGACAAATAATTCTATATGTAGCAAATAATTCTGTAAGCAGGTATTGTGTTTCTTATTGATATACGTGAAAATTTACCAAATCACAGGCAGTTTCAAGTCGACATACCAACAAATAGACATCGGGATAGGTGAAAGAAGATAAAAAATTCTCATAAAGTTAAAAGTAAGGAGCCTAACTGAATCAAATTTTTTAGGTTCAGAAAGCTCGGCGAAATCGGTGTACATACATAAAAAAAAATTAACGGCTGAAATGTGAACCACCTTCTTTTTTTTGAAATCGGTTAATAACTTAAAATAATATTTAATTGTACTTAGGTGGTTCGCAGTAAACCCTCGAGTTGGTTGCGATACACGAGCTAACGGACGATGTTGAGTTGATCTCGCCAAGAATGTGTGTAATTTCAGACTTTGGGAGGGACTTTGGAATTTTTGTGGGTACTTAAAGAGCAATAATATAATAGTTTGGTTAACATTTTGATCGAAGTTATTACCATAAAGTTTCAAATGATTTATGAAGACATTGTCGGGGCCGCCACCCTTTAGCACGATCACGACTCTCTTATCTATGAGTCTTTCAAGAACTATTACAAGAGGTTATGTATGTTGTGTCTCAAGAACTTTCTTTAAATTGTTCATCAGCTGTCAGATATACCATACTAAACTAGTAAAGAAACACAGCGACATTATTTTTTGCGTTTAATATATAGTTTGTGTACGAGGTACTGTCATGGTAGTGTTACGATAACGGCTGCGAGCTTCTGATTCCTAACGTAGTTGATCCATCTAGCAATAGATGTCACTGTTCAATTTAAATACAGCCTGTATTGTTGTATCATTGTTTACACATGAACATTTTTATTGTATAGATAACTAAGACCTATGAAGATAACTTACTTGTAGATGAAAGAATTTTTGGTCCAGTCAGGTCCAGTAGTCCATGCTGTGCCTTGAAAATGTACAAATCACATAAGAAACGGACACCGCCCGTGGGTATGTTGTATATCTCGGGCAAAAAGTAGATCGTAGTAGTAAATTCACCGATGTCTTCTACTGCTGAAATTTTTTTTATTGATTTAGCAGTTTAAGCATGAAAGCGTAAGAATATGTTACAACAACATGTCGTTTTTAAAAATGTGATCAAAATAAAGTAGTTTAATAGAATTTTTTGCGATTCTAATATTGACATCGTAAACCTGAATCTACGTACATATACGTTAATAAGATTCAAATAAGATTCAAGAGGGATACAACCAGGGTCTTAAACAGAACCGTAACAAATAAATAACCATACGTTGATACAAATATTGTTAGAACAACAAGATTTTCGGATCAAAACACTCTTATTTATCTACGGTCTTGACTATGTGTCTTGTCCCCTGGTTTGTTGTTTATTATTATGTAGGCACCATAATTAATGTGGGCTACTGAAGGCTGTTGAAATGATGATGAAAAGATATTATAATTCAACTTTCCGATAAAGTGTTTCAATTCAACTGCAGCACCTTTATTTACATAAAAACGAACAATTAAGTAAACTGATTTCAATTTTATTTAAATAATAATTACTTTACATTTAAAAGTCCAATTATTTTAGTGTAATGGTCGCGTTTAAATTTAGATAATCATTCAAAAATAGCGCCATCGAGCGTAATATTAATGATTTAGTATCTTATTCATTAAACTTAAAATGTGACTGTTTATCGCGCTCTGTAATAATATTGGCTTTACTTCATAGATGTCACTGTTCTAAAATATATTTTGTTCAAATATAGGAGTTAACACACAATTTTTTTTTTAATTATATTATGTAAAACTGAGTTTTATATCGCGATGCATGTAATCATAAGAAGTTCTCTGTATTTTTTGTGTTACCTAACTCCTAAACAAGAGGACAATTTCAATTTGTTCGTTTTATTTATTTTGAGTACATCACGCGATTTCTGTCTATTGTGAATCGATTTGAATATCCTTTATGGTTTAGACATCTTACCAGCTCGATGGTTATCCAACGACTAACCCAGCTCCTGATTCAATTATCAAAACGCTGTTTAAACCCCACCACTCTCAATCCTTTCACCGGCAGTTGTCACAAAAGAGTGACGAGGTCGAGTAGTGTTGCCATTTAAGAAAAATAGAACTACCCTAAATAAAATCATTACAGGTCCGACCCGGGAATCGAATCCGAGACCAAGTAGCACAGTCGCATACACTATCACAACAACACCTTACGAACTATTATTTCTTATATATTTGTTGTTGTCTAATACAAAATGGATTCTTTTTGTGCTAAAAGAAAAAGATCGTAAATTACACAAGTTTCGAATGTGAACTTTATGCAGCACTATTACAGTTCAATTTATCGAGACGTTTCTTGAATGAGTGATGTTTAAAATATGATTATAGCTAAATCCATATAAGTGATGCAAATGGAATACACACTAAGACACAGAAGTTTACAGAACTACTCAAAGCCGACAAACTCTTCGAAACACCAGGCTTTCATAGGCGGTGGTAATCACTTGCTATCGGGTGACGTCTGTTCGTTAACTCATTGAAAGATGAAAAAATTTAAAAATTGCACTAATTAACACTTTGTTCTGAGTGAGAATCAAACCCACGACTTCTGGTAACATTCGAGATCACTAACTACTGGACCAAGACGCCTGGTAATTGTACCTCTATCTTCTGTAGCTTACATCCTCGTGAGCATACCATAAACAAATCTGTTCTGCCTCGCAACATCTACAAGAAATATATCGTTGTTTAGCTCGTTCTGAAATCTTCTCAGCCGTTAGCAAATATTATAAGAGGACGTGGGTAGGTAGTAAAGTGACAATATAGAAAGTTGGAGGCGGTCTGTATTCATCCAATATCAATTCTGCTGGTGCCAACGTGACCCCGGAGTAAATAAAAGTAGTTTTAAAAAATAAAGAAAGGCATGAACCCTTTAAATTGTTGCACGGTCCGTAGTATAGGCAGGGGTAGGAATTTGTTGAAACACGATTTTCAAGGTAAGTTGAGTTTTTTCTTCACCGCATCACATGATCCACATCCTTGTTTCTTTAAGGCAATCCGCGTTTTCTCTGTCTGAAATTTTTTTAATTCTCCTACAGCATTCTTCGAATTTTGATACGAATTGAAGTTAAAACTGCATATTGACTGTGGCATGGGCTTGTCAACCACAGAGGCACAGAGAGGACCATAAACAGCTACCCAGTTTCTATCACCTTTATACGTCACATTCAGATCCGTAACCCTTAATAAATGACTCTTCAGATACAGCGAGCCTTTAAGCTAGGACAATGTATTTAAAGAAATTTGTAGGTACCCTCAGCTTTTACCTTTGGTTCACTTAAATCCCCTCATAAAAAATAAGTTAATTTAAATAATGTTTTATATCATTACGTTTGCCCATTGCTCCGCTCGCGTGTATGTCGGCTATTGCGGTGAGAAGTTACCAATATTACTCACCGACAATGTAGCTGTCCATTGGTGAAATGATTTTGCAAGCAAAATTACATAAATAGTTTTTTATGGTCCACTGCTCGGCCTCTCCTTAGAAAGGAGATTTTAGCTCCCGCACAAGGCTGGCAAGGCGGGTTGGTGTAGTTTGTATCAAGTTTTCATTGTCTTTGCAGTGATGTTATTCTGCGTAATTAACTCCTTTAGCCGCCTCTTACGACACCCATCGGGTGAACAGGAGGTGACACTATATACTCTATTCTTAATCCATCACCACACAGATTTTTAAATCGGTTTACTGTTTTGGAAGAGAGAACCTAACATACAAACTCACATACGCGTTTATAATATTAGTTACGATATGTCAAACAAGCTGACGACAAAGTTAATTAGCAGCCAATCTCAGTATGATAATTATTTTGAATATGTTTCAGTTAAGTAGTGTAGTAGGTATATTTTTATTTATAGATTTCTAAAAGTCAGGTACCCACTAAATGCCCAATTTGTGAACCATTAATATTACGTATGACACACCTGTAATGATGTTTGTGTCCGTTTTGAGTTATTGTGTATTAATTGTGCTTTTCAAAGCTTTATCATAATGTTTTAGGTTCCTTAATATTATAAAACAATGACGTTAAACTTTTCTTATAATATTAATTGTGATGTGTGTCTACCCACATTTTCAGAAAAGTAAAATTCTAATTTATTTTGTTTTTCTCAATAACAGAATATATATTTGTTAGCTTATTGTTTCTAAACAAATCAATTAATGTTTGCCCAAGGTTTTAAATTATTAATTGTATTTCATTGTAGGAGCAGTTTTAAATTGTGACATTTTGTTTTACAACCTTTCGTAACCGTGCAGTAAATAATTCTATCATATCTATCAACAGCCTCTTGCAGTCCACTGCTGGACATATACCTCTCCTTAGCCAGGAGGTGTCGGCCTACTATACCACGCTGGCCACACAGGTTGAAACAGGATTTAAGTTTTCCTTCTCTTTGTAGTGATATTTTCCTGAATAGTTTGCTCGCTTAATCGCCTCTTATGCACCCACGGGATGAATAGGGGTGGCAATACTATGTATTCTTAATCCGTCACCACACGGACTACACATACAGTATATAATTGCGCCCAGTTTATTTGTGTACAATTTACGTATTTTGTGTATTAACTGAGATATTCAAAATTAGCTTAAAGATATTAACTTCAAACTACCTACATTGATATATTTTGTAAAGAACTATTTTCATATCATAATGTTCAGGTTTCTATGTAGTTTTGATATGAAAATAGTTCTTAAATTATGAAATTCTAAGATGAGAAACAAAAGACAACCAAAGTTGTTTAGACAAGTTGATTATAGACAGAAGACTATTTGCAGCAAGCTGTGGCTGCTACTTCATACGCATGAAGTTAAGATATTCAAGTATTTTGTTTTACTTTTTGGACTGCCATAAATATTTTAAGACTATATTCAGCCAAATCGATCCAGCCATTGCCAAATTTTAGTGAGACTAACTAACAACAATTTATTAAACATTAACTGCCTCGCTGACGCCACGGGACAACTTATCCACGTCGCACCAAGGCTTCCTGGACCGGGACAGATGGTACCAACCCTGATGTTGTTTTCTCCTGAATCGCAACGCGGACATAGGCCTGGCGATCTTTATACCATCCGTAGCTGAAAATATATTCCTCAGCTTTTCGGCAAAGGTATTCATTCGCTGTCTTTGAACCTTGAGCCCCAGGGAACTCTAGAACTCGAGCTCCCGGTTGGGCGAGGTGCAACTTGACTCCTACAGTCCCGAATTGATTGATGAGATTATCCCGGGTCTTTTTGAATACGGCTGCATAGGATAAATCGCCGTTTGCCGCCTCTGGTGATACAGTGATCATCACAGCTGCAGTCTTTGGCGTCTGTAGTTTACGTGGCTTCTTCTGGGTGGCCACTACCACCGATGGCGACTGCGGGGTAGAGGCTACTTTTTGGGTAGCCTTCTAACCTCGTTTTTGGGGCTTCTTGACCGACCCGACTACCTGCCACCCATCGTTTGAGGGAGCAGAAGTAGAGGGGCCAGATATAGGTGTCGAAGTGGGAGGCAGACGGAATTCAGCCCTCGTCTTTGCCGTAATCTTTCGGCTAGTCTTAGATACAACCGTCTTTGCCACAGCCGCATTCGCCGCCACTTTTGCTGCTCTAGCTGTCTTCGCAGCAGCCACAGGAGTAGGTGTAAGTATTACCGCCGCATACGATACACGCCCACCCGTAACGGGAAGCGAAGCCGACGGCGACGTCTTCGATCGGTTGATCTTCGCCCCATCCGCTGCGGCCAAACCACTGGGGCTGGAGGTAGCCGCGCCTCAAGGCTCGCTAGAAATCCGTCCAACAGATGCCCCATTACGTCAAGTATTTGACGCAGATAAGCATCAAAGACGTCTTCAAAACCGTGATAGGGGGCAGACTCTGAAACTCGGCCCTGTCGTTCAGGGTCTTCTGTCTGCGCCTGAAAGTGAGCAAATTGAGTACTCACCTCAGCCACCTGCTCCGTCAGGCGATCGTTAGCCGCCTGCAGGCGAGCTACGTCTCCAATGAGGGTAGTAACTACCCCTGCAATGGCGGAGAAGGAGTCCTTACGGGCCCTAATAAATGGACCCTTAAGTTTAGTAGACTTCGTGGCCTCCTTGTTTATGATGGCCACAGCTACAGCTACAGATTCGCCCTCTACTTTGACGCGCCTGTAGGCGGCCGCCTTAGAGAACAAGAACACGGAGCCTGAAGGAACCGAAACTGGAGTGCGTGACCTCGCTCTGCGGCTACTAGCCACTTCGGGAGGCAGCCACTCTTGAGAAGTTTCTCCTTCTTCTTCTGTGGAGCATCCGTGTTTCCGGTTATCGCGAATTTCCACCTCCATTCCAGCGCCTCAGTTGTTGCACTAGAGTCACCTCTCTCCGTCGCTAAAGCGGATTTCGAACGCAACCTATCCGATCTTCTTCGACTCCCTGAAGTAAGATTAGCTTCTGAGAGCGGGATAGGCGTCACACGTTACTTCTCACTAGTCAAGAAGTCGTCCGTCTTCCTAGGTTTTCTCTTCTGATTCTTCTCCTTCTTTTCTTCATCTTTTGTATTAGAAATTTTTGTTATCATATCCATAATTATTCCCACGTGTGGGGAGAACTAGAGGTCGACTCGGGTAGAGATCCCCCAATACCCGGGCAACCGTAAATTTGTGCCCAACCGAGGGGCCCGCAGATGCCTCGGCTGGGAGTGCGCTTGCGACTGAACTACCCATCAGCCATGTATCCCCTGGTCACGCAGCACCGGAACACAGGATCCAGGATAATTTATTATAGAGGTTTTCTTCCTCGTAGTCCGGGCGACTAAGCCCCCGGTCGGAGTCGCGAGACGTAATTACGACACTCTTTTCGGCAGGCACTTTTTCGGTGGCAGGGAGACAAGCTCTAATGACTGCTCGGTGGCAGTGTGAGTAAACACCGAGCCCGTCACACCTTTTCCACAGCTGATAGCGGAAGCACTCCAACCCTAGAAAGGTCCCATCTTTGTGATTTTTTGTTTTTAAACGAGGTTTTCCTCCTCATTGCTCTGAAGAACGAAGAGCTAACAGAAGATCCGACAGACACGCTCGCTCTGTTGAACCAAACCTCAAGCGAATGGCCTCCTCTAAAGTGCTAGAAAATTTGCCGCTGGCAGTGATGAACAGCGTCATCGCTAACGTTACCAGGTTGCACCATGTGGAGGTTTCTAGCTAAGCACCCCTCTTTTTTTTTTTTTTTTAACGTGTGGAAACCCCCTCGGGCCGTCATCCCACCGGGGTTTACGGCAGGGTGGTGTGTCGGAATCGGACCGACTAAAACCACACGGTGTGCCACTCTGCGCCTGAGATAGGAGGGATCCGGGAACCGCTGCTATTACGACATCCAGATCCCTCCTAGCGCCTGCCCGCTACCTCGGGCACCATCTGCGGATAAACTCTTTGAAGGAAATGTACTTTTAGACTCATTAAGTAACCTAAAGCTTGGAATGCTTTTAACATTCTTTTGACAATTTGTTTGTAGTTAGGGTCTCTGTTATTGCTTAATTTTTTTTCTATAACCTTGTTAAAGGCAATCCACCCTTCTCTTTGAGGATCCGTCATGGTTGCAATGGACTGTGGATCAGCCATAAGTCTTCGAACATCTGGTGCAACGATAACACCTTCCTTCAACTTTGCCTCCGATAGACCTGGAAACTTTGATACTAAGTATTTGAAGCAATTTCCATCTCTTGGAAGTGACTTTACAAATTGCTTCATCAATCTCAGCTTTATGTGAAGCCGTGATAGAAGAACTTTATGACGAGATACCAAAGTTTCACGCAGGACGTTCTTTTCGCCAACCTTAAGCTCCCTTACTGGCCAACACTTTTTGGTCCAATGATTTGCTCTGTCTATGGGTTAGTAGATAGATACAAAAACCAAGGAAATTTGGTAAGCCCAGATTGTTGTCCAAGCAACATGCCCAATATTTTGAAATCACCGCACACTTGCCAGCCGTGGTCTTTATATTTTAATTTGCAAAGAACCAATTCCAAGTTCTTGTAGATTTCCTTAAGATGTACAGAATGACCGACAGGAATAAAAGCATAGAAACTGTCATTGTGCAGCAAAATTGCTTTAAGGCTTCTTTTTGAAGAATCTTTGAAAATACGCCAACGTGCTGGGTCGTATAAGATCTTAAATATTTCCATCAAACCTTCAATATGTTTTTGTTGTTTCATGTTTGTTTGTTAATTTAGTTCACTCATGATGTTCTTTATTTAGAAACTAATGATAGATATTATCTGTATTGATTTTTAAAGAAATCAAAATAAAATTGTAACTATTTATTTACGACTTCAAACTAGCCCAAAGAGCCCTTCTCTATAATAAAACTTTGCATTTTGCTAGATAACCTGACGTTCTGATATTTTTTGAGTATTTTTTTTTGTATTCAGAATACTTTAATATATATAAATCAGTTGAAAACATCCAGACAACTTTTTTGTTGCAGACCTGTGTAATTAGTATTGACTATAGTAGTAATTACCTGTTGTAATAATACTTGTTAAATTCTAATCGGGTGGAGAGAGTCTTCTGTGGACACGTAAAAAGTTCAGACGTGCCGTATATATATATATAAAAATGGTAAATCTATCCGTGTGTGGGATTTGTCTGAGGGAGGACGTTGGTCATGAACTGCAGCCGATCGGTGACACTCTTCTGCAGGTGGTTTATGAATATTTAACTGCAACACCGGTAAGTGATCTTATATTTGAACAAACACCGTCATCTCTTACTCTTTTTTTTTAATTTATGTATAATTCTTTTAGATTTTTCTTTGAGGGTCCCTAGACTTAGAGGTAAGTGACCCTGTTTTCTAAGTCGGAAGTCGTGGGTTAGATTCACAATCGTGTGTGTGATGAGCATTATTTCATTTTTGGTGAAAATTGCTTAACTGAATTTTTGAATTTTTGTTTATTTTTTTAATAATATGTAAGAAACAAATAATTATGATTATTATTCTCTTTATTACTATTGGTTTAAATATAATAGAAAGAACAAATACATATTTCAAAATTTCAAGTACAGAGAACAAGAAATCGGTAATTAGGAAGACAAGAACCACCTCTCTTTACATTATTATTAGGATCAGACAGCCGTGGTTCAGAACTGTGAAGATATTATGTCTATACCACGTTAACTTGTTGCTCGTGCCCATTCCTTAAATCGTTCCCTTTGAGATGTCTTGTCTACCCTCACTCCCGTTCACGCTCTCTGACATTTTCGTACATCTCTCCAATAATTTGGCATGTACTTCAAGATTTATTTGATCAGTAGGTCCTAAGGTTTCTTGATCCGATCGAAGTATATTATCTTTCGTAGATAATCGCCTTAACTTTACAATCGTTTCTTAAAGTCATTGTAACATATTTAAGGCAACTTCTCGAACGTTTGGGAGGTTACAGCTATAGATACCCATAAGTATTGAAATAATATTAATAAGCTTTATGGTGCGTTACACAGGGGCATACTGAAGCAAATGTGATGGTCAACAAAATTGCAGGTTATAAAACTATTTTTGTTTAACAGCTCGGGACTAGAGCAGATGGAGTCTGTGACATCTGCCGTCAAGAACTTCACCAGTGCTTAGAACTCTGGCAGGACTGCAAATGGAATGAAGCCATCTACACTTTAATATTTAACGATTATGTGGTGAGTGTAAGATTGTAAAACTACTAATTTTTCATCATCATCATCATCATCAACAGCCTTTACTCTCCTTTCCTCAACAAGGAGGTTTTGGCCTACTATATCACGCTGGCCAGACGGGTTGGAAAAGGGTTTGTTCTAAGTTTTTCTTCTCTTTGTAATGATGTTGTCTTGCATACTTTCTTTCCTTAGTTGCCTTTTACGACACCCACGGGATGAATAGGGGTGGTAACACTATGTATTCTTAATCTGTCACCACACGGACGACTAATTATTATTCTACTAAAATTCAAGCAAACCCACTATAATTTTCTAAGAATACTGTCATTTGTCGGTGTCGTATGTTGCCATATGTACACATTCAACTGAATCATCGACAACAAGTTCTTAATTGTTTTTTATTGTAATCTGGTAGAAGGTGGGGTGACTGTAACAGTTGTAAACTATCCTAATGTAAATCTAAACAGAGTAGCTGAAGGTAAAACTTTCCGTATTTCTAAATTCACTTCCTCGTTATACTAAAGAGTTATGGTTAAATAGCCGCCTGAAATCAAGATTTTTTCCTATAATCTAAGGATGAGGTTGTCTTGTATCATTATTGAGTTTGCGTGAACATTTCATGATGAAAACTTCACGGTGGCCTTAGCGGGGACAGCATATGACTCAAAACCTCCATTACTCACTCAAACTTTCAAAATACCTATGTAACAACGTGGTGAAATAATTAAAACCATTTATAATTGTTCAACAGGCCCAAATATTCGACGAAAACAATAATCTCGTTAAGATGCCGCTGTGTCGAGTATGCTCGCAAGAAGATGGACTAATGGAGGCCATTGTGGACAGGAGTCAACAATTAATATACCATTATTTAACTTTACAGCCGGTAAATAACTTATTTAAACACGTGTCATCTTTTTACCCTTACAGCAAATGTATTTATTGTTGGTACAAAATGTTGACTTCCATGCAGCTCTATCATTTTTTATCTTTCTACTTACTCTCTTTGTACCTTTTTCAGGCACATCATACCTCTCTTCTCCGTAACCATCGTCTCTCCTCATCCCATGTCCATACCGCAGTAAACTGTTGACGTTGACCCTTCCTTGAATATTTTTCTTTAAGATGTCTTGTTTATACCCACCCCTTACTTGCTCTCTCAGTTTTAATACAATCGATTCAACATTTTGCCGTGTATTTGTAAGAAATCTGATATTAAGACCATTCAAAGTTTTAAAAGTATTACTTCTACAATTTTATCCTCTATTAAAAAAATCTCTCTCTCTCTCTCTCTGCACTACAGGTCTGCTGTAATTTAATTTTTTGTTTATTGGTTGGATAGTTCCACATCGATCACAATATTGTGTGTCACTAAAAATCAACAGTATCACAGGTACAAAGCTCATTTTTAATTAACAGTTCGAAACCTTTGACGTCAGACCTGACAAAGTTTGTGGCTGCTGTAATGAGAGACTCTGGGCCTGCTACAAAATCTGGGTTCTCTGCCTCCGGCGTGAAATAATTTACAGTAGTGTGGTGAGTGTAAGATTAGTAAACCATAATGAATACACATTTGTGTGACGTGACACATTGTGTTACTATTGAGTAAACAGCTTTAAATGAAGTCCGGATATTCTAAATATATCTTTCTAAAAACAGATATTTATTGAATCTGTTCACAAAAACAAAAACTGTCAAAGATACACTATAAACGTACAACCACTTTAAGGTCCCTTGTTTTTCTTGCTGTTAATTGATAAATTGAACATAAAATAGTCACATACTGATTCGGTACAGTCAACCAAATGATTGACACAAGTTTGAGACGTATTTTATTTGTTTCCAGCCAGCCCAATTACGAGGGGTCGGAAGTTAGCAGGTTTTTGGTGGCGTACACAAGAGAATTGAGGACTCTAAAGGCATAGCAATATCTTCGAACGTATCGCCACCGAACCAAGCAAAGCAAGCAAACAACAAGAGGTCTACAATCACATCTAGGGAGGTGCAAACCTCCGTAATGCCTGTACCTGACAACCATACCTGTAATGCATTACATACTGTTAAATAGGACTGCAAATAACATTGAAAACTAAATGTTTGTTATCATAATTAATGAACTTTTATTTAGGATGCCATACTTTTTTAATCAGAAGTGTGTGTCCACAGACATTAAAAATATAGGGACCAGATGCATCGGGAGCGCACACTCTAGTGAGGTTGCACTGCGATGGATTATGATTATATTTTTAGCATACAACACAACACAACAACAACAAGATACCTACTTAAAACTTACTTAAGACAAAATCTATTTTGTCTTAAGTAAGCTTTTTGTTAATAATGACTGCCAAGTTAAAATCTGTGTCAATTTTTACGATATCAATTATTCCCCTTTCATAGTTCATTTTTCTCGTTTATATAATGATACTGTACCTAAATGTGTTTTGAATTTTTTGTAAAGTTACCGTATTTAGCAATCGCGACAGCATCCAAATTATCTTCATATAATTTGATTGTTACACTTAACAAGTTTTTAATAAAAAGTATATCTGTCACTGCCTCTGACGTAGTAACATATTCTGCAAAAGTTTAACATTTGGTATTCTATATTCAGTTTATGTTTCTTCAAAAAAATTAAGTTTCCAAACAATCTAATTATAAAACTTGACGTAGATTTACCATCAACATTGTCTTCTGCATAGTCAGAATCTACCATACAATCTAATACTTCTGTGTCTACGTTATCATAGTACGTTACTGTATTTATTATTATCATTCAGTCATTGTATTATTATCATTACTGTAATCAATATCTATACCAATATAGCTTTTAACTTTTCTCAAATCTTTCATTGCAAACCTTTTCATTAGTTTTTAATTCGATTTCATTTTTATCTTTACAACAATTTTGAAGGTCATCAACAAATACTAGTACATATATTGGATCTTTGTTTGCCTTGTTGACACATAAACAGTAATCATAGTTACTTATGAAGAAAAATTAACTTTTAATTTATCGAAACAATCATACCGTACTCTAGGACTTTCTTTGAGACTATAGAGTGCCTTTTGCAATTTGTAAACCTTTCGGTTGACTTATATAAACTTCAGATTTTACATACCATTAACAATTTAAAAAGGTTGTCTCGAGATCCATTTGTTCGATGAATAAATTATTTTTACAACTGTATGACAATAAAATTTTCATTGTTTACATTTTGCCTACAGGTCAATAAACATTTTCATTGAATTCCTTTTGCTGAAAACCTCTTACAACTAATCTTGCTTTAAAGATATTATTCCTTTTTTTTCTAAAAATCCACTTAACATCTATAACCTTTTCATCATGTGGCCTTTCAACAATTTGTCAAGTATTCTTTTTATTTAGGCTAGTTATTTCTGAGTCCATTGCTATTTGCCATTGTTTGCAATTATGAGAGTTCATCGCTTCCTCACAAGTGTTTGGCATATTTACATCAGTGTAGTTTACATATAAAAAAGATGTAAAACTGATGATGTCAAATTAGTCTCACCTAAATCTTTATCAATAAGTTTTGTCACTTTAGCAAATAGTTTTTAATATGTCATCAAATAAGTTTGAACTAAGTCAATTTCTACATCATTATCATTTTGGTTTGATCATAAAGCTCTTCTAGACATATTAATTGAGTATTTTCTTTGACTACCTGTACATGCCTAGCATGAATTATTTTGTTATTAATTAAAACTCTATAGCTGTTTTCATTATAACCCACCAAAACACCTAGTCGAGCTTTATCTTCCCACTTACTTTTTCTCAAAACTTTAGGATCCCTGACCAAAATTCTACTTCTATAAATTTTTAAGTGCTATACATTTGGTTTGAATCTAAAAAATATCTCATTAGGGGTTTTGTTTTCTACTATATTCGCAATAGTTCTGTTCTTTATATATGCTGCTGTTTTTGTTACTTCTGACTAATACCTTCTATGAATTTTAGCTTTCCTCATTAACACTTACATATAGCCATAACTATATTATATTTTTCTGCTACCCCATTCACCTGTCATCAATAAACGTCAAAAAATATTTTGCCCCACCATAGCCAGTTATGTTATATGGACCATTCAAATCAGTGTGAATCAATTTTAAAATTTCAGTAGTTTCCATTCTATTATTTTCAAAAGGTATATTAGCCATTTTACTTTTAATACAGTTTGAACATTTCATTTCTGTGCTTTCCATCTTGTCTTTCGTTTTTGTACTGGACGGCGAACTACGAGAAACCTTCTTCGTTTAATGACGTGTTTGGAGCCTGCGGGGGATGCTGGGCTACAGGTGGACGTGACTTACTTTAATTTCCAGAAAGCTTTTGACGTGGTTGATAATGATATCCTTTTAACACGTTTGGCGGCAGTGGGCTGCACACCACATATGTTGGCGTTCTTCGTAAGCTATTTACGCCCGTGGGTATGTCAGTATGTAGATTGTTGGGGATACCTCTCCGAACCATACCTTACGAGATGTGATGATAGTTAAGGAAGTAATTTGGGGCTTCTGTTATTTGTTTGAATGATTAATAGTTAGCTTGAATCAGTTACTAACGCCATTACTTTCTGCAGAGGACTTAAAATTGGTTACAACAATTTCGTAAAATGTAGGTCATAATATGCTGCAAGACGACATAGAGTGAGTCTTGTAAAAAAACTTTATTTTAATATATCTACATAAACAGCCCAGACATCCTGTGAAAGATTAAACTGTGCGCAACGAGAGAGTACACATTGCGATGTCGGCGTCCATGCCTATCGGAGGTAACGCGCGCTCGCAACAACTTGATGCAGCACATCCAGCCCACGCAAACACTTCATGTGGTTGCGAAACGAGTGGATTTATTTTCGTGTTCCCTCAATGAATCCTCAAAGTCTACTTTATTACGTTTTAAGTAATAATTCTGGATAGAAACATTATGATTAGTTAAATGGATTTCTTTGAAATCTTTTTTTTTTATATTGTATAAGTTACGTTGTGTTGTATGGGCATATTTAATTTTGGTTCTAGTTTCTTTTTTTTGTACTGTTTTTTGTATTCTCAAGAGTGTGTTGTGTTGATTATCTGGTGTTACTACTATTGTATTGAATCTGTAATTTCTTTTTGAATTATAATAAGCGTTTAATAAATAATTATCACTTGTCGATAGATATATATCGATAAAGGTATGTAAAACCTGTACTTTTTTTAAAAAAAATAACTACGTTAAAAAAACCGACTTTTAAACTAAAAAGTAAAAAATAATAAAGCTTTGATATTAATTATATACTACCTTTTATTTATATGTGCTATTTACCTATAGGTTGGAAGTCGGTGCCAAGCCTTAAGACACGCGCGGGCAGACATCGTTGACGGACATCTTGAATTCATAAAAATTTAAATGCATTTTAGCTCCATTGATAATTTTAGATTTAAAAGTTAAGCTACAAAATCGATTCTGTCAGAGTTGGTGCTGTGGACAAATAATTCTGTATGTGCAAGACGCCGTTGAAGTGGCGGAGCAATTACCGTTACTTAAAGGTAAAACTCAAGCAGGTATTGTGTTTCTTATTGATATACGTGAAAATTAACCAAGTTACAGGCAGTTTCAAGTCGACATACCAACAAATAGACGTCGGAAAAGGTGAACGCAGATAAAAAAATCTTCATAAAATAAAAACTAATGGACCTACCTCAATTAAATTTTTATTGGACCAATCCGAAACTATTCTGCATCAAACAAAAAACGAATTACATAAATCGGTTCAGAAATCTCGGCGAAATCTATTTACATACATAACAAAAAAAATACCGGCTAAATTGAGAACCTCCTCCTTTTTTTTTGAAGTCGGTTAATAACTTAAAATAATATTTAACTGTAATTAGGTGGTTCACAGTAAACCCTTGAGTTGATTGCGGTACACGAGCTAGTGAACGATGTTGAGTTGATCTCGCCAAGAATATGTTTAATTTTCAGGCACTTTGAGATTTTGGGAGGGTAATTTATGTGAATACTTAGAAGCACGATCTCGACTCTCTTATCTATGAGTCAAGTAGAGTACAACATGTTATGTATGTTGTGTCTCAAGAACTTTCTTCAAATGGTTCATCAGCTGTCAGACATATCGAACAAAACTAATAAAGAAACACAACGACATTATTTTTTGTGTTTAATATATAGTTTGTGTACGAGGTACAGTCATGGTAGTGTTACAATAACGGCAGCGTGCTTCTAATTTCTAAAGTAGTTGATCCATCCAGCAATAGATGTCACTGTTCAGTTTAAATACAGGTTATCATTACACACAAATACACATGAACATTTTTATTGAATAGACAAGACCTATGAAGACATAAATGATTGTTTAGTGTTAGTACATGTAATTTTTTGAGGTCCAGCAGTCCATGCTGTGACTTGAAAATATACGAATCACAAAAGGAACAGACACCATCCGTGGGTATGTTGTATATCTAGGGCAGAAAGTAGATCGTAGTAGTAAATTCGCTGATATCTTCTATTGCTGAAAAAAAATTTGAATTGGTTTAGCTGTTTGTTCATGAAAGCGTAACAATGTATTACAACAACATGTTGTTTTTAAAAACAAACGAAAATATTATTTGTAAACTAAAATGAAAAAAATATTTTTGTATTTTATTGTTTTGCTGTTCTATCTGTCTTAGAAGGTCTGTGATTCCAAAAATAATTTTAAAACAATTTTATTATTATCAAAATGATTTAAAAATGTATACAAGATAAAATAGTTTAACTGCAATAAGTTATATCGTAATAGAAACTTCTGGAATTCTTAACCTGGGTGACATCGTGAACCTGAATCTATGTTAATAACATTCAAACAGAGACACAGCTGAAGACTTAAACGGAACCGAAACAAATAAATAACCATACGTTGATACAAATATTGTTAGAACAACAAGATTTTCGGATCAAAACACTCTAATGTTGATAAAGTTATACCACTTAAGGTTAAGTCCTTCTTAAGCACACCTCAGTTCCGCTGTCTTGCACTAGATGATGTGACTAATATTTACCACTCGACGTATTTAAAGTCTAGACTATGAAGACATATTTATGTATACAAATATATATATGTATGGTAATATGTCAAAGTGGTTGAACAGATTGTGAGGTTCTGCAACCTTAACAAGATCCTTGGACCATAATAATCACAACAATACTCATTCAATACACACACACAATAAGACAGGCCTGTTGGTCTAGTGGTTAGTGGCACTGGGTGCTCAACCAGAGGTCGTGGGTTCGATTCCCACCCAGGACAAATATTTGTGTAATGAGCATTCTGTGTCTGGGTGTAATTTATCTAAAATATGTAGGTATTTAGAAGTATTATAGTTAAATATATTTGTGAACAGTCCCGTTCTCATAGCATAGTTGCTGCCTAACTTGGAATCAGTCAGCCGTGTGTGAGATGTGTGAGGTTATTGAGATTCCTGTTTAAAATTTTGCAGAACATAAAGTGTTTAACTGCAAATAGTTATTTGTTGAATATGAACTGACATCTGTTACCAAGTGGATAAACTACATGTGTAACATTCAATGAAGCAGATCAACAACGTAGCACAGGCACGACCAGGGACTTTTCAGAACCGTGACAAGATGAAACCAAACATAACTATAAAGTGATACAAATGTAAATACTTACGTAGGTACCATAGTCAATGTGTTAGAAGCAATATAATAACAAGATTTGCCGACTATAATCATCGAATGTTGATAAAGAGATGCCGATTGTCGTTCTTAAATAAACTATAGTTCCTCTATTGCACACTAGATGTCAGGTGTCACTAAAAAAAAAACAATTTCAAAAATTATTGTGCGGTAATACATTTATAGTTTGCACTGAAGAAAAATTGAATTTTTAAACTGGAGTTTCTTAAGTTTTGGGGTCTGGTCCCGAGTTGTAAACACATTACTACTTTTGCTTTTATATTTTTATTTTGTCTGCTGGAAGGAGAAACCAAAGTTTTATACTATACTATATGTTTTATTTTAACCAACGTTTGAGTGTGGGTAATATGTCAATGTGTTTGAACTGATTGTGAGGATCTGCAACTTTAACGAAATCCTCGGACCATAATAATTACAACACACACACACACACACGTAAACACTCACAATAAGGCAGGCCTGTTGTTCTAGTGCTTAATGGCCCTGGTTCGCTAGAGGTCGTGAGTTCGATTCCCACCCAAGACAAATATTTGTGTAATGAGCATGATTATTTGTCTTGTGTCGGGTTGTAATTTATCTACAATGTGTATGTTTTAGAAATGGTCAAATATGTCTATCAACAGCCTGATTCTCATAGCATAGTTGCTGCCTAACTTGGAATCGCACAGACGTGTGTGAGATGTGTGACGTTATTATTTAATTGGAATTAGTTATTAATGTTCGAAATTGAGATTCCTGCTGAAATCTAATTCTCCTCGAATTTAATTTAGTACCTCCGACTTGCACTAGATGTCAGATGTTGTATTTAAAATCACGCTATCATAATTTACTGCTTTACACTTTATATTTAAAGACAATTCACACAGACAATTGCAGAAAAACAGCACGAGAGCAACGGTGCTTTCATCATCATAATAAATAAATGATACACAATATCTGGTTGCTCTTATTTTTCAATAAAACTACACTACATAAACATCTACTTACATACATATTCATTTTACTTGGAGTGCATAGTGTAGGCTGCATCCTACAGAGACAAAATAAATAATTTAGCGGTCTGGACCTTCTCAATTTTTTTTTTTCTATTTTTCCCTTTATACCTACACCATGAGACACTACATACGATTTTTTAAAATAAAAAAATCAGGCATTTAAGGGTTAAAATGTGCAGTTTAGTATTTAACGTAGTCATAGTCAAAAAGCTACTGAAAGCAATACAGTATTATAAATTAAAATTATAATAATTCTTAATTCTCCATATTTGTTTACACATAATATAAAGTAAATAGAAACAGAACATTTGCTGTGCAGTTGCGTCGCGGTGTCCATTAAAAATAGATGATACTCAGCAGCACTGTACCGCTAACGATACAGCGTTGATTTTTAGCAACACTTTGAGAGTGATATGTGCGTTTAAAACAGTCCAGACTAAAAAATAATTCATTTTTTTTGTATGTTACTATATTTTTTTACAAATAGTACCAGAAACATTATGATAGGTACATAATTTACAAACAAACTTATCCAAAGATAGTCCACCGTAAAAGGTTATCATATGAGCAGATATCTGAGAATCTTGTTGAGCCTGCAGAACCTCGTTAGTAGATCAAACACATGAATTGATCATGGCACCTAAGTGGGTTGAAACGTTTTTCTATTATTGCAGCAAAACAGCTGGAGGGCACCGTTGCTCTCGTGCTGTTTTTCTGCAATTGTCTGTGTGAATTGTCTTTTAATATAAAGTGTAAAGCAGTAAATTTTGATATCGTGATTTTAAATACAACATCTGACATCTAGCGCAAGTCAGAGGTACTAAATTAAATTCGAGGAGAATTAGATTTCAGCAGGAATCTCAATTTCGAACATTAATAACTAATTCCAATTAAATAATAACGTCACACATGTCACACACGGCTGTCTGATTCCAAGTTAGGCAGCAACTATGCTATGAGAACCAGACTGTTCATAAACATATTTAACCATTTCTAAATACATACATAGTTTAGATGAATTACACCCAGACACAACAAAAAAACATGCTCATTACATAAATATTTATCCTGGGTGGGAATCGAACCCACGCCCTCTGGAGGAGGAGCCAGGGCCACTAACCACTAGATTAACAGGCCTGTCTTATTGCGAGTATTTATGTGTGTGTGTGTGTTGTAATTATTATAGTCCGAGGATATCGTTAAAGTTGCAGAATCTCACAATCAGTTCAAACACATTGACATATTACCCGCACTCAAACTTTGGTTAAAATAAAACATATAGTATAGTATAAAACTTTGGTTTCTCCTTCCAGTAGACAAAATAAAAATATAAAAGCAAAAGTAGTAACGTGTTTACAACATGATGGTTCAGTAGATCAGAAGGCAAGCATAACAAATCAACAGAATCACATTTTTGTATTCTGCTATTAAATGTATCAACTGTTATAACTGCATGTCGAAACTAATTACAACATCCATTTATTTGTGTATTTGCGGTTTATTTCAACAAGTATTTTATAGTCACAGTTTTTAAAACTCGGGTCTGGAACTCAAAAATTAAGAAACACCTGTTTAAAAATTAAGTTTTTTCGTCAGTGTAAACTATGAATATAATATCCCACTGTAATTTTTATCAACGTTGTTTTTTTTTCATAAATCTGACATCTAGTGCGAAATAGAGGAACAACAGTTTATTAGACTCAATCGGAATCTTTTTATCAATGTTCCATCATTATGATCTGTAAATCTTCTTGTTATATCGCTTCTAATACATTGAATATGGTACCTACGTAAGTATTAACATTTGTATCAATTTAGAGTTATGTTAGGTTTCATTTTGTGACGGTTCTGTAAAGTACCTGGTCGTACCAGTGTTACGTTGTTGTTTTACTTCATTAAATGTTCCTGATGTAGTTTTAGTACTCGATAACAGATGTCAGTGCTCTCTTCATTTTCAAAAAGTAACTAGTTGCAGTTTGCAGTCATAGTGCGGATCACCATACTGCGTTGTCTGCATTTGCAATAAGTATGTTGATCACAACTCTTGGATTCTATTCATGCTTTCATAAGGCAGAGTAGAGGCACTTTGGCAGGCTCTTAATATAGAAAAAAAAATATAGAAATAATATTTATACGGATCAAATATTCAGAATAAGACACAAACCTTGTGCAATAAAACTTTTTAAGAGATATTTTAGTTCCGTTACAGTGCAGCTTCTCAAAGAGGGCGCTGAACACTATATTATAGGTTAAGTGTATGCGCATCGTGCAGTGTTGAAACACCCACATCGTCTCTAAGACAAGTGGTTTATCTTTCGCGTAACAGATGTCACTATTGGAATTAAATATGCGATATCAATATTTACCTTAGTACAAGTTATTTATTTACGCTTATCGATCTATATTGGCGGCTATAAGGCGCGGTGTTGGACTAATAGTCTTGTAATCAAGACATTATAGCCAGTGCAAGTGTGCTTCTAATTCAAATTAAATTCAAATGTTTTGCATTCCGTAATAAAATAAAAATAAATAAATATTTTGGACATTGAGCACACAAGTAGTTCAAAGTAGTAACTTTTCGATCTAGTTTCAAACTAAGCAGAGTTTGTTCAGTGATAACTAGAGTGATAGAATGCTTATAGATCTTTTATTTTGTAAACACACATGTCATATAGAAAACACTCGAATTCTGAAACAAATATTTGCAGATCATTGAAACATTTGGTCCGACCTGGGAATCGAATCCTACGGTACATTATCTTTCTCTTTAACGGTTTAGACAGCGTACGCCAAGGTAACTCTCAGTGACCAGTTTTTTTTTCGATTTAATTGACATGTATCGTTATATTATGACCAAAATTACATAAAATCATTACAAATTGTAACCTATATGTTATTCCGATTTATAACCTATATTACTGAAAAGTTTCATCGAAATCCGTCCAGTAGTTTTTCGTGAGAGTAACAAACATCCTCACAAACGTTCGCAATTATAATATTAGTAGGATTTTATTAAATCAAACTCACTTGTACATTTACTCCACTATTTACTTTTAAGATTAATTAATCTGATCGGTTCCAACGTATGGCGAGTTCAAAGGTTACGTTCAAAGATGGTAGGTATGCTTATAAAGAGATAACAATTAGGGACCCTCTCGGTCACAGCACTATTATTCTCCAAATAGTGCTGCGCCTAATAGTGAGGAGCTATTTAGTCGTGCTAGTTTAGTCTGTATACGTATTCAAAACATACAGCGGGTAGACATAAAAAAATCATACTAGTTTTTACCGCAAAGTTTCTATAACTTCACATAAGTACGTCACATAATATTTATGTAATGATAGTGTATATTTACCTAAGAAGGGACGAACAAAACAAACAAACTTATATTCGTAATTGAAATATTACAATACATCGATTTGTTCAGCAATGTACATAATACACGGTTGACATTCTGGGTAATAATGGGAAAAGTTCAATTGAGGTGTCAGTAATCACACCCGAACCACACCGTGTATACATTTCACTATACAGTTGACATGTGCTACTAACAACAGTTACTATTTTTGACATAGTAATTTATTTTTATTTTTTTTTGATGTGACTTTTAGCTGTTGGCTTCGGATGGCCTCTACAACTTTACCCGGATTAATTTTTTTTTTTTTTTTTGAAATGATTTTTAGCTGTTGGCCTCAGATGGCCTCTACAACTTTACCCGGTTTAGTTACGGTGAGCGCTGAGGGCTCTCAACCGGCCATTTATTAAACAACATTGCCCAAGGGCACCCCCTGCGGGGTACGAACCTCGGCTTGGGGTGTTGCTGAAACACTGGGGCGGCCTATAACCCGGATTAATGTCAAATTAATTTTATTTGAGTAACAAACAAAAGATCTCTCGAGTGCAATTTATGAAACGACGTCATTTATCCGGCGCCATCTATCGATGATAAAAGCAATATTATGGTAAACAAAGTTTGTTTGCCATGCTTTCATCAGTAAACTACTCAAAGGATCACGTGGAATCGTTGTATCTAAATGATTAGTATTACTATTGCGTTTTTAAATAGAAGTATGGATAAAGTAATAGAAAATCTAAAAAGCAGTTTTTTCTATATTTTCTTTGTTTATGTTTAATTAAAGAGTTATATAATCCTTAATTATAAGGAGTTTATCTATCAATCTATTCAGTCAGACATAAAATGACTGACCACTTGATAAGACACAACTTCTCCGGAATAATACCGGAACGAGGACGGCCTAGATTAATATACATGTAGCAAGTGAAAGAGAAAGTGGGAGTCGTGGCTTATCAAGAGGTTAAACAGACTGCAGAGGACAGAGAAGAGGGGCAATTGTTCGACCGATAAGGACTTGGCTCTTAAATTAAGAGACTATGAGAGATCTATTGAATCAAACATGTTTTTTTTTGTAAACAATGATAGTCTGTATTCAATTTAACACTGATATGTTTCGCTCGATGGATCAACTGCTTTAGGAACCAAGAGCATATAAGTGTTGTTGTATTGTAACACTTCTAAGACTAGCTCATGTACTAGGTACAAAAATAACGTAAATACATGTAGCTGTGTTATCGTGGCATTTTTCTACTCTTGATGTCCTAATAGCAGCTGTGCCCGGATCCCTCCTATACCAGGCGCAGAGTGGCACACCATGTGGTTTTAGTCGGTCCGATTCCGACACACCACCCACCGTAAATTCCGGTGGGGTGACGGCCCGAGGCGGTTTCGACACGATAAAAAAAATAAAAATATCGTGGCATTTTTGTTCAACCACAAATTATCTGTATCGTAAATATATTGTTTACATATAAATATACAAACATCGCAAAATATCACGGGTAATATAATTAACATTGCTTTTTAATTCTATTACAAATTAAAACCAAATATACATCAAAATATACTGTCCAATTGAGTAGTCTAAAACAGTGACGTCACAAGTTTCTATTTAGTACATTTTTCATACATTATCGTTTTGACAGATGATAAAGTAACTAATTTGACAAAGGTGTCACTGTACTACTACTGTCTACTCTATTGTTAATATAACACGTGTGCCATGAAATCACACATGTCTATTATTCGAGAGACCAATAAACGCTTTAAATTTATTTGTTTCAGAGCGCAATTATAAGTTCACTACTTATTAAAATATTATTTTTTTATTTAAATTCACATAATTGTTGTCTGTTGTGATGAGAAAGGTTTATTTAAAAAAAAATCAAATACAACATAAGCATGTGGCGACTTACAAATAGTCTAAACAAAAGACATACTGCAGCGCCATCTATCGAAGACACATCAAACTATAGAGTAATGAACTACGGAGCAACTACTAATCCTGTATCGCGATAAGGAAATTCTCGCTGCGATTGGCATGTGCACAACATGCCAACTTCAACTATCAAGTCTGGTCCGTCAGACATGATCACCTCGCCTAGTCGGAGGATCCTTCCTGTGTGTTGGCCCTCGAAGGATGGAGGAACGGGTGGTCCCTATTATTACACAGGGTACATCATTTTTTACCCATTACATTATAACTATGTCAAAGGTATTTATTTGAAATACAATGTTACATCATCATTATCAGTATATCACAATCCACAGCCTAGACATATGCCTCTCCTATTGCCCGACACTGATCGATTATGGACTTCTCACATCCGATAATCTTTGTCTTACGATAATTTTTTTTTAATGTACAACGCCCA
This sequence comes from Hypercompe scribonia, assembly GCA_949316085.1. NCBI lineage: Eukaryota > Metazoa > Arthropoda > Insecta > Lepidoptera > Erebidae > Hypercompe > Hypercompe scribonia. The sequence continues at coordinate 17,982,429 of OX438983.1, read as the reverse complement.
CATTTTGAGTAAATCCTGTGTCGTCGGGACTTTACAAACGTACAATAAACGGACACAAAGAACACGCCAGAACAACAATTTATGGATCACACAAAGTGTTGTCCCATGTGAGAATTAAACTCACAGAACTCAGCCCAGTAGAGAGTGGCGTGGGCAGCACTAGGCCAACCGTGCAGACATTTACTTTCCGCTGTCTCAATCGTATTGCTCGTAGTCACGATTTAAGCCATGTGTAAGCCAATATTTTAAACATAGATTTTTAATTAACACCTTAAAACAAGAGATAATGGTATGTTCTATTAGCTCTGGTAGATATTTTTTCTTAAGTAGTATATTTCTATGTACGGTAACAAAAGTTATGTTCATTTTTTTTTTCTGCTCATCTTTCATTGTCTGTGATTACAAAATAACTTCGAAAGAATGATATTAATGTGTTTACAAGAATCTTTTAAACATACGCAACAAAAAGGGATGTAGTTGCCAATGGTTATATATTGAATTTGAAGACAAAACTGACATCTTTTATTGGGAAGTTGATCTTCCTTGAATAAACTTTAGTTCCTCTATCTCACACTAGATGTCAGATATTATGAAATAAAACAACGATATCAAAATTTACTGCTGGACACTTACTACTGGATTGTGAAGTTTTGTTAAATAGTGTATGCAACTAATGTGCAATAATTTCTGAAGTCCAGTCCCGAGTAAAAGAGAAACTATAACAATAAAATATTTTAATGAATATACAGCCAATATACTAATAAACCATCGTCCGTGTGGTGATGGATTAAGAATACGTATTGTTACCATCCCTATTCATCAAGTGGGTGTCGTAAAAGGCGACCAAGGGAACAAAGTATGCAAGACAACATCATTACAAAGAGAAGGAAAACTTGAAACAAATCCTATTCCAACCCGTCTGGCTAGCGTGGCATAGTAGGCCAAAACCTCCTTGCTAAGGAGAGACCTATGTCCAGTAGCGGACTGTTAAAGGCTGTTGATGATGATGATGATGATGGTATTAGTAAACAAGTGTTGTTATTATCGCTTGTAGCTTTCACTCGTAATCTACTTAAGGGACCATCTTCAATTGTTGTAAATACACTACTGCTTTTGCTTTAATATTTCCACCAACATTAATGCAAAGTACTACGTCTCGATGTGTCTATCAACGCGTGGGTAGTTGAATAAAAACGATTTTGTTAAAATTGTTTTTACGAAGTTTGTCTGTGTAAATATTATTTAACATGAAAATATATATAATGTATAATAGAATTATGTTTTGTTTCATTTAAACAGAGAACTCCAGCATCAGGAATGTACAATTGGTCGCTGTGGCTCTGTAACCTGTATTTATATAATAGTTTGAATTATCGGTGTCCATGGCCGACGATGATCATTGAAATCTAGTGACCATTCAGTCGGCTTTCGTCCTATACCATAAAAACCAAAATGCCATTTTTAAGCAGATTAAAGACGAAACCTGATGTAACTAATATAAATGTTAATGGTTCTTATTATTACATTTATGTCAAATATAAATAAATATTTCGGACATTTAACACACAACCCCATCTAGTTTCAAACTAGATGGGGATGTGTGTACTATGATAACTGGACTGACTGAAGGAATAATTATATTCTTTTTTGTTGTAAATACGTACATATTATACATAGAAAACACCCAAATTTCGAAACAAATATTTGCAGATCATACAAACATTTGGTCCGACCCGAGACCTCAACAACAGCAGTCGCATTCAGGTTACGCAATCGAGGCAGTAAGCCTTCTTAAACCTTCTTATTCCTAATTAATTTAGGCTTAGCGTAATAAATTTCCTGCTTCCAATTTTCTTTATTATTGGATATTCTTTTCTGAGTAATAACCAATAAACATTTAATTTGTTTCATTAATTTTGTTACTTAGTTTAGTGCTTAGCTTAGTTTAGTAGTTCTAATAGACAATAAGTCGGTTGAACAACCGGTAGGTCTGCAATTTGGGTGATAATGGGACCTGTACGAGTATAGTATCACCAAAAAAGTATTTTATAAAAATGTTTATAAATATTATAATATCTTAAATTTAAATGAAACACTGACTTCTAGTTGGTAGAACGACGAAAAATTGAATGACGTTGGTACCACGACCGCTGCAATACTGCCACCTCCACGGACTTACATTGAACAAATTTAGTGTCACATGGGTTATTGTTTACGTCTTAAAACAAATGTGTTTCAAATAATTTAAACTTAATCTATACCTGTATTCATAAATATAAAATTAATATTGTGTATATAATAATATAAGACGATCGGTTCCTAAGAAGCGCCGCTTTCTTCGTCCATGAAGCTGCCGCGTTTGCGACTATCGCGGAGCTCCATGTACATCTGCTCCAGCATGCTGGTCGTCGTACTGAAGTTATCATCCGACAGTACCACGGACCTGGAACATAGGCGTTCTGATCTTCTTAGGCTTCCAGAAGTTAGATTGACTACTGGAAGCCGTTTTGTGATAGGTGTCCTAGTCAAAATTTCTTCACTCTTTTCTATTTTACTGTCCTCCTTCTTTTCTTTCTTCGCATTTTCTTTAGTTTTCAAGTTTTCTCTAAACATAACCCACGAGTGGGGCAGAATGTAGAGGTCGACTCGATCTGAGATCCCCCAATACCTTGGCTAGCGTAAATTTGTGCCCAAACGAGAGCGCCGCGTCATTCCTTTCAGGACTACGATGTGTGGGCGGTAGCAAAGAGACAACGTCTCCTGATGCCTGCTCAGTGGCAGTGTAAGTACACACCGAGCCCGTCCTACTTTTTCCACCGCTGAAAACGGAGGAACTTCGACCTGAGAAAGGGTGATTTTTGGCCAAGCCTCGACCAAATGGCCCAAGAAGTAAGGCATCCTCTTTGTGCTGGAATATTAGCCGTTGACAGTGACGCCCACCTCCAAATAGCAAAGGAAGAAACAACGCCGTCATCAGCGTTATCAGGGTGCACCACGTGGAGGTCTTCTAGCCCAGCACCCCAACTTGATACAGATCCTATATCAACCCGTCTGGCCAGTATAGTATCGTAGGCCAGAGCCTCCTCTTAGGAGAGGTCTATGTCCAGCTGAAGACTATCAAAGGCTGTTGATGTGTGATGATGTGATGTGATGATGGACCATTATCGTCGCTATCAGACATTCAAATTTTCGCGGTGCAGTGTGTATTGTTACTTCAATTTGTTCTTAAATTACACTTTCTCTGTCTTTCTACTTTACAATAACATTATATAGTCCAGCACCACGTCTTTTGCCGTCAATGCTGGACCTACAAAAATTAGAGTCTGATATTGAATAAGCCAATTAAAACTTCGTTAAACACGTTTAAAAAGGTTCACGGTAAATTTTGATATCGCGTATTTAAAAAGATAAGTGACATCTGTTACGGTAAAGATAAACTAGATCATCATTGGAAATAATGAGGATGAAGCTAATTATAATCAGGTTAAATTATATTGTTAAGAGGTAATGTATTATATTAAATTTGATTTGAATTTGATGGAAGAACTTACCCTTAACCTTAACAAGTTAAAGCCAAGAAGAATTACATGTAAGACGTTTCAATTAGATACGCCCACAGGTGGCGTTGTAAGTGAGCGTATTATCTGGTACGTTTCAAAAAGTTTTCAATAACATTAAATGTTTATACAGTCATAAGATTACGATTTTTAATCGGTTTTGAGTGTAAAACATTTTATTTTGTCAAGGTGGTGTATCTACATCCTTACATATTGTCAACCAATATAAAATATACAAAATTGTACTAGATATTTTTTTTTAGAAAATAAGTTATCAATATGTGCAGTGGGTGCAAGTGCATCCCTTGCACCCACTCCTGGCGTCTATGGTTGTCGCTTATGAAATCATTTACAAGTCTATAGATAATTAAAATGTGTTGAAATTGTGAGTGGGTTTAGTCTGTGGTTGCGACGGTGTTGCAGTAACTGTGGTAGTTAGTCTGATGTCATCTAGATGTCAGTTCTCAATTATTTATTTATTGTTATGAATTGTAATGATTATTATTTATTTTGACACTTAAATTAATTTTGGAGGACCACCAAAAGTAGTGTGTCTAAAACTGTAAGTCCAGCGGGCTATAAAATTACTAGACTAGATATAAAATAAGAGTTGAAATTTATTCTAAATAACCGAAAAGAGTGGGTACTTTATCCTTCTGTCTCCACTCCACTGTTCAACACACGTATGAAACTTAAATAATATTTTGTAGATTAGGTAAGTAAATAGGTATTCAAAGCTTGACATGAGATATAATTGTTGTGTTAACGGCTGAAAACATCTATTACTATACTATATGATAAATTTATATTTATTATATATTTACATTTATGAATGTCCCAAATGACAATTGTATAATAAATAATACCTAAATTGAAACTGAGAAACGACATCTATCGAACAGCTTGTTATATAAACTATTACCAATTGTACGATAGATGTCACTGCCCAAAAATATTAAACTACCCAGGTAGTGATTTAATGTAAAACTAGTTGAGCCGGTGAACTTTGTACCGTCTAACAGTCAATGAATATCGTGTTACCTTTTAGCCGAACTAATTTAGGCTTTGATGAACGTAATACAATGATACAAAATAATATTAATATAGATTGAGATATAAAAGTATTTTATTATGATGAATGATGATGAATACATACAGAATGAGAATAACAATTAAAAAAATTATAATAGTTGAGTACTTCAAACACATGTCCGAAACAAATGATTGAAAACTATATTGTGCAAATTTGGAGGAAATGAAATCAAACCGCTCGATTTGTCAACAGGAACGGCCATTACCGATAGTCAGCAATTGCTTCGAGAAATCATCAGCAGATAGATCGTTCAACAATGCAACTCTCATATTTACAGACAGTTGAAGTTTCTTTACATATCGCCACAGATTTGATGCTTTGAGGCAAACGTTTATTTCGTCGGCAGCAGTAGATCTTGGAATGACTGGCAGTCTTTGTCGGAAATCGCCAGATAATAAAATCGTTGCACCACCAAAACATCTCGAGTCATTGCGCAGATCTTTTAATGTTCGGTCTAGTGCTTCCAGTGCGCGTTTGTGCGCCATTGTGCATTCGTCCCATATGGTGATTTTTGATGCTACTAAAACTTTGGACATTGCGGAGCATTTCGAAATGTTACAAGTCGGTTGTTCGATAGTTTGAAGGTTTAATGGCAATTTTAACGCTGAGTGAGCCATACGGCATCCGTCTAACAATGTGGCCGCTATTCCAGAACAAGCAATTGCTACCGCAATTTCTGATCTTGCACGTACAGTGGCCAAAATCAATGACACGAGGAATGTCTTCCCAGTTCTACTGGGGGCATCCAAAAAAAAATAAAACGCCATTTCCATCATCAATTGCTTAAATCAGTGTATCATAAACTTCTCTCTGCTTAGGATTCAACAGTGGTACATTCGTTTGAACTGATTGGATTAATTCATGTGGGTCATATCCACGTTCTCATTCCAATTCTCTATTAAATGCGTCATTCATTCCGCGATCTGGTACTGGCATTGATAACCTTATTAACAAACTGCCGCACATGAGATGATAACATATATCTTCGATCAAGAGGTTATGCATCTCCTCATTCGCCTCAAGATCGAGATTTCTTGAGCTGACACGAATTCGATGTAGTGTCTTCTGACATGCTATCTTTGTATTTGTTCAACAGGTCACGTGGGTTCGATGGGAAGCGTGTCGAAATGGTGATAGCAAATAATGTGCATATCTGACTTGGAGATGCAGAAATAATAGCTTCAGCGATTGTCGTGTCCCAATAAGTATCGTTTTCAAGCAAAGTCAGCTTTTGACATGCTGCATGAAATGTGAGGCACACTATACTATTAACAGTTCGTGGTGATTCAAATGATGTTCGCCCTCGTACATGTACCAGCAACAACCACAAATAGACACATTCATCATTCTTCGGATGAACTGTGTAGATACGACCAAGTGCATCAGTAGACCGCATATCTGGATGACCAGGAACTGCATCGCCTTGCTTTTGACGTTGAAATTTCTTCGATGTAGCGTTCCAAGTGTAATAAATAACGTGGCATTTCCGAGTAGAGCAACGTTTATGCGAACGGATCGCTTTGACAAATTAGAAAGAAACTGGTCAGTGTTGTGGCTGGAGGTGTTTCGGCACGTTGAACAGCATTCGACGCTGTGAAATGTACTCTTTGACCGTTCTCTAGATGCACCCCCAAATGTACAACAGTGGGATGACGTTCGTGAATAGGGAATGAGAATATACGCCAAATTGCTTCACTGCAGTTCACATATCTACCAACTTTATAGCGCGTGATTTCATCGTTGATATTGGATGTTTCGATACCAAAAACCGCCATGTCGCTCCTCTTCGTGACATATTTGCAAATGTATTTAATTGACTTGACCGAATTGCAATACTCAACATTACAATGTGCCTTGAATGTTTTGGAAAGAAGTGGCGAATATGAAACAATCCAACTGTTGTCAACTACGAAATCGTTTCCTTTCACTTTAGTTGTGATAGTTCTACCATTATTGGCGGTGATTGGCGGTTGATAGTGCCACACGGTCCAGGAATCCCATTCGTGATTACAACATCATGTAGGTCTGGATCGGTTTCAGGAGCAGGAATCTCCGCACATATGATGTCATCTATTTGATCTGGCCGAATTCTTTCGACTAACCAAATTAGAATGTGAGCATGCGGTAGGCCTCGTTTTTGCCATTCGACTGAATACATCCAGCATCGAGTAATCCCGAAGACGTGTTCCTTAATGTAATTCATTAGTGACCGAAGTTTTTGCTTGAAAACACGTGCGATGATGTCGTGTCGATCACTTGATGTTTGTCTGGGAAGCAGCAATTGAATAATGTCTATTCATTTCGTTAATATTATGAATATATAAGGCCGACCATAATGACGAACATATGTCATTGTATTATATGCATATTCATGCATATGACGCAGTCTACCTGTGTATGTCGCCGGTAAAAAAGTCAATCGACCAAAATTTTCTAAATCTCCTTCTGTGCTAATTGCATCGCGTAAATGAATGAACTCTTCCGAACGCACTTTAGCTTGACTCAACCGAATGAAAGACAGGCGCTCTGTTTCGATTTTAACATACATGTTAATGCAATATTGTTGAAGCAGTCGACGAAATCGCAACAAATAATTGTCAGAATTTTCACGAATCATCAAACGATACGCGTAATAATTTATCAAACTAACCTTTTTGGTAGTTTCTTCACCTTAAACAAATACAGAAAAATTTTTATTTTACACTCGCGATGTTCCGTTGCCTACTTGCATTACGGCTCCGCTGGGAAAGATTAGATCTTCTAGGACACGGCATTGTTATTAATAGTAATACTGAATATACACTCGCACAAAACCACATGAAACAACCAAATATAATAACATTGCCTGGCCTGAACTTTCGAGACATAGACAACACAGACCAATAATAAAATATGATATGAAATATGATAGACAATAGCTTATCAGGAAAAGTCATAGACAACCTATAAAAAGATATTTACACTTTTGTTAACGTGTAGAATAAATCTTAGGAATTTTTTTCGGTAATATAAAATTAAATAATTAATAAATAATTTACACAGATTAATGTCTAAAACAAACAAATATAACAGTACCTGAACTTTCGAGACATTTTACACAAAATAAATTTCTGAACGCACACATGAATAGCTGTTACAGTATTTGACAGGATTGGACAACAAATGTTTGACATATAACAAAAAATGGGCATTTATTGAAATGATTAGGTATTCATTGCACATATCTATTTTTCATTGTTTTTATGATGTATTCTGCTATTCGGGGCGCAGATAAATCCAATGAATCAATAACCATGAAAATTGGTTTAGCAGATCTCGAGTTATAAGTGTTGTAACAAACCCGTCTTTGTTTTATATACATAGAAGATTTATTTAAACGTATTGCACTTGTTGTACAAAGGTGGACTTAATGCCACATGGCATTCTCTCCCAGTCGACCCTCAGGTGGTGTAGAAATAAAATGCGGTAGGTGCAAAGTCATTGAGCTTATCGATATACTTTAAATGTAAATAATATACATGAACTTACTACTAAATAAAAATACATAACTAATACATTATGATGACTGGGCAGCGGTTAAAGTTTGATTTAAGTCACTGGTTCATGAGGATATATCACTTAACGGAGCGATCAATGAAACGGGCATATTACTCAAACTTATTCAAGTCACAGAGGATAATTACAACGAGACCTGGCAAATGTTTATAAGCAGATATCATAACAAAAGGTTTATTGTGTCCTCCATATTAAAATGTACATTTTATCAAAGAGAAAACGAAATCCGCGAGAATGATTTGCCTATATTTGTAACACTACAATAATTTCTGAAGAGGAAATTTCTTACATTAGAATTATCCATGTCTACTTCGTCGAAAGAGAGGTCTAGCATTCGTTCCTACCATGTTACCACCACATCTGAAAGAAATTATCCCATGTGTTAGAATAACCATTAGCTCTGTTATTGCAAAGATTTTGTAAAAATGGAAGCAGAACGCAAAATATGTTCGTTTACGCGTTGCCTCCAAAATCATCGTGAAGAAAGCCTCTAGCAGCAAAACAAAAGCCATGACGGTCAAGAATATAGCCAAACCACCCAGATTCAACGTATCGTTTGGTTTGGCAACCGTGCTGACACCTGGGAAGTCACTATTAAAAGAGGAGCAGAAGAGAACGTCTCTCGCGCAGCCATTCGGAGACGACAAAATGGCTGGGGACGATGATATCAACGATGTAACCACGAAGGGTGGTGTGAATTTAGCAGAAGTAACCCAGAGGATGCTTGATTTGACAGAAATGTTTGGTACACAAACCAGGTACCAATATAAATTGATTTTTTTAAATAGTTGTATATATTATTAAAAATGAACTACGTATGTATTTAAGTTATTGAAATTAAAAGAAAAAGATAAAAGCTATTGTCACTGTTTTGAAGTACACCACCTGTACAAACACCGATAAAAATATATTCTTGAGATCCTAGAACTAAAAACACTGTGATGTCTTCGCACGAGGTTGTGACCGCGCTAAAACAGCTACCGTTTCCGGCCATGAAGCATATGACGGCCGGTAGCCAGAGACTTTTCCCAATAACTGCAGTGCGGGCCCCACTGCGGATACAGAGGTGACAGATGGAACTCAGTTCCCTCCTACCAACCGAACACAGACACTTCCCGAAGCAACAAGCTATCGTGGTTTGATTAGCGGCCTCACGTCACTCGTATACCTCTTCGTGCGGGAACCATGTACCGCTACCCGCACGTAAGTCAGAGGTCCGGCGATAAAATTTGGCGAGCACTGCCGCCTACGCCTAAATCGCACGGCGCAGTTTCAGCCAAGGCACACACCACTTCAGTCGACACTGATGGCCGTCTCAACTTCGTTAATAAGACCACTTACCCGTTTTTACCCACGTTCGCTAAGCTGGAGTGCAGAACCTCCCAGAGGCGGTTCAACATGTGGCTGAGGGCTCATGCCAGCACTCGGGTATGTATCCCGTTTAACCCAAGGGCGGATTACTCGGAGTAGATTCATAGAAAAACTGCCTTTACCCCCAATAGTTTTAGCAACTTTGAAATAGACGCCTGAAATTAACATAGGCCTAGACTACAAGCAACGTCGTTTGTTGTAGTTTTTACCTGCCTCCTTTTGTTTAAATACGACACTGTTATAGACAAGGGACTTGTTATTACGATAACAATAGCAGTAGATACTAAACCTTGAAAGACAATAGAATTATTGTAAAGTCGCATATTGCGCTCGAATTTACTAAGTTGTATAGATGTAAAATGGTTACCTGTAAGAGTTACCTGTACAACAAATCGGTACAGTTAATGATAGGTAGTCTTTATTGCACGTCGTAACTAGGTAACATAAAATGTAGAAAACAAAAAAGTAACAGCGGTACAATGGGTGACCTCATCACAGGCTGTGATCTCTTCCAGGTAACCCTTAGATGGTCTATACTATGTAGATTGTGGTGTATATTAAGGTTATTTAATTTAATAACTTTATAAAATACATAAAAATAACGTACATAATTATTTATTTATTTATTATCATAATCAATACTATTATTACAGATTTCATCGAGTACAATAGCACAGAATTAAAACTAACAATACGTAAACAAAACAACATAAAAATAGTACAAAAACAAAAAATAAATTTATAACATACACACCAACGCTAATCAATATAACACAATAAACAGTACAAAAAAAAGAAACTACAAATCATAGTTAAATATGCACAGATAACACAACACAACTAATACAATGTAAAAAGAAATATCAAGGAAATCTATTTAACTAATCATAATGTTTCTATCCAGAATTATTACTTAAAACGCTATAAGTGATCTTTGGGGATTCATTCAGGGAATACCAAAATACATCCGCACAGTTCGCCACCACATGAAGCGTACGCAGTACGTGCGTGAGCGGAGCGTGCTGCAGCAGGTTGGTGCGCGCGCGTGTTACCTCTGACAGGCATGGACGTCTACGCCGTGATGTGTACTTTTTCGGTGCGTACAGTTTAATCTCTCACTAGATGTCTGGGCTGTGTATGTAACCACGAAGCACTTTAAACATATACATGGTTAACGTTACCTTTCTCCTCACTTCTAGTTTGTAGTATCCCACCATGCCCAAAACAAACGATATGGGATACAACAATGCAATACCTGGGTACACAACAAAAAGTTCACGATTAAAAATCTTAAAAAAATGTTTTGTATACGTTCTAGTATTAATTTATATTCACTTTCGGATGAAGATCAGATGCTAGAATTATATTCCAGGTAGGTTTTGACTAATGCCTCGTATAACGCTCTCAAAGCTGCGGTATTTGTTAAATGACTTGTCTGTATCAAAACGAAATCAGATTAAAATATGCTTTTTTACGTACATCATAAATGTCATTATTGAACTTTAAGTCTATGCTCAAACGAATGCCCAAGTCCCTGATCTCATTTATCCGCCCGAGACCGTAGCGCCGCCCCCGCCGTTCAGCCCTGCGGATTCCTGATCATATACTGAATGAAAATAAAATGAAATTGTTGGCCATCGGTATTGGGTACAGGTATCCAGATGTCGGTGGTTAGGTATCCAGAAATATAAACCTCAAATGTGCCTTATTGAGAAATTCTGCTCTCTAGATCAGGCCCTTAACCCACCCACTTAGTGCGAGTAAGAATTGACACCTGCGGTATTTAAGAATCAATACCTCTGAACCTTTCAGAAAGGAGTGTACCCGCTGTGCACCTATATAATATAATAGTGGTTATCAGGGAAGGGCTCAAAGGACAGTAGTGCATTTGCTACACTTCAGTTACAGATGTCCATATGCGGCGTCAATCACTTACCTTCAGGCGATCTGTCTGCTCGTTTGGAAGGCAAATAATGAAAAGTAAAAACTGCAGTTTTATTTAATTTTTTATTAATTTCTTTGGTTCACAAACATTTGAATACATAAATACAATGATATGAGGTACATTCAACAGACTTATGACGTTGTTTAACAATTTCTTACAGGTAGGCACACATACGTATAATCATATTATTGCTCATCACACCGTGAGATATAACAGCAAACCAGCATTAGTTTGTGCTGTATTCTAAATAGCTACGTATATGGTTAAGTGTGGTTCACATTCGTAAATATAAAACACTTCAATTTAACACATTTATAATTTGAACACACGTTTGTGTAACACAGCGTACTATCTGGTATGGTAGTGTTGTTGAAACTTTGAGAGATAAGATGGCTGCCAGAGATAAGATGGAGAAAATTCACATGTAGGATTTACCTAAGTCTGTCCAAAAACTATTTTTATGTCAATGTAAAACAGTTATATTGCTTTTGTTTAACAGACTACCTGACACCTTCCAACCTTACTGCTCTGTGGAATAAATGTGAAATCTAAGCTAATATAAAGAACATAGTTATTGGAGGGAATGCCAATAAGCGCCTGGTGGGGTGAGACCATACATAACCACAAAGACTTCACTGTTCGGGACCCTAGAAGAGTAGAACCTGCAGATATTAAATAGGGGTAATCAAACAGAGCATCTGACTGCAGCTGTGAACAGCTCGAAACCTGCTACAATATACAGCAGCGCTGCCTTCAAAGTGAACCGCGGATGGACGTACTAAACAGGTAAGTGCAAGTGTTACACATAGATCAAAATAAACAACTTCATTGAATATTGATTAGATGAACACACTTTTGTGTAACACAGCGTATCATCTGTGTTAGTGATGTTGTTTTAACTATACGACAAGATGCTTGCCAATTGCCTAAGTATAATTTTTAAAAATAAACCTCCGATGCCGACTACGTTGACGCCCAATGTTAACATGAAGAAACTGTTAACGTGCAGGATTCACCTGAGGGATCCTGCAGTCTGTCTATATTTCTTTAATGTCTATGCAAAATAACTAGATTGTTTCTATTTAATTAACCACCTAAGAGCCTCTAAACTCAGAGCTCTAAGGAATTAAAGTAGAATCCAAGCGATTACGAAACACAAAGCTCCATGAAATTGCTCAATTAAATATAATATGTAAAGTTGTTGTAAATTAGATAACCATCTACAGCCAACCAGGTGCACTGTGAAAAGCGGCCTTGGCAATAGCTTTTGATCTCACATGCGACATGTGAGTCACACACCAAATGCTCCACGAAGCTTGATTGGGACTTTCCGAGTGTGCGTTTCTCGCTTTCCCTGTATATTTATAATTACGTAGGCAATGTTGTTTTTAGCTTACGGCGGAGCCCTGGTACCCATAATACAAGTTAAATCTTATCATGGGTGCCAGCGTTCAACTAGCATAAATTGGGATAGCATAAATTTACCCAAATAAAACATGGAACAAATTGGGAACTATATCCTTTCAAATAAAATAAAAACTATTTCAATCAGTTCATAAATGTCGCGGTACTGAAATCAACAATAAAAAAAGAAAATAAACAACGAGTTTGAGACCATCCTTTTGTGAAGTGGGTTAAAAATGTGTTTCCCACAAATGTAATCCTTAACAGGACCTGTAGGAACATCGTTTTCTTGAGCAGGTTTTAATTATTCCCAACAAGAGACTGATCACCTGACAGCATATTTAAGAATCAAGTGTTCGTGAGAGGAAATTCTCCTACTCCGATCACTAGGTGGAGCTATACTCATTGTATTCTATATAACTGGCCTACCATATGATTTTGCTTCGTAATTTGTATTTTATAGAAAATAATTAAAAAATTACATGCACGATACTTCGTTTAACGAACAATTTATTTGTTAAATTTCATGTAAACTTTTATGCTTTGTGACGTCCTTAACCCGACTCTGTTTTAGCTGACGACTACAAACTACCCGTCTTTCCCGTTGAAAGTTTTAAGACGTAGAAAGATAAGCGAAATAAGATTTTGATTAAAAGTTACTTCATCCCTCGCAGACTTCTTTAATTTGAAGCTATCGCCAAATTAATTCTTACTGACGTGTTCAGACACATACCACCGACCAAATGTTTTGTAGTTAATACCGTATTTGTCGCTTGCAGGCCACCAGAGCGATTTATGCGTGAGGTGGCTCGACGTACAGTTGCTAGATTTCAAACACCTGCAACACACAATTGTTTTACTGTCAATAATTTATAGACCCTGGAGTCTTCTTACAAATCTATTGTTGATAATTGAAACGATAGATTAAAGTACATAAATTTTTGCATTGCGAAGAGACAATATTTAAATTACATTTCTAAATTTGACACAACGACAAACAATTTGACAGTTTGACAAATAATTAAAAGTACCTAAATCTTTATTATTTATTTTTCTCCATTTTGCATAGGACGTTTTGAAACTAAACCTTTTTTATTTAGTTATATGTTCATTGAATCTCACCTTCAAAAATAGTTCCAGTCTTCCTAGTGACGGTCCTCCTTCCAACACCAGTTTAACACAACATTTAAGGACGACTTTCTCTTTGATACAATTATACACAGTCGTGTGTCTGAGCAGCAGAAAAACTATCCAGCAATCTGGAACATATCTGAAAGAAAGAAATAAAATTTTGATTGAAAAACAAACGAAAGTAATGGAGACCTAAACAGGATCAGCATCTAATTTTATTTTAATCATAAAATGAATCAGATAGTTAAAGAGAAATACTCTCTTCAAAGCCTTAGAGACTATAAAAGATAGGAAAAGTTATTCAACCTGGGTAATATAATAAAAGTCTATTCTTTCTAACGCTTAGCACGAAGTATGCTTTGAAATTTGTTTCTAAACGAATTGGTGGACTGACATCTGTCATATTTGACAACTAACTGTAACAGATTAATAGCTCAAAATTCAAAATGTTAAAAATAGTAACGAACTGCATGTCTTCCTTCCTGTAAAATACTAGTATAAATTTTAGGGCACCTACGTTTGTTTGATCTGCAAATATTTGTTTCGAAGTTTGGGTGGTTTCTGTGTATAATATGTATGTATTTACAAAAAAAATGGATATAAGTATTGTATCAGTCGGTCTAGTTATCATAGCACAAGCTCTCCTTAGTTTGAAACTAGATGACATTGTGTGTCAAATGCCCTAAATGTTTATTGATTTAGGTACCTTTTAAATATAGTTTCACAGAAAATATTCCAAAGTTTATGTTTACTGTTACTGATTGAAAACTGCATCTAATTAGTCAACTCTTGTTAACTTACTTACTTTGTTTGAAATCTTTAAATTGTAAACATGTAATTAGATGTAAAGATTTAGAACAAATTACTTAATATTCACAACAAAGTGTTCTGTGTTTAAAAACCGTATGTAGGTACTTGGTAATATAATATAATAAAAATAGAACTAAGACACATTACACCAAGTAAAAACTTTGTGAAAACATTAAATAATTCCAAATTATATATAATAGTATACAAATATGTGTTCTAGCATTGAAAAGCAAATTTTTCTCTAAAATGTGGGTACTCATCAAAATAAAATTTACAAGCAGAAGTTAAATATTTTTGTTTCACTCTCTTGTAAATACAAATAATACACAATTATTTAAAACAAATATAGTATTATAGGTGTGTCCTACGTCTGATGAGTGTTTCACCGTAACCAACATAACTTTAAATATTGCAAGTTAAGTAACTTAATGGATAATTTAAATTAACCACAACAGAGTACTGTGATGGATCCTAATATGAAGTTTAGGGCAACGGAAGGCTTTGGAGTTGTTGGTGGTAACCTGGCTTCTAGAAATATATTTTTGTAAATAAAGCCATTAAGTAAATCTTACTTTACTAAAAGAAATACATACAAATTATGAAACTAATCTGCTACAAGTTTATCACCTGTAACATACAGATATAAAGGATTGTTGAAATAAATTAATATTCATTAAGATTACTTAAGTAAAGATTTAAGGTGCCGGTTGTCTCAAGTCTAGTTACTTCAACGTTAACATAAGAAAATATAGTACTCTGGGCAGAAGGCTCATGGTATGTTTGAGAGTTGTAAAAGATAGTGCTATGGGCCTACGTAGTAGGTATGGTGGTGGAAACTGTAGATACCTGCTTGTGGTCCTGTGTCTCTGGTACTATCAGACAAACGCCACAGCAAATCAACATCAGGTCATATTGCAGCACCGTCAGATCATATTTAAATTTTAAGAATACTGTAAAAAATATTAATTTTTTTATCACAAACAAACAAAACAGGATTGCTTCACAAAAACATGTACATGATACATGAGTAATATGCAAATTAAATAATATTAAACTTACGTAAAAAAGCTATTTTGATAAATTCATGTCCCTTCCACTTCTCAGGCTGCACATGTTGTACAAAGG
Organism: Hypercompe scribonia; assembly: GCA_949316085.1. Classification (NCBI taxonomy): domain Eukaryota; kingdom Metazoa; phylum Arthropoda; class Insecta; order Lepidoptera; family Erebidae; genus Hypercompe; species Hypercompe scribonia. Next base: position 17,966,438 of record OX438983.1, on the reverse strand, counting down.
CGGTGCTACAATCTAAGGGGGTTCGTGACTTTCTTCTTCCTCACAACTTGTTGCTTTACTGTTATGCTCCATTGCCACCAGCAGAACAAGCTTCAGACAAATTATAAACGCCTTTTAAGTATATAACATTGCTTTACTACCTACCCACTGCCCGTCATATTGCTATAGTCTTTATTAACGGCTGTGAAACTTTCTACTTCCGGTTTGGAACTCGGTTTTTTAACCTCGACGCAAAGAGGAGTGTTATAAGTTTGACTGCTTTGTCTGTCTGTGGAATCGTAGCTCTTAAACGGATGAATGGATTTCGATTCAATTTTCGTTAGATACAATCACTAGCTTTTGCCCGCGACTTCGCTCGCGTGGAATTTGGTCTGCCACATTAAGTTTCGTAACAGATCATTTTAATTTTTTTTCTTTTTAACATACGAACAATCCTACGGTACATCATCTTTTTGTAACTTCAATGGTTTAGGCAGGGTACGCCTAGATAACTCTTAGAGGCCAGATTATTTTCGTACTTATTGACATGTATCGTTACACTACGACCCAATTTACATAAAATGATTACAAATTGTGGCCTATATATTATTCAAATGTATAACCTATATTAATGTTAACTTTTATTCAAATCTGTCCAATAGTTTTTTCGTGAAAGAGTAACAAAAATCCATAGTTACAAACTTTCGCATTTATAAAATTAGTAGGGTTATTTATAGTGATGCTTGTTAGCTATTCATGATGAAAATCACATCAGCCAATCCGCGGATATCACCATGTTAACATTTTCGTAAGAAGCATCTTAACACAAATCATACTACGTATGTACGTATAGGCATTGTTTTTGATTTTATTGTAAATCTAATAATGACCGACAATTAGCAGAAGATATCTACATTACTCTAAGAATAAAGTCGTGTTTGTGGTCATTATATTTTAATTTTTAAACACATTCAATATAATTTGAGTTAAAAAAAACACAGGTTTAAAAAGTGAATTTCGTACAGCACTATTAAGGTTCAATTTATCGAGATCTGTAAATGTGTTATATTTAAAACACATGATTATGACTAAATACATATAAATATTGCAGAAAAATTACATCCTAATACACAGAAGTTCACAGAACTCCTACTCAAAAGCCACCAACTGTTTCAAACTCCGGACTTTCATGGGCGACGGTAATTACTTTACATTATGCTCATTAGCCTATTGAATGATGAAAAAAAATAAATAACCACACTAATTAAAACTTTGTTATGAATGAGAATCAAACTCACGATTTCTGGTAACATTCGGGATCACTAAATACTGGAGTCAAGAGGCCTGTTAAATTGTATATCCATCTTTTGTAACTTTCATCGTCGTGAGCATACCATAAACAAATCTGTTCTGTCTCGCTACATCTATAAGAAATATATCGTTGTTCAGCTCGTTCCGGAATATTCTCAGCCGTTACCAAATATTATAAGAGGACGTGGGTAGGTAGTAAAGTGATAATATATAAAGTTCGAGGCGGTCTGTATTCGTTCAATGTCCGTTCTGCTGGTGCCGACACGACCCCGGAGTAAATAAAAGAAGTTTTAAACATGTAGAAAGACATAAACCTTTAAATTGTTGCCCGGTCTGTAGAGTGGGCAGGGGTACGAATTTGTTGAAACATGACTTTCAAGGTAAGTTGATTTTTTTTCACCACGATTTCTGTTTCTCTAAGACGATACGGTTTTCTCTGTGTCTGATATTTTTTTAATTCTCCTACAGCATTCTTCAAATTTTGATACGAATTGAAGTTAAAACTGCATATTGGCTGTGGCACGGGCTTGTCAATCACAGAGGCGCAGAGAGGATCATAAACAGCTACCCAGTTTCTATCACCTTTATACGTCACATTCAGATCCGTAAACCTTAATAAATAACTCTTCAGATACAGCGAGCCTTTAAGCTAGGACAATGTATTTAAAGAAATTTGTAGGTACCCTCAGCTTTTACCTTTGGTTAACTTGATCTTCTCCTAAAAATTAAATTAATTTAAACAATTTTCTATATCATTACTACGTTTGCCCATTGCTCCGCTCGCGTGTATGTCGGCTATTGCGGTGAGAAGTAACCAATATTACTCACTGATAATGTAGCTGTTCATTGGTGAAATGATTTGTCAAGCAAAATCACATAAATACCTTTTAATGGTCCACTGCTGAACATAGGCCTCACCTTAGAAAGAAGATTTTAGCTCCCGCACAAGGCTGGCAAGGCGGGTTGGTATAGTTTGTATCAAGTATTCATTGTCTTTGCAGTGATGTTATTCTGCGTAATTTACTCCTTTAGCCGCCTCTTACGACACCCACGGGGTGAACAGGAGGTGACACTATATATTCTTAATTCATCACCACACAGATTTTTAAATCGGTTTACTGTTTTCGACGTGAAAACCTAACAAACAACCTCACATTCGCGTTTATAATATTACTTACGATATGTCAAATAAGCTGACGACAAAGTTAATTAGCAGCAAATCTCAGTACGATAATTATTTTGTATATATTTCAGTTAAGTAGAGTGTAGTGGTATAGGTACATTTTGATTTATAGATTTCTAAAAGTCAGGTACCCACTAAAAGCCCAATATGTGAACCATTAATATTACGTATGACATACCTGTAATATATTTGTGTCCGTTTTAAGTTATTGTGTATTAATTGTGCTTTACAAAGCTTTATCATAATGTTTTAGGTTTCTTAATATAATGAAACAATGACGTCAAACTTTTCTTATAATGTTAATTGTGATGTGTGTCTACACACATTTTCAGAAAAGTAAAAATTCTAATTAATTTTGTGTTTTTATCAATAATAGAATATATATTTGTTAGCTTATTGTTTCTAAACCAATCAATTAACGTTTGCCCAAGGTTTTAAATTATTAATTATATTTCATTCTGGGAGCAGTTTTGAATTGTGACATTTTGTTTTACAACCTTTCGCAACCGTGCAGTAAATAATTCTATCATATCTATGAACAGCCTTATACAGTCCACTACTGGACATAGGCCTTTCCTTAGCAAGGAGGTTTAGGCCTACTATACCACGCTGGCCAGACAGGTTGGAATAGGGTTTGTTTTAAGTTTGGTGGGTGTTAGAATGCGCCTTGCCCAGACGGGAGCTCGGGTCCTCGAGTTCCCTGGGGCTGAAGGTGCAAAGACGGCGGACTCTTTCGCCGAGAAGCTGCGAGGAATTTTTGCAGCCACTGATGGTGTTAAAATCGCCAGGCCCACCAAGTGCGCTGAACTGCGTATCTCAGGCCTGGACGATTCCGTAACGGCTGAGGATGTCCGCGCTGCAGTTATAGAGAGGACAGGCTGCAACGTGGAGAACATCAAGGTCGGCACCATCCGCCCCGGTCCAGGAGGACTTGGCGCAGTGTGGGTCAGCTGTCCCGTACCGTCGGCCAAAATTTTGGCCGACGTCGGCAGATTACTCGTCGGTTTCGTGAGCGCTAGGATCACAGTCCTGGCGGCGAAACCGATGAGATGCTATAAATGTCTAGCATCGGGACACACACGCGCCAAGTGCGTCAGTTGTTTTGACTGCAGCGGGTTATGTTTCCGCTGCGGTCGACCGGGGCACAAGGCGGCAGAGTGCTCTGCCGCCCCTCACTGCCCGGTATGTGCGGCGGACAACAAGCCTGCCAATCACCAGATTGGGCAGGGAGGCTGTAAACCTTCCCGCAATTCTCGGCAGGCGTCAGAGGCTAGCCAGTCGGCCCAGGCTGCTTATGACGTCGTTCGTGCGTCGATATCGTCGCCCATGGAGGAGGTTGTAGAGACGGTCGAGTAATGACCCAAGTCTCCAACCTCCTAGTCCAGACGAACCTGAACCACTGTGCCGCGGCGCAGGACCTTTTCCTGCAAACCATGACACAGTGGTCGATCGGTGTTGCCGTAGCCGCGGAACCCTATTATGTTCCTCCCCGTCCAAACTGGTTGGGTGACCGGGACGGTTCCGTGGCAGTCGTTGGCTCCACGGCGGCTAATTCCCCGCCCTTGTCGTTAAGAGACAAGGGCACTGGATATGTTGCTGCCGAGTGGGGGGGGATCACTGTATATGGTGTATACTTCTCCCCCAACCGGAGTTTAAACGACTTCGAGGTTTTCCTTAACAACTTGGAAACCTCGATGCGGCGTCTAACGTCTGGGCACGTCTTAGTGCTGGGGGACTTCAACGCAAAGTCCATTGCGTGGGGTTCCCCCAGGACGGACGCTAGGGGCGAGGCCGTAGAGGAGTGGGCGGCCTCGGTGGGCCTCTGTTTACTGAACAGGGGCTCCACCAACACGTGCGTGCGACAGCAGGGAGGGTCGATAGTGGACCTTTCGTTCGTTACCCCTGCCCTCGCCGCACGAGTAAGGAACTGGCGTGTCCTGGAAGAGGTTGAGACGCTCTCGGACCATCTCTATATCCGATTTGAGCTCTCCCGGTCCCAGGACGCCAGTAGGGGTCACGCGGCGCGGCGTTCTTCTCGTTTTCCGCGGTGGGCTGTAACCAAATTAAATAGGGACCTACTAGAGGAGGCGGCCATTATTCACTCTTGGCTGTCTCCGCAGGCCCCGACCGAGGAGGTCGACATGGGGGCTGGTCGCTTCTGCGAAGCGATTGCGCAAATCTGTGATGCGGCCATGCCCCGCATCCGAGGTTGCCGGCCTCCACGGAAGGAGGTTTACTGGTGGTCCCAGGAGTTGGCGGACCTCCGTGCGGCCTGTACTCGTGCCCGGAGGTCCTACACCCGTAGTCGACGGCGACACCGCGAAGAAGGCGAGGAGGACCAGCTTCATGAGGAGTACCGAGAGGCGCGGAAAACTCTGAAGCTGGCCATAAGCCGCGCCAAGGAAATTAAGAGAAAGGAGATGCTGGAGGGTCTTGATCGTGACCCCTGGGGCCGCCCTTATCGTGCGGCGCGACAAAAGCTACGCACGTCGGGCCCCCCCCTTACAGAGACACTCCAGCCCAGCTTCCTGCAGGAAGTGGTCGAGGGCCTTTTCCCGCAGCGGGTGGAACACACACCCCCGTCGATGGCCTTCATGGTCGGAGACGACGGGGGGAACGAGGACGATGTTCCGCCCGTCAGGGAATCGGAGGTAGGGGCGGTTGTTCTACGGATCCGCTTTAAGAACACCGCCCCCGGGCCGGACGGTATACCTGCCCGAGTGCTGGCCCGAGCCCTTGAGCACATGTCGGACCGCCTCAGGAAGGTTCTGGACGGTAGCTTGGCGTCCGGACGCTTCCCTAAGTGATGGAAAAGCGGGAAGCTGGTCCTATTGAGGAAGCCGGGACGGCCAGCCGAATCGGTAGCGGCCTATAGGCCCATCGTGTTGCTGGACGAGGCGGGTAAACTGTTTGAGAGGATACTCTCTGCCCGCATCGTCCGGCACATCCGCGAGGTAGGCCCCGATCTGTCGGACGCCCAATTTGGTTTTCGGGCGGGGCGTTCGACGGTTGATGCCGTGCTGCGCCTGAGGGCCGTTACCGAAGAGGCGGTGAGCTGTGGCGGCGTGCTGTTGGCGGTGCGGTGGACATCGCCAACGCATTTAATAGTCTGCCATTTAGCTGCATCAGGGAAGCACTCCACTACCACGGGGTGCCAAAGTACCTGAGGCGGCTTGTGGCAGACTATCTTGAGGAGCGTACCGTCATGTACGAGGACCGAGACGGTGTTCTAAGGCGGCGGCTCATGTCGTGCGGTGTTCCACAGGGGTCTGTCCTCGGACCACTCCTGTGGAACATGGGATACGACTGGGCCCTTCGAGGTCGTCTTCCCCCCGGGCTGGGCGTACTTTGTTACGCAGATGACACATTGATCACGGCCCGGGGGATGAACTTTCAAGAGGCGGCGCGCCTGGCCACCACGGGTTTCTCTCTGGTGGTCGGGCGAATTGAGGCGCTGGGTTTGCGGGTGGCCCTGGACAAGACGGAGGCCCTTTTGTTCCATGGGCCCCGTCGTGGTCCCTCCGGCGCCTCCATCGTGGTCAATTCGGTCCTCGTACCGGTTCAGGCTCAGATGAAGTATCTGGGCCTGATCCTCGACGGCAGGTGGCTCTTCGACGAGCACTTCCGACACCTTTCTCCAAAGCTGGTCGGCGCTGCTTCTGCCCTTGGGCGACTTTTGCCCAATCTAGGTGGAGCTAGCGTCGCGACAAGACGGCTATACACGGGAGTTGTCCGGTCAATGGCGCTGTATGGTGCACCGGTGTGGGCGGCGGCTCTGACCGCCCAGAATAGGGCTCGCCTCTGGCGCCCTCAGAGGATATTGGCGGTTAGAGCCATACGCGGTTACCGCACCGTATCGACGGAGGCGGCGTGCGCCTTGGCCGGAACTCCCCCGTGGGATTTGGAGGCGGAAGTGCTCGCCGAAGTTTATCGGCGGACGGCTGACTTCCGGGCGCGTAGCGGCATACGGCCTCCGCCTGAAGAGATACGTGAGTGGCGAGAGGCCGCTCGTCGAGCCACAATGGCTCGTTGGTCGTCCCGGCTGGAGGCTCCACGTGCTGGTTTTGCCACCGTGGAGGCTCTCCAGCCGGTCATCGCCGAGTGGGCAGGGCGGCAGCACGGGACCCTTTCCTTCCGACTGACGCAGGTCCTTTCCGGGCACGGTTGCTTCGGGAAGTATCTGCACTCGGTCGCCAGGAGGGAATTGAGTCCCGCCTGTCACCACTGCGACTGCAGTGAGGACTCGGCTCAGCACACGCTAGCGGTTTGTTCCGCTTGGGCGGCGCAGCGTGGGGTCCTCACTGCAGTTATTGGAGGAGATCTCTCGCTACCGGCCGTCATACGCTCCATGGCCGGTAGCGACAGTTGTTTTACCGCGGTCGCAACCTTCTGCGAAGACGTAATTTCGCGGAAGGAGGCGGCGGAGAAGGCCCGGGAGGACGATATCCACTCGGACCCAATTCGCCGTCGGCGAGCCGGGCGGCGGAGGCGCGCATACCAGCGCCTCATGCCGCCTTGAGTGTGGCCGCGGATGGAGTGGACGGGTTTTCCCCTCCATCCGCTATAGTGGCCAGCCGCGAGGAGGTGACGTGTGCGTGTGCCGGGCGTTGCCTAAATGGAGAGTTTATCCGCAGATGGCGCCCGCGAAAGCGGGCAGGCGCTAGGAGGATTAGGATGTCGTAATAACAGCTGTTCCCGGATCCCTCCTCTCTCAGGCGCAGAGTGGCACACCGTGTGGTTTTAGTCGGTCCGATTCCGACACACCGCCCCGCCGTAAACCCCGGTGGGGTGACAGCCCGTGGGGGTTTCCACACGTTAAAATAAAAAAAAAAGGGTTTGTTTTAAGTTTGCCTTCGTTTTGGATTGATATTTGCCTGAATAGTTTGTTCCCTTAGTCGCCTCTTACGCACTCACGGGATTTATAAGGGTGGTAACACTTTATCTTTTTAATCCGTTATCACACGGACAAGATATAATGGCGTCCAGTTAATTTGTGTACAATTTAAGTATTTTGTCTTTTAACTGATTATATATTCAGATATTCATAATTAGCTTAAATATATCGACTCCAAACTACCTCCATTAATATATTTTGTAAGGCACTATTTTCATTTCTTAATTTTCACCCTTATATGAAGTTTCGATATAAAAATAGTTTAAAACTGTTGTAGTTCAAAGATGAGAAACAAAAGAGAATCAAAGTTTCTAGAAAAGTTGGTGAGCAATAGATTATTTGCAACAGGCCGCGCCCAGTACTTCATACACGTGATATCAGGGTATTCCCCTTTTTTATTGTTTTGTTTTCACAGCGTTTAAACTTTTCCTGGACTGCCACAAACTCCTGAGTTTTAGTGAGACGTGACACAACAATCCGTTTTCAAGTATAAGATACCAATTTTAATTATAATTTACAAAGAAATATAGTTTCAATTTAACGTACATAACAGAATAACAGTAAATAACAGAATTGAATATCTAATTTTAAGGACACATGAATGTAATAACTTTTACATATGTATTGTATTGTAATAGTTTTTAATATATTTTTTAATTTTAACTTTTATATTTTGAATAATCCGACAAACCTATTGGTTTAGTGGTTAGTGATCTCGACTGCTAAGGCGAAGGTCGTGGGTTCGATTCCCACTCGGGACAAATAATTGTGTGTTGAGCACGATGGTTTGTCCTGTTTCTGGATGTAATTTATCTATAACATGTATGCATTTAGACATATGTAAGAATGATTATCAGCAGTCTGGTTATCATAGTACAGGTGCCTAATTGGGAATCGTACAGCCGTGTGTGAGATGTGTGGCGTTATAATTATTACTTTATTTTTTAACTAAAAAAATACATTTTAATTTCGAATATTATACATATTTTTTAATTTATTTATGTTATAATTTAATATTGATATATTTTCGTAGTTTCATTTTCGGGGTAAATTTTATTACTTCTAAATACCCACACTTAGTTATGGCTGTTAATGGTAAAAAAAAACAATTGTAATCTTTGATAATACAATAGGAACTACCTCGTTGGTCTAGCGGTAAGCGTTTGCAACTGCCGATCAAGAGGTCTCAGGCTCGATTACCGCTTCGGGCCCACGTTTTACTGGGTTTTCTCTTACAAGAAATTTCTAATTATAGTCGAAATGACTAATAATATGAAAGTTGGTGGTGTTTCGCCCTTACATAAAAGGGCACGTTCAGCAGTCAATCCTGGTTGATATAAACATCTATGGCAATCGGTATTGGGAAGTCGGTATCTCAAATATACTGACAAACGTTTGGAAACACCCACGGTCAGTCACCCCAGCAAGGTCTACGGCGGGGTGGTGTGTCGAAATAGGACCAACTAAAATCACACGGTGTGTCACTCTGCGTCTGCAATAAGAGGGATCCGTGAACTACTGTGGTATTCAGATCAAATCTGTTGCATTAGTAGCCGATCCCTAATAATTTTGGAAATCATATAGAGTTGGAAGAAGATAATGCAATGAAACTGGTCAAGTCAATTCCAATTACATAGTAAAATAGAAGCTCAAGTGACTTTTATACCGAGCATGTAGGTATTTCAATGTTGAATTTGTTCGATATGTTACAATGCTGTAATATCTATAAGGGTTACGTATAATTTCATTTCTGCATCGTTTAGAGCTTGTTTCAGCTTTTTTGTAGTAAACTGGAGCTGTGAATGAACATAGTTCTTTCTTGAAACGTGTCGGGTTTTATTATTAGAGGGTTTGCTCTTGTTCACTTGGTTTTTAGCTTGTTGTGTAAAATTCAATCGCGCAGAGTGTCAACATAAACTTAAACACAGGTACTCTCTAGTTGTCAGATGAATGTTTTATGTAAGGCTTTCATGTTTCCAAGTAGTTTATTTACATCTAATTTGTGTTTTTAATTGAAATGTAGAAGTTTATTTAACTAAAAGACCGTTGACAAATGGTCGAAATTAAATTTTACGTCATAAATTAAATGTGACAGATGTCAGTTCGTTTCGAAATAATTTTGAAAGACCCACTTCAAGCTTAGCGAGAGATATTTGACTTTTATTGGATTATCTATGTTTTGATAAGATTTTATTTTATAGAAAGGTTTTTATACATAGACACCTTTGTACATGTACGCTGTCTTTAGTGTTTATAATTTTAAATTACGTGTTAAGCCTGTTGCAGTATTTGTAACCTGTGCTTTTATTTAACCTCTAGGCCGCCATAGCGTGGGCCGCCATACTGCACTGTCTTCATTCGCAGTGAGTACGCCGACCAACGCTTTTGGATTATATTCATGCTTTCCATCAGGCAGAATAGTCACTTTGGTAGGTTTTTATAAAAAAAATAATATAGAAAATTCATTTCTTTTTTCCAGATATGTTCGAGGTTGATGGTGTTTGTAGCTCGGTCACGCGGATGGATGCAGTTGCATCTAGAAGATCCTTTTGGAGGTGTGATGTGATCCACAGGTGTACAGAAGACCTTGGGAGCTTGTTGGCAGGTAAGAGTAAAATATTAAAACAAACCATTAAACTAAAACAACGTACGTTCTGTAATACGTGTTATATAAAATAATACTTGCGGTTGTGACGAACTTATGATAACTGCTTTGTTGGTCTACTGGTGGTACTTCGTTGATGTACGTGACAACCGATCAAGAGTTCCTGGGTTCGATTTCTGGCTCGGACCAAAAAGTGTTTTTGAGTTTTTCTGATTATAGAACTGCTAAATAACAGCCTGGTGTTTGAAAGTTGAAGTTTGGAAGTTCAAAGCTTTATTCCCGTGCCTCAGAGAGCACGTAAAGCCGTTGGTCATGCACCCACTCTACTCGTGTCCGATAGCCGTCCCATTGGATTGTGAAAGTGAGTGAACAGAAAGTGCACTTATGTTTGCGCATACTCTTGCGCAATATAGCAGGTATATCCTGCGTATTTGACTGCTCTCCGTTGAGATGTCATCATGGCCTAATCGGCTACGAGTATATTATCATGATGTAACTGACTTGTCCAGTATTTAAGTACATTCAATATATTTTCTTCTGTGTTAAATTTGCGTATTAGATTATTACGTAGTACGTATTATTGTTAAACTTTAGCTTGACTGTGATAAAATTGTCGTTTTATAGTGTTCATCGCAATGCCGAGAGCAAGAGCTGATATAGTTCATCTATCAAATATGCGACGAGAGTTACCTCAAGTGCAAACCGTGTTAATGGTTACACGTTTAGCTCAATTTATTTTGAATGTTGGAAGACATCAACAAAACATGGATTTCACGATAACAGCCTTACGACCCCAACACTATTTCTTTATGAATAACTTATGTTAAGTTGTAATCGTAAACTAGAAATTTCACAAAACAGAAAGGCAGTCATTGCCAATAAGAAGCGATAGTTACAGAAAACTGTAATTAGAACCATAATAATTAGGTTTGTTTTGAAACAATTTGTACTTTGCGTCTATTCAAAAGCGTCGTAGCTTTAAAAAGCCGTAACCAAAACTACAACCTCAAAAAGAGTTGAACAGTTATATTATTAATTATTAAAAGAGAAAACCAGCCAAATGCATATTAGGTCAGGCGCAGCTTAACGTTACGTGGTCGATTACCTGTTTAAAAACGATGAGAGTTTCTGCTCGCGTATTTGGTCTCCTGATGGTTTGTGGCTTTCATTTTCCTTTGATTATATATGAGACCCACGGTTTCTTGTTACATTTCAAATCAACTCCAAAAGCAGAACAACTTTCTCATTAGGTTGTATTTTTGTAACTTCAGAATTACGTCATTGGTGAACTTATTTATATAAAACTTTTATACTTAAGTGAGTTTTCGTTTGGTCTCATACATGTATGTAAAAAGAAACATTTACATCTACATTAATATTTACACTAATGTGTCGTCACTTTGTGCTTTAGACAAGTTTAAAGATGTAATATTTCTCCCGAGAGTTATGAAATTTTCTTTTTCATATTAAGCAGTTAAGTATTTCTGAAGTAAGGCATTTTTTGTGTTTTTCTTTGATATTTGCTTTTTTGGTACAAACATCTTACAGTGAACTTTTCACTTGTCACTGCATTTCAATAAATATTTGTATTCATCAAGATTGTTCCCCGAGGCCAATCGTTCTTGTTCTAAGTTTAATTGTTACCTGTCTTATTCTAGTCTCGATATTATTAAACAAATGAGTTTTCAAACTACAATAAGGTTGACGGTCAATAAAATCAAATGTTAACGTCTGAGACAACAATGTTTCAGCAAAAGTACTTTTTCGTCAGTAAAGAAGTGTAACGTTTACATATATTGTAAAAGTAAAAGAAAAGAAGTTAAACAATCGTCTTGAGGTAACGACTGATATGTTAAACTACTTAAATATCGTAAAAATTTGAACAAAGCTCAAAACAATACGAATCTTCGCACAAGTAATCGCCGCAGAAACGAATACAAACGTAATTATTACATTATTTGTTACAATAAACCTGAGCATCAAAACTAAAAATTATAAATGTAAGCTCGTCAGTAGACGTTACGAAAATAAGTTAACACGTAATACATCAAGATTGAACTTCAAATACATTTAGTTGTTACTTCACTCGGCTCTTTTTCACTACTGTCAGAGCTAAACCTTCTTCAAACAATTATTGACATGCTTCTGATTTGATTAATTCAATTTTTGAAACATTCAAAACGGCCGCAATAAGCTGTCTTTTTATTCACATGTAAAGTTACGGATATAGCTTACGAATCTTCCACTCTTCATACTCGCCGCTTATGAAACTTCCGAGCACTCATTGCTGCACTGTCTGTATACTTGTGTTATATTCCTTCTACATACAAGGGTATTTAAACAGTTCTATTCAGTGTATACTAGGGAAAAATATCTCCTGATTTCGGTGATGGTTTTGTTTTTTCATGAAAGCCTACCAAAGTGACCCTACTCTGCCTAATGGAAAGCATGAATAAAATCCAAGAATGGTGTGACCATACTCATTGCGAATGTCGACAATGCAGTATGGTGACCCACACTATGGTAGCTGTGGAGGGACGAGTGTCATGTCCCTCCGACGCAAAGGGAGGATTCTCCGACCGGGTGAGGTGATCATGCCTGGCGGGCCACGGTCCGACGGTTGATGTTGGGATGTTGTTTGTATATATGCTAATTTGCCATGCGAATATCTATTTCACGATACAGGATTAGTAGTTGCTTCGTAGCTCATTATTATCATTCGTTTTTCGATGTATCTTCGTTATTCGTAGTTCAATGTATCTTCGCTAGATGACACTGTTATATATTTTTGTTTGTATGTGGAAGTTACCACAGTAGCCTAGTGAGATGCTTCTTTATGCCCCGCTTAAGGCACCCGGGATTATAGTGGGAGGTAAACATGTGCTGGTGACTGTAATAGCACGAGTACCGACAGTATCGGCACGCGACAGTGTTTATTTGATATTGTATTAATTTTTATTTCGGAAGCTTTATAAAGATAAACACATCACGAATGCTTGAAATGCGTGCAATCGGAACCAAAATTCCACATTACTCTTTACTTCATAAAAGTGGGTGCGTAGAGCATGTTCAGCCACTTGTGGCGTACAGATGTAGATGACATTTACGGACAGTTGACTGCACTAGGTCGTTGTGTATCTGCAATTTGTTTCGTGGCGTGGCCGTTTTTTGTTGACGGAGTGGTAAATCCCTTTGGAATGCCGACTCCTGAGGAACGCAGAATCCTCCACGCTCGGGATCGGCTGTCTCCCGATCTCGTTCAGTGTTTTCTTTCTGGAGTATTACAGTTTCACACGAAGTGCCTCACCTCATCCGCCAGCATGGCAGCAATGATTGCTGGCGGAGACAAGTCTCCTCCTATTTGATCGATTAAGACTTCGACGATATACATGCCCACGCGAGATTATCCTCCAGCGTATATTAGACGGGTGCCAAGCTGGCTGCGTACCATCTCTTCGCGTCAGATCTTATTTAGTGAGAACAGAGAAGTATGATATTATTACTTAACGAATAGCAAATAATACAAAATCAAGCCGATAATAGTTAAAAAAAGGTTTTTTGTGCAATATTCAGTACAATAAAACTCATTCTTTTTTATCGACTTTAAAAACGAAACAGACGATTTTCAGTTCAGTTGCGTTTTTATGCTGGATTCCTCAGAAGTTTATCATTGATTTATTCATTAAAAGGAAGTACATCAACGGCTCCTATTGTTGGCATGTGACTGCATTTATCTGGATCGGTTTTGAGAAGGGATCCCTGAGAAAATTAACATGAAAACTATAAACTAAAATAAATGTTAATATAAGAAGTCACATGAATGAGTGTGTCGCTTAGCTGGTCGTGGTCTATGACAACGTAGTTCATCATTCCGGTGGTTAGTATTAAAACCTGTAACTGTGAAATAAAATTTCTTAACATTTATTTAGTTTAATAATTATATTGACCAGTATTAGAATTTTTGACATATTTCACAAACTGCGTCTGGTTCTTCTGTTTAAACTGTTTTACATTGAACTCAAGAAGAATTTAGTAATTAATTTTATTGTGAATATTCTGTGAAATAGAACTCGTTACTTTTAATAGATTTTAAAAGGAAACGGTTTTAAATTTATTTTACTTGTTACGATTGTTACTTCAGGAGTCCGCCATTTATTCATGTATAAGTACATCTACGACTTATTTACTGTCACGTTCGACAGAAAAAATTGTATGTAATACTTTACAGTGAATTTGTGACTTGAAGAACACAGAGATTATATGAAAGTTTGAATTCATTAAAATGATTCACTGCGTCTGGTTTCCTAAACTTAAGCGTTCTGATTCTAATATTTGTTTCTCTTGTTCTAGTTTCAACATAACAAATGAAAGCATATTGAGTCAAGTTTCGGTGTATGTGACAGCAATTTTGATGTTTTTTTTTCTATAGGTAGTAGGCATCCAAAGCTCCATTTCGATTAGATCTCACGAATCTCTGAAGCTATCTCCTATCTCTAGTCATTTTAACTCTGCTTTTTTTCCGTTATCGTAAGGGGTTTTATTTTACTGCGGATATTACGTACGCTTTAGAGTATACACGCCGTGCAGCTCCTTTGAAAGTATGTACTCCTAACAAGTGCAATGAATTTAAGCGGAATTCGTTTTGAGTTGCAAGAGTCTTCGGGTGTCGGAAGTTGCTTACTATCGGGTGACTCGTCACCGTGTTTGACCCATATTCTATTAAAAAGAACATGTTACACAGTGATAACATTCAGATTTCAAGACATTTTTTTTATTTTTTGCTGAAAATAAAAACAACAAAGGTGTACGACTGTAAAATTTTGTTTGAAATTTCTTTTTTTATAATTATTTTTTTATGGTAGGTAAGTTCAGTTACGGCAGGTTATAAACATTTAACGTGCCCTTCGCTATCGAGACCGTGAGGTAGAAGATTTGTATCCACCTGCATCCTCGATATTATTGTTATTTTCCTTTTTCCATTTACCGTCACATACTACACTCAGTGTTTTTAATATCCTAACCGACGTGCCACTATTCTGGTATTTAACTGATTGCGCATAAAATCCAGGTGCTGTGTTATTTACCATTGCATTTCAAACACTGAAACTTTAAAACTATCTTTGAAATTGAAAGATAAATATTTTTTTTTATTCAAATCGCTTCAAGTACAACTCTAACTATTTCACTATTGCAACTATTTTATCAGTTTCTTCATGTTAAGGATTAGACTATCGTGTATGTGATGTAGAAATTTTTGTTAATGCCAGGATGGTAACCACGATTGGGGGCAGAGACAAGTCTTGTCCGATTTGATGACTAGAACTTTGCATTTAGACTCCCACCTAAATCACAAACAGAAGATTTTTATCTAGTTGCGAAGATTTTCATTAAGTAAATTTTCTTTAAGTAGCATATACTTAACTTAGGTTTGTACCGGCAAGGTATTTTGAATTTCCAAGTAAACCACTATCATCGTTAATGAGTTTCTGTTTAAGTTTTGTTGATACAATATTGCGGCGATTTTTTTGCTGGAGACTGAAGAAGCTTTGTAGATATGTTTTATATGTGGCCACAGTGGCTCAAGCCATATTGAATATAGGATTCAGTTAGGGAGTTGTGCAATATCAACTTGATTTCATATGGGGTGTGACTTTTAAATAATATTATATTAGCAAGAAACTGTGTCTGTTTATTGCACACGTATTCAATATGAAGACTCCAGTTCATATTGTTGTCAAAGACTACGCCAAGGTATCGTTGGTGATCAACATTTTTAATAGTAGGACACTCACACTTTTGTGTCAAAGGCATATGTAAGCAGTTTCTCGGCTTCTTTAGATTTTCTTATTTACACGTTGAAGTATTTCAAATAAAATCTTGTACTGTGGGTAGGTATTATGTACGCTTTAGAGGAGGTGTACATGGTGTAATTATTAGTAGTGAGATTTAAGATTTTATGAACCTGAAGTAAACACTCAACAAACGCAATGAATTTAAACGGTATTTTTCGTGAGTGTTCACAGTTGGCTGGATTTGGACCTCATCCGTCAACTCAATTCTTCACAATACACAGTTTCTTACAGATTGGCACACTATACCTATATAACAAGCTAAACATTTTGCATTAAAACTGAAATAACTACTGCCATTGGTAACTTATAATGTGTTATATGAATGTATGGTCATGTTTAAAAGACGTTTACCATCGACATGAACAACTCCTGTCTCGGAGAGAGTGCTCCAGCAGTGTATAGCAGGTCTCGAGCTCTTCTAGTCTATTCACAGTTCATTGTTAATAAGAGAACGTCATTGTATTGGACAGCTCAGATAACCAGAGTAACCACTACTAGTTCTCTTATTAAAGTAGTTTTTGAATTTTTGGCAAATATCACATACTACATTTCCTTTTTTTTGGTTTCATTTTTTTTTATTTTTCATTTGCATATCATATTTATGCTCGTATTATTCAGTATAATAGAACTTCAAAACAGAAAGTAGAAGTGAAAACAATGGTGATTTACAGTTGCTTTGTATTAGTGTAGGAAGGGTTCTTAGTCTGAGAACAAGAATCTACAGAATGGACATTGTGTTACACAACCGTGTAGCCATTAACGTTTTACAATCTTGTGGTCACTGAACTACTATTTAGCGTCCGTGTGAACAGATCTTCACTTCGTAGGGACTTCCACGATTGGTAGCAGTATTACACCTCTGGTTATTTCTAATAGTCTCGAAGTATAAAAAGGCCTTTTTTGACTACGACGTTCTTGACGTCAAGTGAAGTACAGGTCAGTGTGTGGCAGCAATTTTTTTTTTGTTTTAGAAATTGGTTTATGGTTGCGAAATTGACTTTACCATACTCATTGTGAATGTGGACAATGCAGTATGTCGACCCACACTATAGCTACCTAGCGATTTTTCACGCTCCTCGTGTAGAAGCCGGAATCGTAGTGTGAGAAAAACCCGTGCGCTGGCAGTAAGTTGCACGTTTTGACTGATTTACACTGGAAGAAAGTGCGATTTGATACGAGAGAGTATACCAAATAAAATAGTTTTTTTTTTTTTTTTTTTGAAGTGACTTTTAGCTGTTGGCCTCAGATGGCCTCTACAACTTTACCCGGATTAATTTACGGTGAGCGCTGAGGGCTCTCAACCGGCCATTTGTTAAGCAACATTGCCCAAGGGCACCCCCTGCGGGGTACGAACCTCGGCTTGGGGTGTTGCTGATACGCTGGGGTGGCCTACTCCCATGTTTTGTGGACGGTTTACGCGGCGCGTGTTCCGCCCCCGCCGACGAGGACGAAAACGCGGACGGTTCGTACCAAGTGTGTTCGCTCTACGTTGAGCGAGTGTAATGTCGTCGTCTAGCTCCCCTAACGCGTGTTTGGGTCGACGTAGTTTTGAGATTTTACTGGGTGTGTAGTTTACGGCCGCAACCACTAGAGGGTTGGGGTGAGTCGGAGCAGAGTCAAAGTAGCTAAGGGAGCACTGTTTTATGAATTGCTTGATGGTCGGCAATCTGAGGTCGATGTGGAGATCGACGTTGCGTACATACCACGGTGCTCCCGTAGCTTTGCGCATGAAATTATTTTGTAGTGTTTGAAGCCTATGGATCCTGTGTGGCCTAACGTGTGCGAATACTACGCTACCGTACGTCATTATAGGACGTATGCATGCCGTGTATATTCTAACTTTGTTTTTTAAATCTAACTTCGAACGCGCGTTAATTAGACAGTGTAGACGTCCTAGCACGAAGGCAGCCCGGCTGCGGACTGCCTTGATGTGGGGGCCGAAGGATAGACAGTCGTCAAGGGTTATGCCTAGGTATTTGGCCTGCCTAGTCCAAGGGATAGACTTGCCGAACATCCTAATCTGAGGGGTCTTCTCCAAAGGATACAAGCTTAGCTGTCTTCTGTGAGACAGCACCGCCTGGCTTTTCTCGGGGTTGACCTCTATCCTCCATTTCCGGAACCAAACGCCCAGTGCGTTGGCTGCGGTCTGGAGTTTTTTGGCTACTGTCGAGGGGTTCACTCCTGAGCAGTAGATAGCCGTATCGTCTGCGAATAGTGCCGTCTGCACATACCGATGCTTCGGAATGTCGCTGGTATACAGCGTGAAGAGTAGGGGGGAGAGCACGGACCCTTGTGGGACACCGGCTCGTATGGGGTGAGTGGAGGATAGTGACCCTTCTACTCGGTAGCGGAAGCTTCTATTCGACAAGTAGTCTCGTATGATGAGCACGAGTCCGTGTGGCACTCCCATGGTGGATAGCTTAAATAATAAGCCGTTGTGCCACACTTTGTCGAAAGCTTTCGCCACGTCAAAGAAGAGGATTCCTGTGAACAGGTTGCGTTGAAGCCGATCGCTGGTGTATTCAACGATGCGGTGGACTTGGTGGACGCACGAGTGTTCGGTTCGGAAACCGAATTGCTCGTGGGGGACGAGAAGATTAGCATCGGCATACGCTTTCAGCCTATTGTAGATTAGACGCTCGTATAGCTTGCCTAATCCTTTAAGCAGACTGATCGGTCTATAACTGGTCGGTTCGGACTTTGGTTTGCCAGGTTTGGGTATCCCAATAACAACGGCTTCTTTCCATTGTTGTGGAAAGATGTTGTTTTTGAGCGCTGCGTTGAAAATGAAGGTCAGAAGGACCAGTAGCCTCTCCGGAAAGAGTTTTATTACTCTGTTTGTGATACCGTCCGAACCGGGCGCCTTGCGAGCGTGTAGGCCCTTGACGATCGTTTCAACTTCTTCGGGGGTGACCGTGTCTAGGTCTTGTTCGTCTGTCCCCGTCGGCGTTGATGTTGAGGCTAGTGTTGATGTAGGAAGTGAGGTTATGCGCTCTACTTCCGAATCAACTTCGGCTATTTGGTCTGAGTCGCAGTGTATTACGCTGGGCGTGCACTGATTCTCTAGACTCTCGGCCAGGCACTCTGCCTTTTCGATATCGTCGAAGGCCGGTGGAAGGTTAGGTCGGCTTAGAGGAGGCATACAGGTGATCGTGTCTCTCTTAAGCAAGCAGGATAGTTGCCAGAAGGCAAGGTGGGTAGGTTCGAGGTCTTGTAGTGTCCTATCCCACCTGTCTTGACGCATTTGATCGATGCGCGATTTGACCGCTCTTTCTAAGCTTCGTAACCTGATCCTGTTGGCTTCGCATAGATATCTGTCATAGGCTCGTACGGCGGCGTTCTTCCGCCTCAGCAGCTCACGTACGTCATCGGGTAGGTTCCAGCGGCGATCGTTCGTCGCTGGTGCCTCCCGAGTGCATTCGTTAATTAACGATTGCACGTGTGCTGTGAGGGAGTCGATCGCCGTCGCGGTGTCCTCTTTGCTGGTTATGTGGTCGGGTATCCTGTCTAGATGCACGGACGAGGATGCCTCGAGTTTGGTCCCGAGGCGCCTCCAGTCCGTGATTCGTCTAGTGGGGGTACGATGACCTGTGTCGATGGGACCCAGTCTGGGTGCGAACTCCATGACCACAGGTCTGTGGTCAGAAGTTAACTCGTGTAGCACCTCTACTGAACACAAACGTAGGTTTATGTTCTTTAGGAGTGCCACGTCCAGAATGACGGGTCGGTGAGACACGATGTGCGAATAGTGGGTCGGTTCGAGCGGGGCGATGATGTCGAACGCTAGTCTAGTCGAGAGCGACTTCAGGGCTCTGCCTTTGGCGTTGGACTGGTGACAGTTCCAAAGGGTGTTTTGGGCGTTTAGGTCGCCGCCGATTATCACGGCGTCGCTCAATTCTAGCAGTGCTCGGAGGTCACTCTCGAGTAGTTGCCAATTGGGTGACGTTTGCGGTAGTTGATTGAGAGGGCTCCTATAGTCGACGACGAGCGGCTTGGGCCCTCCCTGGAGAGGCTTTGTGGGCCGCTCGACAGGGGCTGCCTTTGCGGGTACTGGGGCAGGTTTGGGGGCCTGCATCGCCTTCCGCACGGGCAGAGGTGGGAAGGTCTCCCCGGTCTTCCTGGGAGTGGCCCAGGCGTTCGTCTTCGGCAGAGGAGCAGCTGTAAAGCTCCCCTCAGTCCCTGCAGCAGCAGGGACGACTGGGCGGGGACGCTGAGGTCCTTTCGCCTTGGGGGTTTTAGGCGCCCTCGGGCAACCTCTATAGTTGGCGGGGTGGCCTGTTTCGCCACACAGCACGCACGCGACTGGCTCAGTGCATTTGGCCCTGTCTTTGGGCCTTTTGCACTCCTCCGTCGCGTGGTCTTCCAGGCACTTGACGCACCTGGGGCGCGCGAAACAGTTTCGCGCCGAGTGCCCGTAGAGCTGGCAGCGGTGACATTGTGAGATGCCACTTCTTCGGTGAGGTGGCTCGACGGTTATACCCGACAGCCCGCAGACGGATGACATCTTAAAAATGTCCTTACCCGCGGGGCTGTCGTCTAGAGTTACCATCACCATGTCGTAGACGACATTGGTGCGGCCTTTTACCATCCGGTGTACCTCATGCACCGGGTAGTTTTCTGACAGGGATTGTTTGATCTCCTCGGGGGAGATCTCCCTGGGCACATTGCGCACAACCACACGGAGCTTCTTGTCCTCCGGGAGAGTGTACGTGTGGTATGAGACGTCCCTCTCTCGAAGGAGCTTTGAGAGCGCCCTGTGGTCGCTCGCGGTGGCTAGGGCGATTTTAATGCCCTGTTGGGTGCTACGAGCCGAGTGGTAGTTGATCCGGCGCTCGTTGCACCAGGTGGAGATAGCCGTCCATCCCGACTTCGCCTGGACGTAGATCGGTGGAGGGGCGGGGGTCTTCGGCGCGGCCGCTGAGGCGTCGGTGATAGCGGGAGAGGCCCTCCCTGAGGGGGAGGGGGTGCCCTTAGGCCTTGAAGAGGTGCGAACGGGGGCGGAGGCGGGGGCGGGTGCTGCCGAGGTCTGCTTACCCTCGGTCAGCTTTGGGGCCTTGTTTGGACCCTTTTTGATTTTACGGGTGCGTTTCCGTGAGTAAACGACCGTAAAGCCTGTCTGCTCGTCGTCCTCTTTAGAAGAGGAGGACGAGGAGGACTCGTCTTCGCTGACGTCGGAGCCCCCAGACTGGTTCGCTCCTTCGTCGCCCGAGTTTGCCTCGGGCTCTGGAGACGTTTCTGTCTCCATAGCCCGAGTTATCTCCTCGGTTTTCGGCATGTAGTTCCTCTGAATGACCTCGATGATCTCGGGGTCATTCAGGAGGGTTGCTATGTCCACTTTTAGAGTGGACCCCGCGGAAAGGCCCGCGAGGGCCATTTCGGCGGATTTCGGCGGTTGGGGTGCTGCGCGATGTATCAACAACAACAACAGCAGCAGCAACAGTCCTAGTCCCCGGGTGGGACAACCCGGGGGTGTGAGTGTGCTTGGCCTCCCAGCCGGGGTAAGGCCGGGAGGGTGTACTTAAAAATAGGTGTGCTTAAAAATATTGTTAGTAGTGAAATTCCTGCTTCGATGTTGTGCAACTCCTTTGAACGTCCGAACTCTTAATAAGTGCAACAAATTTGTGCAAAATTCGTTTTGAGTTGCTGGTGTCTTTGGGAGGCGGTAGGCGCTTACTATCGGGTAACTCACCACCTTCTTTGTATTATATTTAGAAAGAACATTTTAAACAGTGATAACATTTAAATTTTTGTTTCAATCTTTTCATTTCTTGCTGAAAATAAAAACAATAAGGCCTCATTTACGGAGACGCGGCGCGTCGCGCGTCGCGATAGGCTGCGCGGTCCGCACTAAATTCAAATGTAGGGCGTTGGATGAGTGCGTTTACGGTGAAGCGATTTTACACGCGTTTGCTTGAAATGGAGCGTGTTTTACGGCCGAGCCCGCGGATGGCATCGTCACGTCTCACGCGGCGTTTATCGCGGCGGCGCACGCTGCGGCGATTCTCGATGAAGCGATGCCTGTGGCGGAACCTTCTGCCAGTCTCATTTGGTAATCGTACAACACAGACGTAGTTACCATCGCAATGGAGTATGATATGATCGATTTTTTTTTAGAAGAAAATTGTATCTTAAAAAGTGAGTTATTTAATATAAGGAGTGGCCCAGTGTTTACAGCAGCGGAACATGAGAAGTTTGGGGAATATGCAACTCTTTATAAGTCAATAAGAGAAAGAGGTTATGATGTATTTCATGGTTATACACGGATGTCTAGTACAACTTTTGATTACATAGTAAACAAAATACAACACCGCATCAGTACTTGTAACAGCAATATATCTGCCGAAGAAAAGTTACTACTGACTTTAAGGTAAGAATAAAAACTTGTGTTTTTTTAGATCTTTTAATCAACATATTCTTATAAAATCAACTATTTTTTAACTAATTAACTAATTTGACACATTGACTTTCCATTAATATGGACAACTTTTTGTATTACCCCTTAAGGTTGAGGTTACATTGAGGCGCGACACGAACTGCGATACATGAGCGATTGAAACAAACAAATGTATCAATGCTCACGTATGTGGCTTCTCTGAATATCAGAACAATCTGTGTAGGCACATACGTCAGCGTTCGTACATTTGTTTCAATCGCTCATGTGTCGCAGTTCTCGTCGCGAATCGCTAAATGATTAAAAAATAACGCGTTAAATGTAGGTAGGTATAATAACATAATTATTATATTTTTGTAGTAAAATAATTAAGTTATAAGTTCACTGTGCAGAACTTTCATTTTCATTTCCATCATCCGCTGCAGGAGCCCTGTGTTCATCTTGAAAATCAATATTAGGTCCTGATATTATATTTTGTGTTGAAGCACAAGGTAACATGCTCGACGAACCACCAGCATTGTGTGAATCCGATGTAAAGTATTGGGGTTGAGATTGAGATACAACATAATCGCCCATAACAGGTGTATTATTCTCAAACATATTAGCGTACTCGTTCTGAGTTGTCATTTCCAGTATCATTTCACTTACTTTGTGACGAAATCGAAGTTTTTGTAGGTTTGTTAACCTTTTAAACGGAGGTAGCATACTCATAAAGAACATGTAATCTTCATCATTTTTCAGTTCTTCTTCTTTCTTATCTTGTATTCGTGCTTTAATTAATTCAAGTTTTTCCCTCTCTAATCTCAACATTTCATTCCTCTGGTCAGAAAGAGAACGTCGAGGTGCACTATCACACGTCGACAGATTCGTATCAATGGATGGACGTGATTCTGTCGTTCTTTCATCATCGTCATTAATAGTAGAGAGTGGTGACATACTATCTTGGGATAAATTAGCTGGACTAGACAAATTACCAGAACTTGGTGCCGGTAAAACTTCGTCTTGAAGAAATCTCATCAAATTATAATATTTCCATTGCGGTATCCACTCGGTTTCTTCACTTGCAGCACCCGACCGAGGTGTGGGCTTCTTTTTCAGTTCCTTTCTGTACTGATCGCGGAGGTGTTTCCATTTTTTTTTAACTTCTGTAACTGAAACAATCGACAAGGTAAAAATATTAAATGGAACAATAAATATGGCTGTGTCAAACGATTCAGGCAGTGGTATATATGAGTATCTCTGTCTAATTATTTAGAATGCTCACGAATTAGACAGACATACTCATACATACATACATGAAATGAAAGATACTTGCAGAACTTTTCGGACTTCTACCACTGTCAAAAGCCCGAAGTACGGAAAATCCTAGGATCCAACTCGTGACGGTAAAAGTCCGAAATGTAAGTACGACACTTACATTTCGGACTTTTACCACCATTTAGTTGGTAAATTGATTTACCGTATTTCGGGATTTTACAGTAACATATACACATAATCACTTTTAAATATATTATTATATAATGTATTTTTAGAATTTTCATAACTAGGGTTTTATTACATAAAAACATTAGGTAACCTAAAAAAATAACTTATTTTATTTTGTTTCAGTTTTCTAGCCAGCGGAATACCGTACAGAAGATTAGCTTATCATTACCGCATAGGTACAGCAACAGTATCCAACATAATAGTTAAAACATGTTCAGCAATATGGTCTGAGTTTGTAAATATACATATGCCGAAACTGTCAGTACAAGATCAAGAAAAGATTGCCAATGACTATTTTGAACTATGGGGATTTCCTAACTGTATTGGATCTATAGATGGGAAGCATTGTAGAATAAAGTGCCCTTCTAACACTGGGTCTAACTTTTACAATTATAAAGGATATTTTTCTGTGGTTTTGCAAGGGATAGCGGATGCACACAAAAGGTTTATAGCAGTGGAAGTAGGTGGGAGAGGTCGTCAAAGTGACGGTGGAACATTTCACTATTCAGTGATAAATAGTCTAATCGAAAGTGACGAATACAATATTCCGCCAGAAAGTCGTGT
This sequence comes from Hypercompe scribonia, assembly GCA_949316085.1. Classification (NCBI taxonomy): domain Eukaryota; kingdom Metazoa; phylum Arthropoda; class Insecta; order Lepidoptera; family Erebidae; genus Hypercompe; species Hypercompe scribonia. The sequence goes on along the minus strand of OX438983.1, from coordinate 17,942,174 downwards.
TCCAGGGTCTTCGTATACTCTACCGTATGTGCTGATAGGAGATGAAGCATATCCTTTAAAAACTCATTTACTTCGACCATTCCCGTCAACAAATTTGACTGTCGAAAAAGAGAATTTTAATAAACGACTCAGTCGTGCAAGGAAATGCATAGAATGTGCTTTCGGAATAATGAATGCAAAATGGCGAATTTTAAATAAACCCTTGGAAACTAAATATCAAAATGCATGTATTATAATTAAAGCCATATGTCTCATTCACAATATTATAATCGACATAGATGGACACACTGACAAGGACTATAATCGCCCAATAGTGATGGAAACTTCTAGAAATCGTCATCTGAGAAACAATTCTTCTACGTCAAATGCAATTAGCACACGTAATATGTTTATGGCTTACTTCACAGAAAATCAACTATAATGTTTTTTTTTGTATATAGAATAGGTATACTATAGACCTAATTATCAACATACCTACTTGTTTAATGGGATGCTCCATACCGCAGTTAGTACATACATTTACCTATTATATTACGTTTGTTTAATATATGAATGCTATTTAAAATTGTCTAATGATAACTTATTGCTAAGCGTTCCTGCACATGATGCCGTCACCGTGCCGACGCCGCGCCGACGCCGCACAATTACACTGTAGATACGAGTCGCCACCGCGCCGCCGCCGCGCCGCCACCGCGCGCGTTCCCCTCCCTCCGTCTTCATTCCTTTTCCGACCGCTTACGAAAGTGCACTTTCGTAAGCGGTGGCGCGGTGGCGAGCGCGGTGGCGGCGCGGCGGCGGCGCGGTGGCGAGCTTCGCGCGACTCGTATCTACAGTGTAATTGTGCGGCGTCGGCACGGCGTCGGCACGGTGACGGCATCGTGTGCAGGAACGCTAATGCTAAATAGTAGGTACTTACTGAATAGTGATGGAACTACTCTGTAGCACATGTAAAGGTTGCTCCACAAAAGATAAATGTTGTGTGGAGGCACCATAACAAAGAATAATAATAATATAACTATTTGTATTACTGTTTAACTTGTGAACAAATAAATATTTAGTAAGCATATTAAACAGCTTGTTATTTAAATAGGTACCTACTTACCATCCATATCCACAATTTCTGATACTTCCACCCACTTTCGTTTGGTTATCACTCTATTTTTATGCTGTGAATGACCAGCCATCCACAACTGGGGTCGCTCCTGTATTGCAGAAATAACTAGTTCCAATTTTTCGTCATTCATGCTGTAAGTTGCGACACGTGCGCTCTCATCTCTCGCTAACCTAAAACTAAGTCGGTAAACTGAGAACCCCGCGTGCGCCGCAGCGATGCCCGCCGCGTGCTTCGCTACACGCTTGAGAATACGACGCGGGCGCAGCGGCGGGCCGCGCCACTCTTCCCGCCTCGCGTCTCTATAAACAACATCGTATATTGCTATAAGTTTGTGTTTACGCGTGCGATGATACGTGCCGCTTCACGCGCCGCCGCTACGTAAACAATAAAAACGTCCGACGCGCCGCGAGACGCCACGCCACACGCGACGCGCGACGCGCCGCGTCTCCGTAAATGAGGCCTAAGGGTCGTGCGACCGTACTAGTTACTATTAAAAAAATATTTAAATAAATTAATTTAGAATTTTAAGGGTAGAGATACCTTTTTGGGCCTCCAACTTTGAGACCAAAAATATTTTGAGATTCACTTCTGTACATTTTCCTAACTTTTTTTTAAATGAACAAGTTCACATTAAATTTTGAAAAATTTCAATAAGATGTTGACGATGTACTAAAATCACTTACGATATTGCAGTCAACGACGCGCACTATTCGTGCAGATAAGAGCTCACAATTGGCTACATTCGTACCTTATTCCTCAGCTTAATTCTAAGCAACAGCTGTTTTCTTTTTCTTCTTTTTTGGTTCAGAATTTATAATACGTTGTTCTAAGGTTGTTTTATAAATACTTCGAAATTTTATGTAGGTATTAAGAATACAAGCATACCTTTGAATTGCTGACGCTTTGATCAACTTGCGCTGGTCCTGGTCACAGGCTGACTGGTTCAGCGGGACGCGCTCGTAGGGGATTTGCATCCACATGATTGACATTGTTGATATTGTCCATTTTTCATTTACCGTTACATACTTTTCTCAGTGTTTCTATTATCCATACTAACCAATATACCACTATTTGTGTATTATGCTCTTCTGGTGATGCGTTTTTTATCTACTCTTATAATTTAGACAAGTTAGACACAAGTCTGTGCGTTTACCGCTAAGAAAACCCCGTTCACTGTGGTTCCACAATTCCAGAATACACCCCTTACCATCTCACAGAGTATTGGAATCCTCGGTGTCGACATCTCCAGTGACGTCCAATTTCGTGCTCATTTGGAAGAGAAGGTCAAGCTGGCATCAAAAAAGCTTGGTGTTCTGAATAGAGCGAAGCGATACTTTACACCGGCACAAAGGCTACTACTACCTTACAAAGCACAAGTTCGACCTCACATGGAGTATTGCTGTCATCTCTGGGCGGGAGCACCGAAGTACCAGCTTGAGCCTTTCGATTCAGTTCAGAGACGTGCTGTGAGAATAGTCGACGATCCCGATCTCACAGACGGTATCGAACCACTAAGTCTTAGGAGAGACTTTGCCTCCTTGTGTGTGCTCTATCGTCTCTACAATGGGTTGTGTTCTGAAGAATTGTTTGATATAATGCCCACAGCCACTTTCTACCATCGCACCGCTCGCCATCGTCAGGGAGCTCATCCACATACATTGGAACCTAAATGGTTGCGCACAGTGCGGTTTCAGAGAAATTTTCTCCCGCGAACAATCCCGTTATGGAATGAGCTCCCTGCCGAGGTTTTCCCTGGAAACTACAGTATGGGGCTCTTCAAGAAGGGGGTAAATAGGTCTTTAAGGGGTCAGCAACGCGCACGTGATGCCCCTGGTGCCGCAGGCGTCCATAGGCTGCGGTAACCGCTTACCATCAGGCGGGCCGTATGCTTGTTTGCCACCGTCGTGGTATAAAAAAAAAATTTAGAACAATTGTTTCAATTGAAAGTTTTTTGCATTTTTTTTTAATTTCAATCGTTTCAAATACATCTCTTGATTATGAGGGACGAGGCATGTCAGATAATGTATTTTGGTAGTTACGTACTTCACTCACCGTCGTCAAAGTTGATAACTGGTGAAAGTTTCTCCACGTGAATGTAAAACTACAGAAAACTTAAATATGACCACTGGAGTTTCAGATGATCTTATTGTGGCAGTACATGGTACAGATTATCGAAGATATGGTTACTTGAATGCATTATTGTACAACACTGGTGGTTACTGTTGTAACAATAAAACTCTTATAAACCATCATTCTTACTTCTTCAAGAGTGTCTCTGGCACTTCGGTACTCCACAATGCACTTCTATTGTCATCGTGTGACAGATATTTCCCTGTAAATAGTCGCTCACTGCAGGGCGTCGTGATCGTCTTTGACAGAGTATGTCAACCAGCGGTCTCCATTGCACTCTGTAGCCTGGTGAAGTGCTATCCAAAGTTCCATTTAATTTACATTCACATTTGTATTACTACACAGCGAATTGGTCACTTGAAGAATACTGTGACTATATCAAAATTTGTGACTATTCAGGTACCTCGCCAATTGTTTTCTTGTCAATGTACATAAGGTTCACCATTCAAGTTCAATTGCAAAAGCACTCAATATGTAACGGACAATGATAATGTCCACTATGTAAGTTCAGCATTCTACTAGTTGGTATTCTGACCTGTTCCATTCACAATTCCCAAAATTAGCATCTTTTAGTTGAACCTCTAATTTAAGAGTTAATCTTACAAATACAGTTCTGCACAGACTTTTGCATATAGCTGGATGTGCCTGGATCAGGTTTTTCAAGTGTCTTTGCCGTAAATTCCTTCTGTATAAATTTTGATCGATGAATACTAATAATCTATCGTGGCTTTTACTATAAGCACGAAAGTCACGATACTTGTTTGACTCTGAGTAGTTCGCATGACAGACGTTGGTTATTTAACCACTTTTTAGCCTCTGTACGGAATCTTGAAGAATAAAGCTCTATATCCTTGTTGATATTAATTTAATTTTCAAGGTTGGCGGGCAACGATTTGGTTGGGTTGGAAAAAGTACAGATAAATTACGTCCAGAAATCATATTTTTACATTTCGTATTTTGTGAAATATTCGAAATATAGAATTTAGAAATTCAAAATATAGTTCGGAATATCGTCCATATGCGTGACTTGCAAGCTTTGACATAAGAGAATTATCTTAAACGTATTGAGTCTCCATGTAGTTGAAATATTTTAAAAGATCTTCTTCATTGAATCACAATTTGTTTCTTTCAGGCAGTCCCTAGGTTGACTCAGCTATTTGTATGACCACCTGATTACAGCATTAGCTACATATTATGACATCATAATCACTGACTTTAATTTATGTAATACTCTTATATTCGTAAATACTACCGCACTCGCCACATGGACTTTTAGCATTGAAATGAACAGCTCAGTACTCTAAAGACAGCGCTCGAGTTCGCGTCTTACAAATGTTCTGCTATTTCTGGGCATTTTGTCTATGGTTCATCCCGTTTATCTAAATTAGTGTCTAAGTATAACATTATGTCTTACGAGTACGTATACCTTTTAGTTGTTTGAAGCTCTTCTCTTCAACGTACTAATTCTCGATTGGGATTCTCACATATCTTTAAAACTTCGGTCTCTAGCCATTTTGACTCCGTTTTTAAGAGGGATGCATTTTAATTTTCATTAATTTATTTCAAAAACTCTAGCTATTGTGTTGAAAAGATGCATATTAAAGTGGTTTAATTAATCTTAACATAAAAAAACCGACACTAAATAATGGCATACGATTACTTCAAAAATCAATGCTGCTTAGATCGGTAAGCAAAGAAAGCAGATTAGGTGTAAATTCTTTATCTCGCAATGTACAACGACAACGACTTATTCAATAGAAAGTGAATTTGTCACTTATAAGTGTAAATGCTGTATTTACATAAAAAGGAGGAGCGATCGAATCTATTTATAGACAAACTCATAATCTGTTGAAACGATAAAAGAGTATGATAAATTTATTCAAAAACTGAAAAAATTTAAACGAGGCTTTAAAAACTTAAAACAACACGAACATCTTCGCACGGGTGGTCGCCGCTCAAACAAATATGCATAACAATAAACCTAAACGTCAAAGTAAAAATATAAATATTTTTGATGAAAGCTCGTCAGCAGATATGTCGCAAATAAGTTAACAATTCATTTCCTTCGCTCAGTTTTGTCCTTCATAATCTTCATCTGCTTTTTAACATTGTTCTTCAAACTTTATTGCACATGCTTCTGATTCTACTACATTTTAATCTGATGGTTCAACTTTGAAACATTCAGAATAAACTATGTGCTATATTCTTGTACAAAGTTATAGAATACTACTTCTGAATCTTTCACTCTTCATACTCTCCGTTTATGAAACTCTCGAGGGTTCATTGCTGCTCTGTCTGCGTGCTTGTGCTCAAGTCTACCTTGTCACTTACAATGAAATCTATCTGAAAACATTTGAACACATTTGAAGCGTCCGAAACAAAAATCGTAAATATTTACTATTAAAATTTAATAACATTACTGTTATAGAATATACAATGTGTTACATAAAAGCGTGTTGTTAGTATTTTCTTTTATATAAGTATTTACTCTTGCACTCACCTCACAACTATTTAGCACGAGAGTAAGCAGCTTTGGATGCAGCGCTACAACAGTCTATAGCAGATCTCGAGCTTGTCAATTATAAACATTGTCTACAGGTTGTGAGTTGTGGTGGTTATTATTTGGAGATAAACAAATTACAATGGAAGCTATTTCCTTAAAATATTACAGTTAGTCTGCACACTGTGGGCATTAAATATGTGTCTGTATACCCCTTCGGGGTCAAAAAACATTAGAATATCTAGAACATTTTTTTATTTACAGTTAAATAAATTGTAACTACTCCACACACATCTGAAGTTGAGCCAACAGAAAACTTATACTGGGACACTGACATATTAGAGTAATGACATTCGACTCTGAGAATTGTCTGAGTATGAATCTTATGCTTTGGTTTATTATGGGGTTTTGGTTTATTTGGTTTATTTTTGCAACGTGTTTCACATCACATCATCACATCAACAGAATTTAACAGTTCACTGCAGGACATAGGCCTCTTCTCAGAAAGGAGGCTTGATTGTATTTCATTTATTTGTTATTTATGTAAGATGGTAAATACGCTCGACATTTACATGCGACTATGACTCAATTTGCACTTGGCTGGTATTTTTCCAACATTTCGAGTCAAGGATGTTTTTGTATTGCAATTATAAGAATTATTAAAAGAGATACGGCTGAACTCGAAAACCTCAAGGCCCATTATAACAAAACGTGGATTGGAATCGTGGTCCAAAGAACTTTTGAAATACCTGGAAGAGAGTTCTGTTGTGATTGTATGATTGTAATGTATTATATGATGAGAATTACAAAGAAACTGGAAGAAGAACGTAGAGAATTAAGAGACAACAAACACAAGCACAAATTTATTTTTTTATAAATTTCAATTACTTAGATAGAGAGAAAAATTCATTAGTATATTAGATAAAATTGAGAGATTGCAAAAACAAGAGAAAATAAATGTGTAAATGAAAAAGAAAATAATTCCGAATGGAGTTCAAACTTCAGTTCCCGGGATCCGTAGCTGTAGAGGGAACCACTAATGATGGTTAGCCGCACTTATTTTGAAGCCGGTAAGTTATTTGTATGGCATAATATATCGTAAGTCCTCTTCCAGAAATGAAATTACAATTGACCCAAACTGTTTTCTTTTGATATAAGTCATACGATTAAGCATGTCACTCTGCCAAAGCGACTTTACTCTACCTGATGGAAAGCATGAGTAGAAACCAAGTGTCAGTCATCATTCTCGTTGCGATTGTAGACAGTGCAGTATGGTGACCACCACTATGGCAGCATAGTGAGAAGCTCTTTCATGCCTTGGGGACAGTCATTGTGGTAGTTTAAGGCTCACACACTTACCATGGTAACTATCACCTTCAGTCTCCAGTTTGGCACTTACTAAAGAAAGATGACGCATGGTGCACGGTATGGTCAGCACGGATGCCGTCGTTTTCGGTTAGTCTTTTGTGAAGGTCTGCCCTGGTCAACCCGCCCTGTTCGTGCTGAACTCAGTGTGGCTCTACTACCTAAATTTAACACCCCAATTTTTTGGAACACAGTAACTAAAACTAATAATATTGTTTATAGGAATGGTATGCTACTTGCTACTGATGGTCTTCTAAGGATAGGTGTGGGCACATCTACAGGCCCGCATGGCCTATATGACATCGGATCGAGTAAGCCTCTGCTAGTGAAGGACCACATGAACGAAATACCCATAAAAGCATTAGAATTCCATAAACAAATGAATTATGTTTACTCTACGGATTCTAGTGTTGTAAAAATATGGGCAAAAAATACGGTATGAGAATACATAAGGTTCATTTCAGAATGTCAACATTGATATCTTATTGTCTAAATATATATAGAACCAGCCATGCCCGCGACTTCGTTCGGTAGGATTTGAATTTACAATTTTTACCTTAGTTTTACCTAATCTGTGTCAAATCGAGGATAAAAATAGACTAATATGTTGCCCTCTAACCTCCTCTATATCCTAGTGAAAGTCCTATTAAAATTGGTTCAGCGGTACCCGAGATTAGCCCGGACAAACAAACAAACAGTCAGCTAGACAAAAACTTCGAAAGAGGTAGTTTTTTAGTATAGTGTAAAGAGTTGTAAGTACTTGAGAAAATACACTTTTTATATCACAAACAGACACTTGAATTTTATTATATTGATTATCAGGCCATTTATAGAGAATTATCTCATCAGACATTACTGGTTTAGAAGTAGGAAGTGACACCAGTCACATGAGTGTTGGGATCTCAAACCCCACATGGGACGACACTTCGACAGTCTGGGTGTTTCTGTGTCCGTTTCTTGTGTTTGTAAAGTCCCCCGTGACATAGGATTTATGCCTAATGCACCCGCATTTGTCTTTTTTTTTAAAAGAAGATACCTGCAACATATTGTTACTACACTACCAAACTATAAGGAATTTAATGTTCAAGTTGTATTAATATTCTATAATCAATTATTAAATATTGTATTCACTTTATACTTTTTCGAATACTTCCACTTCCACAAAGGAAAGATCCTCTGACCGGGTTGTTGATGTTGGAAAGTTACTAATATTCTAATCGGCGCGAGAATTTCTATATCGCGATTTAGGATTAGTAGTAATTCCTTAGTTGTGTCATTTTGAAATGAGTTTTTTATTGATATATATAACAGTTGACGTAATATGTTTGATTTATGTTGTAGGGCAAGCAGTACACAAACACTAAATCCTCGACAGAGTTCAACGATCTGTGAGTGATACCTATCACAGGTCTCACTATAATGACAGTTGAAGACCAAAAGATGTACATTTTTTATATACCATCCCTAGGTAGGTTCACGTCACATTAGCAGCTTTTAACAACTCACAGCTGGACATAAGCCTCTCCAGGACGCTTTGGCCTACTATACCTCCCTAATCAGACGGGTTGGTATAGAGTTTGTTTCAAGTTTTCCTTGTGTTTGCAGTGATGTTGTCCTGAGTAGTGAGCTGCCTTAGTCGGCTCTTACGACTCTTGAATAGGGGTGTTGATATTCCGTATTCTTAATGCGTCACCATACGATAGGTGTTAAGTAGTTGCCATAGGGTAACTGATCCGTGCAATCTTGTCTGTGTCTCCTATTAACCGTGGCGTGATATTATAAAGTGGGAATAATTATAAGTTATAAATTCGGACATTTAATACACAACGCTATCTAGTTTCAAACTAAGCAGAACTTGTAGTATGATATCTAGACTGACTGATAGAATATTTATATATCTTTTTTTTTGTAAATACATATATATTACGAGGGCGGTTCGGAAATTTCTTAGCCTGTCAATGAAAGAGAATAGTTAGTTTTCCAAAAATATTTTTATTTTTCAATATAATCTCCTGAACCTTCAATACACTTATTCCAACGCTTATCTAGCACTTCTATCCCTTGATTAAAATAGTTTTCCTCTGTAGGGTGTGTTATCTAGAATGTTCTATGTAATTGCATCATTTACTATGTGTCATGTGTAACCCCATTATTTTGATATTTAATCGATGATTTATACAATAAATACGTAGTCTTAATTATGACTTCATTGTTTTACTTAGTCTCCTAATACTTCCCGTACATGGCGACCCTGCCAGGATATAGTACGGTAAATCATCGATTAAATATCAAAATAATGGGGTTACACATGACACATAGTAAATGATGCAATTACATAGAACATTCTAGATAACACACCCTACACCTCAAGGTCTTCAAAATAGTGGTTTACAACTGCAATTGCGTCTTCATTTGAGATAAAACGCTTGCCAGCAAGGAATTTTTTCAGATTTGGGAACAGGTAAAAGTCACTGGGAGCTAAATCAGGAGAATAAGGTGGGTGATCAAGCAACACGTACTTTAATTCGTTGATTTTAGGAATTGTTAAAACACTCTTGTGCGCTGGTGCGTTGTCTTGATGAAAAATTATTTTTTTGTGTTGTAAGCCAGGACGTTTTTCTTGAATTTTTACATTTAATTGATCCAAAAGGTTGCAATAGTACTCTGAATTTATTGTTTTAACCTTTTGCAGATAGTCAATCAATAAAATACCTTTGAAGTCCTAAAAAACCGTTGCCATAACTTTACCAGCCGATTGAATCGTTTTTACCTTCTTTGGGGCACTTCCTTCAGCTTCAGTCCATTGTTTGGATTGTTCTTTTGTCTCTGGAGTATAGTGGTGGATCCATATCTCATCAACAGTTATGAAACCATGCTTAAAATCCATTTTATTTCACTTAAAACGATCCAAACAAGCTTGAGAAATGTTCATTCTTTTGCGTTTTTGGTCGACTGTTAACAAATGTGGCACCCATCTTGCAGAAAGCTTTTTCATCTGTAGTTCTTCATGCAAAATTAAATGGACTCGATCATTCGAGATGTCCATGATATTAGCTATTTCATGCACTTTTATTCGTCGATCATTTAATACCATATCATGCACTTTGCCTACAATTTCTGTTGTTGTTGCTGTTTTTGGACGTCCACTATGTGGTTCATCTTCAATGCTTGTACGGCCACGTTTAAATTCAGCAACCCAATTTTTTACTGTTGCATATGAAGGAGCACTTTCACCTAACACATTCACCATATCATTATGAATTTCTTGTCCCGAATCTAATCGTTTACGCAGCTCACGAAATAGCGTCCACTCAAAAGGCATAATTTTCCACCGTTTTTAAAACATTTTTATGTCTACACAGCTACTTTTGTGTCGCAGTGTGATGATATATAGCCTATAGCCTTTCCCAATAACTGGTCTAACTATCACTAAAAAAACTTTCAAATTGGACCATTACTTCCTGACATTAACACGGTCAAACAAACAAACAAACTTTTCAGTTTTATAATATTAGCATAGATTTGATGTAATATATATACTAATAAGTGGGTTTAATTTAACTAACTTACCTTTGCTCCGGTGGCGCAGTGGTAGCGTATGCGACTGCTGAGTTGGAGGTCTCAGGTTCGATTCCCGGATCACACTAAATGTTTGTATGATCACCAAATATTTGTTTTGGATTTAGGGTGTTTTCTATGTATAACATGTATGTATTTACAGAAATATATATATATATATATATCAGTTGTCCAGTATTTGTAGAACAAGCTCTGCCTAGTTTGAAATTAGATGGCGTTGTGTGTCAAATGTCTTAAATTTTTATTTATTTATTTCAATTTTTTACACTATATTAGTAAGAGAGAGAGAGAGAGTTGAGAGTTAGAGAGTTTTAATTATATAAATACATTGTGATTTGTCGTGGTAAATTAAGTAGGTGCCAAATTATTTGTTTTTAGAGTAATTTTTTCAAGTAAAATGGTTAACTGTACTTATCACGACTTCTGTCAATATTGGCAGTCAAATATTTTATCTGCCTGATGGAAAGCATGAATAGAATCCAAGTATGGTGGTCACCATTTTCGTTACGAATGCCGACAATGCAGTATGACCCACTTTATAGTGGCCCATTATATACAATTTGACTGCTTCAGTGGCGAAGTGGTAGCGACTGCTGTGCTTGAGGCCTCGGGTTCCATTACCGAGTCAAACTAAACGTTTATATGATCTGCAAGTATTTGTTTCGGAGTTTGAGTGTTTTCTGTGTATAATACATGTGTATTTATAAATAAAAGTATATAAGTATTTACATCTGTTTAGTACCCATAGTACAACAATTTTTATTGATTCAATCTTTGTGCTCCAGAAACGAGCTATTAGGGCTATCTATAAGAGCCTTCCAAAGACCAAACCACAGCGTCCAATGCAACGAACACCAGTTGCACGCGGAAGGTGGTACACGCGACCTTATGTTACTGGCGCGGCTAATGTGGTTCTTGGCACAGGGAGGGTGGCCCAACGGCCACGAGAGGGGCGACGGGACTACCGCCGGCGTTCTCGCACTGAGCGAAACGACTGACGGCGGTCGTTGCTGAACACCAGCAACCGGACGGCCCGACCCGCAGACGCCGACCTATCGGGAGCGGGGGCCTTTAACCTACGCAGGGGACTGGCCAAGAGGAGAAAACCTCTATAAAAAACCGCAGGGACAGGATTACGCAGTCTGTCCAAAATGTGCCTCCATGTGTCCCTCTGTTACTCAGAGGGCACATGCGAGGGCTACGTCGGAGGACGACGACTTACAGGGGCGATGGGATCACCGTCGGAAACTTCTCATGGAGTAACCGGCGGTAGTCACTGCCGAACTCCGGCAACCAATCGGCCCAACCCGTAGACGCCGAGGAATCGGGAGCGGGGGGCTTCTCGAATGCGGGAAAGGGAAGAGAAGTCCGCGAGGAAGAAAACCTCTATAAAAAATTACCTCTAACCCAAGCTAAGGAAGCCCGGTGAAGAGGTTAACGGCTGGGGGGTATCCCAGTCGCTAGGGCAACACAACGTGAGCTCACGTTAAAGAGCAAATTTAAGAATGGACGCGACCTATAAAAACGAAGTACCCCAGGAGGGTACCGACCGCACCGCGGTCGGAGAATCCCTCAGCACTCCGGGTGATCTCGGAGTGTTCAGCCCACCGTACTCTGGGGGGGCACAGTTGCGTGCAGAGCGGTGTCCGAGTCCGGGCACAACGAATGGGGCGCACACGCCCAGTTTTGTGCGTCCCACAACATCAAGTTCAGTGTCTTCCCGCGTCCAGTCAGGTGAACGAGGAAGAGGAGGTAGGCGGGCGCCAACAATTGAGCGCCTAACCACAGAGCATGTGGACGGCCAAGACATGGAATGGCAACGTCAAGATTCAGAGGATAGTGACGTTTCATTCTTATCTGTCTCCTCGCGGTCGTCCCAAGTCCGTAAGCGCAAGCCGAAGGGACCGGCGGAGGAGAACCGGCCCACCAAAATTGCGCGGCCTAGGCAGGGCGCAGCATGTGGTGGCGGCAGCGAATCGGGGACGGGGACAGAGACAGAGCGTGAAAGCGCAGCTGCTCAGCCCATTCCCCTGATTCCTTCAGAAGGAGGCCAGTGCCGTTTAAAAATAGCGGCGGAGTTGAAAAACAAACCCACCGCAGACATAGACCTTAAAATCCAGGAGTCTCTGTCAGTGGTTGAGAAGGCTGTTATAGGAGTCAAGGGAGCCAGAGGCAGCAAAAAAACTGCTGCCAAAGAGGCCATGACGACTGTCAGGGCTGGTGTGTCGGAACTCCTCATGAGAACTGACACATCGGTCCTGACAGAAACAGTAGCGAGGTTAGAGCGTGAGAACGAGGCACTCCGCTCGCAGATGGCCTCCTTACAAAAGGAGGTCGAGAAACTAAGCTGTGGGGCTCCCAAGTCACACCCAAAACAATCGGTCCGATCCAAAGAGGGGACTGGCAAGACCATGCCCTCCAACAAGAAAAAGGAGGTGGCGACTCGACCCGAGTGGAATGTAATACCGGACCGAGACCAATACATGGCCACACTGGACCGTGTGTTGGCCGAAGTCCGGGTAAAGATGCTAGTGGGGCAATGTTCAGAAAGTAACTCCTCTCTTTCTAACGCGGCCACGGGTGTGAGGGCAGCGGAGCTCAGTCTTCCGCCACCAGCAAAAAATAAAAAAAGGAGGAGGCGAGGACAGCGGGCAATCCCACAGCCTCTAGCATCGCATCCTCACACGAAGCAGCAACAACCTGCGGCCCCGTCGACGGGTGAAACTTGGGCCTTGGTTCTCGGTCGGAAGAGTAAAGCCAAGGCCACGAATAAGGCGGCAACCGTAGTCCAGTCGGCGGAGCGTGCTGCAGCAGCCGCAACACCTAAAAGGAGGGCTGTGCCTCGGCCTCCCACAACTGCGGCTATCACTGTCTCCGTGCCTCCTGGTTCGGAGACGAGGATAGCTGCGCTAATGGAGACAGCAAAGGCCAATTTAAGCCTGGCTGATCTTGGCATCGCAGGCGGGCTCCGCACCAAGCGAGCCTTGACCGGGGCCCTGATCTTACAGATCCCCGGGGAAGGTAGCGCCACTTTGGCGGATAAGTTGGCAGCACGCCTGCGGCAGGTACTGTCCGGCACTGATGCTATTATTGCGCGTCCGTGTAGGACAAGTGACCTGCGGGTGCTGGACTTAGAGGAATCCATTACCCAAGCCGAGGTTGCCAAGGCCATAGCAATGGTGGGAGGATGTCCCATCTCCGACGTAAAAGTCGGAGACATTCGCGTATCTCCGTCGCGGCTGGGCACAGCTTGGGTCCGCTGCCCGCTCGTGGCCGCTCGCAAAATTGCGAACGCCAAACGGGTGCAAGTGGGCTGGGTTTCGGCTAGGGTAGAGGCACTAGTGGCACGCCCGTTGCAGTGCTATCGATGCCTTGAATTGGGACACGTGAGAGCGAAGTGTCCCAACGAAACAGACCGTGGTGCACGCTGCTACACGTGCGGCGGCATAGGTCATGTGGCGCGCACATGCACAGCAAAAGCACCTAAGTGCCCGGTCTGCTCGGACCTTGGCCGTCCCGCGGATCATCGGCTGGGGAGCAAGAAATGCTCTCCACCGAAGAAAAAGAAAGGGGGGTTGCAAACAGTTTCCGCCCCAGCCTTAGTGAGTGCTGGCACTAGTCAGCGCCCACCGGTTACGAGAGTACCACAGCCGGTAACCTGTCCGGCAGAAGAGGAAATGGAGGCCTAAAATTCACACCTCCCCAGAAAATTCTGCAGGGTAACCTAAATCACTGCCGCGCAGCGCAAGACCTGCTAATGCAGACACTCGCGGAGCAGTCGGTTGCCCTAGCGGTGGTGGCGGAGCCGTACCGCGTCCCGGATCACCCACGATGATTCGGGTCCGATGATGGCACTACCGCCATATTATGGGCAGGAGTGGAAAACGGCCTCCACTGTACCCTCCTTCAGCGAGGGCTGGGGTTCGTGGCAGTTGAATGGGGACGCATGGTCATTGTGGGCTGCTACATATCTCCAAATTGCGGTCTCTCCGTATTTGAGGCGTACCTGGACGACCTTAGGAGCTGCATTTGTACTTACCTATCCCGTCCGGTACTTGTCCTGGGTGATTTCAATGCCCGCTCAACACAGTGGGGAGATCGCCTGGACAACGTAAGAGGAGATACACTCGTTGAGTGGGCGGCGGGACTGAACCTCGGTATTGTGAACCGGGGCTCAGTCAGCACCTGCGTGCGATGGCAGGGGGAGTCTATTGTCGACCTGACGTGGGCTACTCCCCCAGGTATTGAGCAGGTGTCAGGATGGAGGGTGGCAGAGGAGTTGGTCACTTTGTCAGACCACCGACACATCGTCTTCGATGTGGCCATCTGCCGCCCGGGTACAGGCCTGGACCGCCGCAGTAGCTGTCCTCCGCGGCGATGGTCCCTCAAGCGGATGAGCCGAGATATGCTCATCGCCGCAGCCATTGTCGCGGTTTGGCCAGAGGAAGAGGAAGAACGGGTCTCGTCGAATCCCGAAGCGCAGGCGGCCTGGTTCTGTGGCGTCATGACTGACGTCTGCGACGCGTCGATGCCACGGGTCAGGCCGGGAGGCAGAAGGGGTTCTGTGTACTGGTGGACATCGGAACTCGAGCAACTTCGCACAGCATGCTCGAGAGCCCGTCGCCGGTTTCAAAGAACCCGAAGAAGACGGCGAGCGACAGCCGAGGAGATCGCCGAAGCGAGGCGGGAGTATGGCGCCGCAGCAAAGGCAGTAAGCCTTGCGATTGCGGAAGCCAAGGCTCGTTCCTGGAAGGAGCTCATAGAGGGACTTGACAGAGACCCATGGGGGCGTCCTTACAAGCTTGTATTGGGCAAGCTCAGACCGTGGGTCCCACCACTGACACAGAGTCTGGACCCCGAGTTAGTGGAAAGAGTAGTTGATACTCTCTTCCCCAGGGGCCAGGGTAGTCCCTCATATCCTCTGTTACCGTCGGATCCCCTTACGTGGTCCGACGACTTTGAAGTGACGGAGGATGAGCTGGACCGAGCCGTGAAGCGACTCGCCGCCCGCAACACCGCCCCGGGACCTGATGGGATCCCGGGCCGAGCATGGGTGCACGCTTTTGCGATCCTAGGGGATAGGCTGAGGGGACTGCTTACCAGCTGCCTCCGTAACAGCGTATTTCCTTCCGGCCGGAAGAAAGCCAGGCTGGTACTTATCCAGAAACCTGGCAGGACTGCAGATTCTCCATCGGCGTTCCGACCGATATGTCTGCTGGACGAGGTGGCGAAACTCTTTGAAAGAGTAATCGCTGCCCGTATCAGCCGGCACCTGTCGCAGGTGGGTCCCGACTTATCAGATAGTCAATTTGGCTTCCGACAGGGACGTTCAACGCTGGACGCGATTGAACGCGTCCGCTCCTTGTCGGCGGAGGTTGTCTGTCGGGGGGGAGTGGCGTTGGCCGTCAGTCTTGATATAGTCAACGCTTTTAACTCTCTCCCGTGGGGGGTAATTAGAGAGGCACTAGTGTATCACCAGTTGCCCCACTGCCTGAGGGACATCATCGGGGCCTATCTTCGCGATAGGTCTATATCCTATATGGGTCGGAACGGTGAGGAGCATCAAAGAGAGGTCACATGCGGGGTTCCGCAGGGGTCAGTCTTAGGACCCCTTCTGTGGAATCTCGCGTATGATGCGGTCTTGAGGACCAGTTTACCCCCTGGAGTGAGTGTCGTCTGCTACGCGGACGACACTCTAGTACTAGCCAGGGGGTATGGCTTCCAAGCAGTCTTACAGCTCGCCGAGTTAGGGGTGGCTTGTGTCGTTCAGAAAATCAGCGGTCTGGGTCTACGGGTTGCACCTCATAAGACGGATGCCTTATGGTTTCACAGGAAACGTGGAGGTGCCGTTCCCACCAGCTCGCTTATCAGAGTGGGTGGAACAGAGGTCGAGGTCAGTCGGCACATCAAATACCTCGGCCTCACCCTGGACAGCCGCTGGAGCTTCGAGGAGCATTTCGAGCGAATGATCCCACGAGTACGGGGGCTGGCGGGCTCCCTACACAGGCTTTTGCCTAATTTAGGGGGTCCGCGGGAGGAAGTGCGCCGCCTCTACTGTGCGGTGCTGCGATCCATGGCCCTCTACGGAGCGCCGATATGGGTCAAACGCCTATCGGCCTCCTCCCGCTGCCGAGCCAAGCTCAATCAAGTGCAGCGGGTTGCGGCCATTCGGATCGTACGAGGATACCGTACCATCTCGTCGGAGGCGGCAACAGTCCTGGCACGCTTCCCGCCTTTTGATATCCTGGCGGACATGGACGCAAGGGTTTATGACCAAACTTGCGCTATCCGCCGGGGTGAGAGCGGGGAAGACCAGGACGAGCTTGAAATGCGGCAGAACGCTCACCGACAGGCATTGGCACAGTGGCGTGCGCGGTTGGAACAGCCGCAAAATGCACGCCAACGCGCTGTCGGTGCTGTTCTGCCTAACCTTGAAGTCTGGATAGGTAGGGAGGGAGGTCGCGTCACCTACCGACTTACACAGATACTCACCGGGCATGGTTGCTTCGGTGAGTATCTGCATAGGATCGGACGCGAGGAGACGGCACAATGCCACCACTGCGCAGCCGACTGGGACTCCGCCCAGCATACGCTGGAGGACTGCCCCGCGTGGGCATCTGAACGCGGAGTCCTAGTCGATGAAATAGGACGAGATCTGACACCGCCAGCAATCGTTGCTGCCATGCTGGCGGGTGAGGAAAGTTGGGCCGCAGTGGTCTCTTTCTGCGAAGCTGTTATGCTCCAGAAAGAGACCGCTGAACGGGATCGGGAGAGGGCCGATCCCGAGCGAAGAAGACGTCGGCGGCGTTATGAACCGTCGACGGGACCGCGAGCCGCCAGAGAGTGGGGACCTCTGGTGGCGAAAAAACCGAATTGATAGGTGGGGAAGCCTTTGTGGCCTCCCCAGGATAGGGTCTGACTAGGCGCGGCGTCAATTTTGGAGGGGACCTGAAATAATATGGTCCGGGTCCCCTTCAGAGAAAGACGCCTGAGACCGGCCGCCGGGGTGGTTTTTAGTGGAAACACCACATACTCCTGGCTCCTGCTTCCCGAGGAGCCGGAGATCCGAAGGGATTTTCCACCCCGACAACAAAATCTATAAGATGGGCCCTCGTGAGCCACTAAGAAACACATTCAAAGAAATTAACATTCTCACCCTACACTCACAATACATTTACGAGAATCTTTTGTATGTTCATAAAAATCTGTCTAAATTTAAGAAAAATAGTTATCTCCATCAATTTAATTTAAGAAATAAAAATAAACTTGCCTTGCACACTACTAGGCTCCATAAAATATCGAATTCGTTTGTGGGTATACAATTTTATAACAAATTACCAAACAACATAGTATTATTATCTATTAGTAAATTTAAGAAATTTGTTAAACTGAGGTTGTCCAAAAAGGCTTATTACTCAGTTTCAGACTATGTCACAGATTTAGATGTTTGGAAATGAATTGCTCTTTTTTTAAGACCTATGATTGTGAATATAACTGCTGTTTTAATATTTAAAAGATTTTGAGTTAAAAGAGTGGTGGTGAGTTTATTTCCTGGGTTCTTTTCTCACCACTCTACCATGAACAATCTGCGAACCCAGCTAGCTGTAATTTTAATCGACAGATTGTTCATCTTTCATCTTTTATTGTTTTTTTTTATGACGTTCATAAGTGTCTTTTGTGACCTAAATGAATAAACGAATTTGACTTTGACAAGCTCTGCTTAATTTGGGACTAGATTGCGTTGGGTGTCCGATGTCCGAAATTATTTTTATTTGAAAATGGAACTATTTTTAGGACCTGCTCCAAGATGGTGTGCTTTCTAGAACATGGTAACCGAAGAACTGGAAAGCTCAGCATCACAAACTTATTACGATGATTATAAATTTGTTACTAGACAAGAACTTGAATCACTTGGCTTAGATCACTTGCTGGGATCAAATTTGTTAACAGCGTATACGCATGGGAAAGTCTTGGCTTATGCTTCAGTAATGCTCTGCTAATAGTACTATAACCGTCTGCACGGTTGACCTAGTGGTTTAAGCGGTCGCCACGCAGCTTTCCTCTGCGCTGAGTGTTGTGTGTTCAAACTCCACATGAGACAACAGTTTGTGTGATCCATAAATTCAAAAGTTCATAAGTTCATGCTTCGGAGAGCACGTACAGCCATCAGTTCTGCGCCTGTTCTCTCCCCGGTCGGGTCTGATAGCCGTCTCATCGAATTGTGAGAGTGAAGGAACAGAGAGTGCACCTGTTGTTGAACACATTCGTACACTACAATATTGCCAGCATAGTTGGCTGATCTTTTTTTTTATAGAAGCCTACCAAAGTGACTCTGTTCTGCCTGATGGAAAGCATGAACAGAACCCAAGAGTGGTCGTCGCCATACTCACTGTGAATGAATATAGTGCAGTATGGTGACCCACGCTGTGGTGGCCTAGTGAGATGCTTATTCACGCCCCGCTTAAAGGACCCGGGCTCGTAGTGGGAGGGCAACACGTGCACTGGTAATGAATGCCAGACTTTAACTGATTTGCACAGGAAGGAAGAGCTGAATCGTTTAGTTCAGAAGCGTATGTCTACCATTCTGAAACGGTGACTTCCAAGGCCAGCACGAGTTGTCCTGTAGAGGTACGGAGAGGATGGGTCTCTGTTGAGACTGGACACTGTGGCCGAAATCGGCAAGGAATACGTCCTCATAATCTATAATATTAACAACCTATTTGTAATGGGCGAGAATATCATTCATCGTATATCTTTTTAATTTTCAGATACTCTGTGGATGTACGGTTGTATAAGAGAGCGAAGTCCGTAGCGGAACCAATCGCATTTGAGGCATACAAAAAGCGCAAAATCAGAGAGAAGATTGAACAGGAGAGGCCATCTAGAATCAAAGTCGATGATAACTTACCGAAAGTCAATAGAGACCTGGCGTCTAAACTTATGTTGGACGACGGCAAAAAGAAAAAAACAATCCAAGAACTTGCTCAAAGACAACAGAATTAAGGTTAGTTAAAATAATACTTTAACTATGTCTTTGTGTCTTTGTCTGTCCATATGTTCGTATGACTTATTTCGTAATGTCCTTTCCTTCAGGCACTATTTGAAAACCCAGATTTCAAAGTTGACAGAGATGCCGAAGAGTATCGTCTTGTTAATCCAGTTCTATCTAGAAAGAGGACAAAAATCAAACACCAGTGGCTGAAACTATGGAGGTAAATATTCAAACGAAATTAATATATCTGGCATCCAAATTGTTTGCGTTTTGGTGGCTTTATCATTGATATCATGGCGGGCGCGGCCAGTACAGTTAGTCGAGTAGCGTACAGCTATTATTCTGTCTGGTCGCACGTGGGATGCGGTATCAGTAATAACTGGCAGTCCTGTTTTAAGTATATAATAAAATAGTCGGTAGGGACACGCTATTTTCTCGTCTGTAGCAAGCGATACCTAATTTGTCTCTTCTCGCGTTTCGGTAGCCCGCGTCAGAGAAATGAAGCTATAGTAACTTATAGTAGTTTTATTTCTCTGATTAAGCTATTATGTCGTAATTGGTGGTTGTGTGTGAAGCGATTACCAGAAGTTTTGATTCCTAGACTGAAGTAGGGTTACTGAAGGTTAACCCAACTCGATCATCATCCCGTCTCCACCGCTTGTCCCTGTCAATCCCGGTACCATCACTGATGCCCACCTGCGCCAAATCACAGACGCAGTGTGGCGCATGATGGACGGACGTCTCGCTGGCCTGGAGGCGAGACTACCTCCAGCCCCTGTTGTCCGGCCGCCGCTCGCGGCACATAGACCAAAGGCCGCATCGGCGATGACGTCGCTTCCCGTTGTGGGCGGTCGTGTGTCTTATGCGGCGGCGGCGTCGGTGTCTGCAGTTCCTGCGGCGTCAGTGTCTGCTGTTCCTGCGGCCGCTCCGAGGACACGACACGCGGCCAAACAGTAGCTAAGACGGGTGCACAGAGGTCAGGGCCCAAAACGGCGGCCAAGTCTAGAGCGGAATTCCCTCCGCTCCCCACTCCAGCCGCTGTACCTGGCACCTCCACATCTGCTCCGTCCACGGATGGTTGGCAGGTAGTCGGGGGGGCTAAGAAGTCCCGAAAGCGGGGTGAAAAGGCTGCCCAGAAAGCAGCTTCTACCCCGCAGTCGCCATCAGTGGCAGTGGCCGCCACAAAGAAGCCGCGCAAACTGCAAGCGCCCAAAACTGCGGCAGTGGTGGTCACCATGTCACCGGAGGCGGCTAATGGTGGGCTGTCCTACGCGGCTATTTTCAAGAAGGCCCGGGACAGTCTCGCACACGACTTCGGGACGGTGGGTGTTAGAGTGCGCCTCGCCCAGACGGGAGCTCGGGTCCTCGAGTTCCCTGGGGCTGAAGGTGCAAAGACGGCGGACTTTTTCGCCGAGAAGCTGCGGGGAATTTTTGCAGCCACTGATGGTGTTAAAATCGCCAGGCCCACCAAGTGCGCTGAACTGCGTATCTCGGGCCTGGACGATTCCGTAACGGCTGAGGATGTCCGCGCTGCAGTTATAGAGAGGACAGGCTGCAACGTGGAGAACATCAAGGTCGGCACCATCCGTCCCGGTCCAGGAGGACTTGGCGCAGTGTGGGTCAGCTGTCCCGTACCGTCGGCCAAAATTTTGGCCGACGCCGGCAGACTACTCGTCGGTTTCGTGAGCGCTAGGATCACAGTCCTGGCGGCGAGACCGATGAGGTGTTTTAAGTGTCTGGCATCGGGACACACACGCGCCAAGTGTGTTAGCTGTTTCGACTGTAGCGGACTATGTTTCCGCTGCGGTCGACCGGGGCACAAGGCGGCAGAGTGCTCTGCCGCCCCACACTGCCCAGCGTGTGCGGCGGGTAACAAGCCCGCCGATCATCAGATTGGGCAGAGAGGCTGTAAACCTCCCTACAATTCTCGGCAAGCGTCGGGGGTTAGCCAATCGACCCAGGCTGCCTCTGATGTCGTTCGCATGTCGGCATCGTTGCCCATGGAGGAGGTTGTAGAGACGGTCGAGTAATGGCCCAAGTCTCCAACCTCCTGGTCCAGACGAACCTGAACCACTGTGCCGCGGCGCAGGACCTTTTCCTGCAAACCATGGCACAGTGGTCGATCGGTGTTGCCGTAGCCGCGGAACCCTATTATGTTCCTCCCCGTCCAAACTGGTTGGGTGACCGGGACGGTTCCATGGCAGTCGTCGGCTCCACGGCGGCTCATTCCCCGCCCTTGTCGCTAAGAGACAAGGGCACTGGATATGTTGCTGCCGAGTGGGGGGGGATCACTGTATATGGTGTATACTTCTCCCCCAACCGGAGTTTGAACGACTTCGAGGTTTTCCTTAACAACTTGGAAACCTCGATGCGGCGTCTAACGTCTGGGCACGTCTTACTGCTGGGGGACTTCAACGCAAAGTCCATTGCGTGGGGTTCCCCCAGGACGGACGCTAGGGGCGAGGCCGTAGAGGAGTGGGCGGCCTCGGTGGGCCTCTGTTTACTAAACAGGGGCTCCACCAACACGTGCGTGCGACAGCAGGGAGGGTCGATAGTGGACCTTTCGTTCGCTACCCCTGCCCTCGCCGCACGAGTAAGGAACTGGCGTGTCCTGGAAGAGGTTGAGACGCTCTCGGACCATCTCTATATCCGATTTGAGCTCTCCCGATCCCAGGACGCCAGTAGGGGTCACGCGGCGCGGCGTTCTTCTCGCTTTCCGCGGTGGGCTGTAGCCAAATTAAATAGGGACTTACTAGAGGAGGCGGCCATTATTCACTCTTGGCTGTCTCCGCAGGCCCCGACCGAGGAGGTCGACATGGGGGCTGGTCGCTTCTGCGAAGCGATTGCACAAATCTGTGATGCGGCCATGCCCTGCATCCGAGGTTGCCGGCCTCCACGGAAGGAGGTTTACTGGTGGTCCCAGGAGTTGGCGGATCTCCGTGCGGCCTGTACTCGTGCCCGGAGGTCCTACACCCGTAGTCGGCGGCGACACCGCGAAGAAGGCGGGAAGGATCAGCTTCATGAGGAGTACCGAGAGGCGCGGAAAACTCTGAAGCTGGCCATAAGCCGCGCCAAAGAAGTGAAGAGGAAGGAGATGCTGGAGGGTCTCGATCGTGACCCCTGGGGTCGCCCTTATCGTGCGGCGCGACAAAAGCTCCGCACGTCGGGCCCCCCCCTTACAGAGACACTCCAGCCCAGCTTCCTGCGGGAAGTGGTCGAGGGCCTTTTCCTGCAGCGGGTGGAACACACATCCCCGTCAATGGCCTTCATGGTCGGAGACGACGGGGGGAACGAGGACGATGTTCCACCCGTCAGGGAATCGGAGGTAGGGGCGGTTGTTCTACGGATCCGCTCTAAGAACACCGCCCCCGGGCCGGACGGGATACCTGCCCGAGTGCTGGCCCGAGCCCTCGAACACATGTCGGACCGCCTCAGGGAGGTCCTGAACGCTAGTTTGGCGTCCGGACGCTTCCCTGAGTGCTGGAAAAGCGGGAAGCTGGTCCTATTGAGGAAGCCGGGACGGCCAGCCGAATCGGTAGCGGCCTATAGGCCCATCGTGTTGCTGGACGAGGCGGGTAAACTGTTTAAGAGAGTACTCTCTGCCCGCATCGTCCGGCACCTCTGCGAGGTGGGCCCCGATCTGTCGGACGCCCAATTTGGTTTTCGGGCGGGGCGTTCGACGGTCGATGCCGTGCTGCGCCTGAGGGCCGTTACCGAAGAGGAGGTGAGCTGTGGCGGCGTGCTGTTGGCGGTGTCGTTGGACATCGCCAACGCATTTAATAGTCTGCCATTTAGCTGCATCAGGGAAGCACTCCACTACCACGGGGTGCCAAAGTACCTGAGGCGGCTTGTGGCAGACTATCTTGAGGAGCGTACCGTCATGTACGAGGACCGAGACGGTGTTCTAAGGCGGCGGCTCATGTCGTGCGGTGTTCCGCAGGGGTCAGTCCTCGGACCACTCCTGTGGAACATGGGATACGACTGGGCCCTTCGAGGTCGTCTTCCCCCCGGGCTGGGCGTACTTTGTTACGCAGATGACACATTGGTCACGGCCCGGGGGATGAACTTTCAAGAGGCGGCGCGCCTGGCCACCACGGGTGCTTCACCGGTGGTCGGGCGAATTGAGGCGCTGGGTTTGCGGGTGGCCCTGGACAAGACGGAGGCCCTTTTGTTCCATGGGCCCCGTCGTGGTCCACCCTCCGGCGCCTCCATCGTAGTCAATTCGGTCCTCGTACCGATTAAGGCCCAGATGAAGTATCTGGGCCTGATCCTCGACGGCAGGTGGCTCTTCGACGAGCACTTCCGACAGCTTACTCCAAAGCTGGTCGGCGCTGCTTCTGCTCTTGGGCGACTTTTGCCCAATTTGGGTGGAGCCAGCGTCGCGACGAGACGGCTTTACACGGGGGTTGTTCGGTCAATGGCGCTATATGGTGCACCGGTGTGGGCGGCGGCTCTGACCGCCCAGAATAGGGCTCGCCTCTGGCGCCCTCAGAGGATATTGGCGGTTAGAGCCATACGCGGTTACCGCACCGTATCGACGGAGGCGGCGTGCGCCTTGGCCGGAACTCCCCCGTGGGATTTGGAGGCGGAAGTGCTCGCCGAAGTTTATCGGCGGACGGCTGACTTCCGGGCGGGTAGCGGCATACGGCCCCCGCCCGAGGAGATACGCGAGTGGCGTGAGGCCGCTCGTCGAGCCACGATGGCTCGTTGGTCGTTCCGGTTGGAGACTCCACGTGCTGGCTTTGCCCTCGTGGAGGCTCTCCAGCCGGTCATCGCCGAGTGGGCAGGGCGGCAGCACGGGACCCTTTCCTTCCGACTGACGCAGGTCCTTTCCGGGCATGGTTGCTTCGGGAAGTATCTGCACTCGGTCGCCAGGAGGGAATTGAGTCCCGCCTGTCACCACTGCGTCTGCAGTGAGGACTCGGCTCAGCACACGCTAGCGGTTTGTTCCGCCTGGGCGGCGCAGCGTGGGGTCCTCACTGCAGTTATTGGAGGAGATCTCTCGCTACCGGCCGTCATACGCTTGCTCGCTACGCAGTTGTTTTACCGCAGTCGCAACCTTCTGCGAAGACGTAATTTCGCAGAAGGAGGCGGCGGAGAAGGCCCGGGAGGACGATATCCACTCGGACCCAATTCGCCGCCGGCGAACCGGGCGGCGGAGGCGCGCGTACCAGCGCCTCATGCCGCCTTGAGTGTGGCCGCGGGTGGACGGGACGGGTTTTCCCCTCCACCCGCTATAATGGCCAGCCGCGAGGAGGCGACGTCCGCGTGTGCCGTACGTCGCCTAAAATAGAGAGTTTACCCATAGATGGTGCCCGCAGTTACGGGCAGGCGCTAGGAGGGATCTGGATGTCGTAATAGCAGCGGTTCCCGGATCCTTCCTATCTCAGGCGCAGAGTGGCACACCGTGTGGTTTTAGTCGGTCCGATTCCGACACACCACCCCGCCGTAAACCCCGGTGGGGTGACGGCCCGAGGGGGTTTCCACACGTTAAAAAAAAAAAAAAAAAAAAAAAAAAAACTCGATCATCATGTACTCACCCTTCCATACACTAACAAACTCTCAAGTAGCACCAATATTTTACAACCGTTAAAGGATGATCAGGTGAGTACATGAATTCGTACACGAGCCCGCGGAGTAAAAACCCAACGTCTCGTACAAATTTGCTGCCAGAAGTTAGGTAATCTTGTAGGTTTCCATAACGAAAACTTTAGTGTTAACTCATTGTAGTATCATCATCAACAGCCAGTCCACTGCTGGACATAGACATAATTTCCACCCTTAGTCAACTCTTACGACACCCACGGGATGAATATTCCTACACTTACTACGATAACTGTGACCCCTGCGTCAATGGGCCTCCGGTATCGCACTCACTAACGAAACACTGTAACACGGATGCTGTCGCTTTGGGTATATGAGAGGTTAGTACTACCCCTGTCGAGCTGAAATCAGCGGGACTCATTATTAATATAATTTATGACTAAAATGATAAGACATTAGTTAAAATATACAGAATTTTTATCAAGTTATTTAGGCCATTAAAAATGGTTATTTTATTATAAATTTTAAGAGCCTGCCAAAGTGACTCTGTTCTGCCTGATGGAAAGCATGAATAGAATCCAAGCGTTGTGGTCACTCATACTCATTGTGAATACATACAATGCAGTATGAACCACACTATGGCAGCCTAGAAAGATACTTTTTTGTGCCTCGCTTGAGGACGTAAAAGACATGACAGTCATCGTGGCATTGTATTGCACACACTTACCACGATAACCGTGGCCCCTGCATCAATGGGCCTCCGATCTTGCACTCACCAACGCAACACGCCAGCACGGATGCTGTCGCTTTAGGTTGATCTTCTGTGGGAAGGTACTGCTCTGGTCTAGCCGACCCTCCTCCTACCACTATTTATATCCAATTGTTTATTTAGGTGGACGAAAATGAAGATAAGGACTCGAAAAAAGAACTATACGATGTGAGTGCTGATGACAGATCCTGGGCAAAGGAAGTCAAAAAGCAGCACTAAAATTGTAACAAAGAGTAAAGCGCAGGTAGAAGATTCGAAAGCTGGAGTAGAAAAAAATTATGAGCTTAGTAAAACTCCAAGCAATTCTTTTTCTATTCTATTCATACTTAGACATATAACGAGGACAAATAAATCTAGTTTAGGTGGACGATTGGCCAAACAAGGGTTCTCTATGGTCACTAATGCTGGTGGCAACAAGCAACTTGAGTTCACAATGAGGGGGAGAAAATCAGACTCCGAAAGGGTGATGAAGAAACATTACCAGAAGCGGAAACAGATTGCACGACGAACAGAATTTCTGACGAAGTCAAAAGTGCCAAGATAATGTACTTTAATTACTTACTTTTTATGGTCTGTCAAAATGATAGTTTGGTGTCAAAATGTCAGATTTTGTATCAAAATGTGTTAATAAAAAATTTGTTGCATCACTGTTTTTGACTACCCAATCAAACAATATATTTGAATTTTTACTTGTTTTAATTCGTAATAGTAATAAAAGCTTGTATTAATAAGTAATAATAATAAATATGACATTTGACACAACGTCATCCAGCTTCGAACTAAGCAGAGCTTGTGCTATGATAACTAGACTGACTGATAGAACACTTAAGTATTGTTTGTTAATACATACATATTATACATAGAAAACATCAAACTTCGAAACAAACATTTGTAGATCATAGAAACATTTGGTCCGACCTGGGAATCGAACCCGAGAACGCACAGCAGTCGCATTTACTACCGCTGCGCCACCGAGCCTGTTAATGTCATCATCATCATCAACAGCCTTTTACAGTCCACTGCTGGACATAGGCCTCTCCTTAGCAAGGAGGTTGTATCCTACTATACCACGCTGACCAGACGGGCTGGAATAGGGTTTGTTTCAAGTAAGCCAGAGTGTGAGCGACTTCGAGGTTTTCCTTAACAACTTGGAAGTCTGGATGCGGCGACTAACGTCTGGGCACGTCCTAGTGCTGGGAGATTTCAACTCAAAATCCATTGCGTGGGGTTCCCCCAGAACGGACGCTAAGAGCGAGTCCGTAGAGGAGTGAGCGGCCTCGGTGGGCCTCTGTTTATTAAACAGAGGCTCCACCAACACGTGCGTGCGACAGCAGGGGGGGTCGATAGAGGTTCTTTCGTTCGCTACCCCTGTCCTCGCCGCACGAGTAAGGAACTGGTGCGTCCTGGAAGAGGTTGAGACGCTCTCGGATCACCTTTACATCCGATTTGAGCTCGCCCGGACCCAGGACCCCAGCAGGGGTCACGCGGCGAGGCGTTCTTCTCGCCGCGGTGGGCTGTACCCAAACTAAATAGGGACCTACTAGAGGAGGAGGCCATCATTCACTCTTGGCTGTCTTCACAGACCCCGGCCGAGGAGGTTGACATGGGGGCTGATCGCTTCCTCGATGCGTTTACGCAGATTTGCGATCCGAGGTTGTCGGCCTCCACGGAAGGTGGTTTACTGGGGGTCCTAGGAGTTGGCGGACCTCCGTGCGGCCTGTACACGTGCCAGGTCATACACCCGTAGTCGGTGGCGACACCGCGAAGAAGGCGAGCAGGACCAGCTTCATGAGGAGTACCGAGAGGCGCGGCAAACTCTGAAGCTGGTCTTCAACCGCGCCAAAGAAATTAAAAGAAAGGAAATGCTAGTGGGTCTCGATCGTGACCCCTGGGGTCACCCTTATCGTGCGGTGCGACAAAAGCTCCGCACGTTGGCCCCCCCCCCTTACGGAAACACTCCAGCCCAGCTTCCTGCAGGAAGTGGTAGAGGGCCTTTTCCCGCAGTGGGTGGAGCATACACCCCCGTCGATGGCCTTCATGATCGGAGACGACGGGAGGCACGAGGACAATGTTCCACCCGTCAGGGGCAGTTGTTCTACGGATCTGCTCTAAGAACACCGCCCCTGGGCGAGACAGAATACCTGCCCGACTGCTGGCCCGAGCCCTGGAACACATGTTGGACCGCCTCAGGGAGATTCCGAACGCTTCCTTGAGTGCTGGCAAAGATTCGGTAGCGGTCTACAGGCCCATTGTGTTGCTGGACAAGGCGGTTAAACTGTTTGAGAGGATACTCTTTGCCGTCATCGTCCGGCACCTCTGCGAGGTGGCCCCAATCTGTTGGACGCACAATTTACTTTTCGAGCGGGGCGTTCGACAGTCGATGCTGTGTTGCGCCTGAGGGCCGTTACCGAAGAAGCGGTGAGCTGTAGCGGCGTACTGTTGGCGATGTCGTTAGATATCGCCAACAGTACGCCGCTACAGCATTTAATAGTCTGCATTTAGCTGCATCAGGGAAGCACTCCACTACCACGGGGTGCCAGAGTACCTGAGGCGGCTTGTGGCAGACTATCTTGAGGAGTGTACCGTCATGGATGAGGACCGAGATGGTATTCTGAGGCGGTGGCCCATGTCCTGCAGTGTTCCACAGGAGTCTGTTCTCGGAGCACTCCTGTGGAATATGGGATACGACTGGGCCCTTCGAGATCGTCTTCCCCCCGGGCTGGGCGTAATTTGTTACGCAGATGACACATTGGTCACAGCCCGGGGGACGAATTTTCAAGAGGCGGCGTGCTTGGTTACCACGGGTGTCTCTCTCTCATCAGGCATATTAAGGTGCTGGGTTTGCGGGTGGCGCTGGACAAGACGGAGGCCCTTTTGTTTCATGAGCCCCGTCGTGCTCCACCCTTCGGCGCCTTTATCATAGTCAATTCAGTCCTCGTACCGGTTCAGGCCCAGATACTTCATCTAGGTCTGATCCTCGACGGCAGGTGGCTCTTCGACGAACACTTTCAACATCTTACTCCAAAGCTGGTCGGCGCTGCTTCTGCCCTTGGGCGACTTTTTGCTCAATTTGGGTGGAGCCAGCGTCGCGACGAGACGGTTATACACGGGGTTGTCCGGTCAATGACCCTGTGTGGTGCACTGGTGTGGGCGGCTGCTCTGAGCGCCCAGAATAGGGCTCGCCTCTGGCGGCCTCAGAGGATATTGGTGGTTAGAGCCATACGCGGTTACCGCAACGTATCGACGGAGGCGGCGTGCGCCTTTGCCGGAACTTCCCCGTGGGATTCGGAGGCGGAAGTGCTCCCCGAAGTTTATCGGCGAACGGCTGATTTCCGGGCAGAAAGCGGCATACGGCCCCCACCCAAAGAGATACGCGAGTGGCATGAGGCCGCTCGTCGAGCCACTATGGCTCGGCTTTGACCCAGTCAACTATTACATTAATCTCTTTATTTCATTTATATATACATATTGATTACATTTTTAAATACCTAAAAAAACAATACAAAAATACATATTTAAAAATATAAAAAATAGTAGACCACCAACATCGGGTACAGGGACCAAGACACCGGTGGTTAGGGCTCCAAAAGCAGGAACCTCCTCACTATACGGGCCGTGTCAAGGAGGACTGCCTTCTGCATCAGATTCTAACGTGAGCCTCTTTAGATGTTGGTCGAGGTTCTTGGCTATCAATCCATGAACTCATATGATTATCGGCACAATGATCACCGAATCTGCATTCCACATGTCGGCAATCTCGTGAGACAGATCCAAATACTTCAATTGTTTTTCTTTTTCAACTTTCACGAGATTCTCGTCATGAGGAACGGCGATATCGACAATCATTGCGCGGCATTCTAATCGATCTATCACCACAACATCAGGTTTATTAGCAACAATAATCCTACCTATGGTAATAGGTCGATCCCAATATAACGTAGCACGACCGTTCTCGAGAACTGGGTCGAGTACATACCTGTAGTAAGGCACTTCAAAATTGACAAGTTGGTTTTTATTGATGAAAAGATTGTGCCTGTGCAAATACTTAGCCGTTAGCAAAACGAGAACATCCAGAAATAATATACCTAATAGATTCTCCAGGACGGTGACACGCCCGACAGATGTCAACCGTACTATCTTTCAGGATATATTTCCGGTAGTTATTCGTCATGATAAATTCGTCTTTAATTGCACAAACAAAACCTTCGGTTACTCCGAAGAAATCACCATACCGTAGTCAAAACGTCAACGTTTTAAAGTCTATATCAGACCCGTGTAGGGCCCGATAAAATCGGCCTTTTATTATTATTAGTATTATTTATTATTAACACTAATAGACATTGTTAACTGTATAGCTGAAGACACGACTTCATCCTTAAAGAGGTAACAAATGAAGGGTTCATCAGAGGACATTGTTCTGGGTGAGGATCGAAGTCATGATCTGCAGACTTACAGTGAAGTCTCAAACATATTTTATGGAAGACACTTTATCGGCACTTTCAATTGTAACACATCATCATCAACAGCCTTTAACAGTCAACATCAATTGTGATACCTACATAATAATAAACAACAAACC
The DNA here is from genome assembly GCA_949316085.1 of Hypercompe scribonia. Taxonomy (NCBI): domain Eukaryota; kingdom Metazoa; phylum Arthropoda; class Insecta; order Lepidoptera; family Erebidae; genus Hypercompe; species Hypercompe scribonia. Next base: position 17,911,602 of record OX438983.1, on the reverse strand, counting down.
AGGGGGCAAAGTACATAGTCAAGACCGTAGATACATAGATAAGTACCTTAGGCACAGCAACTAGTGCTGGACTTCAGAACTTGGGTTTAGGGAAACTTGAACCTTATAAAGGTGGATTAAAGTCTATTAAATATAAATATTTATGTGTGAATAGTTACATCGCGAGTTTAAATAGAACACTAACATCTGTGTACTTGTTTGTTGCGCTTTAGTACGCTTCTTAACTCATTACGTCGGCAGCACACAAAATGCGACAGAATAAGAGGATAAGTTCCTCTTGAATAAACTTAAGTTCCTCTACCGTGCAGCAGATGGCAGATGTTTAAACAAAACTCACGATATCAACATTTACTACTGCTGAGTATTTATAGTTTTGACCAGGGTGCCTTCAAGACCTAGAAAAATGAAACTTCGTATACCACGCCCCCATATGTTTACTAATACAAAACACAACAATGAATACATACTACTACACGCGACCTCGCTTAACCAGACTTCTATGCTATAACAACCACTAAACTTACGAGTATTTTGACGAAATTTTGCTTCGAGATATTCTTTGTTTTAGGAAAGTCAAACGAAATAGACATTATTGTTAAGGCTTTAATTAACATACGCGTGGGCGACACCACCGGCAAATGTTATAGTTAGTAAACTACCTTTGTGACAACAGTATACTAAACTACCAACAAATATAATCTAAAAGTGCAACTTTATCTGAAATTATTTTATGTATATTTCATTTATTTATCTAGATCACTTAGATTATTTATGATCCTTTTTTTCCTCCATCTCCTTCTTTCTTCGTGAATGATATATGCAAAAGTTCTTTCTTTATTTTAAGAACCTGCCAAAGTGACTCTACTCTGCCTGATGGAAGGCATGAACATAAACCAAGAGTTGTGGTTACTATACTCACTGCGAATGCATGCCATGCAGTATAGTGACCCACTCTATGATGGCCTAGTAAGATGTTTTTTCACGCCACGACATGACAGACATCTTGGCATTGTATTGGACACACTTAGCACGACAGCACAGGTTTGACCTAAATAAAATAATTTAATGTTGACAATTGATATTCCAGTTAAAATGATATTCCTCTTGAATTTAATTTAGTTCCCCTACCTGGCACGAGATGTCAGAACTTCTATTAATAAACAAGATATTAAAATTTACTGCATTTACAGTTACTACATTTACAGTGTAGAACACGAAAAGTATATGTATTAATATCAGGGTCTTGTGTCTTTTTTCTCCAATTTTTGAATTCTAGCCACGAGTGTCGAGAAACTGTTATTGTGAAACACTTTAATGAATACTTAACAAATGTAAAAATAAACACGTGTTGTTATTATCGTCCACGTACATAGTAACAGTAGTTTACAACATGATGGTTCAGTAGATCAGAAGGCAAGCATAACAAATCAACAAAATCACATTTTCATATTCTGTTATTAAATGTAACATCTGTTGTAACTGCACGTCGCAACTAATTACAACACCCATTTATTTGTGTATTCGCGGTTTATTTAAACAAATATTTTACAGTCACAGTTACCCGAAACTCGGGACTGGACTTCAAAAATTAAAAACTTTATGGATGAATATCGTTAAATGTTTCTTCAGTGTAAGCTATGAATATAATATCCAACAGTAATGTTTGACATCGTGATTTTATTTTTTGTCGCCCGACATCTAGTGCGAGACTGAAGAACCAAAGTTTATTCCAGAAAGACAACCGGTATCTCTTTATCAATATTCGATCATAATGGTCTGTAAATCTTGTTGTTACATCTTATTTCTAACACATTGACTATGGTACCTACGTAAGTATTTACATTTGTATCACTTCATGGTTATGTTTGGTTTCAACTTGTCACGGTTCTGTAAAGTCCCTGGTCGTGCAGGCGTTATGTTGTTGAATTGATTCATTGAATGTTACACATGTAGTTTATCTACTCGGTAACAGATGTCAGTCCTCTATTCATATTCAATGAATAACTATTTGCAGTTGAACACATTATGTTCTGCAAAATTTTAAGCAATAATCTCAATAACCTCGCACATCTCACACGCGGCTGACTGATTCCAAGTTAGGCAACACCTATGCTATGGCAACCAGACTGTTATAACTTAGACTGGCATAAACATATTCAACTATTTCGAAATACCTACATATGTTAGATAAATTACTACTAGCCACTAACCACTAGAACAATAGGCCTGTCTAATTGTGTGTATGTCTGTGTGTTGTGATTATTATGGTCCAAGGATCTTGTTAAAGTTGCAGAACCTCACAATCACAATACATATATATATATGTGTATACATAAATATGTCTCCATAGTCTAGACTTTAAATACGTCGAGTGGTAAATATTAATCATATCATCTAGTGCAAGACAGTGGAACTGAGGTGAGTTTAAGAAGGACTTAACCTTGAGTGTTATAACTTTATCAACATTAGAGTGTTTTGATCCAAAAGTCTTGTTCTAACAATATTTTGTAGCAACATGTAATTGTTATTTATTTGTTTAGGTTCCGTTTAAGTCTTCAGCTGTGTCTCTGTTTGAATGTTATTAACATAGATTCAGGTTTACGATGTCACCCAGGTTAAGAATTCCAGAAGTTTCTATTACGATTTCTAAATCATTTTGATAACAATAAAATTGTTTTAAAATTAATTTTGGATTCACAGACCTACTGAGACAGACAGAACAGCAAAACAATAAAATACAAAAATATTTTTTTATCATTTTAGTTTACAAATAATATTTTCGTTTGTTTTTAAAAACAACAAGTTGTTTAAATACATTGTTACACTTTCATGAACAAACAGCTAAACCAATTAAAAATTTTTTTCAGCAATAGAAGATATCAGCGAATTTACTACTACGATCTACTTTTTGCTCTAGATATACAACATACCCACGGATGGTGTCTGTTTCTTTTGTGATTTGTATATTTTCAAGTCACAGCATGAACTGCTGGACTTCAAAAAATTGTCCGGACTAGACACAAGTCGTGTTCTCACATCTTCGTAGTTTTCTTTTTCTTTTTTTTTTTTGAATTTACTTTTAGCTGTTGGCCTTAGATGGCCTCTACAACTTTACCCGGATTAATCTACGGTGAACGCTGAGGGCTCTCAACCGGCCATTTGTTAAGCAACATTGCCCAAGGGCACCCCCTGTGGTGTACGAACCTCGGCTTGGGGTGTTGCTGATACGTTGGGGCTGCCTACTCCCATGTTTTGTGGACGGTTTACGCGGCCGTGTTCCGCCCCCGCCGACGGGGACGAAACCGCGGACGGTTCGTATTAAGTGAGTTCGCTCTACGTTGAGCGAGTGTAATGTCATTGTCTAGTGCCCCTAACGCGTGTTTGGGTCGACGTAGTTTCGAGATCCGACTGGGTGTGTAGTTAACCGCCGCAACCACTAGAGGGTTGGGGTGAGTCGGAGCAGATTCAAAGTAGCTAAGGGAGCACTGTTTTATGAATCGCTTGATGGTCGGCAATCTGAGGTCGATGTGGAGATCGACGTTGCGTACATACCACGGTGCTCCCGTAGCTTTGCGCATGAAGTTATTCTGTAGTGTTTGAAGCCTATGGATCCTGTGTGGCCTAACGTGTGCGAATACTACGCTACCGTACGTCATTATAGGACGTATGCATGCCGTGTATAATCTAACTTTGTTTTTTAAAGATAACTTTGAACGCGCGTTTATTAGGCTGTGTAGACGTCCTAGCACGAAGGCAGCCCGGCTGCGGATTGCCTTGATGTGGGGGCCGAAGGATAGACGGTCGTCAAGGGTTATGCCTAGGTATTTGGCCTGCCTAGCCCAAGGGATAGACTTGCTGAACATCTTAATTTGAGGGGTCTTCTCCAAAGGATACAAGTTTAGCTGTCTTCTGTGAAACAGCACCGCCTGGCTTTTCTCGGGGTTGACCTCTATCCTCCATTTCCGGAACCAAACGCCTAGTGCGTTGGCTGCGGTCTGGAGTTTTCTGGCTACTGTCGAGGGGTTCACTCCTGAGCGATAGCCGTGTCGTCTGCGAATAGTGCCGTCTGCACATACCGATGCTTCGGAATGTCGCTGGTATACAGCGTGAAGAGTAGGGGGGAGAGCACGGACCCTTGTGGGACACCGGCTCGTATGGGGTGAGTGGAGGACAGTGACCCTTCTACTCGGTAGCGGAAGCTTCGATTCGACAAGTAGTCTCGTATGATGAGCACGAGACTGTGTGGCACTCCCATGGTGGATAGCTTAAATAATAAGCCGTTGTGCCACACTTTGTCGAAAGCTTTCGCCACGTCAAAGAAGAGGATTCCTGTGAACAGGTTGCGTTGAAGCCGATCGCTGGTGTATTCAACGATGCGGTGGACTTGGTGGACGCACGAGTGTTCGGTTCGGAAACCGAATTGCTCGTGGGGGACGAGATGATTAGCATCGGCATACGCTTTCAGCCTATTGTAGATTAGACGCTCGTATAGCTTGCCTAATCCTTTAAGCAGACTGATCGGTCTATAACTGGTCGGTTCGGACTTTGGTTTGCCAGGTTTGGGTATCCCAATAACAACGGCTTCTTTCCATTGTTGTGGAAAGATGTTGTTTTTGAGCGCTGCGTTGAAAATGAAGGTCAGAAGGACCAGTAGCCTCTCCGGAAAGAGTTTTATAACCCTGTTTGTGATACCGTCCGAACCGGGCGCCTTGCAAGCGTGTAGGCCCTTGACGATCGTTTTAACTTCCTCGGGGGTGACCGTGTCTAGGTCTGGTTCGTCTGTCCCCATCGGCGTTGAAGCTAGTGTTGATGTAGGAAGTGAGGCTATGCGCTCTACTTCCGAATCAACTTCGGCTATTTGGTCTGAGTCGCAGTGTATTACGCTGGGCGTGCACTGATTCTCTAGACTCTCGGCCAGGCACTCTGCCTTTTCGATATCGTCGAAGGCCGGTGGAAGGTTAGGTCGGCTTAGAGGAGGCATACAGGTGATCGTGTCTCTCTTAAGCGAGCGGGATAGTTGCCAGAAGGCAAGGTGGGTAGGTTCGAGCTCTTGTAGTGTCCTATCGCACCTGTCTTGGCGCATTTGATCGATGCGCGACTTGACCGCTCTTTCTAAGCGTCGTAACCTGATCCTGTTGGCTTCGCATGGATACATCTTCGTAGGTCTTGTCTATACAATAAAAATGTTTATGTGTAAACAATGATACCCTGTATTTAAACTGAACAGTGACATCTATTGCTGAATGGATCAACTACGCTAGGAATCAGAAGCACCCAGCCGTTATTGTAACACTACCATGATTGTACCTCGTATATATATGTATGACGTAAAAAATAATGTCATTGTGTTTATAAGTTTTGTTTGGTATATCTGACAGCTGATGAACAATTAAAAGAAAGTTCTTGAGACACAACATACATAACATCTTGTAATTGCTCTTAAAAGACTCATAGATAAAAGATTCGAGATCGTGCTAAAGATTAGCGTCCCCGACAATGTCATCACTAAAAAAAACTTAAAATAATTTGAAACTTTATGTTAAGAACTTCGATGAAACCGTTAACCAAACTATTATATTTCTCTTTAAGTACCCACATAAATTACCCTCCCAAAATCTCAAACTGCCTGAAAATTTCGTGCACACATTCATGGCGAGATTAACGCAACATCGTTCACGAGCTTGCGTACTGCAACCAACTCGAGAATTTACTGCGAACCACCTAAGTACAGTCAAATCAGATAATGATGATATTAAAGTTTACCTGGACCACTAAAATAGATTCCATAGTATTTGTTATGTGATTTGCATATTTTAGTCACAGTATGAACTGCTGGACCTCAAAAAATTTAGTAAAACTATGGTGGAGAGTCTTCCAATATCTTCGGAGGTCATAGTTGCCCATACAATTAAAATATTCATGTGTAAGTAACGATAGCCTGTGTTTAAACTGAACAGTTACATCTATTGCTGGATGGATCAACTACGTTAGGAATCAGAAGCTCACAGTCGTTATTATAACACTGCCACGATTGTACCTCGTACACAAGCTACAAATATAACACAGAAACTGTCGTAGTTTTGTTCAATGTATTTGATAACTGGTGAGTATTTCAAGGAAAGTTCTTGAGGTGCAACAATACATCTTCTATTTGTTCCTAACGACTACTAAGTAAATTTGTCACATTACATGTATGCCGTAAAGTCGTAACTATGTCCCTATTTTGCAGTGACGGATTAAGAGTACGACAGCACCTCTGATCATCCTGTGGGTAACGTATGAGAGCTAGGGAGTAACTACGCAGTACAACAGCAAAAAAAGGAGAAAAAACCTTACACAAACCCAATACAAACCCTTCTGATCAGACTATATACTATATAACATATAGGAGGATCAAACTCCTGTGTAAGGAGAGGTCAATGTCTAGCAGTGGACCGTTCGACCGAGTGTTGTTGTTTACGTTCGGTGAACATTTTATTTGTTTTCATACTGTTAGGAGTTCGTTTAGTATTTACAGGTGATTGGTTACGAGGACTTTTTTCTGGTTTTGTACTTTCTTATCCATTTTTTTCTTAGCTATACGTTGGTCATGTAACAGGTAGGTTACATACAAATATTGTGTTTATTTATAAATTTATCATATTATATGTATTTATAGGTTTATGTTAGATTACTGTTTGCTAAAGTTTATGTAGGTATGTAAATTGTATGTTTTTGACTGTTCATTTTAAGTTGAGTACATTTATTTCATTCCTTGTTTCCAATGGTATCTTATTCATAAGTCTTGGTGTAAGGTTGTCAGTAGTTCGCTTGCTGTAGTAATTATTAGCTGTTTTGGTAGTCAACTTTTTATTTATCACTTGGTGTGTCACGATTGGGCGTTTAATCAGATTACTATTGAATTTAAAATAGTATGTTTATATATTTGTTTATTATTTAAAAGGTTTTATGCTAAACACAAAGGTGGGTGTGATTTTATTGATGTCGGTAAAACTAATTACCTAAAGTACCTAATCCCTCCCTCCCTTCCCATTTCCGTCCAATATCCATTCTTCCTTTCCTGTCCAAGATACTGGAAGCCTGTGTACATAAGCAACTGTCTCACTTCATTCATCAAAACAACTTACTCAATAAGTATCAATCGGGATTCCGACCCGGACATAGTACAGGGACAGCTTTGCTCAAGGTAACACTTGATATTAAGGCAGCAATGGAGGAAGGCAAAATAACTGTGCTAGCTTTAATTGACTTCTCAAACGCCTTCAATGCTGTGAACCATGAGATTTATGGTTTTCATCCTATCTTCGTGGACGCCAGCAGTCTGTCCGAACCGATAATTCGTCATCACTGTGGGCCGAACTAGACTCTGGTGTACCACAAGGCGGTATTCTTTCCCCTCTTCTCTTTTCGTTATTTATCGACTTCATAACTCACCAACTTCGGTGTTCGTATCATCTGTATGCAGACGACCTGCAGATCTACTCACATGCGAGAGTTGAAAACTTAAACGAAGCTATTACCACGACCTAGACACCATAAAAAACTGGTCCAGCAGTTTCGGTTTAAACGTGAATCCGAGTAAATGTCAAGCAATCTTCTTAGGGAGTCCCAGAATGACGGGTAGAATTGATCCTGACGCCGTCACTGGTATTATATATGACGGTACAGTATTGCCCATCAATCTATCGGTTAAGGACCTCGGCTTACATATAGACAGAACTCTGAATTGGCATGTTCAGGTAACCAATGTTAGTCAAAAGGTCACGAATATTTTACGTGGCCTTTATAGACTAAAAAACTTTCTCCCCATAAAGATTAAGATTATGCTAGTGCATGCCTTAATTTTGCCAATCATCGACTATGGTGATGTGTGTTACCTCGACCTGAATGCAGATCTGCTCAACAAATTAGACCGACTTCTCAACAATTGCATTCGGTTCATATTCAACCTACGTAAGTATGATCATGTATCCACTTATCGGAGGCAACTGTCATGGTTACCTATTAGACAGCGCCGCCGCTTGCGAGCGTTGACTATGTTACACTCCCTCATCCACTCTCCTAACCCACCCACTTACCTAACCACTCATATACAATATCTCTGCTCTACTCATGACAGAAATCTTCGGTCCTCCGATAATCTCCTCCTTCTCTGCCCATCACATAATTCCCATATTGTACATTCGTCCTTTACTGTCCAAGCTGTAAATCTCTGGAACGCCCTCCCCTTAGAGATAAGAAGGTGTGTTAACCCATTAACCTTTAAGGTTAGAGTACGCAAGCTTTACGGAGACTTGTTGACGGAGTCATCAGAATAATTGCTGGCCTATTCATCATTGTACGAATATTTATGTATATCTATGTAGATATGTGTTTCCTTTTATTTATATAAATATATATATCATATCATATATATATCATTATGTATTACAAGATACAAATTATTTATTATATTTATATAATAAATAATATAAATAATATAATATGTATTAATTATTTATTAGCAAATTAAAAAATCTACACCACTAGCTCTGATGTTACACCTGCTACACGCATCTCTGCATTACCCTAAGGTCGACTGGAAGAAAATGCCTACGGCATTAAGTCCGCCTTATGCATTGTAAGTTATTTGCAGAAAGTATAAATAAATAAAAGAAATAATTAAAACGCAATAGTTTGAGCCTCTATAACTACGTGTCAATCTCTCGTGTCTAAAGTTCATTTTCGATCTTACAGTGAAGTATTGAACAACTAACGTTCACTGTAATACAGTAAAGTCGTATGTACTTTGAACATAGAATTTCTAAAGGAATTTGAATATGAATTTTAAGTCTTGTATGTCTCGTCTTATTCTTTCAGAGCAGTGTACAGCATTGATGGAGTCAAAGTAAGAGTTGGTACAAAGTATTGAATATAGAACCATCCTCGATGAAAATAACGCTTACAAAAGTACCCAGCCAAAATAAACTTCCTGGTCTCTTTCAATGTTAAGAATTACGTTAAAATATAGTCAAGTGTCTTAATTAATAACACTAACAAACATTGCTAACTCTATGGCTGAACACACGACTTCATCTTTAAAGAGGTAAGAAATGATGGCCTCATCAGACGATATTCTCCTGGGTGAGGATCGAAACCATGATCACCAGACTTACAATGAAATCTCAAACATATTTCATGGAAAACACTTCACCGGCAAGTTGAATTGTAATATCACATCATTATCATCATCATATCAACAGCTTTTAATAGTCCACATTAATTGTGGTACCTACATAATAATAAACAACAAACCAGGGGGCAAGACACATAGTCAAGACCTTAGATAAATAGTGTGTTTTGATCTGAAAATCTTGTTGTTCTAATAATATTTGTACCAACGTATGGTTATTTATTTGTTACGGTTCTGTTTAAGACCCTGGTTGTGTCTCTGTTTTAATCTTATTAACGTATATGTATGTAGATTCAGGTTTACGATATTGACATATTAGAATCTCAAAAAAATCTATCAAACTATTTTATTTTGAACACATTTTTAAAAACGACATGTTGTTGTAACACATTGTTACGATTTCATGCTTAAACTGCTAAATCAATTAAAAATTTTTCAGCAATGGAAGATGTCAGTGAATTTACTACTACGATCTACTTTTTGCCCGAGATATACAGCATACCCACTGGCGGTGCCTGTTTCTTATGTGACTTGTATATTTTTAAGGCACAACCATGGACTGCTGGACCTCCGAAAATTTTTCCAACTCAAGTAAGTCGTCTTCTTATATCTTCATAGGTCTTAGTTGTCTATACAATAAAAATGTTCATGTGTAAACAATGATAGCCTGTATTTAAATTGAACAGTGACATCTATTGCTGGATTGATCAACTACTTTAGAAATCAGAAGCACGCAACCGTTGTTGTAACACTGCCATGATTGTACCTCGAACACAAACTATATATACAACAGAAAACAATGTCTTTGTGTTTCTGTAGTAGCTTTATTTAGTATTTCTGACAGCTGATGAACAATTTAAAGAAAGTTATTGGGACACAATCTCACATATTGTCGAGAGCGCGCTAAAAGGTTTTTTAGTAACGAAGATATTGTCGAGGGGGTAGGGCCCCCTCGACAATATCTTCGTTACAAAAAAACCTTGAAATAGTTTGAAACTTTATGATATTAACTTCGATCACAATGTCAATTAAATTATTATATTATTCCTCTTTAAGTACCCACATAAATTACCCTCCCAAAATCTCAAAGTACCTGAAAGTTACACACATTCTTGGCGAGATCAACTCGACATCGTTCACCAGCTCACGTACTGCAACCAACTCACGGGTTTACTGCGAACCACTTAAGTACAGTCAAATGTTAGTTTCAGTTATTGGATTTTGTAAGTTCATACCTGCAAAAATTTGATAAATTTAGTTGACTTTCAATTCACTACGAGTCACAAGTTAAGATGTACATTGAAGATTTTGATCTTTGTTTGACTTAAGTTATATGTAAATTAGAAGTGTACAAAATGAGAAAAACTATAAGCAAAATGGGACACATATAGTAATATACATATATGTATATATATAGATATCGGACGTCACATTTATGAGGAAATTGCGAAAATGCGCTTAACTCTCATGGAAAAGAGAAAGAAAGAAGATAAAAATAAGTAAATAAACAAATATTTCGAACATTAAACACAAAACGCCATCTAATTTCAAACTAAGCAGAGCTTGTACTATAATAAATAAAACTAATTAGATAAATATTTGCAGATCATACAAACATTTGGTCCGACCCGAAAATCGAACCCGTGTCGCTACGCCATTGAGGCAGTCGATGAAAAATTATTAATAAAAGAAGTCATAATTTTTATCATATTTATGAGAATTGCGGTAGCAACGCCTGAGTAGGTCTGAATGTTACAAATATAGCTGATCTGTCGAGTATTAGATGTAAGAATGAAAGACATTGTAACACAACCAATATATTATTGTACAGAATTGGCATTTAATACAATAGTATTGAAGATTTGAATACAGTTTAATGTTAAACACAGTCATTGTTAAAATGGTGTTAAAAACAATATATATAAATATATGTAAATTAAAAGTATAACAATTCTTAATATGGGGTATGTGCACAAAACTTTAAATAGACAAAATATTTTTATTGGTAACATTCTTACTTAAAAAACATATGTATGTTATTACTTTTGTAATTTATTTCAATTTATTAGTGAAATTTGATAAACAAATAGTTGTTTTAAATTCCATCGTAAATTTCTAAAACACAACGCTATTGGTGGAACAAAGTTTGACGTCAATTAGCCTTTTTCCTGGGAAGATTAAAAAAAGATCCACTAGGGGCAGCACCGGTGGGGGGTACATATGTTTTGAATTCTCTATTGACAACAACGTTAAATATCTAGAATTATTATGGAATTAACGAAAGATGATGTACCTGGGGCGAAATTTAAATTTGCAAAAGTGCAAGATCATCTTGTCCGAGACTTAAAACGATGGTTGGCATGTCGTGGCTTAACCGTGTCTGGTAATAAAAATGTCCTAGTTGAAAGGTTAGTTGGTTTATAAATGTTATCGTATATGTCATTGTGTTGTATAAATTTATTTAATTTTAAATAAATTTTGTTGTTGTTTTTTTTTCTTTATCTATTTAAGAATTGAAGAATGCATTGCGAATGGTAATGATAAAAAAATTTTCATTGAAATTGATGGTGGTAAATGTTTAGCGGAAAAACACCAACGCATGAAATTATCCAATCCAACTCTACCAAATTCAACATCCTGCACTTTTCCTATTACAAACTGGGCAAATTTTCCATCCCAAGCTATCCCTCGTTCTTTTGGCTATGCTATCATGTATAATTATATCACTACCGGTCCTATTGATACTTTAGATTTGAATGCAACTTTATCAGACGATGATGAACAACTTCCAAATTGTGGAAACTCGAAAGCACTTCAAAGAGGAAGACAATATTGTCTGAGTGACTTTGTGTTAAATCTGGAAGATAATGCTAATGATTTGGTATATTACTTAAGAGCAGATGTACAATCTTCTTTTCGAGTCACTGTAAAGTATAAAATAAGTATAGCTTTGGATAAGAATAGTAGCAAAATTATAGATGCTCAGTGTCAGTGTCCAGCATCTTCTTCAAAGAACTGTTCTCATATTGTTGCTTTACTTTATAAACTTGAGGATTATACTGTACGTTATGGTTATGATGCACTCACATGTATAAGTAATGTATTACTCACTCATAAGTATGTTTTTTAATTTTTTCAACTATTAAATCCGCTCTTCGTGATAAGTGAATCCACTCCAAACATTTTTTTTTGTCAACTTGTGGTTTTATAAAAGGCACGAATTTAACACCATCCTGCTTGTAACGACTATCAGATGTACAATTAGCAAACGCACAATGTTTAGTAGGCATGATAAATTTTGTTTTTTAATTTTTTTAACCACAATATTTATTTATTCTTATAGTAATAAAACGTACGTTTAACGTTGTTGTCAATAGAGAATTCAAAACATATGTACCCCCCACCGGTGCTGCCCCTAGCGGATCTTTTTTTAATCTTCCCAGGAAAAAGGCTCATTCACCCTCAGATCCTTTCGTAAAGCAGGCTATATTTTCATTGATCTATGTAAACAAAACAGCATGTGCAGTTAACTAAGTAAAAAATATTATTATATGTATTTTATCACTTTTTTAATATCCTTACCTATAAATAAACTCCACAACTATTATATTATTTACTTTTCATTATATTTCTTTAATTTTTCAAGATAATAAGTTGATAAAAAAAAATATATCAGTGCATTGCAAAACCAAATAGATACTTCGTTGTTCACATGAGTGTAGGCCGTCGTCACAGAATAAGCGCACCAAAGTGACTGTGTTTAAATCGTCCGAAAATTATAGTGATTTTAATCTTTTTTTTTCTCTTGCTGGTTTACATTTTGTATGTGTTATTTTATGTATTGGTATTGTAATATCTAGGAGAAACGTTTATAAAAATAAAAAAATAGATGTATATTCCCTATTCTCCACACACAATATAAAGTACATAATTATGAACATATAATATTTGCTGGGCACTTGCTTGCTTACTCAGCATAACTGTGTACCTATAATATGTGTATCTAAAACAGTCCAGACTAAAAAAAGATTTCGATACTTTTTTTATGTTACTATATTTTTTTACAAATAGTACCAGAAACATTATGATAAGTACATAATTTCAAAGGTGTATTACAAATGAAAGTTACGCCGCTGCCTGTGTAAATTTACACTTATTCACCTATCTAACAATACATTGTACCACGTTATCTGTTGGAGAATGTGACAAAGAGTTTAGCGGAAATAAGTAATTTTTCTATCAGTGCGGAAAAACAAGATGAAAACACCGTTGCTCTCGTGTTGTTTTTCTGCAATTGTTTGTGTGAATTGTCTTTAAATATAAAGTGTAAGGCAGTAAATTTTGATATCGTGATTTTAAATAGAACATCTGACATCTAGTGCAAGTCAGAGGTACTAAATTAAATTCGAGGAGAATTAGATTTCAGCAGGAATCTCAATTTCGAACATTAATAACCAATTCCAATTTAATAAAATCCTCATACATCTCATACACACCATTCAATTTTAATCGATAATTTGGGCATGAGACGGGTCGCCGCAAAATTCGTACCAAATTTGCTCACGCATCGCTGCTTGTACGTAACTTCTTGGCCAAAAGCAACACACTAATGATACTGCAGCCACCGTATTCCCCAGATCTGGCTCCCTGTTATTTTTCTTGGTCCCGAAACTAAAGACGCCCATGAAACGACGACGCTACGCCGCTATTGACGAGATAAAGACGGCATCGAAGGGGGAGCTGAACAAGATATAAAAACAGTAGCAGTCATGGGACTGCCGATAGAAGTGAAAACGGAACTATTAAGTTGAGAGTAATTAAAACTATATGCAAAAATTATATGAAATTTTTTATGTTTCATATATAGCTATATTTAATATATAATATCATATATAATATATAATAATAATAAATTTCATATATAATATATAATATCATATTCTCCATAGCTATAGATATACTATTATCATTAGCATGTCGGTGACGCGAACCGAGGATTTTACCCTCTACCAAAACGCTCAACGCGCCTAAAAAAGTTTTCACTTCAAAAACTTAAAATAATTTGAAACTTTATGTTAATAACTTCGATCAAAATGTTAACTAAACTATTACATTATTTCTCTTACCCTTCCCACACAAATTACCATTCCAAAATTATTAGAAACAATTCATTTTATATTACTATAAATTATAAATATAACCATTCTTAATTCAACATATATTTATACTCATAATATAAAGCAAATAGAAAAATTTGATGTGCAGTTGTATCGGTACGCTACGGTGTACATTAACAATACTACCCTATGATATCCCACGAGGAACCGTAACGATACGGTTCTAATTTTCAGCAACACTTGGAGAGTAATATGTGCGTCTAAAACAGTCCAGACTAGAAAAAAATTTCGTACTTTTTATACGATACTGCATTTTTATCACAAACTATACCAGAAACATTACGATAGGTACACGATTGCCAAGGTTTAGATGTTTAGAAAAACAAACTTATCTATATGATAGTCTTCCTTAAAAGTTATAACATAAGTATTACATAAAATAATATTTAAAAGGACGAGCTGAAATATCGAGATTTCTGTTATAAAATCTGACATCCGGGAATCTTGTTGAGGCTGCAGAACCTCGCTAGTGGATCAAACACATGGATTGATCATGGCACCTAAGTGGGTATAAACGTTTTTCTATCATGTCAGTAAAACAACACAAGACCACCGTTGCTCCCGTGTAGTTTTACTGCAATTGTCTGTGTGATATACACTTTAAATATAAAGTGCAAAACAGTAAATTTAGACATCGTGATTTTAGATAGAACGTCTGACATCTAGTGCAAGGTGAAGGAACTAAATTAAATGCGAGGCGAATTAAAATTTAGTACCAATTTCAATTTCCGACATTAGAATGTAATGAAAATGAGGGTTGAAGAGAATGATTGCTAGATATATTGTCATGTTTTTTTAACAGACATCGATTAGTTTCAGCAAGAACATGTTTTAATATTGACGTCCACTCGTCGTACGAGTATTTTCACTTAAATTAATTTACAGTCTCAGCTACCCGAGACACGGAGACTGGATTTCAAAAATCACGTGATCCAAGTATTCATAGTCAAACGTATGACCATAGTCTACACTCTAACTATGTCCGGCGATAAATATTATTATCGTAATTTTTGACATAAAATCTGACATCTAGTGCAAAGCAACCGAACTAAGGTGTGTTTAAGAAGGGCTTAACCTTAAGTGATATAACTTTATCAACATTGGAGTGTTATGATCCAAAAATATTGCTGTTCTAATAATACTTTGTATCAACATGTAGTTGTTATTTATTTGTTACGGTTCCCTTTAAGTCTTCAGCTGAGTCTCTGTTTTAATCTTATGAACATAGATTCAGGTTTACTATGTCACCCTAGTTAAGAATTCCAGAAGTTTCAATTACAATAGAACTTTTTCAGTTAAACTATTTTATACTGTACACATTTTTTTAATCATTTCGATTGCAATAATATTGTTTTAAAACTAATTTTGTAATCACAGACACTAAGACAAAACGAAGAGCAATAAAATCAGATATATTATCTTTGTGACCATTTTGTCCATTTATTTTCAAAAACAACACGTTGTTATACCACGTTGTAAGCTTTCACGTTTAGGCGTGGGGGAATGGAAGATATTAGCGAATACCGTAAACTTCTTACCAAGATATCCAACATATGCGTGGGCGGAACCGTGTATAAAGCTAGTACCTAATAATACGTTATGCGTGGTAATCATTATGCTGAAATTATAGTTTTTAATTCAGATAATTATGATATTAAAGTTTATCAGGACCACAAAAGTAGATTTTATGCTGTTTGTCACGTAATTTGCATATTTTAGTCACAGCATGAACTGCTGGACCTCAAAAAATTAGTACTCCTAGACAGACAGTTGTCTTCTAATATCTTTGTAGGTCATAGTTGCCCATACAATAAAAACGTTCATGTGTAAACAATGATAGCCTGTATTTAAACTGAACAGTGACATCTATTGCTGGGTGGATCCACTACATTAGGAATCAGAATCTCGCAGCCGTTATTATAACACTGCCACGATTGTACCTCGTACACAAGCTACAAATATAACATTAAAACTGTCGTAGTTTTGTTCAACATATTTGATAGCTGGTGAGTAATTTAAATGTAAGCAAAGTTCTTGAGGCACAACAAAACGTCTTATATTTGTTCCTGAGCGACTGACAAATAAATATGTCACATTAAACGTGTGCCATAAAGTCGTAAATATATCACTATTGTGTAGTGACGGAGTACGTTAAGAGTACGACACTAGCCCTGATTATCCCGTGGGGATCGTAAGAGAGCTAAGAGAGTAACTATGCAGAACAACAGCAAAAAAGGAGAAAAACTTTACAAAAACCCTGTACAAACCCTTCTGATCATACTATATACTAGATCAAACCTCCTGTGTAAGGAGAGGCCTATGTCTAGCAGTGGACCATTAAAGGTCGTTGATGAAGTCCTTGTCAGGACTATGAAACCATAAAGGATATTCAAATCGGTTCACAATAGACAGACACCGCGTGATGTGCTTAAAATAAATAAAACGAACCAATTGAAATTGTACTCTTGTTTAGGAGTTAGGTAACACTAAAAATACAGAGAACTACTTACGAGTATATGCATCGCGATATAAAATTCAGATAACTAACTCATGTAAAGAGCAGTTTCTTCTTTGTGATATCGAAACTAACACTACCGATAATTGTCTCAAGACAATTTTCAGCATCTTTTCTGGTGTGATGTATATGATGTACCTACATGATGATATAAACGTATAATAATTCAAGTTATTTAGTCACGGCACTCTTACTGCCAAACTACAAAAATTGATCAGTATCATCTGATAGACAGATTTTCAAGGGTCAATTGAACATAAACGTTTCTCTGTAGAAAGTGAAATCTAGAATTTAACCAGAACAGCGACATCTAGTAGATATTAGGGAGACGAGACAAATGATAAGCGTTGATGACAGCGCGGGCAACTTGAAATTAATCAGTGACGCAGTGAAAATATTGGAATTCGTTGTTAGAATAATGAATTACTAAAAAGGATTGCCGACATCAGTTCAATATTTTAAGATGACATAACTCATCTAAACAAAAAACCTTGAACTAAGAATGCAGTTGAAGTTGTCCAAACAGGTATTAAAATATTATACTTAAAAAATAATAACGAACGCAGTTAACAGTATCTACTACTTCGAAACTGTATTTTTTTTAGATCAAAACCGAAAGTATCGATCTCTTAAATATATTTATTTGAACAATAAATATTTACCTATGAGATAATTCCATAATTGTATTTATATAGTCCACAGTCCTGTCTCCTAAGCTAGTCTGTATTATGAGAAACAAGGTTCTGTCATGACTGCCTCAGTGGCGCAATGGTAACAAGTGCGACTGCTGTACTCGAGGTCTCGTGTTCGATTACCGGTTCGAACTACTGTTTGCATGATCTGCAAATATTTGTCTCGGAGTTTGGATGTTTTCTATGTATAATATGTATGTATTTTTATCAGTTGTCTAGTACACATAGTACAAGCTCTGCCTAGTTTGGGACTAGATGATGTTGTGTGGCAAATGTCCGAAATTTTAACACACAGAAAACAGTATACAATAAAAACATGAAACACCCATAAAACCCCTGTTGGTTTAATTTGGGTGTGAATGTGCATTCGTCGTGTCGCTCTGTTTCGTTTAATGTATCCACATGCACTATATAAAGGTATTGTGATATACATTAAACCTAACCTTACACACTCAGTCACTGAACCATTGGTCAATGAGACCAACTGCTTAATCTGCAATCTACCATCTCACAATATGGTGATCATTGCAATGTATAGGTCGCCTAGTTTTCTCAAAGTCGACGAGTTTCTGAACAGCTTGAATGCTCTTTTGACTGAGTTTGCCAGAGTTAGGAATATCATCCTAATAGGTGATATGAATATACACCTAGAACCAATCAACACAGACTCAGATGCTCACGAGTATTTAACACTAAACGCTTTACATGGCTTATACCCAACGCATATGCTACCTACTCGTGAAAACCGTTGCCTGGACCATGTCATACTAAAAACGGACCACATTAGTACCACCTTGGTTCTTGACGCTTCTATTACCGACCATTTTCCGATACTGCTTGACATTCAAATCAAATGTTCACTCAATGCACGTAAACGAACCCAAGTCCAAGTTGACTATTCATCCGTTTATACCACCTTATCAGAAATGGACTTTGGCTGTGTATTGGACGTGTCCGATGCTGATCGAGCGGCGGAATTGCTAGTGAAGATGATAGGCCAAGTAATACAACGACATACTAAAATAAAGCACACACCCTCAAAAAATAGGATAGTAAAGCCGTGGATTACTTCAGGCTTACTTAGATGTATCCATAACAGGGATTCCATGAGCCGTAAAGTTAAAAACGAACCTGAAAATTACACACTTAAAATTACGTATTTAAGATATCGAAATTTCTGCAACAAATTGCTGAAAAATCTTAAAGCTGCTTATGAGAAAAACGAGTTTCGCAGAACTGAAAACAATCCCAAAGCTACGTGGAAAATAATAAACAAAATAATCAATAGAGATAGCACAGTGAATCCATCTCTGGAACTGCTAAAAACAGATCATAGCAACACGGAGTCTGTGAACGGAAATAATTTTTTTGCTAATATAGGCAAGGAACTTGCACTGAAGCTCACTACTAGCAATGTTTCTACTTTTGTGGATACACGCGACAACACCCTTCCACAATCATTCTCCCTTTTTCCTACTGACACGTCTGAAGTCTCTAATATCATTTTTGACCTCCGTAAGGAAACCGCGGTTGGTTGGGATGGTGTGGCCGTTGGTCTGTTGCAGCAGTGTAGTGATGTACTCATCGAACCTATCACTCACATCTGTAATGCATCTATCGCGTTGGCAAGGTTTCCTAAGGTGTTTAAAAAAGCTATTGTTCATCCTGTATTCAAGGGGGATCCAGAGACGATGTTAACAATTACAGGCCAATATCTGTGCTGCCAGCTCTGTCAAAGGTTCTTGAAAAGATTTTAAACTCTCGTCTAGTCAATTATTTGGAAAATAATCATATACTTGCACCCAATCAGTTTGGCTTCAGAAGTATGAAGTCAACTGAGGAAGCAGTGTCATCTTTGGTCGATCATGTTGTGGATAAATTGGACGCAAAGCAGAAATGTATTGGTATTTTCCTGGACCTTACCAAGGCCTTTGACACTATCTCCATTCCACACCTTCTGCATAAATTAGAAGGCATGGGAATTCGTGGCCACGCTCTGCAACTCTTTGAGGATTATCTTTCTGATCGAACTCAGAGTGTCAAAATTGGTTCGTACATTAGCGATGCAGTTACTGTAACCTGTGGGGTGCCTCAGGGTTCTATATTGGGACCCACTCTTTTCCTAACATATATTAACTCCCTCTGCAGGCTCTCGATTCCAAACTGCGCAATTTTTACATACGCTGATGATACGGCTTTGGTTGTCCATGGAGTGGACTGGTTGGGTGCATATGCATCTGCGGAGCAGGCACTTGGCACTATTATGAGCTGGCTATGTTCTGATTTATTGACCTTGAACTTAAGAAAAACGGTATACCTTACCTTTTCAATAAATTCGTACGGACAGCCCTCGTCAAATATTTACCGCCTCAAAGCCCATTCCTGTATCGAAACCCCATCTAATGCTCAATGTGACTGTCCTACAATAACTAGATCGAATAATGTCAAATATCTGGGTGTTATTATTGACCAACATGTTAACTGGCGGCCACATCTAGCCCAGCTAGCTACACGCGTCCGCAAACTAATATATGTGTTTAAAAGGCTGAGATCCTCTGCTGATTTCAATATACTCAAAAACATGTATTACGCGCTATGTCAGTCTATTGTATGCTATTGCATTACAGTGTGGGGAGGTGCAGCGAAGTCTTATTTCTTGGAACTGGAACGGGCACAAAGAGCTGTTTTGAAGGTAATGACATTTAAACCATTTCGTTTTCCAACCTCCATGCTTTACGAGGAATGCCAGGTACTAACCGTGAGACAGCTTTTTGTGCTTCATACAGTCCTGAGGAGGCATATGATGCTGCATTTTGATGAGGCTAAGTTGTTGAGACGCCGAGCCTATCAGGTGTGTCCAGTGCAAACTTGTAGAACTACTCTAGCTAGTAGACATTTTCGTGTCATTAGTTGCCGCCTCTATAATCTCCTTAATAGATGTTGCAATATTTATCCACTCTGTAGATATAGGTTGAAAGTAGTTGTAAGCACATGGCTTCAAACCAAGAACTATACAGAGACAGAAGAACTTCTTTGTATGTCAATTTTATAATTACTAATATCTATGCAATATCTATGTATGTAAACTATACTTGCCGGTACACATAAACACACCCACACACACACACACACACACACACACACACACACACACACACACACACACGCACGCACGCACGCACGCACGCACGCACGCACGCACGCACGCACGCACGCTCGCACGCACGCACGCACGCACGCACGCACGCACGCACACACTTGTTATCTGGTTTTGTAATTTTGATTTTAATCTTAGTTTTGATTTTAATTTCTGCTAGTGATTTTGATTTTGATTACGATTTTATACTTTAATTTAGTTTTAACTTTTAATTTTAGTTTTTGATTTTAATTCTAATTTTGACTTTGATTTTGTGCTTTAATTCTATTCTTGATCTTGTTTAGGACTTTAATTTTGTTTTATATTATGATTTTGGTTCTGATTGGACTTTTATGGAACGGAATTAATTAAGGTTTGAATTCCTTGTCAAATTACCAAAACATGCTAACTTATTGATAGCATGATTTTATTATAACTTATTTTAATTTTAAATCTAATTTGGTCGGCAATATTCTTTTGTGGTTTCCCTTATACTTACAAATACGTGGACAATGTCGCTTTTAGATTGCGGTGGAGCCCTGGTACCCATAACACAAGTTAAATCTTATCATGGGTGCCAGAGTTCAAATACCAATTACTTGAATGTTTGCTGTTTATTATAAGTAAATTTGTATATAAAATTGTTTTTTTGAATAAAGAATTTATTATTATATATATTATTATATAAATATTCAAAACTATAACAATTCGCAGGTAGCACTTCAAGAAATGATAGGTGCAGGGTAGGTAGGCGTGTAAAACTTTCTAGCGTTCGACCGAGTGATGTTGTTTACGTTAAGTGAAAGTTTTATTTGTTTTCCTACTGTTAGGAGTTCGTTTGGTATTGATGCAGGGGGTAGAAACTGTTATTGTGAAACATTTTGAGGAATATTTAACGAATGTACAAATAAACACGTGTTGTAATTATCGTCCACATACATAGTAATAGTAGTTTACAACATGATGGTTCAGAAGATCAGAAGGCAAGCATAACAAATCAACAAAATCAGATTATTATATTCTGTTATTAAATGTAACAACTGTTATAACTGCACGTCGCAACTAATTACAACACCCATTTATTTGTGTATTCGCGGTTCATTTAAAGAAATATTTCATAGTCACAGTTACCCGAAACTCGGGACTGGACCTCAAAAATTACCAATTCCAAGAATGTTAATCGTTAAATGTTTCTTCAGTGTAAACTATGAATATACTATCCAACAGTAATTTTTGACAGCGTGATTTTTTTTTGTCTCCCGACATCTAGTGCGAGACTGAGGAACCAAAGTTTATTCAAGAAAGACAACCGGAATCTCTTTATCAATATTCGATCATTATGGTCTGAAAATCTAGTTGTTACATCACTTCTAACACATTGACTATGGTACCCACGTAAGTATTTACATTTATATCACTTTATGGTTATATTTGGTTTCATCTTGTCACGGTTCTGTAAAGGCCCTGATCGTGCAAGTGTTATATTGTTGATTTGCTTCATTGAATGTTACTGATGTAGTTCACCTACTCGGTAACAGATGTCAGTCTTCTATTCATACACAACAAATAATTATTTGCAGTTGAACACTTTATGTTTTGCAGGAATCTCAATTTCCGACATCAGATTTACCACACACGGCTGTCTGATTCCAAATTAGGTAGCACCTATGCTATGGTAACCTGATTAATCATAAACATATTTTACAATCTCTAAATATATATATAAGTGTGTACAATACACTGCCACAATGACTGTCATGCCCTTTACGTCCCTAAACGAGGCGTTAAAAAGCATCTTATTAAGCCGCCATAGTGTGGGTTACCATATTGCATTGTCTGCATTCGTAATGAATATGGCGACTACAACTTTTGTATTCTATTCATGCTTTCCATCAGAAAGAGTAGAATCTCTTTGGCAGGTTCGTAAAATAAAAAGAAAAATAAATCAATAAATTAAACACAATAGAAATAAATTACACCCAGAAACAGAACAAATAATTATGCTCATTACACAAATATTTGTCCTGGCTGGGAATCGAACCCACGACCTCTGACGAATTAACCAGGTCTACTAACCACCAGACCAACAGGCCTGTCTAATTGTGTGTGTGTGTGTGTTGTGATTATTATGGTCCGAGGATCTTGTTAAAGTTGCAGAACCTCACAATCAGTTCAAACACATTGACATATAACCAAACTCAAACTGCAACTAAAATATGTCTCCATAGTGTAGACTTTAAATACGTCGAGCGGCAAATATTAAGAAGATAAATTATGTTATCAAACAAGCGTAAACTAATTTTTGAGGTCCAGTCCCGAGTTTCAGGAAACTATGACTATACAATATTTTAATAAATAAACCGCAAATACGCTAATAAATGAGTGTTGTAAGTAGTTTCGACATACTGTTATAACAGTTCTTAAATTTAATAACATTATATAAAAATGTGATTTTGTTGATTTGTTATGCTTGCCTTCTGATCTCCTGAACCATCTTCTATATATCGTTTATACTTTTATTTTGTCTTCTGGAAATTATTTTATTATATATTATATTATATATATTATTAGTATTATATCAAAAGTACTACCTAATTCCACTGCACGTCGATAATAGTTACAACACGTGTTTATTTGTACATTCGCTAAGTATTCATTACAATGTTTCACAAAAACAATTTCTCAATACTCGTGGCTAGAATTCAAAAATTAGAGTAAAAGGACACAAGACCTAAATATTTAATCATATACTTTTCGTGTTCTACACTGTGAATGTAGTAATGTAGTAAATGTAGTAATTGTATAAACAGTAAATTTTGATATCTTGTTTGTTGATAGAAGTTCTGACATCTCGTGCCAGGTAGGGGAACTAAATTAAATTCGAGAGGAATATCATTTTAACTGGAATATCAACAACAAGGAATTCATCAACAACCTTTAATGGTCCATTGCTAGATATAGGCCTCTCCTTACACAAGAGGTTTGATCTAGTATACACATAGTCTGATCAGAAGGGTTTGTATAGGGTTTGTGTAAAGTTTTTCTTCTTTTTAAGCACTCTTACGACACCCCCGTGAGTATGATCAGGGATGGTAGCGTATTTTTAATGCGTCACTGCACAATAGAGATGTGGTTATGGCTTTATGGCACACGTGTCATGTGATAAATTTATTTGTCAGTCGTTCAGGAACAAACACAAGATGTTTTGTTGCACCTCAAGAACTTTCGTTAACTTACACATCAGTTATCAAATATATTGAACAAAACTTCTACAGTTTCTGTGTTATATTTGTAGCTTGTGTACGAGGTACAATCATGGCAGTTACAACAACGGCTGCGAGCTTTTAATTCCTAACGTAGTTGATCCATCCAGCAATAGATGTCACTGTTCAGTTGAAATACAAGCTATCATTGTTTACACGTGAACATTTTTATTGTATATACAACTAAGACCAATTAAGATTTAACAGGTTTATTCAATCGGTCTCAATTTTTTGAGGTCCAGCAGTCCATGCTGTGACTTGAAAATATGCAAATCACATAAAAACAGGCTCCACCCATGTGTATTTTGTATATCTCGGGCAAAAAGTAGTTCGTAGTAGTAAATTTGCCGACAGGCTTTTTAAAATTAGTTTAGCTGTTTATGTGTATCTGTGTAATGTGTTACAATAACGTCTTGTTTTTGAAAAATAGTGAAAATTATTATTTGAAAGCTAAAATGATGACCAAAGTAATATTTGTATTTTATTTTTTTGCTGTTCTATTGATCTTAGAAAGTCTGTGATTCCATAATTAATCTTAAAATAATATTGTTGCTATTAAAATCATTTGGAAAATGTGTACAGAATAAAATAGTTTAACCGCAATAAGTTATGTCATAATTGAAATGTCTGAGATTCTAATATTGACATCGTAAACCTCAATCTACATTAATAAGATTCAACCGCGGGCACAACCAGCCCTTGAAAAGAACCGTAACAAAATTAATAATAACTATACATGTGTGCTGCCAGTGATGACTTACGGCACAGAGACGTGGTCGCTCACTATGGGCTTGATAAGAAGGCTCAAAGTCACCCAAAGAGCAGGAGAGGGCAATGCTCGGAGTTTCTTTACGTGATCGAATCAGGAATTAGGAGATCCGCAGATGAACCAAGGTCACCGATATTGCCAGTAAAATCGATGCCCGATGAGGCTGTAAACCTTGTAGGAGGCCTACGTCCAGCAACCCCTGGGGTCGCCCTTATCGTGTGGCGCGACAAAAGCTCCGCGCGTCGGGCCCCCCCCTTACAGAGACCCTCCGCCCAGCTTCCTGCGGGAAGTGGTCGAGGGCCTTTTCCCGCAGCGGGTGGATCACACACCCCCGTCGATGGTCTTCATGGCCGGAGACGACGGGGGAAACGAGGACAATGTTCCGCCCGTCAGGGAATCGGAGGTGGGGGCGGTTGTTCTACGGATCCGCTCTAAGAACACCGCCCCTGGGCCAGACGGGATACCTGCCCGTGTGCTGGTCCGTGCCCTCGAACACATGTCGGACCGCCTGAGGGAGATCTTGGACGCTAGCTTGTCGTCCAGACGCTTCCCTGAGTGCTGGAAAAGCGGGAAGCTGGTCCTATTAAGGAAGCCGGGACGACCTGCCGATTCGGTGGCGGCCTATAGGCCCATTGTGCTGCTGGACGAGGCGGGTAAACTGTTTGAGAGGATACTCTCTGCCCGCATCGTCCGGCACCTCATTTGGTTTTCGGGCGGGGCGTTCGACGGTCGATGCTGTGCTGCGCCTGAGGGCCGTTACCGAAGAGGCAGTGAGCTGTGGCGGCGTGCTGTTGGCGGTGTCGTTGGACATCGCCAACGCATTTAATAGTCTGCCATTTAGCTGCATCAGGGAAGCACTCCACTACTACGGGGTGCCAGAGTACCTGAGGCGGCTTGTGGCAGACTATCTTGAGGAGCGTACCGTCGTGTACGAGGACCGAGATGGTATTCTGAGGCGGCGGCCCATGTCGTGCGGTGTTCCACAGGGGTCCGTCCTCGGACCACTCCTGTGGAATATGGGATACGACTGGGCCCTTCGAGGTCGTCTTCCCCCCGGGCTGGGCGTAATTTGTTACGCCGATGACACGTTGGTCACGGCCCGGGGGGCGAACTTTCAAGAGGCGGCGCGCCTGGCCACCGTGGGAGTCTCTTTGGTGGTCGGGCGCATTGACGCTGGGTTTACGGGTGGCCCTAGATAAGACGGAAGCCCTTTTGTTTCATGGGCCCCGTCGTGGTCCACCCCCCGGCGCCTCCATCGTAGTCAATTCGGTCCTTGTACCGATTAAGGCCCAGATGAAGTATCTGGGCCTGATCCTCGACGGCAGGTGGCTCTTCGACGAGCACTTCCGACAGCTTACTCCAAAGCTGGTCGGCGCTGCTTCTGCTCTTGGGCGACTTTTGCCCAATTTGGGTGGAGCCAGCGTCGCGACGAGACGGCTATACACGGGGGTTGTTCGGTCAATGGCACTGTATGGTGCACCGGTGTGGGCGGCGGCTCTGACCGCCCAGAATAGGGCTCGCCTCTGGCGCCCTCAGAGGATATTGGCGGTTAGAGCCATACGCGGTTACCGCACCGTATCGACGGAGGCGGCGTGCGCCCTGGCCGGAACTCCCCCGTGGGATTTGGAGGCGGAAGTGCTCGCCGAAGTTTATCGGCGGACGGCTGACTTCCGGGCGGGTAGCAACATACGGCCCCCGCCCGAGGACATACGCGAGTGGCGTGAGGCCGCTCGTCGAGCCACGATGGCTCGTTGGTCGTCCCGGCTGGAGGCTCCACGTGCTGACTTTGCCGCCGTGGAGGCTCTCCAGCCGGTCATCGCCGAGTGGGCAGGGCGGCAGCACGGGACCCTTTCCTTCCGACTGACGCAGATTCTTTCCGGGCATGGTTGCTTCGGGAAGTATCTGCACTCGGTCGCCAGGAGGGAATTGAGTCCCGCCTGTCACCACTGCGACTGCAGTGAGGACTCGGCTCAGCACACGCTGGCGGTTTGTTCCGCCTGGGCGGCGCAGCGTGGGGTCCTCACTGTAGTTATTGGAGGAGATCTCTCGCTACCGGCCGTAATACGCTCCATGGTCGGTAGCGACAGTTGTTTTACCGCGGTCGCAACCTTCTGCGAAGACGTAATTTCGGGGGAGAAGGACCGGGAGGACAATATCCACTCGAACCCAATTCGCCGCCGGCGAGCCGGGCGGCGGAGGCGTGCATACCAGCGCCTCATGCCGGCTTGAGTGTGGCCGCGGGTGGACGGGACGGGTTTTCCCCTCCATCCGTTACAATGGCCAGCCGCGAGGAGGCGACGTCCGCGTGTGCCGTACGTCGCCTAAAATAGAGAGTTTACCCATAGATGGTGCCTGCATTAGTGGGCAGGCGCTGGGAGGGATCTGGATGTCGTAATAGCAGCGGTTCCCGGATCCCTCCTATCTCAGGCGCAGAGTGGCACACCGTGTGGTTTTAGTCGGTCCGACTCCGACACACCACCCCGCCGTAAACCCCGGTGGGGTGACGGCCCGAGGTGGTTTCCACACGTTAAAAAAAAAAAAAAAAACAAAAAAAAAAAGGCCTACGTCCAGCAGTGGACGTATTTTGGCTGAGATGATGATGATGATGATGATGATACTTTAATGCAAATGTTGTTCAAACCGATACAACAACAAGATTTGCATATCATAATAATCTAATGTTGCCAAAGAAATACCACTTAGAGCTGTCTATATTAAACACACCTTAGTTCCGCTGTCTTGCACTAGATGTCAGGTTTTTATGTCAAAAATCACGATATTAATATTTACTACCGGCCACATTTATACTATAGACTATGGTTACATATATGACTATGTATCTTTGAATTATGTAATTTTTAAGATCCACTCCCGAGTCTTGGGTTGCTGTGACTGTAAATGCAGCTTTTAACAGTCTATTGTTGGACATAAGCCAGTCGAATCGAAAAGAGGTTCTACAAAGGATTTGTTCAAATTTCCCTCCCTTTTGTAGAAATGTTATCCTGTGTAGTTTGGTTTTTTAGTCACCTCTTGAATGAATGAGTGAATAAATAAGGATGATGACTTGAATTTTATCAGCGCATCCTACCCGTCATGACATACGGAGCCGAAACGTGGACGCTTACAGTACTGCTGGTCCACAAGTTCAAAGTCTCTCAGTATGCCATGGAAAAGGCTATGTTCGGCGTTTCTCTAATAGATTGTAACAGGAATGACGTGATCCGGCAGGCGGTCATCAACATAACCCACAAGATTAGCAAGCTGTAGTGGCACTGGGTTTGGCCATATTAACTGTAAACCAGATCACCGTTGGGTTTAGGTGCTCTTGACTACAGACGTAATGTAGGACGTCCACAGGCCAGGTGGAGTGATGACTTGCGTAAGATGGCTGGCAGGAGTTGATGCGATAAACCGAGGATTGAACCATGTGGCATACAATTGGAGAGGCCTATGTCCAGCAGTGGACTGTGATAGGCTATTAATGATGATTTTACTTTCACAGTTTTCTGATAACCGGGGCTGGGCTTTAAAAATGAGAACAAAAAGTTTTGATTTTGTGATATAAAATCTGACATCTTACACAAAGCAGAAAAACGAAATTAAATTCAAGAAGAATTTAATTTCTCAATCTCAATTATCAACAATAGACTGCTTTGGTCCCGGGAATGTTGCTGAAGCTGCAAAACTTCGCTATTGGACCAAAAATACATCAATTGATCATGACACGTAAGTGGGTATCAACGTTTTTCTACCATTACAGAAGAACGTCAAGAAACCTTAATATTGTTCGCGCGATGTTTTTTTTATAACTTTCTTCGTATTGAACACACTAAATATAAAGTGTAAAGCAGCCAATTTCGATATCGTGATTTAAATAGAATATCTGACATCTAGTGCAAGGCGAAGGAACTAAATTAAACTCAAGGAGAATTTAATTTTAGCAGGAATCTGAATTACCAACATTAGAATGTTACGGTGCGTAAAAACTCGCTATCAGTTGAAACACATTGACATATTGTCATATTCAAACTGCAACTACAATGTCTCCATAGTCTAGACTTCCACTCCTAATGCGTCGAGCAGTAAATGTTAATATCGTGATTTTTGATATAAAAATCTGACATCTAGCGCAAGACAGATTAACTAAAAAATACTTAACTTTAACCGAAATCATTTTATCAACCTTAAATTATTATGGTCTGTAAAATCATGTTTTCGCGTCAGTTCTAACACATTGATGAACTTGATAATGACAACTGAACGAATATCAAAGTTTTTCGAAAATGGCAATAAAATGGTGCCAAAATTTAAATATT
The DNA here is from genome assembly GCA_949316085.1 of Hypercompe scribonia. Taxonomy (NCBI): domain Eukaryota; kingdom Metazoa; phylum Arthropoda; class Insecta; order Lepidoptera; family Erebidae; genus Hypercompe; species Hypercompe scribonia. The sequence continues at coordinate 17,882,562 of OX438983.1, read as the reverse complement.
TAGGTCTTGTGTTGTTTTACTGTAATTTTTTTTCGTATTCTACACTTTAAATGTGTTAAGCAGTAAATTTCGATGTTGTGGTTATTGATAGAACTACACGCGACATCTAATGCAAGGCAGGGGAACTAAGTTCAATTTGAAAAGAATTTAATTTAAATCGGAATCTCCATTTTAACATTAGATTGTTCTGGTCCGTGAACCTTGTTGAGACTGCAGAGCCTTGCTATCAATTCAAACAAATTGATTGATCACGGCACCTAAATGTGTATAAACGTTTGCATGTACACCATAGCTTGTATACTTTTTGACACGGCTAGTACACACTAAGAACACGTTTAGTTTTCAGGCACTGTGATTTTGGAAGAATATATGTAGGTGCCGCGTTGGTCCAGCGGTTAGCCTATGCGATTACCTATCAAGAAGATTTGGGTTCAAATCCCGTATCGGGCCAAAAAGTGTTCTTGAGCTTTTCTGATTATAGAAATACTTAACAGTGCGGATTTTGAAAAATGGTGTCTTAACCCTTGGGCGTTGAAGAGCACGTAAGTCGTCGGTCCTACGCCTGGTCTCTCCCCGGTCACATTGGATGACCATCCCATTGGATTTGTTTACAATTATACAATATAATATCACCTGCGTAGTATGTAGATTCAAACGTTATACCGCCGTGCACAAAGTTTTAAAAAAATCATACTGGTTTTGCATCTCAAAGAGTAATAGATATCAGTTTTCTATTTAAATACGCGACACCAATATTTACTATGCACCTTCTGTTTTAGATTTCATTGGTTCTCAACTGTATGCACCTACAATATGATACGGGTTGCACCTACGATACTGGACTAGTAACTATGTAATTAATATAGAAAGAATACATGATGTAGCTTCAACTTTAAATAAATTTAAATTTCTGCAAATGACACACGGCACTGGGGGAGGAGGGGAGAGGGTTAAGAACTCAAACGTGAATGTGAACATCTTTGTTACCTTATTACTCGAATTTTTCTAAGCGCTTATATTAATAATTGTGATGTCGAAAGAGTACAAATTAACAAACTAAATAAGTAATTGATACCTAAATGTTTGTTATTAGATCTATTTCACATATTCAATAGTTTACAGTTCTTAGAAACTCAGAAATTGAACACTTACCATGAAAAGTTCTTAAAAAAAAAACATTGCATAATGTTTAGTTAAAATAGAAAAATAAAAATAAAAATATATATTTGGGTTTAAATTTACAACATTAATACATCGTTTACATGATCATATTACTCTAAACTTTAGAGGCTAAAGTCAGGATGGTTAGAAGTCGCTACTCGTTTAAAATTAAAGTGAAGAAGCTTTTACTGGGTGAATTGGCGATGTCTTAGTTCATCACCTGGTATTATTATATCTTATAGTGGTAATATGTATGCACGGATATGTATGTATTATATGTATGTGTATTATATGTGTATGTGTTTATGTACGTATATTTGCTTTCTTACGGCCAAACTAGTCTATATATACTGAATCCTCTGTCAATTACTTCTTATCATTAAGTGCACCTACCTCACCTTTTTCCTGTATCGCTCAATCGGTTGACTGGCAGAAAATACCTTAAGTATTAAGTCCACCGATGCAAGGTGCTAAGTTGTACATAAATAAATCAATCAATAAATAAAGATCGTCAAATAGGTTATATGCTTAGTTGCTGTTTCTACATCTATTTATACATTCTTAAAATTGTAAATATAGGTTGCGTACGTTAATTATTTTAATGCATGTATGATTGTTAGTGTTATTGCAAAAACACGAGAAGGCTAGGTTAACTCCTCCTCGAATTTAATTTAGTTGCTCCGCCTTGCACTAGATGTGAGGTGTCCTATTTAAAATCACGATATCAAAATTTACTGTTTCACATATTATATTTTAAGTGTATAATACGAAGAAAATTACAGGAATATAACCCAAAACCATTTTTTATTTTTACGTGTGGAAAGCCCCTCGGGCCGTCACCCCACCGGGGTTTACGGCGAGGCGGTGTGTCGGAATCGGACCGACTAAAACCACACGGTGTGCCACTCTGCGCCTAACATAGGAGGGATCCGGGAACCGCTGCTATTACGACATCCAGATCCCTCCTAGCGCCTGCCCACTAAAGCGGGCACCATCTGCGGATAAACTCTCTATTTAGGCGACGTACGGCACACGCACACGTCACCTCCTCGCGGCTGGCCACTATAGCGGATGGAGGGGAAAACCCGTCCCATCCACCCGCGGCCACACTCAAGGCGGCATGAGGCGCTGGTATGCGCGCCTCCGCCGCCCGGCTCGCCGGCGGCGAATTGGAGTGGAGATCGTCCTCCCGAGCCTTCTCTGCCGCCTCCTTCCGCGAAATTACGTCTTCGCAGAAGGTTGCGACCGCGGTAAAACAACTGTCGCTACTGGCCATGGAGCGTATGACGGCCGGTAGCGAGAGATCTCCTCCAATAACTGCAGTGAAGACCCCACGCTGCGCCGCCCAGGCGGAACAAACCGCTAGCGTGTGCTGAGCTGAGTCCTCACTGCAGTCGCAGTGGTGGCAGGCGGGACTCAATTCCCTCCTGGCGACCGAGTGCAGATACTTCCCGAAGCAACCGTGCCCGGAAAGGACCTGCGTCAGTCGGAAGGAAAGGGTCCCGTGCTGCCGCCCTGCCCACTCGGCGATGACCGGCTGGAGAGCCTCCACGAGGGCAATGCCAGCACGTGGAGTCTCCAACCGGGACGACCAACGAGCCATTGTGGCTCGACGAGCGGCCTCACGCCACTCGCGTACCTCTTCGGGCGGGGGCCGTATGCCGCTACCCGCCCGGAAGTCAGCCGTCTGCCGATAAACTTCGGCGAGCACTTTCGCCTCTAAATCCTACGGGGGAGTTCCGGCCAAGGCGCACGCCGCCTCCGTCGATACGGTGCGGTAACCGCGTATGGCTCTAACCGCCAATATCCTCTGAGGGCGCCAGAGGCGAGCCCTATTCTGGGCGGTCAGAGCCGCCGCCCACACCGGTGCACCATACAGCGCCATTGACCGGTCAACCCCCGTGTATAGCCGTCTCGTCGCGACGCTGGCTCCACCCAAATTCGGCAAAAGTCGCCCAAGGGCAGAAGCAGCGCCGACTAGCTTTGGAGAAAGCTTTCAGAAGTGCTCGTCGAAGGGCCACCTGCCGTCGAGGATCAGGCCCAGATATTTCATCTGGGCCTGAACCGGTACGAGGACCGAATTGACTACGATAGAGGCGCCAGGTGGTGGACCACGTCGGGGCCTATGGAACAAAAGGGCCTCCGTCTTATCTAGGGCCACTCGTAAACCCAGCGCCTCAATGCGCCCGACCACCAAAGAGACTCCCACGGTGGCCAGGTGCGCCGCCTCTTGAAAGTTCGCCCCCAGGGCCGTGACCAATGTGTCATCGGCGTAACAAATTACGCCCAGCCCGGGGGGAAGACGACCTCAAGGGCCCAACCGTATCCCATATTCCACAGGAGTGGTCCGAGGACAGACCCCTGTGGAACAGCGCACGACATATACAACGCAAAACCAACGTTAAGGTTAAGCTTTGTTTTCTTGTACTGTTAGTAAAACGTTTATACCTACTTAGGTGGCATGATCAATCGATGTGATTGATCTACTAGCGAGGTTCTGCAGCCTCAAGAAGATTCCCGGACCAGAACAATCTAATGTTGAAATTCAGAGGTCGGTTACAATTAAATTATTCTTGAATTTATTTTTGTTTCGAACTATTCAAAGGTGAGAGAGTTGTTGTTTAAGAGATACCAAAACAAACGAAGAATCACGGATTCTTATGACAAAATCATGGCGAACATTCCCCCGCTGACAATGGAACGCCCCGTCCCGAGTCATGTCAGGAACATGACCGTCATCAGTGTCCATTATGCCGGGTAGGACACGTTATTCGGTTTAAAAATATCAAATTATTTTACGAGACAAGTGAAACGTACAATATATTATTCATATACGCAATAAAGATAAACACGTTCCATAAGCTTGGTCTATTTATTTCAAACTAATTATTTACAATAAATCAATTCTGTTATCCATGCTATTATAATTATTTAGCATCTAGTTCCCTTTAACTTAATAGTTAGATCATATGAAAGTATCCGATCATTAAATTAATGTTTCACATTTTTGCATTTTCTATACTTTTTTAATCGTTGTTATGCATTCGTAATTGCATGGAAAAAAATTATTGCTCGTGATCTATCTAGGTATACAGAAGTGAATTCCTGTGTACCTTGGTATACAGTACATGGAAGTTTTAGTAATTCTACAGCCTATCAAAATGTTCTGCTTGCGGTAACATTATGCTTCGGGTCGTTAATCTTTTGGTTTGGTGACACAATGGCTGGGGCTCATATACCGTCTGTTTGGACAAACCGACTCACAACTATGGTAGTTTCTTGAAAAGGCCAACCCAGACTCGATACTGCATACGATTACTTTTTATTGCATGTATGTTCCCATACTTAAGAAAAGCACACCTATGTGGTTTATTTCGGTATTTCTTCTGAGTGTGAGTCTTAGAAAATGGCGGCAGAAAGTTTTAAAGTCCGACGTGTAAAAATATGTGTAATAGATTTACTTACAGAATCAAATATTATTTATTAGTACACATGGGCACTAAAGGAAAAAATGTATAGAAAGATTTATTTATTACCGGCTTTCTGTAATGCCCTGGTATCACAATTGTCCAGCCCGCCCATTTTAAGTATCACGTTACCAAGTTTCCCTAACTAATATTGATATTAATTTGAATAATTTCTCTCTACTATTACTTAATAATACATTTTGTAACGCACTTGTTTATAATTGACTTCAAAAAATGATATTTATTCTATGGAGTTAAAGTTTTAAATGCTGATTTGATTCCATTTCTAGTAATCAATTATATGTCATAATCTATATAAATAAATAAATAATTAAATATTTCGGACACTTGACACACAATGTCATCTAGTTTCAAATTAGGCAGAGCTTGTGCTATGATAAATAGACTGACTGATAGAATATTTATATACTTTTTTTTTGTAAATACACACATATTATACATAGAAAACACCCAAACTTCGAAACAAATATTTGCACATCATACGTTTGGTCTGACCCGGGAATCGAACCCCAGAGCTCAAGCACATCAATCGCATTCACTACCGTGCGCCAGAGGCAGTTAAGAGTTAAACGTTCATAAGAAGTTGATATTTCTAAATTAAAGCACACAACACGTAATTTCTTACGTGTCAGTGTGTTGTTTGTTATGCTAGCTGCACCTGCTAAGATTCAGCTAGCATAAGAAAGAAGAAAATGACATTGTAATCGTGCTTTGACCAACCAATCTACTCTCCTCACAACAGAGGACAATGTAAGAGCTTTCCAGTAAAGTTCCTCTCTCAAGATACTATCTTGCGGTTTTTATGCTCAGATAACTTGCACGGCTGCGACAACATACCCACTGTAGGTCATTAACGCCTTACCACAGGCATACAAACTGTTTACACTCGACTTCATTCCATAGCTTAACATGTTTTAATAATTTCTTTTTAAATAAGATATAGGGGTTTATTTACGTAATGTTATGATTTTCAAATAAAAATTTAATCTAAGTTCTGGCTTTTGAAATCAAAACTTTAGAGTATGACTCACTACACTTAAAGAAATTATAGTTTGTATGTGGTTCCAGACAATAAGTTATACAATGATAATTAGAAAAACTTTCAGATGAGTAAAAAATAGTATGTGTGTATTTATTTTAGTTGCCTAGTACCCATGGTACAGATTCTGCTTAGTTTGTGACTAGATGGCGCTGTGTGTCAGACACTGAAATATTATTATTATTAAATAACGTTGGAGTGGGACTCCAGAGTGATGATGGAGGGCCAGAGTTACAAATACCTGAGAAGACGTGCGGTTTTAGTCGGTTCAACTCCGACTATCGGTGTTAGGTATCTGAGGGGATGACATTTTGATATAGTGAGAATTATGTTTAAATGATTTCATACTCGGTAAAATTATTTTCATCTCACGGACCGACTTTACTTTACTACAAACATAACAAAGTCAGCCAATGAAACATGGACTTAATATGCACAAAAAATAAAATAACTATGACTTCTTAATTTATGGTACTTGGTAAGGTTGTATACGGGTCGAGAATTACGTTAACAAATCGAGAAAAACTACGTATGTGCGTTTACAAGTCTTAGATAGAGACAAATATGTCACATAACTACACATATATATATTTACTTATTCAACAGTGTTATGTAGCAGATAGCTATCTGAAACTTTATCAGGAACTGGTGAAACTAGCTCTTCATATTTTAAATTAATTATAATTTGTGATTGCCTGCGGGGAACCAAGTTTTACTGTTCGTTAATTAATAATTATTCTAACATATTTCCAGATGTGGTGCCATTTATATAATATTTATAATTTTTATTCCTACATTTTTATAAAGTGGAAGTTATCGAAATTTTCATTAATATGTGTAATAAACGAATGTAATTATTTTAAGCAGGTTATAAAAGTATGTAATAAGCAGTAGCACCAGTCTCTGATCTGTTTCGAAGCGATGATTTCATTAATAATAATATGAACACAGATTAATCTCTACTTATAATAAAATTGTAAGAGGTCAAAGTATGTACATTAAAGACGTTAAAGGAGAACTTATTAATGTCTTTATTAAAGTAACTGAACTCTAAACAACGACTTTTGTACATTGTTAGTGCTATTTGAATGTACGTCAGTGTTTGGAAGGGTACATGACGATTGAGTCGGAGTGAATTTCCTAGAAACTAGAAACTCGACTTCACTAGAACAGACGCACGAAAAAATTGACCACTATACCTACGATACAAGGTTATAAACTACATGCGCTTGCGGGCAGGTTGAACGAACTACTAAATGCATCGACTGACACGGCTGACACCGGCCTGTAGTGTGGACGCACCGCACTCTACCTCTCGGGACGGTTGACAATCAGTTCAAGATTACTGAACAACCACGATAAGCGACACATAGGCGTGAAGAGCCGCAGGTAAAACCTAGCTCATAGACGCATATAGTAACTAACATCTATTTGACTGCACGATTGGCCTAGTGGTTTAAGCGGTCGCCACGCCGCTCTCCACTACGCTGAGTGTTGTGGGTTCAAATCCTACGTGGAACAACACTGAGTGATCAACAAATTGTTGTTCTGAGTCTGGGTGTTTTTTGTGTCCGTCTCTTGTATGTTTGTAAAGTCCCCCGCGACACAGGATTTATTCCTAAAGCAGGCGTTGTCTTTTTAAAAAAAAAAAAAAAAAAAAAAAAAAAAAAAAAAAAAAAAACAAACTACAAATATCACTTACAAATCTTAGTTACCAAATTATGCGTTTGAGAAAAATAATTTATAAAATACCGAAATATTTACTAAATATAAATTTGAACTATTTTCCCCCTATTGATTTGAAGGAAAATAATAATAATTTTTTCAATTTGAATTTCCTCTTTTTGAACCATGTACTAACAAAAACAATTGTAAGTTAAGTACTGACTCGATGACAATTCAAAAACTTACCTTGTTATGTTTTACTTAAATGAAATAATTTTTTCTCATGTAATGTACCTTTTCACAGTTTAACATTCAACAATGTCTTACCGAGGAAACGAAAATGTTTTTCAAACAAAAAAAAACAAATGCATTCTCTACTTATTCTTAACTTTTCACAGTTGCTCTTGCGCACATCTTTAGATTACTTACGCACTCGCCAGTCCGACAGTGGCAGCTGTCCGGTGTAGATGCCATGACGCCGTATTTGTGTATATTCGCGGTAATCGCGTTATGCTCTGCCCAACTTCGAGGATACAAAGTGCCTGATGCCAAACTTGAGGCCATCTATCCTAAAGGACTAAGAGTATCTGTACCAGGTATGAGATATTTAATTTATTTTCCTTGTAGTATTTTATTGTGTGTTTATTTGTCACCATAAATGTTATTTACATGACCAGGGCTTTGTTTACATGTTGTAGACAATAGTTGTTTTGACTAATAGGAACGGGTTTTAAACTACCCTTTAAAATTAAATTATGGCAATATTTTTTTTTTTATTTCGATAGTGGATGGTAAGCGATTCTCAGACTTACGAAGAATGACAACCAATTTGCAATTCTTGACAACTTCGTTTGGTTGTTAAGCAGTTGTACTTATCTTTTTTATTGCGTTTGAAAACGACAAATGCATTTAACGAATACAAAAAAAAAGTGTGTAGGTCGATATGCAATTCCTTGTCTTTTTGTTTTCGTAAGTCTCAAATACTTTTAACAAAGTACAAAGATATGAAGGTAACATTAAAAATTTAGAAATAAATAAGTACTATAAGCCCGCGTTAGTAAAACAATATTTTTATTCAAGTTTTATTGAAAAAGAAATATCTTAACATATTATCACAATACTATTGAACTAAATAAATAAAAATAAGAAACGGTATAAACAAGTAACCTTGTCAAAGTAGGTTATTTAGAGATCGTTATGTATTGCCTATTAATAATTACTTAAAATATAAAAAAACTGCATTTGAATTTTTATATTTTATTTTAGATCGTCTTTTTTTCTTATATAGGCATCTCTCTGTCATATATTAGCTTTACAAGTATTTCTTTATCCTGTAGCTGTCTCTGTTGCATTTCCTTGTGGTATTTTGCTATAGCCACCTAACATTGTCCTTTTTCCTCATCTAGAAAGAGAGAAAGAAAGAAAATCGTTGATTCTGACTTACCTCTTTCTTACTTTATCTTTTTCTTCTACTCCTTCTTAAAACTATCAATGTTGAAGAGAGATGGAAAGAGTACGGAGGGGTGAACTGACATAATGAAAAGCTCTTTAAGCCGTAAAGCATTGTATGAAAGTGTGGGGAAAGTTCAGGAAAATGATAGTGTGGGTGATATTTTTTCTAAAATAACTGGATTATTCTAGAATATTTCATGGTGAATGGGATAGGTTTCTTTTAAATAAGCATGTACTATATAGCTAGCTGGTCTAGCGGTTAACACTTGCGATTGCCGATCAAGAGGTCTCGGGTTCGATTGCCAGACGTTTTGAATATCGAAATGATTAATAATAACCCTGAAATTGGAAGCTACCTGGAAGGGCACGTAAAGCCATCAGCCCTGTACGTGATCTCTCGGTCGTGTCGGATAAGTGTTCCATCGGATTGTGAGAGTAAGGGAATAAAGAGTGCACCTGTATGAGTGTGTGTAAGCGAGAGATATTATACTGCACACACTAGTGCACTGCGTAGTTGACTGGACTCCGTAGAGGTTAGCCGCCGCGGTTGAAACCGGCTAGGGCTACGTCATCGCTCATCACTCACTTTATCCATCAGGTGAATTGATGGCAAACCCATTTTTAAGGAAAAATATCTTCATGAACTTCGTAATCTTCATCCCATCGGAAACCCATCAAGAATAACATGAAGTATTTTTGAAACATCGTCATCATCAACAGCCTTTTACAATCCACTACTGGACATAGCGAGGAGGTTTTGGCCTACTATACCACACTGGCCAGACGGGCTAGAATAAGGTTTGTTTCAAGTTTTCCTTCTCTTTGTAATGATGTTGTTTTGCATAATTTGTTGCCTTAGTCGCCTTTTATGACACCTACGGGATGAATAGGGGTGGTAACACTATGTATTCTTAACCCGTCAACACACGGACGATTTTTTTTTCTTTCTTTCTTTCTTTCTTTCACTATAGTCGTCTATAATAATACATAATTGATAACAAAAACAATAGTAGGTCAACAAAAACATAAAAACATCATATAAAAATATAAACATTTCCGTTTTTCTTTAAGTTTTCTTAAAACGTAGACAACTAACTTTTGCCTGTGGTTTCGTCCGCGTATATTTTGATTACTGCAGTAAAGAATTACCTATGTCCTTTCTTAAGAATCAGAGTATCTCTGTCTATCTATCTATCTGTCATTGAAATAGGTGCAGCCGTTTCCCCGTGAAAGTGTTACAGACCGACAGACAGAGTTACTTTTGAATCTATAATATTAATATGGATGTTTAGTTCAGTTATTTGATTTTATGTAAAAACCATATCATTTTTATTTTGGATAGACTATAAAGGCAATTTAATTTAAATAATTAAATAATGTTAAATTAGTAACACTCCAATGCACCCAAATTATGATGTATTATTTTAAAATTCTTAATTCTTAGAGAAAAAATTAAGTAACGAGAAATACAATTTCAACAATCGGAATGTAATTTTCTTCAAATATGGAACTACTGCTTATTTCCTAGTATACCATCATAAATAAAATAAAGAGATTTTTCTTAATCTAATCTTAATCAAATAAACAATGGAATAGAGGCCATCCTTCTTTCTTAAAAGTCGGCTAAAAAGTGAGGCAAACTGCTCAAAGCCACAACCTGCACTGCTAAAATACCATTGCTATGATTGCTGTTATTTTCCAAGAAGAATGACGAGGGGAAATCCACAATTAGGTATTTTAACGTGTGAATATAACATCTCAATGCCAAGTATCCAAAGGATTGTTTCTTTAATTGTCGTCGTTAATGTTGTTGTTAACTTGTTGCTGCCACATTCATATAATGCCAACTTTTTTTTTTGTTATATTCCGAGATATTTTATATATTTAAATCCAACCCATAAAACGTTATTAAGAAATAAAAAAGTTTTAGTAAAGAAAAAAATAACTGATGTGATTACAAAACAATTAAAAAAAATATAATTTTGTTACAAATATACACTCACCGGCACGGAATCTTGGCCAAACTCATAACATGCGATAACATTTTTTGAAGGGTGTATAACTTTGTTCTTATCGTGTAAGTAGGTAGAAAAAATGTTTATGTTCATCTCAAGAGGGTAATTCACTAACTTGAAATGCATTTTGGTCTGCGTTTTAAAGTTTAGTTAAATCGTGTCATTAATCCGACGAAGTCGAAGTTTTTAATTGTGCTCTAAACATTTTAAGTTTTAATTTGACAAAGACTTTTGTTGTTATTGTGGTTAATAAACACCTAAAGGCCCCTTAGGATCCATAAAAATGCCTTTGTCATCAAGTCAGATAGCACAGGCAGTGGCATTAGTCGAACAAGGTTTGACCCATCGTGAAGTGGCTATTGTCCTAAACGTGCCGCGTTCTTCGATGCAATATGCACTAAAACGGTATCAAGAGACTGGCCGCTACACCCGAAGACCAGGTAGTGGCGGTGTAAGATGCACATCAGCTCGTGACGACCGCTTTATTGTGTTAGAGATTTTAAGAAATCGCTTCCTGACCGCTGTTGAGATCCGTCAGCGGCTTCAAATCTCCAGGGGTGTGAATGTTAGCCAGCGTACGGTGAGAAGACGTATGGAGGAAGTTAATTTGAGAGCAAGAAGACCAGCCCGTGGTCCACAGCTCCTTCCACAGCACAGAGTAGCTCGACTTCACTTCGCCCGCGAACACGCTAACTGTACTTTTGAGCAATGGGCAAGGGTTTTGTTTACAGACGAGTGCAGGATCACTTTAAATGCACCTGATGGTCGACAACGTGTCTGGAGAAGGAAAGGGGAACGCTATTTGGCGATGACAACCACACCGACGGTCAGTTTTGGCGGAGGCTCTATAATGGTATGGGGTGGCGTGAGTTCCGATGCTTGTACGGAATTAGTCATCGTCAATAACGCCTTAAATGCAACTCGATACGTCGAAGAAATTCTTCAAGATCATGTTGTGCCCTTCGGAGGGTTTATTGGTTATGACCAATTCATTTTAAAGCATGATAATGCCCGTCCACATGTCGCTCACATCGTGAATAATTACCTTCAAGAGGTTGGTGTTCAAAAATTGCAGTGGCCAGCTCGCAGCCCGGACTTAAATCCGATAGAACACGTATGGGACAAACTGAAACGAGCAATAAAGTTATCATCGAACCCACCACAAACACTTAACCAGCTTCGAGATGCTGCACTTACTGCCTGGCGCGACTTATCACAAGTCAACATCAAGAACGTCATCCAAAGCATGCCAGACCGAATGCAGGCGGTCATTAGGGCTAGAGGAGGCAACACACGCTATTAAAAAGGACAGAAAGCGACAAAAAATCAAACTATTTTAAATTCGTAGTGCTTTTAACTCTAGTGTAAAATTTTGTGAAAACGTGATTTTTTGCATAAACTTCATTATGAACCCGAAAAACCTTTTAATGTGAAAAGAAGTGATCAGGAACGTTAACTGGATAGACTCCGATCACAATTAGCCAAAATTTGTAGCGCTAAGTGAAAAAAAAAAGGAAGTTGTCATACGTTTTGTACTTGGCCAAGTTTCCGTGTCGGTGAGTGTACATTGTGTTTTGACTCTTAATCTCTTTGGTCACCAGACTGTTTTTATCTAGATATATCCAGACAAATTATAGTACTTAAATAGATTCAAATGGGTAAAAATCTCTTTATTAATATACCGTTTATCAAAAGTCGTAAACACATATACAAGAATTTCTCGTAGAAAATTTAATAAGTAAACAGATACTATTGACATAAATATTTATCACCGTGCGCAAGACGAATAATCACATAAATATGGAATAAACAGTGTCACTGTGATATCACAGACCGGACGAACAATTATTGTGAGATTTTCCTTATTACGTCTCGTAACTTGACGTATTTCTTTTTTGTATATTAAGAACCTGCCAAAGTGACTTCACTCAGCCTGATGGAAAGTATGAATCCAATGGTCACCATACTCGTTGCAAATGTAGACAATGCAGTGGCAGCCTAGAGATGCTTTTTCACGCCCCGCTTGGGGACGTACATCGACAGTCATCGTGGTAGTGTAAGGCTCACAAAGTTACCACGATAACTATCACCTCTGCATCAATGGGCCTTCGGTCTTACACTCATCAACGAAACACGACAGCACGGGTGCTGTCACTTCCGGTTGGTCTTCTGTGAGAGAGTAGTACTGTCCCGGTCGAGCCGGCCCGTTCGTGCCTTAATGTGGCTCAACTACTTAATACCGTCAATATTGAATTGTCTTTAGATATATTTTTTTTTGTACAAATGCTAAAAATTTTGAAAATATTCTCCCTAAACACACTTATAAATGTAATTTGAAACTATATGAATAGATCTATTAAGTAATCCACTTCTGCGTTCGTGTAGGATTAAATTTTTTAAATATAACATGTGTTTTCATCTTCATCAGGCTATCGTGGTCCACTGCTCTGGCATAGTTCTCTCGTTTTTAATATCACTGGTTCGATCTTCGTGTTTTGAATGTCACTAAAATGATTCATCATGATGATAGGGCTTGTGAAGTGACACTATCCAGTAACTACTAGTCACTTCTTTAAATCTACTCTCATAAGGTATTCACGTCTGATGATGAAGCTGGAGGTGTAATAATGCAGGGAACATGGGGGTTCCCACACAGGGGTGCCATCTACACGTTCTAGGTGGCCCGAGGTAGGTACGTCGGGGTTCCATGGATTTCTTTACTAGGGTGCAGCTGGTTCTCCGGCTACTGGTACCTGATACGGTGTGCGGTTTTTGGCCGGTTCGAGTCTAACATTTCGGTGGTATCCGTGGGGTTCAAGCACAAAAAAAAGGAGGTGCAATAATGAAATTTATTTTTGATTTGCCATTAAAGTTCATTCACATCCATACCTCCAGTTTCATTCATTCTTTCTTCTATGTGCAGGCAGTTCTAGTCTGAAATGCACTCCCTGTCGAAATCAGGATGTCAACAAACCGTCTCACATTCAAGTAGAGAGTACGCGAACTACTTCAGAATGAGTTGGCAGTACAGTCACAACCCTAGAACATGACTTCTTTAATATTCTTAGTTACCAAATCATTATGAACTACGAAAAACTCAATACCTTGCAACTACCATATCTTATTCATACACCACCTGAAGGTCGACTGGGAGATATTGCCTCGTGGCTTTCCTTAGTACAAAAAGTGCAAGAAGTGTTAAGTAAATAAATAAATATTTTCTACAATGATATTTCATATTATATAGCGTGTTTTAGTATGTTTTAACTACATTTTCTAAATCATTATAAACCGTTTTAAACTATAAGAAATTAGCCACCAGCCACCACCAGTAAACATTACAATATGTTTGCAGTTTATAAAAACTAATTCAGGCTAATACTGTTGGAACTGTTTCGACTTACTCGCAATGAATTCTTTTAAGTACGAGAAGCTTAAATAACCTTATCTCTCGGTAGACACGAGCGTAATAAAACAACAAAATAAACAGAATAAGTAATTGTGCTCTGAGCACAAATGTAAACATTTAACACTTATTTGACATTACTGTACATTACATTTTATATATGTGTGGCGGGTACTACATTACAACACAAACGAAGAACGTAACAGCACCATCTAGCAAAGATACATCTAACTACGAAGTATGAACGAAACGTATGAATATAATGAACTACAATGCAACTACTAATCCTGTATCGCGATATGGAGATTCACGTGGCAATTGGCATATATACAACATCCCAACATCAACCGTTGGGCCGTGGTCCGCCAGGCATGATCACTCGCCCGGCCGGAGGATCCTTCCTTTGTGTCGGAGGGACATATGACACACGTCCTTCCACATATGTTTTTTTAAAAAATCCTAATCAAAACTTGTATAAATATGAAAACCGAATATTTGATGAACAATAAGAAAAATAAACGAAAAAGAAACAAAATTAGCTACTTCAGTTCATGGTCATACAATACAATTTAAAAAAGTTAAACCCAGACATTAAATTAAAAATTCCGAAAATTTTAAAATTAAAGAACGAAAAACAAATTAAGTTAATATAATATAATAAATTAAGGTTGGTATCTGACTGACAGTCAAATTGAAAAAAAGCCATTTACATATTTATTATCAAATTATTTTTACTTAACGTGCAAAAGACATGTTAAACTAGATTTTGGGAAATCATAACAAACTAAATATGAGAAATAAAAAGTTAGATTTTGAATTGGTTCTTGTGTTTAATAATATTTTTTGTTTTTTTTATACTAAGAGCCTGCCAAAGTGACTCTACTCTGCCTGATGGAAAGCATGAATAGAATCCAAGAGTTGTGGTCACCATACTCACTGCGAATGCAGACAATGCAGTATGGTGACCCACACTATGGCGGCAGTATGCAGTATGGTTTAGTAATGATGATGAAAATGATGATGAACTCCTAGCCGATTTCGATCACGGCAGCCAGAGTGGCCAGCCAACTACGCTCAAGACTCTCTGTTCCCTTATCCTCACAATCCGTTGGAAAAGTTTTTCGATACGACTGGGAAGAGATTAGCCGCAGGACTGATGGCTTTACTCTCCGAGGCACAAGAATTAGGTGATCGCAACTGCCAATCTCCGGACTGTCATTAAGCATTTCTGTAACCAAAAAAACTCAACAACGTATTGTGACACGACCCGGGAATTGAATCCGAGACGCATAGGCTAACCGCTAGACTAACGAGGCAGACTCAGTAATACGCAAAACATAAAATTGGTTAATGTCCAAAAACAGCACGTCTTCTTGTATGATGTACTGAATAAGCTAAACATAAACTAAACTAAACTTAACTTATTTCACAAATATAACTAAAATTTAGTTAGCAAATTAGCTCATTTACCACTTGAGAAGTTTTGGAACAAGAATACAGAAAAATAACTCTTTACTAATACACCACTGTTATCTGACTGCACCAGAAGGGCCGTTATGTTTTTTGTATATGTATATACATATATATTTCATTATCCTGATAAATTTTGCCTTAGGAAAGGTCTTGAGACTCGTCCTATGTGTAAGAGTGACACTGGGTATACAAAAATTAACGAAAATATATAACAGCCGATTTGTATATTATACCTAGATATATTTTTGTCTATATTAAGAGCCTACCAAAGTAACTCTTATCTGCCTGATGGAAAATATGAATAGAATCCAAGAGTTGTGGACACCATACTCATTGCAAATGCAGACATTGCAGTGTGGTGACACACTATGGCGGCCTAGTGAGATGCTTTTTCACGCCCCGTTTGGGAACGTAAAAGGCATGACAGTCATCGTGGCAGTGTAAGGTTCACACAATTATCACAATAACTGTCACCCCTGCATCAATAGGCCTCCGGTCTCGCACTCGACAACGAAACACGACAGCACAAATGCTGGCGCTTTAGGTTGGTCTTCTGTGGGAGGGTAGTAATACCCTGGTAGAGCCGGCCCGTTCGTGCTGAAATCAGCGTGGGGCTACTGTTACTGTGTACGGTTATAATTCTGTCATTAGTAGTAACATGCTAAATACAGTATTTCCCAGGCTACCATAAAATGAAGCAAACGATATAGACAGCACAAGATCTACTTTGATAGTACTAATAACAATAAAAAGGTAATGAATGAAACCAGTCAAAAAATACGTTACCGTTACCCAGAGGTCAGTAACCGTGGATTGATGTAACACCTCATATGATTGATTACCATAATTCATTTTAGTAGTACACATAATTATAACAATATTTTTTGCCATGTATTTTTTACTTACAATATTGTTTATATAAATCAAACTAACCGTGGTACGCGCTTCCCTAGCGTGATTATTTCTTAATTCGTGTTTCTAACGAACTTTTATATAACTGTTCATCCCTCATTTGACCAGGAGTGAAATTACCCAAAATCTTTTCTTAATGGGTGCTGAAACTATAAATAAAATCTTAGCAGCCAAAATTTCAAATTTGGATTCCTAGCGGCTTAGGCTTTACGTTATGTGTCAGTCATAACAAATATTATAATTTTGTGTGTAGATTATGCTTAAAAGTACGCTATAAACTTATATATGTATAATGGGTGACATGGATTAAGCCTTAATCACAGATTGAGTTCATCTGTGATTACTCAAGATGCAAATTGGTAGAAACGACAGACAATTCAGAGATACAAAATTATAGGTATAAAACTAATAGGTAGCAAAATACGAACTTATCGTCTCAGCCGAAAGATGTCCATTGTTGGACATAGATCTACAACGGTTTACTGCAACCTTGATTAAGTCGTCGGATCACTTATTGGTTTATCACCTGGCCACGCTCCGACTTCGAGTACATAGTCACCACTCCAAATGTGCCCCAGCTGCTGCCACTATAGTTTGGCAACTCTCCGGGCAATGATGGTGACTTCATTCGTCTGCGAATCTCTTCATTCCTGATTCAATCACACAGAGAAACGCCGAGCATTGATCGCTCTTTGAGCTACTTTAAGACTTCTTGTAAGACAAATCGTGAGTGGACGTGGTCACTCATAATGGGCTCAAAAACCATTAAATTATTAAAAAAAAAAACTGCTCGTTCAAAATAATATCTTCAAGATCTCAAGATATATATTCATACAGTTGTACGATAAAATACGAGAGCGGTAGTACCCGTGTTAGAAATGTAGATATCATTTTTTTTTTAATTTTATGTTTAATTTTTAACATAATCTTTAGGAAAATACACTTCTCCCAACGTTACTGCCATTTTTTAACCCCTCCAAAAAACAGGATTTGTCGAACTCTCCAAAATACGCCTCTGTCTCGACAATGACTTCCTCATTTGAGCTAATTCTTTTTCCCGTGAGCCATTTCTTCATGTTAGGGAATGAAAAAAAATCGCAAGGAGCCAGATCAGGTGAATAGGGGGGATGCACCAGCAATTCATAACGCAGTTCGTTCAGTTTGGCTGTGACAACTCCGGATGAATGTACTAGTGCGTTATCGTGGTGAAACAGCACCTTCTTTTTCGCCAAATGCGGCCGTGTCTCCTTCAGTTTTTTGTCAAAGCGGTGCAATAACTCACTGTAGAACGAATACACAGTTGGTCTAGTGGTTTAAGCGATCACCACGCCACTCTCTACTGTGCTGAGTGTTGTGGGTTTAAACACTTTGTGTAATCCATAAATTGTTGTTCTGAGTCTAGGTGCTCTTTGTGTTCGTTTCTTGTATGTTTGTAAAGTCCGCCGAGACACAGGATTTATTCCCAGTGCGTGTGTTGTCTTTTTTTTTAAAAAAAAGACAATTGTCAATAAAATGAGTATTCTAATTTGATACGGAAAAGCCACTGAAGTAATGACAAAGCAAAGAATTAACTACCACGAACATTTGACGTGGACTAATGTTTAAAATGATTAAGAACATCTTTAATGATAATCTACTAATATGAAATGATTTGACCTGATTGATCGACTAATTCATCTGGGGACTACAAACTTAAATGTTTAACGTAAGAAAAGATTTTTGGAAATTAAGTCTTAAGACAGCAAAATAATTCGATTTTTTTAAGTTAAAATCAAGAAATGAGGAGTAATTACGAGCAAAGTCAGAAATATGAAGCCAAAACTGTGCTGGTTTATCATGCTGTACACTAAGTTATTCAATGTTTGGAGATAATCTCTCATTATTCTACGAGGGTAATTTTTAAGCTCTCGAAGCGTGATGTGGAGTTTCGTATCTTACGCGTTGTCTAAACTCATAGTAATATTTGCATTGTAATTACGCATTTTTATAGTAGAAGTTATTTTTTTGTAATGATATAAGTTGTTAGTTGTATGATTGGTATAAAACGAGCAAAACTACATCTATATACGCAAAGGAAATTAATTAGTACTCATTTAAGTCTATAGAAGTGAAGAAATTTAGATTATCATTCATATCATCATAAAATACATTATCATGTCTATAAGGCCTTTTTTTATATTTAAATTGCATAATAAAAGTTTTTATAAAAGAACACATACATACATAAAATCGATTTTCCCAGAGAGATAGGCAGACATGTTAAAAGTCCATTTTTCGCCCGTATTTTGGTCCCACGTATAAGTGGTGAAGCTGTTGTTCCTAATCGGGATGTTTTATTTACCAGAGCCTCGTCCGACGACCAGCAGGTGCATCACTTGCAGGTGAGGTTGGCTTGGGGTCTTAAGTTCTTGACCTGGATGTCGTAATAACAGCTGTTCCCGGATCCCTCCTATGTTAGGTGCAGAGTGGCACACCGTGTGGTTTTAGTCGGTCCGATTCCGATACACCACCCCGCTGTAAGCCCCGGTGGGGTGACGGTCCGAGGGGGTTTCCACACGTTAAAAAAAAAGGGGTCTTAAGTTCTTGAAGGTAACCCTATGCGCTTATTATCAAAGAAATTGTTTGCGAAAGGAGTATTATAAAAAAATCTTGAAGATTGGTTATTAGTAATAAATAAATAGGTAGATAGTGCCTTAAGTAAGACACAGCGTGAAAATTCTAATCTCATGTACAAATAGTAAATGGATTATGCAAATGTTAGTTTGTTTGTATTGTGACGATGTCTTCATACGAGAAAATAGTTTTGTTTCATATAGTTAATACAAACCAATCAACGTACTGGGAAACGTAGCGTTGGTAGGCCCTCCACAAGGTGGTCCGACGACGGTGAAGGTCGCGGGAAGCCGCTGGATGCGGGCGACACGGAACCGGCTATTGTGGAGAACCTTGAGTGTGGCCTATGTCCAGCAATTTACATCTTTTGACTGAGATGATGATGATAAAACCGATCAAGCAACTACTAACTTCATGTGCAATGAAAATTCACCAGATTAAGTACACCTCCAATTGCACGAAAGATTCAATGTGTATTGTATTTGCCATAGTTTTTACATCGCTACATAAACTATAAAAATACACTAAAGTTTTTCTTTTTAACTAGTCCCGCACTATGAATATTTCTGTGTCCCGAGAGACTTAACAAACATACATAAAACAGACTTAGAGTATCAATTTATTGATTAGACTTACATTCTTAGTTTAACTGCCTCGGTGGAGCAGCGGTAGGTAGTGAATGCGACTGCTTTGCTTGAGGTCTCGACTTCGATTCCCGAGTTGGACCAAATGTTTGTATGATCTACAAATATTTGTTTCGAAGTTTGGGTGTTATCATAGAACAAGCATTGCTTAGTTCGAAACAAGATGACTTTGTGGGTCAAATATCCGAAATAATTATTTTTAAATTTAATTTATTTATCTATTTTGCTTCAATAAAATTATCAACTTTAAAATGTTTGTGTATTACACTTACACTTTTTAATGCAATTTAAATCAATCGATTGACTTTGTAACGGGAGAGAGATCTATTATTGATCTTAGTTTAGTGCAGAGAATAGTAATTATTTGTGTGTATTTAAGTAAAAGGATAAATTAACATTGACTTATGTAAACCCTGTAAACTAAATTAATTGTTTTAGAACTATGTTATTATTCATGACAGGAATAGTAGTAACTAGGTATTACAGATTTCACTTATGTCTAATATTACCACGGTGTCAGTGTGCCTAAAGTTTGCGTCTTCGAGCCAAAACTGCTAAACACATTTAATATTCTATGTATAGTATTTTTAAGAGTATTTCTTTGTCGTAACTCGAGTACATTATCTTTAGACATGAAATTTGCCGAATATCGTACAATACATTTACCGTAATAAATAGCACCTTTAGATAAAGAACAATAAAAAAACAGTACACAGATTTTACAAACCTTAAACTTAGACATGACGTTGTTAAGATACCATAGAAAAGGTAAAATACCATTGTAAATATGAGAATTTGACTCACCACTTCTATAACACAATAGATAAACGTTATTTTGAAAGAAATTGTATGTATGTATGTATATAAGACAGTCCAAATATATTACGTAATGACACAGTGTAAAACACAACTAAGTCAATGGAAGCATAGAAAGTAATTTTTATCACATGGTTTCAGAGAATATTTTATGTTTCAGTTCAGAAAGAGTATTTTTATTTTTTATAAGTTTTGAGGGTTGTCTTAGTCTTTTACGGAGAAAAATTCTGCCCGTTGCTGCCAAGCAATGTTAATAATATTCAATTTTAGCGAAGTCCCGTGAGCTGAAGATGAGCCTTGTTTTCAATGTATTATTTTCAAAAATATTTAAGATGTTTGGGGCCCCTGAAGACTCAAGTGTTTACCATTATATGTAAATTATGCTTAAGATTACGCTATAAAATTGTACTTATAATTGATGGAATGGATTGAGCCGTAATCGTAGATTAAGTCTGGTCTCAAGGTGCAATCTTGACAAAATGTCATACAATTTAAAAGGGAACCAAAATAAATAGGCAAAATCATAAACCATTATTTGCCGATTTGGTTGGAGATTTAATACCCATATTATTAGTTTATTTCACCAAAAGTTCAGTTAAATGTTCGTGTTGAAATATAAATCTCTTAGGGCATTATGGTTTTTAAATCACTTTTTATTTTACATACTGTTACCCGTTCTATAACTTAAAGTTATAATAAGTTTTATTTAAATGATGAAACAAACCAAAATCGATTTTAATTTTACATAGGTAGTGTTGTAGGTTATAAAATTTTATTTTTTACACATACAATGAATCAACATGGAGTTAATATTACACGAAAATGAGTATGATCTAATGTTAAACAGAAAACACACGAAGAAACCACAAAACAAAGAACGTCTGTCTAATATAGATTAACTGCTACACGAAAATTTGATTTGATGTGACTCATAACAATTATTTGCTATGACTAACCGATTGATTAGTCAATGAAAAGCATAAACTACTGGGGCTCACTACTTCTTTGGTGCTTTTATATTATAAGTACCCACTAAGAAAGGAAGTAAAGTAGTAAAATAACGGCCGGAACTATGACAATTCGTCATTTTCAATGTTAGAAATAATCACGCCAACTGTCTTAGCTGGCGAATAAAAACTAGATGTTTTCTCAAAGAAATAATTGTAAATGAATAAACTTATCCACCAAAAATCATCGTATCTGGCATTAGAAATTATTCTCCTTCTCTACAAAAGTAATTTTAGCTCCATGAAAGGTTTTGCTGTCTTACAAATCATCTAAAGTCGTAAAAATATTTGTATTAAAATTATGGGTACGTAAAGTTTCTGCCAAGAACTTAACGCCAAAAGCCAACCTTACTTGCCAATGTGTCACTTTATCAAACAAAACATCTTGATTAGTGGCAATAGACTCACCACCCATTACGTGGAACGAAAACACTGCCGTAAAGCGGGCGTTTAACATGCCTCTGTTGACCCTGCGAGGAAGTCATCGTATCCGTGTCTTTTTATAACAAATGTAGAATAAGCAACACCGGATGTTGAAGTGGAAAACTAAGATTAGCATTCATAGTATCATAAAAATTAATTGCCATATATGTATAATGCAGTATCGTATTTATTTTTAATGTTCCTAAGTGTGTAGAATATTGAAGAAATAGTTTAAGAAGTCAATAGAAAAATATTGGATGCTTTAACATATTTAAAGTTATATTTCTTTTGGCTCGTTAGGGCAAAATGATAAGAGTAAATTTTGAGACGTCCCGATGGCGTAACGACAGCGAAAGCGACTGCTATTCTTGAGATTTTGGTATTTGATTCCGGGTTCGGATCAAATGTTTGTATGATCTACAAATATTTGTTTCAGGGTTCGAGTGCTTTCTATTTATAATATGTACATATTTGTTTAATCTACCACTCGATAGATGGCGTGGTCTTGGCCATTTGAATCGCACAATCGTTGTGTTATTAAGGCTGGGAAATATATTGAGTGATGTTAAGTATTTTTTGTCAGCATTTAGCGTTGTAAATGTTATTGGTTGAGTGAATACAATAAGTTCAACTACACTTAGTTGTTTTATCAACAAAGCACCTGTGTTCCGGCTAAATAAGTGTTCACTATTTCATAAATCTTTAAATGCTTGTGTCAAAATCATTTAGAGAATGAATTGCATAGAATATAAAATTAATATAAAAATATAGAAATAATACAGTCCTACTTTTTTATGCAATTAGATTGACTTGGTAACGTAAAAAAGATATAAAATTGATTTGAGTTTAGTACAAGGAATAGTAATTATTTGAATGTATTCCAATAAAATGATACATTAAGAATGACTTATGTAAGCTCTGTTGATGCATGATGATGAAAACATGATGCGGGCGGCACGGGACCGGCTGTTGTTGAACCTTGCGGGAGGTCTATGTCCAGCAGTGGACGTATTTTCGCTGAGATGATGATGATATAAGTTCTGTGAATAAAATTAATGATGAATGTAATAAATTCACAGGTACTCGTAATTTAATCCAGACTCACCTTACTACAATAAATTTAATAACCAAAGTGAATATTAAAATTGTTGTAATAAAATAGTAATTTACTTAATATTTTGTTTTATTTTTTTATTTTATTTATTTATTCTTTCTGCAAATAAAGTACATTGCATTTATTTCTCACTTTAAAAAAATTAACTAACGTTACAACAGTAAAAATCAGAGCAGTGAGAGTGACACAGTGGAGGGAAAATATTTAGTGTCAAAAATGACATCTATGTAGAACACGGGTCAAATATACTTCAACAAAAATCGTGCGAAACAACACATTAGAGGGACCAATACCCGATTAAAATCAACGAATATAAAAAAAAAAAACAAAATGTCAGTGGCCACGATCCTCTCCTCTAAAAAGTTTTAATTTCAAAAAACTTAAAAAGTGATTTGTCTGGTCAATGACTTAAAAATCGAACATGTGGATGTAAAGACGTTGAACTGTATCATACTATACAGATTAAAAAGTAATCTTTATATAGACGATTGACAATAACAGGTTAGAAAAAGTTACATCTTCTGGTCTGGTGTCAACAGGGTTGCCATATTGTCAAGTTTCGAGTCTATTGTCGGGATTATTTTGATTATTTTACATAAAAGTATGTACATATTGAAAGAAAATAAAAGATGAATAAAGTATTGGTAAAATTATGAGAAAAATAAATGACAAAATAACTAATCTAGTCATTTAACTTATATTTTTCGTTGTCAAAGTGTGTATAATGAAAAAAGAAACAAATTAATTGTAAACAAAACTAATGAAGTTACTCGAATAATAAACAAAAAAGCACGTTATGCACGCGCTTTTTACATTTTTATTAATTTATTTTACATTTTATTTTCAAAATTGCTCTCCAATTTTATATTTGGCAACCCTAGTGGCGAGTCATGGAAGCCAACATACTTTCATACTTTTTGCTCAATTTCACAAGTAGAAAAAAAACACGAGTTCATTTTTTGTAGATACTGAATTTAAATAGCCGTTCATATTCACAAAAACAGTTTCTGTTGACAACGTGTCTATAATTTATCCGTTGTTTTATGCCGGCATATTATAAATACCACCTGTTCGTCATTGCTAAATGACATCGACAATAAAGGTTCACAGAAAGAGAAATAATAAGAACTCCTTACAGCCTAATTCTAACTAATACTGAGTCCCAACACTATTTTTTTTAACAGGACAATCTTAAAGTTTACTGAGCGCTTATTTAATGAATGATTAAGTAAAAACGATAAGGTCTACCATAACTGTAGGATCTTATACCATTACGAAAGCACACAATACAACACATTGAATTATTATTCGCAAGCAAGCAAACTATAATCTTATTCATTCCCTCAATTTATATCATCCCTGTAACCCTAACTTTTTAATCTGGTCGTGAATTCGATTCCCACCCAAGATAAAATTTGTCCGAGGTGGGATTCAAATATTGGGTGATAATTTATTTATTTGATATTTATATAATTTTTTTTTATTTTATTTTATGTATGTTTTCAGAAATATATAATTATGTTTATCAACAGGCTCAGGCACTGTCTAGTTTAGGATCACACTTTTGTAGTATTTGCTAACAATTTTTATATAATATAATATTTCAGACATCTGACACAAACGTCATTTAATCCCAAACTATGTAAAGCTTGTACTATGAGTACTAGACAAGTTAAATTATTACATATATACTTTGTTTTGTAAATATATACATATTATAAACACCCAAACTCCGAAACAAACATTTGCAGATTTTACAATCATTTGGTCCGACCTGGGAATGGAAACTGAGACCTCAAACCCAGCAATCGCATATATATCTTTTCACTGAATCGATTATTTTCTCTTATCATAATTAAAATACTGATATATATATTTTCAGATGATGGCTATACACTTTTCGCTTTCCATGGCAACCTTAACCAGGAAATGGAGGGGTTAGAGGCTGGTCAATGGGCTCGTGATATTACCAAAGCAAAACAAGGAAGGTGGACATTCAGAGACCGTAATGCTGAACTTAAAATTGGGGACAAGATATATTTCTGGACGTACGTAATTAAGAATGGGTTAGGGTACAGACAAGATGATGGGGAATGGACCGTTACAGGTAAGCCATCATTTTAATTATTTCATTATTTGGGCAACTTTATACATACATGCTTTTCATATCGCGATATAGGATTAGCAGTTACTTCATAGTACGGTTTAGTTTCTGTAAATGGCACTAATGAATGTAAACAAATTATTAAAACATGCGAATATGTTTGTCCTTTTCGATGTATCTAACATTAACTATACTTACTTACTTTTTAGGATTCGTAGACGAAGAAGGGAAGCCAGTAGATGTAAAGAACCCACCGAGGCTTACAACATCTACGACAACTTCTACTCAACGACCAATCATTCCTGACACCTTTCCTGTACCTGACTGTATACCTTCAAAAACGCTTGTACAAGGCAAAAGCAGTGTATGCCAAGGAGACATGATCTTCAGCGAAGAATTTGATACTACTAATCTCAAAGATCTGGCACGTTGGACACCTGAAGTTAAATTCCCACAAGAACCGGTAAGAGCAAAAATATATGAATACAAAAACAGAGTTTTTTTCTTTTAAAAGACGGCATCCAACTTAGGAATATATCCTGTCGTTAGAAACTTAACAAACATACATGAAATGGACACAAAGAACATCCAGACTCGGTACAACAATTTCTGTCCTGTTCAAAGTGTAGTCCCGTGTGGGGTTTGAACCTTTAAAACTCGTCTCAGTAAAGAACGGCGTAGCGACCACTTAAACGTTTACGTCATCCTAACAGTCAGTGTAGTGCAATTAAACAAATTAAAATGGTCTCAGAAATGAGATGCTATTTCTTTTAATGATGGTGATATTTTTTCTGAAAGTAGTTGAATTTGATCATGGTAAATCTAAAACAGTCTATATTCGATTATTGTAATATTACGATATTCAAAGGTGACTAATTAACCTGCCGTAAGATCAGTATTAACATTCATCACTACAGTAACAATTAAAATACCCTGTACACCAAAAGTTAGAAACGCGTGTTATAAGTATTTACGCGTGCTTGTTTTACTCTCCGTGTGGTGATGGATGAAGAATGTAGAGTAATCACCATCTCTACTCTTTCCCATGGTTATAAGAGGCGACTAAGGGAACAAAATATGCAAAACAACATTACTGCAAAGAGAAGGAAATCTTAAAACAAACGCTTTTTTTTTAACGTGTGGAAACCCCCTCGGCCCGTCACCCCACCGGGGTTTACGGCAGGGTGGTGTGTCGGAATCGGACCGACTAAAACCACACAGTGTGCCACTCTGTGCCTGATATAGGAGGGATCCGGGAACAGCTAACCTGTCTGGCCAGCGTGGCATAGTAGACCAAAACCTACTTGCTAAGGAGAGGTCTATATCCAGCAGTGGACTATTAAAGGCTGTTGATGATTGAGAGATGATAACTATAAATAGGATTACGAAAGAGAATATAATTAAGCTCTCACTCTCACTTTCTCATAGCTCTGCTCCTTTAGTAAGACTCTGTAAATCTGACAGAATCTACCGAAGTCAGCCCATAGGCATGTAATACAGCTATGTAATATAGCTTACAAGTGCATAGGATAGGTTGACAGATGACAATAGCAAAGGTATCAAGACAGCAATAAGAGATTGGGTTTCACTGCAGTGAAAAACAAACAACACTAATCAATCAATACGGATACGTAAACATGGCTGCAATGTCTTTGGCTACATCGTTTGGTACATTTTGTTCCATTGTTTCAATTCTATGAAGTTAAAAAAAATGTTTTTAATTCAATGTGCATAAATTAATATACTATATTATCTTTATATATATAATTCTACTGTACGTGTGTATGACCGGTTTGAATGATTCTTTTGCAAGGCAGAAATATAAAAAAATAGTCTTGCAGTACGAAGTTCGCCGGGTCAGCTAGTATATTCAAAAAAATGAAAATAATATGAGGTATTTGCTCTCCGGGTATACGAAATTTTTAGTAATATAATTCTACAATAATTACTGATAACAACACTATAAGAGCATATATTTCTATTTCACATATGACACATGTATCTTATTGGGACAAGTCTACGAGTTGAATTATCATGACAGTTTTTGGCAATGTCAAAACTTTCACATCTTTAGTTGCAACTTGCCGCAATAAAATATGCATATTTCTTTTCAAAACGAATAATTCTCTTGGTTAATTGTCGAT
Organism: Hypercompe scribonia; assembly: GCA_949316085.1. NCBI lineage: Eukaryota > Metazoa > Arthropoda > Insecta > Lepidoptera > Erebidae > Hypercompe > Hypercompe scribonia. The sequence goes on along the minus strand of OX438983.1, from coordinate 17,855,086 downwards.
TATGATGATGATGACAATGATATAGAACACTAGTTATTCCGTACTCTATCTAATAATAAAAAGTAATGCTATTTGACTTACTAGTTCTAGAGATTAGCATTCATTAAATAGATAAACATTTAAATGAAAATCTTTACTGGTTTGCTAGATTATTGAAAATGTAAGTACTACCACACGTACCTTCAAATTTAGTATAACAATAGTATCTGCTTACTCTAACTTCTTACAGCTTTAATAATTAACCACTGTCCACTGTGAAAGCCCTGTTCAAATCTGTCCATCTATTCCCAAGATTAGCCAGAATAATTAAACAGACGATTAACGATGTCAAAATATGTTCTAATACTAGAAGTATTACACATAGATGTTATAGACCTATCCTAACTATTGACCGATCCATCGAGCGACCGTTTGACATGTTACCTAAGTAGCCTGTCTACCTAAGATAGCCAAGTAAGTAGGCAAGTAATAAAATTAATTTGTTTTATATTTTCAGGACTATCCATTTAATGTATACCTACCTGATAACACAATAAAGTTTGAAGATGGATCACTCGTTCTATCTCCTGTACTTCTGGAGGACCAACACCATGAAGGTTTCGTCGGGGAATCTCTGGATTTGACTTGGAGGTGATCATAATCGTCTTTAAAATTGATCGCTCGTTAAAAAAATTCAAAACAATCTTAGTAATAGGCAATCATTTGTTGATGTCCGAGTTTTCGCTTCGCATGTCATGAACTGGAGTCTAATAGTGGAATTGAGCGAGATCTGTTTTGTTAGACCTTACTAATTGTCAGTCAAGTTAAGATAAGTTATGGGTTCCTAAGCCTACCGCCATTCTTCTCTTAATGTCACCTTAATACCAAGATCCCTATCTGATCAATTTTTTGAAAGTTGGCAGCAAAGTAGGCAACAAAATTTACAAATATTTCTAAAAGGATAGTGCTTAGAGCAGATGAACATGATCTTGAATGTATTACAGATGTACCGGTAAAGTGGACTCAAGAGAATGCAAGCAAGAAGCGTCTGGTGCTCAGATTCTGCCACCAGTGGTAACCGGCAAGCTCACTACTCGCCACAAGTTCAGTTTCACTTATGGTAAAATTGAAGTGAGGGCTAAGCTGCCCATGGGCAGCTGGCTTTTGCCAGGTCAGTATTATTTGTTTTAACTATACAAAATTAACGTAAACAAATGAATTTTGAGAAAAAATTAAGACTTATGCATAAATTTAACTGGCCTGCGTGGATGATTCAAATCATTTTTCTAAAGAGAGGCTTATGTCCAGTAGTGGACTACTAAAAGCTTGATGATGATAACAATGATTTAAATTTTAATAATATTACTTTCAGAAATAAACCTAGAACCAGCAGATAGTGTATATGGCTCTCTACGCTACGGATCTGGGTTAATGAGAATAGCCTATGCATTGGGAAATCCCAGTGAAGCTAAGAAGTTGTACGCAGGCCCAATAATGTCCGACGCTGAACCTTTCAGGAGCATGTTCTTAAAAAAAACTATTGGCATCGACAATTGGCACAATAATTTCCATAATTACACTTTGATATGGAGCCAAGGTACAGTTCATAATTGTTTTAGCAAATTTCTCTTTTCCAGCAATTATTTTAAAATTAGGAAAGGTCCAGCTCAATTAACATATGCTAAATATAAGTTAAAATGAAGAAGAAATGATCACGATGGCCATCTCATCTAAGTAGATAGTTTTTGCTGTAAAGTTAGTCTTCTGTAACTGTACCGTTCTGTGTTGAAACTATGATCAAACACGTTTTAAGAGCTGAGAAATGCTACATATAATTTAACAAATAAGTACATATACAATCCTTTTTAATTACTACTTTTACATAATTCAATATTCAAATCAACCTATCGCCATCCACTGCTGAAACGAAGGTCAACCCCAAGGAGCGCTAACTATCCCGATTTTGGGCAATTGGCATCCATCCGCTGCCAGCCAACTTCTTCAAGTCGTCAGTCCATCGTGAAGCTGGGCGTTCTAGCACTCTTCGGCTCCAGCGACCATCAGTGATTCAATATTATTCATATCTAATTAAGATTCCTTTACTTTTTAATTCCAGATAAAATAGAAGTATTTGTAGATGGCAACAAATTCGGACAAGTAGATCCAGGGGAAGGCTTCTACGAAACTGGACGAGAGTACGCGGTGCCACATGCCAGTAGCTGGTTAAGAGGATCTGTTTTGGCACCGTTTGATCAAATGGTGACTATTTATATAATCTGTAAAAACTTTTATCACTAGAATCAATTGAAATTGAGAATCGGCTGAATAAAGGCAAAACTTGTTGGCAAGAAAGGCCTACCATGAAATTAATGCTTCTAAGCAGCTAATATAATTTTTAATTTAACATCCACTATTTGTTAAAATAAATCCTTTTTCTTTTTTTTAACATTGCGAATCCGCCGTCACTCGGCCCACTGGGTTTTGCGGCGAGAGGCCACTTCTTTTTAAGCACAGTCTTATGTCTAGCAAAAGGGCTATTAAAAACTGTTGAAGGATTAAAAACCTTCTTACTTCAACTTCTGTGTACTGAACTTCCTGTTTCAACCAAAAGTTCAGATGATATAGGAACCGATATTTCGTAGTTAGTCTAAGCATTCTGATAATTAGTAACAATTTTCTGATTTACAGTTTTACTTATCCCTCGGCCTTCGCGTCGGTGGAGTAAATGACTTCGTAGACGATCTACCAGGGAAGCCATGGAAGAACCGCGGCAGTAAAGCAATCCTAGACTTCTGGAATAACAAGCAAAGGTGGCTGCCATCATGGTACAATACAAATTTGAAAGTGGATTATATCAAAGTATTTGCATTGTAAATCTTATTTAGAGATGTACTGTGATTAAGTGGAGATTATATTTAGTTTAACAATTGATTGTTGTTTTTTTAATATTTTTTAGCCTTGCTTAAGCCAGCTTACAAGAATTTTCTTTGGTTTTTGTGGCTATGTATAACTGAACACGGTGCTTTTGAATTAGAGTAAGTTGAGAATTTAATTGTAACTTTATAAGTCTGGCCTCAATCCAGACTAATTACGTAAATATTATTATGGACGTAAATCTATTTGTAAATACATTAGAAAATACAATGGTTTAATTATCTTACGTATGTGTTTATAATGAAAACTGAATCTAAGTAATATTACTTATACATTAATACTATTACTATTACTATATCATCTTCGTTTAGATTTATTTATTTATTTATACTTAATGCACATGTTATACAAAGGTAGACTTAATGCCATGGGGCATTCTCTCCCAGTCAACCTTCAGCTATTGTAGAAACACGATGCGGTAGGTGGAAAGGTAAAATAAAGAAGTTGTAATATATTACTAATAAAATATTATGACATATAAACAATACATAAACATACACGTAAATAAAATTAATACAATAAGGTTACTATCGGATATATTTAACTGTTTCCTTTAGGAAGAATTTCAGAATAACAATTCTTCATTATCGAAAGGACTAGATATAATACACACAGAGTGTCACCACACTTATTCACCCCTTGAGTGTCGGCAGAGGCGACTAAGAAACTAAATTATGTAGACACCAGCACTGTAAACAGAAGGAAAACTTGATACAAAACCTTTTTTTTTTTTTAACGTGTGGAAACCCCCTCGGGCCGTCACCCCACCGGGGTTTACGGCGGGGTGGTGTGTCGGAATCGGACCGACTAAAACCACACGGTGTGCCACTCTGCGCCTGAGATAGGAGGGATCCGGGAACCGCTGCTATTACGACATCCAAATCCCTCCTAGCGCCTGCCCGAAACTGCGGGCACCATCTATGGGTAAACTCTCTATTTTAGGCGACGTACGGCACACGCGGACGTCGCCTCCTCGCAGCTGGCTATTATAGCGGGTGGAGGGGAAAACCCGTCCCGTCCACCCGCGGCCACACTCAAGGCGGCATGAGGAGCTGGTACGCGCGCCTCCGCCGCCCGGTTCGCCGGCGGTGAATTGGGTCCGAGTGGATATCGTCCTCCCGAGCCTTCTCCGCCGCCTCCTTCCGCAAAATTACGTCTTCGCAGAAGGTTGCGACCGCGGTAAAACAACTGTCGCTACTGGCCATGGAGCGTATGACGGCCGGTAGCGAGAGATCTCCTCCAATAACTGCAGTGAGGTCCCCACGCTGCGCCGCCCAGGCGGAACAAACCGCTAGCGTGTGCTGAGCCGAGTCCTCACTGCAGTCGCAGTGATAACAGGCGGGACTCAATTCCCTCCTGGCGACCGAGTGCAGATACTTCCCGAAGCAACCATGCCCGGAAAGGACCTACGTCAGTAGGAAGGAAAGGGTCCCGTGCTGCCGCCCTGCCCACTCGGCGATGACCGGCTGGAGAGCCTCCACGAGGGCAAAGCCAGCACGTGGAGTCTCCAACCGGAACGACCAACGAGCCATCGTGGCTCGACGAGCGGCCTCACGCCACTCGCGTATCTCCTCGGGCGGGGGCCGTATGCCGCAACCCGCCCGGAAGTCAGCCGTCCGCCGATAAACTTCGGCGAGCACTTCCGCTTCCAAATCCCACGGGGGAGTTCCGGCCAAGGCGCACGCCGCCTCCGTCGATACGGTGCGGTAACCGCGTATGGCTCTAACCGCCAATATCCTCTGAGGGCGCCAGAGGCGAGCCCTATTCTGGGCGGTCAGAGCCGCCGCCCACACCGGTACACCATATAGCGCCATTGACCGGACAACCCCCGTGTATAGCCGTCTCGTCGCGACGCTAGCTCCACCCAGATTGGGCAAAAGTCGCCCAAGGGCAGAAGCAGCGCCGACCAGCTTTGGAGAAAGCTGTCGGAAGTGCTCGTCGAAGAGCCACCTGCCGTCGAGGATCAGGCCCAGATACTTCATCTGGGCCTGAACCGGTACGAGGACCGAATTGACCACGATGAAGGCGCCGGAGGGTGGACCACGACGGGGCCCATGGAACAAAAGGGACTCCGTTTTGTCCAGGGCCACCCGCAAACCCAGCGCCTCAATTCGCCCGACCACCAGTGAGACACCCGTGGTGACCAGGCGCGCCGCCTCTTGAAAGTTCATCCCCCGGGCCGTGACCAACGTGTCATCTGCGTAACAAAGTACGCCCAGCCCGGGGGGAAGACGACCTCGAAGGGCCCAGTCGTATCCCATGTTCCACAGGAGTGGTCCGAGGACAGACCCCTGCGGAACACCGCACGACATGAGCCGCCGCCTTAGAACACCGTCTCGGTCCTCGTACATGACGGTACGCTCCTCAAGATAGTCTGCCACAAGCCGCCTCAGGTACTTTGGCACCCCGTGGTAGTGGAGTGCTTCCCTGATGCAGCTAAATGGCAGACTATTGAATGCGTTGGCGATGTCCAACGACACCGCCAACAGCACGCCGCCACAGCTCACCGCTTCTTCGGTAACGGCCCTCAGGCGCAGCACGGCATCGACCGTCGAACGCCCCGCCCGAAAACCAAATTGGGCGTCCGACAGATCGGGGCCCACCTCGTGGAGGTGCCGGACGATGCGGGCAGAGAGTATCCTCTCAAACAGTTTACCCGCCTCGTCCAGCAACACGATGGGCCTGTAGGCCGCTACCGACTCGGCTGGCCGTCCCGGCTTCCTCAATAGGACCAGCTTCCCGCTTTTCCAGCACTCAGGGAAGCGTCCGGACGCCAAGCTAGCGTTCAGGACCTCCCTGAGGCGGTCCGACATGTTGTAGTGTGTAAGTGCATAACCCATGTAATCCATGTTAATTATTTTATCATTTATAATGTACACGTGTAACCCCATTATCCTAACTATATTTAAGCAATGTTTAATATGAATAAATGTTCAGTCTTAATTATGATTTCGGTGTTTTAATTCGTCTCCTAATACACTCCGTACATGGCGACCCTGCCAGTAGCCAAGCAGCCGCGCGACTCGGTTATTTGATACGACTTTGCCTAAAAAAGAGTGGAACTTTTATTAGACTTTGTGCATAACGTAGTGGAAAATAATTGAAGCAATAATTATGGCGCGATTAGAACAAAGACATCGATCTGTCGATTCGGATGTTGCGATTCGTGTGTTCCGTGAATCTTCAAATCATCGTGATGGGTAACCAAAAATCCCAGGAAGTTGTTATCGCTTAGAACGCAGCCGATGGGAAGAATGTGGCCAGGGCAGATGAAATACAACAACATATGTCCACTACAAATTTACTGCTCATGGTCATGTGTATAGGCATGCTTCTGGGTGTGCTATATTTCGCATATGTGCTATACAAAAAATGCCATATGCAATGGATATCGCGGCAGATCAATAGAGCTGCATTGAGAGCGTCTTTCTTTCGGCGACCACCAGAAATCTCCGGGTGTCTTGAGAGCAAAGCTCAGGCACAAGCTCCGAATAAACTGTATCCAGGTGTTGTGTAAAATCGGTTAAATATAATGCGTGTGGTGCTAACTGTTCGGTTAAATTTATAAAAAGCGTGCAAATTGTGCGTACGGTACGGCTCGCGTAACACGGTATACAACGGAAACTATAGCTGTATTTAATGGACTATTTAATGGACTTTAGTTGTTATTAATATAATGCACTATAGTATAATAATGTGACGTACATACATATATTGTACTTGAATAAAGTTTGATCAAATTTTAGTGATTATGGCCAGCAAATATCAGAATTGTTTGTGGACCTTACGATATCGCAAGCGAATCGAAATTCAGAAAATTATAAAATATTGAAACCTTTAAATGAAAATATAGCTATTAAAAAATTCGCTGAGGGTTTGCGAAATCGTAGGCTCAGTAAAATCATAGCCGCTAGGAATTTCACCACCCTAAAGGACGCAATCCAAGGGGCTCTCGATGAGGAAGTCACCAGTACATCCGCTTCTGGAGAAATGTTGGGTATGAATAAAAATTATTATTTTAATTCCAATTATAGAGGTCATCATTTTAGAGGTCAGCAAGGAAGATACAACAACCAGTCTCCTTCTTATAGTTCTTATAGGGGTCAAGGTCGAGGTTTTCGAGGCAACCAGCGAGGGCAGAATCATCAGTTCGCCTTCAGGGGTACTTCAATGCGAGGTCACCAGTTTCGAGGTCAGCAGAATGCAGGTATGTCTAGAGGAAACCGAAGGATAAGCCAACAGCCAAATGTTCACATTATGACTGAAAACCAGCCTGTAAATTCCATAAATACAGAAAAATTTTTTCGTGACATGACATTAATCATACAATTTTATCTTGCCATAGTGATTTTTACATAAATTTTTCAGTAAATGGCGTAACATTTCCTTTTTTATTAGATACTGGCGCATCCTTGTGTGCAATTAAATATAAACATGTTTTAGATTTGAATCTTACGATATACAGTGAAGATATAATTATCAATGGTCTCGGGGGCAAAGTCCAAGCAATTGGATATCTGTTTATACAATTGAGGTGCGATGATTTAATTGTTAGTCATAAGTTTTATATAATTGATACATTGCCAATTAAGTGTAGCGGTATAATCGGTAGAGATTTTTTAAGCAGGTTCAATTCCGTTTTAGATTTCAATAAAAATATTTTGACAATGAGTGATAGTTTAAATAAAATAATTAATTTACCCATTAGAAATACATTTAATAGTCAATTGGAAATATCTCCTAGGTGCGAGTCTGTTCATTATATTCAGACAAACTGTCAGGAAGATTGTGTGCTTTTTTCAACTGAGATACAAGATGGTATTTATTTAGCTAGTTCAATTGCTACTCCTTTAAATGGCGTTATACCTATTAAAATACTGAATACAACAGCAGATTGTGTAATTTTGCCAAAAATTAATTTTGATATACATAAATTAAGTGATTATAATATTTGTTCTTTTAATAAAGTAGCAAAAAAGCAGAGAGAGTAAAACAGCTATTTTCTTGTATGAATTTTTCACATATGAATAATGAGGAACAGACTTCTATCGAAAATTTATGCGCCAAGTATGCTGATATTTTTTATTTACCGGGTGATAAATTAAAGACAACTAATATTTATACACATACTATAACTTTAAAACCAGATACCACTACAATATTTTCTAAGCAGTATAGGTTACCTCAAGCTCAGAAACATGAAATTAAACAACAGATAGATAAAATGATTGAAGAAGGCATAGCAGAACCAAGTCAAAGCGATTGGTCTAGTCCTGTGTTGCTAGTTCCGAAAAAAGCGGACTCAACAGGCGCTAAAAAATGGTGATTAGTTGTTGACTATCGAAAGTTGAACAATTGTATAGTCGATAACAAGTACCCTTTACCGGATATTACTGAGATATTAGAGTCTTTGTCTGGGAGTGTTTATTTCAGTCATTTAGATTTACACCAAGGTTACTATAATGCAAATTTAGATGAAAACAGCCGAAAATTAACAGCATTTGGTTCTGGTCAATATCAAATGACCAGAATGCCAATGGGTTTAAAAACAAGTCCTAGTTCCTTCTCTCGCATGATGAACATAGCTTTAGCAGATCTTAACTACGAAAAATGCTTAATATGTTTGGACGATTTAGTCTGTTTCGGGAGATCATTAAATATTCATAACAAAAATTTACAGGATATTTTTGAAAGGTTACGTAAGTCAATTTAAAACTGAACCCTTCTAAATGTGATTTCTTGAAAAAGGAAATTTTATACTTAGGTCATATAATATCTAATCAAGGCATACAACCTGATCCGGCAAAAATTGATACAGTAAAAAATTACCCATGTCCAAAAAATTGTGATGAAGTTAAGAGATTTGTAGCTTTTGTAAATTATTACCGAAAGTTTATAGAAAAGTTTGCAGAAATCGCACAGCCTTTAAATGCACTTTGTAAAAAAAATGTACCATTTCATTGGGATCAAAAGTGTCAGCATGCATTTGAAACACTTAAAGAGAAAATTATTTCTCCTCCCATTCTACAATATCCCGATTATTCGGAACAAAATGAATTTATTCTAGGGACAGACGCATCTAATTATGCTATAGGATCCGTTTTAGCGAATAAAGATGGACGTCCTGTTGCTTTTGCAAGCAGAACACTAAACAAAGCCGAAAAGAACTATCCTGTAATAGTAAAAGAATTATTGGCAATAGTGTGGGCGGTCAAATATTTTCGTCCATATTTGTATGGTAGACATTTTACGATTCGTACAGATCATAGGCCCTTGATTTACCTTTTCAATATGAAAGATCCATCAAGTCGACTAATGAAATTCAGACTTGCTCTGGAAGAATATAATTTTAATGTAGAATATGTAAAAGGTTGTAATAATAGTGTTGCAGATGCTTTATCTAGAATTTCCGTAAATGAACTAAAAGAAATGCATGAGCATAATGTTAATGTTTTAACGCGTAGACAAGCCAAGAAACTTCAAGATTCATCGGTTGATTTAGCACCCTCAGATAATTGGCCTGATCAACCAAAAATCGTAGGGACTCATATTAAACCAAAGGAATCAGTAGAATTAGTGTTTATAGACTTGAAAAGTTATGAAAAAATCAAGAAAGAGAAGATAATAAATTATGAAACTGACTTATTTTGTTACGCAAGTAGTAAGCGAACAATTTTTATTAAATATTTAGAATCTCAATCGCGAAGTTCACAAGGTGACTTTGTGAGAGACCTATATAAAATATGTAAAGATATAAATGTTGAAGAAGTTTGTATAGTAAAAAATAAAGATAATACAGAATTTATTTGTAAATTGTTAGAAGCAATAAAGAATATGACAGATAGGTCCGGACCACGAATATGTATTATAAAAGATATGGAGCGAATAAATGATAAAGATGACAGACGTGTAATTTTAAACGACTTTCATCTCTTACCTAGTAGTGGCCATGCTGGTATGAGACGAATGTCAAATAATATTAAAAAATATTATTATTGGCCTGGAATTGACAAAGATGTAAAGGATTCTGTGAAACGTTGTGATAAGTGCCAACGGCAAAAATATTCAATTCCACATAAAGAGCCTATGAGCATTACAACGACAGCTAATTCAGCATTTGAAAAAGTATTTTTAGATCTAGTTGGACCATTAGAAACTGATAATGATAACTTTTCTTATATACTAACTTTACATTGTGAACTCAGTAAATATGTTGAAACTTACCCTTTAGTTTTCAAAAGGACTGATGATGTTGCAAAATCATTTGTTAATAATTTTATTCTTAGATATGGTGTTCCTAAGGAAATAGCTTCTGACAGAGGTAAGGAATTTATATCATCTACATTCAAAGAAATTTGTAAATTATTGCAAATTAAACAATTAAATTCTACTGCCTACCATCATCAAAGCATAGGGGCATTAGAAGTTTCTCATAAACATCTTTACTCTTTTCTTAGAATTCATACAGATAAGCACCCAGAGACTTGGAGCCATTGGCTTCCCTTTTGGTGTTTTGCATACAACACTTCGGTGCATTCCGAAACGAAGTTTACGCCTTATGAATTAGTATTTGGTAAAAGATGTGTACTTCCAAGTAACTTGTGTAAAGATTTAGTTGATCCTATATATAATTATGAAAGTTATCCAAGTGAATTAAAATATCGTATACAGCTTTCACAGAAAGAAGCCAGAGATAATCTACTTAAAAGTAAATTCAATAGGAAGATAGGTTATGATAAATATACAAATCCAGTTACATATAAGGAAAATGATTTAGTGTTAGTGAAAAATGAAGTAGGTAACAAGCTCGATGACTTATTTTCAGGTCCTTACAAAGTTGTCAGGGACATACCACCAAATGTAGAAATTATGAAAAATAATAAGTTAGATATAGTACATGAAAATAGGACAAAATTATATATATCTTAATAAACATTATGATACTTATTATGATTATTTCAGTGTTATATTATAATACTATAAATGCAATTGTACTCTTTTATATATATACTCATTTATATAAAAAAAAACTAATGTAATTGTTTTTTTTTTTCTATTAGAAGGGAGGTGTAGTGTGTAAGTGCATAACCCATGTTAATTATTTCATCATTTACAATGTACACGTGTAACCCCATTATCCTAATTATATTTAAGCAATGTTTAATATGAATAAATGTTCAGTCTTAATTATGATTTCGGTGTTTTAATTCGTCTCCTAATACACTCCGTACAGTTGATAAAGTTATACCACTTAAGGTTAAGTCCTTCTTAAACACACCTCAGTTCCGCTGTCTTGCACTAGATGATGTAATTAATATTTACCGCTGGACGTATTTAAAGTCTAGACTATGGAGACATATTTTAGTTGCAGTTTAAGTATGGTGCTGTGTCAATGTGTTTGAACTGATTGTGAGGTTCTGCAACTTTAACAAGATCCTCGGACCATAATAATCACAACACACACATACACACAATTAGACAGGCCTGTTGGTCTATTGGTTAATGACCCTGGTTAATATGCTAGAGGTTGTGGGTTCGATTCCCACCCAGGACAAATATTTGTGTAATGAGGATGATTAGGTATTCTGTGTCTGGGTGTAATTTATCTAAAATATGTATGTATTCAGAAATGGCTAAATATGTTTATTATTTAATTTATTAAATCTAATTTTGGAAACTAAGATTCCTGCTTAACATTTTGCGAATATAATATATTCAACTGTAAATAGCTATTTATTGAATTTGAATAGAGGACTGACGTCTGTTACCGAGTAGATAAACTACATCAGTAACATTCAATGAAGCCAAGGAACAACATAGCTCTGGAACTACCAGGGACTTTACAGGACGGTGACAAAATAAAACCAAAATAATCATAAAGTGATACAAATGTTAATATTTACGTCAATGTGTCAGAAGCGATATAACAACAAGACGTTCAGCCCATACTGGTCGAGTATTGATAAAGAGATTTCAGTTGAATCTTTCTTGAATAAACTTTGGTTCCTCAGCCTCGCACTAGATGTCAGGCTACAAAAAAAAAGTCACTGCTTTAGATATTTAAAGAGTAGAACACGAAAAGCATATGAAAATCGGCCTGTGGGCGCATGCGCATGCTTGCCCGAGTGAGACCACCTTGTGTGGACACATTGTTACCACCGCAACAAGAAACAAACATTGACACGACGCCGCACCACCACGCAGTGCGAGGCGCTGTGGGAGGATATGAAGACCACGAAGTGAGAATATTAAAAAATATATACATATAGTTTGTGTACGAGGTACTGTCATGGCAGTGTTACAATAACGGTTGCGAGCTTCTGATTCCTCAAGTAGTTAATACATCCAGTAATAGATGTCACTGTTCAGTTTAAATACAGGCTATCATTGTTTATACATGAACATTTTTATTGTATAGACAAGACCTATGAAGACATAAATGATTGTTTAGTGTTAGTACATGTAATTTTTTGAGGTCCAACAGTCCATGCTGTGACTTGAAAATATACAAATCACAAAAGAAACAGACACCATCCGTGGGTATGTTGTATATCTAGGGCAAAAGTAGATCGTAGTAGTAAATTCGCTGATATCTTCTATTGCTGAAAAAAAATTTTAATTGGTTTAGCTGTTTGTTCATGAAAGTGTAACAATGTATTACAACAACATGTTGTTTTTAAAAACAATCGAAAATATTATTTGTAAACTAAAATGATTTTTGTATTTTATTGTTTTGCTGTTCTGTCTGTCTCAGAAGGTCTGTCCAAAACTAATTTTAAAACAATTTTATTGTTATCAAAATGATTTAAAAATGTATACAAAATAAAATAACTTAACTTCAATAAGTTATATCGTAATGGAAACTTCTGGAATTCTTAACCTGGGTGACATCGTAAACCTGAATCTATGTTAATAACATTCAAACAGAGACACAGCTGAAGACTTAAACGGAACTGAAACAAATATATAACAACTACATGTTGATACAAATATTGTTAGAACAACAAGATTTTTGAATCAAAACACTCTAATGTTGATAAAGTTATACCACTTAAGGTTAAGTCCTTCTTAAACACACCTCAGTTCCGCTGTCTTGCACTAGACGATGTGATTAATATTTACCACTCGACGTATTTAAAGTCTATAGACTATGGAGACATATTTATGTATACAAATATATATATGTATGGTAATATGTCAAAGTGGTTGAACTGATTGTGAGGTTCTGCAACCATAACAAGATCCTTGGACCATAATAATCACAACAATACTCATTCAATAAACACACACAATAAGACAGGCCTGTTGGTCTAGTGGTTAGTGGCACTGGGTGCTCCACCAGAGGTCGTGGGTTTGATTCCCAGCCAGGACAAATATTTGTGTAATGAGCATGATTATTTGTTCTCTGTCTGGGTGTAATTTATCTAAAATATGTATGCAGTTAGAAATGGTTAAATATGTTTATGAACAGTCTGGTTCTCATAGCATAGTTGCTGCCTAACTTGGAATCAGACAGCCGTGTGTGAGATGTGTGAGGTTATTGAGATTCTTGCTTAAACTTTTCAGAACATAAAGTGTTGAACTTCAAATAGTTATTTGTTGAATTTGATTAGAGGACTGACATCTGTTACCGAGTGGATAAACTACATCTGTAACATCCAATGAAGCAGATCAACAACATAGCACAGGCATGACCAGGGACTTTTCAGAACCGTGACAAGATGAAACCAAACATAACCATAAAGTGATACAAATGTAAATACTTACGTAGGTACCATAGTCTATGTATTAGTAGCAATATAACAACAAGATTTGCCGACCATAATGATCGAATATTGATAAAGAGATGCCGGTCGTCGTTCTTGAATAAACTGTAGTTCCTCTATTGCACACTAGATGTAAGATTTCTCTAAAAAAAAACGATTTCAAAAATTATTGTGGGGTATTATAGTATGGTGATACATCAATGTGATTGAAGTGGTTGTGAGGATCTGCAACTTTAACAAGATCCTCGGACCATAATAATTACAACACACACACACAAACACTCACAATAAGGCAAGCCTGTTGGTCTAGTGGTTAATGGCCCTGGTTCGCTAGAGCTCGTGGGTTCGATTCCCACCCAGGACAAATATTTGTGTAATGAGCATGATTATGTATTCTATGTCTGGGTGTAATTTATCTAAAATATGTAGGTATTTAGAAATGGTTAAATATGTTTATGAACAGTCTGGTTTTCATAGGATAGGTGCTGCCTAACTTGGAATCAGACAGTCGTGTGTGAGATGTGTGACGTTATTATTAAATTGGAATTGGTTATTAATGTACGAAATTGAGATTCCTGCTGAAACAATTATGTCCTCGAATTTAATTTAGTACCTCTGACTTGCGCTAGATGTCAGATGTTCTATTTAAAATCACGATATCAAAATTTACTGCTTTGCACTTTATATTGAAAGACAATTCACATAGATGATTGCAGAAAAATAACACGAGAGCAACGGGGCTTTCATGTCATTTCTTTGTTATGATAGAAAAACGTTTAAACCCACTTAGGTGCCATGATCAATCCATGTGTTTGATCTACTAGCGAGGTTCTGCAGCCTCAACGAGATTCCCGGATATCTGCTTATATGATAACCTTTTACGTTGGACCATGTTTGGATAAGTTTATTTGAAACTTTTACTCACATTTCGACTGTAAACGTACGTAAAGTACAGTTAAACATCCAGGTTCCATCTTAAAAACCAAAAAGCTAAAAATATCTAGGTCAGCCACACTCGACCTTTTTTTTACTAGGCCCAAAAAACGTTTCGCTCATGAGATCCCGGGTTACAAGCGTGAAATTAAGTCATAAATAAAACATAAATCAAAGGTAACGGTGTATTTATTTTTTTGATGAGAAGAAAATTGAAAAAACTATATTTTAATGCGATATTTGATACTGCGAACACTTTTTCACAATTTTATCAAGATCTGGCTTCTTGCTGCATGCTACTCTTATTACATCATCCAGAAGAGAATCTGTGAGTTTATTTCTGTATGCATTCTTTGTATATTTCATTTTAGAAAAAGAAGCTTCGCACACATACGTAGACCCAAAGAATGTTAGTAAGATTTGAGCACATCTTTGTATGTTTTTATATTTTTGGGGAACAATGCTTCAAAACTCGCAATATTCTCTGTTTTCCCTTTTTTCTTTAAACACGACTTCTAGGTTGGTGTAGTTTTTAAAATCAATAAATTAATCAAACAACTCCGCGTACTTACTACTTAAAACTGAAGCCAACGCTGTGATTCGTGCAAGTTCGTCAGAAAATACCCGGCATTCTACAGCAAGCGCGAAGATAAACAAACAAAATATTCATATAGACACAAAGACAGACTAAACCTACTGCATTCACGACGGACAATGCACTCTAATAGCCCTTTAGTTATGTCTATTAAAGTATACAATAATCTCCCTAATAGCATAAAAAACGAGAATGAATTTATTACTTTTGTAAAAAAAGTAAAGGTTTTCCTAATTGATAAATGTTATTATAGTATAAAAGAATATTTAGATGATAACACCACATGTAAATAAAAAAATACCCAATAAAAATACAATAAATAATTATTTTCTGCATCTTTAATAATTAAGTATAATAATAATGAAATATAAAATAATGACAAAATAAAATAAAATAAAATAATATCGATATTAGATAATATAATAACAATGACATAATATAATAAAATAAGAATAACATAACAATAAAACATATGGCATGAACATAGAACAATTAAAATTTAAAACTGCAACATAAAAGCCATTCGTTGACAGTAAGTATAAAAAACCTGTAATAATGAATGGAGCAATGAGTATGTAATTGAATGGGTATATAAGTGTAATCGTAGGCATCTTCCTCTCTCCCACCAACACAAAATAAATATAAGCTGTGCCCGACAGGGTCCATAATTGATACTGTACTATTTTATGTTGACTATCTGTGAGACATTATGGTAAAGCAATAAAGTATTGAGTATTGAGTATTGATAATAGTTGTTTCTAAATACCATGGATTTTTTATAAGCAACAAACATTTTTTTATTTTTCTTAGATCTTGGAACCTTTTTGAAATTCGTTTATCAGAGCAGTTACAAAATTTGAGATTATAGTGCAGTTTTCTTTCGAAATGTTGATATCATCTTCTGTAGTTTTAATAACAGTTGGAAAATTGTGCAGCTGTTTGTTCTGGATTTTTGTATGATAAATACTTACCTTTTCCTCAAATGCAAACATTTTATTTGCCATATTAGAAACTATGTTATCTTCACTTCATACTATGGCATGACTTTAGCGAACAGTACAACCTGTGACGTGGAAAATATATGTACTAACATGCTTTATCCAAGTAATAAGTCTCTAAATTTAATGCTTCAAAACTTTCGAAGTATTCGCTGTAACATTACATACTTTGAAACATTATTACACGACTCAAACACTCGTTTTGACCGAATGTTGGATGCAGAATAATGATTTTATACCACAGTTGGATGGCTATAACCACGCATCTACCACTGATAATAAGACACAGAATGAGGGTAGTATATTACAACTCAAAGCATAAGTATAACATAACAGAACCGCTACTGGCGGATGCTAATTGTTTAATGGTAACAGTAAGTAATACAACCGTTATTCTCGCTATATATCGTCGTCCCGGTATAAGAGACATATCAAATTTTTTGGAATCGTTAAATAATATACTCATTAAATTAGCATCATTTAAGAACATAATTTTAACCGGGTACATAAACTTGGATATTGCAGTTTCGTCGAAGGATAGCAGATCGGAAAACTATCTAAATCTTCTAGCTTCACATGGTATGTTACCTGCACATAATATACCTACTCATACACATACTTGTCTTGATCATGTCATCCTTAAGACCAATTTGCCTGCGAAATGTTACGTTGCACATACTACTATAACTGATCACTCTAGTGTCATACTTAGCCTTGATATGCTACCTAGCACTCTAAAACCCACTAGGGTAAAAAAGGGAGTAGATTATACCTCTCTTGACAAGTGCCTCTCTAAAATGGATCTGGACCCGATACTATCGATGACGGATGTTGATGAAGCTGTTGACTTTCTTATCTCTACCTTAAATAGTAAACTACGTAGCTGCACAAAAATTATTACTACTCCTACCCAACATATCCTAAAACCATGGATTACAAAGGGTACGTTAAGATGCATAAGAAACAGAAATAATTTATACATGAAAGCAAAAAAAAATCCGAATAATGAAATCCATCAAGTAACCTACAGTCGCTATCGTAATTTCTGCAATTCACTAATAAAAAACGCTAAAAGAGAATATGAAAAGAGAGAAATGGACAACGCTAAGCACAACACCAAAAAGCTTTGGCAAGTTATTAAAAACATCACTCATACAAATAAAACTCAAACATCAGCATGCGCTTTAATAACTAACAACAACTCTGTGGCATCAGCCAATTCGGTTAACGAATACTTTGTTAATATTGGCAAGATCTTAGCTGCGAATCTTACGATATCAAATTCCGCAGTGTCTTCTACAGGCACATATAACCCTACCCAGCCACAATCATTTGTCCTCTCCCCAACAGACGTAGCTGAAATTGATCTAATCATGAGTAAACTTAGAAACGATTGTGTTGTTGGCCTGGACGGTATTTCTAACAATTTAAATAAAAGGTATAGAAGTATTCTTGCTGAACCGCTCGCGTACATTTGCAATTTGGCATTTACAGCGGGTATCTTCCCAAGATCATTCAAACAGGCTGTTGTTCACCCAATCCATAAGAGTGGCGACGTGGGTTGTATCGACAACTATAGACCAATATCTATCTTGCCTGCTTTGTCGAAGATAATTGAAAAAACCGTCAACAATAGACTTGTTAATTATCTAGAAAACAAAAAACTAATATCTGAATCACAATTCGGTTTCCGGAGAAATAACAACTGATGACGCAGTTCACGATCTAACAAACACCATAATCACCAGTATGGACGAAAAAAAAAAGTAATGGCGATATTTCTTGACTTGGCCAAGGCATTTGACACGGTCTCTGTTTCACTTCTTCTTGATAAACTGGAGCGATTGGGTGTACGAGGTGCGCAGCTGCAATTCTTTGCAAGCTACCTTAAAGATCGAACTCAATGTGTACAGCTAGATGGCGTACGGAGCGATGATCTTCCCATCAACACAGGTGTACCACAAGGCAGTATTCTCGGCTCAACCTTGTTTCTTATCTTTATTAACGACCTTTGTCAGCTAAACTTGGCAAATGGGAGGGTCATCACCTTTGCAGACGATACTGCACTGGTTTTCCGAGGTGATTCCTGGGATGAGACGTATCGCAGTGCACAGAGTGGTATGGACCGGGTCACTAAGTGGTTAAACGCCAATCTTCTCTCATTGAATGTCGATAAATCTAAATACATAGTATTTAACCTAAAAAATAACAAACTGCACAGAGATCCTATTCCTATTTTAGTCCATTCCTGTTTAGACAAAAACATTCTGCTTCGACAATGTACCTGTAAGAAGTTGCAATCGGTTGATTCTGTCAAATATCTTGGGATTATCTTAGATAAAAACTTAAATTTTCAGGCTCACATAGATCTATTGACATCTAGGATTAGGAAACTGATTTACATATTTAGAAACCTACGACATGTCTCAGACAACAAAGTCCTGAGAATTACTTACCTCACTTTATGCCAATCCATGATAACTTACTGTATATCATCCTGCGGGGGTGCCGCCAAAACTACCTTGTTAAAATTAGAACGAGCCCAAAGAGCAGTCTTAAAAGTGGCCCTATGCCTGCCATTCTTACATCCTACAGCCGATCTATACGCGAAGCTTGATGTACTTACAGTTCGACAGCTATTTATTCTTCGTATAGTTGTTAAGTCACACGCACATTCTAAATACGACCCACTAATTAACGCTACCAAACGCCGTAAACACAAAATCTACCAGACTGAAACAACATATAAAACAGCCTCGTCACATAGATTCTACTGTTTTCTAGGTCCATACTTATACAACAATATCAACTGTCTCCTTTCTATATACTCCTTCAACAAATTTAAGTTACAAGAAAAATTAACGTCATGGCTAAAAAAATTATCTTACAGCGATACTGAAAACCTAATTGTATCATTAACATAATAAATGTAATTAAAAATTAATTTTACACAGGGGTAACAACTGGATCTTCACAAGAACTTACACTAATACACACTTCCAAACACAAACACACACACACACACACACACACACACACACACACACACACACACACACACACACACACACACACACACACACACACACACACTCACACACACACACACACACACACACACACACACACACACACATATTCATAGAAAGACACATATGTATATTTATGTATGTGCAACAATCTCACACAAATACTCATATACAGAAGCTTACTGCATTCTCTCAAACACGTATTCGCAAAACAGTTACTGTATGCCTAACTCTAAATAAATTAAAATATGTATATGGTATTTCCCAATCTCATTGTAAATTGTTACTAAGATTCACCCAGGAGGTGGGAGCCTGGTGATCTGTGACACAGGGTTTTCCTACTACAGACACCACTCTCTCACAAAGGAATAAGAATGACTTAACTAGTATTGTACCTATCCGATAAATTGTACTTACCTTTGTAAATGAGATAAACAAATATACAAATTATTATTATTATTATATTATTATCCTGCCTGCTGCTGCTCGAGTGACGGATGGCCTCATCTATCACCCCCAGATTTGCGCTTATGGAGGGCACAGATCGGTCTGCGATCTCCAGCGCCCGAGCCGTCTGTGATACCGGACACGTTCCCGGGCCTAGCGGACCGGAAGACTTCTAAGCCTCTCTCGGTCCCGCTCCGACATCTCCTTTGCTAGCATAACTTGTTCGCAAAAGTATAACTTGCTCGCAAAAGCATAACTTGCACGCGAACCACCCGTGGGTATGTTGTATATCTAGGGCAAAAAGTAGATCGTGATAGTAAATTCGCTCATATCTTCTATTGCTGAAAAAAAGTTTAATTGGTTTAGCTGTTTATT